>CM061539.1:170773468-172068825 GCA_030864215.1 Capsicum pubescens | reverse complement strand
TAGACCACCTAGGTCATTATCTTCTTATTCTGCAGCTAGTGCCCTACCACAGTTTCAAGGGTCCAGAGGAAATAAATTTGGGCATAGAAGTGAGAGTCAGAGTTCGCGGATAGTGGGGTACCAAGGGCAAGGGAATATGAGCCAATCGAGACCTCCTCGAGAGCTATTCAATAAATGTAGAAGGTATCATTTGGGCGCATGTCGGCTGGGGACCAATGTTTGCTTTTGGTGCGGTATGTCGGGGCATATGATGAGGGAATGCCCACGAAGGGACATAGGGGGTATGGCACGACCTACGGGGTCATTTGTTGCATCATCATCATCGATGCCTTATTCAGGAAGGGGTGAACAACCAATGGGTCGTGTTAGAGGTGATAGAGGAGCCACGGGTTCTAGCGAGGCTCAAAATCGTACGTATGCTCTAGCGGATCGACAGAATTTAAAGGCTTCCCCAGATGTGGTTACGGGTACGTTATCTATCTTTTCATTCAATTTATATGCCTTAATTGATCCCGGTTCCACATTATCTTATGTTACTCCATTGGTTGCTGGAAAGTTCGAAAGAATACCCGAACTATTAGTTAAGCCATTTGAAGTATCCACACCGGTTGGTGAATCTATTATAGCTAGAAGGGTTTATCGAAACTGCATAGTAACTGTTTGTGGTCGTGATACGATGGCTGATCTTGTAGAGTTAGAAATGGTAGATTTTGATGTTATAATGGGTATGGACTGGTTGGCGTCTTGTTATGCCACAATTGATTGTTGCACGAAAAAGGTATATTTCCATTTTCCAAATGAATCAGTCCTTGAATAGAAAGGTGAAATTAACGCGCCAAGAGGTAGATTTATTTCTTATTTTAAGGAAAGAAGAATGATTTCCAAGGGATACATATATCATTTAGTTAGAGTAAGGGATACAGAAGCAGAGCCGTAAGGGATACAGAAGCAGAGTCACCAACTCTTCACGCTGTTCCGGTGGTAAATGAATTTCCTGATGTATTTCCTGAAGATCTTCCAGGTTTGCCTCCTGAACGAGAAGTAGAGTTTGGTATTGATGTAATACCAGGCACCCAACCAATCTCCATTCCGCCGTATAAAATGGCCCCAACAGAATTACGAGAATTGAAAGAGCAATTGAAAGATTTGCTAGAGAAGGGATTCATAAGACCTATTATGTCCCCCTGGGGAGCACCAGTGTTATTTGTGCGCAAAAAAAATGGCTCGCTGAGGATGTGTATTGATTATCGGCAATTGAATAAGGTGACTATTAAAAATAAATATCCTCTCCCAAGAATTGATGATTTATTTGATCAGTTACAGGGCGCCAAGTGTTTTTCTAAGATTGATTTGAGGTCAGGTTACCACCAAGTGAGGGTCAAAGAGAAGGATATACCCTAGACAGCTTTCCGAACACGGTATGGTCATTATGAGTTTCTAGTTATGTCATTTGGGCTAACAAATGCACCTGCAACTTTTATGGATTTGATGAATAGGGTGTTTAAGCCATTCCTGGATGTATTTGTGATAGTTTTTATAGATGATATTCTAGTTTATTCTAGATCAGAAGAGGACCATGCCAATCATTTACAACAGGCATTGCAGACTCTTCGTGATTGTAAGTTTTATGCAAAGTTCTCTAAATGTGAGTTTTGGTTAAAGTCGGTGGCATTTTTGGGTCATATTGTATCTAGTGAAGGGATAAAGGTTGATGCTCAAAAGATAGAAGCTGTGAAGAACTGGCCAAGGCCCACAACGCCTACGGAGATTCGTAGTTTTCTCGGGTTGGCCGGTTATTATAGAAGGTTTGTTAAAGACTTTTCTTCCATTTCAGCACCCTTAACCAAGCTAACGCATAAAGCATCCAAGTTCCAATGGAATGATGCGTGTGAGGAGAGTTTCCAAGAATTGAAGAATAAGTTGACTTCTACACCTGTGTTGGTACTTCCAGAAGGTACAGAAGGGTATACAGTGTATTGTGATGCTTCGAGAATTGGTTTAGGGTGTGTATTAATGCAGCATGGTAAGGTGATAGCATATGCCTCAAGGCAATTGAGGCCACATGAGAAAAAATACCCCACACATGATCTTGAGCTGGCAGCGGTTATCTTTGCTTTAAAAATATGGCGCCACTATTTATATGGGGTTCATGTTGATATATATACTGATCACAAGAGCTTACAATATATTTTCAGTCAGAAGGATCTAAATCTGAGGCAGCGAAGGTGGATGAAACTATTAAAAGATTATGATGTTGATATTTTGTATCACCCAGGGAAAGCGAATATAGTAGCTGATGCGTTGAGTCGTAAGGCTATGATGGCACCTATAGAAAGGCAAGGGATGATTAAAGATCTTCATCAATTAGCTAGTCTAGGAGTTCGTCTTCTCGAAACTCCGGACGAGGAGCTTATTGTGCATAATGTCGCGGAATCCTCATTAGTAGCTGAGGTGAAAGAGAAGCAAGATGCAGATCCTATCTTATTACAGCTTAAGGAGAACGTTCAGAGTGGTGCGACCAAGGCATTTGAGCTTACGCGAGAAGGAGTACTTCAGTGCCAAAACCGATTGTGTGTGCCGGATGTAGACGGGCTAAGAAAGAAGATTATGATAGAGGCACATTTTTCAAGGTATTCCATTCATCCAGGATCAACCAAAATGTATCAAGATTTGAAAGATATGTATTGGTGGAATGACATGAAAAGGAACATCGCAGAATTTGTAGTTGAATGTCCAAATTGCCAACGAGTTAAAGTGGAACATCAAAAGCCCGGAGGCTATATGCAATGCATAGATCTTCCAATTTGGAAGTGGGACATGATCAACATGGATTTTGTTACAGGTTTGCCTCGTACAGCTCGGAAATTTGATTCTATATGGGTGATTGTGGATAGGCTTACTAAATCCGCACATTTCTTACCCGTTAAGACCACTTACACAGTTGAAGAATATTCGAAGCTGTATGTTAAAGAAATAGTCCGATTACATGGGGTGCCAACTTCTATTATATCGGATCGGGGAACTCAATTTACCGCAAACTTTTGGAAGTCTTTCCAACGGAGTTTGGGAACACAAGTGAATCTGAGTACAGCTTTTCACCCTCAGACGGATGGACAAGCAGAGCGCACCATTCAAACACTTGAAGATATGCTACGAGCATGTGTTATAGATTTTAAAGGCAGCTGGGATGATCATTTACCTCTTATTGAGTTTGCCTACAATAATAGCTATCATTCAAGTATCAAAATGGCACCATATGAAGCTTTATATGGGAGGAAGTGTAGATCACCAATAGGATGGTTCGAAGCGGGTGAAACTCTTATGTTCGGACCGGATCTTGTGTATCAAGCCATAGAAAAAGTCAAGGTGATTCAGCAACGGTTGAAAACAGCCCAAAGTCGACACAAGTCATATGCGGATAGTAGAAGAAGAGGGCTAGAGTTTTCGTTAAGCGATTGGGTATTTTTGAAGGTATCGCCAATGAAAGGGGTGATGAGATTTGGCAAGAAAGAAAAGTTGAGTCCACGATATATAGGCCCGTATAAGATTATTCGAAGATATGGGCAAGTTGCTTATGAATTAGAGCTACCCCAGGAACTCTCATCAGTGCATCCAGTATTTCATGTATCGATGCTTCGAAAGTGCATCGGAGATCCGTCCCTTATTACTTCTACTGAAGATGTGCAAGTAACAGAAGATCTTACCTATGAGGAGATGCCTATTGCTATATTAGATCATCAAGTTAAGAAGATGAGAAACAAAGAAGTAGCATCAGTGAAAGTACTTTGGAGAAATCAACAAAGGGAAGAGATTACATGGGAAGCGGAGGAAGCAATGAAATCAAAATACCCTTATTTGTTCAAAGGTGAAAAAGAAGTGCAAGGAGTGCAACTGGGACGCTAACAAGTAAGTTTTTACATATGCATAATATCTATATGATGACGTGAATATCAATTATGAATTCGAACTTGTTTCGGCTAAATAACTACATTCACATTCGAGGACGAATGTCCTTAAGGGGGGAAGGATGTAACACCCCGTACTTAATAACGTGCATTATCCATGGTTATATGTGTTGGAGTATATGTATTGATCATAAGTTAGGTATATATGAGTTTAAGTATGAGTATTGATTATTTTGAGATGGTTTCAAGTGTATAGTTTGATTATATGTGTATGGGAATCGACTTTATTTATACCGAAATTTGCTCGTCGAAGTTTCTAGGCAAAGTTTATCGAGTTAGATTTCCAACAATATAAAGATTTCTGAAAACAGATGAGTATTGGATATAAGCGAACATGTTCGAAACTTGAAAACGGTGGACGCAATGAACAGTAAATGTGCAGAAATTTTCTGCACACAAAAGTACTGCAGCCAAACAGATTTTTGGGTCGACTTTAAACGATCATAACTCCTTGTACAAAATGAACTGTGTGATCTTCTATATATCGATGAGAATCCCCGAGAGTCTTCTTTCTAATGCAATTGGTTTCATCCAAATCCAGCGTCTGAGTAAGGAGTTATACTCGTTTTACTTCAGCCTCTCAAAACAGATTTTTAGGGTCAACTTCAAACGATCATAATTCCTTGTACAGGATGAACTGGGTGGCCTAATTTATATGAAATGAAATACCTTTGAATTATCTATCCAACGATACCAATTTCACCCAAATCCAATATTGGAGAAAAGAGTTATGGTCGATTTACTTTAGCCTATCAAAACAGTCCACCATGGACAAATTCAGATTTACTTAAATTTTTAAGGGCAATATGGTCATTTTCCATCACCTCATGGACGAAAATTGGTCATTATATACATATACTTAGCCTTATATCCATCATGTTATCATTCAAATTATTGAAGAATAAAAAACCCTAGTCTAAGTTCAACTCCAATTATCTTGTGCTTCAACCGTAGAAAGTCCAAATTGATTCCGTAGTTGTGTTCACCGTCTCGAGGGCTTCGAGAAGCACCCCTTATTTGTGCCAACAGGACTTTGAAATCAAAAGGGTCATTTTATGGTAAGGATGTAAATTATGTTGGTGTTATTTATATGAATATGTATATATATATGCATGTGAGCATAAGAAGTATGTTATTTGATTGTTGTTGAAAGATGATTGGGAAATGATGTTGGATTATGTTGAATTGTGAAGGTATTTGGTGTGATGATGTGGTATTGATGATTATATATATATATACACATAAACCTATTGTTCAAGTTGGTTTTTGGAATGTTTTGCAAATATTGGTTGTATGGAATTATGGAAGAGAATTGTGGTGTTGGGTTGTTAATACTAGATGCCAAACATTTCATTGTAGATAAGTGATTTGTAAAGGCGGGAAGTTGTGTTGAATTGGTATCCGAATCTACAACGAGGTATGTAAAGCATACTCTAACGATGTTCTTTGGCATGAAAACACCAATGTTCCATCAAGTAAGATTTCGAGGTTGTCCAAAAACATGTATTATTCTACATTACCAACGAAGTTGTTTCCATTCTATAAAGTGTCAAAATGTTCCATTGATATACCAAAAGGCTCCTATTTCATTTTTGTGATATTGATGATTCTGAAACACATTGTTGATGTACCAATGAGTCTTTATTACGTCGTTATTGTATAGAAGGTCTATTACTTGGTTCTTATTGATGTATCGTTGTTTCAAAGTATCAAAAATGTGGTGGTGACCGAAATAACAATCTCAAAGATTAATTGAACTAAGTGATGGAAGTTCTCTCTTATCGGGTGGTATCCCAGGGGCATAAGCCTAGCATGGGTCAATTCCTGTTTACGTGTTTATGGGTGGTATCCCAGGGGCATAAGCCTAGCATGGGTCGATCCCAGTTGATATGTACTGGAGGCAGCCTAATGGTCACAGTACAGTACAGTAATGATTACAAAGATGTTAAGAACAAAGGTAAAGTGATTGAATAAATTCAATGTACGGGTTGTCACAAGTTCTAGTAAGTGTGGTCCACTCATATTACAATTTATTCACTTGTTTCGGATTTCTATTGAGCTCCTATATCATATGTGATTATCTACAGCTTTACATACTCAGTACATATTTCGTACTGACGTCCCCCACGGGGACCTGCATTTCATGCTACAGGCACAGGTACCTCAGCTCATTCACAGCATAGATAGGAGCCAGGTCATACATCTATTGTTGGTGGGCTCCAGTTTGCTTCGGAGTTTTCTGAGTCGGTTCCTTATGTTTTGTTATTGTACAGGAGTCATGTGTGGGCGGGGGTTTGTCCCGACCCTAGTTATGTCATGTATATCCTATAGGCTTTATAGACATAAGGAAGGGTAAAGTCATGGAAGTTTATATAGTGATGTTATATCTGTATATGTGGTGGCCCCGACGGCCAAGTATTATATATATATATATATATATTTGTGCGTGTTGTGCTGATACAGGTAATTAGATCCTTCTATATGCAACGAAGTGTTGTCCAAATTTTTGGTGACATGTAAGGAAAAGTACAGGTATTTGAACGGGTTCTCCCGGGCCTTCTCGGCTTCGGGTGCCAGTCCGACCCGATGGGATTTTGGGGCGTGACAATAGATCACATGAAGGTATAATGTTAAGAACCCAACAATGGTAGCTCTTGGACCCTTAACACTATACACAACAATAAACCTATCTCTTACAAAGACACAAGATCGGAATCCACCTCCCAAGCATCAATATTTCCAAGCAAATGCAAACACAAGTGATTCTACATTTGTCTAAGCCCTAGTTTTGGTTTTGGGTGCCTCAAGGAGAGAGGACTTATGTTTCTTTGTCTTGAAAGACTTATCACATCATTCATAAACTAACTAAATAAACCCTGGAGTGTTCCTTAAATAGCTATTACAAAAAATAGTTAAAATGACCAAATGGACCTTCAGAAAATAGTGCCCATCAAGTGTAATAGTGGACTAATTTTTTGTGTGTTTTGGACCTCTTTTACACTTCAATTGCACACACCAAGTCTCGGGACCAACACGTATTTTCATAAGTCCATATACGTGGTTATTTTTGTATCATCCTCTCCATCTTGAGAGGAATTTGACCACAAATTCACGGTTTCACTTCGTTCAATTGGCCACTTTAAAAGAAACCACTCAAAACAACCCACAAAACATCAAGAACCTGAGAGCTCAATATCAACAAGTCTTGGCCAAAATCTTTATTTTGAACCTCGGCTTCCTCTCCATCTTAATATTTGGCTTCAATCTTATCTGACTCAAGTCTCATTTCATCATATAAGCATCGTCGTAGACTCCATATACTTTATGTCCCTTTCTTCCATACTCCTCTATATAGACATATCGATTTTGTTGAAGTGGAGTTTCGGTTGAGTGGACTGTTTTGGTAATGTGGAGCTTCGGTTGTGGAGCTTGGATGAGAGGGAATTGGCTTCCAAGTCCTTATTGTTGGACTTGATTAACTTGCGGGAGAAGTGGTCTATCTTGTTCTCGATTTTGAGGGTAATTGGTAACTTGACTCATGGCATTTTATGGTGAACTTGGAGGATTGACTTTTGTAGGTAAAGTTTCGGGGGAAATGGTGGTGGAAGTGTTTTGGTCATGCCCACTTGAGGAAACATGAAGTCGAGGAGTAGAATTATGAGAGTTATTTCGACTCTCCATTCGATCCAACCTCTCATTCATAGTAGACATATCTCCTTTGATTGAAGACATGTCTTCTTAGATTGAGGACATAGTTGTGAGCATATTTTCCATGCTTCGGTTGTTAGTTTCAATCCCGGCCAAGATAGCACCAAGATTATTGTCCATTGTAGCCAAGACATTACCTACAAAACAACAAACAAGTTAGTTGTACAATGAATGGTCCTCACACTCTCTCTTTTATTCTCTTTTTTTGTGTGTCTCTCGGATTTCTCACTTTTGATCACAGAAGTGCAGTAAGTTTGCTTGTACTACTAGAGGCGTTGAGATATGGACCAAGTATTACAACAACTCAAAAAAAAGGCTA
Organism: Capsicum pubescens; assembly: GCA_030864215.1. Lineage (NCBI taxonomy): Eukaryota > Viridiplantae > Streptophyta > Magnoliopsida > Solanales > Solanaceae > Capsicum > Capsicum pubescens. The sequence continues at coordinate 172,060,833 of CM061539.1, read as the reverse complement.
AGACACACAAAGAAACATACACACGGAGAACGGTTTCAAAACCAACTTACAATCTAGTACTATCTCGTAAGTTAGTAATGGAATCAACAAACGAAACTAAAAAGACAACACAATGAAACTAAAAGATCAAAATTTAAGCTTAAAATTTTGTCGTGTGAACAGTAAAATGTGATGTGGCATCCACGTATTGGTTCAATTTTATCAAGTTGTTAATTTCAAAAGTTTAAGTCTTGGTCAATTTTCAATTTGGACCTTTGGTGGAACTTGTTATATGGAGGGAAATACAAACTAGTCTTTAGAGCTTATTTTCAATTAAAGACTCAAAAGTCTTTGACAAGACTTGTATAACCCTTAAAACATGGCCCCTTGTATCATGAAAAATTGTTGGAAAGTAGTTGATAAAGTCTTTGGTGGTTGGGGTCTTTCACGACTAACAAGTCTTACACTTTGTCTTTCACCTTTTTAAGATCTAAGGTTCACTTTAATATTAACAAGGTGATGAATATAGTGAAGAACTTCAAGAACACCACAACCACAATAATAACAACCAACAACAATCTCCCAATAACAACAACACGTCTAATGGCCAACTCCAACCCACAACAACAATTCTATCGGCCAAGTCTTTAATGTGGTATTTTTGGTTTTAACAAGAGATAAAGGTTGTGATGATCTTCAAGAACAACAACAACATCCACCAAGAATTACAAAAATATCCACACGGCCAACTTCAAATCCATAACAACAACAATAACAATGGGCCAAGTTTATATTCACAATAATAACTTTTAAAAAGTTCAAGCTCAAGTTTAGATATAGACTCAAAGTGTTAGTGGACAAGAAAACTAACTCTAGAAAAAACAAAACAAACAAGAACACTACTAGATCTAGACACACAACAAACAGTCCACAAGTTCAAGAGAACCGAGGACCCTTTGAGTGACCCCTCTCGGATTCAAGATCAACAACAAGAACTCAATGTAATGTGGTGTTTAACACCAATTTCCAACCAACATCTAGACTAAATTAACAACACAATACAATAACAATGATGTAACAACAAGAAGAAAGCTACGGGTTCATTAACAACAACAAGAAACCAACGGATTCAACAAGATACAAGATAAATAGTTAGACCAAATAAAGGGACAATCTTAAGAACCCAAGAATTGTTACACTCTTAGACCCTTAACACTATCCGCGACAAAAAACTAACTCTACGTTGACACAAAAGGGCCTTTACCTCCTCTAAACATCAACGTTTCAAGCCAATGTGCAAACACAAGTGAATCCACACTTGTATCTACCCTAGTTTCGGTTGGAACTCACTCTCACAAGACTACAGAGAGAACTTTAAGTGTTACAAGTTTCAAGTCTTAAAAATAATCAACTAAGTTACAAAAACCCTAAGTTGTTCCTTATATAGTGTATTACAAATAGGAGTCAAATATCCAAAATATCCCTCAAGTGAGTGGCACCCCTCTAGTGCAATGTATAGGCTGATTTTGGTGTGTTAGGGCCCTTAATTACACTTCTCTTGCTCACACATTTGGCCGAATTTAATACACACCCATATAAGTCCATTTACGTGATCGTACTTGTATCACTACGCAACAGAGTTTGGAAAAGGTTCGCAGAAGATTGTGAAGGGTGCTATGGTTGTAGCACGTGACACAAAATCTGGAACTTTATACACCACTACAGGGTGTATAAACATGGCTGTTGTTGCTGAAGGTGCTTCCGGTTCATGTCTGTGGCACAACAGACTTGGACACATGAGTGCTAAAGAAATAAAGATGTTGGCTACAAAAAGAGCTTTAGAGAGGATGAAATCTGTTGATATGGGTCTTTGTGAGAGTTATGTTATGGGTAAACAGAAATGAGTAAGCTTCACGAAGACTGCGAGAGAGCCGAAGAAAGTACGGCTGGAAATGGTCTATATAGACGTTTGGGGACCATCTCCTGTTTCATCACTTGGTGGATCCAGATTCTATGTCACCTTCATTGATGATTTCAGCTGGAAGGTATGGGTTTACTTCTTGAAACATAAGTCAGATGTGTTTGCTACTTTCAAGAGGTGGAAAGCTGAAGTTGAAAATCAAACTGGCTTGAAAATCAAATGCCTGAGGTTTGATAATGGAGGAGAATATTACAAGTCAGAATTCAAACAATTCTGTGCAGCTGAGGGAATCAGATTGATGAGGACAATTTCCAAGAAGGCAAAGCAGAATGGAGTTGCTGAAAGGATGAACAGAACATTAAATGAGCGTGCAAGGAGCATGAGGATACACTGTGGGCTGCCTAAAACATTTTGGGTAGATGTTGTGAGCACAGCTGCATACTTGATCAACAGGGGACCATCAGTTCCTCTGGGGTTCAAGATTTTTGAAAAGTATGGACAGAAAAAGAGCTCAAGTATTCCCACTTGAGAACTTTTGGTTGCACTGCTTATGTTCATGTTGATCCAGAGAAAGAGATAAGCTTGATGCTAAAGCTATAAAGTGCTACTTTATAGGTTATGGTTCTGATATGTTCAGGTACAGGTTTTGGGATGACAGGAACAAGAAGATCCTAAGACATTGTGATGTGACATTTGATGAAAATGTCTTTTACAAGGACAGAGAGCAAAAGGTTCAAGAAACTACAAATAAAGTGGGAGTTGAGCTTGAGTTGCCGAAGAGTACACCCAAAGATGTTATAGCATATACTCAACAAACTCCAGAGATTGTCGTTGAGGAACCAGAGGCGGAACGAGTGACACCTGAGCAGGTTGAGAGAAGATTATCCAGGACCATTAGAACACCATATAGGTATTCACCATCCTTACATTATCTGTTGCTGACTGATGAAGGGAAACTAGAGTCCTGCAGGTGGAGGATTCTATCAAGTGGGAGCAAGCCATGGATGATGAAATGAGCTCACTTGATAAAAATAACACGTGGATGTTGATTGAGTTACCTGCAAGGAAGAGAGCCTTGTTGAACAAGTGGGTGTTCAGAATTAAGGCAGAACCAGATGGTAAAAGAAGGTTCAAGGCCCGGTTAGTAGATAAAGGATATTCACAAAGGAAAGGTATTGATTATCCTGAAATTTTTTCTCATGTTATGAAATTAACTACTTTTCAAATTTTATTAAGTATTGTTGCATCGGAGAATTTGCATCTTGAGCAAATGGATGTAAAGACTGCATTTTTACATGGAGATTTGGATAAGGAAATCTATATGCAGCAGCCAGAGGGGTTTGTAGTTCCAGAAAAGGAACGCATGGTGTGCAAGCTCAAAAGAAGCTTGTATGGGCTGAAGCAAGCACCTAGACAGTGGTACAAAAAGTTTGACTCCTTTATGAGTAAGAGTGGCTTCCGCAGGAGTGAAAAGGATCAATGTTGCTACTTCAAGAAATACACTGATTCTTATGTATTTTTACTCTTGTATGTGGATGATATGTTGATTGCAGCATCCAGTATGAAAGAGATAAACTCTCTGAAGGCAAGTCTGTCTTCTGAGTTTGAGATGAAAGATTTAGGTGCAGCGAAGCAGATTCTTGGGATGAGGATTTCTCGAGATAGATTTGCTGGCACTTTGAATCTATCCCAAGAGCAGTACGTTGAGAAAGTGTTGGCCAGATTCAGAGTTAATGATGTTAAACCCAGGACTACTCCGTGGGTAAATCACACAAAATTGTCAAAGGAACAGTCACCAAAGACAGCTCAGGAACGGAAGCACATGACACTTCTTCCATATGCCTCTACATTTGGGAGCCTGATGTATGCTATGGTCTGGACTAGAACTGATATAGCACATGTAGTGGGAGTTGTTAGCAGGTATATGGAAAACCCCGGGAAAGAGCATTGGGAAGCTGTGAAGTGTCTTCTGAGATATCTGAAAGGTACATCCAGTACTTCACTTTGTTTTGGCAATGGTGAAGTGATTCTGCAAGGTTTTGCTGATGCTGATCTTGGTGGGGATGTGGACTCAAGTATGAGCACTTTCGGATACATTTACACCGTAGTTGGTACAGCAGTGAGTTGGATGTCCAGGCTTCAGAAGTGCGTTGCTCTTTCATCTACTGAGGCTGAGTATGTGGCAATAGCTGAAGCTGGAAAGGAGATGATATGGCTGGCAGATTATCTGGAAGAACTGGGCAAGAAGCAGCTTAAGAAGATTCTTCATAGATAGCCAGAGTGTCATACAGTTGGTGAAGAACCCAGTCTATCATTCGAAGACGAAGCACATTAGAAGACGGTACCATTTCACTCGCAGGGCAGTGGAAGAAGGTGATATGTGTTTGGAAAAGATAGAGGGTGCAAAGAATCCAGCAGACATGTTGACAAAATGTGTTGATGTTGGTAAACTAAGGTTGTGCAAAACCTTAGTTGGTTTTCTGTAGTTGTATCTACAGATGTTGCGGTGTGGAGAACATATAGATGATGGAGGAATATTTTTTATTTTATTTTTAGAATGTAATTCTTGGATGATAGAATCAGTCTCCAAGTGGGAGAATTATTAGGTTGTGGAGCCTGATTAATATGTGACGTACTGTTATATATTAATGTGACGTACTATACCTTTTATTCTCATTTCTCTGTGTAATTGTACAAACTCTGAGTCATTAATATAAATAGCCCGTCCGCCGTGGATGTTACCTACAGGTATTACCACGAAATTAATTCTCTCTCTCTCTCCTAAAGAACTCTCTCTCTAATTTTTTTCATCCTCTTCATAGATTTAGTATGTGTGAACTGCTAATCGATCCTAACAGGTTTTTATTATCAAAGTGACAAAAGATGAAAATTTATTTTGAAAAATGATTATTTACATTTTTTATTCAGAGTCGCCACTTGGCATAATCCAATGTGCCAAGTCACCTTTGAAAAATCCTTTTCAAAACGATTTGACTCTGTAAACTGGTTTGCGAACAGAGATTCCGGTTAAGGAATTCTGTTGACCGAGGGGAAGGTGTCAGGCACCCCTCGATCCCGTGGTTCGACCACGGTCGCTTGGTGGAGCATATCGGCTAATTTGACACTATGAATGTATAAAACACATAAAACAAGCAACAACCAAATCAAACAAAGTTCAAACAAAAATAAACATGAGGTAATGGGGTAGGGGGTATGTGGGGTAGGGGGTAGGGTTGTTATGATGAGGTGTTAAAAATTAGTTAGGATAAGGGAATATTAGGGATTTAAATTGTTAGGATTTGGTTATTATTTGTTTTCTTGTGGGGAAAGTGTAGAATGGGGAGGTGAGCTAAAATTGAATAAAATTGAACTTCGGGGGATAAAATTAGGTGTCTACACTTCTTTTTTTGATAAATTACTTGTACGATTCGGATGAGATCAAGTTAAGTTTTTTTAAAAATAAAAATCAACTCATGGTTAAAAATAGAGCAAGTTTAAGGGAGAGCAAAGAGAGAAGTTTTTTTTTAAAAAAGAAAAAGAAAATAGATATAAGAAGTTCTAATCAAATGGGAGTTATTTTGAGGTAAAATTCATAACTAAGTCATTTCGCAGCCGTGATATTAAAAGTAATCTTTATCATACCTTATCAAATTATGGCATATTGAAGGAAGAGTAAATTCTCCGACCATTTTTCAAAATCTGAAATTTGATGTTTCACAAATCACTTGCTTTAAGGAAGAACATTATTTTTCCCTGTTTAAAGCCTTCCCTTTTTATTTTGTGATCAAAAATGTTATTTGAAATTAGTATACATTGTGAAGGTATCAAAAAAATTTACATGTAGTGTTAACTTAATTTATCGTAGCAAGTTATCATTTATCTGTCCTACTTTTCAGGTAATTAATTTCATTTATTACGAGGAATAACTAAATTAGATTTTCTAACAGTGTAGTTTAACCTGCGATAAAATATTAGTTGTCATTTTTACATGTTACCAATCAATGAATTATCTGTTAGATGATCTGGTAGTACAAAAAATTGGTTACACTGTTGTTTAGTAGTTCGATTAAGAAAATATTACAACAAGATCAACACTTCCATGTGCATAATGAAGCTATAAATATCAAAACTCAACTTTTAAAACAAATTTTTAAGCTAAAGTAGTAAAATCCTAGGAGAATAAATTGTATGTGCTATTCTTACTCATTACATAATTGCAGAAAATGTCAAGAAAATTCTTCATTATATTTATGTGGATTTGTTTTTATCAGCTGGCTCCTCTTCAGCAGGAGGTTTGGAGGACCTGCTTGATTGGATTTTATCCACTTCCTCAGAAGAGATATCAAACTGTATAAGAAATTGACAGTAAATATTCAGATAGAAATGAAGATTACAAGGCACTCTATGTTGAATGTCTTGACAAGGTCCAATGAAGCAAGATGGTAATGAATAGGCGAACGTAATAGTTAAGAGTCGGTAAGGATTCAGAATGAGCGTGATCTTATTATATATGTATACATTTTAAATTTCATTAGATATGTATATATATATACTTCGTATGCCTCTGATAGGACATAAGCTGCACAGGCATTTGACCATAAGAATTTGAAATATTTGCTGAGTTTTATCAAAGTCTTGCTAGTCCTCATAAACAGAGTGGCAACAAGGATTGAGAAAGTAACAAAACCTAAACACTAATTGATCATCAACACTTTTTATAGCTGGTTTTTTCCTATTCTATGTGTTTGAATTTTCATTGTAGTCTGATAAATAAAACAGACCGACCTTGAAACCACAGCCAGCTACACAAGCGCGATGACAGTCCTGCATTCATAAAACAAGTGTACATGTCATACTTACCATCTGCAGGTAGGAAGGAACTGTCAATCATATGTTCACTTGATGAAAATTGTACTCCAAACAACATATCAAACAGTGAACAACATTATAATGATATACTAAAAAACTAAGAAAATTTATTGTTTTCTGTTTTGCAATTAGACTTTACTCACTATTTTTCCCCCCTTAAACAAATCTCTCTGTGTAATGTGTCAAACCACTGTCATCTATGATTATTAGCAGACACAAATTAGGTTAGAAGGCCAACTAGAAGTATGGGACACAATTCAGAAATCTTAACTAGAAGTAGTCGGTGCATGAATCTCTTTGTTGAATCCATTTTATATGCTCCTTAAGACTTGATTTGATCGATAACCACCACAAATCTAGGACATACAATTTCTCAGCATTGTCGTTGAGTTCTTTTGAAGGCATATACCAGACACACGGTATTCAAATTGCTAATACACCAGATGAGTGGATGACCTTTTAGTAAAACAGATGTCAACAACAAGTGTAAAAAGACAATGATAAAATGAAGAAATGGTAAACCTCGGAGTAGCTAGCAGAACCAGGGGCACGATCAATATAAGCACTCCACTGTTGATCCTTCAGAACCGGACCCTTATAGCACATCTCATCGCATTGTTCCAAACCTGCACATGCCTTTTCATTTCTATGCTACCTTAATTGAGAATAGAAAAGCATCAAGGGTTCAAGCTCAACAAAAGACGTCTGCCAACCATCAATTACTTCTAATGGATAAATGTCTTAACGATATTCTTTACTATCATTTCCAAAATTTTGAGGCTTGGTATGTGTTATGAACCAATTGTTCCACATTGAAAAAATAGAGAAATGCTGAGGGGATTATAAGCCCAACGAGTTCTCCCACCTATTAGACTAGTCTTTTGGGTTGGGCTCTCCCGTTATGTTCACAACTAACAAATGGTTCTAAGCAATCATACATCTGCAGCATATAATGTAGCTTTATCTTAAGTATTTTCACTTGCAACATAGCCTGAATTTATCGGGACAAAGTTCTTAAGAATAGAATCTTGAAACTTACATTCCTCCCATGTATCGCCATCAGCATCACACGCCTTTTTGCAAAAAACTCTCCCTGCAAAATCATAACTTTTGGTTGATGTTCTTGTTTGAAGATCAAATGAAATACTCTTCATTTGTGTGAGTCGAAACATAGAAAAAACTAGTCAATTTAATTAGATATACTGCATTGAACAAGCCAGTACTCTAACTTGCACCATTCTGAGCTTGTGATTACGCCAAATAAGATAGATAAATTACTATAAACTAGTGAGATTTAGAGAATCCTAAATAATCTAAGTTAAATAATAAAGTTATTAACTCTATTGAAATGAAATAGACTCGAACTCAGTCCAATAGTTAGAGATGATCCATATAGCTGAGGGATAGATAGTACGTTATACCAAACAAGAAACAAGGTTAAATGCAGCAGCCTACAATATTTGAGCGCTCTCTCTCTCTCTGTATCAGGGGTGGAGCTACACTTGGCCGAGGGAGTTAACCCCCTTCGGCGATTTTTTTTTACTATTTATACATGGTTAAAATTATTGTTTATATATATACAAAAGAGGATGAAACCCCTTCGATTAGTTCTTATATTTACTTCTGAACCCCTTCGATTAGTTCTTATATTTACTTCTGAACCCCTTCGATTAGTTCTTATATTTACTTCTGAACCCCCTTAACGAAAATCCTGACTCCACCACTGTACAATTTTCAACATTGAAGAAACCAACAATCAAATTTTTATTTAATGAATCGTGTCTCAATCTGAGGGTAGCTGGTTTCACCTATATGAATTCTCCATATTGATATAAATTAGAGGTTGTCTAAACTAGGAATTCACTAAATGCTACGTAACATAAAAGAACTCTTTGACAATCATGGGATAATTAAAAATGTACGATAAATCGAATTACTTGTTACATATCATGAGTGATGTAATGTTTCGTTTCTCTACGTTGATAACTAGCTAGGCTTCATATGCTCAATGGGAAACATTAACACATACAAAATGAAACTACAAGAAAGAAAAAAGGAAATATTAAGAGAGTGAATTAATTTACAAGGAATTTGGGTGAGAGATGAGAATTTATTCGTGCATTGCTTGTTACAAGGTGGTGCCTGCAACATTATTTCTCTCTTAGCTTTAATTTTCTTATTTTGTTTCTCTGTCAAATTCTGCACAAGTTTTTAATTATGTGGAAGATGAAGGTTGTGGAATTAATCAGATTAAAGAAAAGGGGGGAAATTATGCAGGAAAGGGGGGGGGGGGGGGGGGGGAATAATTGTTGATTCGGAAATTTAGGCTATTTTATTGGGTTCTTGCTTTTAATTTGTTTCCCTCATGTTATTAGTTTGAGCACAAATCAATAGTAATTCATAATATTTTAATTTTCAACTTGAAATAGAGCAATTTTGGAATTGAAAATTGATCTGATGAGCAAGTAAGACAATGAAAATTTCAACATTTTTCTAAAAATAAAAATCATGTCCAAACATTTTTTCAACTTTGTTATCATATATAGCCTTTAATTTCGATGAATTTACGCAAATCTCCCTTCTTCGGGCCAATTGAAACAAATATGCACTTTCATCTAACCACTGACTAAAATTAACAGCCTGTTGGCAAAATTTCTCATGTATAAATATTAAAAAAAAAAAATGGTTATTTGGAAAAAAGTTATTCTGAAGATGGAACATTTTGAAACGTGGTGGTCACCTAACATGACTATCTAACCACTAATTAACAACCATCAAAGAGTGGAATTGTTCTTTCCTTTACTCGAGGTTTTAGGTTTGACCCTTATGTATAAAAAAAAAAATCTTGACAGAAAACACTTTTTAAAATAAATTCTACGCGATGTGAATCTGAATTAATCGAGTTACAATGTGCGTATTGAATATATCTAAAGGAAAACACTAAGTAACAGCCTAGCCAAAAAAAATTCACATGAACTTTGGAGTGTGATGGTCACCTAGTATGCAATATTCCTTCAAAGGGTATTTTAATATAAATTTGTGATAATTCATGGTAGCCAAGTATGAAAAGTCCAAAATGGTACTCGTTTCGTGCATTAATGTTTGACTCATATACCTCGTTTAAAAAAAAAAAAAAAAAGTGAAAATGTTTATATATAACTCCTAATTAGTATTTTCTCCGTTCTAAAATAATTAAATTGTTGAAGTATTTTTTAGTATTTAAAATAATTAAATTGCTTATTATTTAAGATAGATGTTGAAATTTATTTACAATTTTATCCTTCATTAATTAAATTTCCAAGATTGAGTTTCAATGATCATTACAAATATTTTGGAGTTTGAAAAGGATAAAAAATAAAAATATGATTAATTTATGTTTTTATTCTTTTTGCTTAACATGTGTGTCATATTCCAACAATTTAATTATTTTGAAACGGAAAGAGTAATTACTAAATCATCTTAATTTCTATATCAGTATTTCCCTAGTTTCGTTTCAGTTGACCCTCTTTCTAAAAATATTTGTTTCAATTTAATTGTCCTTTGACGAATTAAAGAGGATTTTATTATTATGTTCTTTTAATATTATCTTTAACATTAAATAACTAAATAAAATGTATTTATTCAAATTTATATTTTCAGGCATAATTAATAAGGCTAATTTGGTAAAATAAATTTTAAATTAATATTTTTTTAATGAGTGTGACAAGTCAATAGGGTCAACTAATATGAAACCGAGTGATACTAGTTTATTCAAAGGATAAATTACACAAAACTCAAACTTAAGATACCATATTACCTAATATCTCTTACCTTTTAAAAATTTACATCAAATCTCAATTTTCAACTTTACTCTTGATACATATCAACAAATCTTCACATTCTATGTTTACTCCGTCATTAATTCATGCAAGCTATTTGTTTTTTTGTTTTTCAAAGACTTCCTTTCCTAAAATCTCTCCCAAATTATAATCAATTAAAACATCTTCTATCTCCAAGACTTTTTTTTTTTTTTTCAAAGATTTAATTTCCTAAAATCTCTCCAAATTATAATATTAACATACTTCTCACTTCAATTCAACTTGCACAAAAATAGTAATATCTATCAATATTAGTATTCAATATAAAAATATTAATTTTCGTTAATCCAACGAAGATACAAGTTGTGCATGGATTTTGTTAATCCACTTGATATATATATAAAAATATTAATTTTCTGGATACATTTTCATAGTGTAATGGTGATTCATATGAATGATACTTTTGTTATCAATATATAGGTGATACATTTGTTGACAGTGTATGAGTGATATATTTTATTGTTAGACTATTGATGATACATTTTATTGATAATATATGAGTGATACATTTTGCGGTCAGATTATTGGTGATACATATGTCCTAAATGTTTTTATATCTATTATATTTTTGTATTCATTTATAAATTAGTGATACATTTAACATATGAATAAATGAATCGTCTTTAAAATTGTGTTTTTCTCAGCACATTTATTTCAACTAAAAAAATGTATCACTAATATAACCAATAATCTCTTAAAACTAATGCAGACAATATTAATATGAAACAGAACTTTCATAAATATTTAATATGAATCATATAAATTTCAAACTCACACTCTTTAAATGTGAATTAGAAATTTCAAACTTCAATTTATATGTCAAGTATGCTAGATGTATCATATATATTGAATATCTAATTTAAAAAAAAATAAAAAATCATAGAAATACAACCAAATCTATCACACATTTTTCAGATGTATCACATAGTAATCCTTCACCGCCAAATTATAATTCAAATAATATTTCAGATTTCAGATGTATCACGTATTCAAATAATAATTCTTCTTCTCCTCCTCTCTTCATTCACTTCCGTCGATGACGCCGTACTAGTCTGGACATGAGCAGAGAATTGTGTATAAGCTCCCAAATTATTTTGTAAATTCAAAGTCGGAATTGGAATGGTGCATTACAACACTGGACTTAAGGTGACCGTGTACAGAATTGGATCCCTTACTTTGCAATACCCACAGACAACTGTAATGTTTACAAACTATGTGCCACATATGGTAGTTGCAACAGTCAAAAATCTCTTGTATGTGGATGCTTAGACAAATTCTAGCGACGGTAAAAGGGAGAACTTTTACCAAAGGTATCACACGGAAGAAGGAAGAAACTCAATTTGACTCGATTATTCACTTGAAATTTGAAAGTTGATTGGGGGTATTGCTGATTTTGTGAATTTCATTAATTCAATGTGTAACTGATTATGCGTAATTTGCTTAATAGATAAAAGAAAATTTGTTACTTCCTTAAATAAATATCTAGTTAGTTTTAAATGTATTATTTTCTATATGTATCACGTTAAAATAGATGTATCACAATTTTGAAAAATCGAGATATGATGTAATTAACCAAATAATTAGGATAAAATGTAATAACACTTAAACATTCAGTGATTTATTTAAGTTACCCTTTTTCAAAACCAAACTAAGTAGCCATTTGGCCATAGAGATTTTTTTCTTTTTTCCGAAAAATTATTTCATTTTAGTAAAAAAAGTGAAAACACGGTCCGTTTAATCATGAATTTTTCAACTCCAACTCCGAAAAATTATTTGGAAAAGTGAAAACAAGTTTTCATTCATGCTTCTCTCACAAAATTTCAAAAATAACTTTAATTTATATTCGTGATCAAACACAACTCTAATTTTATCTTTTAATTTCAACTCCAACTCCAACTCTAACTCCAACTTCCCAGAAAATACTCCATTTTCATGGCCCAAAAACTTTTTTGGAAGTGCAAACAATGTCAAATTTGGCCTGCTGGAGTGTAATTAATTGGTTCTATATTTGGACCAAACTGTACCCAACCTACCACAAACTTTACCTTTTTCCACCTTACACCTTTCTTCATCTTCAATCTCCTCCTTATATTGACACTTCAAATCAATTATTCCCATAAACAGATGAGATCCAAAATTTCATAATATTTGAATCCCAAGACTGGAACTTTATTGTATATTTATCTTCATATTCAATCTGGTTCTTTTTTGGCACTTGTAAATCAAGATTCTTGATTCACGTAAACATATCAGATTCACAATATTGGACTCCAAGATTGAAACTTTCTTGTGCATAGTGTGAGAAAAAGAGTGAACCTCCAAAACCAAGAGTTTTTTTTTTTTTTTTTCAAGATTTGAAGATAGAATATGGAACCACCACCACCATCATCATCAGGGGTAAAGGCTAGAGTTTTAGATATTCCACTTTATGGGATTGGTTTTGAGTTTGTAGAAATTACACCCCAAAAAATCACTGGTCGTCTTCCTGTGACAGACAAGTGTTGTCAGCCATTTAAGGTGTTACATGGTGGAGTTTCAGCTATGATATCTGAGGCGCTGGCAAGTATGGGAGCTCACATGGCTTCTGGTTTTCAGAGAGTGGCTGGAGTTCATCTCGGCATCCACCATCTCAAGAGTGCTCATCTTGGTGACCTTGTTTTTGCCGAGGCTGCACCAATCAATGTTGGGAAGAGTATTCATGTTTGGGAAGTTTGTCTTTGGAAGATTGATCCATCTGATGAGGAAAACAAGACTTTGTTGGCATCATCAAGAGTTACTCTTAAGGTCGGCATGTCTGTACCTCAAAATGCCACAGATGCTGCTGTGAATCTCAAGAAATATGCTAAGTTATGATCAAGTTTAATTGAGTTTGTTTGCAGCATATGTGATTGTAAGCAAAAGTGTAGAGAGTAACAGGACAATAAAGCTGAGTACAGAATGTTGGTCATAAAAATACCTGTTGTAAACCTCTTTATGAATACCAAAAAAAGAGTGGGATCTACATTATTATCTAATACTACTAATTTCTTTTATTTGTGTCTGACAATGGATTACCCCTAATCTGTTTCCTAAATTTTAATCATACTAGTACAGGCCAAAAGAAATTGAAGATAAGAAGATAACTTCGGTGCGCCCAGCCTGCTGGTTTATAGCCTCATCTTGTGTGACACACCACTGAGCAAGTTGCTTTTCAGGACCTGCAGTTGTTTGACACACTAAAGAGAAGTGATGCTGAACCTACCCAGGTTTGATCCTCCAACATAAGCACATTAAAATGCTCTCTCCAGGATTCCTGGAACAATTTCAAAACCTTAAATAACTTCTCTGATAAGGAAGCAGGTTAATCCATCCATCCATCAATCAATCAAATAACCCTTAATCTCATGCTAGTTGGGTCACTGATATAATCCTCTACATGTGTCCCATGTTAATTCATTCCGAACTAATATATCTATCTCTAAGCAAGTAGGTGATCAGATAGTTGGTCAAGTAACTTCCTGATGTCCAAGTCTGATAGAGGCAACTCTAGCATTACACTCATTAACAGTGGCTGGCAGATTAATACAGCAACTCTTAACACTATACTCGTGTTGTGCAGTAACTGTGATGACAGTTAAAAAACGCCAATCTTACATGTATATGTTTCACCATGTTAGAGTGGGTAAAAAGTCCCACATTGGTTGGGGAATGGACTGGGTAATCGTCACCTCACGAGCTAACTTTTGAGGTTGAGTTAGGCCCAAGATTCATTCTTTACATGGTACTGGCGCCGTGGGAGTGAGGGGGTGTTAGAGTGGATAAAAAGTCCCACATTGTTTGGGGAATGATATCACTTCCATCTTGTTTCTTGAAATCACATTTAAATCTACAACTAGGAAATAATAACTAATTTCTATTATATCATTTTTCACTAAAAATTGTCAAAAAGTATAACGTGTACAAGTAATGATCAAATAGCATATTTTAATTAAATGAATAGAGATGTTAAAAAAGCTACTATAAAATTATTTTTTTGTAGTGTTATACATGTCATTTTAAGTATCATCAATTTTTAAGTAAAAAATACATATAATTTTAGGTGTATTCACGAGAACAATACTAATTTTATTTTATTTTTTTAATTTAAACCCGCATATACCCGCAACCCGCACCGCACCGCACCATTTAAAAAAGAAACTTACTTTAACCCGCCCGCATAGCTTAAAACCCGCACCACCGCACCCGCACCGCCCCATTGCCATCCCTATACATATGGCAGTGATCCAACACATTAACCTACAATAGCACAAGTCACTTCTTTTTTGATTCATCTCTAACTATAGTTCTGCACCAAACATTATTCTTGAACAACTCTATAAATACCTCAATACCATGCTACAGTCTAAATCACCAAAGTTTAAGAGTGTATCTTTGATTTTCGCATACACATTCAGCAATCGAAATATGTTATCTATTTTAGACAATTGTTAACAATAATGACACCTCTGTAAAAATATTTACTTGGTAAGAAGATGCTTTCTGTAGCAATTTCATCAACGTCCAGAAAAAAGTGATTACATCGTTACTTGTCTGGTCACTTCATTGATGCTTCACCAGTCATACGCTGGTAATACCAACTCATCAAATAGGCAGCTCAAGTGTAGCTTTGTAAAGGTACTCAGGACTTCAGGATCTGATCAAGTACTAAATCTCATTAATCTATGTGACACAACCTATATATATGCATCTCTTCTATCAGAAAACTGGAGGACATCATTGTATAGAAACGTTGAGAGTACTTTAAACTGTTCAATATACTGCTCAGGCTAATTAGAATGTGAACCTCTGCTTTAAGTTAGAATCATTTAAAACAACAATTTATGTCTTAATCATAAAAACCAAAAGATGGCATGGGAAGACCGATTCAAAGGCTCAACTGCTCAAGCACTGGCTACTCAGGACTTGCTTCCCTCATGATTCATTTGGGTGCCTGTTTCTATATTTTGAATTTCTTGTTTCCTCTTATCCCTATTACTGGGACTTTGCAGTCCGAACGATGTTTCTATAATGATGCAGTACTCCCATTGCGCATCAGATAAACGCCAGAATAGCTTCTCTTTTTCTGAGTCAATGTATAATTCTTGTTAGTTTGGGTTCGGTTGGACTCTGTGCAGTGGCAGGACTGTTTATTCGTAGTCATATGCAGAATCCCTTTGGGGTGTAACATCAAACAACACAATTATGGTGCTTCTGAATCAGCATGCCACCTGAGGCGAAAAAGGAAAATAATAGACCACCTCAGTCTTGTCAACTCCACCATGTAAGAACTATAAGATTGCCCCAAAACATTACTTATCTCATTAACTGGCTAAAGTACTCCTTATTCTTTATCCAAGAAAATGCACAAAAGAAAAAACAAAAAGTTTGTTCCTCCACATCTCTTCATTAGTCATCAACTTGTATACTCTAGAAGGATGACTGATGTAAATAAATATACTTCATTCAATCAATCGTTAGTTGCATTTTACATCTGAGTAGCAGTGCATAAATTCTTCCTTCCTGCTCAAATGTACTCAACTCTCCCATACAATGTAACCTTGATCATGTTCTTGTTAGCAGAAGAACAAGTCTAAGAGTACAGCAGGTTAGTGTAGATAATGAAACATAATCTTGTTAACTGCAGAAGAACAAGTCTAAGAGTTTAGTGTAGATAATGAAACATAATCTTGTTAGCAGAAGAACAAGTCTAGGAGTAGAGCAGGTTGTAGGAAAACCTCTACAACCTCACAACTAAAGGCGGAGAAGCATCGTTAGATAATCTCCAGCTCCAAGCTCAAAAGATAAGCTGAGTTATCTGTAGTACTATTGACAAAAGCAAATATTTGTGTCATCCCCATTCTATAGAATACCATGTTTCAACAAAACTTGGTGGTTTTGAGGGAGAAAGACAAGATCAACTACCAACAGGTCATTTGGAGGTAGAAAATTAAGTACATAAACTAAGCATCATCTTTCTAACTAAAATGAGCAACTCAAAAACCTAAAGAAGAGTGGGCATTTCAAATTCCTCACCCACAACACTAGTACACTACACCTTTATACAGTGACGGAGCCAGAAATTCCGCAAAGGGATTCAAAATATTACTAGTGTCGCAACTAGATTTGACCTTGTGACCTAAGATATTATTTAGCTATTTACTCTTACACTAAAACTTGGTATTACTATCCTGCATGCATGAATTATGCAAATAATAATATCAAATAAACCATTTTTAGCATGCTTAGATGTGTTCCATATATTATCTTCTTTATGTACTATTAATAATATGATTTTGCTATTACAATCCACCAAAAAGTAAAATTTTAACTTGATATAAAAGTTAAAAGCAAAATAAAGGAAACTTTTGAATCTTGTGATCTTAAACAAAATATATGTAGGATGTATCAAAATATCTTTTAATCTTATGATCTTAAACATCAGTGGCGGAGCCACATTTAATTCAGGGAACCCCCTTCGTCGGAAAATTATACTATTTTTATATGATCAAAAATATTTTTATGTATATATAGTAGACATTAAACCTCCTTCGACTAGTCTGTATATTTACTTCTGAACTCCCTCTATGAAAATTCTGGTTCCGCCACTGTTAAACATAGTATATGAACTGCTGTAATTAAGGAGCTTTTTCAGATAAAATTTAAAAAAATGTTCTTTTCTAAATGAATTAAAAAGAAAAGTAACAAACAAATTGAAACAAAATGGATGTTATAACTTAAATAGCACATGTAAAATAGGTTACCTGGTGCAAATCCCACACAATCCGAGGCCTGACCCGGCAATATTCAACATGGGCCTATTACACCACAATTGGGCTGGCAGTCACCAGAATTCCAATTCTTTTTGGTATATTTTTAAAAAATGCTTTTCTTTTAAATAAATATTTAGCACTAATTTTTTTTTATGTTCACCATTCTACATAATAAATTTAATATATACATATTTAATTTAAGATCATAAACTCTAAAAAAAGTATTTTTTAAAATTCATGTTGAGTCAACTAAAACACTAGTCACTAAGGGGTCGTTTTGTAGAGTGCATTAAAAAAAATTATGTATATATTAACTTTGTGTATTACTAGTACCTTATTTAGTTACATTTTTTCAAATTATATATAATAATTTTTTGCATTAGTTATACACTCTATTTAGCATTTAGGTGTGTATAATTAATACATGAAATTCGATGGTATTAGTAATGCAAGAAATTTTAATGCATGTATTAACATGATTAGAGACACAATTGGACCTCAAACTTTAAGCAGCCAGGCCCAGCAGGTCGACACGTCTGCTTGTGTTGCCTGTTTCAGCTGCTTCAATCGTAATTTTACTATATCATTCCTAATTAATTATTATAAAACATTTACTTATTAGAAAATTTATATTAATTATATTTATATTTGACTTATGTATAAGAGTCAGTTGAGAGGAGCTTTCCGTCGTCCTCCTTGCCGACCAATTCAACTGTTTGCTCCGTGATTTTATTATATCACTTCTAATTAATTATTATATGTTATTTAAATTAAAAAATTAATAATATTTAATAAAAAAATAAAATTGACATTTATGATATGTCTGTTTTAGCTGCTTCAACTGTAATTTTACTATATCACCCCTAATTAATTATCGTAAGTCATCTAAGTATTGAATAATTATTTCTAAAGTCATTTAAGTATTAAAAAATTAATAATATTTAATATTAAATTAACTTGACGTCCTATATGTGACTCACTTATTTTTTTTCACAAGTATTTTTTATAATAATTTTATTATTTCACTTTTAGTTAGTTATTATAAGTCATTTAAGACATGTCTGCTTCACTGCTTCAATCACGATTTTACTATATCACCCCTAATTAATTATTACGGTCATATAAACATTGTGTCATTTAAATAGAAATAGAAGAAAAAAATTATAAATCACAATAATTAAAAAGTTAAATTATTTTTAAAATATAATTGACTATCAATGACACAAGAATTTGAATAAGGAAAGTAGCATATATTATTTGAAAATTACATAAAAAATATTACAAAATACAATAGTTAACGGTTTAAAATATCTGAAAAAAATTACTCTGATATATATTTAAAAAAATTACTACAAATCATAATAATTAACAACTTTAAAAATTTAAACGTCAATTTGTCTGCTTTGGCACAACTTCATTGGTCCTTTCTCTTGCTTTCATTTTTTTCATCAATTTAAATTTATTTGTCTTATTTTGTTTATCTAGTATATATTTCAACAAAAGTACGAAAAAAATTTCTATAGATCATAATAATTAATAACTTAAACAATTTAAAAGATATAAATATTTGGCTAACTTTCAAAATTATATCAGTATCATTTAAATTGAAACAGAAGAAAGAATATTATAAATCACAGTAATTAAAAACTTAAATTATTTTTAAAATATAATTGACTATCAATGCCACAAAATTTTGGACAAGGAAAGTAACATATATCATCTGAAAAGTACATAACAAGTATTATAAATTATAATATTTAACAACTTAAAATATCTAAAAAAATTAATTTGTTATATATTAACAAAAATATTATAGATCACAATAATTATCAACTTAAAAAATTTAAAAGATTTAAAATATTTGGGTGACTCTCGAAATTATATCAGTGCCACTTAAATTGGAATAACTAAAAATATAATTGACTATCAATGCCACAAAAGTTTGGACAAGAAGAGTAACATATATTATTGGCAAAATGATCTTCTGGACCTCTGTACTGGGTCGATTTTGTAAGTTGGACACTTCTACTTACATGTTTGTCATCTGGACCCCTGAACCCACTAAAAAATAACATTTTAAACACATTTTGAGAGAGTGTAACACACTCTACCACGTCAGCTGCCGCATAAGCTGCAATGTGTGCTATGTCACTTGCCACTTCATTTTCAAGTATTTTATGAAATTTCAAATCATTTTTAAAATGCTACATGACAAATTAAATATTAAAATTAATTTAATTAAATGAAAAAATTTATAAATTGTAGAAAAATTTAAATAATCATGTTTTTAGTTTTGCTCACAAATTAAATATCAAATACTTTCCAAATAATTAAAATTCTTCTCCAACTAATTTAAATTTTTAACTATAAATTCATATATACAAACATACATGAATTTTTTATTTTTAAATTTGAATATCTTTAATAAAAATAATTAAATAAATTATTTTTATAAATTGTAGAATTTCTAATACACAAACACAATAAATTTTTTATTTAAATTAATTTAAACTTTTAACTATAAATTCTAATACACAAGCACAATAAATTTAATTAAACATCAAATTTATTCCAAATAATTGAAATTTCCTTCCAATTAATTTAAAGTTTTAAGTATAAATTCACATACACAAATATAATGAATTTTTAATTTCTATTTAATATCTTTAACAGTTTGTAAAAGTTACAAAATTAATCCTAAACAAAATAAAAAATTTAAATTGAGAACAACAACAACAATATCTACCACAACAATGAATAACCAACAACAATATCAATGGTGATGAACAACAACAACAATATCAACACAACAAAGAGACTTGACCAAAAAAGGTAAAAAAAAAAAAAATATCTGCCACGACAATGAACAACCAACAACAATATCAATGGTGATGGTGATGAACAACAACAACAATATCAACACAGCAAAGAGACTTGACCAAAAAAAGGCAAAAAAAAAAAAGCAAAGACCCTCTTCAGGGATTGCCCAGAAATCTGTCATATATAATGATGAAGAAAAAGAAGATGAAGAGAGAGATATTTACATGGTGATGGTGATGGCTATAGCAGCCATGGCTGTGGGGGTAAGGGGACGAAGAGAGATGGAGAGAGTTGTAAGGGTGGGGGACGTTAATGGTGATGCCATGTCAACCATGGATGGGGGAGAGGGTGAAGGGTGGGGTGAGGGCGGCTGGACGAGGGAGGGGGGCTGGACGGGGGACGAGGGTGAAGGGTGGGGTGAGGGCGGCCGGACGAGGGAGGGGGGCTGGACGGAGGTGAGGGGGTGGTTGGACGGGGAAGGTGGCTGAGGGGTGGGGTGGCGGCTGGACGGAGAGGGGGGTTGGGGAAATGAGGGTTTTTTATTTTTATTTTTAAAATTTATTATTTTTAAACTTTGAAAAATATTTTTTAATTAAAAATGATGGAGGGAAAAAATGGTTATTTTTTATTTTTTTATTTTAATATTATTTTTAATTATTTTAACATAAAATTGGTCAAAAATTGACCCTCACTCGTACCCCCAGGCGAGTGACTACACTCTCCTTATCCTAGTCAGCCATTTAATGCCACATAAGCAAAATCAACGGTTAAAAGGTTTAAAATATTGCTTTTAAGTGAGTTCAGGGGTCCAGATAACAAACATGTAAGTAAAAGTGTTTAACTTACAAAACCGACCTAGTACAAGGGTCCAGAAGATCATTTTGCCTATATTATTTGAAAATTACATAAAAAGTACTATAATTACAATAGTTAATAGCTTAAAATATCTTTAAAAAAATTAATCTGTTATATATTTTTTTTAAAAAAGTACAATAAATCACAATAATTAACAATTTAAAATTTTTTAAATGCATAAAATATGTGGTTGACTCTCAAAATTATATCAATGTCACTTAGATAAGAACAGAAAAGAGGTATTATAAATCTCAATAATAAAAAATTTAAATTATTTTAAAAATATAATTGACTATTAATGTCACAAAAGTTTGAATAAGGAGAATAGCGTGTATTATTTGAAAATTAAATAAAAATCTTATAAATTACGATAGTTAACAACTTAAAATAACTAAAGGATCTTAAAAATATAATTAATTACCTAAATTATATTTGTGTCACATAAATTGAGACTAAAAAATTAATATATCACGAACCTTCGACATCTAGTATTTATTATTACTATAAATAAGCATGGAAATTTTGGCTTTTTGGGGATGAGAAAACAACTCACATCATAAGCTACACTTTATATTGCTCTCCCTCATTTCTTTTCTCTGTTCATATGGCATGCTTTTAAGTTAGTTTCGTGTTCAATTTTGTTTTCTCAATGTGACAATTGGCCACTAACTTTAAAATTCCAATTATCCTTGTTCGTCAATCAAAAAATACTTTAGAATTTTGTTTAGCTAGTGTTTCCGTTATACATGTTGAATCAAACTTTAGAAAAAATATCTTCGATTATTCATTTGGTCATGGAATTTGATCAAATTTCAAATATTTAATTTTAAAATATTTTCAAGTTCTCAAACCAGTTTTTGGGACTCTCATTTGAATAAATTTAGGGCCTGTTTGGAATTAGATTTGGTGTAATTACATTGTTTGACATGTTTGGTTGACTGACTAACTACTTGGTCAGCAGCAATTGGGCATAATTGGCATGCATTTAATTACACTCTCCAATTCAGAAGGAGAGCGATGAAGTGGTAATTACATGGTGTAATTACAATATGGTTACTTTTTATTTTCTTTTATTTTATTTCTATTCTTTTGTTTTGTTTTATTTAAAATTTAATATAATCATGTAATTACACTTGTGCAACCAAGCAGTACACTTGTCATTACACTAATTACATTATGACAAACAAACAGGTCGTAAGAACTGAAAGACTCTGGTATGTACGGTAATCCTTTCTTCAGCAACTAGTAGACTAATGCATAGAAAGGGCGACAGAAGAACTTTTCTTAGAGATCGAGCCCTAACCATGGAAAACATCAATTCAAGCCTTTCCAATCCTTTTTTTATTAGTACTATTTTTTCATCGAACTTTCTATATCTATATAATATGATATGACTTTCAAGATTCCTAACATAAATCATAATTAGTACTAGATTGATAATTACTAACATACTAGATTGATAATTACTAACACAGTAATCACACTAATTTTAATTATCATGTGACTTTTTAAATAGACCCTAAAATTTTCAACTAAAATGCATGTCCAAACATAAGTTCAAATTTTTAACAACTTGATTTTTCAAATTTCAACTATAAAATTTATGACCAAATGAAAATTGTATAACCCGTTTGGCCAAGTTTATTTTTTTCTCCAAAAGTACATTTTTTTAATTTTTTTTTTTCAAAAATGCTTATTTTAAAAAAATTGAGGTGCTTGACTAAGCTTGGGGGAGAAAATAAATATTTCTAGAGAATAGCAGAAATCGTTTTTCATAAGTTAAAAATATAATTTCTCCCCAAAAATACACTAACACACTTTAATTTTTTTTACCAAATACTAATTACTGTCCAAAAGTATTTTTTAAAAATTTTCTGATCAAACACAAATTATTTTTATTAAAAAATACTTTTAAAAATAAATTAATTTTATAATCTTGACCAAACATGAAATTTCAAGGCAAGGCCATTCAGAGTCGTATTAGGAAATGTTAATCACAGTGAGTTGGTGCGTAAAATATGCACAAAGGAGTTTTCAATTTTCATACGTAAGTCAATTAGTAAGAATTAGTTTCAATTTTCATACGTAAACCAATTAGTAAGAATTAGTGAACCTTAATGAAGCTAAGGAGTATCAAGAGGACACGTTTTGGGTCCACTGAAATAATTAAATGTCCACAAGGGAATCTTTTCCTTAACTCTCACTAAATTTTCATTGAATACTATATTTACTTTAAGTTGATTATTAGTACTCCCTCCGTTTCGGAATAAGTGAATTGTTGGTGTTTCAAAATAAGTGAATCATTGAATTTTTTTTAAAATTTACCCTTATGATTTGACAATCAATTAACTTTTGAAAAAGTATTACAAGATCAGTTTTTTTTTTTTTTGGGGGGGGGGGGAAATAAAAAATTATGTTAAATTTATGTCTTTAGTGTTTTTTCCTTAATTTGTGTATCAAAATTCAACAATTCATTTATTATGAAACGGAGGGAGTACTATTTTAAAAATAATTTTTTACTTTTATTTATCATCTTTAATATATTAAATAAAAATATTTTTTTATATATTTATTTTTAATATTAGTCATTATTTATCGAGTTACTTTTCAAAATTCAATAATAAACAATAATGAATAAGCAATGTGGTCAAATAGTTACGTCAAAGTTTTCTTTAGTGAACCATAAGTTCAAATATGATAAATAAATGTGAGGGGGAAAGATCAAACAACAACTTGACCATACGAAAGAACGAAAGACGAAAGAGTATTGTAATTTATATTCATATATTATTGTAAACAAATGTATTTATTTTTTATTAAATAAGTATTTATGACTTGCTTGGTCAATTTTTATTTTTTTTAAGTGTTTATTGTTATAAAATAAGATGTTTGATTAAGCTTTTGGAAGAAAATATATGCTTTTGGGGAGTAGCTGAAAATTAGTTGGTCATCTTACTAAAAATAGTTGTTCAGCTTACTAAATAAAAAAAATATTGTTTTTTTTTTCATATTACCATTGAAATTAATTTTTTTGAACGTGTTCACACTTATTTATAAAGTTTTAAATTTTTTTTTTGTAAGGGGTGAATAAGTAAATTATCTTTTTATTTATGATTTTTTGACATGCGTGTAAAATAAATAAATAACCACACTTGTTGATTTGACACTCTTATTAAAAAATAAGTATTTGTTAAGAGCTTATTTTATCATTTAAAAAACAAAAAATTGAGGGTAAAGGAAGTGGATTAAAATGTGGGGAATCAAACTCTCACCAACAATGTGGAAGTTTAGGTAACTAACCAACTAAACAACTAAGATTTTCCTTATTTTATCAATTAATTTTATTAATTATGTTTTAAAAATATAAATTTAAATATATATATATTTTTTGTAGTTATTAAATGATAAAAATAATATTAATAAAATATTAATAAAGAAATTAATTTTATAAATATAATAATTAAATTTAAATAAATTTTTTTAATAGGAAGATAACTAAAACGAAACGGGATAGTAATATGACCTACTGAAGGAGGTCAACAGATACTTTGCACTAAGCCTACTTTTCAAATGTGGATGAATTAAAAAAAATAAGCCTACTTTTCAAATGTGGATGAATTAAAAAAAATTAGTGAATCTTCAATGAATCTTCCAACATATAGGATCTAATGCAATCAAAGTAGTAAAAAAAAAAGTGAAAATATTCCAAAAAAGTTCACATGGGGACCTCTTTTGTGGAATCTCTTGGTAACCTTCACTAACTATCAATTTGGTCACTTGTTTATTGGTTTTCTCTATTCTCTAATAACTCCAACCAACAACTTGTGGATGGTACAAAAGAAGAAAACTTACATTTTGTTGCATCAAATAAAAAGTAGAAGTACATAATGGATGTGTTTGGTACGCAGGAAAATATTTTCCAGTTTTTTTTTTATGTTTGATTAACTTATATGTTTTGGAAAATATTTTTCAAATCAATTTATTTTTTTTAAATCAAAGGAAATTTAAGAAAAATGACTACTCTTCAAAAAGTAAGGAAAACAATTTCCAAAACACTCTTTCAACCTCACTTTAAAGTTGAAATGTTCATATAATTCTCAAAATCATCTACCCCGCCTTCCGCCCTCAATACCCTATTACCCCGACACCACCCCCACCCCTAGCCCCATCCCTACCAGCCTCCTTCCAAAAACAATATCTACATTTTATTAAAAAAATCAAACTTTTCTCTTATCCCACACCCCTACCCTCCCTCCCTCCCCCTACCAGCCCCCTCTCCAATCCCTTCCCCCTCCCCCAACCTAAAAAAAAATATATATATATATTTTTTAAAAAAATTCAATCCCCCTTCCCCCTCACTCCCCTACCCTGACCCCCAGTTCCTACTAGAACCCCCCCCCCTCATCCCCCACCCTACCCCTGCCAATTTTTAATTATTTTTTTTAACCAAAAAAGTTCAAAATTTTTTCAAACCCCACCCCTACTATCTATTCTGACACCCCCACCCACCCACCTATCAATCCCTTTTACAAAAAAGGATTTAATTTCTTAAAAAAAAAAAAAGATTCTAAAATGTATTTTTACGCTTTAGCTAAACACTAAAATGTTTTTTTTGAAAAATATTTTTTCATTCACCAACCAAATACTAGAAAATATTTCCATCCACCAACCAAACATAAAAAAACAAGTAAGAAATCAACTTGTTTCCTAGGAAAATATTTTTCATGAAAAACATTTTCCTTCGTACCAAACACACCCAATATGTGCCTTTTTTTTGTTTTTGTTAAGTCCACACTGGGTGGGACGGAGAAAATTCTTTCCTCATAAGTTAGCTTTTGGGTTGAGTCTTAATATGTATTTTTTAAAGACTTGATTAAATTTTAATTTGTATAATATAAAGTATATTTCTATTATAGTTTATGACACTCATTACTAACTAATAAATATTTTGATATAACTTTTAAATATTGTTAGTAAGCATGTGTAATATTTTGCTTTTTCAAGGCAAAATCACGAGATTCATTCACGGCCGTTCAATAAAATACATTTGACAATCAGTCCATCTGTCGTTGAATTTTTAAAATCAATGACTATATTTAGTCTTGTGATATCTTAAGAGAATTCATTGATTAATTTGACAATATTAATTGTGTCAAAATCCTTATATTTAATGTTCCAAAGGACAGGAAAAAGCATAATAAGGCTCGATAGTATATTAATTTTAATACTATGATGAAATAAAAAATTTAAGTAAAATTACAGGTCACTCAACCATGATCACATTATACAGTATTCATTGACTTTTAACCTATTTTTAATTATCTCTTTTCTACTATGTACTCAACATTAGCTTAATGAATTCTTTAAGTGGTCCAAACAATACCATATATTGTTAATTTGTTATTATTCATAAAAAGGGACAAAAAGTGCATTCTTTTTTAAAACGAAAGAAAACTCTTTTAACCACTAGAGTTGACATAGTGGTTCAACATTATGTCCCTTAACCAAGAGGTCGGGGGTTCAATCCCCACTTCTGGCGAATGGAGCGAACTCTGTGGCCAGTTTTCTACCGCTTAGTGCGCTGACCGAGGAACTAAGGACTAGTCTCACGGGCTGCCGACTGTGGAGATACTTGGGAAATAAAAAAAAAAAAAAGAAGCTCTTTTTAGTTTATATATAAGTTCACAAATTAATAAAGTAGTATTATAGTTTTGGACACAATAAACACATTCTTTTTGAAAATATTACCGATACCATTAGTCCGTGGTATCGGTAATTTTTTTATCCAAACTATATAATACAATAGTTCTGTATAATATAGTTTTGGATACAATAGGTACACTATTTATGAAAAATATTTCAAGGCACACTTTCTCTTGCTATTAGTTATTTTTCTAAACTAAGCAAACTACCAGAGTAGTCAAATTTATTCCTTTGATTATTTTATGCTAAATATATATTATATTATATAATACATATATGTTTTTTATTAATTTCCTACTGGCCCGTGATGTCGAGACACTTACTATTTAAGTCGCTCGAACTCTCCAAAAATGTTGCTGTACCCATTTCGAATTCTTCAAAAATGTACTACTTTTGAAGGATCCAATCCGCACCCCCAGAACATTTTGAAGGAGTTCGAGCAACTTAGCTTACTATCAAATCCGACTTTATTTTCAAGATTGTCTCAATATTCAACGCCACTACATAGACAGACATATAATGCAAAAAAAAAAGTTATACGATTAATAAAAATAAATAAATTGCTACACAAAATTAATAATGTAAAATTGCTATTCATGAATTAACCATTATTGCTAATACAGATTAGTTTATAAAATTGTGTATCAGTCCTTCCATCGAATGGACTCTCCTACACTGTTGTATTGGTAAACAGTGACATAGCTAGCTGGTGCATTGTGGGCAGTGTTATTTATTACGTACTAACAGATTCCTCTGAACCGCCCATTGTTAATTGATTTTTTCTTTTTTTTTTCTTTTTTTGGCATTTTGTTGGTTTGTGGTTATTGTGTGTACTACTCCATGGGTTGTGGAAATGTGTGCATGCTATTGGTTGGTCATCTTTATCCACGTCACAAAATATTACAACCAAGAATTAAAAACTAGCAAACAAAAGTTTGGGGTGAGTATAAAGTGGAAGGCATTGTACATATTAGTGTGGAGAAGAGTTGATAGGGAGGTGAGAAACATGGAATCAGGAAAGAGGGGCTTTCTTGCTTTGCTACCATTGCTCCTTTCTTTCCTGTTCTACTTTGATTTCTCTGAAAAGGTTTGATTTTTATGCTGTTTTTCATTTTCTTGATATGCCATTGTGTTAATGCCGGTTTTTTTTGTATGCAGAAAATTGTTTATGAGGGATTTGGTGTGTGTGTGTGTGGTGGGGGGGGGAGGGGGTGTTCTTGAATCGAGGGTAAGGTTTGCGTACATTCTACGATCTCAGACCCCACTTTGTGGGATTACACCGGGTATGTTGTTGTTGGGGTGTGTGTGTGTGCGGGGGGTATGGGGGTTGGGGAGTGGGAGGATGATAAAAGAAAATCTATTGGTTATTTGGCTACCCATTTCCAGAAATGAAGAAAAAGACTAATCTTGCTTAACATTTAAAGCTTGACTGTATTACAAGTAGATATGTAGTTGTTGGTTATGTAAATGTTGTACAATGAGTTGGTATTTTATGAAGGCCTTTTTGTTTTCATTTGAAGATAAGCTAAAGAGATTTGATGATAAAATCTTAATTCAACATCAAACTTTCTATTTTAATAACAAATTCCAGAAAGCCTCTTCATGAAGCAATAATAAAAGAAGTTTAAAAAAGCCTCTTCTGAATAAATTAGCTTGTCAAATTTCAGCATGCCTGCATGCAGTATGTAAGAGCCTTTGAGGCAAGCTTATGTTTTTATCTGTTCCTAATGATTTTTCATTTAACTGTCTAGTTCTGGTATCCTTTTGTTTCCTTTTTTTGAGCAAAATTATTGCGAAATAGGCATCTACCTGTGGTTTTTCCAGTTTATGTACTTCTTACTATGTTGTCCTCGGGTACTACTATTTTGTTCTATAATTTCTGAATGATCCTCAAGAAAGTTTCTGGTTTATTCCTCAGCTTCCCTCAAGTGATTGCAGCCTTCTGCCTCATAATCACTATTGGATAGCCAGCAAACGTATCGTGACTCCAAACGGAACAATTTCTGGTGCAGGTTTGTTGAACTAAGTTTTAAATTCTCTGATTACAGGAAATAGATAGAGAATGAAAGTTACTATACTGTCACTTTTTATTAGTAGTCTTATCAGCTGCTTAATCTCATTCCTGGTGACAAATTATTTCTCCTGATGTGATATAAACAGTTGAGATAAAGCAAGGAAGAATTATATCTATTGTTGCTGAAAAGAATTGGCATGTAAATTCTCGGTCCACAGCAGTGGTCAATTATGGGGAGGCTGTGGTCATGCCTGGATTTATTGATGTGTAAGATAAAACTCTATCCTCATGTTAATTATGCCTTTCTATGTTGTTTTGAAATTTAGGTCACTTGCCTTGAGAAATTTAAAGCTGATCTAGAAAATGTAAACAATTGTTAATAGCTATGCACTTAGTAGCAGAACATGGGGGGTAAAACAATAAAGAAGAATCTTTAGTAGAGTAGTGATGGGAGTCTAAAAAAAACATGTACTTGGTTTGTGTTAGTTCTTGTTTGATTTGGAAAACTTGAGTTATTATTTTGTCCATTCTAGGCATGCCCATCTTGATGATCCTGGAAGAGCAGAATGGGAAGGATTTCCTTCAGGAACAAAAGCAGCAGCTGCAGGTATGTGGATCCAAGTTTCAAGCTCGTCATAGGAAGCTTAAAACTTTTTGAGATGGGTAGCTCTGAATGTGGATAACTATGAAATCAATATGAGTTTGTTCTTTTTGTCTTTTAAACCCTTTTTCTTAAATATTTGAAATTTGAAGCGTAGACTACCTTATTATGCTGGATTCAACATTCAGTGTTCATATGTATGGGAGTATGCAGAACCTAATGATTGTATTTCACATTACTATGTTCTTTCCAGGTGGAGTAACTACATTAGTTGATATGCCTCTTAATAGTGCTCCATCAACAGTTTCTGAAGAAACTTTAAAACTTAAGGTAAGCATATCATATAGATTTTTGATATGTTTTGCGAACAATTTTGACAGGGTAAATATTTCTAGCTTATCAAAGGAAACTATTGTTTCTAGTGTCATTATTGGCGCCTACGTTTTCTTTTTATTGAGGTCAGCTGGTCATTTGATATGGTGCATCTGTACGGGGTCTATGGCATTCAAGCTAATGAACTTATAAAAATGCTAATAGAAGCTCCCAGATTCAAGTAGGTCATATTGTAGAACATATAATCAGGGTTATTGTTCTTTCGCAGGTCGATGCTGCAGAAGGGAGGGTCTACGTGGATGTTGGTATGATTGTGAAGCTTTATTCTTGTTTGATTGATGTTGTAGTAAGACGTTACTTACTTCTTGTATTTACAGGTTTCTGGGGAGGTTTGGTTCCAGAAAATGCAGAAAATGCAAGTTCTCTGGAAAGACTTCTAAATGCTGGTGTTCTGGGTTTGAAGGTAATCTGGCTAACATACATGCGATTGAGTTTGATATCACGGTTGTCTGAAAGTCAAGCAAAGATTGATGATATATCCAATATACTAAACACAAAACGTCTTTGGACAAGTTCCTTAACTTCCCAAATATTACCTTACGAATTGGCAATGTATCTTCTCTGTTTGAGAGATCATCTAGGGCATTCTCTGTAGCACTCTGTGTCATTTCAATTGGTGTGTCCCATTTATAATTGGACATGTTTTCCTTTTTGCAGTCTTTTATGGTGCCATCAGGCATCAATGACTTTCCCATGACAACGTCATCCCACATAAAGGTACATAATTTGTCATCTTTTTGAGTTTGTTTTTTTCTGATCATTCTGCAGTAACTATTTGATATCTCTTTGCAGATGGTCATTTGAACAAACATTATTAGACTTTCTACTGTGCTTATGATTCAATGCTTAACTACGCAGGAAGCACTCCCTACTCTGGCTCGATACAAAAGACCCCTACTTGTTCATGCCGAAGTGGAGGTAGATCTTGACGGAAAACTGGAAATGGAGGATGGGGTCGACAATGCTAGATCATATTCTACATATCTTAAGACCAGGCCTGCTTCAATGTAAGTATATTCCCTTTTATCATATGCTCGAATCTAGAGTAGAATTGTGTTGAGGTAGCATATCATTCTTCTTGTGTGTTTCCAGTTGTGTCACATTCTTAACATATTTGCATGTATTTCCATGAGGCGTAACAAACATTTCTTGCTTTACTTTCAGCTGATGCGTATTTTCACGTTTTTAAATTTGACAACATACACTGGGTATTTTGTTGTTGTTGTTCCTCTCTCACTATGCATTCTCTTTCTTGTCCCTCTCTTCCCGTTTCTCTTTGCGTATATATGATACATATGTACAGTGCTCTACCACATTAAGATGTTTATAGTATCAGCTTCCAATTATATCTTAGATCCTCTTTTTTCTAGTGTTTTTTCACATTGTATTACCTTTTGATATCTTTGTTCTTTAACAGGGAAGAGGCAGCTATCAATCAGCTCATAACATTGTCTAAACACACGAGGGCTGGTGGTTCTGCTGAAGGGGCTCATCTGCATATCGTTCATCTGTCTGATGCTAGAACTTCACTAAACCTCATTAAGGTAGCGAAAAATTCTGCTCACTTTCGGGCTTCGATTATTAATTCATTTGTATACTGAAATTCTCAAAAAAAAAAAACATCTGTATACTATCAATTTATTGCCTTTGTACCCTTTGTGGTGGGACTATTTTTGTTAAGAACAAGGAAGTCATCACTGTAAAGAAATTCTGTTACTCTTCATCAGAGGCGGAGCCAGTTTTTTTGCTTAGGGGTTCAAAATCTGAAGAAAAACTCATCGAAGGGGGTTCAACATCTAGAATATATAAATAAAAATCATTTTAACCATGTATTAATAATATAATTTTTCGTCGAAGGACGAACCCCCTTTAATAGGCTAGCTCCGCCTCTGCTCTTCATCACACTATAGGAAATGACGTAAGGGATGCCATCACATGCTTGCATCACAATATGATCACTTTCTTGAATGATGAGTAAATAGTAATATTGATTCAGTTGGATGTAGCATAGATATTGAAATAATTATTTCTGACCTACTCATATATGTCCTACGCAAGGCATTTTGGTTCTTGTTTTCTCCCACTTTCTTGTTTCCATTAGTGTGGCACTTAATAATTTTACACCTAAAATTGATGTGGAATATCTTACATTATCATTTTACTGAATATGTCTTCTTCTATTTTTTTGGAATTTTCGTAGGAAGCCAAGCAAAGGGGTGATAGTATCACTGTTGAAACTTGCCCCCATTATCTTGCTTTTGCAGCTGAAGATATTCCTGATGGAGATACTCGGTTCAAGTGTGCTCCACCTATCCGTGATGCAGCCAATAAAGAAAAACTATGGGATGCTTTACTGGTATAGTCAACTTCCAAACTCCGTTACTGCTATAATCACATACCATATTTCTTCTTTCAAAGAATTTCCTTCATTTTGGTTGTGTGCATTTCAGGATGGAGATATTGACATGTTAAGTTCTGACCACTCCCCTGCTGTGCCAGAATTGAAACTCTTAAATGAGGGTGACTTCTTGAAAGCATGGGGTGGCGTATCTTCTTTACAGGTCTTTACGTTTACTAGTTACTGTGATTACTACGTGGGCTCAGAAATAATGCAGATATAAGCCATTTGGAGATAGTAGGATTTACTCGAATTATAAGTAATGGAAAAGCTGACCTGCATATAGATGGATGACACTTGCGTAAACGATGTCTTCAATCTATCAGTTAACATTTTCGAAAAATTCTGGTTGAAGCGAGATTTTTTTCTGAAACTTCTACTCTCTGTCTTCCGAAAATTCCTATTAGAACTACTACCCATCCTAGTTACACTTTGTTTCTGAAGATTACAGAAGTCATAAAGGTCCATTTTGTGAATCTAGAGTATAAATATAACCTTTTAGCCACTGAATACTAGAATACATATTTATCAACAGAATTTTTCTTAGCCCCATCAATAACTTTCCTATTATACTTGCAAATTGACCTACAGTAGATAGTTGATAGTATGTCATGCATGTAGCACTGTTGCAACTCTGCTACTGTTCCTAGGCATGCCAATATTGGCAAATCTGCTGTGGTTTCTCAGGCAGACTTAGAGAATTAGTTACAATTAGCACAATGATTGGCGTAATTGTCTAACATACTCATCATAATCTGTTTGGAATACTATAAGGTGTTGTTACTGTTTGTGCAGTTTGTTCTACCCGCGACATGGACATATGGGCGCAAGTATGGAATAACATTTGAGCAGTTAGCGTCCTGGTGGAGTGAGAAACCTGCCAAACTTGCTGGTCTAACTACTAAGGTATCGTATGGAAGTATTTCAACATTACATCTGCTGTCTGACATTAAACAAGTTCAAGTGTCATTTTGCTTTACTTTTGAAAAATAATTGATGTCAGAAAGGACTACTTTAATTTGTTCCATTTTATGATCCGTACAAAGTTTTGGAACTGCTGCAGTTTAAGTTGCTGTGATATTTCCATATCTTGGTAGCTGGTATTTGATTATCGTTCTTGTGCAGGGGGCAATTGCTGTAGGGAACCAAGCAGATATAGTTGTCTGGGAGCCAGACGTGGAGTTTAACCTGGATAACGACTACCCTGTACATATTAAGCATCCTGTAAGTAAACTTACCTGTTTTTTCCATGAAAACTAGTAATTCAAAGTAGTTTCTCATACCTGATTTGTGTATGCAGAAATTTTGACGAGTAGCAAACATTTTTAAAGGCTATACTCGATACAATTAAGTTATGCTTTAGAAGTAAATCACCTTTATTTTGAAAGCCAGCTGTCAGATTATTTGCATGGAGTTACCAGAATCAAATTGAAATTTTGCGCGTGGAACAGTTCTTTACATTCCATGATTCTGCTTTGGATTTCTCAAGAAGTTGTTTATTGTTCTTATTCGTTTCACTTTGGCAGAGTATTTCTGCATACATGGGATCAAGGCTCGCTGGAAAAGTTTTGTCAACCTTTGTGCGCGGAAATCTTGTATACAAGGAGGGAAATCATGCTTCTCAAGCGTGTGCTCTCCCAATTCTGCATAGATAGTTAGTGCTATGAGCCTATTGGTAAATATACAGCTCGCTCACCATATCATCCATATTCTTTCTGCTATGCAAATGTTAATGTTAATGTTAAGAGCTATATTCCTTGAGATCTTCAAACTGCAGTCTTACTGTTCCATATTTTGCGCAGGTTGTCCCGTTGACATTCTTGGAGATGACCATATGGCATGTAGATGGAATCGATGACTTCGTCATTCAGATCAAAACCAAAACTTGCATGGATCCAAGTTGTGAATCTTATTCTCTCCTTTTAGGCGCGCAATTGGGCTGGAGTGTATATAATCTGTTGCAGCCCTTAAGTTGATATTTAACTCTGTAGAAACAAAAACATTTCAGTTGAAGCTGAAAGCCATTGTTGTGTTGATGAAGTACACACATTTCTCAGCAATCTGAATTCATGCAAGAACTAAAGTCATTTCTACCTCTACTTAATTAACTCAGAAGCAAAGCCAGCAAAACATAGACAAGCTATCGTGTGCTTTTGGTTTTCCAGGGAGGATAGGATGTACACAGACATTAGCGCTACCTTTGCGGGGTGGAAAGGGCTATTTTCGATTTCGGATACACACTAAAAATACAAATTAAAATTTTCAAATTCCAGTATATGAAGAAAAGTGAGAGTTCAAACTTATTGACTTAACAACGCCTTTATTAAATAGAAATTGCGGACTGTCTCAACCAAATCGCCTTAAATAAAGAACATCAGCCGTGATAATAAAAGACATGAGAATCAAAAATCCGAAAGGATAGGAAAGCTCTTTTTCTGGTGGCTTCATTATTCAAAGGCGGAACAAATTTTCTAGCATCATGTGTTTATTCCAATCCAAAATAACATGATCCTTGCATATTGTAAGCAATAAAGTTTTATCCGTACAAAATTTGGATAATATTAAAATTAAAATATACTAATTCCAAATAAATATTGTGGATTAATGTAATTGAATTAATTGTTTAAATCCAAATATGCGTGGGTTTAATTAAAGTCCAATTCTTTTTAATTGAGCTACTCCACTAATTTGGGTTAAAAATGATTAGCCCACTTTATCAAGCCCAAGATGTCATCATATTAATTTGGGCTACAAATGACTGAGCCCACTTTAGCAAGCCCAAGATGTCATCATATGCTAGAGGCCCAATTTGATGCCACATGTCAAATGACGTGGCATGCCAAGTCAAGTGAATGAGCCAATGGGACCACGCCACGTGTCAAAATGATGCAGTAAATTAAAAGCCCATAAGAAATGCCATGTCACTTAAATCTGATTGGTCAAAGGAAGTTCATGTTTATCATGACTCTCTACTTCCTACAACTATAAATAGGGCCCTCATGATTCAGAAAAGAGAGGAACAAGTTTAACAAGAAGCAAGAGAGAGCTCGTAGATCAAAACGGCAGATTTCTCTACAAATTCAAGAACAAGCTCAAGATTTCAAGATCAAGAGTTCAAGGTTCAAGAACAAGCTCAAGATTTCAAGATCAAGAGTTCAGGGTTCAAGAACAAGCTCAAGAGTTTAAGATTCAAGAACAAAGTTCAAGCTTCAAGATCAAGACTTCAAGATTCAAGAACAAGCTCAAAGACCCTCGAATTCAAGTACAAGTCGAGATCAAGTTCATCAAGTCTTCAAATCAAGTTCAAGTTCAAGATCAAGACCGCAAGATTCAAGAACAAGCTACCAAGCCCTTGGATTCAAGCACAAGTCAAGATCAAGTCCGTCAAATTCAAGTTAAAGTTCAAGATCAAGCTCAAAGCCCTTGAATTGATAGTTGAAAAGGCGAATCAGAGGAATCATAGAGATTGTAACACTCACTTATTGAAATCAATAAATCGATTGTTGCAGTATTTTTCTTATCTCAGTTATTTATTTTCGGTCTTGAGAATTTTATTGTCCAACAAATTCTGGCACGCCCAGTGGGACGATCTCTACCTCTCATCTCAACTTTTCAGACTTTGAAGATTAAGAATGCTGAAATGACTTCCAAGAAGATCAACTCTGAATCAACTGCTTCCAAGGCTGCTGATTCAAGGTTCTCTGCCGAAGTGAAAAACATCTTTGGTGTTACTTTCGGGAGTTTAAGAGCTGTCACGAGGAGCAAGGCAGACTTGCTAGGACAACAAACACATCTAGTGTCGTTCGCACCAACTCCATATTTTGGATCTTCAACCCCAAAAAGAACGAAGTCCAATACAAGTGCTTCGGAAGGAGGAAACAGTGTCGCGGAATCTCTTAAGAAGACTCTTGCTCTACTTGAGCATTCCGATTCCAAATACTCTGGCGCAAAGAGCGATGGTCGTTCAACAAATGCGTCATCTCCACTTACACTGCATAAGTTAAGCACTTCAAAGATCAACCTAAACAATAATCCATGTTACTCTCCGACGTCTCCGGTGATTATGCAAGCAATGGTAACTGATGCCTCATCTATGGAGGAGCAGCTTGCGAATCTGACAAAGGCAATTGAAGGCCTGACCAACTATGTTCAGAGTCAAGAGGCTAGGATTGATAAGATAGTAGATAAGGTGGAAGGCTTGATAGACGGAGAATCTAGCCATGCACCGGGAAAAACTCCAGAGGTTCATAAGATAGAAAATCCTGTGAAACAAACACCACCGACTAAAGAGGTGCAAGTTTCAGTTGAAGGAATGATCCTGATTGGGAAATTGAGGGAATTTATTGAAGGGACCCTCAAAGACAAGTATGATGTTGTCACCAAGTCTTCCCTTGCGTATGCCAAGCCCTACACTACGAGAATAGATAGCCTCAAAATGTCTGCCGGCTATCAACCCCCCAAATTTCAACAATTTGAGAGCAAAGGTAATCCGAAACATGTCGCACACTTTGTTGAGACATGTAATAATGCTGGAACTTACGGTGACTATCTTGTCAAACAGTTTATTCGTTCCCTAAAGGGAAATGCCTTTGATTGGTATACGAACCTCGAGCCTAACTCCATCAATAGTTGGGAGCAATTGGAACATGAGTTCCTAAATTGGTTTTATAGCACAAGGCGTGCGGTGAGCATGATAGAGCTCACAAATACTCGACAAAGAAAGGATGAGCCAGTCATCGACTTCATCAATCGATGGAGAAATGCGAGTCTAAACTGCAAAGATAGGTTCAGTGAAGCTTCTGCAATAGAGATGTGCATCCAAGGAATGCACTGGGGGCTTCTCTACATCTTGTAAGGAATTAAACCAAAATCCTTTGAAGAGTTAGCTACTCTTGCTCACGACATGGAGTTGAGCATGTCTTCTGCTGGAAAGGAAAGAGCGTCTATTCATGACCCTCGAAGGGGAATGGAAAAGTAGGAACCCAAAAGATGGGGCAAGTTTATTCCCAAAAATAAAAAAAAGGAGTCCATGAATGTTGATGTGTCTCCTGTGAAGGTCACCACAAAGGTAAGCAAGAAGCAAAGTGTGAAGACGGCTTCTGGAGCACGTCCGAATCAGAAAACTTTAAAGGAGATGCAAAAAAAGGAATATTCCTTCCTTGATTCTGATATTGCTGAGATTTTCGATGAACTCCTTGAGCATAGGCTCATTGAACTCCCAGAGATGAAGCGTCCCAACGAAGCTGAAAGAACCAATGACCCTAATTATTGCAAATATCATAGGCTCGTAAGTCATCCTCTACAAAAGTGTTTTGTATTTAAAGATAAAGTCATGCAACTGGCAAAAGAGAAAAAAATCTTCTTCGATGATGAGATGACCATTTCTCATCAAATCTCTATTACTTTTGGCTCGCTCTACCCAGTCCAAATATGTGTTGAAGAGCATAATGAGAAAATATTAGAGCCTGACAAGTCTTCAGTTGACGAAGGCAACGATGAAGGTTGGACTCTGGTGACGAGGCGCAAACACAAGAGGATGAGTTTGCGAAAGGAGTCATCCGAGCAGCCAACCAGAAGGAGAATGGTAAATAAACCAAGAAAACAGAAGTTGGTTGAATTCCCAAAGAAGACGAGGGTGACGGAGTTTTACCGCCAAA
Source organism: Capsicum pubescens (assembly GCA_030864215.1). Lineage (NCBI taxonomy): Eukaryota > Viridiplantae > Streptophyta > Magnoliopsida > Solanales > Solanaceae > Capsicum > Capsicum pubescens. The sequence continues at coordinate 172,022,978 of CM061539.1, read as the reverse complement.
AACTTTGGCATCCAGTGACTTTAGAGGAATTCTTACCGAGTTGATTTCGTGTAAAGACTGCCCAAGTCAACCTTGAGGCGTCTTGTTTTAATACCTCCAAAGAGGGGGCAAAGGGTGAGAATCTACCCATGGAGATTTCTTCACCTTTCGAAAAGCTTGCTGAAACTCTTGGCGAAGAGGCACACGTGTGTGATACAAAAATCACATTCACAAATAACAATCTTCTGCTTGGTGAGGCCCTACATAACCGTCCCTTATACATGGTGGGTCAAATTCTAGGAAAGAATATCAATAGAATCTTGATAGATGAGGGGTCTGGAGTTAACATCCTGCCTATCCGCACGATGAAAGAACTTGGCATCGCTACTAGCGAACTGGAAGAAAGCCGTATAATGATCCAAGACTTCAACTAAGGGGGACAGAGGGCCATGGGATGTATCAAGTTGGGGATTCGTATGGATGATTTTCAGTCAACCCATTGATGCATGTAATCAATGCCAAAACTTCATACAATATATTGCTTGGTAGGTATTGGATGCACGGGAACAAAATTATCTCGTCCTCTTACTATAAATGCTTGAAGTACCTCGAAGACAGAGTGGAAAGAAAGATAGTTGCCGATGAGAAGCCATTCACTGAAGCTGAGCCACATTTTGCCGATGCAAAATTCTACTTAAAGAAGCATGCTGTGGATGAGAAAAGGATTGATGATGTCACCAAGACCAAGTGTGATAATCTTGCAGCCAAGAAGGCCGTGGTGACTGTTGAAAAGGTCGCCACCAAGAAGCCTTTCTCCACTTCAAATGAAAAAAACGTCACTCCTATGAAAAAGAAGGCAACTCCTATTCTTCGCTACATGCCAAAGGTAAAGAAAGAGAAAGATCACCCATCTGATGCCTAAAATAATGTGCTAAACGGGCTAACTTTACCTATTAGGAAGATTGACTCGATAAATCCATCCTCAAGGCTAGCCGTGGCTTAAAATCCGCCACAAGATAAAACACTCCCTACAAAGCGGACAAAGGAGGGCTTCGACCCAAATACATACAAGTTATTTATAAAGGCTGGATATAATCCTAATGAGTCATCAAGGTTAGGTAAACTTCCATCGGAAGGTACAACAAGGCAGGCACATGAAGGCCTAGGATACACACAACCACCTCTAATTCACATCTCCATAAGAAGGGCGGTTAGTAACTACATCACTGTAGAAGAGGAGTCTACCGCATCCAATAAAAGGCCTTCTGTCTTTGACCAACTTGGAGAATCAACCGCAAGAACTTATGTATTTGAGAGGTTGGGTCCTCTAAATATGAAGAGAAGTAACAAGCGTCGGAGAAGTCATCAAAATATGACAGTGCACTCCTCGTCTAAGATTCAGAAGGATTTCCAAAGTTTGATTCCTTCTAGAATGAAGCGACAGACGAAACTGGTAGTTTCATGAAACAAGGTGTTAAAAGCAAAGGCTCATACTGTGGTTTATACCAAGGAACGTGAGGAAGATGAAGAAATTATTTGCTCCTCATATCATGTTACAACCCAGAATGAGAATGAGGCCTCATCTCAAATGAAGGTTGATAAAGAGATGGAAGATACTTTCTGGTGTCACCACATATCCATCAACGATGATGATCCTCAAGAGGAGGAAGATGCTGGAGATGCTTCATCTCAACTGGAAGAAGGAGTGAAGGCCACAATAGATCCCTTGAAAGAAGTTAACCTTGGAACTGATGAAGACCCAAGACCAACTTACCTGAGTGCTTTTCTAGAGATGGAGGAAGAAATCGTGTATATGAATATACTCAAAGAATATATGGATGTATTCGCATGGATTTATAAGGAAATGCCTGTCTTAGATCCAAAAGTAGCGGTCCATCAGTTGGCAGTCAAAAATGGTGCTCGTCCTGTTAAGCAAGCTCAAAGGCACTTTAGGCCAGACTTGGTTCCACTGATTGAAAATGAAGTTAACAAACTCATTGAAGCTGGCTTTACTCATGAAGTCAAATATCCTACGTGGATTTCAAGTATTGTTCCAGTACGGAAGAAGAATGGCTAAATTCAAGTTTGTGTCGACTTTCGAGATCTCAATAATGCATGTCCTAAGGATGATTTCCTAATCCCCATACCAAAGTTGATGATTGATTCCACCACTGGTTATGAGGCAATGTCCTTCATGGATGGTTTATCCGGTTACAACCAAATCTGCATGGCGCCAAAAGATAAATATCTCACTGCATTTCGTATGCCCAAAGGTATTTATTGCTACAAGGTGATGCCTTTTGGTTTGAAGAACGCTGGCGCCACTTATCAAAAGGTTATGCAAAATATCTTTGACGGCCTACTCCACAAGAATGTTGAATACTACGTGGATGATCTAGTGATGACGTCAAGAAAGAGAGATAACCACTTAAAAGACCTAAGAATGGTGTTCGAGTTACTTTGAAGATATCAACTTAGGATGAATCCATTGAATTATGCCTTCGGAGTTACTTCCGAAAAGTTTCTTGGCTTTATTATGCAACACCGAGGAATTGAAATTGATCAAGCCAAGACCGATGCAATTTTAAAGATGCCCGAGCCTCGAAACATTTATGAGTTAAAAAGACTTCAAGGAAGGCTAGCATATTTAAGGAGGTTCATCTCAAACTTGGCCGAAAAATGTCAACCATTTATTCGTCTCATGAAGAAGGACACTCCCTTCGAATGGGACCAAGCTTGTAGTAATGCCTTTGAGAGTATCAAATCATACTTAATGAAGCCACCAGTTCTTGCGGCACCTATACCTGGGAAACCACTGATACTCTATATCGCGGCACAAGAAAGGTCAGTCGGAGCACTCTTGGCTCAAGAAAATAGTGAAGGCAAAGAAAACTCTCTGTACTATTTAAGCAGAATGATGACACCAAATGAGCTGAAATATTCTCTGATCGAAAAGTTATGTCTGGCATTGACTCTCTTTATCCAAAAGATGAAACACTACTTTCAAAATCACGTTGTTCGTCTTGTGTCCAAGGAAAATCCCATTAAGTTTGTGATGTCGAAACCAATCCCCAGTGACCGACTTGCAAGGTGGTAGCTCCAATTTCAGCAGTTTAAGATCGTGTACATCCCTCAAAAGGATGTAAAAGGACAAACATTGGCTGACTTCTTGGCAGATCACCCAATACCTGATGACTGGGAACTGAGCGATGAACTTTCTGATGAAGATGCAATGGCTGTTGAAGTTAGATCCCCATGGAAGATGTACTTTGATAGTGCTGCACATCGAGATGGAGCTGGTGTTGGCGTAGTGTTTGTCACTCCACAAGAAGAGGTCATCCCCTACTCTTTTACCTTGATGAATCATTGCTCCAATAATGTTGCTGAGTATCAAGCGCTCATACTCGGACTAGAGATGGCTGTCGACATGAAACAACTGCAATTACAAGTTTTTGGAGACTCCCAATTAGTGATAAAGCAACTGTTGAGAATCTATGAAGTCCGGAAGCCTGAGTTAAGACCATATCATGAATATGCACAAAAGTTGATGGGATGACTTGGAGAAGTAACCCTCCAGCATGTGCCAAGGAAAGAAAATAAGCAAGCTGATGTCCTAGCTGCTTTGGCCTCAACCCTGACTCTTCCAAATCAGACACAAGTCACTATCCGCCAAGACTGGGTAGTACCGCCATTAATTGAGGATGAAGAAAGTAAAGTTGAATACCTAGCTGCTGTGTTTGAAGCTGTAAAGAAAGATTGGTGATAACCTATCATTGACTACTTGTGTTATGGGATACTTTCAGAAGATCCAAGGAGAAGGACTGACATTCGCCATCGTGCACCTCGCTTTCTTTATTACAAAGATACACTGTACCGAAGAACATTTAAATGAGTAATCTTACGGTGTTTGGGAGAGGAATAAGAAATTCAAGCTTTGCAAGAAGCGCACTCGGGAGTTTGTGGATCACATCAGTCTGGACCAAAGCTCCATTTTCACATTAAAAGGATGGAATATTATTGGCCAACGATGGTGAAAGATTTCTTGGACTATGCTAGAAAATGCAAAGCTTGCCAATTCATGCAAATTTCATACATCAACCTCCAGATGTATTACACCCAACTGTAGCATCTTGGCCATTCAATGCTTGGGGAATGGATGTTGTTGGTCCACTACCAAAATCTTTTGGTGGATACTTATACATCTTGGCCGCGACAGATTACTTCTTAAAATGGGCTGAAGTTGTTGCTCTCAAGGAAGCAAAGAAGGAAAATATTGCAAATTTCATCCGAGTGAACATCATCTACCGCTTTGGAATTCCTCAGTACATAATAACTGACAATGGAAAGCCTTTTGATAACAAGCTGATGAACAAAATTTGTGATCTCTTTAGCTTCAAGCAGCGCAAGTCTTCTATGTACCATGCTGCTGCCAATGGTCTAGCCGAAGCATTCAATAAGACTTTATGCAATTTGTTGAAGAAGGTCGTCTCCAAGTCCAAATGAGACTGGCATGAGCGAATGGAAGAAGCTTTATGGTCATATAGGAAAACTTACCGTACACCGACGTAAGCAACCCCATATTCACTTGCTTTTGGAGTTGAAGCCGTCCTGCCACTTGAGCGTCAAATACCTTCTTTGAGACTGGCTATTCAAGAAGGGCTCATCGATGAAGAAAATGCTAATTTGCGTCTTGCGGAGTTAGAAACTTTTGATGAGAAGAGGTTGGAGGCTCAACAAAATCTTGAATGTTACCAAGCCCGGCTATCTCGTTCTTTCAACAAAAGGGTTTGCTTGAGGTGCTTCCAAGTTGGAAATCAAGTCCTTGCAGTAAGAAGACCCATTATCACTTCTCGAAAGTCTGGGGGCAAATTCACCCCAAAGTGGGATGGACCATATGTTGTACAATAGACATATTCAAATGGTGCTTACAAGATTTTCGATGCAGATGGCGTGAGGATTGGCCCTATCAATGCCAAGTTCTTGAAGAAGTACTATCCTTGAAGAAAGATAACACTCCTTAAGGGACGAGTATAAACTGCATGTCCACTCCTGGCCCGCAAGAGTATAAATTGTGAACGGCTAAAAAAAAAAACACTCACCCCAGAACTATGTTGTGACTTGATCCTCTTCATTGAGGTACGTAGGCGCTTGGAATTTTATTCTGAGTTCAGTTACATGAGTGTAAAAAAAATACATGTCCCTGTTTGATCCGCCATATGAAAGTCGAGCCTGCATGCATCTTGATTAAACCTTAGACTTATGACAAATACTTTTGGCTCAATGGGGGCAACCCACCAAGAAGAAAAGAAGTTCTTTTAATAGGATTTGGAATACCCAAAGCCTGCAGTTTGGAGCACAAATCCACCAACCACAAGTTGAAGGCCTTGATCTTAAGGCTTTCAAACTAAGGTCTCAAGTCTAAACCATTTGTGAGAAAAAGACGAAGCCAATAGTCAACAAATTTGAGGAGAAAGCCAGAGTTTAGTACTACAACATAAACATATCAAAATAAGCAAGCAATTCTTGAAGTTGAAATTCAAAAAAATATATTAAGAGAAGTGCAATAGAGTTTCTATTACAACTAATAGATCCAACTACTCAATAAAAGGCTAAAATAAAGCGACAAGAGTTTGAAGAGAAAGAAACATCTCCTAAGTCTAATCTAGACATAACTTGTAATTGATTAAGTCTTGGCGCATAGCTCCAGACGCTCTTTCTTCTGATCTACACCATTTGATAAGCCTGCGTCAAAGCTTGCATCGAATTCCTTGGCTGCAACAGAAGACTATAACTTTGCTTCTTTGGCTTCATTCTCGGCTTTCTCTAAAAGACGCTCCAAAGCCTGTGCCTTTCTACATAATTCTTTTTTCTTCTTCATGTTTTGTAGTGATTGCCTAATGGAGGACGATGCTTTAACCTTCTCGTCTTCTTCAAGCATGGCATATGTGAGATGTTCCCCCGCTACATAGAATAATTCTTCTCTTGCAGCTTCCTCATTCATGTCATGAAGCATCGATCGTGCTTGGTTATATAAAGTAGCAAGGTCAAAGAAGTCGTGCAACAACTTTCTCAATGGGGAAATATCCACGTCCTTACAATCCATCTCCTTGATGATTACCTGGACTTCATCTTCAAGGGAAGAAGTGCAATCAACATCGCACTTCGAAAGCTTACCTTGAATAACGGTTCAAAGAGAGAAGATATAGTTTTTCTGAGCATATAGGACGACCTTTTTTCTATCAAACGCCGACATAACAACTAATGAGGGCTTACAGATGTCAGAATCCAAGGTTGCTTTAACCTTGTTACAAGAAATATGAGTTCGCCCTTCTCCCATTTTAACTGTGGAAAGTGGTTCCATCAGATCTGGACCAGATATAGACTCATCACTATCATGTGACCCTTCACGCTGCAGGGATGTAACATTGGTCGGTTGCATAAGAACAAAAAAAGTGGATTAATAAAAAAGGGGGTCATGAAGATACACTTGGAAAAATAGATGTCTTAACCATACCTCCTCGGCAAGAGCTGATATAGTCCTCAAAGGATTATCCGTGTCATCATGAATTTCAACCGCCGGTAGACTAGTACCTTTTGCATCGTCGAAATGTACCTTTACTCTTTTCCAGCAACGGTCTCTGCTAAAACTCACTTTCATCTTAGGATAACCTTTTGGAGACATGAGTAGTTTGAGTAGGAGTCTTACCCTGGTATACCACCGGAGGCGTGTGAGATCTCTTATTTACATGTTGATTTAGCAACTTGGCATCCGAAGGAGGAACATTAGTGATAAAGGCCTCATTTGTAAGTACGTCATCAGAATTCCCCAAATGCATAACGGTAGTCGACCCATCGATGTCCATCAAAGTTTGTATGTGATGACCAAAGAAATCCCCATGAGTCTTTTTCTACCAAGTCTGATAGTAAGTTCCGAAGAACTCGCCTACATTAGGCGAAATTGAAGGAAAATTTGCTCGTGAGGATGATCGGCTTAATGTTAGTCCTTTGTCTAAAGAGGCAGTACAAATGTCATTCTTCAAGATGCCCGAAATATTCTGATAAAATCCAAACTGTTGACTGAAGCGGTGTGGACTATATGGCTCAATGATAAATGAGTTTCTGCATCTAAGTGTGAGAAAGATGAAATGAATACTCATAAAGTAGCTCATCTCCAATGCTGGGGCATTCTCAGTATCCACATAAAAGTAAGGATATATTTTATCCTGCATGGTAAAAGTCCAAACCGCGTTTTCCCCACTATGAATACACTTTCTTGCATCATTTTTGTCAAAATACTTTGCACCGCCCTATCCGGAGTATACAATCATAGTAGGGACGGATGGCCCATTGGAAAATGAATAATGGGTCCTGAAATAATGAGTAATCCAACCATACACATAGTGGATAGGAAAACAAACCTTGATTTGATCTAGTCGCGCTAAAGAAGATATCTTGTTTAGTCCACTATAAATGCTAGCCAAAACTGGTATTGCAAGGCCGACCTTCCTCCCACTCGCCATCATGCATGCCATCTTGAAAGTCCCAGGGCGAATGAAGTCACCTTTCATACTTGGAAAAACAAAAGCGCACAACCAACATGACAAGAAAGCTGCCAAATATGTATCATCTTTTTTGTCGCGGTTCACCCCAAGATAAAAAAATACCTTCTCTTCAGCATGTGACCACCTTAGCGTATCAGGCAAACCCCCGCTAGGGTTGTGAGTCAATTCAGGGCGAGCAGTTTTCTTTTCCTGCCTTGGTGGAGCAGCATTGTACTTCGAAGATTTCTTGCACCAGAATGTTATCCAATCCCTGAATGATACTTCTTGGCTAGCATCCCGCAGAATATGAAAGGTCGCAAATAAGTACTCACAAGTTTGGGAAATGTACCTTACTTTTTTTGCATCTAAACCTGTAAGTTCTTTGGCCTCAAGCACTACCTCTTCATACAGGACACCTTGAATTGGCAAACCTCCAAGAACATGCAAATCCCATAGAGAAATAGATAATTCCCTGACAGACGTGAGAAGTGTATTTGTCTTGGGGCATCAAGCTTCACAAAATGCTTTGAATATATCTGAGTTACGATCATAGGTAAAAAGAGATGCATAAACGGCATCATAAATATGTACCTTGCTCAAAGTCTCTTGGCTCCTATCAAGTATATCTTCTGTCCACTCCCAATACCCAGGGATGTGACGATACTCTCCCTCAAGTGTCATCGCGGCTCCCCAACGTATCTCTCCTAAAGCTATACGACGGCCCAAACTGGGAAGTGGAGTTGCGATATTCGCATGATGATGATCTGACGCTTGAAGAGAGAACAACTTGAATGACTGATCGGAATTTGGATATTCGCATGATGATGATCTAGCGCTTGAAGAGAGAACAACTTGAATGACTGATCGAAATTTGGATATTCGCATGATGATGATCTGGCGCTTGAAGAGATAACAACTTGAATGACTGATCGGAATTTGGGGTTTGTACCGAAGTCCAGTTCGTCATGGAGAATGGATTCTTGAGAGGAGGCCACGAACTTACTTACCGACCAGTCAATGGAGTGTGAGTCAAAAGTCGATTCTGTTGGGCCCCATGTTCAGTTTCGACTATAAGATACTTGGAGCCGGTGGAAGGGGAGGTATAGTGTCTGAAAATCACCATCTCTTCGAACTGCAAAGAAAAGAAGGGTTAAATTTATGGCGTACAATAATAGGTACAAAAGAATCTTGACCAAGTCATCCCGATGCACCATAAGATTACCATAAAGTTACCTTTTAACTTTTCTTATGGAGGGAACGAGTAGTTATCCCGATACGCCGTAAGACTACCGTAAAGTTACCTTTACCTTTTACCTTTGTCGTAAGACTACCGTGAAGTTACCTTTACCTTTTACCTTTACCATAAGACTACCGTGAAGTTACCTTTACCTTTTACCTTTGCCATAAGACTACCATGAAGTTACTTTTACCCTTTACCTTTACCATGCGACTACTATGAAGTTACCTTTTACCTTTTGCCATAAGATTATCATGAAATTACCTTTCTTATGGGGGGGACGAGTAGTCATCCCTTCACACCATGTGGTTATCGTCTTTGCATGGAAGACGTTATTTGGGCGAGAAATATAAATCGTGCATAAACTGTTAAAAAAAAAAGAAAAAAAAATCAATAAGAGGAAAAGAAATTACCTTGCTATTGATTTCAATCCACCACAAGGTTGCTGCCGAGAATGCTACAGAATATGATGCAAACAATGAATAGCATGGGGTATTTATAGGTGTGTAGAGGCGGTGAATGTTAAAATTCCTAGTTTGAATCGAAAGGGATTAGTAAAGACGGCTGTAGCAGAATACAAATTTTACTCAAACACAACTTGTTGAAGCGGTGATATGCAGATCCTAAACCTTACGGAAATTATCTTATTACGTCTGCATGGTTTAAAAGATAATCACTAGCCCCGTGATTAGTGGAAGGAATAATTGGGCTTTACGGTATTAAGTATATGATGGGGCAGGAGACATAATGATTAACCAAATGATTTTTTTTTAAGAAAAAACATATATGTTGAAAGTGCACATCTTTAAGGCATGATGATTTCCTATATAAAAATGCTTATAATCAGTAATAAATATATTAATCCCAAATAAATATTGTGGATTAATGTAATTAAATTAATTATTTAAATCCAAATATGTGCGGGTTTAATTAAAGTCAAACTCTTTTAATTGAGCTAGTCCATTAATTTGGGTTAAAAATGATTAGCCCACTTTATCAAGCCCAAGATGTCATCATATTAATTTGGGCTACAAATGACTGAGCCCACTTTAGCAAGCCCAAGATGTCATCATATGCTAGATGCCCAATTTGATGTCACATGTCAAATGACGTGGCATGCCAAGTCAAGTGAATGAGTCAATGAGACCACGCCACGTGTCAAAATGATGCAGTAAATTAAAAGCCCATAAGAAACGTCATGTCACTTAAATCTGATTGGTCAAAGGAAGTTCATGTTTATCATAACTCTCTACTTCCTACAATTATAAATAGGGCCTCATAATTCAGAAAAGGGAGGAACAAGTTTAACAAGAAGCAAGAGAGAGTCAAAGTGACAGATTTCTCTACAAATTCAAGAACAAGCTCAAGATTTCTCTACAAATTCAAGAACAAGCTCAAGATTTCAAGATCAAGAGTTCAGTTCAAGGTTCAAGAACAAGCTCAAAGTTTCAAGATCAAGAGTCCAAGATTCAAGAATAAAGTTCAACTTCAAGATCAAGACTTCAAGATTCAAGAACAAGCTCAAAAGATTCAAGAACAAAGTTCAGCTTCAAGATCAAGACTTCAAGATTCAAGAACAAGCTCAAAGACCCTTGAATTCAAGTACAAGTCGAGATCAAGTTGATCAAGTCTTCAAATCAAGTTCAAGTTCAAGATCAAGACCGCAAGATTCAAGAACAAGCTACCAAACCCTTGGATTCAAGCACAAGTCAAGATCAAGTCCGTCAAGTTCAAGATCAAGCTCGAAGCCCTTGAATTGATAGTTGAAAAGGGGAATCAGAGGAATCATAGAGATTGTAACACTCATTTATTGAAATCAATAAATCGATTGTTGTAGTATTTTTCTTATCTCGATTATTTATTTTCGATCTCGAGAATTTTATTGTCCAACACATATATTATACCATATAATTTTAATTAATTAATATACATTTTCACATCGTTTAATTATAATAAATTAATATTACGATACAAATAATTAAGGTACATAAAGTGTTTTTCTATTACAATTTGAAATACAAGGCTAAAATTTAAAAAAAGAAAGAAAAAAAAGATTAGTCAGCCGCTTAATTGCATTTTGGTCTTTAGTTTTTGTCCTTCAACTAAACTTTATCTTGAAATTTTATATCGTGAACCACTAAAATTGTCTAGCAAAAAAACTTTATTGACAATACTATCAACTTGAATGATCAGTCAGTTCATTCACTTCATCAAACTCGAAGGAGATCCAAACTCACCCTTCCCTCCATTTTCAGAGTAACTGGAGTCTGGATAACGCACCATTAACTCAGCAAAAAATTCAATAATTCTTCAATGAATCTTTTCACCTGCAGCTGCAAAATCAACAATATCTTCACCCTTCATCTTCCTATCCTTCACATCAACCGCCGTACAACTCGTTTCTCCATCCGCTTCTCATCCGAGTCAACTCACAGACTCAAACTCGCCGAGTCACTACAATCCGAAACCCTGGAGCTTCTAGAATGGCCCGCACTCTGTCACCAGCTCTCTTCCTTCACTTCCACTTCCATGGGATTCGATGCAGCAGAATCTGCTCGGATTCCGGTGGGGAGAACTCCCGATGAGAGTAGGAAACTCCTCTCTCAGACCTCCGCCGCCGTGGCAGTTCCTCGGCCGTTGGATTTTACCGGAATTCAGGATGTTTCATCCATCGTTGATGCTTCCGTTGCTGGAGCAATACTCTCTATTGGTGAACTTTGCGCTGTGAAACGGACATTGGCTGCGGCGAGATTTTTACTTCAACAGTTGGAGGAGATTGCCTCGCAGGGTGACTTTTCTGAAAGGTATATTGCTGTATTTAGTATTCTACTTAACTATTTGCGTTATTTTGTTTGTTTGTTCTACGTTGAAGTGAAGTTACTTGGTGTTGGATTATTCTTTTTTGCGACTTGAATGTATAGGTGTAATCAGTGTTATTAGAAGCGAAAAGTGCAGCTTCGAAAAAAGCGTGAATGTATATTTTAGTTCAAGACTGGTAATTATTATCATGAATAACAAATATATGTAAAAAAGAAAATTGAAAAAATGTAATGATAAAGTGAAATGTCAATTGTTTAGTGTGAGCTCTTTAGAGAGGCTCATTGGCAAAGAAAAGTATGTCTTTAACATGTTTAGATTCTCGGTTCAGGGTTTAAGGGCGGCTTTGACAGCACTAACTGTGAAGTGTAAAAAACCTCTGATTTTAGAAGATAAGGTGATTCCACGAGATTCAAGCAAATTGAAATTTAAATCTGGGAGCAGCTAGTCTATGGGCAAATGATTCAAAAGCAAAACTTGTCTCTACAGTCGGGCTTTAGCATGTTAATTTATCTGTAAGAACAGTTATTCTTAGCTCAAAAGCCTTAAGATAACAGTGAGTAACATTTTGTTTCCGACTGATTGCATAGTTGTGTGCTAGAATTGACAATAGTTCTGGATTTGGGTCAAAAGTGTTGATTTTATGTTTCAATAAATTTTGAAACAAATACATCGGTTAAAGATTTTTTAAGAGTTATGTTTCAATTAGTTTTGAAACAAATGTATCACTTAAAGTTTTGAGTTACAAAGGAAATGAATTTGATAAATTCATTATTCATAAGTTTTGAGTTACAAAGAAAATGTATTTGACAAATTCATTATTCATTAAGTTTTACGTTATAGGTTCTTGAAAGAATGATATTTTTTTGTTTTAAAACATACATGAACCTATTAACTATTACTTAATTAATATGCTTCTCATGCATGAAACTTTCATCCTATAAATAGTGTTTTCTTTGGTTTGAAAAGACAAGCACTCAAAACTACTTTCCCCTTGAAAACACTAGAGAGACATTGATCAAATGGTGAAATCACCAATTCAAGAATAGAAGAGCAACATTCTTGAATGCTGCTTGTTTTGTGGCTTAGTTGAATCCCGAAGATAGAGTTGTCACTTGTTCTAAAGTTTGCTCGTGGGAGAGACTCCAACTATCTTCAAGAAGCGTATTATCGTGCCTCTAAGCCAAGCAAGTTTTATTTTGAATTTCTTGTACAATTATCATTATTGTTCTAACAAAAAGAACTGTCAAATTGCTGAAGTTTCTATCCAAAAATATATCAAAAAGGTTGCTGGCTATCTATCTGGGGAACTAAATTACTATAAAGTAAGAGGTGAAAGATAGTTTATCTGATGAATATTGGAATGCGAACTTTTCCGAAAGAACTGTAGAAAGTGGTAAATACAGTCTTATAGATGTCTTCCCTCATTCCTGTGTTGAATTTACACAATGCTGTGTTGCACTTCGAAAGATTATTAAGAATGCAGGTTTTCAAAGATGAATTCCCCTTGAGTGTGCTTTCCCTTTATTTGCTGTTCCTCTGAGAATGCCTTCCTACTCCAAATTGCAGTTAACTCAAAATGGCGAAGCATGTCCCATATGGTAGTGATGGATTCCCATGAAGTGCCATTTAAATAGTATTGAGCAGTTTCATTAGAATGTCTAATTATCTCCAAACAGGTACTCTCCTCTGAAGGAAATTCTTCACAGTTGTGATTATCTTGTGGAATTGGAGCAAAAAATAGAATTCTGTATTGATTGCAGCTTTTCAGTAATCTTTGACAGAGCTAGTGAAGATTTGGAAATTATAAGGTCTGAGAGAAAGAGGAACATGGATAATCTAGAATCATTGTTGAAGAAAATATCAACTCGAGTTTTTCAAGGTGGAGGATTTGACAGGCCTTTAGTGACCGAGCGCCGTTCAAGAATGTGTGTTGCTGTCAGAGCTTCGCATAGATCTTTGCTTCCCAATGCTGTAATCCTAGGTAAGAGCAGTAGTGGATCTACATACTTCATGGAACCTAAAGAGGCAGTTGAGTTAAACAACATGGAAGTTAAACTTTCAAGTTCTGAAAGGGTTGAGGAGCAAACAATTTTGAGTTTGCTTACATCTGAAATAGCGGAATCTAATATGAAAATAAAACGCTTGTTAGATAAAATAGTGGAAATTGATCTTGCATTTGCAAGAGCTGCTCATGCTCAGTGGACGGGTGGTGTCTGTCCAGCTTTAAGTTCAAGAGATTGTAACATATCCCAACCTGAATGTTTATCTATAAATGTGGAAGGGATACAACATCCTTTGCTTCTTGAGTCCTCCTTGAGAAACTTGTCCACTAATGCGCCCCCAAGATTACCTGGTTTGGATCAAGGAAATGGTGTTATGAATTTTGAAACAAAACCTCATGCACATTTCCCTGTGCCCATTGATATTAAAATAGGTCATGGAACAAAGGTTGTTGTCATCTCGGGCCCTAACACCGGAGGTAAAACGGCTTCAATGAAGACCCTAGGACTGGCTTCTATGATGTTGAAGGCTGGCATGTATTTGCCTGCCCAAAATCAACCACGGCTTCCATGGTTTGATCTCATTCTGGCAGACATTGGAGACCAACAGGTACTTGGTTTTGTTATACTTCCTTCTTCCCCCACCATCCATCTCAGCTGTATATCTTTATTAACCTTATCCAGTAGAAATTTCCTATCCTTCTTCATTGTCTTGTTTTGTTTTTTCTGCACCATCTATCTTACAAATTGAAATTTTATATTTTGCCTGCTGAAGTCTCTGGAACAAAGTTTGTCAACCTTTAGTGGGCACATTTCACGGCTTTGTGAGATTCTAGAAGTCGCTTCTAGAGAATCTCTAGTACTTATCGATGAAATTGGAAGTGGCACTGATCCTTCAGAAGGTGTAGCACTTTCAGAAAGCATACTGCAATATCTCAAGGACAGGGTCAATTTAGCTGTTGTAACTACCCACTATGCAGATTTAACTCGCTTAAAAGAAAAGGACAGTCGGTTTGAAACAGCAGCAACAGAGTTTTCCTTGGAGACTCTACAGCCTACTTATCGGATTCTCTGGGGAAGCATGGGAGAATCAAATGCCTTAAATATTGCAAAATCAATGGGCTTTGATGAAAGAATAATTGAGCAAGCAGTATTATGGGTGAACAAATTGACACCAGACAAGCAACAGGAGCAGAAGGGCTTACTTTATCGGTCACTACTTGAAGAAAGAGACGGACTAGAATCTCAAGCAATGGAAGCTGCTTCTCTTCATTCAGACATTATGAATATTTATAATGAGGTATCTTTCTGATACTTTTCTAGTGATTTAGTCAATAATCCCATTCATATATTCGCTGTACAAACTCAATGAACTTACAGTAGATGCCAAGTGATTGACTGAATCTTGGAGTCGGACAATTTGATGTTTGAATTATGTTTTCCTTTTTTCAAACAAAGCCTCCTAGAGGTGGCAGAGTCCTATATTAAGAGAGGGAAAAAAGGAAACAGAATGCTGAGCGGGAGGAAAGGACTAGACCTGAACCTTCTCATGAAATACCATCCATCTGAGAGTAAGAAGGTCCTCTTTGCTATTATAGAATGTATATAATAAAAACTTGTGGCTACTATGACAATTCAAAAAGTTATCATATCCAGGTGGTTTCTTGATCTTCCACACCTAGTTTGTTTCCTAAAGATCACCGAAGGTCAATGTTGAGTTGACTGCGTATATTCTGATTTGTGGCTGTTCATCTTTTCGATATGATCCTCCATATGAAAATCGGTCATTATCTACAGCAGAGTCAAGATGAAGTGGCATACTGTCATTCAGTTTCCTCAGTTATGCTATGAATTATCTTTCTCCCTCCATTCTCTTTGCTTGTTGTCTTGAACCCAGCTATGAGGGTTCTTTTCAATTATTTTCGTATTAACTTCTGAACTGTCATTAATTCAGTTTCTAGACATGCTTTTAGATCTGTGTTGTTGCAGATTCTATTTGGTTGTTGCCTGTTGGGGTATTACCGTATTAGTAAACTCTAATCCACATGGTTTATAACTTCAGAGTAAATATTTCTGGTTTAACTCACTTGAAACATTAGCAAATCATCCGTGTATGCAGACTTGAGACGTTAGATTTGTTTTGGGGAGATGCTGTTGAACGACCTCTGCAATATTGTTAACCGTTATCCAGATTTCCTATAATCTTCAGTAACACTATTTTCATTTTTTTTTCATGCAATAAAGATCAATAATGAAACACAAGATCTTGATGAACGTGAAGCAGCCCTCAAATCAAAGCAAACACTTGAAATCCAACAGGAAGTGAATACTGTGAAAAATGAGATCCAAACTATAGTACAGCGGTTTGAGAGCCAACTCAGAAATGCAAGTGCTGATGAGATTAATACACTTGTAAAAAAAGCGGAAGCTGCTATTGCATCGATAATTGAAGCTCATCAGCCTAGTAAAGATTCTCTTGTCAGAGAAATAGGCCAGAGCCTTTACACACCACAGGTTGGTGAACAAGTATATGTGAAGGCGTTTGGAAATAAGTTAGCCACTGTGGTTGAGGAACCTGGAGATGATGACAATATCCTTGTTCAATATGGAAAAATCAGAGTCCGAGTGGATAGACGCAGTATAAGACCCATCCCCCCTGATGCTTCTTCCAGTGCAGCTCACTTGAAAACCCAGGTTTGCAAACTCAATTGGGTTCTTTCTTCTCTCTTTTTTGTTTGAAATAAAAACTAAACATGCATATAATAGACACACACACACACAGACTTAGGGACTGGTAGGAGTAAGACCATGGCGATTTAAGGTGTTCCACAGAACAAGGAAGACTTAAAAGGAGGTTGTTTCTAAAGACCTACAATCTCTTGACATCCATGCAAACCTAGCGAAAATTAGGAAATAATGGAAGAGGAATGTCACGGGCCTATTTTTAGCCACGTGCGGACAACTTAACACTCTCAAGATCGATGCTAAACTCAGTCCTAAACCGTGCTAAAACAGTCCCCAAGAATCTATGAACATTCACACAAACACGTAAGAGAAAACAATAAAGGAAGACAATGTTTTGGGAGGCCCGAAGAGCCAATTTTCTGGTATATTTCTTTAACTCTATGAGTCTTATGGATGATGCCCAAGAGGGCTTACAAGCTATATTTAAAGTCCCAAAGTCAAGGGACTCAATAAATGCAAGAAAAGGACCTATACAAGTGACTACAAAAATGCTAGTCAACCTTTCCATATTTGGCCATGCAAGCCATGCAACTTTGTGAGATGCCACTGTTATGTTGCTCCTTTTTCTGTCCAGCAGCTGGACAAGGCTCCAAAGCCTCATTAATGTGTCCCATGCGTGTAATTTGACCTCCCAAAGGTGCTGGAACGTTTGCTACATCAATTGGCGTTGCAGGAGCCCCGTAAAGCTCGGAAACGCACCCGAAATGCTTGGAAACATGCCCAAAACGTGAGGAATTTAATGGGTAGTGACGCGGGGCGTCACAGAAGATCCATAGAAGATCCATATACCTGATACAATTACTTGGGACTGAGGTTTAGTCATGTTGTTATATAATTACTTTAGCTCCAGTACTACGAGTCTCTTAGCCTTATAGAGATTTATACACCACCAGGAAATGTAGAGAACTTCTAATTAGAGCTGTCAATACGGGTCGGTCCAGCCCATCTAGGCTAGCCCATACAGCCCGGCCCGGCAAAATGATGGGTCAAAAAACATCAAGCCCACACCATTACTTGTGGGTTGCGGGCCTCACGGGCCAACCCACTTTTTAAAAAATAATATTTTATAATTTAATTTTAGAATGTTAATAAACATAAATATTACCAAACAATATTACATAGTGTTAATACTTGTTAATCAAGTCTCCAACACCCCAAAAAATATTCCTAATAGCTGAATTAAATAACTTTTGACATGATATCCGCCGAACCAAAAAAAATACTAATAAGCAATCTAAATAGTTGCATGTATTTGACTTACGGACCGGCCCATAGGCTAGCCCAACCCACATTGCTCAAGTCCCACAGGCCACGGGCTTATTTGGACCTGGCTAGAATGCCCTGTTCTTAAATGGGCTGCAAAAACTGAAGCCCAACTCCATCAAATTACAGGCCCATATTGACGGCTCTACTTCTAATGCTACAAAGCCTAAATTCTCAAATGTTCAATTGAGACAGAGTGACCCAAATTGCTTTCAATCATATGCATGTGAGACTGTTTTTTTTAAGTGTACATTTCTGACTTTGGAACTTATAGTCCCAGTTTAGATAAATGAATGGAGTTGTGCGTGCTTCAGTAAAGACAGACGAGTATCTTTGGGA
Source organism: Capsicum pubescens (assembly GCA_030864215.1). Classification (NCBI taxonomy): domain Eukaryota; kingdom Viridiplantae; phylum Streptophyta; class Magnoliopsida; order Solanales; family Solanaceae; genus Capsicum; species Capsicum pubescens. The sequence continues at coordinate 172,005,054 of CM061539.1, read as the reverse complement.
GATTCTTGTGTGAATTGGGTTGCGTTTCACACGTATCTGATATACTACTCATGTTTTGCTTTCCATCACTTGCTATAAAAATGGGGAACGAAAACCAAGTTAATCATGATCAATGATGTAGGTTCAGCAGATCAGGAATCTTAGGGACCTTCGAAGTCTTTCTGAAGCAAGCAAAAATCAGCAGTATTCTTATGGCGCTGTGGTGCAGACATCTAAAAACACAATAGACTTGCGTGGCCTGCGAGCAGAGGATGCTTCCCTCCAGCTAAACATGGCCATTGATTCAAGAGCTCCTAATTCTGTTCTTTTTGTAATTCATGGGATGGGCACTGGGGTCCTTAAGGAATCTGCACTTAAATTACTAAGAGACCATCCTCGTGTTGTTAAGTTTGAACAGGAAAGTCCTATGAATTATGGCTGTACAGTTGCTTATATCAAATGAACATAGTTGGACCAAAGTAAAGGTAATAATACACTCAAATTTTCTAAGAGATCATCCTCGTGCGTTTATTTGCGCTATTTTTGGTAAGAAGGTTCACCACTCATGTTTCTGGGCCACACAAGTTGGTCCGATCACCAACGAGCAAATCAATGCACAAAGCATTCCATAGTTCATGCGGAGTTCGGGGAAGAGCAGCCGCCCAAGGGGTGTGAAGTGTGAAGTAGACCACCTAAAAAAAAAGAAGATTGGAGGAGAAAAAGACAATTTTTAAACATAAGAGGGATATTTAGGAGTACTAGATTTTATTACAAGTTTAAGTCAAGCTGGTTTGTGTGTTAACTTTCAGCTAAAAAAAAAAAAAAAAAAAAAACCAAGAAAACCATTGTTTTCTATAAATGGTTTTGTGCCTTCTGTTCCGTCCCACAGATTAATTAGCCTATTTTTTCCAGCTAATGTCTCAACCGTTAATTGCATTATCTTCCCAACTCTTCCCCATTAGTCAATTATCAGAAAATAATGAATGAAAGATTCCATCCTCACGTCCACCTCCATATGGAAAAAAAAGGTTCAACTAATTTGATCACTGGATGAAATGAAAGCTTGAAAAGGACCCAAAGGATTATTATTATTATAGCGTCGTTTCTAAGACTTGTTCATTTGCCTAGATAAATCATTTTGGGTTTAAAAGAAAAATGGGATGAATTATCCAGAAGAGTCCAATTTTGCCTGCTTCTCGAAGTGCGTAAAGTCACATACTGCTTACTTCAGCCTTCTGTATCTGTCCAATATATGCCTAATTTAAAATTAAAACTACTACTCCCGCTATTCTACTTGTATTTGTCACCTAGTTAAAAATATTTAAATTTTGATCAATATTTTAAATTATATTTTTTATTATTTTAATATAAAAAAATTTATAATTTTTATATAATTTTAAAATATTAATTTAATTTAATTTTAAAAATTAATAAAACCGATAAATAAAAGTGACTGAATGAAGTAGTGCCTCATAGATGTGGAGCTTCAAAACCATGTTCGGAGAAATCTATCCCATTAATAACATATATTCGTAGTTAGTCTCTGAAATTTATCAGAGCATTTTATTTAGAAACTAAAATTAAATTATATTTTAATTGAATACCTCAATTTTTAATAAAATATTTTAAGTTTGGTCATGAATATTTTTTCCTTTTTTTGGAGTTGAAAATTATGGTGTTTGGCCGTGAAACTTTGAAAAATAATTTCGGAATAAACTTCCATTATTATTACATATAACCTCAATTTTTAAATTTTTACACAAACTCCTCTTATTAATTAAATTCCGTAATTTTTTAAAAAGACCAAATTCAATAAAATAATTAATTCAAGTGAAAATAATTAAGAATTTTCATCAACAAATTTAAGAATATATAAAATATATTTATATCTATCAATCATATTTATCAAAATAGATTTTTCTCTATTTAATCAATTATGGTTAGATAAACTTATTTAGCTCGTGCTTGTGATATTTTTATTCAAATTTTAGAAGAATAACAATCATAATAATTTGTTTGTTATTAATTATTTTATCAATTGAAGACATAAATTATTTTCTCAACATTTGGTTGTATGTTAGTAGGTAAATTAGTAGTTGGGTGATTTTGATAATTTTTAAAAGTTGAAGCCATAAAATCATATTTAAAAAAGATTTTTCAAAAGTCTAAAAAAATTTTCAAAAGACATGACCAAACACAACTCCAACTCCAACTCCAAAAAAAAATAACTTTCATGGCCAAACAATTACTAAATATCCTGAATTCAAATTTTAAGAAAAGTTACGCCGTGTTTTTATTTGCGAATTAGAAGGTTAAATTGATCATATATAGAGAGAGAGTTAAATTAGAAAGTTAAATTGATCATAAATATTCTGTGTTGCTATTCGATCAGATATAGAGTTTAAGAAATAAATAACGATTTTATAAAATTTATAAAATTACTCCTTTTAAAGTTATTTAATATCTGTTTTTTAATTGTCATTTCTCATTAAGTGAAATTCAGTAAAAATAAAATAGAAATAATGTTATTAAATAATTATTAAATGAAGAAAAAGATAATAATATCTTTTTGGATGGCATCAAATAAAAAAATTATAACACATAATAAAATGGGACGGGTGAAGTAAAAATTATGGGGTGAAAGATGTGTAAAGCATTGAGTTAATAGTAAGTGTCATAATGAACCATGGAGAGATGTGACAGATGCTCTATTACCATTGTCGATGCCACGTCAGTACTTTGTTTTCAGTTACAATTATTTCCATGGAGAGATGTGACAGATGCTCTATTACCATTGTCGATGCCATGTCAGTACTTTGTTTTCAGTTACAATTAATTTGGATAAGCATGTCAGCTCAAGTTTTCTACATTAATTATAATTTATTTAATTATATATAAGTAACCAGAATGTGCTTTACTGTTTTTTTTTTATGGTTCTTGAAAAGTTTTTAAGTTGGGATTCTTGAAAAGTTTTGATCTTTATTTGTCCAAAAAACATGCTGGCTGTGTTTGAACAGTCCATTGGGAAGCCCCCTCCAGAACTGAGACAGAAAAAGGAGGCTAAAACAAAGGAAGAAATTGCAGAAAGTTTCAAATCATGGAAGCCAGACTTAACTTTTTACCAACTTTCTAATGGGAATTTCATGGCTTTTTCTCATGGAAATGAAACCCCTTCACATCCAAGGTAAAAGTTAAGTATTGGAACTAATGTTTTCTTTTATAATGATAATGTTCAGATCAGTTTGCGCGTACCTCAACTGTTCTGAGTATTTGTTACGTCCTACGAGCTGGCTAGCTGTGCCTACTGAAACTTGGGCAGATGTAGAGAGTCGGAGTAGTTTCTTTTCCGATTTATGCTTGGATTTGTTTTTTTGCACATTGAGGAGTGTACTAAACTAAAAGGGAGAACTTAACTTCTCTTGGAAATTACTTGTTTTGTTTCAATTTGTTATTTGACACGAAGTTTAAGAAAGAATTAAAGATTTTTAAATCTTGTGGTCTTAAACTACATATATGTGTATAATATATCAAAATGCTTTTTAATCTTAGTGCTCTTAATATGTCATGTGGAAAGTTGAATGGAAGAATTGCCGAAAAAGGAAAGAGTCAATTCTTTTTGAAACGGATCGAAAAGAAAAGTAAGACAAACAGATTGAAACAGAGGAAGTAGTATTATGTTTCAAGATTGGATCAATAAACAAGCTAAAGAAGGATTTCTTTTTCTTTTGTTTTGTTTAACATTAGGTCTATTGTGGTGATGGATGATGTATTCTGCATCTTTTCTGGTGGTCTAGACAACACCTATGATTTGAGGAAACATTATGGTCTGTCAAGACAAGCTACAGAGGCAATGATAATGGTCGAGGCTTACAAGGTTTTAAGGGATCGGGCGCCGTATCCTCCTGATCAAGTCATCAAAGAACTTGAAGGCAAATTTGCTTTCATTCTGTTTGACTCTAAAGCTTCTACTCTTTTTCTTGCTAGGGTGAGCACAGTAGAAAAACTATATTGCTTTCGTAATATTTCCGGTAGAGTTTAAGTTCTATGCACTGATGGTGTAAAAACTATTTACATAATCAGGTCACCTATAAGACAGTAACAGGAGAACCTCTATTATACTAACCTACTGCCATACGTTAATACTATATTGATAGTGGAAAAGAATCTTTATGTTATCAGTATATATAACATAAATTCTTTATCAGAATAAACTTGATGTTTCTCTAAACAATCTAGGATCGCGATGGAAGTGTGCCATTACACTGGGGAACTGCTACAGATGGATCATTAGTATGTTCCGATGATTCAGAATTCCTTCAAGCTTCTTGTGGGAAATTGTATACCCCATTTCCTCCAGGTTACTTAATCAAACCCTCTTAAGTTCAATTCAATGTTTTTGGATACCAAGCAGAATTTAATATGTAAAAGCTGATTGCACAGGGTGTATCTTCATAAGTGACACTGGGCTTATAAGCTTTGATCATCCAATGCACAAAGTAAAAGCTATTGCGCGCGAAGATGATGAAGGAAATGTCAACGCTGTGATTTTCCAGGTGGACTTGTATACAAAACTCCACAGCATTCCACGACGTGGAAGTGCTGCAAATTGGGCAGGTGCCACTACGGTTGAATGAGACCGATGGCTTGAAACTTTGACGATCTTCCCAAGTTGAGTCATGAATGTAATAATGTTAAATCACAAATGGTATACTACTTTATGGCCATCTTGTGAAATTATCTGAAATCATATGTTGCTGCAGTAATTTTTTCATCATCAATCTACTGTTTCTCACTAAACATGCGTTCGCTTACCTAATAATCTTATGGCTCCATCCAAGATTTTCGATCCAAACAGTGTGCTTAAGCTTCTACTTCTGTTATTGATGATAGGATCAGTGAAGTAAAACATGATGAGAATCACATAATATTACAAAGGCTCATAGGTCTGATTTAGTGGATCCCTTTGGACACAGGCAAATTAGTTTGTTTGCTTATTCGTTTTCCTATCAACAAATACATATCCCCATGAACTCTGTTTAGTGCAATCAAATGAATTCAGCTAATCCTTTTTCAGTTAGAGCAAAGTTCCTTTGCGTTTCATTCGCTGACAACTAAGATTGCCTTGTCAATATCTTTCAGCATTGTACTCATTGATTTCATTTTCTTCCAATTTACTTAGTTTAATATTCGGCACATATGTTCCAAAATACAGTAGCAGTTCCATATCTAACAGTGGATGAACAAGTTTTATTTAGTTCCTTGTAAGTAGGTAACTTCTTAGACAGTGTATAGTGTTTTTTGGTTGAAGCTACATAACATAATTACATTTTAGTTTCTTTTTCTTGGATTCGGGTGGGGAGTGGAGCTAGTTTATGATTTCTTCCTCTCGCTGCTCTGACCTACGACCAGCTTCTTTCTCTTCACTCCTCTCTACTGGATGATCATGTTGGTTCTCATGTTTGTCATGCATTGGAGGAACAAAGTGTAGAAGAACTTCATGACAATCTACATCGTCACACATATCTGGTCGACATCTGTAAGGTCCATTGAAATTTGATAATCCTGAGATATGGAAGTCAGTGATTCCTCCATTAGGACTGTTGCGTGGACATAAATAGCCACAGCTTAAACCTGGGTTAAATCCATATCTATTATATTCAGAGGTATCAATATCGTCTGTTCCTCTGCCATTACCACGACCAAATCCTAAACGTCTACCTCCCCCTACACGGAGACCTACTTCTTCACTGTGTTTTCCATAGCGTGGCTGTTCACGTTTGTCTTGCATTGTGGAAACAAAGTGTAGAAGTAGTTCGGAATTAGAATCTTTGTTGACAGCCATGTTTGGCCCTGGCCTGCATCGGTATGGTCTGGTGGAGTGTGATAATCCTGAGATTTTGAGTGCAGTGATTTCTCCAGTGGGATTATTAGCAGGACACACATAACCACAACCACGAGGATAGACTGGGAAACTAAGGCCAGGTATATAGATAGGGGAACCATAGCCTGGGACATTGTAGACAGGGATACCGCCATAAATGCCAAGGCCAAATCCACCACCACGACCACGACCACCAATGCCAAAGCCAAATCTACCACCACCAATGCCAATGCCAAATCCACCACCGCCCCCTCCACCACCACCACCACCACCAATGCCTCCAAAGCCTGTGACATCGACATTACTCAAAGTGTTAGCTTTGTGACTGTGATGATCAGTTTCCTTAGACTTAATTTTGCGAACATCAAGAGGCTGGGCAGAGCATATTGCTAAGCTTAGCAAAACTATAAAAGAAATGAAAACACATGTTGGAGCTGCCATTTTAGCTAGCTTCTTTAAGAAAAGACTGATTTGATTAGTGATGATGCTGTACTATCACAGCACAAGGGTATATATAGGCCACAAATTCCTAACACAACAACATGAAAAACAAATTTTTGTTGAACCATTTCCCAGAAAAAGGCAAATCTTAGGCAACATTAAGGTATCATGTATGAATTTGTTGGAAACATGGACTTAGTGTGAGGAAAAAAGTACAAAAATTTTGTCTCACCTCGATTTCACTAATGAAATTACACTATGAAGTTGTGCCAAGATGTCTATTCAAGAAAATGAACAAAAGAACTGAATTTGGCAATAGTTGTTACTAGTCGCTGGTGTGAGGTGATTGATATCCTGTGGTATTAGTCGAGGTACGCATGTTGGCCTGACACTATGAGGTGATCGGTATCTGTTGTATTAGCTGAGGTATAACAAGTTGACCTGACACTGTGGTTATTCAAAAAAAAGAACTGAATTTGGGTATTTTATTTTTAAAAATATTTTTGGGGAAAATGTTTTTTGAATTTACTGCAAACACTCTTGCTAACTGCAACATTTTATTTGGTACTACTATTTATATAAAACAATTACAGTCCGCTAGCATGATGATATGTATGAATTCTCGATCAAAATAAATTATTTTTTAAATTAATTCATGAAAAGAATATGTTTTTTTGAAACTTTACAAAACTAGTGCAAACGTTGTTGTCAGTAACATATTATGTTTTTAAAAAAATTAACGGACCAAAAAGAGCTGTGAATGACGTTAGAGTAGAAATCGTTACTTTCAGTAACGTTTTTGACATTAAATGTTAGTAGGAGTAATGAAACTCTGCCACATCAGAATCTTTGTACAAATCTAACGTTAAATTTATTATAATGAATTATGTTTTAGCTTTAAAACGTTACTCTGAGTAACGATACTATCAAATCAAATCAGCTCAAAACTCTATCACGTCAGAATTTTTGAACGAAATTTGACATTAAAATCGTCATCAGTAGTCACTTTTTAAGATAAAAACGTTTCTATGAATAATGATTCTGCTTATAAGTAATTTAGAATGTATAATTATTTTCGGGTCATAAGAAATTTCAAAACGGATTAATGATACAGGCGTCGAGAGCAACTCTCAGATAAGAAGCTTAGAATGACATTTTCTTTCATGTTTATGAAAAAATTACATCATACCACAATAAACTTATTATAATATTTTTAATAATTATATAAATATTTGAATTTACTTAAAAACTTCGTATAAATTAAGTGATATATTTGTATAAAATTAAATATATATTCAAAAGAATGTGATGTATATGTGTGGAGTAAATAAGAGATTTTTAGTATATTTTAAAAAATTCAAATAGAAAGTAATTAGTTTCAAAAATGAGATTTATGTAATTTTTATATATTTTATTTAATTGAGATATTTTATGAAAATAGTTTATTCCACCTTTCACTTGAAACAACTGATTTCACCATTTTAATACAAAATTTCAGGACTAAAATAAAATAATTAACTTATTTTATTTTGATATAATTTTAAGTCACGATATTGAACGAAGCCGACGTATTATCGTGCCTCTAAGCCAAGCAAGTTTTATTTTGAATTTCTTGTACAATTATCATTATTGTTCTAACAAAAAGAACTGTCAAATTGCTGAAGTTTCTATCCAAAAATATATCAAAAAGGTTGCTGGCTATCTATCTGGGGAACTAAATTACTATAAAGTAAGAGGTGAAAGATAGTTTATCTGATGAATATTGGAATGCGAACTTTTCCGAAAGAACTGTAGAAAGTGGTAAATACAGTCTTATAGATGTCTTCCCTCATTCCTGTGTTGAATTTACACAATGCTGTGTTGCACTTCGAAAGATTATTAAGAATGCAGGTTTTCAAAGATGAATTCCCCTTGAGTGTGCTTTCCCTTTATTTGCTGTTCCTCTGAGAATGCCTTCCTACTCCAAATTGCAGTTAACTCAAAATGGCGAAGCATGTCCCATATGGTAGTGATGGATTCCCATGAAGTGCCATTTAAATAGTATTGAGCAGTTTCATTAGAATGTCTAATTATCTCCAAACAGGTACTCTCCTCTGAAGGAAATTCTTCACAGTTGTGATTATCTTGTGGAATTGGAGCAAAAAATAGAATTCTGTATTGATTGCAGCTTTTCAGTAATCTTTGACAGAGCTAGTGAAGATTTGGAAATTATAAGGTCTGAGAGAAAGAGGAACATGGATAATCTAGAATCATTGTTGAAGAAAATATCAACTCGAGTTTTTCAAGGTGGAGGATTTGACAGGCCTTTAGTGACCGAGCGCCGTTCAAGAATGTGTGTTGCTGTCAGAGCTTCGCATAGATCTTTGCTTCCCAATGCTGTAATCCTAGGTAAGAGCAGTAGTGGATCTACATACTTCATGGAACCTAAAGAGGCAGTTGAGTTAAACAACATGGAAGTTAAACTTTCAAGTTCTGAAAGGGTTGAGGAGCAAACAATTTTGAGTTTGCTTACATCTGAAATAGCGGAATCTAATATGAAAATAAAACGCTTGTTAGATAAAATAGTGGAAATTGATCTTGCATTTGCAAGAGCTGCTCATGCTCAGTGGACGGGTGGTGTCTGTCCAGCTTTAAGTTCAAGAGATTGTAACATATCCCAACCTGAATGTTTATCTATAAATGTGGAAGGGATACAACATCCTTTGCTTCTTGAGTCCTCCTTGAGAAACTTGTCCACTAATGCGCCCCCAAGATTACCTGGTTTGGATCAAGGAAATGGTGTTATGAATTTTGAAACAAAACCTCATGCACATTTCCCTGTGCCCATTGATATTAAAATAGGTCATGGAACAAAGGTTGTTGTCATCTCGGGCCCTAACACCGGAGGTAAAACGGCTTCAATGAAGACCCTAGGACTGGCTTCTATGATGTTGAAGGCTGGCATGTATTTGCCTGCCCAAAATCAACCACGGCTTCCATGGTTTGATCTCATTCTGGCAGACATTGGAGACCAACAGGTACTTGGTTTTGTTATACTTCCTTCTTCCCCCACCATCCATCTCAGCTGTATATCTTTATTAACCTTATCCAGTAGAAATTTCCTATCCTTCTTCATTGTCTTGTTTTGTTTTTTCTGCACCATCTATCTTACAAATTGAAATTTTATATTTTGCCTGCTGAAGTCTCTGGAACAAAGTTTGTCAACCTTTAGTGGGCACATTTCACGGCTTTGTGAGATTCTAGAAGTCGCTTCTAGAGAATCTCTAGTACTTATCGATGAAATTGGAAGTGGCACTGATCCTTCAGAAGGTGTAGCACTTTCAGAAAGCATACTGCAATATCTCAAGGACAGGGTCAATTTAGCTGTTGTAACTACCCACTATGCAGATTTAACTCGCTTAAAAGAAAAGGACAGTCGGTTTGAAACAGCAGCAACAGAGTTTTCCTTGGAGACTCTACAGCCTACTTATCGGATTCTCTGGGGAAGCATGGGAGAATCAAATGCCTTAAATATTGCAAAATCAATGGGCTTTGATGAAAGAATAATTGAGCAAGCAGTATTATGGGTGAACAAATTGACACCAGACAAGCAACAGGAGCAGAAGGGCTTACTTTATCGGTCACTACTTGAAGAAAGAGACGGACTAGAATCTCAAGCAATGGAAGCTGCTTCTCTTCATTCAGACATTATGAATATTTATAATGAGGTATCTTTCTGATACTTTTCTAGTGATTTAGTCAATAATCCCATTCATATATTCGCTGTACAAACTCAATGAACTTACAGTAGATGCCAAGTGATTGACTGAATCTTGGAGTCGGACAATTTGATGTTTGAATTATGTTTTCCTTTTTTCAAACAAAGCCTCCTAGAGGTGGCAGAGTCCTATATTAAGAGAGGGAAAAAAGGAAACAGAATGCTGAGCGGGAGGAAAGGACTAGACCTGAACCTTCTCATGAAATACCATCCATCTGAGAGTAAGAAGGTCCTCTTTGCTATTATAGAATGTATATAATAAAAACTTGTGGCTACTATGACAATTCAAAAAGTTATCATATCCAGGTGGTTTCTTGATCTTCCACACCTAGTTTGTTTCCTAAAGATCACCGAAGGTCAATGTTGAGTTGACTGCGTATATTCTGATTTGTGGCTGTTCATCTTTTCGATATGATCCTCCATATGAAAATCGGTCATTATCTACAGCAGAGTCAAGATGAAGTGGCATACTGTCATTCAGTTTCCTCAGTTATGCTATGAATTATCTTTCTCCCTCCATTCTCTTTGCTTGTTGTCTTGAACCCAGCTATGAGGGTTCTTTTCAATTATTTTCGTATTAACTTCTGAACTGTCATTAATTCAGTTTCTAGACATGCTTTTAGATCTGTGTTGTTGCAGATTCTATTTGGTTGTTGCCTGTTGGGGTATTACCGTATTAGTAAACTCTAATCCACATGGTTTATAACTTCAGAGTAAATATTTCTGGTTTAACTCACTTGAAACATTAGCAAATCATCCGTGTATGCAGACTTGAGACGTTAGATTTGTTTTGGGGAGATGCTGTTGAACGACCTCTGCAATATTGTTAACCGTTATCCAGATTTCCTATAATCTTCAGTAACACTATTTTCATTTTTTTTTCATGCAATAAAGATCAATAATGAAACACAAGATCTTGATGAACGTGAAGCAGCCCTCAAATCAAAGCAAACACTTGAAATCCAACAGGAAGTGAATACTGTGAAAAATGAGATCCAAACTATAGTACAGCGGTTTGAGAGCCAACTCAGAAATGCAAGTGCTGATGAGATTAATACACTTGTAAAAAAAGCGGAAGCTGCTATTGCATCGATAATTGAAGCTCATCAGCCTAGTAAAGATTCTCTTGTCAGAGAAATAGGCCAGAGCCTTTACACACCACAGGTTGGTGAACAAGTATATGTGAAGGCGTTTGGAAATAAGTTAGCCACTGTGGTTGAGGAACCTGGAGATGATGACAATATCCTTGTTCAATATGGAAAAATCAGAGTCCGAGTGGATAGACGCAGTATAAGACCCATCCCCCCTGATGCTTCTTCCAGTGCAGCTCACTTGAAAACCCAGGTTTGCAAACTCAATTGGGTTCTTTCTTCTCTCTTTTTTGTTTGAAATAAAAACTAAACATGCATATAATAGACACACACACACACAGACTTAGGGACTGGTAGGAGTAAGACCATGGCGATTTAAGGTGTTCCACAGAACAAGGAAGACTTAAAAGGAGGTTGTTTCTAAAGACCTACAATCTCTTGACATCCATGCAAACCTAGCGAAAATTAGGAAATAATGGAAGAGGAATGTCACGGGCCTATTTTTAGCCACGTGCGGACAACTTAACACTCTCAAGATCGATGCTAAACTCAGTCCTAAACCGTGCTAAAACAGTCCCCAAGAATCTATGAACATTCACACAAACACGTAAGAGAAAACAATAAAGGAAGACAATGTTTTGGGAGGCCCGAAGAGCCAATTTTCTGGTATATTTCTTTAACTCTATGAGTCTTATGGATGATGCCCAAGAGGGCTTACAAGCTATATTTAAAGTCCCAAAGTCAAGGGACTCAATAAATGCAAGAAAAGGACCTATACAAGTGACTACAAAAATGCTAGTCAACCTTTCCATATTTGGCCATGCAAGCCATGCAACTTTGTGAGATGCCACTGTTATGTTGCTCCTTTTTCTGTCCAGCAGCTGGACAAGGCTCCAAAGCCTCATTAATGTGTCCCATGCGTGTAATTTGACCTCCCAAAGGTGCTGGAACGTTTGCTACATCAATTGGCGTTGCAGGAGCCCCGTAAAGCTCGGAAACGCACCCGAAATGCTTGGAAACATGCCCAAAACGTGAGGAATTTAATGGGTAGTGACGCGGGGCGTCACAGAAGATCCATAGAAGATCCATATACCTGATACAATTACTTGGGACTGAGGTTTAGTCATGTTGTTATATAATTACTTTAGCTCCAGTACTACGAGTCTCTTAGCCTTATAGAGATTTATACACCACCAGGAAATGTAGAGAACTTCTAATTAGAGCTGTCAATACGGGTCGGTCCAGCCCATCTAGGCTAGCCCATACAGCCCGGCCCGGCAAAATGATGGGTCAAAAAACATCAAGCCCACACCATTACTTGTGGGTTGCGGGCCTCACGGGCCAACCCACTTTTTAAAAAATAATATTTTATAATTTAATTTTAGAATGTTAATAAACATAAATATTACCAAACAATATTACATAGTGTTAATACTTGTTAATCAAGTCTCCAACACCCCAAAAAATATTCCTAATAGCTGAATTAAATAACTTTTGACATGATATCCGCCGAACCAAAAAAAATACTAATAAGCAATCTAAATAGTTGCATGTATTTGACTTACGGACCGGCCCATAGGCTAGCCCAACCCACATTGCTCAAGTCCCACAGGCCACGGGCTTATTTGGACCTGGCTAGAATGCCCTGTTCTTAAATGGGCTGCAAAAACTGAAGCCCAACTCCATCAAATTACAGGCCCATATTGACGGCTCTACTTCTAATGCTACAAAGCCTAAATTCTCAAATGTTCAATTGAGACAGAGTGACCCAAATTGCTTTCAATCATATGCATGTGAGACTGTTTTTTTTAAGTGTACATTTCTGACTTTGGAACTTATAGTCCCAGTTTAGATAAATGAATGGAGTTGTGCGTGCTTCAGTAAAGACAGACGAGTATCTTTGGGAGATTCTTGTGTGAATTGGGTTGCGTTTCACACGTATCTGATATACTACTCATGTTTTGCTTTCCATCACTTGCTATAAAAATGGGGAACGAAAACCAAGTTAATCATGATCAATGATGTAGGTTCAGCAGATCAGGAATCTTAGGGACCTTCGAAGTCTTTCTGAAGCAAGCAAAAATCAGCAGTATTCTTATGGCGCTGTGGTGCAGACATCTAAAAACACAATAGACTTGCGTGGCCTGCGAGCAGAGGATGCTTCCCTCCAGCTAAACATGGCCATTGATTCAAGAGCTCCTAATTCTGTTCTTTTTGTAATTCATGGGATGGGCACTGGGGTCCTTAAGGAATCTGCACTTAAATTACTAAGAGACCATCCTCGTGTTGTTAAGTTTGAACAGGAAAGTCCTATGAATTATGGCTGTACAGTTGCTTATATCAAATGAACATAGTTGGACCAAAGTAAAGGTAATAATACACTCAAATTTTCTAAGAGATCATCCTCGTGCGTTTATTTGCGCTATTTTTGGTAAGAAGGTTCACCACTCATGTTTCTGGGCCACACAAGTTGGTCCGATCACCAACGAGCAAATCAATGCACAAAGCATTCCATAGTTCATGCGGAGTTCGGGGAAGAGCAGCCGCCCAAGGGGTGTGAAGTGTGAAGTAGACCACCTAAAAAAAAAGAAGATTGGAGGAGAAAAAGACAATTTTTAAACATAAGAGGGATATTTAGGAGTACTAGATTTTATTACAAGTTTAAGTCAAGCTGGTTTGTGTGTTAACTTTCAGCTAAAAAAAAAAAAAAAAAAAAAACCAAGAAAACCATTGTTTTCTATAAATGGTTTTGTGCCTTCTGTTCCGTCCCACAGATTAATTAGCCTATTTTTTCCAGCTAATGTCTCAACCGTTAATTGCATTATCTTCCCAACTCTTCCCCATTAGTCAATTATCAGAAAATAATGAATGAAAGATTCCATCCTCACGTCCACCTCCATATGGAAAAAAAAGGTTCAACTAATTTGATCACTGGATGAAATGAAAGCTTGAAAAGGACCCAAAGGATTATTATTATTATAGCGTCGTTTCTAAGACTTGTTCATTTGCCTAGATAAATCATTTTGGGTTTAAAAGAAAAATGGGATGAATTATCCAGAAGAGTCCAATTTTGCCTGCTTCTCGAAGTGCGTAAAGTCACATACTGCTTACTTCAGCCTTCTGTATCTGTCCAATATATGCCTAATTTAAAATTAAAACTACTACTCCCGCTATTCTACTTGTATTTGTCACCTAGTTAAAAATATTTAAATTTTGATCAATATTTTAAATTATATTTTTTATTATTTTAATATAAAAAAATTTATAATTTTTATATAATTTTAAAATATTAATTTAATTTAATTTTAAAAATTAATAAAACCGATAAATAAAAGTGACTGAATGAAGTAGTGCCTCATAGATGTGGAGCTTCAAAACCATGTTCGGAGAAATCTATCCCATTAATAACATATATTCGTAGTTAGTCTCTGAAATTTATCAGAGCATTTTATTTAGAAACTAAAATTAAATTATATTTTAATTGAATACCTCAATTTTTAATAAAATATTTTAAGTTTGGTCATGAATATTTTTTCCTTTTTTTGGAGTTGAAAATTATGGTGTTTGGCCGTGAAACTTTGAAAAATAATTTCGGAATAAACTTCCATTATTATTACATATAACCTCAATTTTTAAATTTTTACACAAACTCCTCTTATTAATTAAATTCCGTAATTTTTTAAAAAGACCAAATTCAATAAAATAATTAATTCAAGTGAAAATAATTAAGAATTTTCATCAACAAATTTAAGAATATATAAAATATATTTATATCTATCAATCATATTTATCAAAATAGATTTTTCTCTATTTAATCAATTATGGTTAGATAAACTTATTTAGCTCGTGCTTGTGATATTTTTATTCAAATTTTAGAAGAATAACAATCATAATAATTTGTTTGTTATTAATTATTTTATCAATTGAAGACATAAATTATTTTCTCAACATTTGGTTGTATGTTAGTAGGTAAATTAGTAGTTGGGTGATTTTGATAATTTTTAAAAGTTGAAGCCATAAAATCATATTTAAAAAAGATTTTTCAAAAGTCTAAAAAAATTTTCAAAAGACATGACCAAACACAACTCCAACTCCAACTCCAAAAAAAAATAACTTTCATGGCCAAACAATTACTAAATATCCTGAATTCAAATTTTAAGAAAAGTTACGCCGTGTTTTTATTTGCGAATTAGAAGGTTAAATTGATCATATATAGAGAGAGAGTTAAATTAGAAAGTTAAATTGATCATAAATATTCTGTGTTGCTATTCGATCAGATATAGAGTTTAAGAAATAAATAACGATTTTATAAAATTTATAAAATTACTCCTTTTAAAGTTATTTAATATCTGTTTTTTAATTGTCATTTCTCATTAAGTGAAATTCAGTAAAAATAAAATAGAAATAATGTTATTAAATAATTATTAAATGAAGAAAAAGATAATAATATCTTTTTGGATGGCATCAAATAAAAAAATTATAACACATAATAAAATGGGACGGGTGAAGTAAAAATTATGGGGTGAAAGATGTGTAAAGCATTGAGTTAATAGTAAGTGTCATAATGAACCATGGAGAGATGTGACAGATGCTCTATTACCATTGTCGATGCCACGTCAGTACTTTGTTTTCAGTTACAATTATTTCCATGGAGAGATGTGACAGATGCTCTATTACCATTGTCGATGCCATGTCAGTACTTTGTTTTCAGTTACAATTAATTTGGATAAGCATGTCAGCTCAAGTTTTCTACATTAATTATAATTTATTTAATTATATATAAGTAACCAGAATGTGCTTTACTGTTTTTTTTTTATGGTTCTTGAAAAGTTTTTAAGTTGGGATTCTTGAAAAGTTTTGATCTTTATTTGTCCAAAAAACATGCTGGCTGTGTTTGAACAGTCCATTGGGAAGCCCCCTCCAGAACTGAGACAGAAAAAGGAGGCTAAAACAAAGGAAGAAATTGCAGAAAGTTTCAAATCATGGAAGCCAGACTTAACTTTTTACCAACTTTCTAATGGGAATTTCATGGCTTTTTCTCATGGAAATGAAACCCCTTCACATCCAAGGTAAAAGTTAAGTATTGGAACTAATGTTTTCTTTTATAATGATAATGTTCAGATCAGTTTGCGCGTACCTCAACTGTTCTGAGTATTTGTTACGTCCTACGAGCTGGCTAGCTGTGCCTACTGAAACTTGGGCAGATGTAGAGAGTCGGAGTAGTTTCTTTTCCGATTTATGCTTGGATTTGTTTTTTTGCACATTGAGGAGTGTACTAAACTAAAAGGGAGAACTTAACTTCTCTTGGAAATTACTTGTTTTGTTTCAATTTGTTATTTGACACGAAGTTTAAGAAAGAATTAAAGATTTTTAAATCTTGTGGTCTTAAACTACATATATGTGTATAATATATCAAAATGCTTTTTAATCTTAGTGCTCTTAATATGTCATGTGGAAAGTTGAATGGAAGAATTGCCGAAAAAGGAAAGAGTCAATTCTTTTTGAAACGGATCGAAAAGAAAAGTAAGACAAACAGATTGAAACAGAGGAAGTAGTATTATGTTTCAAGATTGGATCAATAAACAAGCTAAAGAAGGATTTCTTTTTCTTTTGTTTTGTTTAACATTAGGTCTATTGTGGTGATGGATGATGTATTCTGCATCTTTTCTGGTGGTCTAGACAACACCTATGATTTGAGGAAACATTATGGTCTGTCAAGACAAGCTACAGAGGCAATGATAATGGTCGAGGCTTACAAGGTTTTAAGGGATCGGGCGCCGTATCCTCCTGATCAAGTCATCAAAGAACTTGAAGGCAAATTTGCTTTCATTCTGTTTGACTCTAAAGCTTCTACTCTTTTTCTTGCTAGGGTGAGCACAGTAGAAAAACTATATTGCTTTCGTAATATTTCCGGTAGAGTTTAAGTTCTATGCACTGATGGTGTAAAAACTATTTACATAATCAGGTCACCTATAAGACAGTAACAGGAGAACCTCTATTATACTAACCTACTGCCATACGTTAATACTATATTGATAGTGGAAAAGAATCTTTATGTTATCAGTATATATAACATAAATTCTTTATCAGAATAAACTTGATGTTTCTCTAAACAATCTAGGATCGCGATGGAAGTGTGCCATTACACTGGGGAACTGCTACAGATGGATCATTAGTATGTTCCGATGATTCAGAATTCCTTCAAGCTTCTTGTGGGAAATTGTATACCCCATTTCCTCCAGGTTACTTAATCAAACCCTCTTAAGTTCAATTCAATGTTTTTGGATACCAAGCAGAATTTAATATGTAAAAGCTGATTGCACAGGGTGTATCTTCATAAGTGACACTGGGCTTATAAGCTTTGATCATCCAATGCACAAAGTAAAAGCTATTGCGCGCGAAGATGATGAAGGAAATGTCAACGCTGTGATTTTCCAGGTGGACTTGTATACAAAACTCCACAGCATTCCACGACGTGGAAGTGCTGCAAATTGGGCAGGTGCCACTACGGTTGAATGAGACCGATGGCTTGAAACTTTGACGATCTTCCCAAGTTGAGTCATGAATGTAATAATGTTAAATCACAAATGGTATACTACTTTATGGCCATCTTGTGAAATTATCTGAAATCATATGTTGCTGCAGTAATTTTTTCATCATCAATCTACTGTTTCTCACTAAACATGCGTTCGCTTACCTAATAATCTTATGGCTCCATCCAAGATTTTCGATCCAAACAGTGTGCTTAAGCTTCTACTTCTGTTATTGATGATAGGATCAGTGAAGTAAAACATGATGAGAATCACATAATATTACAAAGGCTCATAGGTCTGATTTAGTGGATCCCTTTGGACACAGGCAAATTAGTTTGTTTGCTTATTCGTTTTCCTATCAACAAATACATATCCCCATGAACTCTGTTTAGTGCAATCAAATGAATTCAGCTAATCCTTTTTCAGTTAGAGCAAAGTTCCTTTGCGTTTCATTCGCTGACAACTAAGATTGCCTTGTCAATATCTTTCAGCATTGTACTCATTGATTTCATTTTCTTCCAATTTACTTAGTTTAATATTCGGCACATATGTTCCAAAATACAGTAGCAGTTCCATATCTAACAGTGGATGAACAAGTTTTATTTAGTTCCTTGTAAGTAGGTAACTTCTTAGACAGTGTATAGTGTTTTTTGGTTGAAGCTACATAACATAATTACATTTTAGTTTCTTTTTCTTGGATTCGGGTGGGGAGTGGAGCTAGTTTATGATTTCTTCCTCTCGCTGCTCTGACCTACGACCAGCTTCTTTCTCTTCACTCCTCTCTACTGGATGATCATGTTGGTTCTCATGTTTGTCATGCATTGGAGGAACAAAGTGTAGAAGAACTTCATGACAATCTACATCGTCACACATATCTGGTCGACATCTGTAAGGTCCATTGAAATTTGATAATCCTGAGATATGGAAGTCAGTGATTCCTCCATTAGGACTGTTGCGTGGACATAAATAGCCACAGCTTAAACCTGGGTTAAATCCATATCTATTATATTCAGAGGTATCAATATCGTCTGTTCCTCTGCCATTACCACGACCAAATCCTAAACGTCTACCTCCCCCTACACGGAGACCTACTTCTTCACTGTGTTTTCCATAGCGTGGCTGTTCACGTTTGTCTTGCATTGTGGAAACAAAGTGTAGAAGTAGTTCGGAATTAGAATCTTTGTTGACAGCCATGTTTGGCCCTGGCCTGCATCGGTATGGTCTGGTGGAGTGTGATAATCCTGAGATTTTGAGTGCAGTGATTTCTCCAGTGGGATTATTAGCAGGACACACATAACCACAACCACGAGGATAGACTGGGAAACTAAGGCCAGGTATATAGATAGGGGAACCATAGCCTGGGACATTGTAGACAGGGATACCGCCATAAATGCCAAGGCCAAATCCACCACCACGACCACGACCACCAATGCCAAAGCCAAATCTACCACCACCAATGCCAATGCCAAATCCACCACCGCCCCCTCCACCACCACCACCACCACCAATGCCTCCAAAGCCTGTGACATCGACATTACTCAAAGTGTTAGCTTTGTGACTGTGATGATCAGTTTCCTTAGACTTAATTTTGCGAACATCAAGAGGCTGGGCAGAGCATATTGCTAAGCTTAGCAAAACTATAAAAGAAATGAAAACACATGTTGGAGCTGCCATTTTAGCTAGCTTCTTTAAGAAAAGACTGATTTGATTAGTGATGATGCTGTACTATCACAGCACAAGGGTATATATAGGCCACAAATTCCTAACACAACAACATGAAAAACAAATTTTTGTTGAACCATTTCCCAGAAAAAGGCAAATCTTAGGCAACATTAAGGTATCATGTATGAATTTGTTGGAAACATGGACTTAGTGTGAGGAAAAAAGTACAAAAATTTTGTCTCACCTCGATTTCACTAATGAAATTACACTATGAAGTTGTGCCAAGATGTCTATTCAAGAAAATGAACAAAAGAACTGAATTTGGCAATAGTTGTTACTAGTCGCTGGTGTGAGGTGATTGATATCCTGTGGTATTAGTCGAGGTACGCATGTTGGCCTGACACTATGAGGTGATCGGTATCTGTTGTATTAGCTGAGGTATAACAAGTTGACCTGACACTGTGGTTATTCAAAAAAAAGAACTGAATTTGGGTATTTTATTTTTAAAAATATTTTTGGGGAAAATGTTTTTTGAATTTACTGCAAACACTCTTGCTAACTGCAACATTTTATTTGGTACTACTATTTATATAAAACAATTACAGTCCGCTAGCATGATGATATGTATGAATTCTCGATCAAAATAAATTATTTTTTAAATTAATTCATGAAAAGAATATGTTTTTTTGAAACTTTACAAAACTAGTGCAAACGTTGTTGTCAGTAACATATTATGTTTTTAAAAAAATTAACGGACCAAAAAGAGCTGTGAATGACGTTAGAGTAGAAATCGTTACTTTCAGTAACGTTTTTGACATTAAATGTTAGTAGGAGTAATGAAACTCTGCCACATCAGAATCTTTGTACAAATCTAACGTTAAATTTATTATAATGAATTATGTTTTAGCTTTAAAACGTTACTCTGAGTAACGATACTATCAAATCAAATCAGCTCAAAACTCTATCACGTCAGAATTTTTGAACGAAATTTGACATTAAAATCGTCATCAGTAGTCACTTTTTAAGATAAAAACGTTTCTATGAATAATGATTCTGCTTATAAGTAATTTAGAATGTATAATTATTTTCGGGTCATAAGAAATTTCAAAACGGATTAATGATACAGGCGTCGAGAGCAACTCTCAGATAAGAAGCTTAGAATGACATTTTCTTTCATGTTTATGAAAAAATTACATCATACCACAATAAACTTATTATAATATTTTTAATAATTATATAAATATTTGAATTTACTTAAAAACTTCGTATAAATTAAGTGATATATTTGTATAAAATTAAATATATATTCAAAAGAATGTGATGTATATGTGTGGAGTAAATAAGAGATTTTTAGTATATTTTAAAAAATTCAAATAGAAAGTAATTAGTTTCAAAAATGAGATTTATGTAATTTTTATATATTTTATTTAATTGAGATATTTTATGAAAATAGTTTATTCCACCTTTCACTTGAAACAACTGATTTCACCATTTTAATACAAAATTTCAGGACTAAAATAAAATAATTAACTTATTTTATTTTGATATAATTTTAAGTCACGATATTGAACGAAGCCGACGTACCGAAAGAAAGGAGGAGGAGGAGTAGAGGATAAGTCACGAAACTATAAAATGGAAGGGACTGGAGATCAGTAACAACAAAAACTTATATACTGTTATATATATAAATAAAAATAAAATATTAATATTAAAATTTAAAAAAGAAGAGAATTTTAAAATTTTTTAGTAATACTTTTATTTTATTACTTTGATGTATCAATAAAAATGTACAAAGAGTGACTATTTATAAACCACCAAACTTAGTTCCTAAGGTTGTCAAGCTTGACATCAAGTTGGCAAGTTGGTCAACTATTTATGTATTCAAATTCAAATTGAAGAAGTAATTTCTTATCTTCAAATTCAACTTCACTTCTAACTATTATCTCGACATTTCACGCATATGACATATTTAGGACCTCTAACCTCTTCTACTAAAAGTTACTCTTATCAGAATCCTTTCCTTTTCTATTTCTTTTTATTTTTGAGCACGGTAATGTGATTAATATACAAGAAAAATGCCATCAAACTCATTATAAATTTGATTAGATAATTTCATGAACTGACACACTATTAGAGAATGAGCTATATATTGAAAGAAATAAAGAGTAAATTCATAATTATCCTCTGATCTTGTCCGAGATTTACAAAAAGATACCTAAACTTTAACTTCGATTTATTACCCCACGATTCTTCTTTATTTCGTTGCAAACACACCATTTTGACCCCCTGCGTGTATACACGCGCCTGTGGCGCGTGAAAGGGCTTGAATTTGACTTTTTTGACCAATTAAAAGTTGTCACATATAAATTAATTTAATATATAATTTATATTTTAAAAAAAAAATATTTATTTGTTAAAATTATCCCTACCCCCTCCCCCCAACCCACCCACTCTTTCTTCTTCAACTCAATTTACCATTAAAGCTTCCATTGAAGCTTTTTTTAAAAAAAAAAAAATATTCATTAAAGCTTCATTTTACAACTAAATCATATCATTTAACTACCCACCATTTCTTCTTCAACACCATTAAAGCTCTTCAACACAATGTCACCATTAAAGCTCTTCCATTGAAACTTTTTTTTTTTAAATCATAGCATTAAAACTCAATTTTTCAGTTAAATCATATCATTTAACTATCTTTAAAACTCAATTCAATCATAAAATTATTTTATGAATTGATTTGGAAAAAAAATGTACGAAAAAAAAGAATGGTGACGGAGGGGGGGGGGGTGTTTGGGGGAGATGTTGATGGGGTGAGGGTGTTGGACGGGGGGTGGAGGTGCTGAATGGGGGTGGGGAGTGGAGGAGAGTTGCAGGGGGGAGTTGCTGAATGGGGTGGGTGGGGGAAGAGGGGGTGGGGTGGGATGTTAAATTAAATAAAAAGTAAAATTTTATTATAAAAATAAAAATTAAACGTATTTGACACGTGGCAGCACCTGATTGACGCGTGTATTTCACTCTCCTTGTTGTGACTGAGATTCAGCAAAAAATGGTGTGTTTGCAACGGATTAAGTAAGAATCGTGGGGTAATGGGTCGAGTTCAAAGTTTAGGTGTTTTTTTAAAAATCTCGGTCAACATCAGTGGGGTAATTATGTATTTACTCAGAAATAAACTATAGGAGAAATTGCTTTAGTTACTTCCTATAACTATCTCTTTTTTCCATTCAACAGCCTTAATTTTGCCTTCGAGGCAAATTAAAACTATAAAATATTTTTTTTTGTAGCACTAAGATTGTAACGGTGTTCGACAATTTTAGTAGCTCAATGGGTTGATTGATTAAAATTTTATTTATTAAGAATTTGATTTTCCACCTTGTGAGCTCTCTCCTATTTTCCCTCTCCTTACCTTATCCATCAATTGAATCTGATAAATATTTGAGTGTATTTTTGGTAAAGTAATTCTACGATCAACAAAATTACTACGTAGTAACATTTTTTTTTTGGTGGTAAGGGTACATGCTAATATAGAAACGCAAAGAAATAGTAGCACAAGGGTACAGGGTTCAGTCTGGGTTAATTACAAAAGAGTAATTGAATTGCTCAGCTAAGGATTGAGCATTTGAATTTACAGATCTTCCAAAATAAGTTTCTCTCATGTCTGCTCCCAAGTCTTGATGAACATACATAGGTGAAACTAGCAAAAGATGGGCTTCTTCAAGGTAGTTTGAGGCCGCCCCATGTTTGGCGAGCTTGTCCGCGACCTGATTCTGTTCCCTAAAGCAATGGTGGACTGTTGGGCAGCCCTCCTCTCTTAGCTTTGACCTGCAAAGATTAAGAATGCCATCATAGTGATCATTTCCATCTCTAAGCATATGCAAGATTTCAAGAGAATCAGTATTGATTTCAATAGGAGAGAGGTTGTGTTGAATGGCTAGAAAAATGCCTACCTTGAGTGCTATTAGCTCAAGGTAGTAACATTATTCATCACATCAGTTGACTTTCTGATTTTTCTCAAAACCACTTTTTTGTTCTTTTCATTTTTTTTACTAGCAAAACTACTCAAGTATGTGTTTAATTTTCATTTCGAAACCTTCAATTCCCCTTTTTTGTTTTTCGTAGAGAAGCGAATTTTGTTTATCTAACAAGGAGCCACTTCTGCTGGCTCAGTTATTACAAAAGTCGTAGCATCTACGTTATTTACAGCCTAATTAGTGCTAGGAGTAGTAGCATTCATAGTTATTATATTACATATAGCTGAGTGATCTGACAAAGTCTTCATTCTTCTAGGTATTAAATCTCCGTGTTTGTTGAAGCTCAAAATATCCCTTAGGGATGTTGGAGATTCTCAAAAAAAGCACTATTAATGTCGAGGAGGTGCCATCAAAACCGATAGTAATAGATATTGGGGCATCTGCTAATCTATTTTGTTCTTTATATACATAGCAAACTTGAGGATTATGCATTGTGTGGAAAACACCTACAATAAAAAAAGATTGATGAATTTTGACATAATGTGTCATCTGTCAAGTAAAGTACAAGTTGAAGCGAATCAACATTTGTTTTCATTGGAAGCAAATGATCCAATTCCCTTTTAACATATGTAAAAGTTCAAAAACTCTAATCAAACATAATTTCATCCGACTCTAACTTCAAAATCATCAAATAAAGTAAAAAAAATATTTAATAATATATATAGTAGTTCGTTTATGAAATTTAATCTATGATATTATATGACTATTTATTTTGAGATATACTCTTTTAAAACATACTAGTTTAGTCGCACGTGTCTCGCACGTGTAACTTTTGATTATTAAAATTAAACGATTTTGTCTATTGAAAATATTTTTAATGAAGTGCAAAAAATTAAAATTACTTTTCAAATACAACTACACCAAATTTAAGTAGTGAAAGAAAGAAAAAACAAACCACATCATGATCAAGTTAAGTTAACAATAATATGAAAATCAAATTGAAATATCTAACCAAAAATAAAGTAAATTTGTAATTACGAATCAAAAAATTAAATGTATGGTAAATATGAAGAATGTACTAACCAAAAAATTGAAATAGATGCACAATACAACTGGAATTTTTATATTTCTTTCCTTAAATATTAAAAAAATAAATCTTTAATGTAAATTTTTATTCGAGAGTTTTTTTTTTTTTAAAAAAAAAAATTGTTATCTTTTCTAAACGGAATTTGTCTTTTTTCTAAAGGATTTTTAAACTAATAAAAAAGGTATTAATTGTCATTAATTCCGAAGACTTCTAATAAGGAAAGTTTTACTATAAATATTTAATTAATTTTTAAATCTTTAAATATTATGAAAATAGTTAAAAGATAATTTTATCTAAAGCAGAAACTTTTAATGAAGGGCAAAAAGTTCAAACAACATTTCTAAGGCTCTTCACACTTTTATATATATTAACCGCACGTGTAACGTTTGATTATCTAAAATTAAATAATTTTATCTATTGCGAAAATTTTTAATGAAGCGTAAAAATTTAAATCACTTTTCAAAGATTCTTAACACTTTAATAATAATGTAAGTATAAACATATATGTTAGTGTAAGCACATATATATTTTATTACCAGAAGTTTCAACTGGTTGATGGATATCACTTTTGTGTTTATCAAGCAATACCTCTTTTCCTTGCTGCCAGAAGTTAAGAGAGACACATCATTGATTCATTTGGCGGAAAATTCTTCCAAATTTTCGATTAAAAATTCTCATCTAAAAGAGAAACACAAGAAATTAAAAGAAGATAATTCGTTATCAATTGTTGATTATGAAAGCATAAAGTGTGATGATAATAAATTCAAGAATACACATGAATCAAAATTAAAATAATAAGAAAAAGTACAAACAGGAGTATGTTTCTTGTAACTTTTACAAAATCATTGATCACATTCTTATTACGTACTTAAAACTTTTAAAAATTTGGTACTTCTAATTTTTTTTTTATTCTAACGCTTTTATATTTATTCCTAGATTTTTCAAATCTTCTTAAAATCAAATTTAGTTGATTTAGAATTTTTCAGCTAATGAAAAAAGTATTAGTTGTCATTAATTCTGGTGACTTCTAATAAGGAAAGGTTTTACCATTACCATAAATATATTTAATTAATTTTTAAATCTTAAATAGTGAAAAGACGATTTTATATAAAACAAACACTTCTAATGAAAGGTAAAAAGTTCAAACAATATTTCTAATATTTTTCACGCTTTTAATATATTAGTTTAGTATACGTACTTTGCACGTGTGTCCCACGTTAATATATTTGAGTTACAAGATAAATACCAAAAAAAACTTTAAGTTTCTAAAATAGTTAAATTTTTTGAAGTTTAACTAAACATCTCTTTTTCAAGAAATTATAGACGACTTATTGCTTAGAACTTCGAAATAAATTGAAATTTGTCATTTTAACTTTCAAGTTTCTATTCAATATTTAGGTCCAAATATAAAAAAATAATATTAATATTAACATTAAAATACCTTCTAAAATTCAAATTTCAAGGTTTTAATATCTCACCTAAATCACTTAAGGAAAATGTTGACTTTTTTTTTTGTAGTAAAATTGTAAACTAAAATTTGCTAATAATACCATTTTGAAGTTATGGTGGTGCATAAGATATAAAGACAACGTACCAAAAAACTCTCTCAATTGAAATTTAATAGAACCAAAAAAAAAAAAAAGAGATAAAGGGCATTCTGAAAGTACCACTTAAGCACCGGCACTCAAGCCTTGCCTTTCTTCTTTTGAAGTTTCAATTCTTTCCCTGTTAAAATGTAGCCATCAAAATAAAATAACTTTAACAAAACAAATAGAGAAAAATATGAAACTGAGACAGTCAAAATATTGTATTTTAACTAAGAACATAATACGTATAATAGATGGCAACCATTCAAATAGAGCCAAACACTTTTCATGGTTAAATAATTTAAGCTAATCATAAATTTGGAGTCGAATTTGTGAGAAATTGATAATGATTTATTATCAATCCAAACGCATAATTGACAACATAACAATATAGTGAATTGCACAAAAATTGAACCAAAGAAACAAAAACATTAAGAGGAAAAAAACTGTGCGTACGTACCTTTTATTCACGTAATTTAATCACCAAACAAAGCTACTCCATTTATATAAGGAGTATTCATAAACCAAAAAAAAATTTAATTTTTGACTCCTATATAATTTATATTAGGAAATGATCGATTGTAAAAGAGAAAAAAAAAAAAAGAACTCCTATAATCTAAAAAGGACTCTCACCTCGATTTTTATTCTCTAAATTAAATTTTTTTTTCCAAAAATATAAATGAGATTTTTTTATTTTTCACAAAAAAAAGTTTTCTAATTTTTTTAAAAAGTAGGTATTTCTTTTTGCCCCAAAAAAGACAATGTCTTTGGGCTCCTACAATATCTTTTCTTTTTACATTATATTTATATTTCTACGTTTTTGTTTTGCCAAAAATAAGATAATGTTGTTAGGGCTCCTATTATATATTTAAGATAATGTTTGCTAGGGCTCCTATTATATGTCTAGTTTATAAAAAATAATGAGAATTTTTTATTTTTTAAATATAATTAAAAAATAATAAATGACAATTTTGTCTTATTTTAATGAATCACAAAAAGTTTAAATAATTTTTTTAAGAGTCTTCACACTTTTAAAATATTATAGATTATAGATTATAGATATAGATTATAGATATAAACTATAGATTATAGAATATAGATTATAAATTATAGATATAGATATAGATATAGATATAGATTATAGATTATATATTATAGATATAGATTATAAATTATAGATATAGATATAGATTATAGATTTAATTATATGTTTCAAATAAATTGATTAAGTTAGATAATTTTGTTAGTTTTTACAATTACGGGTATAAATCAATTTAAACAAAACTATATTCAATTTTGATAATAATAACAATACTCTCTCTGTTTAAAAAAAAATGACTTATATAATTTTAATTTAAGATTTCACGATTTAAAAGTATTTTTTTTTTTAAAAAAAAAATTTGTGATAAGTTATTCTTTTTGAAACGGGAATTAATAAAATTAGTGTACTAGGTTAGTATAAAAGCGCAGAAAAGAGAAGAAAACTCAATTTGCGTGGAGATTAGAGAAATCGGAAGGAATCAAGAATGGCCGGAGTGAAGGAAGTACAATCAAAAGGGGAGCTTGACAAGATAGTGGGCGATGGATCACCAGTAATTTTGCACTTTTGGGCATCATGGTGTGAAGCTTCTAAGCACATGGATCAAGTCTTTTCTCACCTTTCTACTGATTTCCCACATGCCCATTTTCTCAGAGTATGCTAATCTTTCTCTATTTTCATATATATATATATATATATAAAGTCTATAAATTTTGCATCTTTTTATAATTTCTGGTATTATGTCTTTTTTAATTTATTCGTCAACATATATTCATGGGTTATTGATTGATTCTCTACTTGGTATGATCTTGTTGGGGGTTGTTTAGATTTTTATTTTTTATTTGTGTGTGAAGGGTTTAGGGTTTTGTACACTTTTAGCTCCATGATGTGAAGCTTTTAAGGAGATGGACCAAGTTTGTATCTTTTTAATTTATCGGAAACAACCTGTCCACCTATAAGGTAGGTGTAAGGTCTGCGTACACGCTGACCTTTCCAGACCCCCCTTTGTGGGACACTGGCTATGTTGTTGTTGTTGATTTCTGGTATTATTTTTGGATATACGGTCACCTCTATTTTCTTTCATACTAAAAGAAAAGCAAAATAAAGATAGCTTATTGAATTTGGAATTATATATGAAATATATTGATGGGTTATTGATTGATTTTCTGCTTGATATGTTCTTGTTGGGGTTGTTTTTATTATTGTTTCTTTTTGGTAATTATGGTGTGAAGTGCACGAAGGATGTGGACGGCAAAGTTTTGGTGGAGGAGGTTCTCATTAAGAGGAGATGTCAGTCTTTATTCCATAATTTAGTATTGTGTGGGGGATTTGGAGTACTTTGAGAGGCTTCACAACTTTGGTTATTGGTGGCACATTAAGGTTGAGGAGGTTAAGGGTGCTATTCGTAGGATGCATAGGGGCCAGACGACTGGTCAAACGAGATTCTGGTGGATTTTTGGAGTACACAGGAGGGGCAGGCATGGAGTGGCTGACGGAGTTGTTTAATGTCATTTTCTAGGACGGATGCCCGAAAATTGGAGATGGAGTACGATGATTCCATTGTACAAGAATAAGGGTGACATCCAGAATTGCAATAACTATAGGGGTATTAAGTTGTTAAGCCAGACTCTGGAGGTTTTAGAGAGGGTAGTAGAGTTGAGGTTAAGAATGATTGTGATTATTTCTGAGACTCAGTTCGGATTCATGCCTGGACGCTCAAACTACCGAGGCCATCTATCTCATAAAGATACCAGTGGAGCTGTACAGGGAGAGGAAAAACTTGCATATAGTGTTTATCGACTTAGAAAAGGCTTATACAAAGTTCCTAGGGAGGTTCTTTGGACGTGCTTAGAGGCTAGAGGTGTACCTGTGGCATATACTAGGCATATACTAGGGCGATTAAGGACATATGCGGTGGAGCCGAGACTCATGTAAGAACTGTGGGAGGAGACTCGCAACACTTCTTGTCTTGATGGGGTTATATTAGGGATCGACTCTTAACCCTTTTTATTTGCCTTGGTAATGGATGTATTGATGTAACATATTTAAGGTGAGGTGCCTTGGTGTATGCTATTTGCGAGTGATTTAGTTCTTATTGACAAGACTCGTGGTGGTTAATAATAAGTTGGAGGTTTAGAGACGAACCTTAGAGACTAAACGGTTTAGGTTGAGCAGGACCAAGATGGAATATTTAGAGTGCAAGTTTAGTGAGGTGATATAGGAGGTTGACGAGGTAGTAAAACTTGATATTTAGGCCATTCAAAAAAGAGATAGTTTCAAGTATCTTGGGTCTATGATCCAGGAAAATGGAAAGATTGATGAGGATTTCACTCACAGTATTGGCGCAATATGGATGAAATGGAGGCTCGCATTGGAGTCTTGTGTGATAGCAGGGTGCTCCCTAAACTTAAAGGCAAGTTCTACAGAGTGACCATTAGACCAATTATGTTGTATGGGGCTGAGTACTGGCCAGTCAAAAACTCTCACATCCAAAAGATGAAGGTGGCAGAGATGAGGATGTTGCGATGAATGTGTGGGTTTATTAGGAAAGACAGAATTAGAAATGAGGTTATTCGAGATAAAATGGGAGTGCTTCGGTGGATGTCAAGATGCGGAAAGCGAGGGTTGAGATGGTTCACGCATGTGAGGAGTAGGGGCACATGCCCCAGAGGTGTGAGAAGTTGGTTATTGATAGATTCAGGCGAGGTAGAGGTAGACCGAAGAAATATTTGGGGAGGTGATTAGACATGACATGGAGCAACTTCAACTTATCGAGGACAGGACCCCAGATAGGAAGAAGTAGAGGATGCAAATTAGGGTAAAAAGATAGTAGGAAGGAGTGCGTCCCTGCTTACAAGCAGGAGTGCATTTGTTATCCGTGCTAGCAATCATAGTGCTAGGCTTGTTTTAGAGTGTGGGTGATGTTTGTTGTTTTGGATAGATCATGTGTAGGATTACTTTTGTGGACACTTGTTTATGTTATTATTTGTTGTGCCAATACCTATTGTTTCTTGTTCCTATACTTTGTCTTTTCTAGATTGTTTTTGTCTTGACAGCGTACACTTACCCTCCTCGGACCCCACTTTGTGGGAATATAGCGCGTATGTTGTTGTTGTTAGTAATTATGGTGTGAAGGGTTTAGGATTTTGTATAGTTTTAGCTTCCTGATGTGAAACTTTTAAGTAGATGGACCAAGTTTATATCTTTTTTTATTTATTGATCGATTTCTGGTATTTTTTGTTTTTTTGGATATATTACTGCTGCTGTTTTCATTCTTATACTAAGAAAAAGAAGCAAAATCAAGATAGCTTATGGAACTTTGAATGGTCTATGAATTATATTAATGAGTTATTGATAGGTTTTCTACTTGATATGTTCTTGTTGGGTTTGTTTTTGATTATTTATTTTTTGGGTAACTATGGTGTGAAGGGTTTAGTTTTTTTTTACACTTTTAGCTTCATGATGTGAAACTTTAAGCAGATGGACCAAGTTTGTATCTTTTTTATTTATTGGTTGAGTTCTGGTATTTTTATTGAAGGGATTTGGATGTGGCTTTTGGAATTTTGAATGAACTATGAAATGCTCCTGAGCCGGGTGTCTATCGGAAACAACCTCTCTACTTCTTCGGAGGTAGCGGTATGGATTGCGTACATTTTACCCTCCCCAGACCTCACTTTGTGGGAATACACTGGGTTTGTTGTTGTTGTTGTTGAATGAACTATGAAATGCCCTGATGGATTATTACTTTCTGTTTGGTATGCTCTTTTTGTTTGGAGAGGGTTCTCTGGGTTTGTTTTGGTTTGCTGTGTTTTGAGGGTTTAGGGTTGGTAGCTCATTCATTAGTAGACTGAAGCTCTCATAATGTGAAGCTTCCAAGTGCATCAGTGTAAGCCTCTTCAGTTTTCATATATAAGAAAAACTCAGAAAGTATATGTATTTTTATTTGTGTATTATAGATATCAATATGGTCGAGTGGTTTAGGCATTGGAGTAACAACTTGGAGATTATATGTTTGAATCTGTGTTATAAACCCTAGCCTTGGTGAGCAGGTTTACCATTGGTAGAATAGTCAAATGCGTGCAAGCCGTGCTGGATGCCATTTTATGATGTCCTATTGAAAGATGTTTTGATTGAGATATTGCTTATGTTTGGAGGGTTTAGTTTAAGGTTTGTTTTGGGAAGATATGCTTCTAAGGGTTTAGGGTTTTGTAGCTCATTCTTTTAGTAACACTGAGATTTTCCTTTTGGTGAGTAAGTCTTGGTTTGCATTAAACAATTTTTTGAATAAGATAAATAATTTTATTAATTTGAGAAACCTCTCGTATACTAGCAGTATGCCAAAATATAGAGAATCTATACCAAAATATGGTTCTCTTCTAATGCTACCCAATATTCTATACAATAGGCCAGCTCTGGTGAACCTTTAGGGAGCTACTGTTAAAACTTTTTGGGACAAATAGACATCTTTGCTCTATTAAGCAATTACTGTTACCTCTAAAGAGCTGATTGTCACATTCTATGGAAGATGTTGGAGAATAGAAGCAGCTTGAGGAAATAAACATGCATTATTTACTCAAACAAACGCACAAAGGTAAGGATAAACAAGTATACCGCCATTCTAATTTATGTAGCACCTTTTGGCTTGCACAAATTTTTAAAGAAGAAAGGAAGACTTTCAGGATTTGTTTGTAACTTATCTCCATGAATGGAGCGCACACAGATAGATGCTCTTGATTTGCTGCAGTCTTATCTTGATTTTGTACTTCAAATTTTACTGATTGAATGGGATCTTCAAATTTTACTCCTACAAGTAGTGAAGTGGAGAACACAGGACGCTCAAATAGTTGTTTGTTCTAGCATAGTGAATTGGGGCTGAACTTCTCTTCTATAATAGTTGTTCCCATGCTACTGAAATTTTCTTATTACTTATTCTGAAGTATCAGCTGTCTCTGACAGTGATTCTTTTGCTTCTATCTTTGTCTTTTAGGTTGAAGCTGAAGAACAGCCTGAGATATCTGAGCTGCACTCTGTTTCTGCTGTTCCTTACTTTGTCTTCTTCAAGGTAACTGACATGGAATTTGCTTTCCTTGCCCGAGTACTGTTTCTGTTAGTAAACTTTTCTCTCCTGCTGAATAATTAGGGAAATGAATGTCTCACCCTCTTCTTGTGCGACTTCTACCTGCATTTTTCTCAGCTTGCTTCTGACCCCCCATAAACCCTCCTATGACCTTACTTTTTGGAGGGTCAGCAGCAGAAGTAATCCTCAGCTCATGCACCAGTTGTCGTAAAGAACTGCTCTCCCCAGCTTAGTTCAAGACCCACCACTCGTGTTGTTTGGTTTTGCATAGCTACTGGACACGGCTATGAGAATCATGATGATATTACTGCTAGTTGTCCGCTCACTTTCCTTAGTTTTATAAGCGATGAACTCAGTGAATTTATTTGTGTTTTCCCAACAAATGAAGTATTGAATTGAGGATTCTTTTTCAACCTTTTAATTACAATATTAACCTAATAATTTTCATAATTTATTATTGAATAACAGTATACCTATTTATAAGGAGACTTTTTGCATAGAAAATGTATGTCTTCAAAATAACAATTATATTCAGAAGATTCTCAACGATATAACCACTTAACAAGGTTGAAAACTTCTTGAAAACTTAACCGAAGGTGATCACTAATTGCGTGAATTTGATAAGAGATTTTGTTAGGTTCCATCCTATAAGTGGTATTAGTTATGACCTTCATCTGTGATTGTCTGTGACATTTGAACAATGACCTTTGATGTGAACCTATGCTTTTCCTTGTTATGTTATCTATGATGTGCTATTGTTTTGCTCATTTTAGGAAGGTAAGGCTGTTGATACATTGGAAGGGGCCGATCCTTCTAGTTTGGCCAACAAGGTTGCCAAAATTGCTGGGTCAATCACTCCTGGGGATCCTGCCGCTCCTGCTAGCCTAGGAATGGCTGCAGGTGCCACTGTTCTTGAAGCAGTTCAGGAATTGGCTAGAGAAAATGGCACCCGTCAAGGGTCAAGTTCCGGTCTTGATGATCGGCTAACAAAGCGACTTCAGCAGCTGGTTGCTTCTCATCCAGTTTTGCTTTTCATGAAAGGGACCCCTGAAGAACCCAAGTGTGGTTTTAGTCAGAAAGTGGTTGACATCTTGAAGAAAGAGGAGGTCAAATTTGGAAGTTTTGATATTCTGACGGACAATGAAGTCCGCGAGGGGTTGAAGAAATTTTCCAATTGGCCAACATATCCTCAACTGTACTGCAAGGGTGAACTTCTTGGTGGTTGTGATATTGTTATAACTATGCATGAGAGTGGTGAACTTACAGAAGTTTTCAAGGATCACGGGGTTGGGATCTCTGATTCTCGTGAAGCTAAACCAAATGAAACTGCTGATGGAAAGGGTGGCATCGCTCAACCATCTGGTTTGAGTGATGTCCTGACTACTCGTCTTTCAGGTCTAATCAATTCTAGCCCAGTTATGCTCTTTATGAAAGGAACAACCAATGAACCCCGGTGTGGGTTCAGCAGAAAGGTGGTGGAAATTCTTAAACAAGAGAAAGTAGAGTTTGAGAGTTTTGACATTCTTACTGATGATGAAGTCCGTCAAGGACTGAAAGTTTACTCCAACTGGTCTAGTTATCCGCAGCTATACATAAAGGGTGAACTTATTGGCGGATCAGACATAGTACTGGAGATGCAAAAAAGCGGTGAGTTTAGGAAGGTTCTCACTGAGAAGGGGATACATCGGAAAGAGAGTCTTGAAGACCGTTTAAAGAATCTATTAACTTCCTCACCTGTAATGCTCTTTATGAAGGGTACACCAGATTCACCGAGGTGTGGTTTCAGCTCCAAGGTGGTAAACGCCTTGAAGGGGGAAGGGGTTGATTTTGGATCCTTTGACATTCTTTCCGACGAAGAAGTGAGGCAGGGATTGAAAACCTTCTCCAACTGGCCAACTTATCCGCAGCTGTATTACAAAGGTGAACTTGTAGGAGGATGTGATATTGTGCTGGAATTACATAGCGCGGGTGAACTGAAGTCAACATTATCTGAATAGAAGAACCGCGCGAATCAGACATAACATGTTAGCCGTGGCCCTACACTTTGTGACGATATGATTTGGTGGTGTCTGAACTGTCAGAAAGTATGTATGGTCTTTTAACAAGAATTCCATGTTGCAGATTTACATTTTTAGAGGTGTTTACTGTTGCTTTTTATTTATGTGAGTCTTGAGTTTGATCTTCATTCAGAGTGTGTTGCCAGTCGTGAATTATATATGCTTCTGTAGAGACCTCATTTTTCTTTCTTTGGTTTCTTTCTCCCTCTCTTAGTTTGATGTGTGGTCAATCTTGGTTCGATAACTTTTCTTTTGAGTGGAGGGTCTATCGGAAATAACCTCCCTACTCTTCAAAGGTAAGGGTAAGGTATGCGTATATTCTACCCTCTTCAGTTCCCACTTGTCGAATTGCACTGCATATGTTGTTGTAGTTTGCCTATGTAGATGCATCCTTGATCATTTCAGCCACTGATTGTTTTAGGTCCAAAATAATTGTCACCTTTTTTCCTCCATTAGACGTAAATCCATTGGACTAGCCAGTTAAATAAGATGTCTAGGTAAATTTGACTACATTCCCTTTACAATTAATGCTACTTAAAAAGTTTTTAGTAATGAGCGTGTCTAAGATCCAAAAGGAGCATAACATATACTTCCTCCGTGCATTTTTACTTGTCTATTGTTCTATTGGCACAAAAATTAAGCAATAGTAAATAATAGAATAGTTTTTACTATATTATCTTTTGAATATAATAAATTTAATGTTATGGGAAATAAATTAGATAATAAATCGTACTTAATGCTAAGGATAAAGTGAGTAGAAATAGATAAAGTATCCATTAGTTTTATGAATTGGATAAGTATTGTTGTATATCTCAAAATAGAAAAATGGACAAGTAAAGGTGACCGAAGGAAGTATATATTTTTCAAATTGGAGGGAGAATCGAGCTCCCACGAAGTTGGAGATCTTTATTGATACTTTTCTATATCATAATTTTAAATTTATTTACACTTAAATAAATAATTTATTAAGAATTTGTTGTCAGATATACCTTTTTTTTTATTAATTATTTTTGTATTATCTGCATCAAAATATATTTATAAGGCTATCACATTGTAATTTTTATTATTAATAATAAAATTAATTTTTAATTTCATATGTTTATTTCATTATAAAATATCATTAACTTTTATATATACACAATCAATATTTCCCCCCTTTTTTTATGATGAAAAAAGTAGTATATTTATATAGACAAATTGTTAGACAGATTCGTGCAACGGTAAAATAGCTATTCAGAAAAGTTAATTAGGAAAATAATGACTATTTTCAAAGTTAGAAGAGAGATATTTGATTTTTAAAGTAAAATTGTGGGGTAAAATGAAAACCTAATTATTTTAGTAAAGTTTTAGAAACTACTTGCGATCATCATCTTCTTCTCGTCAGTGGGGGCACCGGAAAAAAATTATCCCAGCACTTGAAGAGGCAAGTATGGTTGACCATAATTTATTTATGTATGTCTACGTTATATGCAAAGTGCAGTTATACATGTTCTTGGTCGAGATGATACGTTTATTGCTAGCCTATTTCAACAATCTAGTGATAACATTGTATGCGAAGCATGTATTTATTGAATTAATAATTAATTGTACGGGTAAAGAAAAGAAAAAGGAATATTCATACAAGATATTTAAGGATAATTTAGAAATAATTAGTTTAAAAAATGATGCGGGGCGGGTTGCGGACTGCGGGTGTATTCATTTTTAAACAGAACAATATTTCTGATGTAAAATTGTTATAGAACTGTTTTTAAAAGTTGTACAAGCGCGCTTATTCTAGCTTATCAGATTCCGAATTTTGGATGTTATAGAATAAAGTTAACATCCTAGTGATGGACGTGGAGATTAAAAAGGATAGAAAGAAGAGGGTGGTGGAGGATCGGCGTAGCATTAAGTGGATTAGCTTGGATTTGACTGGTGCTTTAGAGGTTGGGGAGAAGTTGATGATGATGGGGGCTTGGGAGAGTAGAGGGGATGTGGATAGTATGTGGGAGACGACTGAAAATTACATCAGGAAACAGCTAGAGTGGTGTTGGCTGTTTCAAGAGGTCGATCTGGCAATCACCGAGGTGACTAGTGGTGGAACGAAGAAGTTAAAAGGAAAGTGGAGACTAAGAAGGTAGTTTATGCAAAGTTGGTTGAGAGCAAGGATGACAATGAGAAGCGGACGAATAGGGAGGAGTATAAGTTAGCTAGGAGAGAGGCTACGTTAGCGGTTACCGCGGCTAGGACATCAGCTTTCAAGAGCTTGTACGTGGCTTTAGAGGGAAAAGGCAGAGAAACAAAGTTGTATGGGCTTGCCAAGGCTAGAGAGCATCGGACTCGTGACCTTGACCAAGTGAAGTGCATCAAGGGGGGATGAAAAAGTGTTGGTGGAGGATGCCCACACTATGAGGCATTGACAGTTCTATTTTTATAGACTTTTGAACGGTGAGGGGGATAAAGGTTATGTGTTGGGGGACTTGGAGTACTCAGAGAGGTGTCGCAATTATTGTTATCGTAGGAATATCGAGGTTGAAGAGGTCAAGGGTGCTATTCGTAGGATGCGGAGGGGTCGGGCGACCGATCCAAATGAGATTTCGGTGGATTTTGGAATAGCGCTGGCGGGGCAGGTATGAAGTGGCTGACAAGGTTGTTTAACATCATTTTTAGGGCGGTGGAGATACCTGAAGCTTGGAGATGGAATACGATGATTCCATTGTATAAGAACAAGTGGGATATTCAGAGTTACAACAACTATAGGGGTATCAAGTTATTGAGTCGTATTATGAAGGTTTGGGAAATGGTGGTAGAGTTGAGGTTGGGAAGGATCGTGACTATTTTTGAGAATCAGTTTGGTTTTATGTCAGGTCGCTCGACTACTGATGCCATTCACCTCGTGAGGAGGTTAGTGGACAGTTTAGAGAGCGGAGGAAGAACTTGCACGTGGTGTTCATCGATCTCGAGAAGGCGGAGGATAACATCCCCAGGAAGATTTTGTAGAGGTGCTTGGAGGTTAGAGGTGTGCCTGTGGCATACACTAGGCCGATTCAGGACGTGTAAGAAGGAGCGAAGACCCGTGTGAGGATGGTAGGAGGAGTTTCAGAGTACTTTCCTGCTTTGACAGAGTTGCACCAAGATCATCTCTTAGCTCGTTTTTATTTGCTTTGGTGATGAATGTTTTGACACGGCGCATTCAAGGGGCGTTGCCTTGGTGTATGTTATTTGTTGACGATGTTGTGCTAATTGACGAGATTCGGGAAGGAGTTAATGATAAGTTAGAGGTTTGGCGACAAACGGTAGAGTTGAAAGGATTTAGGTTGAGCAGGACTAAGGTAAAGTACTTGGAATGTAAGTTATGGCTGTCAAGTGGGCCGGGCCGAGCCAACCCAGAATCGGCCCGTGTTATTTAACCGGGTTGAGGGTCGGGCCGGGTTGGGGTCTAAGTGGGCCGGGCCGGGCCCAACAGTAAAAAAATCAAAAATCACCCTAACCCGGCCCACTTAACCCAACCCGGTCAAACCCGATCAAAAATATTAAAAAAGAACTTTTTTTCAATATACATTAAATATACCCACCTATATACATTATAAATACATTAAACAATATATATACACTATATATATAGTATATACTACATTAGAATTTAAAAAATATATACACATATACACAATTACACATATATACGCACCATCCAAATATATATGTACTACTTTAAACTTTAAATTTTAAATAAAATATACTACAATATATATATATAATTATATATATATACACATGTATACGTTAAATATACACGTCTATAGAAGATCTATTCACATATATACACTCTAATCTATGTATATGTAATACTTTAAATGAAATATACTATAATATATATACATTACAATATATATTTGTATAGTTATATACTAATTTATAAAACATATACACATGTAGACGTTAAATATACACGTCTATAGAAGATCTATTCACATAAATACACTCTATTCTATGTATATGTAATGCTTTAAATGAAATATACTATAAAGTTATACATTACAATATATATTTGTATAGTTATATACTAATTTATAAAACATATACACATGTATACGTTAAATATACACGTCTATAGAAGATCTATTCACATATATACACTCTATTCTATGTATATGTAATACTTTAAATGAGATATACTACAATATATATATACATTACAATATATATTTGTATAGTTATATACTAATTTATAAAACATATACACATGTATACGTTAAATATACACGTCTATAGAAGATCTGTTCACATATATACACTCTATTCTATGTATATGTAATACTTTAAATGAGATATACTACAATATATATACATTACAATATATATTTGTATAGTGATATACTAATTTATAAAATATATACACATGTATACGTTAAATATACACGTCTATAGAAGATCTGTTCACATATATACACTCTATTTTATGTATATGTAATACTTTAAATGAAATATACTATAATATATATACATTACAATATATATTTGTATAGTAATATACTAATTTATAAAACATATACACATGTATATGTTAAATATACACGTCTATAGAAGATCTATTCACATATATACACTCTATTCTATGTATATGTAATACTTTAAATGAAATAAACTATAATATATATACATTACAATATATATTTGTATAGTTATATACTAATTTATAAAATATATACACATGTATATGTTAAATATACACGTCTATAGAAGATCTATTCACATATATACACTCTATTCTATGTATATGTAATACTTTAAATGAAATATACTACAATATATATAAATTACAATATATATTTGTATAGTTATATACTAATTTATAAAATATATACACATGTATATGTTAAATATACACATTTATAGAAGATCTATTCACATATATACACTCTATTCTATGTATATGTAATACTTTAAATGAGATATACTACAGTATATAAACATTACAATATATATTTGTATAGTTATATACTAATTTATAAAATATATACACATGTATACGTTAAATATACACGTCTATAGAAGATCTATTCACATATATACACTCTATTCTATGTATATGTAATACTTTAAATGAAATATACTATAATATATTTGTATAGTTATATACTAATTTGTAAAACATATACACTTGGATACGTTAAATATATATGTCTATAGAAGATATATACACACTATTCAATATAT
Organism: Capsicum pubescens; assembly: GCA_030864215.1. Lineage (NCBI taxonomy): Eukaryota > Viridiplantae > Streptophyta > Magnoliopsida > Solanales > Solanaceae > Capsicum > Capsicum pubescens. The sequence goes on along the minus strand of CM061539.1, from coordinate 171,965,697 downwards.
ATGTACTAGTTTAAATAAAATATATACTACAATACATATATATATACTACAATATTTATATATATATATATAGTTATATACTAATTTATAAACCATATACATAACGTATACATTAAATATACTCATCTATAGAAGATATACACACACATATATATACCATTCAATAGATTCACTACTTTAAATAAAACATACACTACAATATATATATATATATATATATATATATATATATATATATATATATATATAGTTATATACTAATTTATAAAACATATACACATGTATACGTTAAATATATACTACTTTAGATTTAGAAGATATACACACACACATATATATATACCATTCAATATATACACTACTTTAAATAAAAGTATAAAACATATGCTACTTAATATAATAAATTAATAATACTTGATAGTAAATTAATAATGTATTAAAACTAAGTTTTTAATTTCAGTTTGTGAAATTTTGAATTTTCAAAAAAAAAAAAAAAAAAAAACTTAACCGGGCCGGGCCGGTTAACCAGAGGGCCCAAACCGGGTTGGGTCCGGGCCGGGTTAACCGGGCCCAAATAAAAAACCCAACCGGACCGAGACCGGACCCCTAAAGCCCTTGGGCTTACCGGGATGGGTCAAACCGGGCCGGTTTAATTATGTGGGCCGGTTCGGGCCGGTTTTAATCGTCCCGTTTGACACCCATAATGTAAGTTCAGTGGTTCTACGCATGAAGCTAACATGGTAGTGGGGTTGGATTCTCAGGCCACTCGCAAGAGGGATAGTTTCAAGTATCTTGGGGCTATGATTCAGAAAAATGGAAAGATTGACGAGGATGTCACGCATCATATTGGTGTTGTGTGGTTGAAGTGGCGGCTCGCTTCGGGAGTCTTGTGTGATAAAAAGATGTCTTCTAAGCTTAAAGGTGAGTTTGGAATTGCTTTTGCTTTTTAAGCAAAAAGAATCATAGATAATATGGTTAATCAATTGGTAAAATTGTTTTGATTCATTCGGTTGTTCCAAATACTGTCAGTAATATGATTCATAGATTGCCTGTGTTTATTGATTGATTTGCTTACTATTTCAGGAAAGAAAAAAAGAATTATGCGGGCCGCGGGTGGGGGGGGGGAAATTTATGCTTGTGAGGCATTCCCTCCACCCCGCCCCATTGCCATCCCTAAATTTGCAGGCAGTCTAAGATTGGAAAATCTGAATATAAGTTTAATTTGGAAGCATCAAGAATACTCCTCTGAGTTCTTTTGCTCAAGATATTTCAACAGACTTGGACGTTATATAAGTATTGTAAGCATGCAAAACAAAAGAAGATCTGTCATTATTATTCTTGAACTTACATTTAATACAGGGTGGTTGGACATAGCTAACAAAATTGCAAAGTTCATTAATAGCACAGCTATAAAGCCTTTTACAATTCTCTTTAGAAATACAGAGGAAGGACTGCTCTACTCAGAAACCGCCAGAAGAAACATATGGACTACAAGAGAGATGGAAAAAGCTACTGTACAGGAAAAAGGTGGAATCATCTATATCTCTGAAGGGGTCAGCTTTTCACAAAATGAGCTTCTTCCGAGAAGCGTCGTCGGCAGCCTCCCTGGAGGAATAGTAGATACCCCGACCCTATCAGATATTAGGCGCTGAAAACACGTCCACGGAGTGAACATTTATGAGATGGGGCAGAATCGATTTCTCTTCGAGTTCCCATAAAAAACAACTGTTGAATACATCTTGAGAGGCAACTGGAGTTGGAAACTCCACAGACTCTGACTATAATGGTGGTCGCCAACAGTGGAATCAATACCTTGCTCTGCAGCAATCGAACAAGTCTGGATCAGATTGGTCGGACTCCCCCTGCATTTATGGTCGCAAAATGTATTCAAAAAAATAGGAGATTACTGCGGAGGAGACCCAACTGAGGAATCACCTCAAATGGGCAAGAATTCTGGTGAGAGGAAACGAAGACACAATTCTGAAGACTATCAACATTGAACATGGATGGATCAATTTCTCGATCCAAATATGGTGTGAATTATCGCCCAGATTCTCTCTTTGTGAAGGAAGCATGCAAAGAACTTCGGACCATCGGTTAATAATGGGTTCTAGCTCCACAGGGGTGGGGCTCGAGAGGATAGCTTCCTGACAGGGCACGTGCGTAATTTTCAAATAAACCCTAATAGTCAAACACGTGACTGGCCACATGTGAATGCCTCCCCAACTAAAAGGCCACCAGCTTCTAAACCTTTGGGCCCAGATTTCCTAGCCCAACAACTTATGGTGGAAAATACACATGCAACCCACTTTTTAAAGCCCAGATCTGATCCATTTTTAGAAGAAGTAGACGCCATCTCTCAATATACTGCCTCTCAGAACATTACACAACAGGGAGAAGCTCACTCCACTGCTCCATCCTTAGCGAAGGGAAATTCATCTCCAGTAACACAAAAAGGCAACGAAGAAGGTTGTGAATTCAAGTACGACAAAGAAGACACCTTTGAAACAAATTTTACTCTTTCTGAACAACTAGCCCCGGATAACATGCAACTCTCTATTGTTAGAGAAACACCAGTTGAAGATGTTTTCCTCATTAGCATCCATACCGAAGAACCTGAGCAGGATCCAGATTTCGACATTCCAATCTGGATACACCAAAACATTATCAAAATCGGCAAGCAATTTGAAATTGATTTTCAGGGCTTTGAGGAGGAGGCTCAGCAATTACTCATGAAGATTGATCAAAAGAAGCAATCAAACATGAGGAAGACCAACACGATGTTGGAGCTCACATCAAAGGTGAAAGGTGCTAAGGAACTGAAACGTCTTGATTTTGGCCATAATTTCAAAAGCTATGGCACCAGAAGTAGGGGGGATATCACATCAATATTGATCAATGAAAGTTAACTTAATTTCATGGAATGTTAGAGGATTGAATGATAAAAGGAAGAGGAGAATGATCAAGAGTTGCATTAACACTTGGAAGACAGATGTATATTGTTTCCAGGAAACCAAAGTTGAAGGAGATATCAGTGATTTAGTTAGAGACCTTTGGGCCAACAGATGGGTCGATCACATCCAATTAGAGGCTAGTGGTACCAGAGGAGGAATTCTTCTAATGTGGGATAAAAGAATTTGGGATGGAGAGTACAGTAGTCTAGCCAATCAAGGTTGTCACTCCATCGCATGTAAATTCATAGGCAAGACGCAGGATCTCACTTGGCACTTAACAAGAGTATATGCACCTAATGATAGAAAAACTAGAGAGGAAGTCTGGGAGGAAGTTGGAGCTGCCAGAGGTCTATTTTCAGGTCCATGGGTATTATTTGGAGATTTCAACGCAGTTAGATTCCCCTCAGAAAAGAAAAATTACAATAGAATCAACAAATCAATGACTGATTTTTCTGATTTCATTCAAGATATGGGCTTGCTAGATTTGCAACTAGCAGGTAGGAAATTTACTTGGAAAAAAGGTGACAGACACGATGTTGCTGCAAGGTTGGATAGATTTTTGATCTCTGATGAGTGGGATGAAAGATTCAGGAATATAAAACAATTAATTCTTGATAGAGTGACCTCTGACCACTCACCTGTATTACTACAGTACAACAACTGGGAACTATCCAAATCATATTTCAAATTCAAAAATTGGTGGTTACAAACGGAAGGGTTCAAAGAAATAGTTAAGGATTGGTGGGACTCTTTCAATTGTGTTGGCAGACCTGACTTCGTTTTGGCTTATAAGTTGAAAGCTTTGAAAGCCAAACTTAGAGACTGGAGAAAAACATTACAAGAAAACTTGGAGATGCAGAAGCTTGACACGCTAAGTCAATTATCAAAACTTGAAGAAATCCAAGATCTCAGGAATTTAACAGAGGAGGAAATAAGAAATAAAATCGGCTTAACTATGGACTTTGAGGAGATAGCAAAAAAGAAGGAGATGGCTTGGAGACAGAGATCAAGAGCATTATGGTTGAAACAAGGTGACAACAACACCAAGTTCTTTCATAAAACAGCTAACGCACACAGAAGATTCAACAATATCGACTTGTTAGAAATTGATGGTGAGCCCGTAAGGAACCCTGCTGATATAAAAAAGGATATCATCTCTTTTTATCTGAACTTTTATTCAGAGACAGAAAACTGGAGACCCCACGTCCCACTGTCTCTTCAGAAGATAATTTGATGCAACAGAGACCGTTTGAAGCACAAGAAATATGGGCCAGTGTCCAAGCGTGTGCCGCGGACAAAACACCTGGCCGAGATGGTTTCTCAATGGCCTTTTTCAAACACTGTTGGGAAGTAGTGAACACTGAAGTCATTGCCACTATTCAAAACTTCCATGAAAGAGGCATATTTGAAAGAAGCTTCAATGATACATATGTAGCCTTGATTCCCAAGACGGTGGGAGCCAAAGAATTGAAAGATTTCAGGCCTATTAGTCTTATAGGCAGTATTTACAAGATCATCTCAAAGTTGTTGACTGAGAGACTAAAAAAAGTGATGCACAAACTGGTGGATGATAAACAAATGACCTTTATAAAGGGGAGGCAAATCATGGATGCCATTCTTATAGCCAATGAATGTGTTGATTCAAGAACGAAAGACAAAGAACCTGGTATCCTTTGCAAACTAGATATACAAAAGGCTTTTGACCACCTAAATTGGAATTTCCTACTCAGAACTTTGATAAAAATGGGTTTGGGAGAAAAATGGGTCAGCTGGATCAACTACTGCATTAGCACCGTCAAGTTCTCAGTCTTAGTCAACGGCTCACCTGCTGGATTCTTTTCTTCTCAAAGAGGACTAAGTCAAGGGGATCCATTATCCCCTTTTTTGTTCATCATTGCCATGGAGAGTTTAAATGATATGATGAAAACTACTCAATCAAACAACTGGATAACAGGTTTTAGAGAAGATTTAAGGGTTGTCAGTAACCTTGAAATGACTCATTTACAATACATTGATGATACATTAGTTTTCTGCGGAGCTGACAGAGGTCAAATAAGATTTTTGAGGGTGATTTTCATTCTTTTTTAGGCTATATGTGGGATCCACATTAACTGGAACAAGAGCTTCTTATATCCCATTAATGAGGTTCATGACATTCACAACTTGGCTAACATTTTGGGAGGCAGGATAGGCGACCTTCCAACTATATACCTGGGAATGCCTCTCAGTGCCAAAAGCAATTCCAAAGATATATGGAATGGAGTCCTAGAGAAGTGTGAGAAAAAGTTGATAAATTGGAAAAGTCAATACTTATCGTTGGGTGGTAGACTAACCCTAATAAACCGTGTGTTAGAAGCATTACCAACTTATATGATGTCTATTTTTCGTGTTCCAACAAATGTGGTGGACAGAATAGATGCTCTTAGAAGGAACTTCCTTTGGCAAGGCAACTGTGATACCAAGAAAATACATTTGGTCAAATGGAAGTCAGTGATTATCAGCAAGAAGATTGGCGGTATGGGAATCAAGAACCTGACAGCTCAGAACCATTGTCTTTTGATGAAATGGCTATGGAGGTTCACCTCAAATGAACAATCTCTCTGGAAGAAGGTAATCACTCAAAAGTATGATATGGATGGGGAATGGAAAACTAAGGCAGTCACTACACCTTACGGAGTAAGTTTATGGAGGTCAGTCAGAAATCTGGGAGCAAAATTCTTGAGTAAGTGCAGTCATCAAGTGGGTAACGGCTTGAAAACATCTTTCTGGTCAGACGGATGGTTAGGCCAACATTCACCAAAACAACTCTTCCCACTTATCTTCAGTCTGAACCAACAACAAGATGCCACAGTAGGAGAAGTCTGGGATGCGCATGGCTGGAACCTGAACTTCAGAAGACATCTTAATGATTGGGAGATAGATAACTTGGCAGAATTCTATGACACCCTCAACCTTTTCAAAGGTCCCTCCTCTCAGGAAGACACTCTTACATGGCAAGTGTCTTGTAAGATTAGTTGTTGGCCTAATATTTAGTGTTAGTATCTCCCTTTTGTAGATATATGCATGGTCTCTACCTTTTCATACGGTTCTTTTAATCAATATACCTTAGAATGACTATGTATGGTACAGGGAAATGTAAAAAGAGGATAGTGATAGTATTTTAATATGTTATGGGTAAAAGAAGTGTCATATAGTGTTGTTTCTTGTTTAAAATTGAGATAAAAGTATTTCGTTGAGGTATAGATGCAATATGTTGAGATAAAAATATTTCGTTGAAGGGTGATTATGCAATTTATGGAATTTCGTTTTGCCATTCCCCAAATCTGCTGAAACCCACGTACAATCCCTAATAATGATTTATTATGATAAAGATAATTCAACTTAAATTGATTATTTGTATAATTAAAAGAATCACTAATAGATATGTGGTCCCTATTATGGGTAGATTAAATTAGGACTATGAGAATATGTTTGTGAAAATGAAACCTTAATTTACAACGTGGGCGTTGATTCCTAGCCAGGGAGACCGGACGACTAGTTCATAACTTCAAGAGGTAAGTGTTTTTTTTTTTTATATTTGATTGAAATTTATTTTATGTATTGTCTATATTATATGCAAGTGTGATACCGATTGCTTCCAGTTATACGTGTCCTCAATCACCAAATAACGCAGAAAATTTTGTTTCATGATACTAAAGTCGAGCCTGTTTCAAACTATATGTATATAGTGATAAAAGTGCACGTGAAGCATGTATTTATTGAATTCGTGTAAAATTGAAACCAAGTAACAGTCTCCGCAAGGTCCAAAATCAAGGAATACTCATACGAGGACATTTAAGGAAGAATTGCAGGCAGTCCAAGATTGGAAAATCTGAAAAATAATATACACACCTTTACCTTGAATAGTAAAAGTAAACAACCTCTCTACCTCTTCGGGGTAGTGGTATGGACTGCGTACATTTTACCCTCCCCAGACCCCAATAGGTGGGAATATACTGGGTTTGTTGTTATTGTTGTTGTTGTACCTTGAATAGTAAAAAAAAACTGGTGCTATAGTGAAAAGACTCTAAGACCAATGACCGGTCATCAAATGCCAGGTGCATTCCTTCAGGCAGAAGACTCGAGGCCACCATACTTTGACGGAAAACATTATCGCCACTGGAAGACTAGAATGAGAACGTATGTGCAATCAGTTGATTATCAATCATGGCTAATCATACAGGACGGACCATTACCAGTTCCGGGCGATGAGGGAAACAAACACGTAGATGAGGCATCTGCTGAATACACCAGAGAACAAGTGTATGCCCTCCAAGCCAACGCTAGAGCTAAGCACATACTTATTTGTGCTTTGAGCATGGATGAGTTGTGAAACTGCAAAGGAAAGCTGGGACAAGTTGGAGATAATCCATGAAGGTACAAAGAAATTAAAGGATGACAAGATGGATCTTCCGGTTCACGAGTTCGTGTTATTTGAGATGAAGGAAGATGAAACTATTAAAGAGATGTTCCGGAGATTTAATAAAATTCTTGGAGATCTCAGGGCTTTAGGAATGGTCACCTAGTCTGGAAAATTGAGGAGTTAGCATAGTGTGTGGAGACCTTATGTCATTGCAATTGAAGATGAATAACTGGATCAAATGTCATATGATGAACTTCGGAACATTCTTATTGCTTTGGAGAAGACTCATTTTCAAACGCATGGACGGGAAGAAAAGAGATTATTAAGTGTTACATTCAAAACCTTTCTTGATGATATAGAAAATGAATTAGATGATGATGAAGAAAATCAGGAAGACTTGGCAGTGATTTTAAAGGGAATGGACAACATTATGAGACGAGGAAAACAGAGCAAGAGGTCCCAGTCCGCTCAGAATTCTATAGGAAGCAACAGAAGGAGGAACAACAAAGGACCGGCATAAACCGTTATGATCGTGGCAAACCTGGACACACAAATGTGTTTTTCACACACAAACACAGAGTTACATAGCATTAGCATTTGAGGAAATTCATACAGAACATTCAAATGTTAGAATCTCATTGGTTGCATTCTAAGTATCGCTTTTGTTTCTTCATTTTCATCAATGTTATCATCTCGCATAGTGCTTAAAAGTTTTTCAACTTCTTTACCACTTGCTACATATGTTTTTAGTAAGACATGATACATCTCTCTGTTTATGGAGACAACGGGCCTCAGTGACTGCAAAAATGATCCGGCGTCATTCACACTGACATTCTCACCAAACAAGCTGAATATTCTCATGATCACCTTAGGATCAGGCTTCCATCCTTTACAATCCTTCTTCAAGGAAAGAGCAACTTTCATGCATTTCACAGCCCTCTCAAACTTATCTTTATCTAGGTAGCCTGATGCCAGTCTTCCCCAAATATTTGGTGTTAGAATCTTCCCTTTCGTAGATAAATCTTCAAGCATTGTCTCTGCCTTTTCATATAGCTTTTTATCAATATACCCTATAATGACTATGTATGGCACTCGGATATCATAACAGTTATCGGATGTCTCCCACTCCTTGAGCAACTGCTCTGCTTCTTCAAGTGCATCAAGTCTCACTAGAGCTTCTAACATATTTATGTAATCCCGATTTATGCACCTCTTTAGAGCGCTCTTCTCAAGAAACCATAATCTTATGACTTCATCTTTGTTTCCTAGTCTAGAATGTACAGAGATGAGGTAATTATACCCAAGCCCTTCTTTATTATCTATCTTCTCCTCCGCTTTTTTGAGGAAACTGTTTGCTTTATCATTTAGGCCTGCTTTAACATATATATTTGCCACAGCAGCATAGGTGTTCCAGTCCATGACAATGAAGGATTGGTTCTCCATTTCATTTAAGACCCGCTCCATCCCCTCAATATCTGATCTTGCTCCATACGAATTGATACAGATTCTGTAACTTAAATTGTCAGGACGAATCCCAATTTCCTTCATATGGAGTAGCATTTCAGGGATCCTTTCATATTCACCAGTTTTTGTGTACAGCGACATTATATCATTGAAGGCCACGGAAGATAGAGGTACACCCTCCTCCTCCATCTTCCGCAAATGTATCAATGCCTTATCCATTTGGCACTGCCGAACATAACAATGTAGAAGAGCACCATATGTTTTATCATTCTTATCTTCTTTGCTCAAGTTATTGAAGTAGATTTCTGCAGCAAGAAACCCATGAACCTTACCAATCAGATCCAGTTGTAATGCATGCTCGATTGATGAAAAAGTGAAAATACCAGAACTCTTCAACCACTCGGAAGCCTGCGCAAAAATTAGCTACCAGTATTTGAGTTACACATTCCATTCAGTCAGGACAAGGAACATATATACATGTGGAAACAGAAGCTGAATGTCGCGGAAGATTTGATAAATGAGTAGCATTTCCATAAACAAAGAAACATATACTGACAATCACTTTTTTAAAAAATAATTATCGGAAATGGTTAATAATCCAAACCAAACGTGATGGTTTAGGTCTAAACTCTAAACCAACATCCTATATTAACAATGCTTTGGAAGGAGAACCATCACGTTTTAGGTTCAAATCCCAGCGGAAGCTAAAAAATACTAGGCGATTTCTTCTAATCCGTCTAAGCCTTGGTGGACAAAATTACCTGATACCTATATTGGTGGAAGGTATACCCGTGGAATAGTTGAAATATCTGCAAGTTGATCTCGACATTACCATCATATAAAGTAGTCCTAAATGATAACTAACCATAATTTCTTAATTTCAAATTAGCTTCAAATACAACAACAACAAAAAATCCAAACCAAGACTAAAAAATAAAGCATATCCAAGAAATTAGGTAATGGAAACGCAGAAATGATGTAGCTCAATTTAGCTGCAAATATTTTTAAAAATTACAGTAAAAATGAAACCAACACATAAAGGCTATTTATTCATTTTTACTTGGAAAAATCACAAAGTACCTCCAAGGCCTGATTGAAGCGTTTACGTTTGCGAAGATCAAGAATGATGCGTTTAAGCTCAGCGAATCTGACTTTATTGCCCTTACAAACCCATTCATCGAGCTCATTGGTTACGCTACAGCTAGGGTTTCCCAGTGGACTAATTTTTGAGTAGAGGCTCACCTTCTTCCGCTTGTCGGAATGGTAAAATCGATATGTGATTCCGGTTAGGGCTCGCAATATCCGGCGATTCACTTGCATTTTCCGATGACAATTTGGGCGAATTCGAAATCCCTGGTCAGTGTTTTAGGGCTTTAGAGGGGTTTTAGGGAAAATTTTATGGTGGAGGAGGTCACCATGTCATAGCTGTGAGAGAGTGTTCATTATTTGACACATGGCGTGGTGACCCTATCCATTTATTATTACTTCGCTCAATTCTTATTTACCATCATTCTTTCTCTTTTCACCTTATTTTTTTAAGTTTTCTCCACTCTATTGATTTATTAATTTTTTAAGTTTTCTTCTCAATTTTTAATAATTTTCATTATTTTGTGTGATTTCTTTTTTAAAATATTAGTTACATTCTAAGTAGTCGTTTGGTCATAAAAATTATTTTTATTTTTGAAAAATTATTTCATTTTAGTGAGAACAATTAAAACAAGATGCATTTTGCCATGAAAATTTTAAATACAATTTCGAAATTGTATTTGGAAAAAGTGAAAACTATGTTTTACTTGTTTTCACTTTTTTCACTTTTTTCACTCATACCTCTCTCCCAAAATTTTAAAAACACCTTTAATTTATATTCATGGCCAAACACAACCCCAACCCCAACTTCAATTTCAACTCCAACTCCGAAAAATTATAATTTTCATGGCCAAACAAGGCCTAAATTTCTCAAGTATTTCTCTCTTTTTATACTATATTGATATCTCGCCAGATTTACGACTAGGGATAAAGATGAAAATAAATAAATAATTATATCTTAATTTTATTAAATAACAAGTATTAAGAAAATTTTGATCCAGATTAAGTTTGTTGTTTGTTGTTAAGGAAAAATATAACTTCTCTTTCTTGTTTACTACATTCAGTTTTGATCTAGACTAATTTTTTAGTTTATCTATGTCACGGATAATGTATTTTAAGTGATGAGGGTTTAGATAATTATGAAAATTAATTAGTTGGTGTCCCTACGTTTTAGTTTTATTACTCCCCGTACGTTACTAATCAGTTTTATTCCTACTAAAAATAAATATTTCTTAATACTTGATGTCTAATAAAATCAAAACATAATTACTCGTTCTTAATTAGTTATCGTCCTTGCTAAAAATATATATTTCTTAATACTTGTATTTAATATAATCGAGACATAGGATTTTTAGAAAAACATTTTCTAGAAAAAACTTAAAATATTATTAGAAAAAACTCTAAAACCTTTTTTGAAAAATAAAAAATAAAAATTGGCGAAGGGTGGGGCTGGGGGAGCTAATTGGGGTCGTGAGTCAGATGATAGGGTGTGAGGTAAGGAAAAAATTGAATTTATAAAAAACGGAGGTGTGATGGTAGGTGGTGAGTGAGATTTTTTTATTTTGATTGTGGTGGGTTAATTTTGATAATTATAGGAATATTACAACTTATTTTTCATACTTTGACTAAGGAAGTCATTTTTCTTACTTTGAAGAATTTCTTTTTTTAGGAAAAATATTTTTAAATTTTTTTAGTCAAATGAACAAAAGAAAATGGAAAAATAGTTTTTGGAAAATATTTTTCTTCATATCGAGCACACCCATATTTACTCCCTTTTTCTATTTTTATTCTTAATTATAAATATGAAGATATATTGATATAGTAAAAAGAAAAAAAAGAAAAGAAATACTTGAGAAATTTAGAATGTAATTAATATTTTTTAAAAGAAAATTGTACACAAAAATAATGACGATTATTTGAAAATTGAGGAAGTAAATTAAAGAAAACTTGAGAAATTAATAAAAACAATAAAGTGGATAATTATTTTTTTCTTAAATAAGGTGGAAAGAGAGAATGATATAAATATAAGTGAAGGTAAGTAATAATAAATTGATGGGGTCCACCACACCATGTGTCAATAATGGACACCCTTTTACAACTATGATGTGGTGGACCTCTACCATCATAAAATTTTTCGGGGTTTTAGAATGACGAAAGAAAGTTCCATAAATTGCATAATCACCCGATGATTTTCGTAAATGTGCAAGTAAAGGGTTCTCGAATTCAACATATTGCATCCACATCTCAACGATAGATTTTGAGCTCGCTTGAATAGGCTGAAAAAAATGTCTTTTAAAAAGTCCTTTAAAAGTATTTTTTAAAGTGTTGAAACTTATTTTAAAAATAGGCACTTATGTGTTTGGATAAAAGTGTTGAAACTGAAAAACAAAAAGTTGTTGATGTATTTGGTAAACAAGTGTTGTTAAACACTTTTCTTTTGTCAAAATGTCTGAAATACCCTTAAAGTTGTTAATAATATGTAGAGTTGATTATTATTAATTTTTATTTCTAAAATGATTCAAACTAAAATTAATATATATTTTAATTCAATTTCAATATAAACTATATAATAATAATATAATAATAATAATAAAGTGTAAAGATCCTTAGAAAAGTGATTTGAACTTTTTACCCTTCATTACAAATCCCTGCAATAGACAAAACTGTATTTTTACTATTTTCTTTAATTTATTATTTAATTATTCATATAATATTTAAAATTAAATTAAAGAGTTCTAAAATACATTATAAAAGAAAAATAAGTTTTATAAATTAAGGAATCTTAAAATATATGGTAAAAAAGTATTAGAAGAATTAATAAATAAGGACTCTAAAAAATGGTAAGAGTTGAGAGGTAAAATTATGTTGCTTTTCGTAAAATAAAAAGCTAACATACTTTTAACCAAAAAAGAATTGTTTTTGGTAAAATAAAATTAACATACTTTTGACCAAAAAAATCTCAAAAAATATTTGTTACACCTAAAATAATTATCGTAAATATTATCATATATGGTAAACCTTTAAAATCAATAACCAAATACATACTACCATAAATAATTTGATTATTTATTTATTTTATTTTCTTGCAACAGAATAATTAAAAAATTTCATATTTAGGTAAAAAAAAATTGGAGAAAAAAATGTTGGGCTTCTATAAATTGAGTTTTCTCCTACAACAATGTAATAACATCAGGTATATTCTTATAACTATTTTTTCGATGCGCTCTGAAGGTGTCGTTTATATCATAATGTTCTAATATCTCAATTATCATATTATTTTAGTTTAGTTTCTATTCCGTTCAAGTCTATATTGTTGATAATGAATGTTTGATCAGACTTTAAGAAATTTTGTGTTAAGGGTAGGTTTAATAATATCGTTCTAATATATCAATTATATTGTAGTTTTTATTTTGTTACTATCTATAATTTTTTCTGCTTAATACAGGTGGTAGATGAACATTTAGTCGGACTTTGATGAATTTTTTGTAAAGATTAAAATTTAATAATATTGTTATATATATCGATTATTGTATTATTTTGTTGTATAGTTTACAGGTGGTAGATAAATAGTTGGTCGGACTTTGAAGAATTTTTATGTAAAAGTTTAAGATTAATCATATTATTTTTGTTATTACCTGTTTTGTGATAGTTCTCGTCGTAGGAGACGATCAAGATACTAGCACTTCACGCATGTCTGGATGCATAAAGCCGTCTATCTTCGATTCTTAAAGTTAATTGCTATTTTTTCAATAAATTATTTTTCTTTTATATATTTTATGTCTATTGATGGCTTGGCATGAAGCACACGTGCAACGCAAGTACACTTGACTAGTATATATATATAATCTATATCTATATTTATATCTATAATATATTAAAAGTGTGAAGATCCTTTAAAAAGTAATTTTGAACTTTTTGCCCTTTATTAAAAGACTCTTGTTTAGACAAAACTGTCTTTTCAATTTTTATTAATTTATTATTTAATTATTTTTTATTATATTAACTAGACTTCCTAAAATATATGGTAAAAGAATTAATTAATGTTTTTCTTTCTACTAGACTTCCTAAAATATATGGTAGGAGAATTAATTAATATTTTCCTTTCTAATGTTCAACTAAAAAAATACTCCTAAAATAGGACTCCATTACGAAAATACTTCTATAAATACTGAGATGTATACTAAACTAGAGAACAAATCAGTTTGCCTATTGGGGGAATATGATTAATGCTTACTAACTTGATTCGATTGCATGTCTAAATTGATGGATTCTCGATTTTCTAACCCCCACGTCTTCACTGTTTTTGTCAACTTAATAGAATTCAACATGTGTATAAATATATACATATATATATATATATATATTCTTTGTTTTCATTCAAAATCATTTTTAGGGGCGAAATTTTCGCTCAGACAAAAATTAGTTGAATCAAAATCGAAGCTTTGTGATCACTATTATATTTTTTTTTATATAGTTTACAGGTCGTAGATGAATGTCAGTTAGCTTTGAAGAATTTCATGTGTAAGGTTAGGTTTAATAGTATTGTTTTGATATCTTTATTATCTTATTGTTTTATTTTAACTTACAAATGCTAGATGAATGTGGGACGACTTTGAATTTTTTTTTTTGGTAAAAGTTAGGTTTAATTGTATTATCGTAATATCTCTATTAGTTTGTTATTTTGTGGTAATTTACAGCTCGTAGATGAATCTCAATCGGCTTTGAAAAAAATTTCTGTGTAAAATTTAAGTTTAATTGTATTGTTTTGATATCACTTTTATCGTATTATTTTGTTGCAGTTTACAGGTGATAGATAAATGTTGGTCGGCTTTGAAGATTTTTTTTATGTAAAGGTTTGGTTTAGTTGTATTTTTTTGATATCTCTATTATCGTATTATTTTATTATAATTTACAGGTGGTAGATGAATGTCAGACGACTTTAAGAGAAATTTTGTGTGTAAAGATTAGATTTAATTGTATTATTTTGATGTCTCTATCATTGTATTATTTTGATGTCTCTATCATTGTATTATTTTGTTGCAATTTACAGATGGTAGATGAATGTCGATCGACTTTTAAAAATATTTTTGGTAAATGTTAGGTTTAATAAATAAATTCTCCATCTTTACATACTCAAAAGATTTTAAATTTAATTATTATATTCATCTTTATTTTTAAAATAAATATCTTATTTAGTGTAATGTTTGAACTCATTAAAGTGAGGTATACGCGCAAGACGCGTACACCTAAACTAGTGTATATATATATAAATAGTTTCATGAATGACTATTAAATTTGTGCGCTTAAAAACCTTTTTTTTTTTGTTAAAAGAGTTTAAGACATCAAGTAAAATATATATGTTACTAATCGTTTTAATTACACTAATAGATAAATAGTTGGTCACAAATGATACTATTTGTTTGATAAAATGACTTTTAATTGGAAAATATATTACCCGTTGATTGAGTAATGACTATATCACTATTAAAACATTGTCAAATATGAATGTTGTGTCGTCAAATATAGATGGATTGTTCACTAATCGTTAATGAAGTTGTATATCTTCAATGAGTGTTTTCCATAACTCTTGGTTGGAGAGTTTTTTTTTTTATTAGAGAAATTCATATGTTGTACAACAAGAATTATCTAAATTTAAAAGAATATAGTAAAGAAGGAGAATAATACATAAAAAATATATTTCATAAATTAGAATTTTCATACAAAAGAAGTAATTTTGGAATAAAGTTGTAACAATCCATTTCGTCGATACTAAATTATTCGTAGTAAATTCATTCCTCAAATTAATATTTGGGTCCAAATTAGCCAATATTTTATTTATTATGTCACCTTAAACTTTTCGACGAAGATTTTAGCCTTCGGATGTGTCTAGATAGACTCAAGCCCGTTGAATTTAATTATTCATGAATTCTAATATCAATAAATTAGTTTGAAATTTCTTTAGCTATTAATTAAGGCCGTAATATCCCTAACACAAAGTTAAGTTTAAAACTTTATTTTCAATAGAGTTTTTGATATAGGTTTTTATTAGGATCAACTTCAAATGATCATATCTGATAGAATATAAATATTAGGGGTCTCAATACCTATCAAATTAAAGATCTCCGAGTCCTCTTTCCAACGCAACAAACCGCTCCTCAATCCAAATTTGGAGTAAAAGGTTATGACTGTTTTACTGAGCACTGTCCGGGTTGAAACGAGATTTCGCTGTAGTGAAAATTCTGATGATATTTAAATCAGTTTCAGCCGTATTTTAAGTCTAAAATTTCCAAATTTCATTCCCCAACCTTAGAGAGGTGATTTCCCAAGGTTTAAGGTGAAATTCCTTCGTTGAGGTAAGTTTTTCCATTATTTTCTTCGTCTTTTAATCCTTTTAACATCGTAGAATCCTTAGAGAACTTTAATGGGGGAATTCTTTTGGTTAATACTCATGGGTGTTTTTAATATGACCTAGAGCTGATTCTAAACTATATATTAAAGATTCCTAACATGAATTTCGTAAACTGAATTATGAATTTTGATGGTTAGGAACCTTGAATTCCATAAAAATGAGACCTTTAGCACAAAAACTCCATTAATGGGGATGAGTTAAGCTTGAAAGAGCTAATTAATGATCAATTAAACTTGGGGAATGATATAAAACTTGAATTAAGGATAAAATTAGTGGGTTTAAATCCCCAAGATATTTGTTTGAGGAGTAATTAATTAATTACTCATACAATTGCTTAATTTGTAGATGATTGATTATTCCAAGGCATGAAGGAAAGGAAAAAGCATCTTTGTTGCTGCTTGTTTCTTCCAAAAGTTTGGCGTCCAGTTAGGCTAGGTTTAATGAGTAGAAGATTATGTTATTTTATATTTTCATAATTTAGAATTGATGGAGAAAGCATGTTTAGGCCTGCGGGCATGGAGTTGAGGTGGATAAAGACACGAGTACTTAACTTTAATCCCAAAAACTATATTATTGATTGATTATGTGATATTTATAATTTTATGTGTTATGTGCCCGAAAGGAGATTGTTGTAAATGTAATATATGGACATGATTTATTTTTGTTGTTCTAGTGATGAACCTAGTTGAGTTGTAATGGTATTAAGTTGTATGTATTGTGTAATAATATGATGAAGAGAATTATGCTAAGATCGAATATTGATGAGCATAGTAATATCTAAGGGATAGATGACTTGAATTAGTGTAATGATTGTATTATGTGGAAAGAGGTAGATGATAATGATATGCGAGAATGTGCTAGTTATAGGTGGTGATGTTAGAACCCAAGTTGCGGTATTTAAGAAGATAATGATATTTTTAATAATTAATGAATAATTAAGGCTCCAATAGTGACTTGTATGCGTAAGAATTAAATTGTAATTTATGTTATGATATTTTTGTTTTGATATTGATAAAAATACTATACCTATTGGATGTCCATGAAAAATGAGATTTTACTTTTTGTTCAGGACCCTCCTGAAAAATGAGATTTCACTTTATGTTCAGGACCCTCCTGAAAAATGGGATTTTAGTTTATGTTCAGGACCCTCCTGAAAAATGGGATTTCACTTTCTGTTTAGGACCCTCCTGAAAAATGAGATTTCACTTTATGTTCAAGACCCTCCTGAAAAATGGGATTTTACTTTTTGTTCAGAACCCTCCTGAAAAATGGGATTTTACTTTATGTTCAGGACCCTCCTGAAAAATGGAAATTTACTTTATGTTCAAGACCCTCCTGAAAAATGGGATTTTACTGTCTGTTCAGGACCCTCCTGAAAAATGAGAATTTACTTTATGTTCAGGACCCTCCTGAAAAATGCGATTTCACTTTATGTTCAGGACCCTCCCGAAAAATGGGACTTTACTTTATGTTCAGGACCCTCCTGAAAAATGGGATTTTACTTTCTGTTCAGGATCCTCCTGAAAAATGGAATTTCACTTTATGTTTAGGACCCTCCTGAAAAATGAAATTTTACTTTCTGTTCAGGACCCTCCTGAAAAATGGGATTTTACTTTATGTTCAGGACCCTCCTGAAAAATGGGAATTTACTTTATGTTCAGGACCCTCCTGAAAAAATGGGATTTTACTGTCTGTTTAGGACCCTCCTAAAAAATGGGATTTTAATTTATATTCAGGACCCTCCTGAAAAATGGAAAAATGAAATTTTACTTTATGTTCAGGACCCTCTTGAAAAATGGGAATTTTACTTTTTGTTCAGAACCCTTCTGAAAAATGGGATTTTACTTTATGTTCAGGACCCTCCTGAAAAATGAGAATTTACTTTATGTTCAGGACCTTCCTGAAAAAATAGAATTTTACTGTCTGTTTAGGAACCTCCTGAAAAATGGGACTTTACTTTCAGTTCAGGACCCTCCTGAAAAATGAGATTTTACTTTTTGTTCAGGACCCTCCTGAAAAATGGGATTTTACTTTATGTTCAGGACCCTCCTGAAAAACGGAATTTTACTTTATGTTCAGGACCTTCCTGAAAAATGGGATTTTACTTTCTGTTCAGGACCCTCCTGAAAAATGGGATTTTACTTATGTTCAGGACCCTCCTGAAAAATGGGATTTCACTTTATGTTCAGGACCCTCCTAAAAAATTGAATTTCACTTTATGTTCAGGACCCTCCTAAAAAATGGAATTTTACTTTCTATTCAAGACCCTCCTGAAAAATGGAATTTTACTTTCTGTTCAGGACCCTCCTGAAAAATGGGATTTTACTTTCTGTTCAGGACCCTCCTTAAAAATGGAATTTTACTTTCTGTTCAGGACCCTCCTGAAAAATGGGATTTTACTTTCTGTTCAGGACCCTCCTGGAAAATGTGACTTTACTTTCTGTTCAGGACCCTCCTGAAAAATATGGGACTTTACTTTCTGTTCAGGACCCTTCTGAAAAATGGGACCACACTTTCAAAAATGAAATACTACTTTACTATAATCTTTGTTTGGGATAATTTTCATTTTAGTTTTAATTCTGATTTCAGGAGCCCGCCTAAAGAACAGGGTGATGAAATAGAAAATCAGGAGTCCGCCTGGAGAAAAGGGTGAAGAAATGAAAAGTCAAGCAACAAAGTAATGAAATTGCAAGTCAGGAGCCCGCCTGAAGAACAGGGTGATGAAATTGCAAGTCAAGAGCCCGCCCGAAGCACAGAGTGAATAAATGGAAAGTTAAGCAACAAGGTGAAGTAATTGAAGACCAAGCAACAAGTGATGAAATTGCAAGTCAGGAGCACGTCTGAAGAATAGGGTGATGAAACTTAAGTCAGGAGTCCAACAGAAGCTGTATAGATAGGATTTTGTAATTTCATTTATGTTTTAACTTGTAATTTTCATTTTTGATGTAATGACAGAGTTGCGGATCGAAACCTCGAGGGAACCTCACTCGACTCTCCAACTCGGTATAGTCCATTTTCTTCCAATCCTTTGAAATACCCGCCACTTGATTGTTCCATAACTTGGGTAGGTAGGATGTCTTAAGTCAAGACCCGGTTGTCCTTCTTCCTTCTGTTTCTTTCTTTGAATAATGGTCGGATCAAAATTTAATCTCGTTGTCTACTTCTTTGTCTGAAAACACTTCGTGTTTGCATTCAAAGGGGGCATGATGTAGACACCTAATTTTGTCCCTCCCGAAAAAACAACACCAGACTCTTTTTTTTTTCATTTTTTTGAACATAGTGAAGAAAATATACACAGAGAACATATACTTGCGACCTCTATTTTTTTCTTCATATTCACAGACACATACTGATTCACAAACGGGACTCCATTATCACAGTATCTCCACCCTCATATCACACCATTCCCAATATACCCCACGACCATCCTCTTCTACACAGATTCACGGACACACCCAGGGTTTGAAAAGACAAGTGAGAAAGAGAGAAGTTGCGAGAGAGTGAGAGTAACAGAGTGAGATTTGAGAGAGACAGAAATCGAGAGAGAGAGGGAGTAAGAATAAAAAAAGGGATACAACTCCGGCGAGTTTCGCTTGTGAGCTACCAAAATCTGGTCGTCTTCGTTGGTTATTGCCGTTGCCTGAGCTAGCCGGATCTCCGGTGACACCACAATAACAACTTCGCTTTGAATCTGACCAAACCCCAACGAAATTCCGACCAAAATCGGCTTAGACCGACACGTCTCCATCGGACTCCGTCGAACATAGTCAAAAAAGGGTCGAAATAGTGACGGAGACTGCGAGTTCAGTTGTTCGCTTGAGGATTCCGATTTAGGATGGCTCGAGGTTCTGGATCGACGAAGCTCCTCCGTTTGATTGAATAAAAGCGACTTTAAGGTCCATTCTTCATCCTATTCTCAATTAACTTTTAATTGTGTGATACTTGGTGTGGTAAATTCATGGTGTGTGGATTTTGTTTTGTTGATTTTGATATGTTTTGAATCATCGTGGTTTGTTGTTGATATCCATCGACTGGTTGTTGTGAACTGGAATAATTAAAGAACTTGGACTCGAGTTGGGGTTAAATTGTAACTTGGGGTGGTATCGAAGCTGGTTAATTTGCAATTTCACTTAGTTTATTTAATTTGTCATCTTGATCGATGTTGACGTTGTTAAATGTGGTAGTAGCATGATAAGTCGAAAGTAATAGGAAAACGTAAGTTGGGTAGGCAAAGTTTAGGATTTGTGATTGTTGAATGATGAAATGTTTGTGGAATGGTTTTGATTTATGCATTGGGATCTATTGTATTTATTTGGCCGGGGAATGCCCCAGGGGATTTGTATTGATTTATCCGGGGAATGCTCCGAAGTATCATGTACTTGAAGACGACGCACGATCAAGGCCCGGAACGTCGGGTAGAGAAAGCAATGGTGTAGTTTAGAATTAGCATAGAATAGAGTAGGTTTATATTTTTGCACTTTTCTATTTCAGGATTGTAATAATCGGACTGGACACTATAATTTTGGATTTATTTTTTTGTTTGGTTGATTGATTGTTTTGTGTGATTTTGTGTGGTTTATATATTCATAATGTCAAATTAGCCGATATGCTCCGCCAAGCGATCGTGGTCGAACCACGGGACCGAGGGGTGCCTAACACCTTCTCCTCGATTAACAGAATTCCTTAATCGGAATCTCTATTCGCAGATCAGTTTTTAGAGTCAAACTGTTTGGAAAAGAATTTTTCAAAGGTGACTTGGCACACCGAATTATGTCAAGTGGCGACTCTGAATAAAAAATGTAAATAATTATTTTTCAAAATAAAATTTTAATTTTTTGTCACTTTAATAATAAAATCCTTTCGAAACTATAAAAATACAATCTTTTTGGGTCAGAAAAGGGGTGTGACAACTTGTTTATTGAAATGTGTCTATGAGAGGCTTGTTTGATAATGATAATTCCTTGTATTAATGCCATGAATGGCTTGTTGATGTTTGGATTGTTGATGCGTGCATAAATGATTATTGAAATTTACTTGATGGGATTGTCTCATGACTTTAAATGTACTTGTAAACTTGATACATCATATTGTATGCTGTGAGAAAGTGTAAATTTTATATTGATATTATTTGTTTTTGGTGGATCGGGTATCGCGTCGGTACAAATATGTATATGTTGGATCGGGTACCACGCCAGTACGGATATGTATATGTTGGATCGGGTACCACGTCGGTACGAATATGTATATGTTGGATCGGGTACCACGTCGGTATGGATATGTATATGTTGGATCGGGTACCACGTCGGTATGGATATGTATATGTATATGTTGGATCGGGTACCACGTCAGTACGGATATATATATATGTTGGATCGGGTACCACGCCGGTATGGTACATGAACATAGAATGTTCCCTGTAGGTCATGACTATTTGGGCAAAAATAAGTCCCATAGCATGTGTGTACATACTTGTGTTAATTTTGTGGATGTTTATAGCATGATTGATATTCTTGATGGTTATGTGGCTTGTTTGTTAGCACTGTTTGACCTGTTATTGTTGTATTGTTGATTTATTTAGTATTTGTTACTTACAGAAAGATTGCTAGTAGCAATGTGGCCGACGCTAAATATTACTAATGAGACTTGAGTTCTCTGGTGTGTCTTATTGAGATGTGAGTTGACTCGTATTCTCTATTTGATTGTATCCGTGAGATCGATTGTGTGATATGTATTTGAAAAAGTGAAACTTTGTACTTACTTATATGTTGGTTGACTTACTTCTTCTATACGTGTTTTAATCGTAGCTTACCAGAATGGCTAGTTATCATTCTTTAATATTATAAAAGAGCATTTGGTTTTTAGCCCGAGAGTTTAGTGTTGGTTGGTTATGATTACGTATTTGTTCCTGTGAATATGAGTAATAAAAAAGATAAGGTGAATAAAGAGGAATAGTAATATATTAGCGTTGGATTGTGGTTGATTATGTGAATTAATGAGGCTAGAGTATGTTGGTAGTGAATATAATATTGATGGAGTTGGAAGAGTAGTTGGATGATGTAAGTTATATAGGTAAAGTATTAATGTTATTACAATCTTAGTTGAATTATATTCCATTCAAGATGTCATAATTTATTTTCCTTAATTTTATTTTATGATTATATGGACTAACACGGTTGGCCTATGATGCCTACCAGTACATGTGGTTGTACTGACCCTACTCTTTTACATTCCTTCTTGGGGTGTAGACTGGATACAAGTTAGTTTGCAGTTACTAGATGGATGACGATATTCAATACTAACTTCTACACTTTCATCCTGACAGATGTTAGTGTCTTTGTATTATTTTTTTATTGTCAGTTTATGTTGTAGTGGGTAGTTCTTGTACATGTCTGGCCAAGTATTGGGATAGTGAAAGACAATTGTAAGAAGTTTTTAAAAAAGTTTACTTATTAATATTTAATTTACGTTATTATATTTAATCCAGTATTTTCTTAAAAACAGAAGTCTTCCACATATTTTTAGTTGGGTAATAAGGGTTCTCCTAATTACTTAGAATAGTATAGGTTCCCACACAATCCAGTAGTTTGGGTCGTGACAGTTGGTATCAGAGCCTTAGGTTCACTGGTCCCACAAGTACAAGAGCTATGTCAAGTAGAGTTTCATAGATTGGTGTGTAGGGCCTCACACCCAATGTTCGAAAGTCTATGAGGCATGTAGAAGTTATTTTCCTTTATTTCTCTCTATTGTGTCATCCTAATCTTGGACTATTAGACTGAATTCAATTGGTATCTAGACAATTGTAATTGGTATATTAACAGAGCTCAATTAGAATGTTGTCGATTCCAATTGGTATCTTAGTAATTTTGAATAAAAATCTAGGTGATTTCAATTGGTATCTGTTAATAAGATCTAAAAGTTATTGTTAATAGGTAAAAACTTGTGAAAGTTGTGGACTTATTGATTGCTTGTGTTTGATATTTGGCTAAACTTGTGTTGCTAGATTTTTGTCATTGTTGTGAATTGTTTTTGTTTGAATTTAAGTGATGAAAATTGGCTAAGTTATTTTTTTAGATAATTGTGATGGGATTATTTGATTTCTTGTTATTGTGAAACTAGAAATTCTATGATGCTTATTTTTTTGTACTGTTATACTTATGAAATTAATGGTATGAGATTTGAGAGGATGATATGAGAACATGATGTCAAGAAAAGATGGTGAAAAAGTGACATGAATAAAAGATTGAGGTGATATGTGTTTTTTGTAACGAGAGGTTCTTGTTAATGATGTTATGGATGGATCCTTGTGTAGTTCGATTATTTTATATTATGTGGGAATTCTTGTGTGGTCCAGTCATTGAGATGGTATTTAGATTTTTTGTGCAGTTCTATTATTGAAATTATAATGGGTTCCTTGAGAGGACTAGCTAAGTGAGATTATCTTTGAGTTCCTTATGTGAACGAATTCTTAATGCTTGACAAAATAATGAGTTTTAAATAAAAGTGACAAAAATTAGTAGAGGTTGTTGATATCTACAGAATTTGATCGATTCAATAACTTTTCTAGAATGTGATATTGGTGATGAGACTGTTAATGACCTGTAATCGATTTATTTTATTTGGCCTTGCTTATGTGCTAGTGGTGTGGGGACCACTCTTGAGGTGATTAACAGTTAAGTGAAGCCCGTAATAAAAATATTGTTAGATAAAAATAAGAATGACTTTGTATATCTTAAATTGGTATTAGTGATATTGGGGTGTTTTCGCTTGACAATGAAGTGTTTGACGTGTGAAAAATGTTGAGTTAGTGATTGCTTGGGCATAAGTTTTAGCTGTGGATTTGTGCATTAGGAAAAATCTTGAGAAGATAAATTATTATTGACTTGACCTTGTGGCTGAATTATACATTTGCATGTCCCACAGAGTTGGTTGATATATGACACTTTTAGAGGATAATAATTTTCATGATAGTGGCAATGCAAAATCAAATGACTTAGTTACATTCATGAAATCATTAAGGATGATCTGAATGAGAGAATAAGTGAATTATTAATGGCATGATTGATCTTTCTTTGGGTGATACTTGGTGGATATTGCTTGTTGGGTGATTAAGGTAAGATGATTAGATGGATAGTAACAATGTTGTGGAGGAGAATGTGTTGTAGGCTATAATTTTGTGGGATATTTATGGCTAATAGTATAAGTTTGTGTAATAAGTGAGATGTTATGTTGTCATCTACGTATAGTAGTACACACTAAGCTTGAATCATGGGTAATCTTGAGGTAAAAGGGATAGTGGTTGTGAGACGTTGAAGTTAGCTTTATAAAACAAATTTAGTAATCTTAATTGAGTGCATATGAGTATCTAAGTTATGTAACTTATAAATGGTGTAGTGACTTGCATATGATCAAGATGTAGATTCTCCATATGATAGTCTTGGCTAGAAATCGAGTCAGGTGTCTCAGAGAGAGTTTGTGTGTTAGGTGGATTAGGTGTGACTTGTTTAGTGTTTAAATTCGAATGGTAAATTCATGTAGCATCTCGTAGCACTTTTCAGAATTGAATTCGGGACTCTGGAGCTTCGGTAGTGAAAAAGAGATGTTTTGGATGTTTGTCTTCATCAAGGTGAATCTTTTGACCATCTTTATCTTGCTTTCGTGAAACTCAAGTTTCAGACTTAGACCGTTGAAAGGAGAATAAGTGATTTGTGTGTAAATATTTCGCTCCGCATCTTCGTATTTTAAAAAGCTTTATTAGAATGATTGAGTATAGAATGTGGGTTGATCGATAAGGATATCAAGAGAATGACAAGGTGCAGTATAAACAACTCTGTTTGTAATGTCTCTCTAATTCCAACCTCGTGTTTTTTTCCACTGAATGCCCATTCGGAGACGAACGGATGGTAAATTGATATCTGATTGTAACGACCTATTTCGTCGTTACTAAATTATTCGTAGTAAATTCATTCCTCAAATTAATATTTGGGTCCAAATTAGCCAATATTTTATTTATTATGCCACCTTAAATTTTTCGGTGAAGATTTTAGCCTTCGTATGTGTCTAGATAGACTCAAGCCCGATGAATTTAATTATTCATGAGTTCTAATATCAATAAATTAGTTTGAAATTTCTTTAACTATTAATTAAGGCTGTAATATCCCTAACACAAAGTTAAGTATTAAACTTTATTTTTGATATGATTTTTTATTAGGGTCAACTTCAAACGACCATATCTGATAGAATATAAATAGTTAGCGGTCCCAATACCTATCAAATTAAATATATCTGAGTCCTCTTTCCAACGCAACAAACCGTTACTCAATCCAAATTTGGAGTAAAAAGTTATGACTGTTTTACTGGGCACTGTCCGGGCTGAAACGGAATTTCGTTGTAGTGAAAATTCTAATGATATTTAAATCTGTTTCAGCTGTATTTTAGGTCTAAAAATCTCAAATTTCATTCCCCAACCCTAGAGAGGTGATTTTCCAAGGCTTAAGATGAAATTTCTTCATTGAGGTAAATTTTTTCATTTTTTTCTTCATCTTTTAATCTTTTTAACATCGTAGAATCCTTAGAGACCTTTAATGGTGAAATTCTTTTGGAAATACTCATGGGTGTTTTTAATATGACCTAGAGTTGATTCTAAACTATATATTAAAGATTTCTAACATGAATTTCGTAAACTAAATTATGAATTTTGATGGTTAGAAACCTTGAATTCCATAAAAATGAGACATTTAGCATAAAAACTCCATTATTAGAGATGGGTTAAGCTTGAAAGAGCAAATTAATGATTAATTAAACTTGGGGAATGATATAAACCTTGAATTAAGGATAGAATTAGTGGGTTTGAATCTCCAAGATATTTGTTTGAAGAGTAATTAATTAATTACTAATATAATTGCTTGATTTGTAGATGATTGATTATTCCAAGGCATGAAGGAAAGGAAAAAGCATCTTTGTTGCTGCTTGTTTATTCCAAAAGTTTGGCGTCCAGGCTACGTTTAATGAGTAGAAGATTATGTTATTTTATATTTTCATAATTTAGAATTGATGGGGAAAACATGTCTAGGCCTGCGGGCATGGAGTTGAGGTGGATAAAGACACTAGTACTTAACTTTAATCCCAAAAACTATATTATTGATTGATTATGTGATATGTGCCCGAAAGGAGATTGTTGTAAATGTAATATATGGACATGATGTTTTTTTCGTTGTTCTAGTGATGAACCTAGTTGAGTTGTAATGGTATTAAGTTGTATGTATTGTGTAATAATATGATGAGGAGAATTATGCTAAGATCGAATATTGATGAGCATAGTAATATCTAAGGGATAGATGACTTAAATTAGTGTGATGATTGTATTATATGAAAAGAGGTAGAGGATAATGATACGTGTGAATGTGCTAGTTATAGGTGGTGATGTTAGAACCCAAGTTGCGGTATTTAAGAAGATAATGATATTTTTAATAATTAATGAGTAATTAAGGCTCCAATAGTGACTTGTATGCGTAAGAATTAAATTTTAATTTATGTTATGATATTCCTGTTTTGATATTGATAAAAATACTATATCTATTGAATGTCCATAAGAGGCTAAATTCGTGATAATAATGGTTTATTGAAATGTGCCTATGAGAGGCTTGTTTGATAATGATAACTCCTTGTATTAATGTCATGAATGGCTTGTTAATGTTTGGATTGTTGATGCGTGTATAAATGATTATTGAAATTGACTTGATGAAATTGTCTCATGACTTTAAATGTACTTGTAAACTTGATACATCGTATTGTATGCTGTGAGGAAGTGCAAATTTTATATTGATATTACTTGTTTATGGTGGATCGGGTACCGCACTGGTACGGATATATATATGTTGGATCGGGTACCATGCCGGTACAGATATGTATATGTTGGATCGGGTACCACGCCGGTACGGATATGTATATGATGGATCGGATACCACGTCGGTACGAATATGTATATGTTGGATCAGGTACCACGCCGGTACGGATATGTATATGTTGGATCGGGTACCACGCCGGTACAGATATGTATATGTTGGATCGGGTACCACGTCGGTACGGATATGTATATGTTGGATCGGGTAACACACCGGTACGGTACATGAACATAGATTGTTCCCTGCAGGTCATGACTATTTGGGCAAAAATAAGTCCCATAGCATGTGTGTACATATTTGTGTTGATTTTGTGGATGTTTACAGTATGGTTGATATTTTTTATGGTTATGTGGCTTGTTTATGTGAGCATTGTTTGACCTGTTATTGCTGTATTGTTGATTTATTTAGTATTTGTTACTTACGGAAAGATTGCTAGTAGCAATGTGGCCGACGCTAAAGATTACTAATGAGACTTGAGTTCTCTGGTGTGTCTTATTGAGATGTGAGTTGACTTGTATTCCCTATTTGATTGTATCCATGAGATTGATTGTGTGATATGTATTTGAAAAAGTGAAACTTTGTACTTACTTATATATTGGTTGACTTGCTTCATTTATACGTGTTTTAATCGTAGTTTACCAGAATGGCTAGTTATCATTCTTTAATATTATAAAAGAGCATTTGGCTATTAGCTCGAAAGTTTAGTGTGGGTTGTTTATGATTACGGTTTGTTCCTGTGAATTATGAGTAGTAAAAAATATAAGGCGAATAAAGAGGAATAGTAATGTATTAGCGTTGGATTGTGGTTGATTGTGTGAATTAATGAGGTTAGAGTATGTTGGTAGTGAATATAATATTGATGGAGTGGGAAGAGTAGTTGGATGATGTAAGTTATATAGGTAAAGTATTAATATTATTACAATCTTAGTTGAATTATATTCCATTCAAGATGTCATGATTTATTTTCCTTAATTCTATTTTATGATTATATGGACTAACACGGTTGGCCTATGATGTCTACCAATACGCGTGGTTGTACTGACCCCACTCTTCTACATTCCTTCTTGGGGTGTAGACTGGATGCAGGTTAGTTTGCAGTTACTAAATGGATGACGATATTTAGCACTAACTTCTGCACTTTCATACGAATGTTAGTGTCTTTGTATTATTATTTTATTGTCAGTTTATGCTGTAGTTTATAGTTCTTGTACATGTCTGGCCAAGTCTTGGGCTAGTGAAGACAATTGTAGGAAGTTTTTTTGAAAAAGTATACTTATTAATATTTAATTTACGTTATTATATTTAATCTAGTATTTTTTAAAAAACAGAAGCCTTCCGCATATTTTTAGTTGGGTAATATGGGTTCTCCTACTGCTTAGAATAGCGTAAGCCAAAAATAAATAAGTAGGGATTGAGGTGCTTTTAGCTTTTGGCTTTTAAAAAGTCAATTTTGACTTCTAAAGTAATTTTTAAAATTGTCACACACTTTCAAAAGTAAAAATTAGCTTAAAAACCATTTTGACTAACTTTTAAGCTTATTCAAACACCCTCTTTATCTCAATTTTAAAAAAGAATAAGCCGTAAAATATTTTTGAGTTTAAATTTTGTGTTATACTAAATATTCTACACTGTCGCTAGGTTATTCAATTTTTAGAAGGGAAAAAAAAATAGATAACCTGCATTAAATCAAATTTATCTACTAGTAGTGTAAAGTACAACACAAAACTTAAATTCTCTTAATATTATCACTGTCCTTGTTTTACATTCCCCTGTAGTTCCTAGTTTCTATTAATTTTGTCGCATAATAAGATTTACAATGAACTCTGCTACACCTTTTATTGTTGAGATGCCTGAATCAAAATAATGATGGCCTACTTAAAAATTAAAGCTTTAAAAAGGGCCCTCTAAATTAAGGATTTGATTAGAAGACAATTTTGTTTCCTAGTTGCTCAGATCTCGTAATTATCAAGTGTCCTCTAGTCTTTAGGATTATAGGAATATTCTCACATCAAATTTGTATATATTCATTAATTCAACCTCAGAATATATATATATATATATATACTTAATATGATTTACCACTAAATATGCATCTATCTTTGCATGCTTTGGGTTTATTATTGAAACTGCTTTATGTACAGTATTCAAGTCTGAATAAAGTTGCATTTTGAATTCATTGATCAAAATAACACACTCGAACTGTTCAAAATTATAGTAAAGTTAATTTTTGTTTTTTAACGGAAAAAGTCATTTATCTAAACCCATTTAGTCAAGTGGTCTATAAAACAAGGAACAAAACAAAAGAAATTACCTATGAAATTAATTAAAGGTTGAAAAAGAAGTTCAATAAACGATCTTGAGAAGAAATTTTTCGAAGTCAAAACTCTGAATCGTGTCAGCAAAAATGCAAGAATTTCCAAAGGAATAAATTGGCTTTAATTAACAAAATCAAATGTTGACCTCATCTTTTGAAAATTTTAGAATTAATCAATCAATGTGTCGATTATTCTCTCCCTTTTTCCCATTCCAACTTTTTCATAGTTTTCTGGGGTTACTAGGATCAGAATTATAAAATATACATGCCTGACTCTAAAAAAAAAAAAACAACTCGATGCACAAAGCTTTTGTTCCTGTCTAAAACAACCTTCTAGTTTTTATTATGTGGATTTTCCATACATCGAGTGAGACATTGTAACAACTTCACTTCCAATGCTTTGAAATGAGCAATCTGCATTTGCAATTCCATTTTTTCCCTTTTCAAGTTTTGGTTCTCTTCCATGAGCAGTTGCCTTGATGTATTGATCTCTTCTTTTGTACTACCTAATATTATGTTCTTTGCAGATGGATTTAAGTAAGTAGGAAATGCACTTGGCTCATATTTCTTCCTTGTTATTTCTGATAGTAAATGCCTGCAACCTTTCTGGAACTTCTCATGCTGAAATTCCCACCTTTTTGATGCTATTTTCTTGAATCCCTATTCAGTATTTCAACATTAATTCAAGGAAATAAAGAGTAGAAAGAGAAAAGTGCAAATAATGAAACTGAATGTTGATCAATTTTCATTTTCAGATACATACGTAGTCAATAATATTGATACTCAGTCAAGCTTGAAGAAGTCAATTTCTTCATTGTAAATAGCCCATTTGGCCATGAAAATTATTTTTTTCCGGAGTTGGAGTTGAAGATGGAGTTGGAGTTGTATTTGATCATGAATATAAATTAAAGTTGTTTTTGAAATTTTGTGAGAGAAGTATGAGTGAAAGCAAGTAATTTTCCAAATAATTTTCCAGAGTTGGAGTTGAAAAATTTATGGTCAAATGGTGCATGTTTTCATTTTTTTCACTAAAATAAAATATTTTTTCGAGAAAAAGAAATTTTCTTTTTATGGCCAACGGCTACTTAATTATACTATATCAAATATTCTCTTCCTTCACTTTTTACTTATCCCATTTGAACTTAATATATTCAATAATTATTGACATGACTATTTTATCCTACTATCTCTATTTATTAATGTTTATCATTAGGTGTTGAAAAATAGTTTTAAAATTAATATTAATGATAAAATTTGAAGACGAAATTATCTTTTCTTAATGTTCTAAAAATAAAATTTTATTTTTAGATTAGTGTAAAAATAAAAATAACTAAAAGAAACGGTCATTCCTCCGACAAGTGCAATTAATAGACTTTGGACTAGGATATATTTTTATTCTTTTGTTCCGTTTTGGATTTCAACCAATTTGACTAGAGTTACGTATCAAAATGACACTAAATAAATTAGCTGAATTTTGACGGAAAATGTAAATTGCCTATCAAGTCCATCGAAAAATAAAAATTTTGAAAAGAGCTTTTGACGATGACCGCCAAACATTACTTAATTTTTCTACCGCCAATTAATTAGTGGAAGAAAATGGAATTATCACCATCTCGTCACAAAGAATCATAGATAACTGTTCTACCTTTGAACTGTGATGATGACGATTAATTAAACACGACATCAAATTATGAAATTGATCAGATATAAGGGTGAAGTCATTATTTTCATCTTAAACTATATTTAAAAAATCAAAGACACGTCTATTTCCTATTATTAGAGTGACCTATATCACACCAATTATATTATATAAAAGTGAATTTTTCTATTTCCTACAAAGTATTATACCACTTGCATGAGGTGCGGTGTTTCACACACGCCTGCCCACATCAGCGACTTTTAGGTCGCTTCAATAGTTTAGTTATTTTTTGAGTTTTCGAATATATTTTAAAGTGAAAATAATGACTTTTCCCATCAGATAATAATATTATGATACATACTTTATACATTCATCCTAATAGTAAGTCCTAACCTACACGCAATAGTACTCCAGTAGCTACTTGTGTCATGATTTCAATTAATAAGCCTCTCAATTTCAATGGCAATAATAATATATGAAGAAATTTAAGTTTTGTGTATCGTTATTGTATAAAATATTTTATATTATCAAACAATCGAGCAACAAACAATTAAGATCTCTTATCAGCTACAAATGAATAAGAGGAAAATAGTGATCTCAAATCTCTCCTAGAAAGAATTTTTTTTTTTTTTTCCTTCAAGGAAAAGTGTAGGTCACCTACAAAATCAATTCTCTCCTCACCAACAAAAGATTATTTGCTAGCTATTAGAAAATCATCGAAAATTCACAAATGTTCCATTTTAATTAACATTACTCCACTAGTTGAAGTGGTAATGATGAATTAATTAATTATCACCAAAAACATTTTTATATATGCATATACATACATATATGCGCATACGCACACATTTGTATAGAAGGACTTACATAGGTATTAAGCTGACGAATGAAACTGGAGAAATTGTTGTGCTTGAAATACTTAGGTAACATAACCTCAGAAAACTCAGCTGGACACCACACAACAAATCCACTTCCTTCACCATTCCATGAAACAACCTTATTAATATTACTCTCTTCTTCTTGCTCCTCCAAAAGATCATAAGTTTTTGACAAGAACGGCGCCGGACACTTCATCCTCGACGACCGTCCGATTTTCCGATCACTCACCGGCGCCGGAATAGAATCTGTGGCCATATGGGATTTTGGGTTTTTGTTGAGTAACCAAAACGTATTATACTGCTTGTTGCTCTATTTATAATAACGTGTAATTTGTATTGAAAATTACTAGTGTTTCTATTTTCTCTCTTTTTGTGGGCTTTGTTAAAGTGTGCATGCAACCTTTTTTAATTCATAAAAAAAAAGAAAAAATATATAAAGTAGCATACTTGAGTATTAAATTGCATATGTATTTGTTGTATTTATATTTTTGTAGCAACGATTTGTAAAAATACAAAATACATATCGATCATAAGGGCAGTAAAAATCATATATATTTATATTTTTATAGCAACAGTTTGCAAAAATACAAATTACAACTTGCTATATTATGTAATTATAAAACTGTTGCTATGAAACTCATAATTAAGAGGGATAAGTATGTTATTTTTGAATTTTGCCCTAACAAAAATAGGCTGGATATTTTCTGATTTTTTTTTTTTTAGGATATTTGATTTGACTATATTTAGAAGATGTGTAGAAGTTTCCTGATTTCTTGAATAAAATAAGCAAAACATACATGGATTTTGGACACGTATATTTTGCCTACAGTACGTAATTAGAATTTGTTTTTTTAAATACCGTCAAAGACCAATACTCATTCCTCAAACATGTCATACATACAATGTCACATCGTTGTCGTGTGATATATAAAGTTTGAACCATTTTAGTTTTATAATAACTTTATGAATATAAAAGTAGAAGTCTGCATACTATCTACTTTATAAGATAAGATAACATTATGTATATTATTTGAGTTTGTATAATTCCATAAATAAATTTTGAGAAGAATAAAATGAAAACAGATTTCACCTCTACTTTAATAGAATATAGAGGTTATTTTTATATTATTAATATATCATGTCTATTTTTCAAGCAACTGGCATTTTTTTGTGAGTGATTTTTTATTATTTTTTAAGTGATCTGATAATATTAAAAATATAGATATTAGAGTATATAAATTGTGAAAAATTGTGTGCACTGACAAATGATTGGAATGAATCTAAGGAGAAGAGCCGCGAATGCTGACTTGGCTTTAGAAATCAGAAGAGTCTGGAAAAGTAATCTCACTTTTTTCATAAAAATATTTCTTCAATTTTTTATTTTTTTAATGTAAATCCAAACAATTATTAGTGGTGGTATTGAACTTCTTTTTCTCACTAGTCACCACTAGGGGTGTTCACGATTAGGTTTTTAGCCAAATCGAATCGCGATTTAAATTAAATCGATATTTGGTTGGGTTTGATTTGATTTAGTTTTAAATTTTAAAAAATCGATATCAATTTGGTTTGGTTTGATTTTACTCTAGAATAACCGACAAAATAATCAAATCGATATATATATATATATATATATATATATATATATATATATATATATATTTACAATTATTTATATATTATTCATAAATATAATCTAAATATTTGTTACATTTTATATTTTAATCATGATTTAACTGTAGTCGTAACACATTCAGTCATATTTCTTCATCCAGTTGACAGTACCTCATGAGATTCTAAATGAATTTCGCATTTTGAATGACAAATGATACTAATTGTGAAAATAATATCTTGTTGCATATTGAATTTACAGCTGAGATTCATTAGACTATAGACAATCAATATTTTTAACTTTCTTTTTTAACCTTGTTGAGCAAGAAGTTTATGTGTTCACCTTTTGGGGGGATTTATCATATCATTCTGTTAAATATTGTATTTAAATATTTTCTTAGAAGTGTTCATACGGTGTTGTCATGGCTTTGCCAAAGTATAACACTCAGTTGACATCATAGTTTTAAGGTTGAGATACAACACTCGGTTGACATCTCATATGTTAGATTAGATTTGTTTTTTAAATTTTTAACTTTTATCATTAGCTAAAGTTATAAATAAATAAAAACGAAATAAACCGACAAGAACCAAACCGATGGTTATTTTTTTATTTGGTTTGGTTTGGTTTTAGAAATTTTAAAACCGACTAAGTTGGGTTGGTTATGATTTTGACCAATAACCGACCCATGAACACCCCTAGTCACCACTATGTTTTCCCACGACAAAAAGTTCTACTTCCTCCGTCCCATTTTATATGTCGCCATTTTTTTTTATGCGTTCCAAATAAAATATCACATTTTCTTATTTGGTAACTTTTTAATGACATCATTCTCATTTTATTTTTATTGGGCCCCATTTATTAAGAAAAGTGGACAAAAAAGTAAATATTAAAATAATTATAAAAGGGACAATTTTATAAACTTTACAAAGTCATCACTTATTTCTTAAACTCCATGCACGATCAAATGGCGACACATAAAATGGGACGAAGGTAGTAGCGGTTTTGTAAAAGTAAAAATGATTTCACATAATTTGAATTCGGATTTTTTAATTAAAAATAAAAAAAATATTTAATTTTTTCATAACTTTTTTTATATATAATAAAATTTTAGTAACTCAATTAATTGACTATTTTAATTTTTATTTTATTGATAAAGATTTGATTTTCACCTCATAATTCCCTCTTTCATTTCTGTAATGAGATTTTTTGGGAATTCGTTTTTTTTTTTCAAATGCCTTGTAATTGAAATACAAGATTCCCTTCACTTTGCTGGTTTTATGAGGAAAAAATTCTATCAACAAAATATACGACGTGCACCTTTTTTTTTATATTGATATTGTTTCATTTTAATTTTATTAAAAATAGTTTGTTAGCTGACTTGATTTGACTCTAATTAAATCTATTAGTTTGGACTTTAATGTTGATTGGAGCCCATGTTTGCATGTGCAATTAGTTGCAGTTTTTGTTCTTTTTTAAAAACATTATTGCTCAATGTCTTCATCTTATATTCTTGGAAAAAGACATCGTTTTCACCCCAAACTATATCCGAAAAGTCGAAGTCACACCTAAACTATACTAGTGACCTATTACACACCCAAACTATAAAAAAGTGAAACTATTTACACCCTGTCAGGCTACCACCACTTGCATGTGGTGTAGTATTTTACACGCGCTGCTACGTCAGCACCACGTCAGTAAGAAGTATCACTTTTTTATAGTTAAGGTGTGTAATAGGTCACTTATATAGTTTAGGTGTGGATTCGACTTTTCGACTATAGTTTGGGGTGGAAACGATGACTTTTCCCTTAATGTTTTTAGCCGTTTACTTTTGTTATTTAATAGGCTGAACGCGCCTAAAATAAGTGTAACACACGCGCCTTAGAATGGGGGTCGCGGGAGGTAATAATATCACTTTTTTA
The DNA here is from genome assembly GCA_030864215.1 of Capsicum pubescens. Taxonomy (NCBI): domain Eukaryota; kingdom Viridiplantae; phylum Streptophyta; class Magnoliopsida; order Solanales; family Solanaceae; genus Capsicum; species Capsicum pubescens. The sequence continues at coordinate 171,930,122 of CM061539.1, read as the reverse complement.
TAGTTAAGATGTGTAATAAATCACTAGTATAATTTAGATGTGACTTAAATTTTTTGGGTATAGTTTAAGATGAAAACGATGCATTTTGCCTATATTCTTTAAAGTTCTTTACTTTCCCATGATGCCGTGACGTACATAAATTTCTTCAAGTTGTGTCTACAAAAAGACAAATTTTCCTATTTAGAAATCATCATACACAAGTGTCTGTTCTGTTTTTTCTTTGCCATAATTTGACTTGTTCCCTCCGTTAGTCATCAAATAATATTTGACATAATGACCTTTAATTTCTTTATTCTTTAATAGAAATAGGGATAAAATCAAATTAAATACCCATGCCACACATTTTTTTTGTTAAAAATTTTAAAAACCTCCCACAACAGCCTAGTGAATGTAAGGACATTGTTGCGTATTTTAAGTGTGCTTTTGTACCAAAAAAGAATTATTTTATAGTAGCTAAACAAAAAATATATACTTTTGAGATTGTAGGTGAAGCTTGATTAGTGGTTTGAAAATGACTACTTGCCAATTTCTGCCGAAATAAATGAGAAAAATTTACAACTCAACGGAGTCCATCAAAAACAAGGGTGGAGCTAGCAATATAAGCAGGGTTCAGTCAAACCCCCTTGGGCCAAAAAAATATTATTATTTATATATAGTTAAAAAATATTTTTTATGTATACATAGTTAGGGGTGTGCATCGGTCGGTTCAGTTCGGTTTTATGTGTTATTGGTTCGCTTTATCGATTTTCGATTTTTAAATATGCAAAATCAATAACCAATCAATAAGATATTTTCTTATCGGTTTTCGATTTTTGGTGCTTAACTGTTCGGTTTTCGGTTTAACCAATAAAAAAATACTCATAAAATAAAAATAGTAACAACTAAAATGAAATCTTAGTTGCCGCCAAAATCATACGCAATGCGTTTTAGTTTACAAGAATCTTCAAACTTGAACTGAATGATAATTCAAAAAAAAACTGAATCCTAATTGTTGGAAGCTACTAAATGCTTCAAGCTTTCCAATACGACAATACCCGAGCTTTGTATTGTGCCTTTGTTGCCCTGAATAGGTTAATACTTTGTGAATCTCTGAATTGTGAATAAGTAGTGTGTGTGTGTATATATATATATATATTAGTAATATAAATATTTATATAGATAACACAGATAGGAGTAAAACAATAACTTAGTGTATCCTTATTGGGTTATCGGTTTAACCGATAACCCAATAAGCTAAAACCAAAATTGAACCATTTACCCAATAAATTTTTTTAGAAAACCAATAAAAAATCGTTAACCCAATAACATTTTATCGGTTCGATTTATCGGTCGGTTCGATTTTTGCACATCCCTATATATAGTAGATATTGAATCCCTTCGATTAGTTCGTATATGCACTTTTGAACGAGTGTATCTTTGGGTCACCTCGCAAATGTACACAATGTATATGTTGTATATTTTATAAGAAATATTCAGTTATACATATAATATACGTATTTATACACAATATATATAGCCAAAGTGTACATATAGTGTATACTTCATTCCTATTGGGGACAAATTTCATAAATCCCAACTATTGAGTACCTAATTTCTCCCTATTCCTATTCTTTTCAAAAATACATAAAATCCCAGATTTTATGCGGTGGAACATTACTTAGGATCGCGATATATTACTTAGCCGGTCCAGTGATGGTCGTAATACATTACTTAGGATCGCTATACATTAATTAGTCTGTCCAGTAATAGTCGCAATACATTACTTAGCCAGTCCCGTGATATATCGCGACCCTGAGTAAAATTTGAATTTTTCGTAATTATTTTAAGGAATTAAAATTTTAGGTAATAATGACAAGTTAAGATGTGGATTTATGTAATTTTTCCTATTGGACAAGATAACCGAATGATACATACATTTCCCAAATAAACGAAAGGAAAAGGACACTGTATAACACTTTTTAAAACAAATAGCCCAAGTTTGATATCTTTCCAAAAAGTGGTCAGTCGGGTATACTATTTTCACTTTATAACCATTTCCTAATTTGGGTCATTTTGTCCCACGTAGTTCAGATACAGTCCATATACAATACCGATACAGTCCATATACAATATTGATATAATTTTCAACTTGGGCCATTTGGCCCTTTTAAGAATATTTCAATTTTTTTTTCCTATAAATTTTTAACTGAAAAAATATTCTACTTTTTTTTATTGTGTAGAAATAATAATTAAATATAATTATATAAAAATGATATAATTGTGATATAGAATATGTATATAAGATATATGCATCAAATATGTATATGTATAAATTATATATATATAAAATATATAGAAAGTGTATAAAAATATATAATTACTGTATAAAACGTGTAAAAAAAATGTACAATTAATATAAATTGTGTATCAAAACTGCATAATTTTCGTATGAAATATTTATATGTATAAGATATGTATAGAAACTGTATAGAAGGTGTGTAGAAACGGTATAGAACAAGCCAACAAATTGAAATGGCTAGAAAGTGGAATTTAAATTCCATGGTCATTTTCGTGAAACTAGTTTAATTTATAGTGTCGTTTTTTGTCCATTCCCCTAAACGAAATCACACTTTGGGCCAATAAAAATTGGGCTCAGAATAAACTGGACTACAAACTGCGCTTTAGGTTATTCTAAAAAATAGACCCAAATTAGAGTGACTTTCAAATTTTAGCCCCAAAGAAAATGGCTTTGTTAAAATATCCTTTACTTGTTAAGTCATATTTTTTGGACGAAAATACTCTCCTCCAAAATATTCATTGTTCAATCTCTTTCTTCGTCTTTTTATTCCAAATTTCAGAATCAACCCATACGATGGCTCTCTAAAGCCCGAGGCTAAGTTGCCCAAATCGTTAAATCTCTTTCTTCCTCTCTTTCTTCCAAATTCCAGAATTGACTTTCAAACATTCGCAGAATCGACTTTTGCCGTAAGGGTTCTTCAGGTATGAAATTCATCATCAAAAGTTATTGTGGTAATTTTATCTTATTGATGCATTGTGGTAATTTTAGCTTGTTATATAATTAGCATATTGATTTGATTTTTGGGGAGGTGAACGTAAGCTGAACTTGGGATATGCTGTTGTTGTAGTAACATATTTACCATTGAGGAATTCCGTCAAACAGGTTGTGGGGAGTTTGTTATTGCGGTTATAATTGTGTTTGAGTAGTTGTGGGGGTTGGTCTTGGAGGGAAAGGCCGTTAATATGGGAGTTGAAGTTGATCACAACATATTTTAGGAAGACCAAACGTATAAGGTCAAGGTGGTACAAGAAATTAGTTTCAAGTATTTCAAACTAGTGGTATAATTAGCATTAGAAGATGATGAGGAATTGTGTCGAACAGGTTGTGGGGACTTTGTTATTGTGATTATAATTGTGTTTGAGTAATTGCGAGGGTTTGGTCTTGGAGAGAAAAACTGTGTTTTCCATCTCGGATGAATCCAGCCTATGTTTTAGAGATTAAAGAAGCACTAACTTGTTGATTCTAAGAGAGAGCACCTTAGTTATTAACTTGTATAACATAGAGCAACAGGCAATGGGTTTAAACTCTCTAATGGTTGTAGGATTTAGCACTAGAAGAGAACTACAACCACCAAAATATCTGAATAATAAATGCATTTATGAAAGACGGGTAGATCCAGGGTCGTATATCACAAGGGCCTTCATGAAAGAATTACGCTATATATATATAAGGGGAAAAGTATATTTTTATGTATATATAGTAGATATTGAATCCCTTGATTTCTTTCGTGTGTTCACCTATTTATATTCAGAACTCCCTTAGTGAAAGTCCCGACTTCTCCACTGATGACAAACCACATTCAAGTGTTGGGTAAGTGAAAATGGCAATACTTTTAGATTTGAAAACTGATTGTGATGGAACTTACCTTAAAACCTAAGATTGAAGAGTTTTTATCAGTTCATAAAGTTAATATCATATAAACTAGATAATGACTATAGATGAACAGTTTCTAAGGATGCAATCATTGAAAATGACAAATCAAATAGCTGACCTTTTAAACCTCTAAAGTACAATGTGTTCAATTTCTTTTGTTCAAGATGCGGTGTGAATGGTGTAGACATCAATAATTATTTTTCTAGTTTCCAACATGTGTATCTTGTGAGGGCCCTCTAGTTAGTACAGATGAGTTTTGCAATTAGCTGTTAGATTACTCCACACCATATTTTAAAGACACCAGAAAATGTCTGGCACTTTGATAAATTGAATCCAAAAACAGCATACACACAGAGTATTGTTAACTTTGTTTCAACATTTTTATCCATTCAAGATTGTGTTTTATGCTATTTTTGGTCCTAAATTACGGTCATATGTACAAGCGAAAAATTAGGCTGACTTATGCTCTCCGAAGAGTTAAGGTTTCATCATTTGAATTTAGATAGCTTTAAGACTCCATACATCCAGCATTGTATTCTTGAGATGTAAGTTGCGCATGCATGAAACCTTAGGCTAATTTTTTTTTTAAAAAAATGTAAGTTTCCAACTTTTGATCATTGACTATATCTTCTATTGCAGGCCAATATCTGATGTTTCAAGTGATCTTACTATAGAAGTCAGATCATCTAGTTTTGCTCTTCACAAGGTACAAAAATAAAGTGTGCAATCTTTCTTCCTCTCGTGTAATTTAATCTACCATTTTTCATCATCATTGCAATGCTCAAGTCTATGAAAAAATAGAAGTTGTGCAAAGAAATGGCTAGTCTAAAGTACCTTGAAAAAGATTGATGTTTTAGCCGTTATAAGTAGGCTACCGATATCAATACAGCTATGTTGAGGAGAAAAGAAAAGTCAATAGCCAGATGCAAAAAAAGAACTACAGAACTTAAGTTATGTGCTTCATGTTAAAATTAAGAAAAATGAAAGAAGAATATCTTGGAAACATTTCTAATGTGATTGCTAATTTGTCATTATTTGCAGTTCCCTCTGATTTCACGAAGTGGAAGAATTAGAAAGCTGCTGCTAAAGACGAAAGATACCAAGGTTTCAAGAATCAATCTTACTGGCCTTCCTGGCGGATCTGATGCATTTGAACTTGCTTCAAAGTTCTGCTATGGAGTGAACGTTGAGATTACCATATCAAATGTGGCGCTACTCAGATGTGCAGCCAGGTTCATGAAAATAACAGAAGATATCTCTAAGAAAAACCTGGAAATTCGTACTGAGGTATTCCTTAAGGATGCAGTATTTTCAAACATATCCAACTCGATATCTATTCTCCATCGCTGTAAAACATTACTACCGGTATATGAAGAAATCAATCTTGTTAGCCAGTTAATAAACGCAATTGAAAACAATGCCTGTAAAGAGCAGCTAACATCTGGTTTGTCAAAGCTAGAGTATAATTTTCCACCCAAACCTGTTCAAAGCGTTGATTCTGAGACACCATCAGACTGGTGGGGTGTAACACCCCGTACTTAATTACGTGCATTAGCCATGGTTATATGTGTTGGAGTATATGTATTGATCATAAGTTAGGTATATATGAGTTTAAGTATGAGTATTGATTATTTTGAGATGGTTTCAAGTGTATAGTTTGATTATATGTGTATGGGAATCGACTTTATTTATACCGGAATTTGCTCGTCGAAGTTTCTATGTGAAGTTTATCGAGTTAGCTTTCCAACGATATAAAGATTTCTGAAAACAGATGAGTATCGAATATAAGCGAGCATGTTCGAAACTTGAAAACGGTGGACGCAATGAACAGTAAATGTGCAGAAATTTTCTGCACACAAAAGTACTGCAGCCAAACAGATTTTTGGGTCGACTTTAAACGATCATAACTCCTTGTACAAAATGAACTGTGTGAGCTGATGAGAAGCCCCGAGAGTCTTCTTTCTAATGCAATTGGTTTAATCCAAATCCAACGTCTGAGTAAGGAGTTATACTCGTTTTACTTCAGCCTCTCAAAACAGATTTTTAGGGTCAACTTCAAACGATCATAACTCCTTGTACAGGACGAACTGGATGGCCTACTTTATATTAAATGAAATCCCTTTGAATTATCTTTTCAACGATACCAATTTCACCCAAATCCGATATCGGAGGAAAGAGTTATGGTCGATCTACTTTAGCTTGTCAAAACAGTCCACCATGGACAGATTCGGATTTACTTAAAATTTTAAGGGCAATATGGTCATTTTCCATCACCTCATGAACGAAAATTGGTCATTATATACATATACTTAGCCTCATATCCATTATTTATCATCCATTATTGAAGAATAAGAAACCCTAGCCAAATTTCAACTCCAATTATCTTGTGATTCAACCGTAGAAAGTCCAAATTGATTCCGTAGTTGTGTTCACCGTCTCGAGGGCTTCGAGAAGCAACCTTATTTGTGCCAACAGGACTTCAAAATCAAAAGGGCCATTTTATAGTAAGGATGTAAATTATGTTGGTGTTATTTATATGGATATGTATATATATATGCATGTGAGCATAAGAAGTATGTTATTTGATTGTTGTTGAAAGATGATTGGGAAATGATGTTGGATTATGTTGAATTGTGAAGGGATTTGGTGTGATGATGTGGTATTGATGATTATATATATATACACATAAACCTATTGTTCAAGTAGGTTTTTTGAAATGTTTTGCAAATATTGGTTGTATGGAATTATGGAAGAGAATTGTGGTGTTGGGTTGCTAATACTAGATGCCAAACATTTCATTGTAGATAAGTGATTTGTAAAGGCGGGAAGTTGTGTTGAATTGGTATCCGAATCTACAACGAGGTATGTAAAGCATACTCTAACGATGTTCTTTGGCATGAAAACACCAATGTTCCATCAAGTAAGATTCCGAGGTTGTCCAAAAACATGTATTGTTCTACATTACCAACGAAGTTGTTTCCATTCTATAAAGTGTCAAAATGTTTCATTGATATACCAAAAGGCTCCTATTTCATTGTTGTGATATTGATGATTCTGAAACACATTGTTGATGTACCAATGAGTCTTTATTACGTCGTTATTGTATAGAAGGTCTATTACTTGGTTCTTATTGATGTATCGTTGTTTCAAAGTATCAAAAATGTGGTGGCGACCGAAATAACAATCTCAAAGATTAATTGAACTAAGTGATGGAAGTTCTCTCTTATCGGGTGGTATCCCAGGGACATAAGCCTAGCATGGGTCGATCCTTATTTACGTGTTTATGGGTGGTATCCCAGGGGCATAAGCCTAGCATGGGTCGATCCCAGTTGATATGTACTGGAGGCAGCCTAATGGTCACAGTACAGTACAGTAATGATTACAAAGATGTTAAGAACGAAGGTAAAGTGATTGAATAAATTCAATGTACAGGTTGTCACAAGTTATAGTAAGTGTGGTCCACTCCTATTATGATTTATTCACTTGTTTCGGGTTTCTATTGAGCTTCTATATCATATGTGATTATCTACAGCTTTACATACTCAGTACATATTTCGTACTGACGTCCCCCACGGGGACCTGCATTTCATGCTACAGGCACAGGTACCTCAGCTCATTCACAGCATAGATAGGAGCTAGGTCATACAGCTATTGTTGGTGAGTTCCATTTTTCTTCGGAGTTTTCCGAGTCGGTTCCTAATATTTTGTTATTGTACAGGAGTCATGTGTGGGCGGGGGTTTGTCCCGACCCTAGTTATGTCATGTATATCCTAGAGGCTTTGTAGACATAAGGAAGGGTAAAGTCATGGAAGTTTATATAGTGATGTTATATCTGTATATGTGGTGGCCCCGACGGCCAAGTATTATATATATATATATATATATATATATATATATTTGTGTGTGTTGTGCTGATACAGGTAATTAGATCCTTCTATATGCAACGAAGTGTTGTCCAAATTTTTGGTGACATGTAAGGGAAAGTACAGGTATTTGAACGGGTTCTCCCGAGCCTTCTCGGCTTCGGGTGCCAGTCCGGCCCGATGGGATTTTGGGGCGTGACATGGGGAAAAACACTCGCAATGCTAAATATGGATTTCTTTCAGAGAGTTCTGTAGGTAATAAAAACAAAAAGTCTTAAACAAGACATTATCAACAGAATTTTGATAAATCATGCCCAAAATTCTCTTCAGGGCTTGTTCATCAAGGACCCTCAGTTGGTTAAATGAAGTTTCTTGGATTTGGATTTGCAGAAAAGACAAAAGGTCATCGTCAAAACAATAGCTGGCTTACTACCAACACAATCCAGGAAAAGCGCAGTGCCAATGGCTTTTCTTTCAAGTTTGTTAAAATCTGCAATAGCAGCATCAACATCGACTTTCTGCAGGTCTGATCTAGAGAGGCGCATTGGTCTGCAGCTAGATCAGGAAATTTTTGAAGATATTCTCATACCTGCAAATCCACATGGAAACAATCACAGTCCTCTCTATGACATAAATTCTATCTTGAGGATCTTTTTTTTTTTCTTGAAATTGAAAACTTTTGTCCAAGAGGCAAAAAGTTTATTCTTTAATTGCACTGATTAGATTATTAACATATATGCAACTCTTGCCTCATAGGCAAGACTTTAGAAAATTGTTGAAATTGAAAACTTTTGCCCAAGAGGCAACAATTTATTCTTTAATTGCACTGATTAGATTATTAACATCTATGCAACTCTTGCCTCATGAGCAAGACTTTAAAAAATTATTGAAATTGAAAACTTTTGCCCAAGAGGCAACTGTTTATTCTTTAATTGCACTGATTAGATTATTAACATATATGCAACTATTGCCTCATGGGCAAGACTTAGTTCAGAAAATTGTTGAAATTGAAAAATTTTGCCCAAGAGGCAAAAGTTTATTCTTTAATTGCACTGATTAGATTATTAACATACATGCAACTCTTGCCTCATGGGCAAGACTTTAGAAAATTATTGAAATTGAAAACATTTGCCCAAGAGGCAACAATTTATTATTTAATTGCACTGATATAGAGCAAAATGGATATAGTGGACTTGTATAGCCCATCCCACTAGTTGGTATTGAGCTGCACTGTTGATTGTATTGTCCCTTGATTATTTTCATATCTTGAATATAGAAGTCAGATCAGCCAGTTTTGCTCTTCACAAGGTACAAAAATAAAGTGTACAATCTTTCTTCCTCTCGTGTAATTTAATCTACCATTTTTCATCATCATTGCAATGCTCAAGTCTATGAAAAAACAGAAGTTTTGCAAAGAAATGGCTAGTCTAAAGTACCTTGAAAAAGATTGATGTTTTAGCCGTTATAAGTAGGCTACCGATATCAATACAGCTGTGTTGAGGAGAAAAGAAAAGTCAATAGCCAGATGCAAAAATAGAACTACAGAACTTAAGTTATGTGCTTCATGTTAAAATTAAGAAAAATGAAAGAAGAATATCTTCGATACATTTCTAATGTGATTGCTAATTTGTCATTATTTGCAGTTCCCTCTGATTTCGTGAAGTAGAAGAATTAGAAAGTTGCTGCTAGAGATGAAAGATACAAAGGTTTCAAGAATCAATCTTACTGGTCTTCCTGGCGGATCTGATGCATTTGAACTTGCTGCAAAGTTCTGCTATGGAGTGAACGTTGAGATTACCATATCAAACGTGGTGCTACTCAGATGTGCAGCCAGGTTCATGAAAATAACAGAAGATATCTTCGAGAAAAACCTGGAAATTCATACTGAGGTATTCCTTAAGGATGCGGTATTTTCAAACATATCCAACTCGATATCTATTCTCCATCGCTGTGAAACATTACTACCGGTATCTGAAGAAGTCAATCTTGTTAGCCAGTTAATAAACCCAATTGCAAACAATGCCTGTAAAGAGCAACTAACATCTGGTTTGTAAAAGCTAGAGTATAATTTTCCACCCAAACCTGTTCAGTGCGTTAATTCTGAGACACCATCAGTCTGGCGGAGAAAATCACTCGCGGTGCTAAATCTGGATTTCTTTGAGAGAGTTTTGTCGGCAGTAAAAACAAAAGGTCTTAAACAAGACATTATCAAGAGAATTTTGATAAATCATGCCCAAAATTCTCTTCAGGGCTTGTTCATCAAGGACCCTCAGTTGGTTAAATGAAGTTTCTTGGATTTGGATTTGCAGAAAAGACAAAGGATCATCGTCGAAACAATAGTTGGCTTACTACAAACACAATCCAGGAAAAACGCAGTGCCAATGGCTTTTCTTTCAAGTTTGTTAAAATCTGCAATAGCAGCATCAACATCGACTTCCTGCAGGTCTGATCTAGAGAGGCGCATTGGTCTGCAGCTAGATCAGGAAATTTTTGAAGATATTCTCATACCTGCAAATCCACATGGAAACAATCACAGTCCTCTCTATGACATGGATTCTATCTTGAGGATTTTTTCTTTTTTCTTGAAATTGAAAACTTTTGTCCAAGAGGCAAAAGTTTATTCTTTAATTGCACTGATTAGATTATTAACATATATGCAACTATTGACTCATGGGCAAGACTTTAGAAAATTGTTGAAATTGAAAACTTTTGCCCAATAGGCAATAATTTATTCTTTAATTGCACTGATTAGATTATTAACATCTATGCAACTCTTGCCTCATGGACAAGACTTTAAAAAATTATTGAAATTGAAAACTTTTGCCCAAGAGGCAACTGTTTATTCTCAAATTGCACAGATTAGATTGTTAACATATATGTAACTTTAGCCTCATGGGCAAGACGTAGTTAAGAAAATTATTAAAATTGAAAACTTTTGCCCAAGAGGCAAAAGTTTATTCTTTAATTGCACTGATTAGATTATTAACATATATGCAAGTCTTGCCTCATGGGCAAGACTTAATTTAGAAAATTGTTGAAATTAAAAACTTTTGCCCAAGAGGCAACAGTTTATTCATTAATTCCGCTGATCAGATTATTAATAAATATGCAACTCTTGCCTTATGGGCAAGAGTTAGTTTAGAAAATTGTTAAAATTGAAAACTTTTGCCCAAAAGGTACTATATGCAACTCTAGCCTCATGGGCAAAACTTAGTTTAGAAAATTATTGAAATTAAAAACTTTTGCCCAAGAGGCAACAGTTTATTCTTTAATTGCACTGATTAGATTATTAACATATATGCAACTATTGCCTCATGGGCAAGACTTAGTTCAGAAAATTGTTGAAATTGAAAACTTTTGCCCAAGAGGCAAAAGTTTATTCTTTAATTGCACTGATTAGATTATTAACATACATGCAACTCTTGCCTCATGGGCAAGACTTTAGAAAATTATTGAAATTGAAAACATTTGCCCAAGAGGCAATAATTTATTATTTAATTGCACTGATATAGAGCAAAATGGATATAGTGGACTTGTATAGCCCATCCCACTAGTTGGTATTGAGCTGCACTGTTGATTGTATTGTCCCTTGATTATTTTCATATCTTGAATATAGAAGTCGGATCAGCCAGTTTTGCTCTTCACAAGGTACAAAAATAAAGTGTACAATCTTTCTTCCTCTCGTGTAATTTAATCTACCATTTTTCATCATCATTGCAATGCTCAAGTCTATGAAAAAACAGAAGTTGTGTAAAGAAATGTCTAGACTAAAGTACCTTGGAAAAGATTGAAGTTTTAGCCGTTATAAGTTGGCTACCGATATCAATACAGTTGTGTTGAGGAGAAAAGAAAAGTCAATAGCCAGATGCAAAAATAGAACTACAGAACATAAGTTATGTGCTTCATGTTAAAATTAAGAAAAATGAAAGAAGAATATCTTGGATACATTTCTAATGTGATTGCTAATTTGTCATTATTTGCAGTTCCCTCTGATTTCGCGAAGTAGAAGAATTAGAAAGTTGCTGCTAGAGACGAAAGATACAAAGGTTTCAAGAATCAATCTTACTGGTCTTCCTGGAGGATCTGATGCATTTGAACTTGCTGCAAAGTTCTGCTATGGAGTGAACGTTGAGATTACCATATCAAACGTGGTGCTACTCAGATGTGCAGCCAGGTTCATGAAAATAACAGAAGATATCTTCGAGAAAAACCTGGACATTCATACTGAGGTATTCCTTAAGGATGCGGTATTTTCAAACATATCCAACTCGATATCTATTCTCCATCGCTGTGAAACATTACTACCGATATCTGAAGAAGTCAATCTTGTTAGCCAGTTAATAAACGCAATTGCAAACAATGCTTGTTAAGAGCAACTAACATCTGGTTTGTCAAAGGTAGAGTATAATTTTCCACCCAAACCTGTTCAGTGCGTTGATTCTGAGACACCATCAGTCTGGCGGAGAAAATCACTCGCGGTGCTAAATCTGGATTTCTTTGAAAGAGTTTTGTCGGCAGTAAAAACAAAAGGTCTTAAACAAGACATTATCAACAGAATTTTGATAAATCATGCCCAAAATTCTCTTCAGGGCTTGTTCATCAAGGACCCGCAGTTGGTTAAATGAAGTTTCTTGGATTTGGATTTGCAGAAAAGACAAAGGATCATCGTCGAAACAATAGTTGGCTTACTACAAACACAATCCAGGAAAAACGCAGTGCCAATGGCTTTTCTTTCAAGTTTTTTAAAATCTGCAATAGCAGCATCAGCATCGACTTCCTGCAGGTCTGATCTAGAGAGGCGCATTGGTCTGCAGCTAGATCAGGAAATTTTTGAAGATATTCTCATACCTGCAAATCCACATGGAAACAATCACAGTCCTCTCTATGACATGGATTCTATCTTGAGGATTTTTTTTTTCTTGAAATTGAAAACTTTTGTCCAAGAGGCAAAAGTTTATTCTTTAATTGCACTGATTAGATTATTAACATATATGCAACTATTGCCTCATGGGCAAGACTTTAGAAAATTGTTGAAATTGAAAACTTTTGCCCAAGAGGCAATAATTTATTCTTTAATTGCACTGATTAGATTATTAACATCTATGCAACTCTTGCCTCATGGACAAGACTTTAAAAAATTACTGAAATTGAAAACTTTTGCCCAAGAGGCAACTGTTTATTCTCTAATTGCACTGATTAGATTGTTAACATATATGTAACTCTAGCCTCATGGGCAAGACGTAGTTAAGAAAATTATTAAAATTGAAAACTTTTGCCCAAGAGGCAAAAGTTTATTCTTTAATTGCACTGATTAGATTATTAACATATATGCAAGTCTTGCCTCATGGCCAAGACTTAATTTAGAAAATTGTTGAAATTAAAAACTTTTGCCCAAGAGGCAATAGTTTATTCATTAATTCCGCTGATCAGATTATTAATAAATATGCAACTCTTGCCTTATGGGCAAGAGTTAGTTTAGAAAATTGTTAAAATTGAAAACTTTTGCCCAAAAGGTACTATATGCAACTCTAGCCTCATGGGCAAAACTTAGTTTAGAAAATTATTGAAATTGAAAACTTTTGCCCAAGAGGCAACAATTTATTCTTTAATTGCACTGATTAGATTATTAACATATATGCAACTATTGCCTCATGGGCAAGACTTAGTTCAGAAAATTGTTGAAATTGAAAACTTTTGCCCAAGAGGCAAAAGTTTATTCTTTAATTGCACTGATTGGATTATTAATATACATGCAACTCTTACCTCATGGGCAAGACTTTAGAAAATTATTGAAATTGAAAATATTTGCCCAAGAGGCAACAATTTATTATTTAATTGCACTGATATAGAGCAAAATGGATATAGTGGACTTGTATAGCCCATCCCACTAGTTGGTATTGAGCTGCACTGTTGATTGTATTGTCCCTTGATTATTTTCATATCTTGAATATAGAAGTCGGATCAGCCAGTTTTGCTCTTCACAAGGTACAAAAATAAAGTGTACAATCTTTCTTCCTCTCGTGTAATTTAATCTACCATTTTTCATCATCATTGCAATGCTCAAGTCTATGAAAAAATAGAAGTTGTGCAAAGAAATGGCTAGTCAAAGTACCTTGAAAAAGATTGATGTTTTAGCCGTTAAAAGTAGGCTACCGATATCAATACAGTTGTGTTGAGGAGAAAAGAAAAGTCAATAGCCAGATGCAAAAATAGAACTACAGAACTTAAGTTATGTGTTTCATGTTAAAATTAAGAAAAATGAAGGAAGAATATCTTGGATACATTTCTAATGTGATTGCCAATTTTTCATTATTTGCAGTTCCCTTTGATTTAGCGAAGTAGAAGAATTAGAAAGTTGCTGCTAGAGACGAAAGATACAAAGGTTTCAAGAATCAATCTTACTGGTCTTCCTGGCGGATCTGATGCATTTGAACTTGCTGCAAAGTTCTGCTATGGAGTGAACGTTGAGATTACCATATCAAACGTGGTGCTACTCAGATGTCCAGCCAGGTTCATGAAAATAACAGAAGATATCTTCGAGAAAAAACTGGAAATTCATACTGAGGTATTCCTTAAGGATGCGGTATTTTCAAACATATCCAACTCGATATCTATTCTCCATCGCTGTGAAACATTACTACCGATATCTGAAGAAGTCAATCTTGTTAGCCAGTTAATAAACGCAATTGCAAACAATGCCTGTAAAGAGCAACTAACATCTGGTTTGTCAAAGCTAGAGTATAATTTTCCACCCAAACCTGTTCAGTGTGTTGATTCTGAGACACCATCAGTCTGACGGGGAAAATCACTCGCGGTGCTAAATCTGGATTTCTTTGAGAGAGTTCTGTCGGCAGTAAAAACAAAAGGTCTTAAACAAGACATTATCAACAGAATTTTGATAAATCATGCCCATAATTCTCTTCAGGGCTTGTTCATCAAGGACCCTCAGTTGGTTAAATGAAGTTTCTTGGATTTGGATTTGCAGAAAAGATAAAGGATCATCGTCGAAACAATAGTTGGCTTACTACAAACACAATCCAGGAAAAGTGCAGTGCCAATGGCTTTTCTTTCAAGTTTGTTAAAATCTGCAATAACAGCATCAACATCGACTTCCTGCAGGTCTGATCTAGAGAGGCGCATTGGTCTGCAACTAGATCAGGAATTTTTTGAAGATATTCTCATACCTGCAAATCCACATGGAAACAATCACAGTCCTCTCTATGACATGGATTCTATCTTGAGGATCTTTTCTTTTTTCTTGAAATTGAAAACTTTTGTCCAAGAGGCAAAAAGTTTATTCTTTAATTGCACTGATTAGATTATTAACATATATGCAACTCTTGCCTCATAGGCAAGACTTTAGAAAATTATTGAAATTGAAAACTTTTGCCCAAGAGGCAACAATTTATTCTTTAATTGCACTGATTAGATTATTAACATCTATGCAACTCTTGCCTCATGGGCAAGACTTTAAAAAATTATTGAAATTGAAAAATTTTGCCCAAGAGGCAACTGTTTATTCTCTAATTGCACTGATTAGATTATTAACATATATGTAACTCTAGCCTCATGGGCAAGACGTAGTTAAGAAAATTATTAAAATTGAAAACTTTTGCCCAAGAGGCAAAAGTTTATTCTTTAATTGCACTGATTAGATTATTAACATATATGCAAGTCTTGCCTCATGGGCAAGACTTAATTTAGAAAATTGTTGAAATTAAAAACTTTTGCCCAAGAGGCAACAGTTTATTCATTAATTCCGCTGATCAGATTATTAATAAATATGCAACTCTTGCCTTATGGGCAAGAGTTAGTTTAGAAAATTGTTAAAATTGAAAACTTTTGCCCAAAAGGTACTATATGCAACTCTAGCCTAATGGGCAAAACTTAGTTAAGAAAATTATTGAAATTGAAAACTTTTGCCCAAGAGGCAACAATTTATTCTTTAATTGCACTGATTAGATTATTAACATATATGCAACTATTGCCTCATGGGCAAGACTTAGTTCAGAAAATTGTTGAAATTGAAAACTTTTGTCCAAGAGGCAAAAGTTTATTCTTTAATTGCACTGATTAGATTATTAACATACATGCAACTCTTGCCTCATGGGCAAGACTTTAGAAAATTATTGAAATTGAAAACATTTGCCCAAGAGGCAACAATTTATTATTTAATTGCACTGATATAGAGCAAAATGGATATAGTGGACTTGTATAGCCCATCCCACTAGTTGGTATTGAGCTGCACTGTTGATTGTTTTGTCCCTTGATTATTTTCATATCTTGAATATAGAAGTCGGATCATCCAGTTTTGCTCTTCACAAGGTACAAAAATAAAGTGTACAATCTTTCTTCCTCTCGTGTAATTTAATCTACCATTTTTCATCATCATTGCAATGCTCAAGTCTATGAAAAAACAGAAGTTGTGCAAAGAAATGGCTAGTCTAAAGTACCCTGGAAAAGATTGATGTTTTAGCCGTTATAAGTAGGCTACCGATATCAATACAGCTGTGTTGAGGAGAAAAGAAAAGTCAATAGCCAGATGCAAAAATAGAACTAAAGAACTTAAGTTATGTGCTTCATGTTAAAATTAAGAAAAATGAAAGAAGAATATCTTGGATACATTTCTAATGTGATTGCTAATTTGTCATTATTTGCAGTTCCCTCTGATTTCGCGAAGTAGAAGAATTAGAAAGTTGCTGCTAGAGACGAAAGATACAAAGGTTTCAAGAATCAATCTTACTGGTCTTCCTGGCGGATCTGATGCATTTGAATTTGCTGCAAAGTTCTGCTATGGAGTGAACGTTGAGATTACCATATCAAACGTGGTGCTACTCAGATGTGCAGCCAGGTTCATGAAAATAACAGAAGTTATCTTCGAGAAAAATCTGGAAATTCATACTGAGGTATTCCTTAAGGATGCGGTATTTTCAAACATATCCAACTCGATATCTATTCTCCATCGCTGTGAAACATTACTACCGGTATCTGAAGAAGTCAATCTTGTTAGCCAGTTAATAAACGCAATTGCAAACAATGCTTGTAAAGAGCAACTAACATCTGGTTTGTCAAAGGTAGAGTATAATTTTCCACCCAAACCTGTTCAGTGCGTTGATTCTGAGACACCATCAGTCTGGCGGGGAAAATCACTCGCGGTGCTAAATCTGGATTTCTTTGAGAGAGTTTTGTCGGCAGTAAAAACAAAAGGTCTTAAACAAGACATTATCAACAGAATTTTGTTAAATCATGCCCAAATATTCTCTTCAGGGCTTGTTCATCAAGGACCCTCAGTTGGCTAAATGAAGTTTCTTGGATCTGGATTTGCAGAAAAGACAAAGGATCATCGTCGAAATAATAGTTGGCTTACTACAAACACAATCCAGGAAAAGCGCAGTGCCAATGGCTTTTCTTTCAAGTTTGTTAAAATCTGCAATAGCAGCATCAACATCGACTTCCTGCAGGTCTGATCTAGAGAGGCGTATTGGTCTGCAGCTAGATCAGGAAATTATTGAAGATATTCTCATACCTGCAAATCCACATGGAAACAATCACAGTCCTCTCTATGACATAGATTCTATCTTGAGGATCTTTTTTTTTTTCTTGAAATTGAAAACTTTTGCCCAAGAGGCAAAAGTTTATTCTTTAATTGCACTGATTAAATTATTAACATATATGCAACTCTTGCCTCATGGGCAAGACTTTAGAAAATTGTTGAAATTGAAAACTTTTTCCCAAGAGGCAACAATTTATTCTTTAATTGCACTGATTAGATTATTAACATCTATGCAACTCTTGCCTCATGGGTAAGACTTTAAAAAATTATTGAAATTGAAAACTTTTGCCCAAGAGGCAACTGTTTATTCTCAAATTGCACAGATTAGATTGTTAACATATATGTAACTTTAGCCTCATGGGCAAGACGTAGTTAAGAAAATTGTTAAAATTGAAAACTTTTGCCCAAGAGGCAAAAGTTTATTCTTTAATTGCACTGATTAGATTATTAACATATATGCAAGTCTTGCCTCATGGGCAAGACTTAATTTAGAAAATTGTTGAAATTGAAAACTTTTGCTCAAGAGGCAATAGTTTATTCATTAATTACACTGATTAAATTATTAATATATATGCAACTCTTGCCTCATGGGCAAGAGTTAGTTTAGAAAATTCTTGAAATTGAAAACTTTTTCCCAAAAGGCACTATATGCAACTCTAGCCTCATGGGCAAAACTTAGTTTAGAAAATTATTGAAATTGAAAACTTTTGCCCAAGAGGCAACAACTTATTCTTTAATTGCACTGATTAGATTATTAACATATATGCAACTATTGCCTCATGGGCAAGACTTAGTTCAGAAAATTGTTGAAATTGAAAACTTTTGCCCAAGAGGCAAAAGTTTATTCTTTAATTGCACTGATTAGATTATTAACATACATGCAACTCTTGCCTCATGGGCAAGACTTTAGAAAATTATTGAAATTGTAAACTTTTGCCCAAGAGGCAACAATTTATTATTTAATTGCACTGATTAGAATATTAACATATATGCAACTCTTGCTCATGGGCAAGACTTAGTTTAGAAAATTGTTAAAATTGAAACCTTTGCCCAAGAGGCAAAACTTTATTCTTTAATTGCATTGATTTGATTATTAACATATATGCAACTCTTGCCTCATGGGTAAGACTTAGTTTAGAAAATTATTGTATAAATGCTATACTGTTTAAATTGAAAACTTTTGCCTCTTGGGCAAAAGTTTATTCTTTAATTGTACTGATTAGATTATTAACATATATGCAACTCTTGCCTCATGGGCAAGACTTAGTTTAGAAAATTATTGTACTGTGATTATAAACATCAAATACAAATTGTTACTAATATTCTTTTGCTCAACACAGGTTTCAATATGCATTTTTTGCTTATGGCGCTTCAATCATTGAGTTATATGTTTAGCCCAAATAATATAGGACGAGCTAAAATAAGAACCTAGTTAATAAATACGTTGGTTCAATATGCGAATTTGTTACCTCTCTCGCACGAGTATTATTGACATTGACACTTCTTATTCTCGAGACCAACTGATAAAGTTATTGTTTTAGAGGATACATATAAATATATATATATGCAGGCTTTTTAAGTGTGTCCACCAAGCTTTTAGTCACATTAGTTATTAAGTGTGTTATGTGTCCAAGCTTCTAATCACTTAAGCTTTATACTGTTGAGAAAATTTTTAACTTTCTAATGCTTGTATTCAAGAAAAAGTATGGAAAACAAGATATTTCACAAAACACCAGCAATGTCAAATAATGTACGTGAAAAAAAAACAAATAAACACATGGTTCTCTCAGTAGCAAAAGAACTCAAAAACACCCTTCCCCCTTTCCCAAAGCCTGGGGCAACATATGTTGTGCGCACATCAACAATTTCATTCAACACAACTACTGACAATGCATGTTGTTCCCCCTCATGTGTTCTTCTTATCCTAGAACCAGCTTTCTAACAGAAAAGGAGTTGGTTCACATCTTGCAGCATTGTAATATTTAGATGTGTTGTACTTTCGGTGCACACCAGTAAGCTTCCCAACTGCTGCCTTCTGATAGAAAGAAACCATCATTTTGAGCATTCCCTGTCGTAGAAAATAAGGCACACAATTACACATCTTTGTCTATTCGATAAAGGGATGTACATTTACAAGTATCTTTAAAAACAAAATATACTTACAAAATCTGATTTTTGTCGTAGTTGCTATGCTTCTCGCAGGTTGCGTTTCACTCTATGGACACATCGAGAGTGAACTGAGCAGTAAAGACAGCAGCAGCAGCAAGCATTGATGGTGGGAATCAAAGCATTTCGTATTCAACCAGACGTAGCTCGATCAAGAAGAAAGACACGAGCTCCACCTAATTTAAACAATGACAAAAAGTTCTATGAGTAGTGATTCAGCTTGTTGTTACTTCTTCATGTGACAAAGACGTTTAACCGACCTTCTTATCAGAATGAGAGGCTTTAAGGAACCGCCGCATAAACACATAAGTTGTAGGTACTGTCATGTTGAACTGTAAGGCATTAACCATCAACTTCTCCTATGAATAAGAAAACGATTGAAATCATTTAGCGAGGAAGAACAAAATGGAGATGCAAGTCCTGATAATGAAAGATTTTGGTCTTTAAGCTAACCATTTCAAGCACTTCTTTTCTGGTATAAGCCTTGCCAGAGATCAAAATTAGATCCTCCACTACAGGTACAGAAACCTCTTCATACTTGCAGGCAAGAAGCAAAGTTGTTATTCCAACAAGCTAAAGTTTTTTCCTAATCACTGACTGAACTGCCAGGAATCTATCGATGAGATTCATAGTCAAATACAAGGTCTCCTCCATCAGTTCAAACTTGTAGTGAACCTATAAATTGGATTAGACGTTAAATAATACCTAAAATTATCACATTCTTCTTCATAAAACTCAGAAATGACATGAAACAACAAACACTATATACCTCAGTCAGTAAGTCAATGAGGATGCCTCTCATTCTCTCATTGCTATCAAATTGTTGTTCCATATAGTTTGGAGGGACGCAACCAGCGATCTGCAATTGAAAATGACATTAAAAGAAGGGGGTAAAAAATACACCTTCATTTCTTACCAGATTTCCAATTAAAATTGAAACAGTAATCATCCTTGATAGAATAACATCACAACAGAAACAACCCTAGTATACCCTCCGTGTGTCTATATATCCTATGTTCTGCACCTATTATTTTACTGACTAAAAATTGCAGTCCATATTGAAATTAGACTAGCTTTTGTGAGTAATTTGACAATCTATTAAGCTTAATGAGATCCTATCCAAAAGAATTAGATAATCATTTGAAAAATATGGGACTTCTGCTAACTCTACATGCCATAATCCTAATGAGTATGTACAACAACAACAACAAACCAAGTGTATTCCCACACAGTGGGGTAATGAGCATGTACAAGTTGTAAACAAAAAAAAACTTCTAACAAACAAACAGGGAGAGTGGAGATAACATCTCTACCTCAACCTTCTTGTAGTAAGCATAGATGTCATCAATGTATTCTACTACAGTGAGTTCGTTCTTTTTATCAGAACTGTCTATGTCCACAACTGACCAATCTTCTGCATCTTTCATCTCAATTTCCTCATCCTGAATCAAAGATTTAACACATCAATGTCAATCCACAAGAATTATATTCATAACCAAGATATATAAATCATATAAGCTTACCATCCTATCAATTTCCTCCATCATTGCTTCAGTATGCTGCACAAATATTGGCACGTCAGAATAACCAGTGGCCTTGTAATCTTCAACATCGATAATAATGCAGTCTTCTGTTTCCTTTCTAATTGGTGCCATTGGGATTGGTGTCTTTGTTATCTGTGGATATACAATGTTAACATCAACTCAGTTATAAAATAAACCAGGAGGGGATAGACACTGTACCTCACCTGCTGGTTTCTGCAGTTTGTTCGCGATTTGTGCAGCGAACTTCCTGAAATGTCAGTAACCCCACATACAAATTAAACATTACTCTATCTTCAACTCCAACTTTATAAATTCTACAGTCAAGCGCCTACTTAGTATCATGCAACCAAGAAATGGGCCAAACCTTGTGATCGGACGATGAATCGGAACAAGAGGGATCTTGTTAACAACATTGGCTTTGTTTCTACAATGAAATGAAATGAAAATAAAGTTAAAATAGGTAGACAAATCAAGATTAAACTAAAAATTGAATGACCCCCTTTCGCCCCTCTAACTATACACCTGGCTCTACTAGTGAATAGAAAAGTTACAATTTTACACCAAAGTTACAAAGATAGCAGGTAGATATTAGCCAATCCAAATATAGATTAGGATAGAAAGTGATAATACCATGTCATTCAAAGGTCGACCACAAGTTTCAAGTGTATAAAACCACTCCTTCGAATCCACAGCACAAGAGTCAAACACTAAACATTCGGGCAACACATCTTTTTCTTTAACGTATATATTTTTGGCACTTAAAATACATGAAAAATGAATACAATTAGAATATATGTGTTACCATAAGTACAAAAATGACAAAATGAAAGGCTTAAAGATAGTAAACCTACCATTTCGACGTATTCAATCCACACTCGATGAATGCCCAAAAATCAATGTTCAAGCTCGACAGATTATCAAATGCTTCAATGTCACAGATGAAGGATGCTTCTGATAAAAAATGAATTGCAAAGCATCCGAATCAAAATCTGCAACATATGGTACCTAATTTCATCAAATTTCCAAAAAATTCTTTCTCTAACAATGACAACTGTGTGTCATCCAAAAAGCTTATTATAGTTGTATGATAATTGAATCCCCTCTCCAACGGGGGTCTGACTTGAACCAATCATTAGGATCAATAAAGTACTCGACACGATTAGTCTTGCTAGACATGATTACCAAAATTTGCAAAGTTTTAAAGATAAAAACAACTGTAAAATTAAAACTAACAAAAAAAGAAGAATCAAACTGTAAAATAAAATTTATTGGATAAAAAAATTGACCCAATGGCTACACAAAACACCCAAAATTCAAATCTAAACAACCTACTGACTGGACAATAGTGAAATCAGTGAGTAGAGAAACCACCCAAAACGCATTTTCATCAAGGTGATGTAGATAGAAAAAAAATAGAGTTTATAAATTAGTCTATGCATTATAGAATGTGATTCACGGAAAAGAAAAGTAGTTTTCAGCTTAAAAAAATTGCTAGGTAACAAATACTTCAAATGCATGCAATAAGATTAAGATAAAATGAGAAAAATTACCTAAAGTGCAGAGAGATGAATGGCAAAATCAAAAACGCTAAAGTTAGAATGCAATTACACCAAAGGGAAGAGAGAAATCCGAAGCTCAAGCTTTGAGATGAACTTTTTTTGCAACTTTATGAAATTTCTCGTCACCTGAGCTTATTATAATGGGTAAAACATGAAAATAAAATTAAAGGAAAAAATAAAAATTAAAAATAATAAAAATCACAATAATAAATTTAAAGGAAAAAAAAAGTGAAAAAAAAGTAGAATAATAAAAGTAAAGGAAAAATTAAAAAGTAAAAATAATAGAAAACAAAATTTGAGAGATAAATGAGCATGGAAAGATTAAAAATATACTTGAGGTGTGGAGGGGTAAAATGGTACTTTTAATATATTAAAAAACAAAAAAGGCTATTATTTAAAGACATTCTTATTTGAAATTAAATATCTAAAGTCACCCATATTTGAATCTATGACGTGCAATTTCGCTTTCACTCACTCTAAAGTGGGCTAAATTTCAATGGACCGGGTCATACATAGCTTCTTAAACCCTCCTAAAACCCCCCAAATCATTTCTTCTTCTTCTTCCCAAAAATGAATACCTTATGGAAACAAAAACAAAATCAAATACATTTTCATAGAACCATAATCAACCGTTTTTTTTATGGAAATGTATCGAATACACGCAATAAATACGAGAAGCGTGATTGGGTTTACGCTAGAATTGTTATCTACGGTTCCAGTACTGGAAGAATGGGTTAAAGAAGGAAAACAAGTGGAAAAAACTGAATTTCAGTGGATTATCAAAAGATTAAACGTCTATAGAAGATACAAACACGCCCTTGAGGTACTTTTTTTTTTCCGCCTTTTTTGTTGTTTGAGTGAGTTTTGTAGGAGTATTTGTTTACCCTTAAAGCGGTACAGTTGAATTTGTACATGTGGTTTGATGATATGTGGATTGAATTGACTAAATGAATGATTAGTTTGTAATGAACTATTCTCTTCGTTTTATATTACTTGGCTCCTGTTGATCTGACACGCCTCTCAAGTAAGCTTTAATTAGAGGAGTATTTTACTAACCTAACCTTATTAATGACACGTTGTGTTTGTGTAACTCCAGACCCCACTATGTGGGAATATACTGGGTTTGTTGTTGTGTTTGTGTAACTCAAAATTAGACTATTACCGCTTAAATTTGTGGGGAAAATGATTAGCAGATGTGTTGTTCCTTACTCCTGTGGCCATTGGTCACTCTGTCAATCTAACCAAAGTTAACAGCTAAAGAGCATACAAATGAAGAAAATAGCTCCTCAAATTGCAAGACACAGCGGCGTAGAGCCAATTTGTTGGTGTGAAAAGATATGAGCTACTGACTTATATATATTTTCATTCTTGATCTTAGAAAATTTTGCCCTTATCTTTGTGATTTTGTGAACAGGTATCTCATTGGATGACAGACAGAAGATATTTCCCCCCCCCCCCAACCTGTTGATGTTGCAACACGAATTAATCTGATTCATAAGGTTAAAAGGCATTGAAGAGGTTGATAAATACTTCAATAGCATTCCGCAGATACTGAGACGCTCCAATGTGTATACCGCTCTTCTCAATTGCTATACCAACGAGAAGTCTGTAGAGAAAGCTGAGGCCATAATGCAACAACTAAGAGATATGGGGTCTGCCAAGGATACATTGTGCTACAACTGTATGATGAAACTCTATTATAAAACAGGAACATGGGAGAAAATGGATGATCTGATGAATGAAATGAAGCAGAAAGGCATAAATTTTGATCAGTTCACGCTCACGATAAGATTAACTGCATATGCAGCTGCCGGAGATTGTGAGGGAATGGATAAAATAGTATTGATGATGGAGTCTGATAAGCATCTCATTTTGCACTGGACTACTTACAATATTGCAGCAGAGTTGTATTTGAAAGTTGGGCAGGTGGAAAAAGCTTTACAGTTGCTGAGTAAACTGGACAGCATGATTTTGACTCGTGAAAAAAGTTGTGATGCATATAATTCATTGTTAAAACTGTATGCGGAAGCTGGAAAGAAAGAAGAGGTGCACCGAGTGTGGGATTTGTAGAAGAAGAACATGAAAATTCTTAATAAAGGTTACATTGCTGTGATGAGGTCATTAATGAGATTTGGTGATACAGAAGGAGTTGAGAAGATATTTGAGGAATGGGAATCGGAAGATTTGTCCTATGATTTTCGTGTTCCAGACGTATTGATTCGCAGTTACTGTAGAAATGGTCTTCTGTGGAAGGCTAAGGCCCTAATGGACAAAGGAATGTCAAAAGGGGGTGTTCCTTGGGTCACCACATGGTGCCACTTGGCGGATGGGTACATACATGATGATCGAGTCGCCGAGGCTGTAGAAGCATTGAAGAAGGCCATCTCAATATGCCCAAGTAATTATAAACCTAGCAGGGAGACCTTAGTTACATGTGTAAAATACTGGGAGAAGCAAGGAAATGTGGATAATGCAGAGGACTTCGTAAGGACTTTAAAGACGGGGCATATGTTTTCAGCAGTTTTTTGTGACAAATTGTTGCACTTTATTAAGGAAGAAAAAACTCTACATACCTGGGTGACACGGCTTCTGTGGAAACAACTGACTTGAGCGGCTCTCGCAAGTTTAGGTCTGACAAACCACACCTGTAACTTGTAAGTATGAACTGAAGCTATTAAGCAGACTAGATATGGAGCAACTAAAGAGAAATTTATCAGACAAAGATCCTTTTTCTCTGCGTTTCAGAACTGAAAGCTGATATTTCTCATTGAAACTCACCTATGGTTAGTCTCAAGTGATATTAGGCAGCATATTCATTAGGCTGTAAGTAAGTTAAGATTGTCCTCAAGAGAGACAAACACATTGTTCTTACCATACATTTTGTCAATGAGCTTTGTTAAAAGGCCAAAATTCCACAGAATGTGGATCTTCTTTGTTTTGGTAACAAAAGCTGGTCAGTGCACTAAAGTTCCTTTCTTGAGCTTGTTTGATTTTGGTTATGAAGGGACATTACTTCGTTTACGCCATATGGTGTTATTGTTTTGATGGTGAAAGTGATGGTGTTAAAATATTTTTCATATTTTGAACAGTCCGGGCCAGACTGTCACCTAGTGTTTGCCTAGGCTGAAAATTGAACCCGAGACCCCATGGTGCCCATCCCAACTTCATTGAACTGTTAGGCCACACCGTTAGGTGCAATGATTCGTTAATCTTTATGCTAGTTTTTATTTGAATCAAATATGGCAAATTCATTACAACAGTTTGGATATTCTTTGTGGTTGGCAAGACAGTGACATGTCAACCGACCATTTTTCTGATTTAAAATTTTTGATGCAACAATTTGTAATCACATGATTAAGTGTGAAGCTTATTAAAATATCTTATATTGGGTGGGACATGAGCTTAAATTATGTTGGATATGACAAATCTTATTTAAGAATATTAAAAATATATTTAATCAACACCATGATTTTCTCTATATTTGCCTAGCAGGCCACCGCCCTAGTGTCTAATTTACTTTGATTGTAATAATGTTAGGACCCCAATTCTTTACTAAGTGATTGTTTTTCCTATATTTTCTCTTTATACACCTTTATAGCTATTCCACCAACCATCTCTTTTAGTAAAGTCTAAAGCTATAAATGTGAAATTTTCTATTCTATTGAACTCGTTTATTCTACTTTGATCTTCAACTCTCAAGAGCAACACATTCTTTTAGAATTCAAGAAAAAACTACTGACTCTAACCATCTAACCACATTGATATCCCTGACTATTGCTTCATCACACCCAAACCAGTCTTTTTTATAAATAAAAAAATAAAAAAAATAAAAAAAGAAGTTTTTTGTTAGACCCATTTTTTTTTATCAAGCAAAGTAGGCACTAGAATTGCAACAAATTGGGTACCCAAGAAACTTATACAAAAATTGAGCTAAAAAACCTTTGTCCAAATTATACAAACTTAATTACTACAATATGTCTTGTATCGAGTTTGTAATGTCCATGGAACACTGGTTAAAGTCAATAACATATTTATATACTACCAGTTTGCCACTCTTAAAATAGGAGTATTTATTATGAAATTTATGATAAGTATAATCTGAAACACACATATGGTGCAGTATTATAACAGAAGTGTTTTAGCCAGCATCATTATTATAAACCTAGTGGTAATACATTTATCATATTTTCCCTAGAGTGAAGACAATTATGGCAAAAGTATTCCATCATTTTAGGGGGACAAACTTCCTAATAGTTTATTCAAAGAGATCAACAAATAAGTGTGAACAAAGCAACATGACAAGCCTTAGACACGACATGTTGGGGACCATACAATCACTTATTGTCTGCTTTATATACGGTGCTTTTAACTTATATACGTAGATAACATTAAGAATTTTGCCACTATCACTCTATCTGCGCACTTTAACATATCATAATCCTATGGCCCGCTACCTGTAATTATCTCAGGATGGTAGAAAATGGAGAGCAAGAAGGAGAGATTTGGAATAAGCCATTTGACCAGGAGTTCACGGGTTCAAGCCGTTGAAAAAGCCTCTTGCAGAAATGCAAGGTAAGGCTGCGTAGAATGAGCCCTTATGGTTCGCCCCTTCTCACAACCCCGCGCATAGCGGGAGCTTTAGTACACCATGTTGTCCTTTAGTGGAAACTGGAGAGAGTAATAACGCAAAATGTCAAGAATGTACACAGTTTAAACTCATTATACTTGAGCCAAAATTTTGCTTATTATCAATCATCTCACAGATATGATTTTTAACGACTTGATGCTCATCAACATCAGTTTTGTACAATGTGTACAAGATGAAATGGGGGAGGGCAAAAGAGCGCCTTAATGAAACTAGAATAACAACAGGCAAAGAAAAAAACAGCAGAAGAGGAAAAGGGTAATTCTGTTCAGAGACTTGTCCGCCTGCATTTCCCGCCTTCTCAATCTCGGGCTACTATTTGCCACTGGATGATAAGAGTTAGGATATGTGTATAAACTCTCTGAGTTCCCAAATACCCTGGCGTAGACCATCTCTCCGATCATTCCAGCAACTGGATGAAAGACACCAACGGCTGTATTGCTTCCAAGATTGAGTGAATGCGGCGATGAACTGTTGAGGTAACTGGCATACGGGTCATAGGCATTAGGGTGTGGAAGTCGTTGAGTAGGATTAAAGGAATTTGACAAGGACAAGGGACCGAAAGCAGGTGGCCTAGGAGGCACTTTTAGAGTGAGCTTGTTTTCAGGCTCAGATTCAGGCAGTGTTTCCCCACGCCCGTAGAGAGGGACTAAATCTGTTTGGGAGATTTCAGCCTTGCAAACTGGGCATTGAGGACGTACATCCGAAGACAGAGAGCCACTCTGGAAGTGAAACCACTTGTAAATGCAAGGCCAACAATAGAGATGGCCACAAAGTGTAACAACCGGATCACGGGCAAAGTCCAGGCAGATGTTGCAATCAAAGCAGGCAGAAGTCTTCTCCGAGTCTGATGATTCTGGAGTAGGGATCGATTTCCACTCATTTGAATAATACCTATCGAAGGCCATGAATTGTTTCTAAACAGTAGGATCTTTCCAAAATCTGAAAGCAAGATCAATAGTTAGCAACAGGAATAATAAATTTAAATCAAAGTAGTATAGAATTGTAGATCATTAGTAGGCAGGCTACTGCATAAAGAAAAAAGGGTGGGAAGGAAGCTAGCTAGTAGCTTCCATACAACAAACACAAATTTAATAAGATTAGTGAAGCTTCCAAACAATCCATAGCCACCAAAGGAGATGGATCAATCACAAAAATGATATGCATTTTAGCTTGTTACTTCCATTTTACCAAAAAATATCCAGTAACAGACATGCTAAGCTGATCAAAATCTCATAAAAGTTATAAGCAAAGAATTATCAATGTTACTGACTTCAATAATAATCTCAGAAAAAAATCAAATAGTCTACGGGAGTAGAAATATCGGCGCGAGGGGAACGGTATCTTTTCAACTCGAAATACCTACTACATAAGAGCTCTATTCTTCCCACTGCATCAAATCAGCGGGACTACTTGGAACTAAATTTCCAAAAGATAGTTGGGCCAACTAACTGCCTCAATGTGACAAAATATCTCAATCCTAAATCTATCCTACTTCTGCACAGTAAAAATCTCAATCCAATTCAAACATACCCCCTTTAAACTCTCCTTTTTTCCACTTTCTCCATTTGTCGAGATCTCGGGTTCAAATCCCAACAGAGACAAACAAAAAAACACTAGGCGTTTTCTGTCCATTTGTCCTTAGACTCAGTGGACAGAGATACCTGGTACCTGCTGGTTGGTGGTGGGAGTTAACAAGTATCCCGTGGAGTTAGTCGAGATGTGGCAAAGCTCACCTAGACACCACGGTCACAAAAACTACTGAACATGATCAAGATCAATAACAAAGATTCCTTTAATATTTTATGACATTCCCAAGAATAATTGAGGAAACTCTCTTCTAATTCATAACCATAAGATCAAGAAAATCCAGAAAATCATTTCTTTGAGACCAACAAAGAT
This sequence comes from Capsicum pubescens, assembly GCA_030864215.1. NCBI lineage: Eukaryota > Viridiplantae > Streptophyta > Magnoliopsida > Solanales > Solanaceae > Capsicum > Capsicum pubescens. The sequence goes on along the minus strand of CM061539.1, from coordinate 171,900,959 downwards.
CATCATCTATAGGACAATATATGATCAAACACAAGAACTGAATAACAGTAGTAAGTACCATACAGATCAACAGAAAAAAACCCACCAAAGATCTAACCTTTGATTAAGGAAAAAAACAACAATAATCACGGGAACATAAGTTTACTATTCAAGAAAGAAGAGAACGAGCTCAAATTCTTACCAATCAAAGCAAAAGGGTTGAGATCAAAAAACAGAAAAACAGAATTCAGACTTTCAAGATTCAAATGGAAAACCCCAAGTGATTAAACAGAGGAAAAGGGAAGAAAATAGGCTTCTTTTGAGAGGTAAATAGCAAGTGATTGAGCTGAGAGATAGAGGAAATGGTGGAGCAGTTTTATAAAACAACAAAACTAATGCAACGTGGCTGATTAGGACTGGGCTATCTCTTATTTGTTTTTGTTTTTATTGAATTTTCAAAATTTCTACCTAATTATTTTATTTTATTTTATTTTTTCACAGCTACCTTATCATGTACTCCACTACTTTACTATATTGGTTATTTGGTAGTGGATCACGAGTCGCACATGTGAACCGATTCGAATCATTTAGAAAGGGATAAGATTGAAGATTTATAAAGCAAGTTATCTTAAAAGCTATACAATCACTATATTTATGGTGCAATGCCGGGACGGAGCCACCTTAGCTTAGCGCTAGGGGTTTCATTCGAGTATTTTTTGATGAATTTTTTTTACTATTTATACATGAATAAAATTATTTTTTTATGTATATATAGTTGATATTGAACCCCTTTAACTAGTTCGTGTGCTTACTTATTTTGATCATGCTTGTGAATATTCTTGATCTTGGATTGGAATTGTTAAATGCTTAATCTCTCTTCCACGAGAAAAATACCCTTTCTTTTATGTGAAGAGAATAGTTTTTTTCTAGTTCTTTCTCTAACATGCTAAAGAAGGTATCTAGTTTGTGAAATATAATTTTGTTTGTAAGAGATTTAAAGTTTAATTTGAGGATATTCTTTTGATGGAAATTTTAGCAAAAATAATATATTGAGTGAAATTTTATAAGTGGATTTTGAGGAGGATAGAGTGTAGGTTGATTCTATTTCTAGATTCATCCTATCGAAAAGCCAGACAATGTTCGATTATTGATTAATCTTTTATCCTATTCAACAACTTTCATACCCTCGCCTCCTATCTAAGGTGGTGTTCTTAGTAAGTTAAAATTGTGTCATGTATTGCCTAATCACCTCTCATTAATACTTCTTCGACCTATCTCTATTTCTCTTCATGCCCACTGATGTTGAAAAATTGAAATCATGATTTAGAATGTCAGATCATGTCTTCTTTTTTTTAAGCATTTGAGAATTGAAATCATAATCTCAAATCACATATTTAAACATTGATTTGAAATCATAATTTAATATCATGATTTCATATCGCATGTCCAATTCAAACTAAGAAAATAAGTTATTGCTTTCAATAATAAACCTAAGAAGAATAGAGACTTCCTTGTACTATTGACGAATTGAAATAGCCTAAACCCCGTTTTATTAGAAATGATGCAGTGCTTAGAATTTGTTCCTCCTTAATTAGAGATTTTGAATTTGAATTAGATAAATGAAAAAGATCTTGTTGGAATCGACGTCTTAAAAAATGGCCCTTTAATAGGTAAATCCAAGTTAGTTAGACTCTAATTTTATATTAAATACAAAATGATTTTATTTTTTTTTTTTAAAAAGGACATCGCCTAAAAGCGTTTTTTTTTTTTTTACTGTAGTCCAATTTCCTCTATAGTAAATATAATTTAATTTTTTTCTAACACTAGAGATAGTCGTAATATTATATTATGTTATATCTACTTCAGAAAATAAATTTTTTGCTGTTAACATTCTTTTAATTAATCAAACCATATGAAAACTTTTGAAACAAGGGAAGGTAAAATGACATTTCTAGAAGGGAACAAAAAATGACTTGTCAAAAAATAAATAAAAAATCTTATGGTTCTTGGTAAAAAAAAAAAAATTTCTTTTTTGGTTCCTTCTGGTTTATGTTTATATTCAATCTTCCTTGTCCGTAGCTTCTGGAAGGCAGGTGATTGAATTAATTTCTATACTTCATACACTGTATTAAATATCTAATTAATGCATGTTTAATACTCCTCCATTTCTAATTAATTGTCATTATTTTTATTTACACACTTTAAGAAAAATATTATGCAGTTGGCCTCTAATATGATTAAATTATCCTTATTTATCATTCCTCTCTATTTAATACTCTCTCCGTTTAAAAATACTTATTTATTTACCGCTTTGAGAAATGTATAGTATATACCCTCTATCACAATTTATACTACTTACTTTTCCTTTTTAGTCGGTCTAAAATAGTGACATATTTTTAGATTTAGAAAAAATTTAGTTCTAAAATTCATTTTACCCTCAATGAATGATTTATAGCGAATAAAAAGAAATAAATGGAGCAATGTTAATAAAAAGAAATAGAGGGAGTAATGTTAAGGGATCGTTTGGTGTGAGGTATAAAGTATAAATAGTCGCGAGATAGAATGTAATTTTATCCCGTGTTTGATTGGAGGTATTCATTAGTTTCGAAATTATTTATTCCACTATTTATACCATAGTGATGGAATAAGTTGTTCAATATACATGCTGGAATAAATAATTCCGATATAACTAATCTCGGGATTAATTATTTCGGAATAACTTTTTCTCAACTAACCAATCCGTAAGGGTAAAAGAGAAAAAAATCTTTTATTTTTTTCTTGATATGTCAAAAGTGACAAGTAAAAATGAAAATTCATTTTAGAAATAAGTATTAATAAATATAACAAAGTCTTTTTTTATTTTTAAACTATCCGATTAAATTATGCCACATAAATTAAGACAGAATTGATACGGTAAAACTATCCTTATATTTATCATTTTTTAGGAGGTATACTAAATCAAACGCGAATAAGTAAAAATAACCATATGAGTATGTTTTCAATATAATTTAATTCATGAAAAATAAACTTCAACCATAAATAAAAATACGAAGAAACAACAATTTTATTGATAAACGAGGTGGTTACAATCTGTTGGGTTTTGATCTTCATGAATATCTCATGAATTTATTGGGACTTTCAAGATCGTTGATCTATTTGTGAATATCCTGTGAATTTATGAGATATTGGAGATGCCTCTTTAAAGGGATATTCCCCCCCCCCCCCCCCGCCCCTTTATATAAGCGTAATGTGGGGTTTAGGTAAAGTAGTCATCAAACTAGATTTAGGATAAAGTATCCCAAGAACTCTAATCAAAATTGAACCTTTTTTGTAAAGTCCACAAAATTTCAATATCTCCCGATCATTTTACGAATACCCATCAGTTTAGGGGATATTCAAGATGTCTGTTTCAGGGAATATATTAGCCTTTAAATAGGTGGGATTTAGATAAATAACCTTCAAGAACTCTAACAGAATTTAAATTTTTCTCGAAGAGTCCCACAAATTTTAGATTTCTACAGAGTAATAAGATTGTTTGTGTTTCTATTCCATCTGGCTTGTCCTTCTAGAAGGCATTTCATTGAATTGATTTCCTACACTTTATAAATTAAACTTCCATTTAAATCTGCCACATGAAGGTTGGGGCTGAGTGGAAAAGTTGATCCCACTATGAATCTAGTCTAGACAAGAAAAAAAATTAAAATTATAGGAGTTGAAAATATTGAGATACAACCATTTTTTAAAAATAATTTTCATGAATGAAAATGACACAAATCACAATCAAGAAAGAGTACTAACAAGAACACATGTTCCATTTTAATTTGTACAGACTGATATAGATCTATTTTACCTAATTTTCAAAATGTAAATAAAGAATAATTAACCTATGAAGAGAAAAGTAAAAAAAAGGTAAAGGGAAATGTGATGAGTTCTTCTTTAATAAATTTTCCAATATTACTTCTTCTAGAAGTCCATTTGTCTAATTAAATTTAGGAAAAATTACAGTTTATAGGTAAAATCTTTTATAATTACATGGTATGGATAATATTTTAAATAATTACAATTTATAGGTAATTGTTAGTTAAAATTCAATTTTATGTGGGCCTATTTATACAAATATAATTTGTAATGTATATAACTAAGACAAATAAGTTTTCTCTCTCATAATTAATATTTTATTCTCTTCCTTAGCCTACTGGAGAGATATGCTAATGCAGCAAAGGTTACTCCTTCAATCTTATTGGATGTTATAGGCGGCAGAAGGTATTCAATCCAAATTCTAACTTTTTACTCAAAATTTTTTTTGCTAAAGATTGTGAAAATTTCAAACTCTTTTCCATTGAGCTATCAAAAAATATATCTCTTTCTATTTTTTCTCCCATTTTTTCTATAATTTTGTATTTTCAACTACACATTAGCTGTATTTTGTCCATTGAAGATTACCTTAAAGCTTTTTTCGTCCCTAAAAACTCGCAGAGATTTGATTTGAAGATTTTTATGATAAATTTTATATATTTACGAATATACAGAGTTGTTCTTCTTTACTTTTTTAAGTTAATTGGTCAAGTGTGTAAGGACAAAACCACTTTAAAATCGGCGATGACCCAATATGCAATCCGAAACAGATTTCAATTAAATACAAAAAAAATAAATGGGAACGGGTAAGTTGTTGTATTTTATGATTATATATGTTTTTGTATTTGTATATTTTTTTTAGTATTTGTATATCTGTATGTAGTTGTAGTTGGTTATTTATTTTTTAGTTGTATTTGTATATCTATATATAATTTTATTTGTATATATGTTTTAAAATTATATCTGTATAGTTGTAGCCTGCATGTAGTTGTATTTGATTATTTATTTTTTAGTTGTATATGTACACCTGATGTAATTGTAGTTGTGTATATGTTTTATAATTGTATGTGTATATCTGTATGTAGTTGTATTTGATTAAATTTTTTTTAGTTGCATATGTATATCTGTATGTAATTGTATTTACATATATGTTTATTAATTCTATTTGTATAACTGTATGTAGTTGTATTTGATTATTTGTTTTTTAGTTTTATATGTATATATGTATGTAGTTGTATCTGTATATATGATTTTTAATTGTATTTGTATATCAGTATGTAGTTGTATTTGTATATATGTTTTGTAATTGATTTTGTATATCTGTATGTAGTTCTATTTGTATATTTGTTTCATGTATATCTTTTTTTTTTGTTTATGCATAGCGTTGGGTTTCAAAAAAATCGTATTTCAAAAATTTATAATAAAAATTTAAATTTGGAACATACCTATAAAAATAGTTGTTGAATTATTCCTCTTTCTTCTCTCTAATCTTTCCAAAATAATTTTTTCAGATTTAATACATGCCTTAAATCACAGATAATGAGCTTTAATGCTTAGTAATTGAAGAGTAATTAGTGGGAAGTTGGAGTAATTTAAGGAGATTTAATGCTTTCAAATTTCCTTTTTTATCTCTTGTTCAGTTAAGTTATTTTTCTACTGATTTGTATAATTCTGTTATATATACAAATACGGCGCGAATGGGGCATTTTCGAGCCAAATCAGTGTGCTATAGCCCATGTTTCGGGGGTGGGCCTGGGGTTCGGGGGTGGCGTGGGCCGAAAATCAACCGGGGTGTGCCAGGGAGGTTGGTGATCGTCTCAGTGTGGTCCGTTTATTTATTCAAGTCTATTTGGTTGGTCAAACGGCGCGAAAAGGACATTTTAGAGCAAAATCGGTGTGCTATAGCCCACGATTTTAGGGGTAGGATCGGGGTCTGGGGGTGCCGTGGGCTGAAAGTCGACCGGGGCATGTTAGGGAGGTTGGGGATCATCCCAATATGGTTCGTTTATTTATTCGAGGCCATTTGGGTGGTCAAACGGGCAAAACGGTGCGAACGGGGCATTTTCGGGCTAAATTGGTTTGCTATTGCCCACAATTTCGAGTCAGGGCTCGGAGTCCGAGGGTGTCGTTGGCCAAAAATCGACCGGGGCGTGCCAGGGATTTTGGGGATCGTCCCAGATTGGTCCGTTTATTTATTCATGGCCATTTGGGTGGTCAAACGGGTGAAATGACTCAAACGGGACATTTTCGGGCCAAATAGGTGTGCTATATCCCATGGTTTCAGAGGTGAGCCCGAGTTCCGGAGGTGCCGTGGGCCTAAAATCGACCGAGGCGTGCTTGGGAGGTTGGAGATCATTCAAGTGTGGTCCGTTTTTTTGCCTATAATTTGTAATTATTGAAACTTTCACTAGGAAGTTAGTTATAGGTCTTATACTTTATCTGTTATATATACAAATAACTATTACCTACTTTTGCCTATAATTTGTAATTATTGAAACTTTCACTAGAAAGTTAGTTATAGATCTTATACTTTACTTATTTGTGAATTTTTGCCTTAAATTTAGGGAAATTTACTGTACTTAATTGAGTCAGCAAAGCATAAAATAGAATGGAAAACGTGAATAATGTTTTTGTTCTTCGGTATATGCATTGCTCACTGAAGCAATATGGCTGTTGAATTTTTCTTATAAAATTTGATAGTATAATTTATCTTTTTTAATATTATTCGTGTCGGGCTAGCTTTACTAGAGAAAATTATAAGATAGGATATCATAGGAAATGATCTTGAATTTTATTTTTCTGGTCAGAACTTCTTTTATTCATAAGATATAAGTTTGTTATAATATGCGTATAAATTAGTTTTGCCCATGAAATAGGAGTTTGAGATATTCAATAAGTTAAGGAGATAGAAGAAGATGGTTTAATTTCTTGCCTATTGGGTCTGACTTTTTAGCTGTATTAGCTGAGTTACTTTGTGAATTATAAGAATGACTTTTATAAAGCAGCAGAAAAACATATGAATAACTGAATTAACACAAGCAATACATCACAACTTGTGAAAGTTTAACACCATATGTAGAACTTGTATTGTCAAATTTTGTTAATTGGGCAGTTCTTCGTACTTATTGAAATATACGAAACTTCTGTCTTATGGAAAAAGTAAATTTATGCCCATAACTTGTATCTGATAGGCAATGAAAATTTTGCCTCGCAAATTTTCTAAAGCAAGAATTATTTTTTGAACAAATTAACAAACAAGGCTATATATTCAAGATCATCCCTTATGAAAGTTATTCCTATAATTCACTCGACATAAAGCTTTGTATACGCTAAGTTTATGGGCTGAAATAAGTGAACTCGAACCACGTGCACTAACATCTACAGTAGGATAAACCATCACCTCTTAGATCCCTTGATTGATTTTACCATAGAGGCCATCGATACAAGTTAACTTTCAACCGAACACAACTTACAACTTTAATCGCATTATATAATCCAAATAGCAACTCTTCTCAAAATCTCCTTCAAGAAGTGTTAAAGTTAAAATCTCATTCTAACTAAGAATTCTTATGATTTCAGAGGATTTCACTACAGTAAAATAAAAAATGTAGGCCTTCCCATGTTTGCGCAACTATTTAGTTTTAAGTACACTGGTGTTAAGACTGATTCACGCCCTTCTCCGACCCTAGTTGCCCAACTTGAGAGCAGAAGCCTAATGTGTTTCACTTATTTATCAGGGTTTTATGATCGATTTACGACCTGCGAATGTCAAAGACGTCCTTGAAGTGATCTCATAGTTCCTACGGAGTGAAGATGATGAGGTCAGTCCATAAATTTTCCTTTCTTTTCTTTTGCGCAGCAAATAAAACTATATTTGTCAATCAAGTTTGTTCCGCTGCCGTAAGCTTATTAATCTAACTCAAATTAACACACGTCAATTTCACTCACCGGATTAAAGAGCCACCAATCGCTATATATCTTTCTTAGAAAAAAAATTACGGAAATTCTTTCTTTTTTTATCCACGCTTAAACAATTTTTTTCTTTTGGGCCTTAACAAAAAAAACTATTTTGGGCTTGTTTGATGGATACTCTGATCCATTAAACCCAAATTTTCTATTTTGAACTTTGTTTCTTCAACCGACATACCCGTTTGAACAATAAAAGGAAAGGAAATTGGAAATTGGAACCATATAAAAGAGGAAATTTCCCACAAATAAATTTGAACGGATACCCTAATGTTCGCTGGGATTTCAATTGTCATCTCCACTGGAATCAACGCCTTTGCAGGTTTAGTTAGCGTTTTTACTAGTCCATTGCCATAATTTTTTTTTGTAAAATTAATTAATTTATGTTATCTGTGTTCATGCATTCTTTTTCTTCAATACATTCATATTCCTGGGTGTTGATCATTTGATAAACGATTTTTTTTTGTTTTTTCAAATTTAATGGTCATTTTATAGGAGTTGGATTGTTGGCCCAATTGTTTATTTAGTATTAAGAGCAGTGGCGGAGCCAAAATTTTCATTAACCTTTTATATATATATATATATATATATATAAAATAATTTTAACCTTATATATACAGTTAATTTTTTCTGCGGGAGGGGGTTCGGGTGAAACCCTAGGCCCTAGCTCCGCCCTTTAATTCCAGAGACTGGTGTGCCTTTGTCTTTCACATTGGGCTGCTAACACAATGCCGTCTTGGTTCAGTAATTTTGGGTTAGTTGGTCTTTCTTAAAAAAAAAAAAGTTGTTGGTGCAAGGAGTTAAATTGGCAACTGCCGCGTTTTGGAATTTGTATTCGGAATAGCTTGTTGAATAAGGAAAGATAACAAAGGTTCAGTAATGGTTTCAACACAATATACATACTAGGAAAAAAAGGCTCAAATTATACGGTAGATACATTTTTTGTGTTGAATGAATTCTTTTATTTGATGATCATTTACATTAAAAGAATGTTTTTCTCCAGTGGATCATTCGGGTTGTATTTATAGGGGTTGTGTTTATTTTGGGTGCATAGAGGACTGTCTGTTCCAGCTATATGATGAGCATCCTTTTTTAATGTTTAGAAATTTTGAGCTAATTTTGTAGGCAGTTAAAGTGGTGATAACCTTTACAAGAAGTCAAGAACTATGGAAGTACATTTTTTATGCATTTAGTTTTCTATTTTCTTCAATGGTGCTTGCATGATGTATCTATCTGATAATATGATCTGTTTGACTGATGGTGTTTGCTAAGGGTAATGACACTTTGGCAGGTTGATAACTGGACGTTAGAATAGATAGAAAATGAACAACTCTTCTGCAGGACCTTCATCTAAAGCTAGAGCAGGAGCGTCACAACCTTCAGAAAGTTCATTTAAAAGGAAACGTGGCATGTTTCAGAAAGACTGTCAGTGACTATTTATATAGATGTGATAATGTTATTAAATCACTTCACCTTGTTTTATTTATTAACGCTTCCCTTTTTTATTACACAGTGCAACACATGATGTATGGTTTTGGAGATGATAGCAATGTAAGCTGCCTCTCTGTTTCACTATTTATCTTCTCATTGTTTTTCATCTGTGTATGTCCATAATCGTTAATTGTTATGCTTATGGCAATCCAGTTAATTATGTCAGGCTGCTGTCACCAAGTCTTTTGTGTGTACACACACATTGATAGTGGGGAAATTTGCAGTTTATGTGGGTCCAGATTGAATATGGCCATTGCTTATTGCTTTCTTTCAACATTCTAATAACACCATTATCTGGTTATGGGAAATACTTTAATTCTTCTCTGATAACAGTACTTAGCTTGTGTGTAATGTCTGGAGGGACTGGACTTTTAGGGGGACCAAGAACCTGTTCTGAAGAAAGAACAGAAATTCAGGAGTTGGAGTTTTGTAATGATATTGTCTAGTTGGTTTTTAAAAATGATAATCTTCTTTGAGGAATAGAACACAGTCATAATCCTTAGTGACTCCTCCATCTTTTTTTTTTTAAATTAAGGTAATGCGTTAGTGACTCCATCATAGATGATTTTTCTTGAAGTTTTTTTTCTTGATGTGTTCCCTTTTGTGGCTCTAAGTTTATTGTTTCTAATTTAATCAACTGATACTGGACTTCAAAAGGAATCGGGATGGATGATGGTTGATTACCTTACAAATATCAAAATTTTATGTCTAATAGTTGCGCTGATTCTGATTTCTATTAGTTACTGGTATTATTTTATCCCTTGATCTTTACTCAACTTCTGGTGCTGCACTTTCAGCCACTTCCGGAAACTGTCACACTTGTGGAAGACATTGTGGTGGATTATGTCACTGATATGGTGAGTTGAATTTGCTACTATGCAGTGCTATTCTTTAGAAGAGGTTTCGGTGAATACATCTTCCTTCATAAAGCTTTGCATTTTGTACAATTTGTTTTCTATTAGTATTTGATTTTAGAAGAAACATGCATTTGGTCCTATCTTTTAAGCTCTTCAACTTGCGTAGGTGCACAAAGCTCAGGATGTTGCAACCAAAAGGGGGAAGCTTTTGACAGAGGATTTTCTGTTCTTAATTAGAAAGGTAGGTCTTTTCCTGAATTCCACATGCATATGTATAATATGTATGCATATCTGCATCTGTAGTAATATGGTGAATATTTAGTTGAAAATATCCATCCCATTTTTGCTCAATGAGAGGTCCTGTGAGTTTTCTGCATTATTTTTCAATTAAGAACATGAAGGAAACTATTGGGACCTGCCGATTAGTGGAACAAACCAATATCCGGATAGCCAAGTGTAGTTGGACTGAAACTGAGATTTATAGTTTGCTTAATCGCTAGTTTAAGGTTTTATTGTTGCAATTATTTTGGTTTACCTCATGTGTGTTACTACTGCTCTCACACTGAATAATTGGTTTCATTATGGTAGAAGATCATAGTTAAACATGTATCGCTACTACAGAATTGTCTCTCAAAATGGTTCCCTAGGGTAATTTCATGTATCTTTGAACCTGATAAACCTGAAACTCTTTTGGACTAGTTCGATGCTTCCGTGGCAACTAGAAATGCTGTGAATGGTCAGCTTCTTACTATGTTGATCATTAAAACAACAATCTACTTCAATTTTTGGTTGGGGGGAGAATTAGGCTTTGAGATTATGACATTGCCTAGGGCTTATTTCCTTTTATTTAGTTAACAACTCAATAGAATGAGGCAAGTGGCACTAAATTTTAGTGCCAGTTGCCTCATTCTGTTGTGTTGTTGACAGCTTTCTTTTTCTGTGGAATGAATATATGTCAACACATCAGTAGCTGTCAAAAGAATATGGATGGTCGTTCTGAAAAATCAGTCCTGCTATTTTTGTATAGGCTTTACGAGCAGGATATGATGTTACTACAATTTTGCTTTATGAGCGTCTGAATTTTGGATGGATACCGTTGTACTGTGCAGGACCTGCCGAAACTTAACCGGTGTACAGAACTGTTGTCCATGAATGAGGAGTTGAAACAAGCTCGGAAGGCTTTCGAGGTTGATGAAGAGAAATTGGCTCGTGAGGGGGATGTGTGAAGTTATGATCTTACTTCAGAATGCCGAAATTGAGCGGCACAATAGGACCGGTCTACAATTTACCAACACCGGAGTAAACAGCTGCTTCTCATTTTTCTCTAGCACAATGGAAGCTGCGCGTTAGAGCTATGTAACCTTAGTTCATTTTACCTATCTCTGTAAGCATCTTTTCCTCTTTGTTCCATATTCTTAGTCACTTTGCATCTTTAGATCCTCAATGATGAAATCAGTTTCTTTTCGTTGATGCATTGAATGCCACCGGTATGTAATAGTTCTAAAGATGGGTGTGGGAGGTAGTTATAACATTATCAATCTACTTATCTACTTGTTTGTAGATTTGCACAAACTGAAGGATTGAATTTGTTAGGTAACTTGAGCAGTCACCCTATTAGATGGAGTTTATTATGCAAAAGATGGAATATCTCGTACAGCTTTTACCTGTTAAGGTCCTGGTATCGCTTTTCACCAAATCCTTCATTTGTTTTAAGGTATTTGGTTAAATTGAAAAAGATAGTACTATCTCGTAACCTGCAGAGCACGTTTAAAGTTCTGCAGTAGTGTGGTGTTTGAATTCGGCTCAAATGAAGTACTCCCTTCATCCCAAATTACTAGTCACAAATTTCCTAATTTGATTTCTCATTTTATTATCTTTTTTTATTAACCAAGAAGAGATAATTTTTTTTATTTTTTTTTTCATATTTTACCCTTTGTATTAATTACTTTTTCTTCAAATTAAAATGTAAACATCATTTAATAGGGGTACAATGGTAAACTAGGCATGTTATTAATTTATTTTTTTTAATTAATGTGTCATCTCAATTTGAGACGGAGGAAGTAAATCAAAGTAGTAATGAAAAGAAAACAGTAACAACAAAATATTGCGATCATCTAAACATAATAAACAACATATGGTAACAAATAACAAAAGCAAGAACCACATTAATAAAGCTAATACTACGACAACACGATGCTTCAGGCTACCAACAAACCTAACTCTAGGGGTGGGCATGGTATGGTACGGTATTTGAAACTTCAATACGGTAATTTCGTTATTCGATTTTTAAAAACATTATATCATTATCATACCATATTAATTTGGTATTTTAATATTCAGTCACGGTATTTTGCAGGATGATAATCTGTAACCATAGTTTGTTCAACTTTGACAATATATACTCGTATAATAGAGTATTATTACTTTGACTTTTCAAAAAAGCATGTCTCAATTGTCATAATTACACATTACACGTATAAAAAATTTCAAAAAGAAGTACAAACAACTTTTTTTGTTAGTCAATTACACAAAAAAAAACATTACAATCAAGATGGAGTTGCCAAAGTTCTAATGTCTTAATATTTTTTGTACTAATACTAAGTTGTATATTTGTTAATATATATATATACATACTTCAGTATGGTATTCGATATTTCAACCTGCCATTTATAAATATCGTATACTGTATCACATACCAATTTTTTTTTAAAATATATACCATATAACATACCAAATATCATAATATCAAAATCACAGTATCAAAAATTTTGATTTAATATAGTAATTCTGTATTATACCATATCATATCCGCCCCTACCTAACTCCGTCAAAAAACAAGACAACGATTAATTACCTACAATTTTATTGTCATATTAATTAATATGATATAGTATGTCAAATTACTTGACGAATAGTTGTAAGAAAAGGTCATACTCATACCAAATGAAACGGTAAGGTACAAATTGGTACATACATATGTTTAGCAAAAAGAATTAATTACTCTTTCACCAACTCATCATCCCTCCACTCAGTTTCCCGCCAACACAAATATAAATACTCCCACCCATTTTGAATTCTCAAAAACTCTCTCTCTCTCTCTCTCTCACACACACACACACACACAGAGCACGCTGATTCTCAGAGTTACTCTAGAGAAAATGTCAGCTGCAAAATCAAGCGCAAGGAAGAGAGTTTCGGAGCCGCAAAAAACAAAATCGGAGAGCAAACGGCGATCCAGCCCCGTCGAAGATGAATTCGATGCTGAGATCTCTGAGTACGATTTCATTTTCGTTTTAGTTTTGTTAAATTTTCTCTAAATTTTGTACTGGAATTTGATGAGATCAAAGCGAAATTGACAGTGATATCAAAGGGATTATGACGGCGCTAAAGCAGATAAGAGAGAAAGCACAACAGGACGGTCTGAAGAAGAAAGAAGAAACCATCTCTAGGTGCATTTCTCTATTCCTGTTTACGTTTGTAGTCGATTTCTCGTGTTTGTAGGTATATTGACGCTGTATAAATTTGTTTACCTGTAGTTAAATCGTTGTTTATGCTGAAGTATTTGCAGACACAATATCACGTGTTTTTGCTGTGTAATTCCTGTGTTGATTGTGAATCTATTGAAGTTTCATCAGTTTCGTCAGCTAGGAGGAACTAGATGTTTGCTTCTTCCTGCAGAATTGGTGTTTCGTACTCTTTGATTTGCAATTTTTTCATTTCGTTACACTTGGATTAGCATATAGATCTAAATACTCTGGTATAGAGTTGGTAATCAGCAGTGAAAATTGTAAACGTTTTGATTAGGATCTTGTTTTGATCAAATTAATGCATTCTAAGCTTTTTGTTGCCTTTGTGCACAGTGCTTCTAGCAGAAATTTTGGTTTTAGAAAATGCAAGTGAGAGTTGATTTTCTGGAGACTCCAGATATTCATTTTTTTTGGGAGTTTTCTGATTATGCTAATGATAGGTGTACGTTGTTTAAATCAGTTTCGTGCATTAATAAGTTCGTAGAATTGCTCAACGCTGCTTAAACATCGAAAAGTGATTCTAGTTACGACTTATTAAGACACTCAAGCAGTTATACTTGCAGTCCTAAGACGTAGCCGTTTGACGGATTTGATGTATTGTGTAACATATTTTAATGAGTAAGAAATGTATATAAGAGTTATACTGATTGTTCTTGAGCGAAATTGATAGTAATTGGGAAATCCCTGCATAAATTGATTACTAAGTGCGAGAAAATGTAAGCCTTTATGAGTTCATCCTCTTTTGTTTCTTGAATATAACTCCAGCAGTTAATATATGGTGTGTGTTGCTTAAATCAAAGAAATGTTTATTAACATTACTGCTTATTGTGGTCTGTGGTTAGCGTGACTTCAGAAATCAAGTCAAAGATCGATGAGCTCAAATTGAAACTTGAGAAAGACAGGTGAGGAACATTTGTTGCATAATACATGCTAAATGTAAATTTAATTGTTGCAAGTGGTAGCTTTATGTTGATCTTCAATATGTTTGATCACTAGGCAAAATTTTGCAAAGGGACTGTCCAAGAGCTCCAAAGAGGTCAGCCTCGAGTAGATAAGTTAGCCGTGATAGGTTGTAGAAAGAATCTTATGAGTTTTCAATGTATATTCTCTCTTTCTATGCAGTGTGAGAACTTGCTAAAGACTGAAACTGCGAAGTTCCAATCAATTTATGAGAAGTTCAACAAGGAAAAAGCTACACATCTGCAGTCTCTCAGAGGTACTTTTTCTAATGCGAATTTTCCAAAAGAATTGGACCTGTTTGTAGTCCGCAGAACATTTGGAACATTGGGTTTCCAGCTGAACCATCTCTTATTCGTTTCATGATATCATTTTTACAAAATTTTGCAATCTTTTACCAGGCTAAACTGAATATTGTTACAGAATTTCAACTAGACTTAAGACATTTATAATTGTGATATGTTTTGAAGAGTCCTTACTTGAAGAAAGCACTTTAAAATAACCGTCTTTGTGGTATCTTGGCAGATACTGTATCCAAATATGAGGAAGAAAAGGAAAGACTATTCATGCGATATGAGCAACTGAGTGAGTTACAGGAACTTTCTGTAGTATGTTTTCGTTGAATGAATAAGGATGCCTGTGAGATTTTTGACATTAATTCAGGGAAGAAAGAGAAGAGCATGATATCTGAACTTGAGCAAGACTATAAAAAACGAATTGCAGAACTAGAGGAGTCGCTGAAGAAAAAGAAGCAGGTTAACTTCTTCAATGCACCATATCTCCGTCACACACACGCATGGTATACTCAAAACAGTCAGTAACACGTTCTTTTTTTAATGCTTGACAGGATGATAAAGCATTCAGTTTTCTGAGAAAAACTCTAGGTTCATTTCTGGATAATGCCTCAGATGAGGACTTCCCACCTGATGATTGAAAGTTGCAAAGACGTATCTGCAAGCTGAAATGACAGTTTCTATCTCCTGATGATTGGAAGTCCCACATATGGTCTCTGGATACTGCCACTAGCAATTAATTTGAACATCTTTTAGTGGATACTAAAAAGTTACTAAAAGTTGTTCTTCCAAATGTCAAGCTTATACGTTTAAATTGCTCCACTGATCAATAGCTTTTGCTTAGTAGTTGCATTGGTAACTATTATTTGCTGCATTTTTAATATAGCCGCTAGTACCATTAAGAAAAATAGGTTCAGCTGTGGTTGGACACTGGACAGTAATCCTACATGTAAGAGCATATACTAGTATAAAGACCACCCGATGTTAACTTCAAAACAAATAGAAAAATCATTGTTCCATATCTCGTGGTTTGTTGTTTATGCAGCTAAAATAGTAAAACAGTATATGGAAGGAAGGTGGACGAAGACTGAAAATTTACTGGACTAAAGGGGCACTTGAATAATAAATTGCACACTGGTTAACCAGGTTCGTGAACTCGATGAGGCTAAACTGAACTTCCAAACCTAGTGTCACCAACATTCAGAAATTTAACTCCATTCCAAATTGAATTCTGAATAGAAAAGAATTGATACAGATTTCTGATATGGAAAAGGAGCAGTTTAGATTTTACAAAACCATTGAAGCAAGGACCCTGATGTCAGCTAAATAGCCCTCTTGCCCATAAGTTTCATATAAACAATTGCATCTACATGATGGATTCTCCAAAATCAGATCGAGCTAAGCAAGCTAACGAACTTGGTAGGAAGGATGGCTTCTTCGAGGCTGTTGCACTGACTGAGGAGGTCGTCTGTTGTGGGCCTGGATGTGCAGGAGAAAAGTTCAGAGGCATAGATGGTCTCAAAAGTTAAGTTCGAGAAAAACAAGAGCAGTTTAGAACACGGTTCAATTTCCAAAATCACAAACAAATATACATATAAATCATGCGTGTGAAGAATTTCTAGCTACCAATGAATCTGAAGAAAGCTTAAAATATATACTATTAGTGCTGTCTGCAACATGTTGAAGGGCCGTAATACATAGGATATCTTGCATATATCCCACCTAAACATGTGGTGGATGCTATATAGTAAATAGAGATAACCAAACATGTGGTGAAGAATTCCCTAGGCTCCAGGTCTGAAGGAATAAGTTTTTCGAAAGGGAAAAGTAGATAAACAAAAGATTGCCATTTGATAATTGAGATGACTGCACAAGTAATTCAGAAGAAATGGAGTCCATACCCCAATTTTTGTCATGTGACGACAAGAAGAACATCTAACTGATGGCGCCCCATACGGATACATGAGCAGCACTGCACAACCCCCGCACTTTACTTGTCCAACATATTGAGCTGCAGTGGTAACAATCAGAACTACATGAGTAAGCCCATAGAAATGCGTCAATGGCTTTCAACCATCGAATTCTTCAGTGTAATTGTACAGATCCATGAGAACAAGAAAGTGAAGAAAATGTCTATTTCCTATTTTCTCTCTATCCAATTATGAGAGGTCTGGTATGCCAATTCACAGCAGATAGAAGACTTCACATTATCAGAATGAAAGTGCGCCACACGGTTACTTTACATCAGTTGTTATTAAGATACTTAAAACATATTGATAACTGGCATGGCTCCAATTTACGAAGTGCTGATCCCCGAATAAAAAGCATGGAGAAAACTAACTGCTCATACAATCAATTAGAAGTTGCTTTATATGTTATCTTTCAACAATTTTGGCACGCGTCACGATTCAATACAACTTGTATAGGGGGCAACCTACCAATGATAAATTGAAACAGCAATTAATCTTCACTAGCATATGTGATTTTGTGACGAACAGGGAAAAATGTCGGCCTATAGGAATCCATTTTAGTATAAAAGAGGAAGCACGCAACCTTCTAGGACAAGATTGACGGTCTGGCAGCATGGACACTTCACCAATTTAGCCCCTTGTGGATAAGAAAGTAACTGTCGGCAACTACCACATACCATCTGACCCATTTCTGCATCATAAATTAATTACATACAAGTATTTTGTTCAAAGCATCTCATATATAAACTGGGAAAATTTGATGAACTAAAAGTCTGATATTCTCTGTGAAGAGGACTGACCAGCAGAAACTGTTGCAGCATGTGATGAGGATTGAGGCATTATAGGTTTCATCTGTCGTAAATGCGGCATGGGTTGCTTTTCGATTTGGGGCCTTCCCTCCTCATTCTTTGTGCCTTCTTGTTTGCTGCCCATTTCCATTTCTGTTTGTGAACAGTTTAGTAATTATTCCCCCAAAATGTCCACAGAAAAGGTAAACGTACTAAATGCACTACTAAATCAAGAAACCCAAATGAGGCAATGTAATTAACTCAATCTTAAATTATGTACTCAGCCATTCAAGAACAGTGAAAATTAAAATAAATAAAAGCAGATTCGATGCAACTCCTTGGCATGACACTTAATATATACTCATATGCTATTTCAAGGCATTGCAGCAAATTTACCAGAAGAAGCAACTGATGACGACGACTGAGGTGGTGGTGTATATGGTGATGAATGTCGAGTCATAGGGATGGATTCTGATCCTAGTGTACGCCCTTCTTTTTCAACACCACAGTCCTGCTTGCTCACCATTTCAACATCTACAAAAGCTAATGTTAGCTCGTTATAAAACTGAAGGATACTGAATAATAGAATTTGTCCACTGCAAAATTAGCACTAAATCCAGGTAGACATATCTTATATGAATTTGACATTATCAGAAGCTGCTAGCCACTTTGCAATCTATCTGCACGACATTGAAATAAAAAATCTACATGCCCAACTTTTATATATGTTTGAGACATCAGGATCCAGGAGACTGAGTCAAACTGCTAACTCAAAGGTTAAAGTCGGAAGGCAGAAATAGTCGAACTTGATACTGCTAATCTGGACGTTTAAAGAGACACGAGCCTTTAAGTTATGAATCCTAACACACTCATCTTAAAAACTTGTTTAATTAATGAGAACCTTTCATGTTTTATGCTTATAAATTTGGGCTATACCAGGAAATACCTTAAACGCCAAACCTCCAACAGCTAGAACTTTTGCCACACATTAACCCATAATTTGTGTTAATAGACAATAGTTGAGTATTGGAATGAAACTGAGCCCATATAGAGCAGAATGGACATGGTGAACTCATATAGCCGACCCCACTAGTTGGGATTGAGCTGCACTGTTGATTGTATTGTCCCTTGATTATTTTCATATCTTGAATATAGTTCATCACTTGTCATTTTTACGTGCTCAAATGGAATTAATTTCTTCTCAGTTTGCCCGACCTTACTTCAATCACATCCCACCCGCAGTTTCAATCTACACAAAGACATTGGGGCATACCATCTCTCTGACCATACTGATCGACAAACATGAACTTACACTGAAAGTCTGTTACATAAATGAGGGCCGGATTGGTATTATGGACTAATTCAGAAAGTAATTGAGACTAGTGTATTTTAGCACAAAACAATAGAATTGTAACCAAGGACACTTCGAATCTGAGTAAAAAAGGGAGGACTCACCAGCAAGAGCCGCTCCTTGTGTCCCTGATGCTGGTGTAGATGTTTGTAGCGGCGGTAGTTGAGGAGTTAACTGCCATCTTGGAGGTGGACCATTATCTTCATCTTCAATGACTTCTTTTTTCTCCATTTCTATATCTGAAATTCAGAAGGCTAATTCTGATGAACCAAATGGATAAAGAACTCAGACATCCCCAAATTCCTCATAATTTACTGGACAACTAGATAAAGCCAACATCTAAGCACATTCACATGAGAGAATCCATAACATGGAAGATACTAATGCTATCACAAGTCTTGCATAGAATTACTTTCAATTTATTAGATTCATTGTTTGGCAAGAATAAGCTTTTATTATCTCTTGATTATTCCATTATCTTGAATATAATAATTCATCCGTCGTCATTTTACGAGCTCAAATGGATAATTTCGTCTCAGTTTGGCCCATCTTACTTCAATCACATCCCAGCAGCAGTTTCAATCAACACAAAGATACTGGGGTATGCCATCTCTCTTACCATACTGATCAACAAACATGAACTTGCACTGAAGGTCTGTTGTATAAATGAGGCCCGATTGGTGTTATGGACTAATTCAGGAAAACACTAGGCTTGCATTAAGTAATTGAGACTAGTGTATCTTAGCAATCAATTGAAATTTAAACGTGGACACTTTGAATCTGAGTAGAAAGGGAGGACTCACCAGCAAGAGGAGTTCCTTGTGTCCTTGATGCTGGTGTAGATGTTTGTAGCAATGGTAGTTGAGGAGTCAGCTTCCATCCTGGTGGTGGACCATTATCTTCATCTTCAATGACTTCTTCTTTCTTCTCCATTTCTATATCTGAAAGTCAGAAGGTTAAATCTTATGAACCAAGCAAATAAAGAAGACTTATTCATTCCCAAATTCCTCTAATCTTGCTCGATGACTAGATGAAGCAAGCACCTGAGCTCATTCACATAACAGCATCCTTAATGCATAAGATACTAAAGTGGATCATAAGCTCTGCATAGTAACTAAAGTGGATCATAAGCTCTGCATAGTAATACTTTTCAATTGGTAAATTAAATGTTTGGAAAGAATAAGCTAGTGAATTACAAACCTTTAAGAAACATTACATAAGAGCCAAAAAGAGCAGATTATAGTAAGCTTATACTAATTTTTTTTAATGGAGTTATCCCCTTCTACAGTAAATCAACAATATGGTCTGTGTTAAAGCACACTGAAAACAAATAAGCGAGGAAAAGCTCCATCAGTAATATACTTAAGTAACATCATAGCAAATGTGACAACCAACAAGCACATAAGTGCAAAAGAAGCTACATAAAATGCCAGACAGTACGAATGACGTTACAATAACCAAATAGTGGCCCCACGTGATTATCTCTTTAAAGCAACAAGAAGAAGAAGATATCCAGTGTAATCCCATAAGTGGGATCTGGGGAGGGTGGTGTATATTCAGACCTTATCCCTACCTTGTGCAGGTAGGGAGGTTGTTTCTGATAGACCCTCGGCTCAAGTAAAACATTTCAAAATGATCATCGCTTAAAAGATACAACAAAAAAGAAAACATCAACATTGAAAGAAGGTGTCACCAACAGTCTTTATGTTTCAATGCGGTTCATGGTCATTGCCTTCCATAGATTATATCTACACATAATTTGAAGAGTTGAGTTTCAAGAACCAATCTAGCACAGATCTAAAAGAAGGCCAACCACTATCTTTTACAAATTGGTTCAATTGAGGCATTAATCTAGTGGAGCTGACAATAGTATTTAAAAGCAATTCTAATGTTTTTTGCTACTCCATTTCAAAAACTTTGCAGGATAAAATATCTATCCCACTGTGTATAAGATACAATAGGAAGTCATGACCTGGAAAATAGGAAAAGAAAGATGGGTGTTTTGTTCGTGTTCGAGAAGTAAAAGAGGGAGGGGGAGAGGGGGGGCAGGGTAAAACGTAATTTGACAGTAAAGTTAACAACTTACCACAAGTAACTGCTGCTATTGTTGGCGGTGAAGACTGCATTTTTTTCAGTGGGATTACAGTGTTCCAACCAGGTGGTGGACCATCTTCATCATCTTCCAATTCGTGTTCTTTGCTCTCCATCTCTACATCAGTAGTCTGTTCACAAGTTACTGTTGTGTATCTGAAGAATCAACTAGTTTTGCATTCACTAAGCAAATTACTTCTGCATTAACCGTTTCCTCTTTTCTTCCCCTATCATTGTTACAATGATAGTTATATATATTGCTATAGCTTCAAGAGTTCTAAAAATTTTCAACTCTTGAGAGCAATAAGTTCCGTGATAGCTGACGAAAGCTGGGTGCGGGTGCTAGTGAAGAGTAGCAAACAGTATTTCAATGTTCAAGGAAGGACAAGCAATCTATGCATTATTTGATCATGTCAAGTGCAATTTCTTGTAGATTAGTCATTCTGCATACCTATTTGTACAGATAATTCGTAAATGTGACCTCGGACACTTGTGAAAATTACACATATCATGTCCTAGACATTGCAAACTCTCCTTATGTAAACTTTGCCTATCACATTGCAAACCCACATTCAAGAGAAGATGATAGTCAAAGCAAGAATAGTCATAACATGATGAATCCTCTAAAATGATATAAACTCAATCCTTTTAGTTTGGTATCCCAGCATTGTTGTTTGGTTGATCGACACCTTTTCGTTATTAATGGTATCAAGACTCAACTTTTTGGTCTAATATTTGACAGATGAATGTACTTGCCTACAAGTCTCACTCATACATAATCATAATGGGGGGGCACACTTCAAACTGAATTGACCAGAAAAATACAGGAAATCATGGGAAGCCAATGAAGATCAAATTCAACTATATATAGAGTTTTCAAACAAATCAAAAGACAAATCCCCACAAATTAACAATATCACTTAGAGAAGTTATAATATTCTTTTCATCAGTAACAATTATATGGCATCAAGACTCAACCTTTAACTAATTTCCATCTTTTGATAGATGAATGTACTTTTCCACAACCCTCACTCACACATAATCATAATGGGGAACATTCTTCAAACTGAATTCACAAGCACAATACACTTAAACCGTTGAGTTCAATGAAGATCAATTTCAACTATAGAGAGTCTTCAAACAAATCAATTAGAAATCCCCACAAAATTAACAATATTACTTCTAGAAATTCTTATATTCTTTTCACTATTAACGAGTATATGGCATCAAGACTCGACCTTTAACTAATTTCCCATCTTTTTACAGATGAATATACTTCCCTACACACATCAATCATACATAAAATCAAAGCAGATGCCCTTAAAACTGAATTTCATCAACAAAATACAGGTAACTCAAAAAAATCAAAATGAAATTGATACCCATTCTTATATTCTTTTCACTATTAACAAGTATATGGCATCAAGACTCGACCTTTAACTAATTTCAACAAGTATATGGCATCAAGACTCGACCTTTAACTAATTTCAACAAGTATATGGCATCAAGACTCTACCTTTAACTAATTTCCCATCTTTTTACAGATGAATATACTTCTCTACACGCATCAATCATACATATATTCAAAGAAGACACCCTTAAAACTGAATTTCATCAACAAAATACAAGTAACTCAAGAAAATCAAAATGAAATTGATACCCATTCTTATATTCTTTTCACTATTAACGAGTATATGGCATCAAGACTCGACCTTTAACTAATTTCCCATCTTTTAACAGATGGATGTACTTCTCCAAATCAAAGCAGGCACCCTTAAAAACTGAATTTCATTAACACAATACAAGTAACTCAAGAAAACCAAAATCAAATTAAAACCCATTTTATTTCTTTAATGATTAATCTCACCTGGAGCAGCTGTTGATTATTTTGCTGAGGAATTGATGGCCAACCTGGAGGTGGTCCTTCATCATCATCATCAACAACAACATTGGTGTGTTGGGATGGTAGAGCTATAGAGTCAAAACCAGGTGGCGGTCCCTCATCTTCTTCTTCTTGCTGATTTTCGATTTTGCTCAATTTTTCTTCCATCTTAAACTGCTGCTAATTTTAGCGCTAATTTACATCTGAAAATAATAAGTACAGTAGGTTTTTACTGCCGTCTGGACAATATGTTGGAAAAGTGTTAGTACGGCCCATATATATTTTTTATTTTTTTTTAATTTTAATATATTTAAATAAAAAGTTTAAATTAAAGAATTACATATATTTTTTAGAATTCATTCGAATTCTAGCATGAGTTCAACATATATAATTTTAATATCTATTTAGATAATTTAAATTGTTAACTATTATAATTTATAATATTTTTTTTGTAATTTTCAAATTAATATACGTTACTTTTCTTGTTTAAATTATTGTGATTTATAATACTTTTCTTCTATTTCAATTTCAGTGACACTAATATAATTTCAAGAGTCGACCAAATATTTTATATCTTTTAAATTTTTTAAGTTGTTAATTATTGTGATTTCTAGTATTTTTCATGTGATTTTTTTGAAATATATAATATATTAAATTATTTTTAGATATTTTAAGTTGTTAACTATTGTAATTTATAATACTTTTTATGTAATTTTTGAATAATATATGTTATTCTTCTTGTCCAGAGTTTTGTGTCGACGATAACCAATTATATTTTTAAAATAATTTAAATTTTTTATCATTGTGATTTATAATAGTTTTTCTATTTCAACTTATGTGTATGTGTTGATTCAAGAAGAATTTGAAAACATTTAGAAATGTGTTGAATGTTACAAATGTTAATAATCCATTTGGTGCTTTTTAATTTCTCTACATTTATCTCTTGTGTGTTTTAACTCTTTTGCCCTTTGAGTATATGTAGTAATTTTTTTTTTTAAATATCATGAAAAATTTTATATCATGGATTCAATATTATTAATTTTTCAATACATAAGTGACTTATAATAATTAATTGCGGGTGGTACATTAAAATCACGATTGAAGCAGCAGAAATCAGTCAATTTTTTTTGTTGTTGTTAATTATTGTTATTTACAGTATTTTTTATTTCATTTTCAAATTAATATATGTTGCTTTATATATTTTTCTGGCCCGTCCCAATTTATGTGGCACTAATGTAATTTTGATAGTCAATCAAATATTTTATGTTGACATATCATTTTGTTATTCTAATTTTTCTAATACATAAATGACTTATAATAAGGAGTGATAGAGTAAAATCAGCGTTCGAAAGACGAAAATTTAATTTAAAACATTAAAAGTTTATTTCGCATTTTATGTCTATTTTTTTTTTCATTAAATATTATTTATTTTCTTAATACCTAGATGACTCATAATAATTAATTAAGAGCGATTGATTATGTTATTACTATAAAAATTAATATAATTTTATCATATTCAATAGTAATCATTGATAATTTACCGAAATAGTATATTAATTAAATACGGAATGCTATATTTGCATATGCAAAATATGATATTATTAAACATTATTGGATAGTACATTATATTTATATTTCACAATAATAAAATTTTACTATATATTTTTCTTTATTTCTTTTTAACTTGATACATATTGACCCAACACAAATTCTAAGAAAATATTCATTAGAAACTTATTTTATTAAATTAAATTTATTAATTTTGTACTTTAAAAATTTAAAGTTAAGTTTAAATATTAGTATTTCTATATAAGAAAAAAATAATTTTAAAATTTAAATTTACTAAAATAAATAAATAAATAAAAAGATTAATTTTCTATTTAAAAGTCAATTAAAATAATAAAATTGATTTACTTTAAATATTTAGTTGCAATTGATTAAGATAATTTTTTATTTTGTCATGATTTATGGTGCACCGATAAAATTTTGAGATTTGAATAGAACTTTTATCTATTTTTAAAAAAACATTTTAACTTGTTAATTATTGTGTTTTATAATAATTTTTACGTAATTATCAAATGATATATTTACTCCCCGTGTCCCAATTTATGTGGCTTCTATACAATTTTGAGAATCAACTAAATTTTTTATATATCTTTTAAATATTTTAAGTTGTTAATTATTATAATTTGCAGTACTTTTTCTTTTATATCAATTTATGTGACATTGCTAAAATAATGAGAGTCAATAAAATTTCTACATGTCTTTTAAATATTTTAAGTTATTAATTATTGTGATTCGAGGTAACAAATTAGTTTTGAACATGATAGCCAATTAAATAAATAAATAAAATTTACTTCCAATACGTAGTTATAGTTAATTAATATAAATTAATAAAATATATTAAATATTTAAATCATTATGATGAAACGATGGAATTATTATATATTTGGGACATGATATGTAATTAAGTGAGAGTGAAGGAATTTTTTGGTAATTGCATGAGAGGTGGTCGAAACCACCTCTTCTATATAATAGAAAAACACATTTTACTTGTAATAGTAAAAAATTAAGATAAAATTAATTATTTTATCTTATTTTTATCTTTAGTACTCCCTCCGTTTCATAATAAATAAATTGTTGGATTTTGGCACAGGAAAAAGCATTAAAGATAAATTTAACACAACTTTTCATTTTTACCCCCAAAAAAGAAAAAGTTGATCTTGTAATACCTTTTCTAAAGTTAATTGGTTGTCAAATCATAAGGGAAATTTGAAAAAAAAAAATCAATGATTCATTTATTTTGAAAAACCAATAAATATCCCAATAATTCACTTATTCCGAAATGGAGGGAGTATTGAATATTCTTGAAATTAACAGTAGTAAAAATTACTACTTTTATGTGTAGTCATTTGACCAAAGTTTAAAAAATAAATAATTGAGTTTGTAAAGTTTATAAAATTGTCTTTCTTAAATCGCTTTAATATTTACATTTTAGTTGTCTTTTCTTATTAAATGAGATCACTAAGGATAAAATGAATATGATACCATTAAATAGTTATCAAACAAGGAAATATAACATTCTTTTTAAAACGTACGAAAAAGGAAAGTATGTCGTATAAATTGAAACGGAGAGAATACTTTTTTTATTTATGATATCAAAGGAAACACGATAATTAATATGGCACGGAGGAAGTAGTTGTTTCGTAGGAATAATTTATTTTTTTATTGGATATTTTAGTGTGAGTTTGTTGAAATAAAATACTCCTGCTAAACCATGTCTTCTTTCATGTGTAATTTGTATTGTGATATCTCTCCTTAAAAGAGAAATTAGAATATTAGTTTTGTAATGAATCAGACCCATGCGGCATACTTGTTCGTATTATTTTATAAATGTTAAAAGTCCTAAATATATATTAATCTCATCCAAAAATATATAGTAAATGAAAGCACTCAACAATGGCAAGTTCAGAATTTATGCAACATGCCTACTCGTCCTTTATTTGCTACAATACATAGTAGTTAGTACTCATTTCTTCTACTTTAAATATCATAAAGACAAATTAATCAAAAAGATAAAGAGAATTGGATTAATCGACATCCCAATCCGTTTTAACTTGTCTGCACTATATCATGGATAATAACATGGTTTAACTCAAACCTTTTTCATTGTGTAAAAATGTAAATTAGAAATACATTCTTTGAGCAGCTGTTAAAAACACCTCTGGACTTCAATTACAGGGCTGTGAGCATTAAAAAGGGATCAGAAGCAAAAGAGCTGCACCCATTTCTCATTGTGAAAACTGAAGAAACTTCCAACTTACGAAATTTTGATGCAAGACTACCGAAGAGCCTCGTCTTACCGGAAAAAAAGAAGGAATTTTTCGAACACAGAGTTCAGATATATAAATGTTGTATTTTACACGAGAGAGTTACTCTCAAACCGCATCTCCTTGACATCGCTCTACGTAAAAGAGGTTTCATAAGGGTGTTGTTCTCATGAGATCTAGATGACATATGTTATAACTACAATAACAAGTAGATCCTCATATTCCGACTCCTGGTAAAATAGGACCTTAAACCTATATAGTAGGGAACTTTTTTCTCAGTATGGACAAAATTAATCAAGCTCCTTTCTTCTTTTGATCTTTGGCTTGCTTGACATCCTTGGTAAGCATTCTTGGAGCTATAGCCATAGCCATTAGCTCCTGGAAAAGCAATTTGCATGCATACGGAATATGAACCTGCACCAACAGAAGAAATCTTTGAGCTTCAAGACAACAGATAAGAACTACTGTTTGGCATGTGAGGTGTAAACTGAAAGGAGCATCCCTGACCCAGTGCATATGTATAATATTCGGATTGGGGGTGCAAAAGTAAGGCGGTGAGAGAATGTTTACCTGGACGATGTCAGTCTTGTTTTTGCAACCTCTGCATTCAAAAGAATTCTTCTTGAGGTTAGCAATGGCAATCAGCCCACAGCGTTCACAAACATGAACCCTGTAGGCGTCGCTTTGATCGAATAAACGCTCTTTCAGAAAATGAGCAGCACCGTGAGCAATCATACAATCTCGCTCCATCTCTCCAAAACGAAGACCACCATCACGGGACCGACCTTCCGCAGGCTGCCTTGTGAGGATTTGCACAGGGCCTCTGCCTCTAGAATGAATCTTGTCATCAACCATATGCTTCAAACGCTGGTAGTATGTGGGACCAAGGAATATCATTGCAGTAAGCCGCCGCCCAGTATGACCATTGTACATGGTCTCAAAACCACGCATCTGGTAACCACATTTATGCAGAGCTTTGCTGATGTTATCCACAGTAACATCTGTAAAGGGAGTGGCATCACCCTCCTTTCCCATGTGTGCAGCAACCTTCCCCATAATACATTCAATCAGTTGGCCAATAGTCATTCGAGAAGGAATAGCATGAGGATTCACAATAATATCAGGAGTGATGCCTTCTACGGTCCATGGCATATCCTCTTGGGTATATGTCATGCCTACTGTTCCCTTCTGACCATGTCTACTGCTAAACTTGTCCCCAATTTGAGGGATACGGACAGATCTGACCCTCACTTTAACAAATCTGAGCCCATCAGCATTCGTTGTTAATAAAACCTGATCCACCATTCCAGTTTCACTATGGCGGAGACTGGTACTATGATCTTTCCTTGTATAACGAGAGGCTTGCCCTTGTGCATCATCTTGAGAAATGGGAGTTGTCTTCCCAATGATAACATCCTCACCCGAAACTCTTGTTCCCGGAGGTGCAAGGCCATCATCATCCAACTTATCATAAGAACCATGCCGCATTCCCATAGTAGTAGCTCTATCAGGACGTCCAAAGTCCTCCTTGACCAACGTCCCCATCTTTTTTTCCTCATCCCTGTATGAACGGAAAAATAGAGATCGGAAAAATCCACGATCAACCGATGACTGATTCATAATGACAGAATCCTCTTGATTGTATCCAGAATAGCAGGAAATGGCAACAATTGCATTGATGCCTGCAGGTAGTTGCCTAAAATGCAAGTGTTCCATGGCTCGTGTCGTGACAAGAGGCTTCTGCGGATAATAAAGCACATAGGCCAATGTGTCCTGCCAGAAAGAAAAAAATTGTCAGCTTTGACATATTGAAACAAAAACCTCCCAAATATTATGGAGAGAAATAAGTAGAGCTACCTACCATCCGAAATTGGTAGTTGGTGACATAAATTCCCATGGCTTGCTTACCCATAGCTGACTGATAAGTATTACGGGGAGACTGATAAAACAATAAATAAGCGCAGAAGATTAGAAGATCAGAGGCAACTTTGACAAGAGAAGTCACAAGCAGAACATGACTCACCTGATTATGATCCGGAAATGGAATAATTGATGCACAAACACCCAATATTAGTGATGGGTGAATTTCACAGTGAGTATAGGTATCAGAATAAGCGTCCCCTGGATTAAGGCGTGCTTGCACAAGATCCTGGAAACATTAACATATAGTTTCAGCATCTCAGCATAAATCAGACACTGTTAGAATAGGAAGACCTCAGTCGACTCACATTTATAGTCATGCTAATCATCGTTGTTTCTTCCTCTTCAGTGTCGATGTACTCGATGTATCCCTTAGCCACTAGATCGTGCCAGCCGCCCTCGTCAGGTGATTCCTGAAAAAAGAAACCTGAATATGTAAGTCCCTGAAACAGAGAGAAGTTCAAACTTCCAAGCTACCTTGAGTGTGATCAAAGCAACAAAAGATAGGATGAAGGGGGCAACGGAGCCATTGGCATACCCGTTGCTGCAATGTTTGAATATCCTTCTTCTTGATCATCAGCCTTTGCTTTTCCACAATAAACAATGGACGACTGCACCTGCCATAGTCAGTATAAATTCGAAGTTCTTTCAAACGGATATCACGAACAACCCCAACTTCAGTATTGACGTCAACCTGCATAAATGAGAAACAAAGACACTTACGCAAAATAACCAAACCAAATGTCGTTATAATATTCAAAAGAATTAAGTGTTTAAAATGGCCCCTAGGGGGTTAGACCAGAGAACTCAGTAGAAGCAATTAGACAATGTCTAAGGCACAAAAAACACACAGCAGTATATTCCAAGATCTCTGTACTATCGAAAAACATACTTCTAGCTCATATGTTTAAAATGATTGGACAGGAGCACTGCTACAATGTAAAGGAGCACTGCTACAATGTAAAACAAATCAAAGATATGTAGGACTGACATTCATATGGCTGTTTTCCAGATCACTACGAATTTATTTTTTGTCAAGGGATAACAATGTAATTATACGGCTTTTAGCATCCTCAACTATATGCTTCATACTGCACAAGTAAATTAGTGTAGATTGTTTCTTACCCTTCTCCTAAGTCGTCTCAATGTTCTCACCAACATGTCAGGATCACGATGAATTCCCACCCAAGTACCATTGACAAAGATCTTTGTAGCCTGTGGAATAACGGCAGGAGAAATTTCCTAGATTTACAGGAAAAGCAATGGTGAGCCAATGAAGACCATGTCATCATCACACTTAATTTAGTAAAGAAAAAAGAACATTAGTAAGATGAACCACAAACATCCTGACACACTGAGCAGCTCACCTCAAAGTTCTCAGTACCCCACTCTTCCAGAAACTCCAAAATTGGATATGCTGCTGAACCAACTGTTATATAAACCATTAAAGCCAGATTCTTCACCAGCCCGCATGCCTAATCAGATCACAAGGATGAATCAGTCTCCAAAGAATCTTACTTCTATTTGCGTTATACGGGTTTTTATTTGGGGGTGGGAAAAAGGGAGAGGCTGATCTAGCCACATTCTGGCATAACAGAAGCTCCACAAGAGAGCAGTCACTTACTTGACCCTCTGGTGTTTCTGCAGGACACATCATTCCCCATTGTGAATTATGCAATTGCCTTGGTTTGGCCAGTTTCCCTGGTAAGCAAACATATAAAATCTAAGTAACGGGGAAAAAGATAAAAAGGAAACTGAACTAGTAATAAGTAACAACAAATATAATTGACAGGAGTAAGATTCCATGTTAATGATTATAGAGGGGTGGGAGAGAGTGGCTTTGGGCTCTCTGTTAACCACCAATCCGCACTCAACACTTGTTCTTTCCAAATAAACCAACTAATCCCTAGTTCCTCACACCCCTATTATAACTTCTCCATTTGCTTTGGTGTGTGTTCTTTGAAAGATTAAGTGGGACGTGATTTAGCCAAAACCCTACTAACATGAGATAAGGTCACAAATGATTGATCAAGTGGGAAACGAACATCAAAATACTATCAGAAAGTATAACCACATATTTCATAAGCAAAATGGTGGTATAGAGAAAAAGTCAATTACCTTCTCGCCCAATAGGGGAATTCAACCTTCGCAAGTGAGACAAAGTAGATGCATAAGTCAGACGATTCAGCACCTGGAACATATCAAAAATTCAAAATTTATTTATCCAAGGAGAAGATCGATCAAATACTGCTGTCGACCGACTTAATAGCTAGCTGACCTGTGAAACACCAGCTCTTGTACCCGCCGCATTAGCTTGACCCCAGTTTCCAGTAGCAAGAGAGTATTTCAGCCCACTGGTAATGGTTTTAGCTTTGATTGCAAATTGAAGATTTACATCTTTTCCATTGTCAACACACTGAAGGATCCACAAACATTAAGAACAGTCTGTACAAAGAAAATATTCACCCAATGATGCCCTAAACAAAAGGTCTGTGCATTTACCTTCTGCACATAGCCTCTAACATCCCTTGTCAACTTTCTAAAGAGCTGCATCGAAAGACGGAACCCAACAAACAGAGATAAGAGGCAACGTGCATAACAGTGTTAAAACAAACTATATTAAGAACAAACCTACCATCCGAAACAGCCCACCGAGCAAAGGACCAGCAAGATCCAGTCTCTTATTTCCATAATGATCCCTATCATCCTCGGCCCTTCGGCCAAGGGCACATAACAGAAGCCGGTGGATAATATACCTGAAATGAGGAGGTTCAAGATCCTGAGAACCATGTCAACTACTAACTATAATAAAGGGGAAAATAACTAATGTGTTGTTTCTTTTTAAAATATGGTAATACAGCAAAAGAACGCCCTACCCAAAATAATAAGCTTTCTTTGTTTCACAATACTCTCCAATCCCAACATGAGGAAGCATTTCTTTCTGAAGAATTTCTTTGGCATACCTGCAAAATATTGATTGAGAGCATTTATTCACATGCTTCAAAAAGTCACAAGAACAGCCAGATGTTTAGGCAACTTCAGTATACATACTTTATCCTCTTTTCCTTTGTAACACCAACGGTAGCCCCTCTCTTTCCAATGTAATCAAGAGCAACCTGCCAAAATCACACAATTAAGGAACAAACTCAAGGAAGAGAACAGCATCGAACAACAATAGAC
The DNA here is from genome assembly GCA_030864215.1 of Capsicum pubescens. Taxonomy (NCBI): domain Eukaryota; kingdom Viridiplantae; phylum Streptophyta; class Magnoliopsida; order Solanales; family Solanaceae; genus Capsicum; species Capsicum pubescens. Next base: position 171,869,022 of record CM061539.1, on the reverse strand, counting down.
AGAATCAAGATAGCCCATCGTCAAATAAGCCTTCTATTTTAGCAACATCATCAAGGAAAAGAAAGAGCTTGGACAGGTCAATTGGAAGAACCACGAGCAGCAATAGAAGTACCTGTTGATTTTGTATGACAAAAGCCTCTTCCAACGACGGACGTAACAACTCCATCATTTGAGTATCATTGAAATCGTAACAAATATGTTCCAATATATCCTTATCAGCAACAAAACCTAGAGCACGAAACACGATAATGATAGGAATCTCTGTACGGATATATGGAAGTGTTGCCCGAATGTATTGGCCCGAGGAACCCTACAGTATAAAAAGCAACAGAGAACAATTAGATATTTAAGTTAAATGAATTGAAACAAACAACAACTAAAGAGGAATGAAATTTCTTGTCTCAGGCAGTGTCCATTACCCCTTTCGCACTAGTCCTTGAGAGCATCCGCACAAACATAGCACTTGGCGGGCGGTTTTGAGATTCTGCCATTGACCTCACTTCCGCAACAAAGGCATACTTATTAGGTTGCCTCTTCTTAAAGACGTACACATGGTTCGTGCTCATCTTCTCCTGAGCGATTAGGACCTTTTCACTTCCATTTATAATGAAATACCCGCCTTGATCTAATGGACATTCTCCAAGCTCAGTTAGATCCTTCTCGGAATTTTGAAATAATGTGCAGTAACTTGACCGCAGCATTATAGGAACCTGTAAGTGAAGATGGAACAAGTTTGATCATTAATAACAATGTCAACAAACCTCTTGTCATATCAAATACGGATCCAAAGCTACCATATATTTACCTTTCCAATAAAGACTTTTGTGAAGTCCTGAGTTTCAGTAACTTCTTCACCATCATGCCCTTTCTTGATGACTCGTTTTGATACATCCACGTATAAAGGTGCGGAATATGTGAGATTCCTCAACCTTGCAGCCTTTGGAAATAAGGTAGCAGTTTCACCATCTGACTCTGTCATCATTGGCTTACTCAAATAAATCTGACCAAAATTGATTTTGTAGATAGTCTGCACAGAAAGAATGATTAATAAAGTGCAGTCTTTGTTTAAAACCTTTGACATAAGAGATATAACTGTACTATACATGTTTTGGACACACTAATTGTTTACTAGCAGAGGATATATTGCATCTAGGTCACAGATCACAAGTTTCACCACCATGGTTTGCAATTAGCTAGTACCGGCTGTACCTTATCTCAACCAGGAAAACATTCACTCATTATCAAAAAGTCGAGAGTTAATGAAATACATCCAAGTACAATAAGCTTCATTAAACAATGTTAAATGATTTTGTTGTTAAAAAAAAAAAAATTAACCAGCGTAAAATTAATTATTTAACCTACTACTAACGTAACACAGAGATATCTTGGATACATTGCCACACAATTTTTCGCTACCTTTCCAGCATTCCAAAGGATTTTCAGAAACAAAGAACAAATATATAAATAATGGTTACCAACACTAACCACACTTCCTTTTGTTGAGTTTTGACAGAGAACGCTAGCTAAACATTTTATGTTCTTAAAGTCCCAAAGCCAAGTAACAACCCTACACCTTCAAAAAGTTATAGCTACTATCAGAACTTTCTACTGATTCTCCAGAACCAAGCAGATGTCATGCAGCAAAAACAGTTTACTCTCGTTTCATTAAACATTAATATTTGAATGCTTAAAAGCTCCTGAACATGGTTCTTTCGCCAGGAACAGTGATTACCATAAAACTCCTGAACATGGTCCTTTCTCCAGGGGCTGTGATAACCTAAGTTGTGCAGAGTGATAAGCTAAGTTGCACAGACTCTTCACTTTCAATGCCGCACCCGTGTTGGATTCTCCAAAAATACACTACTTTTGGAGAATCCGACACGCACCCGCTGACATTTTCAAAGAGTCCGAACAACATAGGTGATAACCATTAAACTTACAGTATCTGGCTATGCTTCAACTTCCAACCATACTTAAACGGAACAAGTTTTTCTATAAACATTTTTCTTAAAACCCCAATGTTTTCAGTATAACCTTACTTCTTGCCCCCCCCCCAAAAAAAACCCCACACACCAAATCAACCACCCAATTCCAATATGACGCAATGGCACGTAAATGCATGCCCTCAAAACCAGCACACAACTCAACAACAACAACAAACCCAGTGTATTCCCACATAGTGAGGTCTGGGGAGGGTAAGATGTACGCAATCCATACCTCTACCTCTAAAGAAGTAGAAAGGCTTTTCCGATAGACCCCCAGCACACAACTCAAAAAGTTGTTAATAGATTGCTCCCCCCACTGTGCCAATCAGTGCACATGCTAATATTGAAACTACTTCATATGAGTAAGGAGTTCTAGTATTAACCAAAAGAACTTCCTCCATTAGCTTGGTAAGATAATCCCACCTAACATTAATGTGTGCCACCCTCCCAGTCTCAACACTACATGATATTGAAAAACTAAATGCAAGTAACAGCACAGATGCTCCAAATTGGATATAGTTAAACTGCACTTTTTGCTAGCTAGTTAGAAAGAATCCAATAGTTAATACCACAAAATTCAACTGCAACTAGCCTCATCAACATAGACCACAGAGTTCAAATCTAATACTACAATCAACCATGATAAAGACTTTAAACTTCCTGCAAAATAAGCGCTCTCCTAGTTCTTACTTGTTTCAACAAACCCCCCAAAAACCCTAATGCCTTATATGAGCTGAACCAACACACTCACAATCCAATAGAACATCAGTGGTCAGAAACAGCTTGCAGAATCCAACCATCTTCTTCTACTTCAATGACCCAAACTGTTTTTTCATGTTCTTTCATAGACTTGTTAGTCCTCTACATAATTTATAAAAAGGGCGGCCCGGTGCACTAAAGCTCCCACCATGTGCGGTCCAAGGAAATGCAGCCTTACCCTGCGTTTCTGCAAGATGCTGTTTCCGCGGCTCGAGCCCATCTACTTATTAGTATATCTTTTCCATTTTTTATCAATTAGTTCAGAAGATACTTCCTCCACGAAAGTTTAAACTTGACAAAGACTTTCTACTTCTAACTTGCTTCAACAAACCCCCAAAGACCCTAATGCCTTATTGAGCTGAACGCACAGTCCCATAATCCAATAACATAGCAAAGGTTAGAACAGCTCGCAAAATCCAACCATATTCTTTCACGTATTGAGTTAGTCCTCTACGTAGTACATCTTTTTCCAATTTTGGTCAGTTTGTTCAGAAGATACTTCCCTCAATAAAACCCTAAGCAAAACCTAATGCCCAGTTGAGTTGCACTGAGCAAACAGACAATTCAATTTCCATCAAACATAGATCACCCAATCCAAAACAAAACAACACAAAACTCCACTCCATTCCACTAACTCTAAAAATCCCTGTATTACTCTGAGTTCAAAATAGTCGAAAAGTAAAATCGGACCTCAGCGAAGTCAGATTGGTGACCAGGGTTATGCTGAGATTCGGGACGGATCTCAATATCAGCAGATTCATCAACAATTTCCTGCATAGTATTCTGAATAAACTCATCAAAAGAATCAAGTTGTTGCCGAACAAGTCCCTTCTCTTCAAAGTAAGCACTAATAACCGCCCATGCATCTTCCTGTGTTATCTCCTCTTCTTCATCCCCCTCACCATAACCATCACCATCAACATCATCATCCCCATCAACATCAACAACATTATATTGCGGTTCATACTCTTCCTCCATATCCATTCTGTATACTTTTTTTCCTTCCTTTTTTACAGTGTGAATTTCAGTTCGTTTTTTAACAGTTTCAAAATCCCAACGAAATTGGAGTCCAGATCTTGTTTGTTTAGTGTTCGAAGACTGATTTTCTCGCCAAGTCCAAAGGGAAAAAGAGGAGAGGCAAAGAGAAGAAAGAAGAATGAGCGGAAGGAGAGATTTTATATTTACTTTTTAGTCCTTGGAGGAGAAATAGGTCAAACCGTAATATGGGAGGCATTTTTTTTTTTTCTTTTTTTCTTGGTTTTATTTTTTGTAAACAAAAAGTTGATATACCAGAGATCTCGAGTTAGTACTCCGCCATCCTTAATTAAAATTTTTAGATTCGAATCATTTTAGATACGGAATTATTTTAATTAGGAAGTGCTTCATGTGAATTTAAATTAAGTCAGATTTAATACAGATACGGAACATCAAATGAAAAAAAAAAAAAAAAAATTAATATATTAATTTCACAAATAATTGGAAAGAAAATCTGGTTTTGTAAATTTTATAAGGGAAAATATTGTGGGATGGATATTTTATTATCCAAATAAATATGTATTTGGAAGTTGTACATGTTTCACCCTCACTAAATTTCAAAAATGATAAAACTATAATGACAGTCATATGAACTAGTACTAATTAAGTATCCCCTTTTATTTATCTATTTTAGCAAATATTCGGTAGACTCATTATTTTTTTAATTATATCTTTATCATTATTTCTACACTACTGAATGACATGCATATTAAACCATTTAACAATAAAAGAGATTTGAGATAAGGATATATGATATTTTCATATTTATTTGTCTATGTTATGAAGTACTTAAATAAACTCTTACAATTGTATCCAATTTCAATTATTATATATAATAAATTGGACCAATACAAATTGAATTTTGTTGATGGATGATCCATTGATTTTTGTGGAAGAGATGTGATTTATGTATAAATATTAGGACTATATAAAGTCTTTAGTCTAAGCTAAGTTAGACAAGGTTTTATATTTCGGAAGAACACCTATTACATATCAAGAGTTTATGTGACATCTTACTAATTTTTCAAATTATTAAATTAGTATAATGTAGATATCGAATGATTAAATAAAAGAGAAAAAGTTCGAACGTAAAATGAAAATATAAATATAAATAATACTAAAATGCTAGTCATTGTCACAAAATTGACAATTACTTAATTGAGATAAGCCAATCTTATGAATATCACTGATCATTATGATACTCTTACTAATTAAAATATAAAAAAAGAATCAAATTAACCTTATTATTATTAAAAATTTAAATTTATCCTTGTGTACTATTCCAATAACAAAGTCATATTTTTTTTTTTGGTAATTAGGATACTTGTATTATAATAGCTTCATAACAAAAACTACAGGGAGGTAGTTGGTAGCATAGCCACCGTAGTATCTGCACATAGTGCAATATTTACAGACCATCCATTCATAAAACTAGTAGGAGTATTAACAGAGACGCTAGGCGGCAAAGCTGTTGCAGATTTGACACATCTAGTAGCAAAAACTCCTCGCATATCAGCCTGCAAAAACTTCATCAAATCTTGAGGAGGTGACCAAAAAGTGGATACAGTATCCATAACCGAAGTACTATGAAATAAACTGGATGGTAGTGCAGTAGAGATGGCTTTTTTTTGCCAGGCCATCAGCTAGCCTGTTTTGCTCCCTGTAGACCGAGCCTTGTTATATGAATGTTCAAAAATATCACTCTATAGACATCTGACATTGAAAAAAAATTCAATAATTTTACACTTGTCAAAAACTCAATTATCTTCTTCTCTTGTTTGGAGTGAAAAAGAAAAAAGAAAAAGAAATGAAAAGAATTTTAGAGAGTACTAAAGGGTCAAATTGGACCTTAGGAAAAAAGAAAAAAGTGAATTCCTAATGAATTTCACGTGGATAAACTGTAGAATTTTTCCACTTGCATGACCATTAGACGAGAGGGGTATTTTTGAACTTTTAGACAATGACAAGAATATTTTTATTCGGCCAGAGATTCCTCTCTCCATCCCCCCTTCCCCCTTGGAGTACGTCGATTACCCCCAAATCATACAAAATAGATATCACCTATCTTACGTTTTTTTGACTTAACTTCTTCTTTCTGATCGTTCCGCTCTATCAATCAATGATAGTATAAGTAATACAAGTTTAAGAAAATAGGAGATGATCTGATAGCCGATGTGGAAAATAAAAGTCAATTAATTAGTTGTTAGAAAATTTAAATTTTGGTTAAATACTGTAGCAATACGGTTAACACCGTAGCTACAGTAATCGAGTCCCTTTTCATATTTATTTGTCTTTGTTATGAAGTATTTGAATAGGTTCTTACAACTATATCCAACTTCAACTTGATTTTATTGACGATCTATTGATGTTTTGTGATGATGATGTGATTTATGTACAATTTTTTTGTTTCCCATCCGCTGTTCGGTATTCGTATTGAAGTCTCGATAAATCTGGATCGCGCACTGCAGAATTCATTTGGGGATGACACTCCCAACATAATTTTCTTTATATCCAGGGCTCGAGACCTCTGATCAAGAGTAGAATAGTCCCACCACTACATCCCAACCCATGTTGGTGATTTATGTGTGAATGTTATTAGTTGTTTTAATGAATTGTATGAAACTTCTAGTCTAAGCTAACTTAGACAAAAAATTCATTTATTTTTGATGAACCTCTATTTCATATCAAGAGTTTATGTTGCATCTTATTGATTTTTTCAAATTATTTTAGATTAGTATATTTTAGATATCAAATGGTTAAACAAAAAGAAAAGACTCAAATGTTTAGTCGTTCTGATATTCCTGCTAATTAAAACATGGAAAGAGGGTCAGCTTAACCTCTTTATTATTGATTTTTTTAAAAATTTATCCTCCTTGTATTATTCGATTAACAAAGCCATCATCGTAAATCGAAGGTTCAAAAATATCCCCCTCTACTGACACACATTTGATGTGGAAAAAATTCTGGCAACTTTTCATTTGTCAGAAATTCAATTGTCTTCTTCCTTATTTTGGGTGAAAAAAAAGGAATAAGAAATGAATAGAAAGTTTTAGAGAGTAAAATTATTCCAATAACAAGGTTAAAGTGTGTCAGAGCGAATACCAAACGGTTAAATTGATAAAATTAAATAAAATAAAAAATTCCTAACAAAATTCACGTAGACATGGATAAACTGTATATCTTTTTTCCACTTGCATGATCATTAGTTGAGAGGAGTATTTCTGAATCTTTAAATAACAACAAGAATATTTTTATTCGGTCAAAGATTTTTCCTTTACTGATCGGAGTATGTCGATTACTCCCGAACCGTACAAGATAATTATCAACTATTAAATGGCTTTCTAATTTAACATGTTTTTCTGATCGTTCCGCTCTGTCGATCTATCGATAATAGTATAAAAGATATATAATCAGAAATTTCTGACATAATGATTCTTGCTTCCTAGGTAAACTTAAAAACACTTTATTTCAGCAGCAGGGAAAATGGGCTTGATGGGCCTTTCCAGTTTGCATTTGTTACCCATTGGGCTTTCGTGCATCTCCGATTGGACTAAGGGTCCACTTCCAATCAAATCTCAAATTGTATAGAAATGTACTGATCTCTTCAATCAAATGCAATGCGTACTAAAAAACGAATTTAAGAGATGAAAGGTCCACTTATGTGGGGGTTCAAAGAAAATTCGAATCACAAAAATCTATTGTACTTAGTTGTATTTCTGGAACGTTCTGAAAATATATAGACCTACTTTCAATTGCGACAAATATAGAGAGGATTTCATAAATAGCAATTTTAGCACTCATTTTTGTGAATATAGATAGCCATGTATAAATACAATAACTTCTCTTTTCGGCACAAACTATATGCAATGTTTGGGTAATAACAAGGTGTAAGCAAGCTTTAACGAAGGATATGAATTATTAATTTCGCAGAGGTTAGGGAATTTATTTGAAATTTTACTTAAACATATATTCTAAGTCCACATAATTTGTAATGATACAAGAAATTAATCAACTTATTGTTTGGTCAATTTAGAGATATTACGGCATCACGTCATGAAGCGGCTACGGCCATTTCCTAATAATTCAAATGGACACCCCAATTTTGTAATTGAAAGTTTGAACTTTTATATTATTAGCGTATAAAATATTACATTATCAAGTCATTTAAATTAAATATACAGATAAAGTCATCATAAAATATAAGGTTTTTACTTTTAAAAAGTATATACGGTAACAAATAAAAGTGATCTGATAGTGCTAAAAAAATATAAACATGCAAATGGATTATGTAACTTAAATTTAATTTGGTAAAATACCACGTTAAACTCCTAAACTTGACACCAACTTTCATTTTGACACCTCAACTAGTCATTGTTCATTTTAAACACTTAAATTAATGTTCCATTGTGTCACTTTAACACCTTTTGCTGATTAATAATGTTGTTGATGATAAAATGACTAATTAATAAAGAAGTAGGCTAATCCATTTTACACCTTTTTATCCATTTTTTTCGAAGAAAATGGTGGATAAGGTGATGGTAGATTTCAAAAACAATACAATGAAGAAAAAGATTTAAAAATGAAAAATCATTTTAAGAATAAATTAGAATTAAAATTTTTGACCTCCATTGAAGGAGTTCTTGAGGAAATGATGGAATTCACATTTCAATGGAGAGATGATTCTTGAAGAGGGTGGGGTGGGGTTGTTTCTGTGAAAAATGAAAAAAAGGGTGTGTTGGAGGGGGAGGGTGTGTTAAAAGATTTGAATTTTTTTTCCTTTTAAAATTTTATATGCGACATGTAATTATTTTATTTGTTGCTTGTCACATTATTAAAAAATGTATTACACTCTCCTTATTTATTTTGTTCATTTTTAAAAAGGTGTCAAAATGATACGACAGAACACTACTCGAGTATTTAAAATAAAAGAATGCTTAGTTGGAATGGCAAAATAAAAATTTATGTCAAATTTAGGAGGTTGTCGATGTGTTTGAACATTTTATTTATTTATTTTTTACATAGGAAAAAGCCAAAAGCATGTTAATTGTCCACGTTAGTAACAAATGTGGGGAGGCGCCGTACATTATATCTATTAGTTAAACTAATTGGTAGTTCAACTGACCATTACACCCCAAGTTGTAACTTTTTTTCTATGCATCAACACAATACAAATACTACATGTTAAACTTTTGCTTACCATTAAGATTTTAAATAATCTTCTTCCTGCCTACAATTAGAAACATTCATATTGGTAGATAGAGTCAATGATCTTTTTGGCCAAGTGTGCCACTAGAGGCACAAATCTTTCATGAAAGTAAAAGGGTTATTGATCCATTGGATCTTTGTACACTATAAATAAATGGCATGAGTTTATTTATACAATCATTAGGTAAACAAGAACATGACCCTTTGCCCCTAAAGAAGACAAGTTTACCACCCACTTATCTGCCTTTTCCTAACACAAAAAAAATATCACTCTTTATTATTCTACCTCTCTTAGATCAAGATCTTTAATTCCATATACAAATTTTTATGCCCTTTCACTTGCATTTCTTTTGATAGTAAAAACTAGTGTTTTGGTTTTGTTGATTGATATCTTTTATCACTTTTCTATTCCTAATGACTTTGGCAAATAGGGTCATCATATTTCTGCTTAGGCTTTTAGCCTTGGGGGCTTGTGTTACAGCTATTATTATCATGGTCACTAGCCATGACTCTGCTCAAGTCTTGGGTATGACCTTTGAAGCCAAATATGCCAACACACCAACATTCAAGTAAGTTCATCTTCATCATAATCTTCAATATTTTCAACATGATTATTCTTCCTACGGAGCCGGAAATTTCAATAAGGAGCTTCAAAATATAAAAAAGTAAGCGCAAGAAGTGGCCAAGAGAATTCAATATCTGCTCTATATATATAGCATAGTTTTTCAGCGAAGGAAATTCGGATGAACCCCTTGTGCTCCCCTAGCTCCGCGACTATGAAATTCTGAATCCGCCACTAGTACCTGACCCATGCTAATATAAGTTATTGATGTTTCAGGTACTTTGTTGGAGTGAACATACTAGCAAGTGCCTATTCCCTCATAGTTCTCTTTTTCCCCACCAGGAACTTACTGGGACGCATTCTGCTTATTACAGATATAGTATGTACACTGTCTTTTCTTGATGATTTTACGCCGATTATTGTGATTTAAACTCATTTTCAACTTTTAAATTTTTTTGTAGATTATGACATTGCTTCTGGACTCAAGCATTTCAGCTTGTTTAGCTATAGCTCAAGTGGGGAAAAAGGGGAATACTCATGCAGGTTGGCTACCAATTTGTGGCCAAGTTCCAAAATTCTGCGACCGCATCTCTGGATCTCTTATTGCTGGATTTGCAGCTTCTATACTCTATTTCCTTCTTCTTCTTTTCTCTTTTCATAATGTTCTTAATCTTTACACACTCAAAGCTTAGACTTCTATTATATCCTCCTCTCTCAATGGAGATTTTACTTATTACCCTTGTCGCCTTTTATTTTCGTCATCTTTGTACTCATTTATGTGTTTACAGATGACTGCTATCATATAATATGGAAACAAGATTTCAAGACATCTCTGTCGTGTTTTGTGTGATTATCTCCTTGATATACAATTAGAATTGTAATTCTTTGTTGTCAAGATTAGTTTAATGTTGAAATCTTTTCCAGATAATAAAATCAAGAATCTAAGTTGTTTATTATGGTACATCAAAACTGTAAGATAGAGTAGTTCATCTATTTCTAGTTGTTATTGTTGCTTCATACCAACAAAGATCTAATCTAACCATGATTCAGTACCAACTCCCAACTTTCATATAAAAGTTTTGTACTAAAATATTACTCAAGTAGTTGGATTAGTATTCTATACAAAGTACTTTCACATTTTGGCAAGCCTAAAACCAACCACAACAATGTCTTTCCAAATCACGAAAAACAGCTGGAGCTACAAAGAGTTTCCAGTCATGATTTCTCCATTTTCATCTTGTCATAGCAACCTATTTATTCATCTATTTTTAGCATTTAAAGATTAAAATGAACTTGAAGAAATAGTCTCAGTTTCAGTTCGACTTTACTTTTCTAAGAAATGATAGCAAGGAACATAAATATGAAACGGAACAATCTAAATTTCATTCCGGAAGAACTGATGAACTCTGCATTTCCAATCAACTTCATAGTTGTTAAATCACATAGAACATGCTACAACCTTTTTCTGTTTTTGACTCATAATGCTATTCTTACTAAAATTTAATTTTCGAGGGTTCAATGATTCATAACTCACACACTACACAGACACTGTTCTGGTTTATGTGGTTCTATGTTGTTTCAATGGCCAAGAGTACTCAATTGTCTGTCCAGTCGTTGTACCTGTCAATGTTAATAGTGGTAGACGTGATCAGTGTACATATGTGCTGTCATGTTCAGGGAATGAAGCATGGCTTCTCCTCCTTTGTTGAATTTGAATACACATAATCCTCCGTTATTTATATCCACTGAACGAAACCTGAATCAGTACAAAATTAGACCTGTCAAGAATAGTGGCTGAAGGACCCAACTTTTATATGTCATAATTGTGGAGTACAGGAATAAGATAAAACAACACAATAATGTAACTTTCATAGTGATGAAAGAATGTTTTATTAAATTATCATGGTGATCACAGCAAGTTTACTATACGCTACCAATGTTTAACATCCTTACATTTGTCTTGGTCAGCTGTCATATCTAACACGCTATTTTAACATCTATGTGCCTGAAATATCTTAGGTTTAATTTAATCAAATAGAAGATTCTAAGGATAAAGTATACTTTGAAATATTATGTATACCTTTCTGGTCCTAGTCCAAGAGCTGTGCAGATCAATGCTCGTAAAATAGATTTGTGTGTCACAACCAAAAAGTGCTCTCCCTGATGAACAACGCACTATATCAGTATATTATGTTGCAGAAAAAAAATCCAATTATACAGTATAAAGAACCTACCGGTGTCAATAAAATTTCTTCCCATGCTTCATGTGCTCTTCCCCACAGTTTTTGAAGAGGGTATACACCATCTACACAAAAATTAGATGGATCTTCTCTCCAAGTTGTATACTCCTTTGGATATATGCGCTTAGCATCCTCTACCTCCAAACACTATACGTCATTTAGAAAGCTACTAATGCTGTTGAGTAATCTAAATGGATGCAAAAGCTAAAATTGATGATGCCTTTATGTTGTTACAATATTATGGTTATAGCGACTGAAAGAGGTAATAGTGAAATCACAGTATTTCAGTAGTGAATGAAGCAGACCATTTTTCATGCCTTCGAGAAAATATAGATGGGCCTCCTTCAGGGAATCAAGAAAAAGAAGAGGCTCTTCCTTTCCTTGCCATATGATTTCCGCGGTCATCTGCAGAAGCGTATCTGTCATCAGTTAGTAACTAAATATTTAGTAAGCAAAAGAATAATTACACAACATCATATTCCAACCTTGGCGCGTGATATTGGACTAGAGAAACATTGATCGAAGTGCATATCAGACAAGGCCATCTTGCACCTTTCTGCTTGCATTGCTCCTTTTTCAGAAAGCATAGATAAGTTCGAACTTCCCTACATGTACAACCAACTAGGTTAGTAGCTATAGAACAGCCCAAGTCACAAATAAAACGAGGAAGTTATAAGATGTGAGTTCCTTACTACAACAATCAGGATTAACTCTTTGGGTAATGAAAATGAATTGTTAGGCAAGTGGATGGACTCAGCTCCTAATAAATGGTATTAGAGCTGGGAGCAAACAGCCGAAATTATGGGAGTCAGGTCCCAAGTGGAGTTAAGTGCTATATTGTACAGGCAATAGGAATCAATGAGAAGTGTGGGAGCCAATCCCATGCAGGACCAAGTGTCTAGCTGAAGTAGGACTTGCCTCTAGAATCTTGGATCGGGCCTGAAAGGATGTCCAGGCCTCAAGGGGAAGAATGATATACCCTGTCCCACATCAGATTAGTAGATTACTTGAATTATAAGCCTTAATGTGCTCCACTATTAACACTTTGGTTCTAATTTCTAGATTAAAGGGTGGAGTAGTGCCACTTTGGTGAATGAAGACAAAATTCAATAAATTGTTGCGACACTGATTGGATTTAGATCGTTACAGAGGCTGAAAGTGAAAGTAAACATTAACAGGGTCTTAAAGCATTAATTGAGTGTCAATTTATCGATCAGGATGGACTGAACAAGTTTGAAACAAAATCTCATATTGTACATTATATTTTATTGATGCACCCAAAGTGAAGGTTATGTTTATCACATTAATAAGATGTTGAACTGACAACGGGATCAGAGAGGAATTAGTGATAGGAAACCACAGTTAGCTCAAATGCAGTTTTAAGTTTGTCAGCCTGGAATAGGAAAGACACTGTCAAGTAACACATCTAGTCAAGTATCAAGGAGTTATGTTATGAGTTAGGGGCACATAATTCAGATAACTCTCATCTTTGCAAAAAGAAAAATGTAATGTTCCATAAGTCTCGCATTAGTAATGAAAGATGACCTTGAAGTCCTTAACAACGCATGTGTGCTTAAAACCAAATGCTAATAAAAACTCCCGAGTGTTTGTAGCTCAAACCAGCAAAACACTCTTGCTCCAGATCCTCCAGGCTTTATACATAACATCATGGTCTTGCACCAGAAAATTTTGCATTTCTTGGCTGTTCTAAATTGAGTTTCCTAATCTTATTTAACACAATTACAATAGACGGAAACTAAAATCATGTAATGTTTAGTTTTAAGGGTGAAGCATGAAGATTGGGTGCATTAGATTGTTCCACGACATTGGCTAGTAAATAACCACAGATGAGGGATTCTGTTTTTTACAGTTGGAAATTAGAATTCTTTTCTGTAATTCCATTATACATGTCCATAGAAACACGTGGCAATATAGGAAAGAGCACAGTCAAGGAATTGAAAGCTCTGTTGTAAGAAAAGAATGTGGAGGAACATGAAATGAGGAGATGAAACAAACCTGAACTCTACTTTCTTCATTCCAAGTGCTGAGACCATGCCGTACAATAGTAACTTTCTTTGGTGAATCTAACACTTTTTTAGTTAGAGAAGTTGTGGCTTTTTCAAAATCAAATGCTCCACCAGTCAAAGGAGTATCATTCCTAAGTCTTTCTGTTTAAGATCCATGTCAAATGTTAATTGGAGCTAGCAATAGGATTCAATGTTAATGTCATAAACAAGTACTAGATCATGTACACACGAAGAACATAGCAGAAAGTCGGAGCTTTAACAAGAAAAGACTAGCAAACGAGGATCTGGCTCCTCTCTATCGAACATGCCGTATTTAAATTTCAAAATTCCAGATGAAATTAAGTCAAAAAACATTCTAATCAGCAAAACTTACCATCATTCCGTGACACCCAAAAATAGGCAGTCTCCATCTTTGATAAGAAAATCAAGCCTCTCAATATTTTGACACCCATTAAGTAAGAATGCTTCTTTTTCGGGTGCCACAATAATGGCAAACGATACCATCTAATATTTTAGAGTATAACCATCTGGTATATCAGAAACCCACTAACCCCGACTCTTACAGAGTAAAGCGCGGTAGGTCCATTAAGAGAAGTAAAGTGCAATCCACCAAAAGACTGGCCCCCAGGCTCGAATTAGAGACCTCTGGTTAAGGGTGGAGGGTTCCCAACCATCCACCACTTGCCCTGGTGGTGTAACATCTGTCACTACAAGTATGGTTTGAAATTGAATGGCTAATTAATCTAGGCCTCTAAAATTTATATAGGGCATCTATGACACATCCAAGTAGGCAGGAAATAGAGAGGAACCGAACCCATCCATCAACGCATTATCGGGAGATGAAGTTCCTTAACTAGAACTAAAAAATTTCCACTCATGTACCTACCATGGATCAACTATTCATTCCTTTACAGCTTGTTTGAATGGTCGTTACCTATTGTATTGCGTCGTGGTGTTAATTTAAATACAATGTTTTTCTTCATTGTTACTCAAATTTTATTATAACGTACCATTAAATTCACTGTTACATACAACAACAACAACAACATACCCAGTGTATTCCCACATAGTGGGGGATTGAATTCACTGTTACATTACGAAGAAAAATCCCATTTCATGTAACGAACGATTTGGTGCAATCGCATTGTTATCTTATTTTTTCTTCTCATTTTGCCTTTGTTCATTCTATAATGGTAGGAAATGATACAATCTGTTCAAACGTTGTATTCATAAAAAAAAATAAAAAATACTGCACAATACAATACAACGCAACACGATACTATATGAAACGATAGGTAATGACCATCCAAACAAAGTGCAGATAAAAAATAAGTAGGATATAAAAAGATGCAAGCTAATCCAACATAATAACATTGTACACCATTAATTGATACTAGCATAGCTAAAAGATTACCTGTTGTAACTGGTATACCAGGACTTGAAGTTGAGCAACGAATAACATAATTATTACCAGTAGTAGCAGGAACAAGTTTATGGTGTGGGAATCTATTGGAAGGGAAAGAGAGATAAGGCGTAGTAAGAATAGCACCACAACTCATCTTCTTGATTTATTAGTACTTTACACAAAGTTGGCTTTGCTATTTTCAAGATTGTTTACAGCAGCACTGTTTTGCCATGAATTTGTGTAAGGGCTTCTACAAATGAGAAAGAGACAAAAATGAGTGAAAATGACAGTTGAAATTTGTGGTGGGAATTCCATTGCATTTTGGCCATTTGGCTTTACTAACCATATGGAATTGTGGATATGCAAGATTCTTGTATGCCTTTTTTTTTAAACAAAAAAAAGTAAAAAATAAATACGGATAATTATACTCTTTCCCACTTTTTATATTACTTTACTCTTTCTTCACGTTAATATACATAACATAGCCGACACATACATAGTATTCTGTGTATATATTAGAATTTTTATAATATGTTTAGGGAGTGAGATTTTTTGTAATATTGAAAACATAAGTTGTGTAATTTTTAGTTTTTTTTTTTAGAGTATAAATAAACAAAATCACAAATACTCTTTAATGGGCTGGGGGAAACACTTTGATGGGCTAGGGGAAATGGAGAAATGGACTGCAACTTATTTTTCTTTGTTAATTGAGTGGTGTTGGATTTGGGTTTGAAGTTGAG
Source organism: Capsicum pubescens (assembly GCA_030864215.1). Taxonomy (NCBI): domain Eukaryota; kingdom Viridiplantae; phylum Streptophyta; class Magnoliopsida; order Solanales; family Solanaceae; genus Capsicum; species Capsicum pubescens. Next base: position 171,853,064 of record CM061539.1, on the reverse strand, counting down.
AAGAAAAATGAGAAATTGACATAAATAGCCATTTACCAAAATAATAATAGAAAACATTTACTATATAATATTTTATATACTTCCTCCATCCAATAATACTTGTATTATACTTAAAATTAATGCTCAATAATACTTGTTCGGTTTGAAAATTAATAAATAATTTATTCTTTTCTATTCATTTTATTTTTATCATCAAATACTATTTATCACTCCATGCATTTTTTAAGACAAATTTATTGTATTCAAAGGGAAATATACTAAAATTATCTAAAATTATTTATTATTTTTTAACCTGTATGTAAAGTCAATAGTGGACAAATATTATTGAAGAGATGGAGTAATTCGCTGGCAATTGTCATACTAATATTTTGCCAATTGATCAAATATGTAATTTGCCCAAGAAAAAATAATTAAAAGAATGCAGGAATGATCCAATTCTACGAAGAAAATGCAGTAATATGACAAATACCCAAAATGAAAATCATTTCATACGCAAATTATATTAGTACTTACTACCTCTATTTCAAAATAGTTAATCCTTTTTTACCTGACACTCTTCTTAAAAAAATATTTATTTTATCAAATTAATTTTATTAATTATACTTTGAGAATATAAATTTGAATAAAATACACTTTATTTGGTCATTTAATGTTGAGGATAGTATTAGAAGAATATACGAAATTCTCTTGATTTCAGACAACTAAATTAAAATAAATATTAAAAAAAAAAAACTAAAACGAAACGCAGGCAGCACAATTTAATTTTTTTTCTTAAGACATGACTCGTTTGGTAGGCCGTATTAAATAAAATAATCCATGTATTAAAAGTTAGTCCAGCTATGTACAACGTTTGGTTGCCCAATTTAAATTTAATCCCACCTAATGCATGGATAGCTAATACACCATAGAGTGGTGTATTATCTTATCCATGGCTTAATAATACATGGATAAGAAAATTAAATGACTCAACTATCCCTCAATTCTTTTTATTAAATTTTTCTTTTAGTTACCAACATGGGTTGGGGTGCAGTGGATGAGGTTGCTCCACCCTCAACCAGAGGTCGAGGGTTCGACTCTGGATATGGAGAAAATTCTGTTGGGAGCGCTACCCCCGAATGGGCCCTACCCGGCGGGAATCCGGATTAGTCGGGCTCCAATGCGGGTACCGAACACCGGATGAAAAAAAAAATTAGTTTCATTTTAAATTTAATCACGACAAATTTGATTGTTATGTTACTTTTAATTTGCCAACTTTTTTTTACTTTGCGTATGCGGATCAAGTGTTTAAATATCATTTATTCCCTTATGTTGGTTGATAGTTTCGAATGTGAACTACATTTATGCTATTTTGTAATTGTTCAATTTACAGACGGATTAATTTAAATAGAAAAAATTATTGTCAAATAAATATATAATTTAAAAATCTAAAATTATATTATCAACAGTCCGTGATGTTCTTACATAGCGTGCTTTACATTTTTTAAAAATTATTTCTCTATAATATGACAATTATTTGTTTGTTTTAATTTTTTCTTGATTAAATAGACTTAATTTTTTTTAAGGAAATAAATGATCAACTAAGCGGAGTGAGAATTATTATTCATATTTTAGTTTTTTTTAAGATCGCGCAAAGGATGAGCAACTTGACTAGTTAAATGAAGTAGAAAATCTCATAAAAATTTAAGGGTATAATTATAAAAAAGATTTTATTGAGTTTTAAAATACATGATATATCTAGTTTTTAATACAATTAATCAAATAGTTGATAAAAAATAATCTCTGTATTACTAATCCCTGCATTAGTAATCCTTATATTACTAATTTCTGTATTGTTAATTCATGGATAATTACCAAACGACCCGTAATGTCCAAACTTGGAGGGAGTAAATCCTCCCATTTTTAAAAAAAAAAAACTAATTGCGGTGGCCGTTACGTGGAAAGAAAACAAAATCAAATTCCGCCAACGTACTTTCCTCTTCCCCATATAGCAATTTATTTATTTATTTATTTATTTATTTCTTCTCTTTATTTATTTATTTTTATATTTTTTCCAAATAAATTATTCACCAACTGACATTGTATTTTATTTGATCTAAATCTTACCAGTGTACTTGATGTAGGTTTACGTTGGCCAGTTGGCTGCCTGACATTTGAATTTGAACTAATTAAGATGAATCACAACTCACAAGCAAAGGGGCGGCACTTCTTTTGTCCTTTTTAATTACTAAAGATGTACTTTTAAAATAATTTAAAACAGGAACCATTAGGAAATATATTAATTTGCTGACTGAAATTTAGAATGTTTTAAGTTACTATTAGAGTTTACATTTAAAGTGATCAACGTACCTCTATCATTACAATTGAACGTCACATGCAACAACAATATAACCTATATATTCTCATAAAATGAGGTCTGAAGCGGATAAAATATAAATAGCTCTCATACCACTACCTCAAATAAATTTGTTTAGATGAATTTAGCCGTCACATGCTGCTACAAATAATTTAGAAGCTAATTTTGTGCATATGGATGATTTGTTTTAGTATTTTGAGTTTTTTGATGTGAACATCTAACGTCGTAAGTTTTTAAGTGTTGAAGAAAATGGTCACACCACTAGTTGAATACTAGTAACCATGCTCATCAAAGTTCAATATTAACCCTGCTCATCAAAGTTCAGAGACAAATTAGACAATTTTATACTTTAGTTTAAGAGAAAATTTGAATAAATTCACAACACTGAGTGGGAACTGTTGGGTTCAAGGTGTATATGTGAATGGAAAATGGAGGAAAAATTGTGGAGAGAAGGGGGACACCAATTTAGAAAGTGTACTCTCAAATTGAAAAGTTCACTCTTTCTCCCACATTGGTGGAAGAAGAGAACCTGTAAGTGTTTAAAATGAGGAACACAAACTCCACATGGATAGTGAGGCAAGAACTAGGTGATGTCTCGCGCCGTCGTCGTCGTCGCTCGGCTCGAAATTGGATTTGGATAATGATCGATCGATCGACGAGATCTAATTTATTTGAAACTTGTTTACAAGTGAAATCTGATAGTATTAGTTTTCTCCAAGTTCAGGTGCAGGTCCAGCCCAGTCTGGGCGCAGGGACGTGACTGCTACAGAAAAGGTGTCTTTCAGCTGAACCAATGCATCATTTCTGAAAGGATACACTTAAGGCTATAAATACCTGATATTTTCCCCAGGTGTGAGTATCAATTTTGACAGCAAAAACTCTTTTATTCTTAACAAAAACTCTGTGTGATCATTAAGTTGTTGAGTGAGTTCGTTGAATCCAACAATTTGAAGTACCGCTATTGTTCGGATTGAAAGCCATTTTATCCTGGAAAGAAAATTTCATAACCTCGGGTACAGTGAGAGAAATTATTCCTTAAGGACACTCCGTGATGTCGAGGGATTTGTCCTTACAAATTTTGTTTCATCTTATTTCTGAAAATTAACACACTTCTTAGATAGATTATTCATAATCTAGTGTTGAAGGTGTTAAGGAACTTCATAAGTGTTCTTGTCTTGGACTTGAACTAGTGTTGAAGTTCGGGTTGCTTATATACAAATTCTTGTACCCGAAATACATACTAAATAACAATCTTAAGGAATAAAATTACTGTTTAAGAATCTGTATTGCTTGTTTTTGGAGATTAAAGCTTTTATCTTTCTACTCCAATTGAACTTAACTAGTGATTTGAAGAAATAAAATCTTCATCACAAGTTAAAGATCATTCGGTTGACGATTGAAAGTCATAAAAACTTCATCGTTAAACTAGAAACAAGAACAAGTGTTTAAAGTTGTTTAACTTTATTAGTAGTATTCTGAAAATACTAAATTTACTGTCTTGTGGTGACAGGAAAAATGACGAATGATAGTCAAATGCATGGCGCTACGACTATGGCGGCAACTACCATTGCCACGATAAGTTGAGCAAATGCTCCGCAGCCTATGGCACATGCGGAGAAGCCCCAAAAGTTTGCGGGCATTGACTTCAAGAGATGGCAGCAAACGATGTTCTTTTACCTCACCACTCTATGTCTTCAAAGGTTCGCTAGTGAGGATGCTCCTGAGGTGCCCGAGGGAACCTCGGACAAAGAGTGTTTCATAATAGTAGAGGCTTGGAAACACTCAGACTTCCTTTGCAGGAATTATATCTTGAGTGGTCTCCAAGATGACCTCTATAATGTTTACAGTGAAACTAAGACATCGAAGGAATTGTGTGTGTGTGGGGGGGGGGCACTAGAATGAAAATACAAGACAGAGAATGCGAGAATTAAGAAATTCTTCGTTGCAAGGTTCCTGGACTTTAAAATGATAGACAACAAGTCAGTTTTCTCTCAAGTGAAGGAATTACAAATAATCATTCATGATCTCCTAGCGGAAGGTATATCTTTGAAAAATACCTTTGTTGAACAAATTGAAAATGTTCTTAGTACTCACATAAACTGTTTTGTAGGTTTGATTGTGAATGATGCATTTCAAGTAGCAGCGATAATTGAGAAGCTACCACCTATGTAGAAAGACTTCAAAAACTACTTGAAGCACAAACGCAAGGAGATGACTTTCGAAGATCTTATTGTCCGACTACGTATTGAAGAGAATAATAAGGCTACCGAGAGAAGGTCAAAAAGGAATTCTACAATTAATGGAGCACATATTGTAGAAGATGACCAAAAAAATTCTAAGAAAAGGAAGAAAGTTGAACATGAAAGCAAACAACCCAAGAGGAAATTCAAGGAAAAGTGCTAAAACTGTGGCAAGATTGGACACAAGTCCATGGATTGTCGTGCCCCTAAGAAAGGCAAGAAAAAAAAACAAGCAAATATGATTGAGTCCAACAAAGAATGTGATGATCTGTGTTCTATGCTTTCAGAATGCAACTTGGTGGGGAATCCTCGCGAATGGTGGATGGATTTTGGTGCCACCTGCCATGTTTGTGCCAACAAAGAGTTGTTTTCGACGTTCGCTCCGGCTCAAGTAGAAGAAATGATCTACATGGCTAACTCCGCTACTGCAAAAGTAGAAGGAACTGAAAAAGTGTGCTTGCAGATGACTTCCGGCAAAGTGTTGATACTTAACAATGTCTTGTATGTTCCGGAGTTAAGGAAGAACTTGATTTCTGTTTCGCTTCTAGACAAGAACGGATTCAAATGTGTTTTTGTTTTTGGAAAAATTGTACTTAGTAAAGGAGAAGTGTGTGTAGGAAAAGACTACCTCACTGAGGGCCTATTCAAAATGAATGTAATGAATGTTGAAATCAATAAAAGTTCAATTTCTTCTTACTTGCCTGAGTCTTATGATTTGTGGCATGAACGTGTAGGCCATGTTAATTACAAAACATTACGAAAACTGATTAACTTAGAAGTTTTGCCAAACTTTGAGTGCAATAAATCAAAGTGTCAAACGTATGTGGAATCAAAGTATGCAAAGCATCCATAGAAAAGGAATTCCAATCCCTTAATCCCTTAGACTTAATACACACTGACATTTGTGATATGAAGTCAACACCATCACGTGGTGGAAAAAAGTATTTCATAACTTTTATTGACGATTGCACTAGATATTGTTATGTCTACTTGCTAAATAGTAAGGATGAAGCAATAGATGCGTTTAGGCAATACAAAACTGAAGTTGAAAATCAGATAGAGAAAAAGATAAAAATGATAAGAAGTGGTAGGGGCAGAGAATATAAATCTCCCTTCGCCGAAATATGTGTAGAGATTGGAATTGTCCATCAAATTACGACCCCGTATTCATCTCAATTTAATGGCATTGCGGAAAGGAAAAACCGAACTTTAAAGAAAATGATGATTGCCTTACTTATAAGTTCAGGTTTACCGTAAAACTTGTGGGGGAGACTATCTTTACAGCCAATCGTATACTCAATAGAGTTCTCCATAGTAAGACACAATCAATTCCTTATGAAAAATGGAAATGAAGGAAACCCAACTTGAAATATTTCAAAGTGTGGGGGTGTCTAGCAAAGGTCCAAGTTTCTATGCCTAAAAGGGTTAAGATAGGACCTAAGACGGTGGACTGTGTGTTCATAGGGTATGCTAAAAGTAGTAAAGCATGTCAGTTTTTGGTTCATAAATCCGAACATCCGGATATTAATGAAAATACGATAATTGAATTAGATAATGCTAAATTCTTTGAAAATATTTATCCGTATAAAAATAGACATGAATAGTCTAGTAGGGGGTCTAAACGACCTCGAGAGGAACTAAGTGAGAATGTACATAGTGAAGAAAATCCAAGGCATAGCACACGTCAAAAAACGTCAACTTCGTTTGGTTCGGACTTTGTAACATTTCTCTTAGAAAATGAGCCTCAAATATTTAAAGAAGTGATGTCGTTATTAGACTCATCCTTTTGGAAAGAGACAGTCAATAGTGAGATTGATTCAATCTTAAGCAACCATACATGGGAATTGGTTAATCTTTCTTCAGAAAATAAACCTTTAGGTTCTAAATGGATCTTCAAAAGGAAAATAAAAGCGGATGGTACTATTGACAAATACAAGGCAAGACTTGTAGTAAAAGGCTTCAAACAAAAAGAAGGTCTTGATTACTTTGATACATACTCACCGGTAACAAGGATAACGTCGATTCGAATGTTAATTGCCTTGGTGGCGGTATATGGTCTTGAAATCCATCAAATAGATGTGAAAACTGCATTCCTAAATGGAGAATTAGAGGAAGAAATTTACATGGAACAACCTGAGGGTTTTGTGGTTCCAGGAAAAGAAAATAAGGTGTGTAAACTTGTTAAGTCACTTTATAGACTAAAACAAGCACCTAAGCAATGGTATGCAAAATTTGACTAAATCATGTTGGCAAACAGATTCAAGATAAATAAATGTGATAAATATGTTTATATTAAAGACACTCCAAATCACCAAGTCATTGTGTGTTTATATGTGGATGATATGTTGATCATCAGTAGAGATATTTCAGACATAAATGCAAAGAAACGAATGCTCGAGAGCAAGTTCGATATGAAAGACCTTGGAGTTGCGGGTGTGATCTTAGGAATAAGAATCCATAGAACTCCACAAGAGTTGGTGTTAACACCCAATTTTGACTCACCCTTTTTCCTTTAATTATTTTTCTAATGCTTTTTGGCCCTAAATAATTTATAAAAAATTTTAGTTAAACAAAAATAAGATTTGGTATTTTTGTTTCTATTTCTACAAGTCTTAATAAAAAGAATTTTTTTTTTTATAAAATTATTTTAATTGAATACAATTAAATATTTTAATAAGTAATATATATATATATATGTATGTGTATATATATATATATGTATGTGTATATATCGTTTGGTATTCGCATTTTTTTTTAAAAAAAATTTGGGTAGTATTGTGACCTTATATGTATATTTTTATTACCCAAAATATGTTTTTATAAGATGTACGTATTTTTATTATATTCTTATTTTTATATATCTTATTATATTCTTATATATACGTATACATATACGTATTTTGTTAATAGGAAAGTGAAAATTTTTAAGTTAGATGTCTGTACGAATTATGTCTGTAAAGTAAAGAATAATTTTTTAGGATATCAGGGAGCATCGATAAATTTAATTTCGATGAAAAAGAGTATTCGGGCTAACAATAATCCCACTTTTCTTTTTATTTTATTTTATTTTTCACCCGAACCCAACTCTTATTTTATAAATTTCAGCCAAGAACTCGGATACCAGCCCGAGTCAGTATAATTTCTATGCTCGCTTCATCATTCCGCCTTAGCGAATATAATTTGACCCGATCTGTCGATTTATTTTGAATCCAAGGGATCTCGAATTTTCAAATGTTGATATATATATATATATATGTATGTATATACATTATAATTTGCCTTTTTATATATATTTTATAAAATTTGAACTGTTTCGATCAAATATCGAACGGATCAAAATAATCACTTCTCAGTTATCTCTTATATTTATCCATTATATAAGATTTATAATTTATTTTTATTTGTTTGTTTATTTATTATTTTATTTTTATATATATATTGAAACATGGACCGTCCGATCAAGCGATCAAACGGTCCACATTTTAGTCAAATAAACAGTACAAACAATTAGTTGTATCCCTTTCCCCAAATTCAAAATCACGTGAAGTCTCTTCCCCAAAAGGTCATCGACCTTTCCCATCCGCCTTTCCCAAAACACACAAAAAATTTCAAACTACTTTCTCATCTTCTTCCTCCTCCTCAACACCCCCCCTCCCAAAATAACACAACCCTAATTACCATAGTCTGCGGCCATGGCAGACGTAGATACCGTCCCTACCCAAGATTATCCCCAAAACAACCCTTCCAACCCACAAAACCTTTGGAAGACAGAAAATCAGTCCTAAATCCGTATAACAACGAAAAATGGACTTAAAATCGCCATTAAATGGCCTGAAAAGTGGAGATTTGAATTCAAAAAGAGATTTCAAGTTTCAAATCGACTAGGTGGTTTATTTTGAGTTTCGAATCTGGATTTTCAAGTCCGAATTCACTTATAAATTGAAGCTTTTCCATCTCCATGAGGGGAGGTGAAAAAAGAGAGGAAAAGATCTGAGAAAAGAAAGGTTTGAGAGTTCAAAAAACAAGAGAGAGTTTGAAAAAAAAAGGGTGGAAGATCTGAAAAGAGCAAGTGAATTCGAGAGAAAAAGGGAGTGTGAAGAAGGTCGAAAAAAAGAGAGATCGAGTAACAAAGTAAGAAATTCGCCCAAAAGCCTAAAAAATTGTCGTTTTCTTTTTTTATTCGGTCTGAGTCGGAGTTTCGCAGTTGAGTTCATCACCAGAATTTTGATGGAAAAGCCTCAGTCTTGCTGCTCAACACAAGGTAAAATTCTATCCTGTCTAATTAAATTTGCTTAGTTGTTGCAATCTGTTGATCGTTTGAGTCCGTTGGTTGATCCTGGATATGAATATGAAGTAAAGTAGCATTGGTATGTTTGTGTTAAATGGTGTATTTACAAGTATTAATGATTTGGAGCTTTAGTTTTTTTTTTAGATGACAATTAGATATTTTGTCTCGCAAGTTGCCAATAGGAACTCAAAACAGTAGTTTTCATGTTGTTTGATATATTTGGTGATAATCTTATAAACTATGGAACAAACTCGATGGAGCTCTGAGTTTCAGGATGTAGGCTTGATAGGTCATTTGGGTTTATTTCGATGTCGGCTTATATTTTTAACGGGGTAATAACGTCTTGACTGTACACTAGTTTGGTTTGTGTATTCATGAATTACCGGAGTGGAAAAGAGCTCCAAATGGCTCGAAACCTTACGATTCTTGGCTGCCCATCACAATAGTTGTATACCTTTGTCTTAAATTCTTGAATGTGTGTAAATAGTTGCTTCTCTGGCTTGATACATGGCTGCCTTGGGTCTAAACGCATGAAGTATTTGAGCTCTCACTTTGTTCATCTTCACTATTTCATCTTTTTCTATTTTCGTTTACATCGATTATGAGAATACTTGATTTCACCTAAGATTGATGAAATTTGTGTTGTTTTCGTCAATTCTGGATCAGTAGATTCATATGTTGTTGTCGTTGTGAGAAATGGATTTGGCAGTGAAGGCGTGAACCTTGGCTTCAAATATAGTTCTGGAGTTGTTGTTCATTGTCTTCAAATTGACTTTCGAATACGATTTCATTTAGAAGCTTTATCAAGTCAATATGTATGACAGATTCTTCATTTCGTTTACCAAAGGCGAGTTGGCGGAAACATGGAAAATGTGTAGTGTCCAGTGAATACTTTTGTCCTCTTTTGTCGTTATCGTTAACTTAATCTTAGGAGGATTACTAATGCGGTGTAATTCACATGAAAACATATTTGTTTAGTATTCTCTCTTTTGAGTTTTCTAAGGTGTTTTGTGTATAAGGGTGCAAGACTTTTTCTTTGTTAAATTAATTAAGTTGGGTTGTGATTATCTCAAGTCCATAATATTCCTGTAGCTTACAGAATGTCACACATTTTATTTGAAAGATTGATAAGCACGTAAAGGTCTGTTCATTCTAACACAGGGATTTCTCTATTATCTAGCTAGAGATTTTGGTCTACTTGTGTGTTGAATTTTTTTTTTTTATTTCTTGTTTCAGCTATATCTCGGAGCTTATAATCTTAGTCCAGCTGACCATATGAATGCCTTTTAATTAACCAACCCAACGACCTATGCTTATGTGTTGAAATCTGTTAGGTTATCTGATAACTTATTTCCCGTCCAAACTCATTTCATCGTCTTCTAGTCGGAGTACTCTTAACAAATTCTAAAAATTGAGTCTACAGGATCCATATTCACCCACTACTCGTATGAGTTTTTCTAGACACTTAGATCATGAAATGTTTGGTAATAAGAAAGTGCAATTTGCAAAGTTTTATAAGTATCCTAGCCATATGTCTAGTAAGCCATTGAAATAGTGTAGATGTGTTCGGATAGTTAAGCATCTCACAGCTTCATCCTAATTATGTATTACGTGAGAAGTTTTTTTCTGATGGTTTCTTATTCACCTAAAACTTGGATGATGGTATGTAAAATATTGAATTAGTTAAGATCTTGTTTGAGTTTAGAATTAGAAGATAACTTAATTTTTTTATCTCATAAGTCTGTTTTGTCGAGATCAAGATTATGCTAATTTTTCCTTATTTCCTCTTTTCGCATGTACACTCGGGAGCGCATTTGGAGTTCGAAAGAACTCCATCTATGTCCAAATCAGAGCTTGTGTCTGCTATTATCTCTCCTCGATCGAGTCTAGCCATCACTCGAGCCACTCAAACGCTGATGGATTCTAGAAGAGAATCTAACAACTCTTCCTATTTTTGTCTTTTTCTCCCTTGCTCAATTGTGTTGATACTATGGTTTACTAACACTTTTTCTTTTAAATTATACTAGTTCCTTGTTTGATTTTATATTCTGACCCTTATGAATTGCCTAGACACATGTTGGTGAAACATAGTTATTTATTTACTTTAACCATTAGAAGTTGACTTTACGTCTTTTAGTTTAACCTCAACTAAAAGAAATTTGACGAATTTGGCCTCGGATAACTTTTGATAATATGTATATTCATTTTAGGACTAAAGTAAAAAAAAATCCTTTACATGACATGCTATTTTCCACTATTTTTTTTATTGCCTGTTATTTTTTTGAACAAATAAAATAAAATAAATGGAGCCTCAATGATCAGATGATTTTTTTTGAAGCTATAACATGATTTTAAAAAGATATAAATGCTTGCTATGAAAACAAAACCCTTTAATCCCCATTAATTTTTCTTTTTTCTTTTTTTCAAAATACTACAATGTCCTCTAAGTTGTCTTATAATATTGTCACCGTATAATTTCATCTCCTGGCATTTGTTATGAGTTTTTTTTCACATTTCAAATTTCTCCAAAATGTGAGGTATATTTATATATATGCGCTACCACATACAAGGTATCTTTATATCATCGTTCATCATTCATTACTATTATTTTCACCTTATTCCAACTATATTCACACTCCCCAAATTAAATTTGTTTATTTTAAAATCTCGTAAATAAATGAACATTGCCATTTTTTTATATGCATTGGTCTATTCAATCAGGAATTAGTACATCTAGACGCCACTTATATTTTATTTCACAATAAATGCATTTATGTGAATTTATTCTTGAACACAAATTACTTTTACATTTTGTAGGTACGAATAATGATGTTTATAAGAAGATAAATTTTCACATGATCTTGGAATTATAATTGCTTTACTTAATCACTAATTCACCAATATATCTATCCTTATGTGTTGCTAAACTTTACACTTTCCTAAAATTATAAGCCATTGAATTTCATAAAATACTAATGTTAATTTTTTTCTTCATTTCATACCTTAAAAAATGCATATATATTTTACAATAAACTATATCCTTGTATATTGTGGTAGTATATTTTTATACCTCGCATTTTTTTTTTCCTTCGAAATAATATCAGTATTTTGCCACTGTCTTATGCAAATAACGAAGCAATAATATTTTCATGATTTTTTCTAATCTAAGCGTAAGGACTATCTTCGGATAGGCTCTGAGAGGTGCCTAACACCTTCCTCTCGAGTAACCAAAACCCTTACTCAGAATCTCTAAAATATTTTTCGATAGACTAAAACAGAGTTTTACAATAAAAAATGATTTTTTCTAATTTTCCTAAAAGGTTAGGTGGCGACTCTAAAAATAAATCTTCAAATCCCAAGAGTCATTTAACACCACCATATGTCGCGTGTTGTTTCGACCGATTCGAAATAGGGCTCGACAGAATGGCGACTTTGCTGGGGATCTTTCAACTTAGGTTGTAACGTTAACATGCTTAGTTTAGGATTTTTATGCTTTATTATGTTATGTGATTTACGTATCATTATATCATGCTTTGTGTGAAAGGACGCAAGCCAAATCCAAACTTGTGTTCCTTATTTGTTTGTATAACACTACTTGTTACCGCTTTATCACTTGCATTTTTCTATCGAGTCTTGGTCGTACACAATTCACACATTGAAAATGCAAGAGGTGTACCTGCACTCCTCCGAAACCTCTTCGGATTCCTTAGTTTCAGAGTTGGTGCAGTTAGGTTAGTGCACCTTCTCGCAGCTATTCAGTCCCACTCTTGAACATTTAGGAGAAAAAGATCTTACTCTAGTGATAGGTCATATTGCATACACCTTAGGCGGAACAGTCCAGGGTAGCATTTCGCAGTTAGGAAACCATCTTTCGTGTCAACAGGTCCTCCGTGAACCCAACGATAGTAAATATGTGGAGTGATTAATTGATCCAAACATTAAAAACGTAATAAATTCAGGACATTGAACTTAGCATAACCTTTTCTTTGCACAGATGGAAATCAACCAGAATCTCACCAACATACATATGCTGACTGACATTCCCCATATCCTAAGACACTGGTGGGGAAACATCCGAGTGGCGCATGGAGGAGAGGTGTTTACGCATTTGGGATCTTTGACGGATCTAATGGAGATAAGGACAGACAGACTACTGATTCGATTCCTAGTCGAGTTCTGGAACCCGACTCCGATTACTTTCAGATTCAGGGACTTCGAGATCACGCCCACTTTAGAAGAGATCAGCCAAATGGCTAATTTACCGTTGACAGGACGGGAACCTTTGGCCCTCCGTAATACTGCAGGTAGCCGTTTTCTTCGCGACATAGGATTGAAAGTTGGTGCAGGCTTGAGAATAGTTGAGGCAGGATGGGTAAGCTTGGTTTATCTCTTCGAGAGGTTCGGTAGAAGAGAAAGTTATGATCACTTTCAAGAGGAGTTCTCCTTCACCAGGAGAGGCATAGAGCCATTATGTTTATAATGGCTTTTCTTGATATTATAGTGTTCCAAATGAGAGGGAACCGAATCAGTATTCACATACTCCTCATGGTCTTATTCATGTGTAGGGGACCAATCAGGACCACGATCGTGCCAATGATTCTAGCGGAAGTCTTTAGGTCTTTGTCCGCATGCTCCAGGGGGCACGATTTTTTCAGAGACTGCAACCTAATGCTCCAAGTTTGGGCATTAGAGCACTTTTATCGTAGGAATGGTGTCGGAGAGGCTGGCCCTAATCAGATTCGCAGCCACAGACTTAGAGTGGCCATGTGGGAGATGCCAGTCAATGAGGAGCAGTGGCGCGACTTCCTAGTCCATCTCACCGGTAACCTCATCCAATGGAGGCTGCCATGGGTTAGTGGTTGAGTAATGCTAAGAAGGCATTACACTTACTTTCTTGAGTTGATTAGGCTGGAGGGAATCCAGCCATATGCACCTTTGAGGGTTCTTAGACGATTTGGCCTAATTCAGAATGTCCCTCTATGGTTAAACATGGCATTGTCGGAGATCGATTATGAGGGAAGAATCCCTGTAGAGAGGCTTGGAAACCTAATCCACGACTGGGGACAAATATTAAGTTTGGGCATGGGAGGTAACCCATACCGCACTCCCGAGTACTACACCTGGTACAAGTTGGAAGGAATTCTAGCTCAACCAAGTCTTATGTCACTCCAAGGGCTCGCCGACATTCATAGAGCGGGCCAGGTTCGAGAGAAACTGCTTCATCTTAGGCCTGTAACCACAGCCATGTACGAGCAGGTGATTCCTGGATCGGTGGATCACCTCATCTCTGTTGTTGATGATGAACCCGAGAAAGATCCTGAGGAAGATCCCGAGGAGATAGAGGAAGATCCTGAATAGGACCCAGAAGAGGATCCCGAGGAGGACCCGGAGGAAGATCCGGAGGAGGAACCAATGGAAGAGCAGGATGGGGAGCTAACAGAGGAGATGAAGGAAGACCCTGAAGAAGAAGAGTATGGGCCTATAGACTTCGGTGGAGCAGACGAAGACTTCCAAGGGAAGCAGTTAGATGAATCCCCAAAGTATCACCCTGGGCCCTATTATGACCTCGATGATGATGATGATGATCCCCCCAGATGGCCTTAGGATCCACCTTGTTATTATAGATTCCTGAGGATCTTGTACGACCTATCTGTACTTTTTATTTCATTTTGTTTTCCCTAAAAAGGGTCTTGCATGACCTCTATCGACATTGTCATAGGCTACTATGATGTAATTCAAAACTTTTCTTTGTAACCCGTGGATTCACACCTTGCCTTTTTCATTAATCAAAATCCCTTTGTCCTGAATTTAATTACAATTTAAAGCTTTGAATCAATTAATCGTGTTTGCAGCGTAGGCTTACCTCCGGCAAAAAGAGGCTTTATATTAGGACGCGTTTGAATGTTTCCAACTTGGTGTATATATGTTACTTACTTGTTACATTTTTATTATTGCCCAAACTAACATAGTTTCCTTTTTTTTTTTTTTCTTTTATTAAATCTCCAAACAACAAGTTGATTTGTGTCGATTGGAAAACTGGCGGAATCTCAGTACAACCTCCGATCGAAAGACAAAATGACTAACAGAGACAAGGTCGCGATGATCCTTGTGGATGACACCGAGAGTTCTCAATGGCCTTCGGATACTCAGAACGATGATCAAATGACCAATATGGCGCAGAAAATTGAGGTCCTGAAAGAAGAACTCCGTAAAATGCGGGATCTAACCAAGCTTACAATAGCTAGCTTTCCCGCTCAGCCACAGTCTCCAAGTATTGAATTACCTCCAGGCGCTTCCGCTAACCAAGCAAGTATACCACATGCTCAAGCACCGCCTGCTTTCCAACCCACTGCCGGAACTTTACCTGGTTACCCATTTTCTACTCACAACTTTACTGTTCCGGTCCATCCAGAGATGCAACACATACCCGAGGCACATGTCACTTGTGAGATACCTGTGCCACCTGTATACGCTATCGAAGCTCCCTCATTTGCAACATCTACGACTTTATGGTTCCATATGAGGATGATCGGTATGCGGGGCTAGGAAAAGATATCCAATCAAGTGAAGAAGGGTCGATAGCAGCCCAGCTTGAGTGTCTAAAGAGAGCATTCAGAAACATGCAAGTCACCAGAGGGACTGAAACTTTGGACTACGACGACTTGTGCATTCATCCGGATATCGACATGCTGATGGGATACAAACCACCAAAGTTTGATGTGTTTGACGGAAAGGGTGACCCGCATGCACACCTGAGGGCTTACTGTGACAAGTTGGTCGGGGTAGAAAGGAACGAGAAGTTGAGAATGAAGCTGTTCATTTGGAGTTTGTCGGGAGAAGCTTTGACTTGGTACACCCGACAAGACCCTCGTAAGTGGAGTGACTGGCGGGAAATGGCCGAGGATTTCATGAGTCACTTTAGATTCAACATTGAGATTACCCCAGACAGGTTCTCATTGGCTAACATACAGAAGAAGCCGTTCGAATCTTTTCAAGAATATGCAAAACGTTGGAGGATCGAGGCTGCAAGGATCTAGCCTCCACTAGATGAAAGTGAGCTCTCCAAGTATTTTATTCGAGCTCAAGAGGGTGTCTACTTTAACAAGATGATGTCGATGATGGGCCAAAGATTCGCGGAATTAGTCAAAATGAGAGATTTCATAGAAGAAGGCATCAAGTCAGGAAAGATCCAATCTATGGCTGCACTGCAAGCTGTGAGTAAGGCCATGCAAACTGGTTCCATTAATAGTAATAAAAAAAAAAAAGACGTCTCAGCCGTCACACCATACTATCGATCAGGAAATTCTTCCTACCATTACCCTAACAACCCCCAAATTATTGCACACGTCCCAGTGTACAATACTCAACCGCATTATAATCCACCCCGAGCTCCAGCATACCAAAATCCACCAAGACCATACGCCCCTGTCCAAGCTCCAGCTGACCAAAATAGACCAGCCTATGCACCCAGACCACGTCCAAACTTTGAAGCCAGAAATACCAGATTCTACACACCAATTGCAGAACCTTTAGTCCAGTTGTTTGAAAGATTGGGGACTGTTGGTTTATTGTATCCAATTGAGAGAAAGGCCCCTGATCCAACCTCTCGAAACTTTGACGGTAGCAAGCGGTGCACCTATCACTCAGGAGTCCAAGGGCATGACACGGAAGACTGTTACAGCTTGAAGAATCAAATTGAGTCTCTGATAAGAAGGGGTATCATCAAATGCACCGCCGCAGCTCCCAATGTGAATAATAATCCCTTGCCAAATCATGGAAATCAGGAAGTCAATATGATTACTCTAGAGGAGGAGTATGATTTGGAAGAAACTATTGTGACCACATGGAACGCGGAAGAAATCGCTACTGTATCCCCATCACAACTATTTATCATGATTCAGTTGAGGGAGCCTATATCTGTTCAGACTTACCTTCCAAGAGTCGTAGTGACCACATCATCCACTGGGAGGACCGGCTATGACACCAAGGCAGTCCCATGGGACTATCGAGCTGAAACCAAGGGCAAAATGATAGATGCTACTGCGGCTCAAGGGATAACCAGGTCAGGGAGATGTTATGCACCAGAGAAATTGAATCGTGGAGTTCTCGGGAAAGATCAAAATCCAAGGAGAAATATCACAGATGCTGAAGCCGCAGAATTTTGGAAAAAAATGCAGCCCAAGGACTATTCAGTCGAGGATCATCTCAAGAAGACACCGACCCATATATCCGTCATGTCTTTGCTTATGAGTTCTGAAGCTCATAGAAATGCTTTGATGAAAGTTTTATCTGGGATTAGCATACCAAAGGAGACAACTAGCGAGACTCTGGCCGCAACAATTAGGCGAGTAGTAGAAACAAATAAGGTCTCTTTCCATGACGATGATTTACCATCAGAAGAGGCCGCATACAATAAAACGCTCCATATTGCGGTCAGATATCATGACAAGATTGTGAACAGGGTTTTGATCGATGGTGGTTCGGGTTGTAATATCTGTCCATTCTCTACTCCGAGGGATTTGGGTGTGAATATAGAAGATATAAGGGAGAGTTGGGTGAAGGTTAGAACCTTTGATGGGTCGCAAAGGAGTGTCATCGGGGAAATTTACTTAACACTGCAGATAGGACTAGCAGAATTTCCTATCCTATTTCAGGTCATGGATGTGTCATCTAGCTATAACCTGTTGCTGGGAAGTCCATGGGTCCATATAGCAAGAACCGTTCCTTCCACTCTCCATCAGTGCGTGAAGTTTGAATGGGGTCGTACAGAAATTACTGTCCATAGAGAACTCAGTCATCCCATTTATTCTGTTAATTCAGTCCCAGTCACCGAGGAGTTAGATGGAGCCACTTTTCATACTCTGGAGATCATGCAAGCAGCAAAGATTAATGAGGAAGTAATGGCAGCTGAAGCAAAAATGTCGAATGCTGAAAAGATAGTTGCTTCAAAGATATTGAAATATGGGTATCAGCCCAAGACAGGACTAGGACCCAGAGCTGATGGTATAGTTGAGCCTATCCAGTTAAAGCAGCAGAAGGGTACTACAGGGTTTAGATATGAGCCCACTTCTGGAGTAGCCTGCAGGGAAGGATTTAGAATGACATTATCCGTGCCAGCCCAAGTCCCAGTTTCAGATCAAGCAGTCGATGAAGATATCATTGAAGGAATAGGAAATTTATTTATGGCTGTGATCGAATGTGGAACAGAGATAGATTTCAAGAAGCTTACCATCCGTGATGCTGAACCGGGAGAAGTCCTGCAGAATTGGACCATTGTCCCATCCCTATTTCGTCAGGAGTCTTGGTAGTGCGGGACTGTCATTTCTTTTAAAAATTATTTTGTTTGCATGATCAATTGAGGCTTGAATCATGCCAAAGATATTTTTGCTACTTGCCTCTTTGCCAAAGCCCAGTGCTTTGTTCAATAAAGTTCTTATTTTCCAAAACTTATTTAATATTTTCAAATATCTATTTATTTTCCAGCATCTATTTACTTTACTCGCTTTTATACTTTTCTGCACAAATATTAATAAAAATCCTCGTTCCACAGTTATGACATGTAACGAATCCGTTGAGCAAAATAGAAGCGATGCGCAAGATTACGAGGAGTACGATGAAAGCATGATGCCTGAAAACCTGCCGCAAGAGATCGAGCAACTCGAAAGTCAGAAGAAGCCTAATATGGACGAAACTGAAGTCGTCAATTTGGGTGATGAAGAGACAACAAAGGAAATACGAGTCAGCATACACTTGGAGGATGAAAGAAAGTGGGAATTGATAAGTCTGCTCAAGAAATACATCGATGTATTTGCTTGGTCTTATGATGACATGCCTGGTTTAAGCACCGATATTGTCTCACATCGACTGCCGACTAACCTCGCGTATCCACCGGTGAAGCAAAATACGAGGAAATTCAAGCCCGATTTGAGTTTGAGAATCAAGGAGGAGGTCACCAAGCAGATAGAAACCAACATCGTGAGGGTCACGACTTATCCCACCTGGCTGGCCAACATCGTGCCCGTACCAAAGAAGGATGGAAAGATAAGAATATGTGTAGATTATCGGGATCTCAACAAGGCTAGTCCAAAAGATGATTTTCCCCTCTCAAACATTCATATTCTCATTGATAATTGCGAGAAACATTAGTTGCAGTCGTTTGTTGATTGTTTCACGGGATATCATCAAATTTTAATGGAGAAGAATGATGCAGAAAAAATAGCCTTCATCACACCGTGTGGGGTATACTACTACAGGGTAATGCCGTTTGAACTCAAGAATGCCGGTGCAACTTATATGAGGGCCATGACCACTCTTTTCCACGATATGATTCACAAAGAAATCAAAGTGTATGTGGATGATGTCGTCATCAAATCTAAAAGGAGTTCGGACCATTTGGATGATTTACGAAAGTTCTTTGAAAGGCTGCGAAGGTACGACCTAAAGTTGAATCCATCTAAGTGTGCCTTTAGAGTGCCCGCAGGAAAGTTATTAGGATTCATCGTTAGTAGGAGAGGTATAGAATTGGATCCGTCCAAGATAAAGACAATCCAAGACTTACCACCCCCTAAGACCAAGAAGGATGTAATGAGTTTCTTGGGAAGACTCAATTACATCAGTCGGTTCATAGCCCAAACCACGATCATTTGTGAACCAATATTCAAGTTATTAAAGAAGGATGCCGCCACTGGGTGGACTGAAGAATGTCAGAAGGCTTTTGACAAAATTAAGGAGTATTTGTCTAACCCATCAGTATTGGTTCCACCAGAACCAGGAAAACCGTTATTGTTATATATATCTGTCATGGATAATGCATTTGGATGTGTATTAGGGTAGCACGATGACACAAGGAGGAAAGAGCAAGTGATTTACTACCTTAGTAAGAAGTTCACACCGTACGAAGCTAGGTATACATTGTTGGAATGGACTTGTTGCGCACTGACCTGGGTTGCGCTAAGGTTAAGGTACTACCTGTCCGCGTATACCACGTACTTAATTTCGAGAATGGATCCACTCAAGTACATATTTCAGAAGCCAATGCCTACTAGAAAGTTGGCAAAATGGCAGATCTTGTTGAGTGAGTTTGACATTGTGTACGTGACACAAAAAGCCATCAAAAGACAAGCATTGGCCGATCACCTCGCAGAAAATCCAGTGGATCAAGATTACACGCCGCTCAATACTTACTTTCCTGATGAAGAAGTGTTGTTTGCGGGAGAGGACATCTCAGAACTGTATGGTGGATGAAGGATGTTTTTCGATGGAGCAGCAAACTTCAAAGAAGTCGGAATTGGAGTAGTCCTAGTTTCAGAAATAGGTCAACACTACCCAATCTCGGAAAAAATTAGGTTTCCTTGCATGAATAACATGGAAGAATATGAGGCTTGCATTCTCGATCTTAGGATGACAGTAGACATGGACATTAAAGAGCTGTTGGTGATAGGAGATTCAGATTTGTTGATCTATCAGGTGCAAGGATAATGGACCACCAAAAATGTCAAAATCCTTCCTTATGTACAATGTGTTAAGGAATTGAGCAAAATGTTTACGAAGATCGAATTCAGGCATGTCCCTCGAATTCAAAATGAGTTTGTTGATGCCTTGGCGACACTATCTTCAATGATTCAGCATCCAGATAAGAATTACATCATTCCCATCAAAGTGGAGATACACAACCAACAAGCTTATTGCTTCCATGTAGATGAATATCCAGATGGAAAGCCGTGGTACTACGACATTAAGAGGTTACTTGGAGCAGGAGGATATCTAGAAGGCGCTACTAACAAACAGAAGAGGACTTTAAGAAGGATGGCGAATCACTTCTTTCTCAACGGGGAAATCCTATATAGGAGGACTCCAGACTTAGAATTGCTACGATGCGTTGATGCCACGGAGGCCACAAGATTGTTAGAGGAGATACATACAGGAACCTGTGGACCCCACATGAACGGTTTCATGCTTGCAAAAAAAATTTTGAGAGCTGGATACTTTTGGATGACCATGGAGATGGATAGCATCCGATTCGTGCAGAAGTGTCACCAATGTCAAGTTCATGGAGACTTTATATGAGTTCCACCAAACGAACTCAATGTTATGGGTTCTCCTTGTCCGTTTGCTGCTTGGGGCATGGATGTTATTGGGCCCATAGAGACTCCTATGTCTAATGGACACCATTTTATCTTGGTCGCTATCTATTACTTCACAAAGTGGGTTGAGGCCTCAACACATAAGGCCGTAACAAAAAAAGTGGTAGCAGATTTTGTTCATAACAACTTAGTCTGTCGGTTTGGAATTCCAGAGTCAATCATAACAGATAATGGAGCCAATCTTAATAGCGACCTGATGAGAGATATTTGCGAAAGGTTTAAGATATCTCATAGAAATTCCACGGCGTATCGACCACAAATGAATGGAGCAGTTGAAGCTGCAAATAAGAATATCAAGAGGATTTGGAGAAAAATAGTGGATGGTAATAGGGAATGGCATGAGAAATTGTCATATGCTTTACTTGGATATCGCACCACAATCAGAGCTTCTACTGGGGCAACTCCTTACATGTTGGTCTATGGGTCGGAAGCGGTGGTACCTGCAGAAGTTGAGATACCTTCATTAAGAGTCATTCAGGAGGTTGGTCTAGACGACGCTGAATGGGTTCGTAGCAGAATCGAACAGTTGATGCCTATTGACGAAAAGAGATTAGATGCAGTCTGTCATGGTCAACTCTATCAAAACAGAATGATCAAGGCGTTCAACAAGAAAGTCAAGCCTCGTCGATTCACACCTGGACAGTTGGTATTGAAGAAGATATTCCCTCACCAAGATGAAGCCAAAGGGAAATTCGCGCCAAATTGGCAAGGTCCTTACATAATTCATCGAGTGCTCTCAGGAGGAGTAGCGATCCTCGCGGAAATGGACGACACAGAAAGCACAAAACCGATCAACTCAGACGCCATCAAGAAGTACTACATTTGAAGACATTAGGACTAGTTGTTTCTTTGTACTTTTTGCATTTTTCTCTATTGTAACAGAACTACGTATTAGCCTAATTTCCCACGACGGGATACGTAGGCAGCCCACATAGGGTTCGGTTTCCCTTAGAAAACCCAAAAACATCATCCTTTCATATATTTAGAACTACGCTCGACCTGACTTCCCATGGCGGGATACGTAGGCAATCCACATCGGATTCGGTCCCTTCATATTTTACTTTTTCATTGTACTGAACTATGGCCTGACCTGATTCCGCTTGGATACGTAGGCAGCCTAAGTCAGGCTCGGTCACTGCATTTCATATTTTCAGTTCTCCTATTATATTTGAACTACGTCATGACCTGATTCCACTAGGATACGTAGGTAGTCTGAGTCAGACTCGGTCGTTACATTTCATCTTTTTTTTTTCAACCTTCGAACTACGTACAGACCTGATTCCTATTGTAAGGATACGTAGGCAACCTGAAAGGTTTGGTCTTACCTTTAGGAAAATCCCCTGTCGCTCGTAGTATAGCCCCAGAATATAAGCGATCTCACCTCCAGAGTCGTCATAGTATCGAAAGTCAGAGCAGCTCCACCCGAAGGATAAAGCTATATGGGTCACGATCAACAATTGGAGTCTTAACAGATTTTCGAACATGTCATAATCTAAAAACGACAAAGGATTACTATATATACTTAATATATACGTAATATATTTGTGAAACATATATACGTATATATATTTTTCACCATACTTTCAACTTTCCCACCTACTGAGACTCCAAGTTTGGGAGTGGTTAAGCAACCAAGGGAGTGTTGGAGAATTCCGTAAATAAAGTCAGGATTTCCAAGTCGACACAAATCAACACCCCCTCCCAACTAAGAATTTTTTTTTTGAGCGCAGGAAAATAGGAATTGGAAGACTACATCAAGCCAAGCTTTGGGATAGGATCAGGGGCATCATGCAGCTTACCACTGCGACATGAGCCAAATATTCTTCCCTTACTTTACACATATTTATACTGATCCTCACAAGCTCTAAGGGTTTTATTCAAATTCTTTCGCAGGTACATTTTGAAGACCCGGGTCGGAAACTAAGAAAAGAGGATCCTCATAGGAAGATTAGGCTATTTACTCCTCCCAACAAAATCCACAAATCGGAGAGTGTTGTCTGACTTCAATAAAGTCGAGATTCCGTAGGGCAAGGACTGTATATAAGCAAACAAAGTCAAGCTTCCGCATTCCAAAGGATTGTACATAAGCAAACAAAGTCGAGCTTCCGCATTCCAAAAGACTGTACATAAGCAAACAAAGTCGAGCTTCCGCATTCCAAAGGACTGTACATAAGCAAAAAAAGTCGAGCTTCTGCATTCCAATGACTGTATATAAGCAAACAAAGTCGAGTTCCACATTCCGAAGATTGTACATAAGCAAGCAAAGCGATCCTCTACCATATTGGAGGATGCAAACGAGCAATACGACTCTCCGCCACATCGGGAGTTGTGCACCAGCAAGGGGGACGCCCCGCCACAAATAAGAGAATGTATATAAGCGAAGCAACACTCTGACATATCGGAGAATCGCATTTCAGCAAACAAAGCACAGTCTTCCAATCAGAGGCCCACACCATAGCAAGCGCGCAAGAAAGCCAATATCACAACAACATCAAGTTCCAACAACAATACCGTCGTCTCGTTCAGACTGAGGGACGCTTTGAAAAATACGGGGCAGTTTACTTTTGGGCAAATATCTCACCGTCAGAGGCTATTTACATTTCAGTCGACGGAGGTTATTTACATTTCAGCCGACGGAGGCTATTTATAGTTCAGCCGACGGAGGCTATTTATAGTTCAGCCGGTGGAGGCTATTTACATTTCAGCCGACGGAGGCTATTTACATTTCAGCCGACGGAAGCTATCTACATTTCAGTTATTGCCCCGCCTGTCGGAGACCTCCAAAAATGGAAACAATACTAGTTTGAATATCTAAACTCTACTCTTTACATTACGATTTCAATTTACAATTTTCGAACAACAGGTACTTTTCACCCTTTTACCTATTTTGCAGGAACATGCAACTACAACGTGGAACTACCCTTTTAGCAGCAAACTGGGGTAAGCTAGCGGAATGTTAAGCATCCCTAGCTACGTCAAGTATTCCGGCGAAGAAACTCAACTCGACTCGACTCAAGTTTTCATTTTTATCATTTTCTTTGTCATCACCCGGTGACTTCTTAGTCCGACACAGGGGCAGTTTTTGAAAAAACTGTTATCTCATTTTCCCTCAAGATCCTCAGCAGATATAACTATCAACATCTCCTAATCCACAGCTACTTCTAACAACCAATTTCGGGATTGCGTCCGTATCCATTTCATTCGTGCTGAAAGTTTATTATCATCCCGAAGGAACCCAGTGCTACCATAATTCTATACTGGGGAAAATTTTGATAAATATCAAAATTTTGCTACAATTCGAACTACAAATGGCCTGATTTCTCGTGGAGCCTGAGCTATGTAGGCAGCTCAAAAATCTGAGACCCGACCATAATCTTTCAAACATTTTGTTCCTCCCGAGACAAAATTGGTTATGTCAACGTGAGTGCCCAAAGATTTCCAAACAAATCTTCAGTGCCTCAGGGGCAACTGTTGACACCTAATTTTGACTCACCTTTTTTCCTTTAATTATTTTTCCGATGCTTCTTGGCCCTAAATAATTTATAAAAAATAATAATTAAACAAAGATAAGATTTGGTATTTTTGTTTCTATTTCTACAAGTCTTAATAAAAAGGAATTCTTTTTTTATAAAATTATTTTAATTGAATACAATTAAATATTTTAATAAGTAATATATATATATGTATATGTATATATCGTTTGGTATTCGCATTTTTTCTAACTTTTTTTGGGTAGTATTGTGACCTTATATGTATATTTTTATTACCCAAAATATGTTTTTATAAGATGTACGTATTTTTATTATATTCTTATTTTTATATATCTTATTATATTCTTATATATACGTATATATATACGTATTTTGTTAATAGGAAAGTCAAAAAATTTAAGTTAGATGTCTGTACGAATTATGTCTGTAAACTAAAGAATAATTTTTTAGGATTAAGGACACTCCGTGATGTCGGGGGACTTGGCCTTACAAATTCTGTTTCATCTTATTTTTGAAAATCAACACACTTCTTATATAGATTATTCATAATCTAGTGTTGAAGGTGTTAAGGAACTTCATAAGTGTTCTTGTCTTGGACTTGAACTAGTGTTGAAGTTCGGGTTGCTTATATACAAATTCTTGTACCCGAAATACATACTAAATAACAATCTTAAGGAATAAAATTACTGTTTAAGAATCTGTATTGCTTGTTTTTGGAGATTAAAGCTTTTATCTTTCTACTCCAATTGAACTTAACTAGTGATTTGAAGAAATAAAATCTTCATCACAAGTTAAAGATCATTCGGTTGACAATTGAAAGTCATAAAAACTTCATCGTTAAACTAGAAACAAGAACAAGTGTTTAAAGTTGTTTAACTTTATTAGTAGTATTCTGAAAATACTAAATTTACTGTCTTGTGGTGACAGGAAAAATGACGAATGATAGTCAAATGCATGGCGCTACGACTATGGCGGCAACTACCATTGCCACGATAAGTTGAGCAAATGCTCCGCAGCCTATGGCACATGCGGAGAAGCCCCAAAAGTTTGCGGGCATTGACTTCAAGAGATGGCAGCAAAAGATGTTCTTTTACCTCACCACTCTATGTCTTCAAAGGTTCGCTAGTGAGGATGCTCCTGAGGTGCCCGAGGGAACCTCGGACAAAGAGTGTTTCATAATAGTAGAGGCTTGGAAACACTCAGACTTCCTTTGCAGGAATTATATCTTGAGTGGTCTCCAAGATGACCTCTATAATGTTTACAGTGAAACTAAGACATCGAAGGAATTGTGTGTGGGGGGGGGCACTAGAATGAAAATACAAGACAGAGAATGCGAGAATTAAGAAATTCTTCGTTGCAAGGTTCCTGGACTTTAAAATGATAGACAACAAGTCAGTTGTCTCTCAAGTGAAGGAATTACAAATAATCATTCATGATCTCCTAGCGGAAGGTATATCTTTGAAAAATACCTTTGTTGAACAAATTGAAAATGTTCTTAGTACTCACATAAACTGTTTTGTAGGTTTGATTGTGAATGATGCATTTCAAGTAGCAGCGATAATTGAGAAGCTACCACCTATGTAGAAAGACTTCAAAAACTACTTGAAGCACAAACGCAAGGAGATGACTTTCGAAGATCTTATTGTCCGACTACGTATTGAAGAGAATAATAAGGCTACCGAGAGAAGGTCAAAAAGGAATTCTACAATTAATGGAGCACATATTGTAGAAGATGACCAACACAATTCTAAGAAAAGGAAGAAAGTTGAACATGAAAGCAATCAACCCAAGAAGAAATTCAAGGGAAAGTGCTTCAACTATGGTAAGATTGGCCACAAGTCCACGGATTGTAGTGCCCCTAAGAAAGGCAAGAAAAAAGACCAAGCAAATATGATTGAGTCCAACAAAGAATGTGATGATCTGTGTTCTATGCTTTCAGAATGCAGCTTGGTGGGGAATCCTCGCAAGTGGTGGATGGATATTGGTGCCACCCGCCATGTTTGTGCCAACAAAGAGTTTTTTTCGACGTTCGCTCCTGCTCAAGTAGAAGAAATGATCTACATGGCTAACTCCGCTACTGTAAAAGTAGAAGGAACTAGAAAGGTGTGCTTGAAGATGACTTCCGACAAAGTTTTGATACTTAACAATGTCTTGTATGTTCCGGAGTTAAGGAAGAACTTGATTTCTGTTTCACTTCTAGACAAGAACAGATTCAAATGTGTTTTTGTTTATGGAAGTACTTAGTAAAGGAGAAGTGTGTGTAGGAAAAGGCTACCTCACTGAGGGCCTATTCAAAATGAACGTTGAAATCAATAAAAGTTTAATTTCTTCTTACTTACCTGAGTCTTATGATTAGTGGCATGAACGTGTAGGCCATGTTAATTACAAAACATTACAAAAACTGATTAACTTAGAAGTTTTGCCAAACTTTTAGTACAATAAATCAAAGGGTCAAACGTATGTGGAATCAAAGTATGCAAAACATCCATATAAATCCGTTGAAAGGAATTCCAATCACTTAGACTTAATACACACTGACATTTGTGATATGAAGTCAACACCATCACGTGGTGGGAAAAAGTATTTCATAATTTTTATTGACGATTGCACTAGATATTGTTATATCTACTTGCTAAATAGTAAGGATGAAGCAATAGATGCGTTTAGAAAATACAAAACTGAAGTTGAAAATCAGTTAGAGAAAAAAATAAAAATGATAAGAAGTGGTAGGGGCGGAGAATATGAATCTCCCTTCGCCGAAATATGTGTAGAGAATGGAATTGTCCATCAAACTACGACCCCATATTCACCTCAATCTAATGGCATTATGGAAAAGAAAAATCAAACTTTGAAGGAAATGATGAATACCTTACTTATAAGTTCAGGTTTACCGTAAAACTTGTGGGGGAGGCTATCCTTACAGCCAACCGTATACTCAATAGAGTTCCTCATAGTAAGACACAATCAATTCCTTATGAAAAATGGAAATGAAGGAAACCCAACTTAAAATATTTCAAAGTGTGGGGGTGTCTAGCAAAGGTCCAAGTTTCTATGCCTAAAAGGGTTAAGATAGGGCCTAAGACGGTGGACTGTGTGTTCATAGGGTATGATAAAAGTAGTAAAGCATGTCGGTTTTTGGTTCATAAATCCGAACATCCGGATATTAATGAAAATACGATAATTGAATTAGATAATGCTAAATTCTTTGAAAATATTTATCCGTATAAAACTAGACATGAACAGTCTAGTAGAGGGTCTAAACGACCTCGAGAGGAACCAAGTGAGAATGTACATAGTGAAGAAAATTCAAGACATAGTACACGTCAAAGAACGTCAACTTCGTTTGGTTCGGACTTTGTAACATTTCTCTTTGAAAATGAGCCTCAAATATTTAAAGAAACGATGTCGTTATTAGACTCATCCTTTTGGAAAGAGGCAGTCAATAGTGAGATTGATTCAATCTTAAGCAACCATACATGGGAATTGGTTAATCTTCCTTCAGAAAATAAACCTTTAGGTTCTAAATGGATCTTCAAAAGAAAAATGAAAGCGGATGGTACTATTGACAAATACAAGGCAAGACTTGAAGTAAAAGGCTTCAAACAAAAAGAAGGTCTTGATTACTTTGATACATACTCGCCGGTAACAAGGATAACGTCGATTCGAATGTTAATTGCCTTGGCGGCAGTATATGGTCTTGAAATCCATCAAATAGATGTGAAAACTGCATTCCTAAATGGAGAATTAGAGGAAGAAATTTACATGGAACAACCTGAGGGTTTTGTGGTTTCAGGAAAAGAAAATAAGGTGTGTAAACTTGTTAAGTCACTTTATAGACTAAAACAAGAACCTAAGCAATGGTATGCAAAGTTTGACTAAATCATGTTGGCAAACGGATTCAAGATAAATGAATGTGATAAATGTGTTTATATTAAAGACACTCCAAATCACCAAGTCATTGTGTGTTTATATGTGGATGATATGTTGATCATTAGTAGAGACATTTCAGACATAAATGCAAAGAAGCGAATGCTCGAGAGCAAGTTCGATATGAAAGACCTTGGAGTTGCGGGTGTGATCTTAGGAATAAGAATCCATAGAACTCCATAAGGGTTGGTGTTGACACCCAATTTTGACTCGCCCTTTTTCCTTTAATTATTTTTCCGATGCTTCTTGGCCCTAAATAATTTATAAAAAAAAATTAATTAAACAAAAATAAGATTTGGTATTTTTGTTTCTATTTCTACAGGTCTTAATAAAAAGAATTTTTTTTTATATATAAAATTATTTTAATTGAATACAATTAAATATTTTAATAAGTAATATATATATATATATATATATGTATATATCGTTTGGTATTCGCATTTTTTCTAACTTTTTTTTTGGGAAGTATTGTGACCTTATATGTATATTTTTATTACCCAAAATATGTTTTTATAAGATGTACGTATTTTTATTATATTCTTATTTTTATATATCTTATTATATTCTTATATATATGTATTTTCTTAATAGGAAAGTCGAAAATTTTAAGTTAGATGTCTATACAAATTATGTCTGTAAACTAAAGAATAATTTTTTAGGATATCAGGGAGTATCGATAAATTTAATTTCGATGAAAAAGAGTATTCGGGCTAACAATAATCCCACTTTTCTTTTTATTTTATTTTATTTTTCACCCGAACCCAACTCTTATTTTATAAATTTCAGCCAAGAACCCGGATACCAGCCCGAGTCAGTATAATTTCTATGCTCGCTTCATCATTCCGTCTTAGCGAATATAATTTGACCCGATCTGTCGATTTATTTTGAATCCAAGGGATCTCGAATTTTCAAATGTTGATATATATATATATATGTATGTATATACATTATAATTTACCTTTTTATATATATTTTTAAAAATTTGAACTGTTCCGATCAAATATCAAACGGATCAAAATAATCACTTCTCAGTTAACTCTTATATTTATCCATCATATAAGATTTATAATTTATTTTTATTTATCTGTTTATTTATTATTTTATTTTTATATATATATATATTGAAACATGGACCGTCCGATCAAGTGATCAAACGGTCCACATTTTAGTCAAATAAATAGTACAAACAATTAGCTGTATCCCTTTCCCCAAATTCAAAATCACGTGAAGTCTCTTCCCCAAAAGGTCATCGACCTTTCCCATCTGCCTTTCCCAAAACACACAAAAAATTTCAAACTACTTTCTCATCTTCTTCTTCCTCCTCAACACCCCCACCCCAAATACCACAACCCTAATTACCATAGTCTGCGGCCATGGCAGACGTAAATACCGTCCCTACCCAAGATTATCCCCAAAACAACCCTTTCAACCCACAAAACCTTTGAAAGACATAAAATCAGTCCTAAATCCGTATAACGGAAAAGAGACTTATAATCGCCATTAAATGGCCTGAAAAGTGGAGATTCGAATTCAGAAAGAGATTTCAAGTTTCAAATCGACTAGGTGGTTTATTTTGAGTTTCGAATCCGGATTTTCAAGTCCAGATTCACTTATAAATTGAAGCCTTTCCATCTCCATGAGGGGAGGGGAAAAAAGAGGAAAATATCTGAGAAAAGAAAGGTTTGAGAGTTCAAAAAACAAGAGAGAGTTTGAAAAAAAGGGTGAAAGATCTGAAAAGAGCAAGTGAATTCGAGAGAAAAAGGGAGTGTGAAGAAGGTCGAAAAAGAGAGAGATCGAGTATACAAAGTAAGAAATTCGCTCAAAAGCCTAAAAAATTGTCGTTTTCTTTTTTTATTCGGTCCGATTCGGAGTTTCGCAGTCGAGTTCATCACCAGAATTTTGATGGAAAAGCCTCAGTCTTGCTGCCCAACACAAGGTGAAATTCTATCCTATCTAATTAAATTTGCTTAGTTGTTGCAATCTGTTGATCGTTTGAGTCCGTTGGTTGATCCCGGATATGAATATGAAGTAAAGTAGCGCTGGTATGTTTGTGTTAAATGGTGTATTTACAAGTATTAATGATTTGGAGCTTTAGTTTTTTTTTAGATGACAATTAGATATTTTTTCTTGCAAGTTGCCAATAGGAACTCAAAACAGTAGTTTTCATGTTTTTTGATATATTTGGCAATAATCTTATAAACTATGGAACAAACTCGATGGAGCTCTGAGTTTCAGGATGTAGGCTTGATAGGTCATTTGGGGTCATTTCGATGTCGGCTTATATTTTTAACGGGGTAATGGTGGCTTGACTGTACACTAGTTTGGTTTGTGTATTCATGAATTACCGGAGTGGAAAAGAGCTCCAAAGGGCTCGAAACCTTACGATTCTCGGCTGCCCATCACAATAGTTGTATACCTTTGTCTTAAATTCTTGAATGTGTGTAAATAGTTGCTTCTCTTGCTTGATACATGGCTGCCTTGGGTCTAAACGCACGAAGTATTTGAGCTCTCACTTTGTTCATCTTCACTATTTCATCTTTTTCTATTTTCGTTTACATCGATTATGAGAATACTTGATTTCACCTAAGATTGATGAAATTTGCATTGTTTTCGTCAATTCTGGATCAGTAGATTCATATGTTGTTGTCGTTGTGAGAAATGGATTTGACAGTGAAGGCATGAACCTTGGCTTCAAATATGGTTCTGGAGTTGTTGTTCATTGTCTTCAAATTGACTTCCGAATACGATTTCATTTAGAACCTTTATCAAGTCAATATGTATGACAGATTCTTCATTTAGTTTACTAAAGGCGAGTTGGCGGAAACATGGAAAATGTGTAGTGTCCAGTGAATACTTTTGTCCTCTTTTGTCGTTATCGTTAACTTAATCTTAGGAGGAATACTAATGCGGTGTATTTCACATGAAAACATAGTTGTTTAGTCTTCTCTCTTTTGAATTTTCTAAGGTGTTTTGTGTATAAGGGTGCAAGACTTTTTCTTTGTTAAATTAATTAAGTTGGGTTGTGATTATCTCAAGTCCATAATATTCTTGTAGCTTACATAATGTCACACATTTTATTTGAAAGATTGATAAACACGTAAAGGTCTGTTCATTCTAGCACAGGGATTTCTCTATTATCTAGCTAGAGATTTTGGTCTACTTGTGTGTTGAAATATTTTTTTTCTTTCTTGTTTCAGCCATATCCCGGAGCTTATAATCTTAGTCCAGCTGACCATATGAATGCCTTTTAATTAACCAACCCAACGACCTATGCTTATGTGTTGAAATCTGTTAGGTTATCTGATGACTTATTTCCCGTCCAAACTCATTTCATCGTCTTCTAGTCGGAATACTCTTAACAAATTCTAAAAATTGAGTCTACAGGGTCCATATTCACCCACTACTCGTATGAGTTTTTCTAGACACTTAGATCATGAAATGTTTGGTAATAAGAAAGTGCAATTTGCAAAGTTTTATAAGTATCCTAGCCATATGTCTAGTAAGCCATTGAAATAGTGTAAATGTGTTCGGATAGTTAAGCATCTCACAGCTTCATCCTGATTATGTATTACGTGAGAAGTTTGTTTCTGATGGTTTTTCTTATTCACCTAAAACTTGGATGATGGTATGTAAAATATTGAATTAGTTAAGATCTTGTTTGAGTTTAGAATTAGAAGCTAACTTAATTTATTTATCTCATAAGTCTGTTTTGTCGAGATCAAGATTATGCTAATTTTTCCTTATTTCCTCTTTTCGCATGTACACTCGGGAGAGCATTTGGAGTTCTAAAGAACTCCATCTATGTCCAAATCAGAGCTTGTGTCTGCCATTATCTCTCCTCGATCGAGTCTAGCTGTCCCTCGAGCCACTCAAACGCTGATGGATTCTATAAGAGAATCTAACAACTCTTCCTATTTTTGTCTTTTTCTCCCTTGCTCAATTGTGTTGATACTATGGTTTACTAACACTTTTTCTTTTAAATTATACTAGTTCCTTGTTTGATTTTATATTCTGACCCTTATGAATTGCCTAGACACATGCTGGTGAAACATAGTTATTTGTTTACTTTACCCATTAGAAGTCGACTTTACATCTTTTAGTTTAACCTCAACTAAAAGAAATTTGACGAATTTGGCCTTGAATAACTTTTGATAATATGTATATTCATTTTAGGACTAAAGTAAAAAAAAATCCTTTACATGACATGCTATTTTCCACTATTTTTTTTATTGCCTGTTATTTTTTTTTGAACAAATAAAATAAAATAAATGGAGCCCCAATGATCAGATGATTTTTTTTGAAGCTATAACATGATTTTAAAAAGATATAAATGCTTGCTATGAAAACAAAACCTTTTAATCCCCATTAATTTTTCTTTTTTCGTTTTTTCAAAATACTACAATGTCCTCTAAGTTGTTTTATAATATTGTCACCGTATAATTTCATCTCCTGGCATTTGTTATGAGTTTTTTTTCAGATTTCAAATTTCTCCAAAATGCGAGGTATATTTATATATATGGGCTACCACATACAAGGTATCTTTATATCATCGTTCATCATTCATTACTATTATTTTCACCTTATTCCAACTATATTCACACTCCCCAAATTAAATTTGTTTATTTTAAAATCTCGTAAATAAATGAACATTGCCATTTTTTTATATGCATTGGTCTATTCAATCAGGAATTAGTACATCTAGACGCCACTCATATTTTATTTCACAATAAATGCATTTATGTGAATTTATTCTCGAACACGAATTACTTTTACATTTTGTAGGTACGAATAATGATGTTTATAAGAAGATAAATTTTCACATGATCTTGGAATTATAATTGTTTTACTTAATCACTAATTCACCAGTATATCTATCCTTATGTGTTGCTAAACTTTACACTTTCCTAAAATTATAAGCCATTGAATTTCATAAAATACTAATGTTAATTTTTTTTTTCTTCATTTCATACCTTAAAAAATGCATATATATTTTACAATAAACTATACCCTTATATATTGTGGTAGTATATTTTTATACCTCGCATTTTTATTTTTTTTTCCTTCGAAATAATAAAAGTATTTTGCCACTGTCTTATGCAAATAACGAAGCAATAATATTTTCCTGATTTTTTCTAAACTAAGCGTAAGGACTATCTTCGGATAAGCTCTGAGAAGTGCCTAACACCTTCCTCTCGAGTAACCAAAACCCTTACTCAGAATCTCTAAAATGTTTTTCAATAGACTAAAACAGAGTTTTACAATAAAAAATGGTTTTTCCTAATTTTCCTAAAAGGTTAGGTGGCGACTCTAAAAATAAATCTTCAAATCCCAAGAGTCATTTAACGCCACCATACGTCGCGTGCTGTTTCGATCGGTTCGAAATAGGGCTCGACAGTTGGCATTGTCACAGTCTCATTATATCAAAAATGTACTTGACAAATTCAAGTATATGAAATTCGGTATTTCCAAGACTCAATTGGGTGTGAGCTTTGCACTTTGAAAGAATGAAGGTGAAAGTGACTCACAATTGGAGTACGCAAGAGTATTGGGATGTTTAATGTATATAATGAACCGTACACGATCATACATAGCATGCATTATTAGTAAATTGAGTCGGTACACGAGTAATCCCAACAAAACTCATTTGATGGCAATAAAAACAGTTTTGGGGTATCTTAAATACACTCAAGACTATGCTTTGCATTATAATAAATATCTCGCAGTACTTGAAGGATATAGTGATGCAAATTGGATCACCGGATCGAACGAAGTAAAATCCACAAGTGGATATGTATTTACTATCGGTGGAGGAGCAGTCTCTTGGAAATCATCCAAACAGACATGTATTACTCGCTCTACGATGGAATCTAAATTTATCGCATTGGATAAAGCCGGTGAAGAAGCAGAATGACTCCGAAATTTCTTGAAAGATATTCCTTATTGGCCCAAACCAGTGGCACCAGTATATATACACTGTAATAGCCAAGCGACAATGGTAGGGCAGGGAGCATGATGTATAACGGTAAATCTCGTCACATACGCCGGAGACATAATACCGTTAGGGAACTTCTCTCTAGTGGAATTATCACTGTTGGCTATATAAAGTCAAAGAATAATGTGTCTGATTCACTTACAAAAGGCCTATCTAGAGAAGGAGTGGAAAGGACATCCAAGAGAATGAGTTTAAGGCCTAGGACAAATCAGCATGGCGATAACTCTACCTAGCAGACTGGAGATCCCAAGAGCTAGGTTCAAGGAGATCAAACAAAGTTGTGTCTGACAGGTTCAACATTGTCAATTACCCAACCCATTCTCGTGATGTAGACAATGTATAGTAAACAGGATAAGACTTAAGGTGAAAAGTCTTGTAATGATTATCTAAATTTGGCTGATTTGACCAAATAGTTTAATTTATAGGATTGGACGTTTAGAAATCACCTATATGAGGGCGAAGTAGAAGCCGCTTCAAAGAGAATGTTAGTAAAGGCCTATTCTCTAAGCTCTCTGAAATCGGGACGTGTTCATGGCTGAAAAGAATAAAACCGTGAGAACCATAAACAGTAAAAGGCTGGTTGTGTGACATGTGTTGTCTAGGTGTACATTAAAGCTCGACGGTTCAAAGATATCAAATCTATCGATTGACCGAGTGCATCCGATGCATGTTCACTACGGAAAGTTCAAAGGAAAACCTACTTATCCAGATGCAATTAGTCTTTGCTAAATGATCACATGTTTGTCCGTAAAATTTTCAAAAGATAGTCATTCCCCATTCATGTGGGGGATTGTTGGGTTCAAGTTGTATATGTGAATAAAAAATGGAGGAAAAATTATGGAGAGAAGGGAGACACCAATTTAGAAAGTATACTCCCAAATTGGAAAGTTCACTCTTTCTCCCACATTGGTGGAAGAAGAGAACTTGTAAGTGTTTAAAATGAGTAACACAAACTCCACATGAATAGTGAGGCAAGAACTAGGTGATGCCTCGCGCCGTCGTCGTCGTTCGCTCGGCTCGGCTTCGACTTCGGCTTCGGATTTGGATCGATCGATGAGATCTAATTTTTTAGATAAAATTTATTTGAAACTTGTTTACAAGTGAAATTTTTAATCCAAAAATCTGATAGTATTGTTTTCTCCAAGTGTGGACACATTTCGGACTCCATGCAAACGCATACGCAATGCATTGACCTGCGGGCGCAGACGCAGCACAGATACGCTACTAGTGGGCGCAAATGTAACGTAGAAGTTACTGAAACCTGCCAAACGTCACCTGCGGCCGCAGATCAAGCGCAGGTCCAGCGCAGTCTAGGCGCAGGGACGTGACTGCTACAAAAAAGGTGCATTCCTGCTGAACCAATGCATCCTTTTTGAAATGATTCACTTAAGGCTATAAATACCTGATATTTTTCTCAGGTGTGAGTATCAATTTTGACAGCAAAAACTCTCTTATTTTTAACAAAAACTTTGTGTGATCATTAAGTTGTTGAGTGAGTTCGTTGAATCCAATAATTTGAGGTACCGCTATTGTTCGGATTGAAGGTCATTTTATCCTGGGAGGAAGATTCCATAACCTCGGGTACAGTGAGGGGAATTATTTCTTAAGGACACTCCATAAAGTCGGGGGACTTGGCCTTACAAATTCTGTTTCATCTTATTTCTGAAAATTAACACCCTTCTTAGATAGATTATTCATAATCTAATTTTGAAGGTGTTGAAGAACTTCATAAGTGTTCTTGTCTTGAACTTGAATTAATGTTGAAGTCCGGATTGCTTATATCCAGATTCTTGTATCCGGAATACATACTAAATAACAGTAATTGTGTGATCCTTTTCCCTAGTTGGAGAAAGGCTCCTAAAAGCCTTAAATATTTATCACCAGATTTTTATACCGACAGCTAATCATGCCTTGTCAAATATTCATCACCATGATGCATGTCTATACTCTTTAGATTCTATTTTCCAGTAAAATTAAAGCACTTTATTCTTTTCTAGTTTGTCTCTTCCCTTTTTGTGTTTTCAGATTCTCAATCATATGATATGATGAGCTATAATTACTTAGACAGAAAATACTACTACTCCACTACTTTCTCACCAGAATAAATATTTCACATCATGCAGTTTAGTAAAACCTGCTAAATGCTGCTTATGTCCTCCTAAGCTTCTTTTATTTAATTTAACCCAGTAATCAAATACTATTACTCAATCGAATATTTTCGAAATTAGTATTATATTAGTAGAAAAAAGAAGTGGATTAGTACTGAATGAATGATGTAAAGATTGGGAGTTATCAACAGAAGAACATGACATAGTTATATTTTAGAGATAAAAGGTACTGTACTGAATACTGATGTTTGTCTATCTAGTAGGATCCACATGGACAGCAGCAATAACTTCAACTTGCGTCCCTCACTCGCTGTTGCTGGCGCGTGGTTACGTCACCATATTCCCTCGTTCTAAATGTACCACTAACCAGAAAACTATTTGCTCCGTTCCATTTGATTTCATGTGTTATTAATTTGAATTATAATTTTTAATTTGTTAATATATTAAATTAATAAGATATTTTATTATTGATTTTGGATCTTAACGATTTAATTTATCAATTTAATCGATAAAAAAAAAATCCTTTTATTTTTTTCACCTTCTCTTCTTATTTTTATATGTTTATATATACTAATTTCACCGCACGTGTAATGTATGATTATTTAAAATTAAATAATTTTATCTATTGCAGAGATTTTTAATGAAGTGTAAAAATTTAAATCACTTTTCAAAGATTCTTCGCACTTTAATATAATAATGTAAACATAAATATATATTTTAGTGTAAATACATATATATTTTACCATCAAAAGTTTTAAGTGATTGATGGATCATTATTTTTGTGTTTGTTTGAGACACATCAATTTGAATCATATTTATGGTGCAATTATTTTTCTTTTTTTACTCAAAACTTTTTAAAATTTGATACTTCTTAAAAATTTTCTTATTCCAACATTTTTATATTGATTTCAAATCTTCTTAATATCAATTTTTGCAGACGTGTGATATTATATATCCTTCTAGACATCCCCTTCTACTTTTAAAAGAAATTATGCCCCAACTCATATTCCTATGGTTTATTGGCAATTCAAAAAACATTCCATCTATTTTATGTTTTTTTTTTTTACTTTCCGTTCATTTTAACATATTATATTTTATTTGAGAAAATAACCTAAAAACCTCTCAATTTTTATCCAAAATTTTAACTACACACTCAAACTTTACGAGGTCTTATTCCAAATTACTCAACAATGCATTCTCCACCGGCGCTACCTTTCTTATTCCACCTCCTCCGGTCCCCGAATTTCCCCCACCAAAAAACTCCACTCCAACATTCGCCGTACTCCTAAAAAACTCATCCCTACCTTTCCTCTCCCTCTCATTACTACTCTCCCTTGTTGCCGCTGTCACCGCCTTTGATGAAGAAGACCCAAACAACTCTGCATAAATATCATCAGCATAAATCGATCGAGGAAGTACAGAAAAAAAAAGAGGAGAATGGAAAGGAAAATGAAAAAGAAGATGAGAAAAGAGATATATTAAAGAAAAATAATTAATTTCTTATAAAAAAATATAATATTACGTGAAAATCACGCGACAAGTGCGTGTTGATCATTTTTCAATATACATTTGGGTGTGAGTTTTTATGGGAGTAATATTTTGAGGTTTAAACAGTTCAGGATAATAGGACTCCCGTGAGGATGAAATGTGTAGTTAAAAATTCGATAATAGGTTGGGGGATATTTGACTATTTTTTGTGTTTTGTTTTGAGACTTAATTTAATTTATTGTCAAAATATTTTTTTATTAAAAATAGTGTAAATTTTAATTCTACCTATAGTTATATATGTTTTTTTTTCTTTTTTTAAATATTAGTCAAGACTCAAGGATTTATGTAATTTGATTTTTAAGAAGCAAAGTTTGATTAGTAAAATTAACTTAGTAAATATGATAAGGTAAAAAAGTAGTACTATATCTTATTTTAATATTTAAAATTTGCAGTTATCCTCATAATGGACTTGTGTTGAATGAATGCCCTTCTCACGTTGTCTTGTAGGTTTCTCATAGAAAGCTGCTACTTTCAACACTCAACTTCCTCACTCGCAGTTGTTGGCGCGTGGTTTACGTCACTACATTCCCTTTCTGTAACTCCCAAGGATTCCCCCTCCGCTTTCCCTCTCATTAAAAATTCCCACCTTTTACTCCGTTAATTAAAGTTACACAGTTGTTGATCAAAAATAACTGTTGATTCCCTTTAACCCCCACTCAAAATTCGAATATACCCGTTGCTTTATTTTGTTATAGTACATGCACATACATGTGTTTGCTTGTTTGCAAGTGTCAGACTTTGTTGTTTGAAATATTGGGGAAAAAAGAGGCTTTTAGAGAGTTACCCATTAGTGTAAAGCTGCTGTAGAAGCAAATGCGATGAATCTCCGGCAGCGCCCACCACTCACGCGCGGTAACGCGCCGCCGGTGCCTCAGCCACCCCATTTCGAGCCTTTCAACATTTTACCGATCAATAATTTGTTGGTTGACCACCCTTCTTTAAGGTACCCAGAAGTGCGTGCTGCTTCAGCTGCTCTACGCGCCGTCGGGGATCTCCGGCTACCGCCGTTCATGCCATGGCGTGACACCATGGACCTCATGGACTGGCTTGGACTCTTCTTTGGGTTCCAAGATGATAACGTGAAGAATCAAAGGGAAAACTTGGTTCTTCATTTGGCTAACTCTCAAATGCGCCTTCAACCACCGCCTTCCGCCCCGGACCGCCTTGACAATGGTGTCCTCCGGCAGTTCAGGCAGAAGTTACTGAAGAATTACTCATCTTGGTGTTCATATCTGGGGAAGAAGTCGCAAGTTCGCTTGTCAAGACGCCAAAATCCAGAACTTACTCGTCGTGAGTTGTTGTATGTATGTATGTATTTGTTGGTTTGGGGTGAGGCTGCAAATCTTCGTTTTGCTCCTGAATGTTTGTGTTATATATATCATCATATGGCTTTGGAGCTAAATTACATTCTTGATGGTCACTTTGATGAGAATACTGGACACCCTTTTGTTCCTTCCACTTGTAAGCAGTTTGGTTTCTTGGATAAAGTTGTTACTCCCATTTATGTGACAATTAAGGGTGAAGTTGAGAGGAGTAGAAGTGGCACTGCTCCTCATTCAGCTTGGAGGAATTATGATGATATTAATGAGTTCTTTTGGAGTAGGAAGTGTTTCCGGAGGCTGAAATGGCCTCTGGACTTGTCAAGTGGTTTTCTTGATACTACTGTAGGTAGGAGAGTTGGTAAGACAGGGTTTGTGGAGCAGAGGACGTTCTGGAATATTTTTAGGAGCTTTGATAGGTTGTGGGTGTTGTTGATACTATTCTTTCAGGCTGCTGTTATTGTTGCTTGGCAAGGTACAGATTATCCATGGGATGCTTTGGAAAGGAGGGACGTGCAAGCGCAGTTGCTTACTCTCTTCATAACTTGGGCTGGCTTGAGGTTTATTCAGTCAATCCTTGATGCTGGAACTCAGTATAGTTTAGTTACCAGGGATACAATGTGGATTTGTGTGAGAATGGTCTTGAAAAGTGTAGTTGCTGTGACATGGGCAGTTGTGTTTGGAGTGTTCTATGCAAGAATTTGGGTCCAGAAGAATTCTGATAGGAGGTGGTCATACGAGGCGAACCAAAGGATCATCACCTTTCTTAAGGTTGCTCTGGTGTTTATCATCCCAGAGTTGTTAGCTCTTGTTCTTTTCATTCTCCCATGGATACGAAATTTGATTGAAAACACAGACTGGCCAATCTTTTACTTAATAACGTGGTGGTTCCACACCAGGATTTTTGTTGGTCGCGGACTCAGAGAAGGGCTTATTAATAACATAAAGTACACAATGTTCTGGATTGCTGTATTGGCGTCCAAATTTATCTTCAGTTATTTCTTTCAAATAAGGCCGCTGCTTGGTCCTACTCGAGCTCTTTTGAAGTTGAATAATGTGAAATATAAGTGGCATGAATTTTTTGGTAGCACCAATGAGGTAGCAACTGTTTTGTTGTGGATTCCAGTTGTTCTTATTTATCTAGTTGACCTGCAGATCTGGTATACTATATATTCCTCAATTGTAGGAGGAACAGTGGGGCTGTTCTCACATATAGGTGAAATTAGGAACATTAAACAGCTCAGACTTAGATTCCAGTTCTTTGCTAGTGCATTGCAGTTCAATCTGATGCCCGAGAATCAAACTGTTGATGCTAAGACCACCCTGGTTCACAAGCTTCGGAATGCAATACATCGGGTTAAGTTAAGATATGGCCTTGGACAGCCATTCAAGAAGATTGAATCGAGCCAGGTGGACGCAACTAGGTTTGCCTTAATATGGAATGAGATCATCATAACTCTGAGGGAGGAAGACCTCGTGAGTGATCATGAGCTGGAGCTGATGGAGTTGCCACCAAACTGTTGGGATATTAAGGTTATTCGCTGGCCGTGTTTTCTCTTGTGCAACGAGTTGCTTCTTGCTCTCAGCCATGCAAGGGAGCTGGCAGATGCACCTGATAGATGGGTTTGGTTTAGGATATGCAAGAATGAGTATAGGAGATGTGCAGTGATTGAGGCTTATGACAGCATCAAATACTTGCTGCTAGAGATCATAAAATACGACACTGAAGAGCATTCAATAGTCACTGCACTTTTCCATGATATTGATGATTGCATTCACTTTGAAAGGTTCACTAAAGCCTACAAGATGACCGTCTTGCCACACATTCATGAGAAGTTGGTGTCTCTTAGTGAGATTTTACTCAGGCCAGAGCCGGATTTGCGTGATATGGTCAGTGTATTACAGGCTTTGTATGAGGTTTCAGTTCGGGAATTTCCAAGGGTGAAGAAGAGAAGAGAACAACTGATACAGGAAGGTCTTTGTCCTTCAAATCCAGATGCCAATCAGGGGCTTCTTTTTGTAAATGCAATAAGGTTTCCTGATGTCCAAGATGCTTTCTTCTATAGGCAGCTGCGCCGTTTGCAGACAATTCTTACTTCCAGAGATTCAATGCACTATGTTCCAAGAAATAAAGAAGCAAGACGGCGTATTGCTTTCTTCAGTAACTCTCTTTTTATG
This sequence comes from Capsicum pubescens, assembly GCA_030864215.1. NCBI lineage: Eukaryota > Viridiplantae > Streptophyta > Magnoliopsida > Solanales > Solanaceae > Capsicum > Capsicum pubescens. The sequence continues at coordinate 171,811,477 of CM061539.1, read as the reverse complement.
AATATGCCACGAGCTCCCCAGGTAGAGAAGATGATGGCCTTTAGCGTCTTGACCCCTTACTATGACGAGGAAGTTCTGTTTGGCAAAGAAAGTCTTAGGAGTCCAAATGAAGATGGAGTATCCACCATATTTTATTTGCAGAGGATTTATGATGATGAGTGGGAGAATTTCATGGAACGGATGCGAACAGAAGGACTGCAGGATGAGAATGAGATATGGAACACTAAAGCGAGGGAGATCCGTCTCTGGGCATCGTACAGGGGGCAGACTCTGTCCCGCACTGTGAGAGGCATGATGTATTATTACAAGGCTCTCAAGATGCTTTCCTTCCTTGATTCTGCTTCGGAGATTGATATAAGGCATGGCTCACAAGAAATTACTTCACTTGGTTCATTGAACCAAAATGGTCACTTGAACGGGGTAGGCCCTGGCATGTTACAACCTTCTCGAAATCTACACAGATCGAGTAGCAGTGTCACCCTTCTTTTCAAAGGACCCGAGTTTGGTGCTGCTCTAATGAAATTCACTTATGTGGTGACCTGCCAGGTGTATGGTTCTCAGAAGAGGAAGGGTGATCCACGTGCTGAGGAGATCCTAAACTTGATGAAGCATAATGAGGCTCTTCGAATTGCTTATGTAGATGAGGTTTACTTGGGAAGAAATGAAGTGGAATACTTTTCTGTTCTAGTGAAGTATGATCAACAACTGAAGAGAGAAGTGGAAATTTATCGCATAAAATTGCCCGGTCCTCTGAAACTTGGGGAGGGTAAGCCGGAGAATCAGAACCATGCCATTATCTTCACCAGAGGTGATGCAGTTCAGACCATAGACATGAATCAAGACAATTACTTTGAAGAGGCACTTAAGATGCGGAATCTATTGGAGGAATTCAAGGAGAATTATGGTATAAGGAAGCCCACCATTCTGGGAGTTCGTGAAAATATCTTCACTGGTTCTGTGTCATCTCTTGCTTGGTTCATGTCTGCCCAGGAGACAAGTTTTGTGACTCTGGGGCAACGCGTTCTTGCCAATCCTCTCAAGGTACGGATGCACTATGGTCATCCCGATGTCTTTGATAGGTTTTGGTTCTTGTCCAGAGGTGGCATCAGCAAGGCTTCCAAGGTGATCAATATAAGTGAGGATATATTTGCTGGATTCAATTGTACCTTGCGAGGTGGCAATGTTACCCACCATGAATACATACAAGTGGGTAAGGGAAGGGATGTTGGATTGAATCAGATCGCCATGTTTGAGGCTAAGGTTGCTAGTGGTAACGGTGAACAAGCTTTGAGCAGAGATGTGTACAGGTTGGGTCATAGACTTGATTTCTTTCGCATGCTTTCATTCTTCTACACGACTGTTGGCTTCTTTTTTAACAACATGATAGTGGTGGCAATGGTCTATACATTTTTGTGGGGCCGCCTTTATTTTGCACTCAGTGGTGTTGAGGAGCACGCCAGCAAAAATGCCAGCAGCAACAAAGCACTTGGTTCAATTTTGAATCAGCAGTTTGTTATCCAGCTTGGTGTTTTCACTGCCCTCCCTATGATTGTGGAGAACTCTTTGGAGCATGGTTTCCTTCCAGCAGTCTGGGATTTTATAACTATGCAATTGCAGCTTGCCTCACTATTTTTCACATACTCAATGGGAACCCGTGCACATTTCTTTGGTAGGACCATTCTGCATGGTGGAGCAAAGTACCGAGCAACTGGGCGTGGTTTTGTTGTGCAGCGCAAGAGCTTTGGTGAAAACTATCGACTATATGCTCGCAGCCACTTTATCAAAGCAATCGAACTTGGAGTGATCCTGGTTGTGTATTCTTCACGTAGCCCCGTGTTTAAGGATACGTTTGTGTATTTAGCTATGACTATATCAAGTTGGTTCCTTGTAGTGTCATGGATAACGTCTCCCTTTGTGTTCAATCCCTCTGGGTTTGACTGGTTAAAAACTGTGTACGACTTTGATGAATTCATGCATTGGATTTGGTACAATCGAGGAGTTTTTGTAAAAGCAGATCACAGTTGGGAGACATGGTGGTATGAAGAACAGGACCACTTGAGAACTACTGGTCTCTGGGGAAAGTTGCTTGAGATTATTTTAGATCTTCGTTTCTTCTTCTTTCAATATGGAATTGTGTATCAATTACGCATTGCTGCTGGTAAAACCAGTATTGGTGTTTACTTGCTGTCTTGGATTATTATGGTCGCCGTTGTGGCAATTTACATTGCAATTGCATATGCCAAGGACAAATATGCGATGAAGCAGCACATATATTACCGACTGGTGCAGTTGCTTGTCATTCTGGTCACAGTATTGGTGATTGTTATATTGTTGAAGTTCACCCTGTTTTCGCTGCTTGACTTGATCACCAGTTTGTTGGCATTTATTCCTACTGGATGGGGCTTAATCCAAATTGCCTTAGTGCTCCGGCCCTTTTTGGAGTCTACTTTGGTTTGGAGCACTGTTGTGTCCTTGGCTCGGCTATATGACATGATGCTTGGGTTAATTGTTATGGCTCCTCTGGCATTTCTATCATGGATGCCTGGTTTTCAATCCATGCAGACAAGGATATTGTTTAATGAAGCTTTCAGCAGGGGCCTTCAGATTTCTCGTATCCTCACAGGCAAAACTTCGTAATGTGAGGTGATACTCTAATTTTAGGTGGTTATTTTTTCTATTTATCATATGATCGGAAGTATAGGTTTTAATCGACATGTCAAAAAAAAAACATATACCTGTTAGTACTTTTTAAATGACTTGTTTTTCTGTCCAAATTTATGGTGGCCCGATTCAATTTACCTTCGTTATATTCAAAGGTGGCTAGATGAATCCCAATTTAATTAACCTTTTCTATATCCAAAGGTGATAATAATCTTTTTGTATGAGAGGGGCTTTGGTGCCCAAGGGTGTGATGAAGTGAGTTGAGAACCATGATGTCTCGGGTTCAAATCTCAACAGAGACAATACACTAGTGATTTTTTCCATTTGTCCTAGCCTTGGTGGACAAAGTTACGTGGTACATTTTTCTGGTGGGATGTGGCAGGTATCCCTGGAATTAGTCGAGGTGAACGCAAGCTAGCCCGGACACCACGGCCCCCCAATACGGAAAAGACAAGGAACTCACGAAATGACACCAAAACAGTCCACTCAACAAGGCACAAGCCGAGGTCCCTTTGAGAGCTAGTTTCGGCCAAGAACAAGAATACGAGTTTGACAAGTTAACAAGGTGTAGGTGACACCAAAATCAGCCAACCAATCTAAGTTACAACACAATATGATGAACAATGAAGAACAACGACAGTGTTATAACAAGACAACACCACACGGCTTATAACACAAGACACAAACTACTACAAGATGACAACAAACAAAAGGATAGATAGCTAGACAAAGGTGGTATAAATCCTAAGAACCAAAGAGTATATTAAACTCTAAGACCCTTAACACCTACACACACAATCACCTAACTCTTACGACGACACAAGAGCAGAGTCCACTACTCGAGCACCAACGTTTCTAACAAACAACAATCACAAAAGATTCCACCCTTGAAAGCTATCCTAGTTACAAGTTTCGGTTTTGTGCCTAAAGGAGAGAGGACTTGGCGTTTCAAAAGTTCAAGACTTACAATAATCATCAACTAAAGAATTAAAGACCTAAACTAAATAGACTTATTACAAAAGTAAGGTGAAATGACCAAAAAGGTCCTTTAATGAATGGCTTCTAGTAGGCGCCCTTGGAGTGCTATGTATGCACGGTTTTGGTGTCCATTTAGGTGCTCCTTGGCACTTCATTTATATCCACCAAGTCTCGGGTCCAACACGCACTCTCTTAAGTTCATATCCGTGATTATTCTTGTAAACCCCCCCCCCCAAAAAAAAAAAAAAAAAAACAAACAGAAGGAAGAGTGGGCTTTGGTGCCCTGTTGTTTATGAGGTCAGCAACTCGAATCCATCTAAAACAAAGAGTCATGCACACGATGCAACTGACTGAATTTCTTAAAGAAAGGACCAAAGATAAAGCAGACTTCTTACTTTTGACATTTTGTCCACAGCTTGTTTGGCTGTCTTGGACTGATTATCTTCAGTGTTTTTTTGGCAGAGATTTGATAGTTCTGTAAGTGCTGATGTAGGAACAGATCTGTTGCGAATGTTTTGCTACCTTTATATCTGATGCCTTAATTGCTTTTCTAGTGAAACAGACTAAGATGAATGCCAATGCGGTTAGAAATTCTTTGCATTGCAAGAGTAATGCATGTAGATAAAGTACTTCTCCCTCTATTTCATCTTATGTGACACTATCCTTTTTGGTCTGTTCCAATTTCCAAAGAGAATGTCCTATTTATATATTTGGAACCATTTAACTTTGAAACTTTCTGTTTTATCCTTAATGACATGATATTATAGCTTACAATGTCGTGACATCTTTAAGATCACAAGTTCCTTCCACGTTTTAATTTACCCCTTTTTTTCTTCCTTTTAATCATGTTTCTTTCTTAATGATTTGAATGACTAGGCCTGCCCTGAAATGTTTTTTGCCGTAGATAGCAAAGCAAAATGTTGATGTTTATAACAGCTATACCCCCGTTAATAGATCACCCCCCCTCCTCTCTCCCAACAAAAAAAAAGATCTTTTCAAAGTTTTTGTGAGATGGCCTAAGATTATTACTTGCAGAGGTATCTGCGTTTATTGTGGAAATTCTGTTTTCTCTTTGATTAATATCTCTTTTCGAACGTAAAAAGATTTTCAAATCTATTAGTTTATGACCAGTTCATTCAACATTTCCTTTTTTAGATGACAGTTTGTCACATCTAAATTATGTATTTGATATACCAAAGAGAGTATTCAGTAGGGAAATTACAATATGGTGTCGCTGTACTCTTTTAGTAATTTTCCTTGCTTGTTCGAAGACAATTCTAGAATCTTTACATCATTAAAATGACTCTAGAATGTTCAGCCTTCTCACTGGAAAAGAAAAAAAGAACATAAGAAAAAAAACATGAGGTGGAGAGAAGGCAGGGATGGTGGGGTATGGTTAGAGGGGCCTAAAGATACATTTTATTTCATGACCTCTGCTTCGAGGTAAAAGAATTATGCATATTAAGCTTTGTGGTGACAGATATATGATGTACACCAAGCTGAGAAAATGTTACAATTGGTCAGATTCTTACAGTTTAGGAGCTAAATTTTTCCTTTTTGTAAATGTCCGGATGCAGCACATCGTCGCTGGTAGCTAAGTACATCAATAAAATCTTTGGTATACCTGTAAAAGGTCATACTTTCAAAGATAATGCATGTGCTGTTTCTCTTATGAATGTATTTTAATGCTTCTGGGATTGTGATTTTTAATGATCTTTCATGTTTTAGTTACTTATTTTTCTGTTGATTGCAGGAACGAGTTGATTAATTCTAGATGTATGTGCATCTCTTTTCTAGATTAGGTTAGATAGGCTTGTTTCCTGATAAGCTCCTTCATTATCCGCGGACTCTTGGATGGTGAATTTGATTTTGAGACTACTACACAGACTGAGTACCGTCTCATCCTTAAGTCTACCAAGTCGACGAGGTTAGTACTACTTTTTTTTTTTTTTTTGGTTCGTGTATTCTCCCCTTGCTACTTACAAACGCGTGGTTATTGCTTTTTATCTATTCCTGGGTGTTTATGTTTTGGCCAGAAATTCTACATTGATGGCTAAAAACTTTGATCTGACTGATCAGCTCTTAATGTTCAAGTCATTCTTTGCTTGATGATAATGTCATAAAGAGTTGGCTAATTTGACATCATGATACTCAACAACCTCTCAGTTAGCTAGACAGTTTGAGGATACTACTTGATAATTTATTATTCTACCCGCTTTTCTGGGCTTGTATTTTCCAAAAGCATTTGTAAGAACATGATACATTGTTTCAAAGAACATTTGCGCCCCCCGCCCCCCCCCCCCCTCCCTCCCCGGGGTCTGTCGTACCATCTCCAATTTGATGAAGAATATCTCAACTCTTGCAATTCCAGTTCCCTTGGCTTATAATATCATTAAAAATTGATTCTTGACTGTAGACTGTCTCATGCTGCACTGTATTCTTTTTGGCAAAAAATCGGTATCAACATAGACTCAAAAGCTATGAGTAGATGATTCAAACTACTGAAAACTGAGAACAGAAGAGATATCTTACCAATTGGTTACACACTCATTGGTTGCTATAGGTTTGTAATGTTCCTACATATCCATCTCACCTTTTAAAAAGATTACTAGACAGAGTAACTCGTGCAGTTTTCTAGTTTCCCCTGTAGTCGTGTGTAATCAATGAACCATTTTGTTGGCCATTTTCTACCTGAAGCTACAAATTTTGCAAGTTGAAACATCTCCGGACCTAGCCTTAACCCTTTTCTCTCTGCTATACTACCATCTTTCGTCTTCAATCCGCTGATCTACATTCGAAAAACGCATTTTCCTGAAAATATTCCCTGCTGATTCTTCTCAGCAAGTGGACACCAATAACCATGAAGGGTCCCCCTTTATGTGCAGCATATTTGCCATTTTTGTTTAGAAAGTTGCATTTAATGAAGCCTGATGTACTTCAATTACCACTTGTGACATTGCAGGTTTGTTCGCCAGTTTTAACTTAAGCGGATGTGGAGCAGTTGGGGCTTTTCTTCTTAGTTGTAGTCTTAGCATGGATAGGTTCAGGAATCATGGTTAGATGGTACCATGATTTCCAATTTTGCAGTTATGTACATATGGCCGCATGTAAATGGCATATTCGCTTCTGATAATAACACAATAATGTGTATTATTTATGGGCCAAGGGACTACAGTGAGCCTTTCACCAACTATGGTTTGGTTTCTGAGCTTGCAGCTGTTTTTTCATTTTTCTCTGGGGGGTATCCACCAATCTTACTATGTACCATGGAAGACATCTGCATATCTAGCTAGTATTGCAGCTCAACACAATCATTGTAGCTTTGGCATTTCTGTGGAATATGGGCTTTGTCCGACTACCGTGACTCTTGCAATTATAACAGCACTTTGCTCATTGCTAGGCCTTGTTTCTCTTGCCTGTATTGGTACCCATATGAAAGAGAGAGTAGCCTACTTCTGCTAAACCTACGCCGTAATTCTAATTTAACTGAATTTCAGAGAGTTCCTCCAGAAAAATGACAAACATCCTGAGAGACCGCTTGGATGCTATAATATTGAAATGGGGTAAAATCTACTCACTTGCACTTGTATTTTCCAAGTAATAAATCTCTTAAAACATATCCTTCCCTTCCCTAACCCAGTCCAAAGCATCCTGTTAAGAAGAGGGGCCATCTAATCTCTTACAGAAGCAACTGACTAGTTCAGTTTATATTCCTGTTATGTGATAAACCTGACTGCACAGTTTACTGGAGAAACCTGTTGATGCATCTGAGGCGAAACATGCAAGGCCAGACAATATCACAGTTGTCTCAACAAGGCCTAGACACAGCAAGTAAGCTCACCAGCAAAGGAAATTGGTAATTTTGTTTTAAGGGGAGGAAATTTAAATGAAAATATGAGGGCCAATCAGAAAGCGCAAAGAGATTCCACAAGATTAGTATTCTACATGAACAAGTCCCACTAGGATTCAAAATATTCATCGCAATAAACGATAGGTATACAAGTTTTTGCACTATCCAGTACAGTAACAAACAGTGTCTGAAAGAAGAGCTAACTAACAATGTGTGTATAGAAAACTTATGTCTGTGACAGATGTATCATTCTTTAGCAAGATTCAAGTAAATACTTCTTCTATACAAACTTTGACATATAAACTGCAACTGTTGGAAGCTAATGAAACTAATGACAGCACAAATGAAAGTTTTCTTCAAAAGTCGAGGGTAAAAATTTCTACTGACAGTTTATTCTTCTGTAATTGTCTCAGTGCTGACTACGGGTACTTTCTCATACGTAGAGCTATCTCTATATCTTCTGGGAAGAAAACAACGGCCCCCAAATCTCTGCTGCCAGAAAACAAGAACAGAAAGCAGCAGACCGCCACAACAGATGATGATGTCCCAAGCAGTGGAATAGTAATCCATTTTTGGGTTTCCATAAATGTAATCATATGACCACGCATTGCTGTGAGCTCTGTAAAGATCATATATGTGTGGCATTAGGCGCACAAGGGTAGTTCCTATATAGAAGCCAGGGGTGAGAGACCTCTCAGTAGTGTTGCAGAATAAATTGAACAGAATCTGAGGAAGCAAAAAACCATCCAAGATCAAACCGGCATATGATTTAAGCTCAACCCAGAAAGTATGCTGTTGGTGATGAAAGCGAGGCGACAATCCAAGCTTCAACTGGTGAGGCTTTCTTGACAGATTGATAAAATAAGCAATCAATCCACCACAAATATACATCGGCAAAGACAAATACAGAACCTTTTTATCAGATATCCAGTAAGTTTTGGGGCTCTGATCACCTGCTCTTGCAGACCATGTGAGTTGAAGAAGACGGCATTCCAACAAGAATGCTATCATCGTCATGATTCTAATTAAAACCTCATTTACTTCAATCCATCCATCACTACCAAAGTAGACATTCTGCTTCTTCCGGTTGACCAAGAAAAGATTTTCAAAGTTCAGCAATAGAGGGATCATGTGCGCCAGTATGAGCACAACTAGCATGACAACAGATATAAACGGAAGCACACTCGGGTTTCTTTTCACATAAAATAGCTGCAGACCCACAAAGATGCATGCAAGTGTGTTGGAAATTAGTACCATGGTCATTTCCAGATCCATTCTCCACATGGAATTTCTGGCTTGGTCAATGTAAACGGAATTTGATATAAGCTCCAAGGGTTCAAAGTAGAGAGGATCAGACTTTTTTCTCGTGCTCTCAATGGTACCTCTAACACCATGGGCAACTTTAGCATTCAAAGGTGGATATTGAATATTAACTAGGATTTCACAGTCTGACGAATAATTCCTCCGTACAATCCCATGACGCGATGAAAAATACATACAGCCAACCATGCAAAGATGCCCATTCTTCGAATCATATAAACCTTCGGCAGAAATTTCAATTGTCAAAGGAGTATGCTCATCACTGTACAAGAACTGAGATGGAGCAACAAAGTGCAGCACATAGCTTATATTGACCACAGCGCTTTGATTGTCATTCACTTGAACAGAAGAATCAGATACATCCCGGAAAAACTTCTCCCCCACAGACAAAGGAGATGAATAACTGAAAATATCTATTTTTTTCCTGTTCCTCACCGTCATATCAAATCTCATATCAGATGAATGTACATCAGGATACTTCCCTCCCTTCCCTTTATAAGCCAGTGCCTTGGCGCAAGACCTCGTCACATTATCAATCGCAGTATACTCATATGTCAATCCATCAATTCTGTTAACCAGATTCCTCACACTGTGCAAGGCCACTTTACCATATTTACCTGACTCATTTGACTCTTTTCTTTTCCAAATTTCCCCAACAACAACACTCCTCTCCTTCAAGGTCCATTGCTTAGGCAACCTCAAACTCAGCCTCACAACACAATCCCCAACAAAACCCTTTTCAGCTGCATCACTTCCATTGAAAATCTGGCAACCAATCATGTTAACTGTTTTCGTCTTCTCATTCCACTTCCCTTCAGCAACCAATGTTTGATTTATCAAATAAGTTGGCCGGGTACGCACACCATCACCAAAATTTAACAAGAACCTCCCTCTTCCATTATCCCCACACTCAATCACATTAAACCACATCAATTTCGGCCTAAAATTCGACAAATTTCCACCAAGAAAATCACAATTCCCATTGCTACAATTACCCAAATACATCATTTCCATAGTTCCAGCGCGACTTATAACTGAACACAAGCTCCAATCCCGGTCCATTCCCAACGAAACATTAGACAAATCACCGTACTCATTAAACACATTATTGTCAACCTCTTTATGAATCAAAGTATAAACATAATTCCTCAAAGACATACCAATTATTTCAACAGGCTTACTATATACATCTCTATCATTCACATCAATTCTTACCAATGTACCATTAACCACACTATGCAAAATATCAGATGAATTCAAATAATTCAACTTTAGAACAACATAAACAACACTTAACTTCTTCAAACCTGATCCGACCATACAAAGCTTTCCAGTACCCGAATCCCAGAACCCGGAAACCCGAAAATCCCTCGAATTCCCAAACCCACTTATAGGAAACTTCGGCGGCCGGTGATAAACTAGCCGGAGATGCCGCCGTTTTATAAAATCACCGAAAAACTCCGGACCAATTCGTCCTGCAAACCTTATACCGCCCTCAACCTTAAATATTTTCCCATTTTCCGTCGGATAAACATTCTCCGTGAAGAAATCAACCGTTTTCGGCTTGAATTTCCCGGCATTATCAGCCGGCGTGTGTATGTACGCGCTTTTAAGAGTGAGGAAATTCGATGAACCGTTAAAAGGGGTTGACGTTTGGACCAAAGGGGTACTAGAAACGACGTCATTACAGTACTGAGCATATGGGATCTTAGGGAATTCATCAGGTGGATATGAAACGCCACCGATAACGGAGGAGTTAACGGAGAAGACGAAAATGAAGAGAATAAAAGGGCCATATCGGAATTTGAGAAAATGGGTTGTTGAAAATACGGAATTCTTGAATTTTGTTCTAGGGTTTTGTAACTGAGCTGATGAATTCGCCATCGTTACGGGGTGCTCAAAGAGCATAGCTCCCTAGAAACTTCAATGGCTGATAACTATATACTCTGCAGAAAAGTATTTATTACAGGTAATTTATTTTTTTCTCCTTTTTTACCCCCTCATTTCGTATTCCTTGGCACAATTATTAATTAAAAAAATCAATAAATAAAATTTAGTACATTCTATATATTTATCTTAAAGTATAATAATTAAATATTAAAATTTGGTACATATTACTTATAATCATTTAATTTTTATTTATAAAATTGAGATCATTTATGCGTCATTCAATATTTTAAAAATTATGAATGTATTTAGTATTTCTATTAAGAAAAAAAATAAGAAATATATGTATAAAATAATTTTTATCTTAAATAATTAAATTAAAATAATTTTATATATATATATATATATCGATTTGCTGCTTTGTTTTTCTTTTTCCTGTTTTGGCATTAAATGAGAAAGTGATTTTCATTTTGTTGGAGAGAAATGAAATTAGCAAAAGTGGCAGCGAAGGGTAAGGGTAATAAAAATCATCAAAAATCAAATTATTAAATCAATACAGAGAAGTACTAATAGTGCTTGAAGCATAGCATTCTAATAGATGAGGTAAATTATAAACGATTCTTAGGGAATTTTTTTCTTCTGATTACTTACCTCAATTGACGAGTATTTATTATGTGTTAATGATTAAAAGTGGAAATGAGAAGGTTAACTATAGTTGAAAAATTAAAAGAGAAAAAATAGTACGTAACTTAATTTTATTTGCATTTCAACGATAACGTAACATACTTAAAAGCTTTTTATCATATTCGGAAGTTAATTAGCATGCAATAAACGTAACTGTTACAGTAGGAAATCTAATCCACAACGTCTTGTTTATTACTCCAAATAATTCTCAATGTAAAGAGTAAACATCTGAAATAAATTTTAACATATCTAACACATAAGAAATATTATAAAACACAATTTTGTCTAGCTTTAAAAATTGCAGTAGGAAAACTAATTGTACTAGTAATAATGTCATTGAAATTTTCAACAAACCTCCTCCCTCCGTCCCAAATTTTCTAATTTAATTTTCCATTTTACTCAATGTTTTTCATAGGATAATTTTTTTTTTCATGTTTTACCCTTTGCATTAATTATTTTTTCTTCAAATGTAAACATTATTTAATAGGAGTACTATGATAAACTTGTCATGCTATTAATTATTTTTCTTAATCAATGTGTCATCTCAATTTGATACGTGTAATTTGAGATGGGATGGAGGGAGTATTTAAATATAAACATTTTACAAGGGGATTAGGAAAGAGGGTAGAGAAATGCTTAGGATTCTCCACCACTCTTGGGAGTTGTGACGAGTAAAACAGCAGGCCCATGCACAAGGCATCCCACGTTAGCAGGTTCAGGGAAGGGCCGCACCCCAAGGGGTGTGACGTAGCCCATCCAAATGCCAAAACAGTGCATTTTATTTAAACAAAACACAGTGGAGACTTTACCGGACCCTGCGTATAGCGGGAGCTTTAACGCACCGGGCAGCCCCTTCTACGGTGGAAACTTGATATAAAACATGTTGAGACAACAAGTTCAAAACAACTAGAGAACATAGTAAACATCAATCACAAGGTTCAACCATTTATTCAAGCTTCAATATTTTACAATTGCAATGTGCATATGTACACACAAATATGGTTCAAATACTCATTACTCACAACCCCTCCCCCCAACCCCAAACAAGCTCACAACACACATCTGCACACTTTAAAGTAGCATAGCAACAGCCACATCAGGGCCAGTTCAAATACTGAAATAGTTAACATAGTGTTGAGGTTTTTATTACACAGGTGCATAGCTTACTCTTAATCTGACAACTGACTGCAATCGATACCTTTGCCAGAAAATGCCTCCACGAGTTTAGGGTAAAGCTTGCCAAGCATGATCTTGAATCCCGTAGAGCTTCCTTTTATCGGTTCTTGGTCCTGTTTCTTGGGTTGAAATGCGGAACCAACTGGTGCACCATCCATGTATGCCTTACAAGCCAACAAAATGTGTTTCCATCGGTTACCAAAGTGCTCTTGCAAAAGTGCCTCAAAATGCTGCAGCATAATTGACCAACCAATTCAGAAACTCAAGATTACAAGAGAGGAGCTTCTATCGTTGGAGTATAAGAAGTCTTTATCTGAAATCTGAACACGCCATGAAAAATATTGGAGAACTTCAAATGTAAGTCATTTACCTTGGGTGGCTTGTGGAGCAGGTATAACATGGACTTCCAGGTAACGAGGAAAGCATTCTCGTTGTAGCTGACTGAGTTCTTTTCACCGTCAGCTTTTCCAATCTGTGCATCATATCCAGCCTCATTGAAATAAGGCTTTTCATTAAGCACAAGAGCTTGAAGAGAGAGGAGAACTTGAAGAATCGTGGAACTTTTGGGGTTCCACACTTCATTTCCAGAGCCTGTCCATGTATTTAAGAGACTAAGGCAGACCCTCCCCGACTCATACAAGTTGGGATTGACACGAAGCCCACCAGAGTGATAGTAGACCATCTGCACAATTTTATTTTTGCAAAATCTAAATAAGCTTTATCTAGAAAGTGTATGCTTGATCTTATAAATCACGAAACAGATGGATTTCACAATTGGATGGTGGAGTTGGATAATTGGATGCCTAACAATGCGTAAGATCTATTAATACATAGGATATGAATTCAGCTTCCAAATGAAGGCAAGGATCATGTCCATCAATCAGAACATCGTGGAAATAGGCAACTACTTGTGCATCATGTTACAGATTAACACGCAGGAAATAGATATTTACTTACAGGTGGCTCATGAGGATAGTCCGGAGGTAGGTAAATATCAAAAAAGAACAGTCCATCATGATATGGAGTCCCAGGCGCACCAATGATGGCTGCTCGAATCAACTCGGCTCTTTCCTCATAGACACGTACATAGATGGTCTCTGTTTTAAGTTATAATAAATCAGTGTGGAAATAGCCAAAGCAATGCACAGTAAACCATATATTCAATGATAAAGAGGTTTCTTGTTGATATAATCAGATATTTTTTGCAGCTTTATCCCAGAAAGAAAAAGATTTAGCACATTCGAGTTGTGGTATATTTAGGGTCTACATCTCTGGCCCTCCCCTAGATGTTTTCCTATTTGAGCAATAATTCATTAATTTGTATGTTTTTTCCCAACTTAAAGCTGGACTATTTCAGTTGGTTGATGTTTATACCACTTATCATCACTCGAAACTTTCTCCCTTCCTGGGTGAAAGTCATTGTCTTTTAACAGCTATCAACCAACATTACATAAAGTCAGTGAATTAAGGCAAAAGGTAACTTTCTTAAGAAATTGATATGTGACCGAGGGGCCATTACAAACAGCAAAGACTAAATGATTGGCACATAATAGCAGAAACGTCAAACCAACAATGGTACTTTTTCTTTCTTCCCTTTTAAATTTGTTAATTCATATTAGCCCAAGTATAAATTGAGTTTGTTGGCTATTGTTCTTGCAAAAGATCTGATGGAATAACCCCCCAAATGAATTTTGAATAGAATATCTATCATTTTGCATGATGCACAGACAAAACAGAACTTGTGGACACCTGTGACTCGATTGGTGAAACAGTATCTCTCCCCCAAAAAACATGTTTTTTTACTGCCTTATCAAAGGAATTACCATTTGCTTTGGTACATGAACTAAAGAACAACTGATACAACAACAAACCCAGTGTATTTTCACATAGTGGGGTCTGGGGGGTAAGATGTACGCTGTCCATACCACTACTTCAAGAAAAGTAGAAAGGCTGTTTCCGATAGACCCCCGGCTCAAGACAAGGAATAATAGACAAATACTTAATAAAGCATGGAACAAGATGTCAAGACAAAAATTCTATAAGCTAAAGAACAACTGATATTTATCATATTCCATAAGCTACAGAAGAACAATATTTCAGGTATTTAAATTCTAGGTGCACATTTTGCAAATTCTCATTGAGCGATAGGCTTATAACTTTTCAAAATTTCCCACGTTTTCATATATTTGAATAGCTTCACCATTCTCAATGTCATGACATTCTATTCCCCCTTCAACCATCTTTAAGCTCAACAAGCATGACTTGTACTAGCCAAAAACATAGGTACATCTAGTAAACTATTGCAGAACGTAGATATCACATCATTAGACATTCTTGAACAGAAAAATAAGTTGAAATTCTCACCGGGAAGATGTTGTTCCAAAATGCTCCACTCTTGCTGGACCTTCTTCAACCAACCTCTTCTCACCTGCAAAGTAATAGAAAGATTAAAGAACAGAAAAGACGATAGTAAAAAGAACACTAAGCAGACATGTTTCACTTGGGAAAAACAAATATAATATTTTGAACCTGGGATAACTGAGCCTTTCCAGCACCATCTGCAAAATGGTGGTCTGAGAAATCGGTGACCACATCAAACTGTCTAAAATGTTCAGGCAGCATGCTGGAAGATGGCAACGCATCATCTTTTTGTCTGTCAGTTGTTTCCTGTCCTTGCTTTAATTCCATTGCAGGCGAAGCCTTCAACTCTCCTACCTCAAATGTGGGAATTCCTGCATTCAGATGGCTAAGTTCTATGACTTCCTCCTCATTGACATTCCTTGATTTCTGGCCTTCTTCTGATATAGTTTGGTATGTACCAAACAGCGCTGTGCTCAAGGAGCCAAAAAGACTTGAGGCGATACTAGAGAAAAAGCCAATAGCAGTTCGAGAAAGCACACAGGAACCAGAATCCCACAAGCTCTCATTGCAACTTTCACTATTGCCACCAAACTTCAGCAAGTCCTGCATTTCAAAATTTAACTCTGTCAAACTTTCATACGAGAAGTTGAAGATTGTGAAATACGGATACCTAATATCTAATGAAAATCCATGCAATATTAAGCTGCCTTTAATGTGGATGCCAAATGATCTTGCCATCACACTAAAGGCACAACACACGGGGAGGCAATTGGACTGACCTTTTCCTCATGCTTTGAAAGTTGACTTTCATTTGAACTCATCTCCAAACCTGATGGCTCAGAATTTTCCGATACAGTAATGGAAACAGCAGCTTCACATTTATCTATTCGGTAGATCTCAAAGGGTGCAACCTGATGAGTTTTTATGAATAAAGACAAGATTTGAGCCATCTCAAGACATAAACAAAAAATTAGGAAGAAGTTTCTCAAAACATTTTAGCCCTTGGGATATTATTTTTTACTTTCAACATTTACCATGTGAACAATACTCCTAAAAAAAATAAACCCTTTTGGTTGAAAATTTCAAGGTCTTTCCTCTTGTCAACTTTAAGCCAAAAAAATGAGTGTTAATGTCAATAAACAGTAAGTATCCTTTTAAATTTCCAATCAGTTTAAATGCCATAGTCACTTTCAGATATGAGAAACCAAAGAGACAGAAAGACAGGGTTTAACCCCTGAAAAATAAAAGAATAGAAAGAAGAGTACCCTTACCATGCTTGTAAAACCAGTAGCCCATTTTACTTCAATGTCGCCATCTTTGAAGCCAACAATAATACCAATGCAAGATAAATGATCATATCTGATAAAATCCAAATTATCCTTTCCAGTATCAACATTTTTAAGATCAGAGTTGCTGTCCATGCCAGTCTTGGAGAACATGTGTGTACTTAAACTCTTCTCATCAAGACTAAAAACCTGATCCTCACAAAATTTGCAAACCGCATCACCCAAACAGTATGAGTAGTCTGGATGGTCCATCAATTCATAGGCACTCACAATTTCTTCACTTTGTTCTACCCTAAAGTTATTTGGTTCATTCAAGGAATAAGTTGTCCATTTTACCTTCACAGTTCGCTCCTTTGCATCAACAGATCTCACCACACCCCACCGTTTTGGACTGGGAACAGATGAGTCATCACCCATTCCCTTCTCAAGCACGAATTGCTCTGGCCAAAACTCATGAGCGTCCACAATATTGACAGGGAAAACAGAATCTGAGTCCAATCCAGTAGTCACGCTTCCATCCTGCCATAAAATATCAACTTTTGTCCTTGTCTTTGAAATTACAGCAACTTGCGGAAAAGTTGAGCCCCCATTACTTTTCTGAGATGCTTTGTTTAGCTGCCTATCCTCTTCCATTGGTTCACAGGGAGGTGAACTTTGAATACTCTTTCGCAAAATGTTCTTAGAGTCAGCAACTGGAAGTACACAGCAATCTCCAAGCTGCCACTTTGCATGGGAAAAGCAAGACAACAAGGTCAACTTTTCTGAGTCCTGCAAATTTGGAGGACTAGGCATCTTTTCACAACCAAGACTGCCACAGCCAATCCAATCAACATGCACGACTCCAGCCTCCACAGCATAAATGGTACCTTGCTCTCTTTTGCCACTTTTTACACCGCATAACCAGTTGGTTGACCCGGAGGTAGATACAGACTGAACTTGCACCCTTTGTCCCGGGTAGAAAGGATATTGTGGGTCGTCAACTAAATCAGGGGAAATGGGTGTGAGTATTTCTGAACCTTCTGCCGAAAATTCAGACTTTGCGCCGCCATCAAAGAGAACTTTAATTTTATCGACAATCTTTTCCACTTTCCCTAGCCATGGGCCCATCACTACATAATCCCCAACCGAAATTGGACGTATTTTCAAAAGATCTTTTGATTTAACATCTCGTATTTTGCTTCCATAAATATTTTCCAAGTCAACAGTCATCTCGACATTGACCACTTTTCCCATCTGTCCAGATGGGTCTTTTTCGGAGCATACTATGTCTCCATACATGAACACTCTCTCAAAAGAGAGGAAATCATCGATTTTACCGATGCTTTCCTCAAGACTTGAAAGAATAGAACAGGCATGCCCACCATACAGATCTTCAACATAATCGTGATCATCATAACTGCTGCTCTCGCTGAAACTATCGAAGTCACTTAGAGATGTATCCATGACGTGGAATCTAGCGAAATATATTCTGCAATCTGAGAAACACTAATTTATAAGTCACGAAATGAGGGTTGAAAAAGCATAGTACTGGAATAAAAGTCGCAGCCAGTGATTCTTGGTGCTTAATAGTTCAAATAATTTCTATAGATACAAACAACTGACTGAAACTTTGACTTGAAAGATTAACACACTTAAAACTACATTATGATGCTTTATAATTATTCAGTTACTCATAAAAAGTAATGCACTATACTTATTCAGAACCAAGAACAATTGATTTGGATGACTTGAATAGGAGAAAATGGCAATCATGATACGCCCAATCTCTATTGGTTTTAGATGATATAACTGAATATAAATTACATGGACAAATAAATGATGAGTAACGACGTACCACAAAAGTCAGTTGCAAATCCTTGCTGCGTGATCTGAACTTACAAATTGATATGGAGCACGTGCTGAAGACGATTACCAATCTTCCTACTGCCAACGACGACTGATGTATACTTCCAAAGATAATAAGATCTCTAGGTCAATCCGTTTTTTAAACAGAGACCAAGATAGTATCTCCAAGAGGAGATGAATGCCAAAGGAGATTTGCCCTAAAGACAAAAAATAGTTTGGAGTCTATACTCCAAAATGCCAAAGGAGATTTGCCCAAAGAACTCCAGTAGAAGGATTGTGTGGAGAAGAAAGTTCCAATTAATTGTGGTTCTAGTAGAAGTGCCGCTTCCGCTCTTCCTAACAGATTTAAGAGAAAGTCCAAATTGCTGGAAATATGGATCAACTTCTTACCAACAAAGAAACATGACCCCAAGATAATAACCACGGCAAAGAACCACCAAACCACGGACCTTCTCGATTTGCCAAAGGAGATTTGCCCAGCAGAGCCGATAAGAGACACATAAATATATGCTCTTGCTTTAAAGGAATTTGGTCCTCTCAAAGGCCAAGAGGAATTTGCCAAAGTAGATTTGCCCCCTAAGTAGAACAGCTATACTGTCGGGCCTACTTACTGCCAAAAGAGGTGTCCTGGCTAGTTGAATCAACCAGAAATAGACAGATCTGTTGGATAAAGTGTTCAGAATGAAAAATGATATCCTTTCTTAGTAATGGTCAGCCAAAGAAGCTGCTTAGAAAATCTAAGTTGATCTGACCCACTGAACTACCAGGGAATCCTTGCAAGAAATGTTGTAGCTTGACCGTGGAAGCCAACTTTCTTCTGAGTCAAATCAAACTTTGCTGTTTCAAGATATTTGTGAAACCTGAGAGCAGAACAAATATTAATTTCAACACAACGCTATGGATATGAAAGCAACAAGAAGACCAGTTCTGCAGTTTCTTTTAGCCAACAGATACATAGTATGCAAGAGAGACACGCCAAGAAATTCTAATATGACAAGTTCTCAAGACGACCTACATAATAATGAATCAATAATTCCTTAAAACACAGTCAATTTATGCAAGTCCTTTAAATTATGACTTTCGGTTCTTCCAAAAAGAAACTCACTTTTTTGTGGTCAATCAGTGTTGATAATTGGCAGCGTGTTGATAGTTCACTAAAAGACCAATTTCTAAGTGAAACTTGATATTCAAAGATTAACTGAGTGATGGATGAACTCTACCCTCCCCAGACCCCCACTATGTGGGAATATACTGGGTATGTTGTTGTTGTTGTTGTTGTTGTAACTGAGTGATGGATGAACTTGTATGCTTAGTTTTTCATTCAAGTTGTTTGGACTTGCAATAAGATCAATTAAAGCTCTATATTTAATTGCTTTAGCGTCTTTTGTCCAACTACAAAACAATTATCTTCAGCTAATTTTGAAACCCAAATCCATGACCCTTCAGCACCTCAAAATGAATTGAAGGTCATACCAGGATCACAGTTCTCCTCCAATCACTTCAATGAACAGGACAGATTTGCCTCCAAACGTCATGGTATTGGAAAAATGATCATCTATACTCCCAGTGACGTTGAACAGCAGTTAATAAGAATAGACTTATTATATTTCCCTTCAATAAAAGGCCTCAAAGTAACAAGTTGAAATTCATTGAGAAGTTTAGGTGATGGAATTATTACATCGATGACATATATCTCCATAAAGGTTTTCATTTGATATCTATTTATTGAAACATTCATTTTTCTTTCTGTGTTAACACTTAGTTTGAGACTTCCCACAGAGAAGAGATGCATACCAAATGTTTCTATCCTGGAAAATAGAAAGCACTATATTCTCAGAGAGGATATTGGAGTTTTTCTTTATAAATTGAATCCCTTAAGATCTAAGATCTTGATTGTGGAATAAGACTCCCAAGGATTTTTCAATGATTTGTCACTGTATTATCTGTGTGTTTGTCCAGAGCCCACCTCTTTGACATCGAGTATCTACTCTAAGAGAGCAACGAGTTACTTGTTCAGCTTTAACTTTGTTTTTTTTGCAATTTAATTCAATTTATTAGCCTAAGTTTTATTAACCTCATACCACACTCTTATCCTCTCTCAGTTCGTTCGTCAAACTTAAATATTTCTGTGTGGCTAAATAATGTTAAGTTTCTGATTATCGATTTTTTTGCTTCCTTGGAATCTGGTGCTAAGCTTTCAAATATATTCATACATGAGAAGTGTCTAAAAAATCAATTATCTTCTGTTCCAGTTCTCACTTGAGAAGTAGGCCGAGCCACACGCTAATAAACAACATTTTCTCCTAGATACAGAGTATACGGTGCATCTAGGCTTAACAGAGCTTTTGCTCCTAGATAGAGTATGTGGTGCATCTAGTTTCAACAGAGATTTTTCACTGGTTTGACTATAACTTGTACTAAACATATCCTTGAAGACCTCAACCTAAACACCCTCTTTTATTTTTCTTTTTATCCTCTTCGACTATATAGACACTAATCCAAATGTAATTCCTTGAGTGTGCATGCATTCGGAAACCAAGTTAAAGGCTACAGTCAATATTTATTATGTGACTCCTTTTCCAGTTATATAATGGATGAACATTCTAAAGTATATCAACTCAAACTTACTCTTATCATTGAATGTCCACAAGTACAAACTAGAATCATCCTCCATCTAAGGAGGAAAAAAGAACAAAACTAGTAAATAAAATTCTCCCAATAAAAAAAAATCTCTCAGCAAATACAGTAATATGGAATAACAAAAAAGAGACATGTGCAATTACATTCCTTTTTCCTTCCATTTGATAGTGGTAGTGTCTGGGTTAACTTGCGTGCACCTTGACTAAATGTGTGATTATTATTCTTGATCAATCTTGAGGCAGTTAGTAAGAGATTGCCTAATCAAGAAACAATATTTTCCCCTTTTCACTTTTGATATCATTTTTCCTTTTCTGATAGGCACAGTGGATAAAGCATATTGCCTCTTAGAAATTCATTTGGTGTTCTACTCTTTTTTTTTTTTGTCCTAAAATTTCAATGAAAACAAACTATTTTCATTTCAGAATCAAAACTCCAAAAAGTATCCTTTTGAATTGAATGAAGCTGCAAACATGCCCAACAAGTTCAATAAAATTCAAGCACAAAACACACCTTCCCATAAAGAACACAAATAAGAAGCACAAAACATACTTCCCACAAAGAGAAGTTTCAGAAGCATTTTCATCAAGGTGAACAAATACTCAAACACAGAGATGCTAGATAATAACTCAGACAATTAAAGGCTAAAATTTTAGCATAAAAAGCAAACAACAAAAAAGGAAAAACAAAAAAGTAAGACAAGTCTTAGGAGAGAAAAGGGAAACAAGATTATAAGTAGCTAAAATTTGAGAAAGTTACCATCTTTTCCCCTCTTATGCTAACATCAACCAAAAGCACCTCTAAGTAAAGGAAATTGAAGCAACCCCAGAAGAGAGCCTTTGACAAACACACCAAATTCCTTTACTTTTCTAACAGTTTCCTTCACTTCCCACATAAAAAAAAAAATAAAAAATCTTTCTTTTTCCTCCCAAACAAACAGTGATCACCTCACCTCACCTCAGCCAAGAAAAAAGAACAATTAAGGGAATTCAGAGAGGCAAATCACCTCCCTAAATTCCCATAATCCACTCATATTCAACTATCACAAACATGGCAGTATTAAAGTAGCAAAAATCACCAACCCCTTTTTCTCTACTCGACTGACTATCTTATACTATGTGTGAATGAATACAAATGAGTTGTTGAATGTTCAATGGAAGATTCTTGATTAGTGCTGTGTACTAGTAGTATTTTTTCACATAGCCAAATAGGTTGAGGGGGTTATTAAAACCCCATATATAGAGTACTTTTTATTGAGAAGAATATACCATAGTATCTCCTGTTCTCTTTTGTATGTATGCTGCTATATACTCTTTTTCCTGCCGTACAGGCCAACAGTCACCATCACAATTTTCCAGAACTAACCCTCTGTGGCTGTAATCATCAATTGTCACATTCATCCAACTTGATGAGTTCTGTTAATTAATTTAATCACTTTTGTTCTTTTGAAAAAGATAGTGCTGTTTTAATATTATCTTAATTCCTATAGGTGATGATTCTATAATTTCTATTTTGTGTGGCCTGTTAAAAAAAAATGGAAGGCAAAGAAATTATGCAGTTATAAAGAATTTTGGATTAAAATAGTGGTGAATAAATATAATAAACATCATTTTTGATTTAAACTTCCATGATATGGACATAAATGAACTAGGTAAGTGATTTTATCCAAATACGCATAAACGTTTGTCATAAATGTCTGCTTTTCTCTATATCCATGACATTCATTTTTTGTCATTGTCATTAAATTTATTTTTAGATTATATATTATAAAAAAAAAAATCCTTATTTTCTTAAATTTTACGTTAACTCAAATAATATCACGTAGATTGAGATGAAAGTTGTAGTATTATTTTTCAAATATATTATATAGTCCACATTCATCTTATGCCGAGGATCTTTCGAAAATAGCTTCTTTACTTCTTCGAAAATAGTGATATGAATTCTACCCTCTTCATATCTCACTGTACGAGAATATACTGGGTCTTTTGTGTTGTTGTATTATAGTCCCACATCCACTAACATTTTGTACTCTCTTAAAATAGATATCAAAGTGGGATTTGCTTTGGTGACAGTGAGAAATCTGTCTTTATTTGCAAAGGCTTGACAAATGGCACTACAAGAATTGAAAAGAAAAAAAAAATAGCACAGACACACTGATTACTTCCGAATATTCCAACATAGCTTAAGTAATAACCTTAGTCTAATTTTCGAATATTCCAACAAATCTAACAAAATTAGGTTTTCATATGTAAAGGTGTGATAAATGGCAAGTAAAATATATCCAGTTGAAAGTCTGATCTGGAAAAAGTCTTATCAAAATTTTTGAGAAAAACGTCCATTCTTAAATTTTCTATTCTTAAACAAAATATATTTCCTTCGTTCGATTTTACTTGTCATATTTTAATGTGGCATACCAACTACCAGAGTAATCCTATTAAATAATGTTTACATTATATTTTCAAATTAATTTATAGAAAAAACAATTAATACTAAGGATAAAAAAAAAATAAAAAAAATTGTCTTTTCTTGATAGATAAAAAATGACAAATAAAAGTAGAAATCTAATTGGGAAATTAGTGAGAAGAGAATGGTGGAAGTATTGAGAAAAAAATGTTCGTTGTTAAGTTTTTACAACATTAAGATAAAAATTATTCAAACATAAATTTCTCAAAATATTATCTTAACACACAATTTTCGCAATTATATTGCTGCAAACACCTTTTTTTTTTTTTGTGAGAAACTAAGCCAAAACCAAAAACTTGGTATGAGTCAAAATAATATTTCTTAAATTAAGTTTAATTTATATAATAGTGAGATCCCAAGGAGATAAGCATTTTATTTTTGTTTCTTTCGTTTTCAAGTTTTTTTTTTTTTTTTTTTTTACTTTAATAAAAGCTAATACTAGTCTCTTGTTCTTGAATATTCTCCTAGCTAGAATATCATAATTATATTAACTCAGCAAGCCAGGAAAAAAGGTTTTGGGTGGACAACAACTTTTTTCTGGTGGACACAAGTCAATGGAACATGTGGGCTTTGAACAATGGATGTGATGATCTTAAATTTTTCATACGATACTTATTCCAATAGCTATAGTAGTATGTTTTTACAAACAAAAGGAAAAAAACAAAGAGAAAAAAAAAATTGGTAATAAAATAATGCATGCATTATATATTTTTTCAATTTATGCAATATAGTTAGTGCTATGCTATGCATTACTAATATATAAAAAATTATAGTATTAGTAGTGCAAGGTACTTTAATGCATGCATTAGTATGGATAAAGACACAAAAGTTCTTTAAAACTTTTCTCATGTCATTTTTATTATATTTGTGGAGTGTGTTTTTGTTTTTAGAAATATGCATTCATATTTTATTGATTCATCAGTCAAAAGAAATTTGATCCACCATGATTTACTTGTCTTTAACTCCATTTTTACAAATTTATTTTTTATTCAAAATAATTAATTTTTCGATAAACAAGTACTTATATATTTTGAAATGAACTTCAAATCTAGAGGTCACATAATCACACTAAATGGAGTAATAGAATTTAAAAACTCAAGTTACCTCTTTTTTTTTTCTTTTTTTTTTGTTGGTTAGTTGTAAATTGTCTCCATATACTGCTAGTGCCAAAGACAGTTTCTCTAAACAAGCAAGCGGGACAAGCTCAGATTCGATTGTGGATTCAAGATTTTAAATTTATGAATTTTAATTTTTTAATTACAATTCATTTTTATTACTAGCGTTCTAGATCAGAATTTGAGCTAAAACAACTAAATATATATGACGTGCATGTAACTTCTATCGCCGCGTCGCTCAGGGGCGGACCTAAGTATATTCTCGGGGTGCTTCGGCATCCAGTAAATTCAATGCGGAATAGGTATAATTACATAGAAAATATACGAAAATAGGTATAAAACATATAAAATTACCCACTAAAATAAAAGTTGGTTGCACTGCATTTAAGCTGATTCTTCACTGAAGGGACGTCCCGGGTTCAAACTTTGTTGAGGTGATTTTTTATTTTTTTTCAGCTTTTTAATTTTTTAAGCACCCACTATCCTTAAATCCCAAGTCTGCCGCTAGCGAGTAGCGTTGCTCTATACAAATTGAGCCAAAACAACAAAATTGTGATGGCCCCACCCCCAAAATGGAGACTATTAATTATTGTATAAATAACATAAATATCAACTCTGATTTTTTATTTTTTTCTAATTTTTAAATTTTTTAAGCACTCACTATCCTTAAATCCTAGGTCCGCCACTAGCATCGCGTCGCTGTATACAAATTGAGCCAAAACAACAAAATTGTGCTGACTTTAATTGTCAAGCCACGGGCCCCACCCCCGAAATGGAGACTATTAATTATTGTATAAATAACATAAATAACAACTCTTCTGCAAGTAATTACACTCTCTTCCACTTTTTAAATTATCTTACTCCCTTTCTTTATTAATATATATAACATAATTGACATATAATAACATTCTGTGTATATGTTGAAATTTTTGTAATATGTTTAGGGAGTTGGAATTTTTTCTAATATTGGAAAAATAAGTTCTATATTTGTGTAATTTTTAGTTAATTATTTTCATGTGTTTTACCTCTCTCATAACTCGTGCAAAACAAAATCAATTCAGTACACAATTAACTATACATGCATAAACATAAATTTGTAATATACTTAAATTTTGTTGAGTTCGAAATTGAAAGGGCGTCATGCGGAAGCTTAAAATTTGTAAATCATGAAATTTACATATTTAAAACTAATTTTTTTAAAAAGGGGAGAAATCTCCCCTTAAACTAGACTCTTTTAACGACTAAATTATGGATATTATCATGTTATGTTATGTTATGTTATGAGATGAAGATCTTCTATTTATAAAGTTTCAAATCTTAGGATTTGTGAGTCAATACCTAAAATGACAAGGTTGATATCCAAAAAGAAAACAATATATAGTGCATAAATGAATGTTCTTTACGTAAGATGGTTAAATAATCCAATCAATTAATTATATAAGAAAAGTTTTCAATGCAGTGGTAAATGGGAGGCCAAGAAATATATTTAGCAACTCTTCCATCCGTTCAACATTACCAAGAGTTGATATTATTCAAAAAGCAATCACTTTTTGCCTAGTCATTATTTTGTTTATTAACTTAATTAGTAGTAACACTTTTCTTGAAGAACTTTGGTGATAGATAGCTGATAATTATTCAATGTTGGATTACAACATTTTCCACCACATAATCAACCAAGCAAAAGTTGTCGTTATATACTTATTAGGTAATGTAAGAACTAAAAAAAACATCCTAGGCTTTTCCCTCAAGCTTCTAGCAGCTATATATATATATATATATCCACGTGTCAAATTGCCAATGTCAGAAGAATCTTCCAAGGATATTCTTTGGCAGATTTTTGTTTCATAATATTAGAAGCACATGCCTCCTTTAATTGTCTTGCCTAATAAGTTAATTCCTTATTATATCTAAATCATACAAAAAGGGAAATCCATAATGTAGTACGTAATAACACTAGCTTATTCACTCATATGAATTTGGTGTAAGTAGTTAGGGGTGATTTAATTTGCAAGAATGGCCCCATGAGATTGGTCTTGAATTCTTGGTCCACCTAAAACATGATCTTGATTGCCCGTCGGGCATGTGCTGGGAGCACAAATTAGTTAGTTTCATATATATATGAGAAGTAGTTTGTGATATTTCGATAAAACCTGCTCAATTGATAATAAATTTTGCCTCATATGCAAATGTTGAGCGTGATGCTCTGTTGTTCACAGTGGCGGAGCCAGATTTTTGGTTAAGGGTGTTCATATTTTTCCTTGGACAAAGAACTGTTTAAAAAACAAAGAAAATTAAGCACTGCTACACCTGTCAAGGTTCGAACCCGAGTTGTTGATGCGGAAATGCACACTCTTGACCACTGGACTATGCTTCTCTAGCTTTGCAACAACATGTATATAACCATAAATATCTATATTTAACCTATATACTCGAAAAAACTTTCCAACGAAGGGTGTTCATCTGACCACCCTTCGTTGGCTGTGGCTCCGACACTGGTTGTTCACACTTACAAGTCCATATATACAACGTAAATCTTTGCCTAGTAGGCAACATCTTACACTATCTTCACAATCTGTAACTTCTTGAGATGCACTACCAATCAATCTCTTGCCTCATAGGTAAACTAATTTATCCACATATACTACAATTTAAACAAAGATATTATCAAGGGGGGCGAAAATTATTTTTCCCCAACTTTTGTGGTTACAATATAAAAGTATAAATTAAAGAAGAAAGTGTGTATGACTTGGGTAATTGCAATATTGTGATGGAGCACATGCAAATTAGAACCTTTGGTTTATTCTCCATTGAATATGTGAAATAGTTTTGAGACAAACAATAAACACACCATCAATAGGAATATTCCATGGAGAGAGATATTCAAGATATATGTAGTATATGAATAATCCATAAAGGCCAACTTGTTTAACTTTAACAAGTCATTTATTCACTGTCATTTGCTTACTTGACTCTTTCCAAATACGAAGTGATTGGAAAGTTGTTTGATTTATGTTTTGCGTCATTCATTTAACTATTTGTTTATAAAATATGTTGAAGTAAAGATGGATAAATTCTTTTTGAAGGTGCAAATGCAATATTGGAATTAGGTCCAAAGGTAACAGTATTATGCACTAATATTTGTTGGAAAGACATTTTAAACAAAGTGGAATGTTTTTGGGGACTGAAAATGACATTTTCCTAACTTTCAATCCCTTTCCACTTCACTAATAAGTCTAAGCCAACTACTGACTCATATCAAGATTTCCACAATTCTTTGTTTATTTTATTTTTATTTTGGTTTTTGGTTTTTGGTGGGTTTCAAATTCAAAGGTCCAGCACTTTACATGATTGTGTTTTTTTCCTCTTGAATTAATCCATTTATTTTTTATTTGTGTATTTGCATTTGCTTGTGTACTTAGTTCTTAATTATGCGCATGCAGGGACCACCAATCACTAATCACCAATTAGATCTGAATTAGGCATGATTAAACACCTTTTGTTAGAAATACATTTATATTTACATATATATATATATAGAGAGAGAGAGTATAAGTATTAAAAAAAAAGAAAAAACTTATCATTTCGATTGAGTAAATAGTTCCAAACGTGTGTTATCACCTCATTCATTGGCAGTTCCACTGCCTTAGCTAAGTAATATCGAAGAGTGCATTGGTTTATGTTACAGTATAATATTTTTATTTCATATGTTATTGTATTATATTTTTATTTCATAAAAAGATAATTTATTTTATTTACTTAATCTAATAAAATCTGTATTTTGAATGGATCATTGTGTTAATATGTGTGTCCTTTATTTATATAGTAGATAATTTATGCATGAAATATTTTAACTCATGCACGGAAGATTAAAATTGTCGGTTCTTATAGGTTATAAAGTAATATTCACAATCAAAGATGAGGTAGGACAAACATCTTGATGATTGTAGCACAAGATTAAATATAATTCGATCTTAATTATGCGAGTGGTAATATTATATTCCAACTTCTTGTACTAGTACATTTCGTATGTATTGAATTGACCAATTAGAGATATTTGTTTATGTTCTGAATATTAATAAACAACTTCTCTAGTTCATTACATGTACTTATACTTTTAATAATATAAATAAGGGCAAATTTCAAAAGTAACAAACTTAAGATCATAATTAAGAGTTTCATAGCAATTGTTTCATAATTGCGTGAAATAACAACTTGTATTTTGTATTTTATAAAAGTGTTGTTATTAAGATACATATACAATAAGATTTACTATCCTTTTTTACTCAAGTCAATTGAGTTAAATAAGGAATAATTATCTCACGTGTTTAAAGCAGTAAATTCTTATTTAAAGCAGTGGATTTTTTTTTCATAAATTAATCTTAATTAAATTAATAGATTACTTTTTCAAATCAAACTCAAATATGAAAATTATGATCTTCAAAAATTCAAAATAAAGTATCATTATTGTTTTTTTCTTTCATTCACTCTTTTTTATTTTGATTTCTTTTTTCTCTTCTATTTTGTTTCTTTCCACTTTATTTTCTTTGTTCTATTTCTCTTCTTTTTTTTCCTTTATTTTTTTCTTTCACGTATTTTTTTCTTTTACTATTTTCGTTTTCTTCTTCTTCTTTTTTTGTTTTTGCTTTTATTTTTACACTTCTATTTTTAGCTTCTATTTCTTTTTTTTATTATTATTATTTTGATTTCTTTTTCCTTTACCATTTTTTCTCTCCACTTTATTTTTTCTCTTCTATTTCTCTTTTTTTTTTCTTTTTAATTTTTTTCTTTATTTTTTTCTTATTTTTTTTTCCTTTCTCATATTTTTATTTTTTGATTTCTTCCTCTTTTTTCTATTGTTATTTTTTTTTAATTTTACATTTCTATTTTTTTCTTTTTCCCTTCTTTTTTTTTTTGGATTTTTCATTTTCGTTTTTGTCTTTTTTTTTTAAAAAAAAGTGTTTTTTCTTTTTTTTTATCTCTAACTTTTATTTTTAAAAGACAAATATCTATATCATATATAAATATTTAAAAAATATACAAAATAAATAGATATACAGATCTACATATGTATTTACAGTGCAAAACATACATATATATGTGCATATGTATTTACAGAAATATATAGCTGACTCATATGCATATATAAACATATAAAATACAAAATCTCTATAACAAAAATGACAACTATATAAATATACATATAGGTAATCAGAATATTGAAAAAGTATTGTATGAATGTGGCCTTTTTTGAAGTATTGTATGTAAATAACAACACATATATGGGTAAATGTATGATCAAAAAAAGATATAATTATATTATAAATAACTAATACATGTACAATTACATATATGTACTTGCTAAAAAATCTATGTAAATATATACGTATTTGATTTCAATAAAAAAATGTATTTTCATATGTGTTATGAAAGATATATGTATAGATTTGCATAAAATACATATACAAAGTTAAAAAATATGAAAAATACATATAACGACCTATGAATTCATATGCAGACCTGTAAAATACATATGCCGAACAGAAAAATACATATGCAGAAACTGAAAAATACAATTAAAATACATATGCAGACCTGTAAATATACAAACATAATCAATACATACAAACGCAAACAATATATATAGATAAAAATTAGTAGTTTACAATTTCACTATTCCAAATATACAAACATATTAATTGACTATACAATTCGAAAAAAAATTTATTACTATTTAACGTATCAAAATCAAATTTGAACAAATAATAACTTGATCAGTTCGATTTTCATCTAATTCGATGAAATAGTACAATCACCTTTATTTTTAAAAAATTCATATACTAAATATTCAAAAAATTATTTGTTGGAAAAAATTAATAAAAAAAATGATTAAAGACATAAAAACGATAACAAACAACATTAAATCGTTTTAAGTTAATTGGAAAACTTGTTTGTCCCTTTTAATTCAAAGTCCCAGATAGAAGAGTAAGAAAATGAAAAAAAGAAAAGAAAAAAAAAATTGAAAAAAGAAGTGAAAAAAAAAAGAAGAGAAATAGAAACTAGAAATAAAAGTATAAAAACAAAAGCAAAAAATAAAAATAATAAAAGAAGAAAACGAAAACGAAAAAAATAAGAAAAGAAAAAAAGAAAAAAATAAAGAAAAAGGGAAAAAAAAAGTGGAAGAGAGAAAATAAAGTGGAAAGAAAAAAATAAATATTTTTTTTTTGAAAAAACTAGCAAGATAAAAAAGTTAGAGATATAAGAGAGTGATATTTTGAAATTTTGAATGTCACGAAGATAATATTGTTCATAATTGAATTTGATTTGGAAAAGAAATTTATTAATTTAAACAAGAGTAATTTAGGGGAAAGAAAAAAAATTGAAAGATGAATCTAAGAGATTTCAAACAATAAAAGATAAAGTAAAAATCAGTTAGAGGAAAAAGAAAGAGAAGTGGCATGAAAAAGGGAATCTTATACATGGTAACTCCTAGTAAGTGGAGGACCATACTTAAAATAATGTTATGTTTGCTACACAATGTAATTTCATTAAAGTATTGCTATTTTTTATAATTTAAGTTTTAAGTATGCTACTTTTTGTAATTTTTCCTATAAATATTATGATTTATGTGATTTGGTTTATTAATTTTAATCTATTAAAAGTGAGACTCTTTTGTGAGTCAATATATTCCTAATAGATTAGATAATGACAAATTACATAATAATTAGTTGGTAGAACCATGTCTCATATTATCATATTATTAGCTAGCACTAGTATTAGATTAGGCGGTGTGTGCGCTTTGAACTAATCAAAAAACTTTGTATTTAAGAAATATTAAGAAGTGTGGTGTGGGACTATAATAAGTGAAATTCTTTGTAATAGCAGTTTTTTAACCCATCAGATTAATTAGTTGACCTAAAATGGCAGATAATCTAATCACCAAAAAGCAAAAAATACACATTCAACAATCAACGGCAAATCAAACCAAACTCCAAAAGTAATTGATTTTATGTGTGTAACAAAACAAATTTTCAATATCCATATTTGATATATTTCTCTTAATAGTCAAAATAAGTCGAAGTAAAAATACTTTTGAGTTTGTTGATCACGACAGACTTGGACTTAAATGGGTTGGACGGATTATATTTTCATAGGTTTTTTTAATTTTATCAACCCAAACTCGTGACAATTTATTTAACATTGCTATGGCATGCACTTGAGGTTAATAGACTACATATATAATTATTAAATACATCTGGGTTATTCTGTAATTAGTTATTCTTCAGTTCTCTATATATACAGCTGTAACCCCTTCAATATTAAAGAGATCAATTATTATTAAATCTGTATCATGGTATCAAAGCTAGGGTTTCTTCTTCCGCCCAAACCCTAATCTCTCCTCTTTTCCGACGTGTGTGCGCCGCCGCCACCGTCTACACCACGCCGCACGGCCTCCCTCCTCCGCCGTAGGTCGGCGCCATGGACAAGGTTATTGATCCTCTGTCAAAATTACCGTCTGGAGTAAAATTACTGCTCAGGAATCTCCACAATCTCATCCCCGAAAAATTATCTGACAACAACTACCCGGCCTGGGCACTTAACGTCCGCACCGCCCTCGCAGCCAACTTGCTGCTCGGATGGATTGACGGTGCGGAGAAGCCGCAGCCCGAGACAGCCGAGAAGGACGGCGTCAAGCTCCCAAATCCCGACTACCTTCCGTGGATGATCGTAGACACTCAGATCCGAGCCTGTCTTCTCGCAGTTATTAGCCCCTCTGTGCACAAACACGCCCGGGGTTTTCTCACATCGGCTTCACTTTGGGACGCACTAGCCACAAGGTACAACTCTGTGTCCACGGCTCATATTTTTCAGTTGCGTGACAAATTGCATACTCTTCGGAAGGGAACGAAGACGATGACTCAATACCTTGATGATGTGGCCTCTATTCTGTCTGACCTAGATGCTGTGAACGAGATTATTCCTGAACGAGACGTGGTGAATGCCGTGATACGTGGTCTTCCGGCTGGCTATTCCTCTCTCAAACAGCATATTCGCCTCTCGCCTGTCGAAATCACTCTGAATCAACTGTCTGGATGGCTTAATGCAGAAGAATTGAATCTAGACATGGAACACAAATTACTGCTCGGAGAAGCCAGTTCCACCCCTGGCGTCACGGCTCTTTACTCGGCTGGCAGCGGAGGCTCGGCCAGGGGTCGCGGTGACGATCGCCGTAACCAAGGGCGAGGCAGCGGCGGCGGTGACCGTCGAAACACCGGGCAGCAAGGCAGAGGCGGGCCTCCACCGAGGGACGGCTTCCAGTCAGGCCGCGGACAGGGACGAGGAAACCAGCGGATGCCCACACGAGATCTTCCGACGTGCCAAATTTGTGCTAAACGGGGCCATTCTGCGGCTAATTGCTGGTATCGTTATGATGACTCGCAGAATGTAAATAGCCAGTCCGGAGGATCAAGGGCGATGCATGCGTCCACAAACGCTCAATCTGGCGATTGGTATCTAGACACAGGTGCTAACACCCATGTGACGTCGGATTATTCACAACTTCAAGCTCCTCATCCGTATCATGGCTCAGAAACTATTACAGTAGGCAATGGTCAATCCCTTCCCATCACAAACACCGGCTCTGGGTATGTCTATACCCCAAATGGTAAATTTCATCTCTCAACCCTTCACCACGTCCCTTCCCTCACATCCAATCTTTTATCTGTTTATCGCTTTACTAAAGAAAATAACTGCACCCTCATTTTTAATGACACCAATTTCCAGATAGTGGACAATACCACGAACCGGGTGCGGTACACGGGCCGCTGTGAGCATGGGCTATACACTCTTCCATCCAGGTCTCCGTCTGTTGTGAGTCAAGCCATTCTCTCGTCAACCTGGCATCGCCGGCTTGGGCACCCATCATCCGCCATCACCAAATCCATTTTATCTTCCTTAGGTTTTAATTTTTTAGAAAAATTACATTGCGAGTCCTGTTCAGTGTCTAAATCTTGTCGTTTACCTTTTTCACTGTCTGAACACAAGGCCACTGCGCCATTTCAATTAATTCATTCTGATGTTTGGGGTCCAACCTCAGTTCCTTCTGTTCAAGGTTTTCGTTATTATATCTGTTTTGTTGATGATTACAGTAAATTCACTTGGCTTTATCCTCTGAAATTTAAATCCGAAGCTTATACTATTTTTGTAAACTTTGACCGAATGGTTCAAAATCAATTTAATGCCAAAATCAAAATTTTTCGAAGTGACAATGGCAAAGAATTTGTCAACAATGCATTTGGTGTTTTTCTTCAAAATCTAGGGGCTCTTCATCACACTTCATGTCCATATACCCCTGAACAAAATGGCGTTGCTGAGCGCAAACACCGTCACCTAATAGAAACAGTTGTTGCGCTCCTCCATGATTCCACCTTACCTGTTTCCTTTTGGGTTGATGCCCTTGCTACTGCCAACTACCTCATAAATCGCATGCCCACTCACACTCTCTCCAACTCCACTCCATATGCCCGTCTCTACAATCATCCACCCGACTATATCCATCTCCGCCCGTTTGGGTGTCTAGTTTATCCCTGGTTGCGTCCGCACACTCAACATAAACTTCAACCTCGGTCCACCCCTTGTGTCTTTCTAGGCTATCATCCCACTATCAAAGGTTACAAATGTTTCGATCCTGTATCTCAGAAAACATATGTTTCCCGTCATGTTCGTTTTGTGGAGGAACAATTTCCTTACACAAGTCTTTCCTCTACTCCATACTCCCCCAATCCACTTGGCGTTGTGCCATTATTTCCGTCCTTTTCTCACGCTCATGCTCCGGCTCACTCGGCACCTAACCCGGTACCCCACTACACCACTACCCACCCGAAACCCCAAACCTCCCACCCGAACACCCAGCCGACTGCCACACAACCCACCACTTCCCTACATCATACTCCTAACACACATACAGCCACCCCATCCACCGCTGCACATCCCAGCTCCCACGGCAGCCCCACCCAACCCCCGCCCACACATCATACAACTCCACCACCCCTTCCTAATCACCCTCCACTCAACACTCATCCTATGACAACCCGAGCCAAGGCCGGTACCTTCAAACCCAAAGCCTACCACACTCAAATACCCTTTGATGCACATCCCACAACTGAGCCTACTACCTACAACCAAGCCTCCAAAAATAGTTTCTGGTGCCAAGCTATGGATGAGGAATTTCAGGCTCTGAATGAACAACGTACATGGGATTTGGTACCTCTGCCTAGTAACCGAAAGTCTATTGGGTGCAAATGGGTGTTTCGCATCAAACGAAATTCAGATGGATCTCTTTCTCGCTATAAAGCACGTCTGGTTGCAAAAGGGTATCATCAGGAGTATGGTGTGGATTATAAGGAGACCTTCAGCCCTGTTGTTAAGCAACAGACTATTCGTCTGGTCTTGTCTCTTGCTCTTCACTATGATTGGCCGCTTCATCAGCTAGACGTCAGCAATGCCTTTCTTCATGGTCATCTTGAGGAAGAAATCTATATGGTTCAGCCACCGGGATATGTTAATCCCAACCGTCCTCACTATGTTTGCAAGCTTCGCAAATCACTGTATGGCCTGAAACAGGCCCCTCGTGCCTGGTACACACGTCTCTCTACTTTTCTGCAGGGTCTTGGTTTTCGCACCTACCATCATGACAACAGCCTCTTCACCCTTCACTGTTCTCGAGGGACAGTCATCATTCTTATCTATGTGGATGATATTGTTATTACAGGCAGCTCGTCGTCACTCATCACTGAAATTACTGAAGCTATGCATCGTGACTTCAAACTTAAGGACCTCGGTCCTCTGGAGTTCTTTCTTGGCCTCGAACTCATCCGCAAATCGGGAACCATATTGATGCATCAGACAAAATATACCCTTGAACTTCTAAATCGGGCTGGAATGACAGACTGCAAACCCGCGGTCACTCCCATGGCAGTCCGCCAATCCCCAGGGCCGAATACTCCCTTTGCCGATCCTACACTATATCGGAGCCTCGTCGGTGGACTTCATTATCTTGCTGTTACTCGTCCGGACATCCAATATGCAGTCAATCGAGTCTCCCAATCAATGCATGCTCCCACAGAACAACACTTTCAGGCCTTGAAACGCATTCTGCGCTATCTTCAAGGTACTCTTCACTGTGGAATTTTATTTCAAAAGGGCTCGTTTGATATATCTGTTTTTTCTGATTCGGATTGGGCTAACGACAAAGATGATCGAAAGTCCACTACTGGATATATTGTTATGATGGGACCGAATCTGATTTCCTGGTGCACCAAGAAGCAAACGCGAGTGTCCCGTTCCTCCACAGAAGCAGAATATCGTGCCATGGCTGCGGGTGTTGCTGAAGCCATGTGGTTACGATACCTTACGGATGCACTTGGCATTCCTCCCACGAAACCACAGATTTATTGTGACAATCAGTCCACTATTTGTGTTACCAAAAATCCAGTCCTTCATGATCGTATGAAGCATGTTGGGTCTGACTGTCACTTTGTTCGCGATGAGGTACTTGCAGGAGCGATGGCCACGCACTATGTCCCATCTACTGACCAACTTGCTGACATTCTCACCAAGCCTCTTCCGTTACAGCCTTTTCAGTCTCTCTGCTCCAAGCTGCCCCTCGTTACCGCTGATCAGCTTGCGGGGGGATAATAGACTACATATATAATTATTAAATACATCTGGGTTATTCTGTAATTAGTTATTCTTCAGTTCTCTATATATACAGCTGTAACCCCTTCAATATTAAAGAGATCAATTATTATTAAATCTGTATCAGAGGTTAAAGAAAAACACTTTGATCCTATAACATTATTATTTGGTGAAGTAGTTTTTTTTGTTTTTTTTTATTTATTTACAAAAAGAGAAGAAGATATGTTTCTTATAATTGAGAAAGAAGAGGTGCAAATTACAAGTGCTCATGCCATGTGTCTTTTTGGTAGAGTATTATTAAACTGGTCAATTCAGTAATAGCTAATGGAACCAAATACAGTAATAGCCACAACTCAAAAGGGGGACACACACATATATACATTAGTATTTTTATTATAATATAGTACAAATCTTGAGTTGGAAACTTCAAGGAAGGAACACTTTTAAAAGTGGAGACAAATTTGTATTTAATATGTTATTGCTGCAAATTAAAGTAGTGAATTAGTGAAGGTGGAATATCCCCGGGGCACTTAGAAATTTTACATAATTGTAATTGTCATTGTTTTGGTCTTTTCGAATTGTCATGGAGAATTTTGAAATACATAAAACTTTTAAGGACAAAATAGTAGTATATAACTATAGTATAACCATAAGGACCAGGGTATATTTACTCCCTCCATTTCTTTTTATTTTTCTTCGTTTTCATTTTTCGTGAGTTAATTGTTAGAATTTGTCCTGAATTTTCTATCTTACTTGTATTCTACTATAATTAGAATTACTTTTTCTTTATGGGAAAAGATTTCCTAGTAGAAAAAATCTCTTTCCTAGTAGAATTAGGTTTCTATATGTAGTTTCTCATTAGTTTTTATATTTTTTAATACTAGGTTTTATATGTAGGTCAATTGGCCAAATAATATAATAATATTAAATTTTTTAGTATTGTTTTATGTGTCTTTTAAATTGTCACCACAATGGTTTGTAATAAATGGCTTCCGCATGACGCCTTCTCGATTTCGAACTCAACATTAATTTGACTAAGTTTCAAAAGTCAAATTAGGTTAGATTAATTTACGTTTTTAAAATTAAAATTTATATATTCAAAAACTATATGAAAAATACTATACATTAGAAATTCTTTTTTCAATTTAATTAAGAAATATATCTTTAGATGTTGATGAAAGTTTATATCGTTTCACTTTAGAAAAGAAAAAAGAGCAAATAAAAAAAGATGGAGGGAGCATTATCTTTAAAGCATTAACAGTACGCTTTGGATAAAGGGAGTTGAGTTTATCTTTCTATTTAGCGGTTGTGAAAAATTTGATAATATAAAAATATAGTTTTCATTCATCCTTAATAAGTAAAAGTTTTTCTTTCGAACTTCATGATCGCAAAGTAGTTTCTTCTTCAATTAACAAGTACTATTAAATTTAAAGTATGATCGTCTGGTGTTCGGTATTTATCAAATCACACATTAACATACCGACTACGATATTAATTGTGTCTATTTTCTCAAAAATATTATTGTGAGATAATTATAAAAACCTAAAGTATAAAGTAGAAGCAGTCCACATGTCAATGAAAATGAAGTTTTATGAGTGGAGTGGGAGGCTAATAGAGTCGTCGTTAGTGGAAGGGACTATTATATATTGATATATTGACACAAAGGATTCCATTATTAGCTTTTTTTTTAAAAAAAAAAACAAATTGGAGCACTGCGAGGTCCTATTATTCCTTTTCCAGATTTAATTTGTTCATCAATAATAATACTCAAGTTAATAGGTACGCAATTCTAATGACATCCACTTGTTTCTGTTTTTTTTTTGTTTTTTTAAAAGAAAAAAATAAATAAAGCAATGTTCACTTTGAATACTTTTGTATTATGTGGGGAGCTATATCCCAAAAGCTTAATCATTAGCTCTAAAAGAACACAACTCAAACAAGAGCAAAAAGAGTGGTGTAGAAGAGAAGGAAAATGAGCTTGAGTTTCTAAAGAGGAAAGAAATATGATTACAAAGATTAGAAAGGGATGTTCAATGAATTTGTTTAGTAGATAAAATCTTATCATACCAATGCATCTTAGTACAAACAAAAGAAAAAAGATAGGAGATCATCTTTCTTTTTTCCTCATGTATGGTGATGTAACTTTTTTTGGTGGATAACGTTACGTGGTACCTTTGTTAATTGGACGTAGTAGCCGATGTAAAAAATGAAACGTTACGTGGTACCTTTGTTAATTGGACGTAGTCGATGTAAAAAATGAAGCGTGCATAAACTAGCTCGAACACCATCATTATTCAAACAAAGAAAAATGAAAAAAAATTGCATGGGTTAAAGTTGAATGCTTTATTTAAAAAAAAAAAAATGGTAGGGCAAAGTTTTTAAGTGGAGCAAAAGAAAAATGAAAATGAACTTACTATAACATGGTGGTCATCCTAATCCTAAGTATTGTTTTGGAGTCAACTAAGAAGATAAACCTGCAAGCTAGGTTTTGCATACACCCAAGATCTTCTCTATCAAGAAGTGGGGCAGTGTGTAGAGTTGGGAAGTGTTTATGGTGGCTACTGTTTGAATCTCTGCTTATCCAAGTTGTTCAATCAGATATTCTATAATGCCACGTGTTTGGAAAATAGTCTGGAACTTGGAAGATTAAAGCAATATAATTGATGCTTCATGTCTGTAATGCAACTATTATATGGATATATACTGTTTTCTGTCCATATCCATTAAGCTACAGAGGTAAAACGTTTTTCAGGTTGCGGTCACATAAATCTTCAATACTTGTCACCCACAGAGGCCACCAGTAGTATTTCGAGAATTAGTTCCTCACCCAGCTCTTCCTTTGGCACTTCAGTATAGCTTTTCTGCGGATGGAGGGGCAGGGGGGGGAGGGGGGGTAGGTAACTTCAGTAGTTTTGAAGCTAAACAATGGTCATGTTGTGTCCCTTTGAGGATATCCGATAAAATTGGAACGAAACAATGCTAATGTTTATACAAGGCAGAAACCAAAGTTAACATGGTTTAGTGTAAGTGCCCAGTATGGGTAGGTATTTACTGTCCAGCTACTACATAAGAGATGCAAAAAACTCAGGCCTCAGCATTTGCATTAGTAGGAAATACTAGAAAGGATTATTTCCTTTATGAGCTCTCATAATCAAATACACATCCTCAAGATATGACTATGTTAAGCTTAAGCCTACAACAAATTCATTCCCTTCCATCCATCTCATGCCGGATTAACATCGGACCATATGTGGCATCTGAGTTCTAACATAAAATTTATAACAGAAAACGAGAATGAAAAAAGCTGAGTTGTGTCAGCTGTATATGCCAAAAATCCCCTACTCAAGCATCTTCCTTTTTCCGTCTTATCATCTTTAAGCTGTTACGGCTACCTTCTTTGCACCTTTCTTCTCTGTCTTGAGAATTGGTACCACTTCAGGTTTTTCAACTCCTTGAATATCCGTAATCCTCAACTTTGTTAATTCCTAAAAATGAAGGAAAAAGAGGATGACAAGTTAAAGTAAATTTTATATTTATTTAACCTTCTTATCGATGAATAGATGACTAACCTGTCGATGCCCTCGTGTTCGTCGGTAATTCTTCCGTCTCTTCTTCTTGAATATCAGTACCTTGGCATCTAATGCCTGGACCAAGATAAGGACAGATTAAATTTCTTAATCAATCTGAATTGAGATAAGCTTGTACATATAGATATTTTATTTTAAGGAAACTAGGTTATCCAAACAGCCAAGCACAGACCCTGAAGATCTGAATCTAGTTTCACACCTATGTAGGTATTTCACAACAAAAGGAATCAGCTCAGCAAGCACCAAAAGTAAAATCATCAAAGAATAGAGTTACAACTACTGAGAAACGAAGATTTTGTTAATCACAGTAACCCCTAACAATGTATCAATGCATTACAAAAGCTACCCTGGTTATCATATATGGCAAGTTAAAAAGTAATTTATGCAATACACCCCAAAGCATATCGGTATCTGTCAACAAATTAAAAACAAAACAAAATAAAGTAGTGATATCCTCTTCCAGGACTCCAGGTGAATATGCTATCGCTTGCTCTATGTTCCAACATTGTTAAGGACAGAAAGCTGATGCATCGGCACATGTATTTCCTCCCACCCACAGAAACTAAAACTGAGATTGGAACCGTACCCCGGACTTCTCGTGTCATCCATTCATAGGCTCATGCTAATCTTCTCTGTATTGTCACAACCCCCAAAGGGACAACAGAACTAGCTGTTGTAAATAACTGGGATAGAACTTTAAGATCTAGACGATGGTTCTTTAGTAGAACTGCAGGGTGCAGAATTATTTCATGTTAACAAGTGCTCTATTATTAGTTCCTCTAATATCAGTAATAATCTATCTACTGAAGACCTTCTACTGTCATTCTGCCAACCTTGCATTTTTTTTTCTTTTTTGCTGTTCATAAACTGAGATGGTAGAGCAGTATAAATTCAACATTGAAGTAATCTTGCAACAAGCAAGAAGAAGTGCACTAGATACCAAAAATACGTACTCATCTTAAAATCATGTGTCTAGTCTTTCCTCAATTCACTGGATGCCTTTGAAACAGTGATGAAAAATAGATTCTTTAAAAGTTGGGGAAAATTATATTCAAAGAGTGGTTTGAGGAATTTCTGTATCCAACTTCTCAAGCTTAATGAAAATGAGAGTATAATTATTTTTAATGCCAATGGTATCCGGGCCAGCTTGCGCGCATCTCAACTATTTTATTGGGTACCTGCTACCTACTAATCACAGAAGTACTGCTTAGCTCTGACCACCAAAGCTTAGGCAGATGAGAATGACAGTACACTAGTCAGAAAGGATCAGAAAACCCACAAATCAACATGTAGAAGGCTGCAATAAAAAAAGGTATAGAGTCCTGACACAACTATCTTACATGTTCCTCAACAACAGCATGAACAGATGCATTGGGCAATATGGGCCTGCCAATGATTGTCTGTGTCTTTGATCCCAGCAGCAGAACCTTGTTTAGAATCAACTGAACGCAGAACAATAACAGGATAAATTATGTATTCAGACAACAGAGTTTTTCAGGGGACAAAAATGTATTCACACAACAGATAATCCAATTACAAGCATTTTATCACAAGTAGAAGGCAGGCACAAACTAAAGAAGTAGATAAAGGAAACCACAGAGTAAGCTTCATCAGGATTATCGTAGCATAGGCAATATGATCCTACATCATGTATCCTATACCCTGTTTCTCTCTCTCTCTTTTTTTGGGGTAATTCAACTTCTTTATTACTTACCAAAGTAAATATTTACGAAAACCACGGCTAAGTCCAACTCATTTAGCTGTCCAGGACAGTCTAAAAGACTGTTTGGATTGCCTTATTTTAAGTGCTTTCCAAGTCAAAATAGTTTTTTAAGCATTCTGATAGTGTTTAGGTAAAATAAACAAGTGCTTTTAAGCACTTGATTTTACGACAAAAATAAGTCAAAAGCCATAAGTTAGAACTCCTAACTTATGGCCTTTGGCTTATGAACCAATAGCTATACGCCCATCCAAACAGGCTATAACAAACAAACAAGAAGTATGTCTCTACTCGAGGGTTTGGAGCCCACCTCCTAGGGAGAGTATCTTCCAGTCCTTAAGCAGACACAAAAACCTAAGACACATACCAATTCAACACCTAGACAAATAAACTACAAAAGAAAAGACGGCAGTACACTTAATTTTTAAGAGTTGCCCTGATATTGAATATGGTGACTATCTTCCTACCAATACTTTCCCAAGTCTCTTGCTTTCTTCTAAAACACTGTGATTTCTCACTATCCAGATAGCATGAACAGTTTTAGCATACAACAACTTAAAAATATGAGCTGCTTGCAAATATCCTTTGGCATTCTGAATAGTCCACTATAAGGGATTATCACATGTGTGTGATAAATAGCTTAAGCAACGATATGTTCCATAACTCTCAAGTATCAGCCGTTCAGCGCAGTCAACAAACAAATGATCCCTTGTTTTGCAGTGACTACGGCAGAAAACACAAGATGGATCAACATTGATTCCCCATTTGATGAACCTGTCAGTAGTCAGGAGTTTGTCTTGCAGATGTAACCAAATAGTGAAATTAGCTTTTGATCTTGCATCATTTCTGAACATTAGACCTTTCCTTCAGCTTGTACTAGAACTATATTCTCTCAAGAAAACATGAACCACATTATACTTATTGGTGATAAAGTTGTTCCTCACTTACTTTTGTTAAAACTGATATGATTTTTTTTTGTAAAGCTTGAATATGATAGTAGTTATTTCTAACAGAATTTGAAAGCGGAAAAAATGGGCTTTAGAATAGAATGATATCAGAAGTATTAGTTTCAACAGGAAACCACAAATTCTTACGATTTAAGAAACAATTAGTAGTTCCACAGGGAAAACAAGACCTATAAGCATGCCCATCTTAAAAGATGTTCATTTTCAATGATAGAATGAAAGTCTCCTTTTTCTTTCTGTACCGTAGGGGAAAAATGCATAAAACCCTCTTTTGATAATAAAAACTTCTTAATTCTTCTCCATTGGAACAAATAGTCTTAT
The DNA here is from genome assembly GCA_030864215.1 of Capsicum pubescens. Classification (NCBI taxonomy): domain Eukaryota; kingdom Viridiplantae; phylum Streptophyta; class Magnoliopsida; order Solanales; family Solanaceae; genus Capsicum; species Capsicum pubescens. Next base: position 171,768,927 of record CM061539.1, on the reverse strand, counting down.
GAACCCTCCCGATGTGATCACACCTATATATTACATCTTGTAGACTCTTCTTCTAAAGAATCTGATTAGCTGATATGGTATAACGGGTCTTCAGAATAAAATAAACTTACAAGAATTTGTAATCAGTATAATAAAATTAGATGGACGCTGTAACATGCATTTATATTTTACCTTTAAAAGAAAGCTGAAGATTCAAAGAATAAGTCAATGACAGAATATTTGGTTGGTTTTCAACATTTTTTTTTTTTTGAAAGAGGGGGGAATAGATTGTTTCCATCGACCCTCGGCTCAAAAGATCTGCCTCGGATAACAGTGTTTATTACAGAAAGACATCAACCTTCTAAACAACATTCAGAAAGTTTAAACCAAACTCACCTTGTCATTGACTTCACAGAACTTCAGTTTCTCCACAAATATGGAATCGCCATTGCTCACTTTAAACTGGTGGGAACCAATCTACATTACACACACAAAAAAAAAAACTCTTCAATCCACATACAGCTACAGCAACTTCATTTAATCGCAACACGTATAATACCATCCGCGTTGTCCACTTCACTACATTTACATTTTCCTCCGCGCTAAGATGTGGTACTGGACTTGGATTTGGACTTGGCCATGCCTTTTAAGCTGGCTCGAGACCAGTGATTTAGCAGTGCACATCAGTCAGAAAATTTAGATAACCTATAACTTAAAGAGAAACATTCAAATGCATCATAAGGGATATTGCGGATTGACGTAGCCAACCCCAACTAGTTTAGGATTGTGGTATATTTAGGGCAGCCTGGTGCACTAAAGCTACTTACCCTGCATTTCTAAACCCGTAACCTCGTGTTCACATGGCAACAACTTTACGAATTATAGAAAACCGTAAAGGGATAGTAAGATGAGAACCTGAATAACAGCAAAAACGGGTTCATATGGTTTGAAAACCCGGTCGGATTTCTGAAGTGGCCCGATCACCTTATACCCAATCTCTGCTGCTTCCTTTTCTTTCTCCTCGGGAGTATACTCTCTACTGGGCTGACTATTCGACTCCAAACCCTCCACGTCGCCGTCGTCATCATCACAATCAGTTTCGCCTTCACTTTCATCCTCTTCCTCCTCTTCGCTGTTGTTCGTTCGATTCGAACAGAAATGCCGGTGCAAATATGAGAATTTATTGTTAATTTGAGGGCATTTGGGAGAGGAAGTTAGGGAATAGAGTAGTTTTGGGGTTAGGGTTTGAGGGGAAATGGAATTGAGGGAATGTGGAGATGGAGAGAGAAGATATGATAAATGGCGGCTTAGGGTTTGAAGGCATCGGCGATTCGCCATTGTTTAGCTGAGCTATTCAGCTTATTGAGAGTGACGGGGACTACTGAAAATCTAGGGTTTAAGAGTGAGGTGGGTGGGGTGGGGTGGCGTGGGGGTTGCGGGTTCTGTATCAGTTCCTTCTCATTGACTGGGAAGATGAGTTGGGGGAGTGGGGGTTAAAAAAAATAAATCGATGTAGGTTAAAATATATTCATTCTTCAACTTCTAAAATAATACTTAATTAATGTATTTGAGATTGATATTTTTAGTAAGAACGCTAAATATTTTTAAAATAAAGAATGGGAAGAGTAATAGAAACTTTTATCGTATCATTTTAGGTACAGTGTTGATTAAGTTTCAAACTAAATCTTTCGATTAGTTTGCATCTACTTTAATTATTTCATCGGATACCCGTTATTTCTCACTAAAGCAAGTTGTTAAAATTTGATCTCCGACCTTCTATTATTTTACAGAGGACTACTCTTTATAGTGACTAATGTGCACCATTTTGTCATGAAAAATATAGCTAATTAATGTTTGTGTCAGCTTTTGGTTAATGACTTATAACTTTATGGAGAATTAATTTATAACGAAATTCAAGCTATAAATTTTCTCATTCATCGTATTGTACCACAAAAATATACTAAGAAAAAATAAATTTTGTGTCAGTTTTTGGCTAAGGCCATCGTAGTTTTATCGCGGTTTTTCGCTAATAAGTCATGTGTTTGATCGATTCTTGATGACTGATGAGTATACTGGAAATTCTTGTCACAAGCTTCACATGAACGGCCAACCACTCCACATCAAGTGCATTTTGCATATCAAGACACTGTCTTTGGTGCTAGTAGAATATTCATGTGAAGCTCCTGTCACCTTCATATGACAACCAACAATGGGATATTCAAACACACTCGATATTTACGTCAAATCAAGTAACTTAACTATAATAAGTCACAAATTAAAGACAGATTATAAATCACTTGACAATGGTTGAGTAGTAAAAGCTTTTATGCATGACAAATGTCTACCACTGAATTGCTTGGTGCAAACATCACTCACTATTAATCAAGATTTAGTCACCATAAAATGAATATCTTCGTTTCTCAGTTCTAAGGGAAGAAAGTACATGAAGCTTAATCTATGTCCAATATATATGACGGGATGTAATGTGATAACTTTTTTAGACTCCCAAATATATACAACAAAAAATAATAAATGGATCACCTTTCTAAAAAAAATGATGGAAAATTTCGATACCACCTTTCTTGTAAACAACAGCTATAACACTCATCTTGCACAGTTCCTAACCCCACAATCGATATCCTAAGACTTCGGGGAAGGAAAGAATAAGAATTTGACTAAAGAAATATTTACCTGAAGCTCTCTTTACTACCCGGAATAACTTTCCTATGACGTTTGGATCTCCTTTCTCGCCCACGCTTTGTGGGTATCTTTTTGACTGGACTAGTAACAAAACTTAATGTTGAGACATTGGGCTGAGCTGCAACAATTACAGGCAGTGGAGGATGAACAACCGCAATAGCACCAGGTGGAGGTGGGGAAGGCCAGCGCTCAAGAACGTCTCTATGATAACCCTGCAGAAATTACTTTGATCAGTTAGTCAGTCGATTCTGACACAAGCATTGCCAGGGATTCCTAATCACGCGTGCTGGAAGTCGCCCTTTCAGACAGAAAGAACTAAAGGCCAGCTTGACGACAGCAAATTTTAACAGAGATGTGGACCAGCAATAGCAACTGCATATTGCATTTGCTCCCACTGATACCATTCTCAAGTGACCAAGTACAGGTACGGAAGCAGGCCTTTTGTTTTCAGATTCTATCACCTGAACCACAAAATTTCGCCGTTCACAATCTAAGAACATATTCAAAGTCCAATTTGTCTTTTCCCTGATTTTGTCTCTCACAATAGCAAAGCTAATTTGGTCTCTTGGAGTAAAGCGGTCCACTTCATTGAACCAAAGACAGGTAAAGAGGTTGGAGATTGGGAATATGCTCTTTTACAATCACACACCCCTCTGGAACATCTGCAAACATAATAGTATGCTCAATTGGTTTATCAAACAAAAAATGGCGGGGATCAATAGAGAGGAATTATTAATTAGACGTAAAGAAAGATGAGATACATGATGAGTATCACACACTAACCACTCGTGATAGGAAGTTTAGCTCTGGTATATGGAGTTAGACCTTCCTTTTTATAGAAGGCAACCTGGAAATCGATGGAAGCATTGTCAAGCAGCCTTATTAGCCTCTGCTTCTACAAACACATCAAAGCGCCTGTAGTGTCTTGATATTGCAAAGCTTGCATTTTTTCTCCACAAGAATCTGAAATAGAAATGAGAAAATTCAACTAGCGAGTTATGCATAACACAAACAGAAGCACATTGACCTTCAAAGAAAGATAACTCCCTCCGATAACTAAGCCCAATCAGCCCTTTCGTTCACATGCATAGTTTTACACTTAGTGATGCACCAGTGAGCAGTATGACTTCTTTATCTCTGTAACGTATCAACCATTTTAAAAGCCTTGTTGGGGAGTAGCAAAATGTATTGGACTATCCTAGCAAAATTGTGAGCATGTCTCATACTAGGCATAAGCGCCACATCACACTGAGGACCATTTTGACATGGACAGGCTCAGACTATGATTCGAACAGGTGACTGAATTTAGGGCAACACACATCTCCCATGACAGACACTTTGTAACTATTGTCTTCTATATCAACGGGTTGATTAAGGATGTGCAAGATGCTATGAATGAGAGCCTCCCAGAACCACAATGTCTGTAAACTATAGTTCAACTTAAGTTGGGAAACATTAACCAAATCCCTGTCCAGTAACAAATTTGCTGGAAGCATAACTTATACCTCTTAGAAACCCACCTCGGCGGCCCCAAATTCTATATTATTATTTATTTTTGACTTGCACTGGGTGTCCGAGAGTCCGAGACTCTTCGGGTCCCGACTAATCCCGGGGTGCACAGGCCCTCAGCAAGGAGTTTCCTTCAAGTGCACCACGGGTAATTGTTCGCCCCAAATTCTATGAAATGTTCTCCAGTAGCTTAGACCTTAGTAATGATAACTATAATTCAATTGCTTGCTCTTTTCAGAAAATCAACTGAATAGAGCTCAGATTGTGTTATTATCTTTCCTCTCTTGAGTAGTCACAAATCATTTGTTCATTTTCACAATTGCTTATAACCTCTTAAATATGAACTTTGTGCCCTGTTGCGTCATTGACTTTTACAGTGCCGATCCTGTATTTGACTATTTTCAACGTTTTGTTTGAATAACTATTATCCACTTAATGAGTCTCTGTAATTCAGACACCATCCATCTCACACATCTTTTACGTAATGCCATTAAAGTGGCAACGCATGCCACTTTTTGCCATTGACTGTGTTCTCCTCTATATAAGATGATCCTTTGGATTGCTGGTTTGCAGACTATAGGATGTACGATTGATGTTGATACAGATTTAAGAATTAATTGATCTCATTAATATTGAAGGGGTTACAGCTGTATATATAGAGAACTGAAGAATAACTAATTACAGAATAACCCAGATGTATTTAATAATTATATATGTAGTCTATTATCCCCCGCAAGCTGATCAGCGGTAACGAGGGGCAGCTTGGAGCAGAGAGACTGAAAAGGCTGTAACGGAAGAGGCTTGGTGAGAATATCAGCAAGCTGGTCAGTAGATGGGACATAGTGCGTGGCCATCGCTCCTGCAAGTACCTCATCGCGAACAAAGTGACAGTCAGACCCAACATGCTTCATACGATCATGAAGGACTGGATTTTTGGTAACACAAATAGTGGACTGATTGTCACAATAAATCTGTGGTTTCGTCGGGGGAATGCCAAGTGCATCCGTAAGGTATCGTAACCACATGGCTTCAGCAACACCCGCAGCCATGGCACGATATTCTGCTTCTGTGGAGGAACGGGACACTCGCGTTTGCTTCTTGGTGCACCAGGAAATCAGATTCGGTCCCATCATAACAATATATCCAGTAGTGGACTTTCGATCATCTTTGTCGTTAGCCCAATCCGAATCAGAAAAAACAGATATATCAAACGAGCCCTTTTGAAATAAAATTCCACAGTGAAGAGTACCTTGAAGATAGCGCAGAATGCGTTTCAAGGCCTGAAAGTGTTGTTCTGTGGGAGCATGCATTGATTGGGAGACTCGATTGACTGCATATTGGATGTCCGGACGAGTAACAGCAAGATAATGAAGTCCACCGACGAGGCTCCGATATAGTGTAGGATCGGCAAAGGGAGTATTCGGCCCTGGGGATTGGCGGACTGCCATGGGAGTGACCGCGGGTTTGCAGTCTGTCATTCCAGCCCGATTTAGAAGTTCAAGGGTATATTTTGTCTGATGCATCAATATGGTTCCCGATTTGCGGATGAGTTCGAGGCCAAGAAAGAACTCCAGAGGACCGAGGTCCTTAAGTTTGAAGTCACGATGCATAGCTTCAGTAATTTCAGTGATGAGTGATGACGAGCTGCCTGTAATAACAATATCATCCACATAGATAAGAATGATGACTGTCCCTCGAGAACAGTGAAGGGTGAAGAGGCTGTTGTCATGATGGTAGGTGCGAAAACCAAGACCCTGCAGAAAAGTAGAGAGACGTGTGTACCAGGCACGAGGGGCCTGTTTCAGGCCATACAGTGATTTGCGAAGCTTGCAAACATAGTGAGGACGGTTGGGATTAACATATCCCGGTGGCTGAACCATATAGATTTCTTCCTCAAGATGACCATGAAGAAAGGCATTGCTGACGTCTAGCTGATGAAGCGGCCAATCATAGTGAAGAGCAAGAGACAAGACCAGACGAATAGTCTGTTGCTTAACAACAGGGCTGAAGGTCTCCTTATAATCCACACCATACTCCTGATGATACCCTTTTGCAACCAGACGTGCTTTATAGCGAGAAAGAGATCCATCTGAATTTCGTTTGATGCGAAACACCCATTTGCACCCAATAGACTTTCGGTTACTAGGCAGAGGTACCAAATCCCATGTACGTTGTTCATTCAGAGCCTGAAATTCCTCATCCATAGCTTGGCACCAGAAACTATTTTTGGAGGCTTGGTTGTAGGTAGTAGGCTCAGTTGTGGGATGTGCATCAAAGGGTATTTGAGTGTGGTAGGCTTTGGGTTTGAAGGTACCGGCCTTGGCTCGGGTTGTCATAGGATGAGTGTTGAGTGGAGGGTGATTAGGAAGGGGTGGTGGAGTTGTATGATGCGTGGGCGGGGGTTGGGTGGGGCTGCCGTGGGAGTTGGGATGTGCAGCGGTGGATGGGGTGGCTGTATGTGTGTTAGGAGTATGATGTAGGGAAGTGGTGGGTTGTGTGGCAGTCGGCTGGGTGTTCGGGTGGGAGGTTTGGGGTTTCGGGTGGGTAGTGGTGTAGTGGGGTACCGGGTTAGGTGCCGAGTGAGCCGGAGCATGAGCGTGAGAAAAGGACGGAAATAATGGCACAACGCCAAGTGGATTGGGGGAGTATGGAGTAGAGGAAAGACTTGTGTAAGGAAATTGTTCCTCCACAAAACGAACATGACGGGAAACATATGTTTTCTGAGATACAGGATCGAAACATTTGTAACCTTTGATAGTGGGATGATAGCCTAGAAAGACACAAGGGGTGGACCGAGGTTGAAGTTTATGTTGAGTGTGCGGACGCAACCAGGGATAAACTAGACACCCAAACGGGCGGAGATGGATATAGTCGGGTGGATGATTGTAGAGACGGGCATATGGAGTGGAGTTGGAGAGAGTGTGAGTGGGCATGCGATTTATGAGGTAGTTGGCAGTAGCAAGGGCATCAACCCAAAAGGAAACAGGTAAGGTGGAATCATGGAGGAGCGCAACAACTGTTTCTATTAGGTGACGGTGTTTGCGCTCAGCAACGCCATTTTGTTCAGGGGTATATGGACATGAAGTGTGATGAAGAGCCCCTAGATTTTGAAGAAAAACACCAAATGCATTGTTGACAAATTCTTTGCCATTGTCACTTCGAAAAATTTTGATTTTGGCATTAAATTGATTTTGAACCATTCGGTCAAAGTTTACAAAAATAGTATAAGCTTCGGATTTAAATTTCAGAGGATAAAGCCAAGTGAATTTACTGTAATCATCAACAAAACAGATATAATAACGAAAACCTTGAACAGAAGGAACTGAGGTTGGACCCCAAACATCAGAATGAATTAATTGAAATGGCGCAGTGGCCTTGTGTTCAGACAGTGAAAAAGGTAAACGAATTAATTGATTGGCCGCTTCATCAAGGTATTGAGTCATCGTCTTCGTTCCCTTCCGAAGAGTATGCAATTTGTCACGCAACTGAAAAATATGAGCCGTGGACACAGAGTTGTACCTTGTGGCTAGTGCGTCCCAAAGTGAAGCCGATGTGAGAAAACCCCGGGCGTGTTTGTGCACAGAGGGGCTAATAACTGCGAGAAGACAGGCTCGGATCTGAGTGTCTACGATCATCCACGGAAGGTAGTCGGGATTTGGGAGCTTGACGCCGTCCTTCTCGGCTGTCTCGGGCTGCGGCTTCTCCGCACCGTCAATCCATCCGAGCAGCAAGTTGGCTGCGAGGGCGGTGCGGACGTTAAGTGCCCAGGCCGGGTAGTTGTTGTCAGATAATTTTTCGGGGATGAGATTGTGGAGATTCCTGAGCAGTAATTTTACTCCAGACGGTAATTTTGACAGAGGATCAATAACCTTGTCCATGGCGCCGACCTACGGCGGAGGAGGGAGGCCGTGCGGCGTGGTGTAGACGGTGGCGGCGGCGCACACACGTCGGAAAAGAGGAGAGATTAGGGTTTGGGCGGAAGAAGAAACCCTAGCTTTGATACCATGATACAGATTTAAGAATTAATTGATCTCATTAATATTGAAGGGGTTACAGCTGTATATATAGAGAACTGAAGAATAACTAATTACAGAATAACCCAGATGTATTTAATAATTATATATGTAGTCTATTAGATGTAATAATCTTCATGACAAAACAGGTATTGAACTTCATGTGGCTCAATTTTTTCCTCCTTTGGCGCTACTTTCGCTTCTGGTCACTGGTAATTTTGTTGAACTTGTGCTTTTTCTGCATTACTTTTATTACTTTCTGTAGCTTATGCTCCTTTTGCTTCTCTTTCATTTTGGAGGATGATGCTTATTTGTTTGGGTTTCTTAGCATGTTAATATATGTTTGTTTGTGTAGATCAATGGTATTGAGGCCCCTGAGAATATGCCTAGATGTATAGATAATTGCTACAACTTGGAAAGTTTTTGGAGAAACTGGCATGCCTCGTTTAACAAATGGCTTGTTAGGTGCTTTCTCAATCTCATCTATCTTTGTCTGTATGATCTGGCACTGACCCCAAAATCTTGTGTGATGTCTCTACATCTAGATATATGTATATTCCTCTTGGGGGGTACTCAGACGAAGCTGCTAAATGTGTGGGTTATCTTCACATTTGTTGCTGTATGGCATGATCTGGAGTGGTACTGCTCCTGAATTTCATCAACCTCCACTTGTACTATTATATCAAACTTCGTCTTTATTTGGCTACTTGTTGGTAACTTCTTTCTTGGGCATGGTTGACCTGCATAGTCTTTATACCAGAAATGATTGTAAAGTCAACAACAAATACTTTGAAGGTACTTCCATTTGAATGTTAATTCCACAAAATTAACTGAATAGTTTTCCCAACAAGTAATTATATTTTGTCATGCCATGTTACTGATCTAATTGTACTCACTAGGTGGAAAGTTCTGTTGGCAAGTTTCTCTACCATGAACTTAGTGCTGTTGCCGGGGATATCACCATCACTTGTCTAATGGTATGCTGCTAATATTTCAGGAGCGAAAAAAAATAATGATTGCTTATCTTTATGCATGATCATACTAAAGTTATCCTATCGTTTTATGTATTTAACTACGTTAATAGTAATTTTTTTTCTGAAGTACTAAACGAAGGTCAACATGACATTTTACAGAAAAGAAAAAGAAACACACTTGGTGCTTCAGAATGATAAAGTTTTTCAATGGATAATTCAACATAGACTAAATAAAAGAAAGAGAACAGAGCAACTTTTTGGATTTTGATGCATACAATCACTTGAATAGCTGAAGATACAGTTTAAGTCGCTTTATGTCTTGTGCCCGTGTATGATCACAAGATTATTGTGCATAGAGTGCATTCAGCTCTAGTATGGAATACCTTGCAACAAAGATGCATGTTGCCTTCTGGGAAGTGGGATGAGGGAATTCAAACTTCAGGTTGACCATTCCATTGTGGGAGAATAAAGCAGCTGAATGCGACACCTGTTTTTGTAGTCCATTGGATTGTGTGTTAGTGGATATAATTAGAAGCACTTAAAGGACGAATATGTTAAATTTCTTTCTTAATAACAATGAGCATGCAGCTTAGTTTTGAATCCTGGCGCATATTGATCATGATATGAATCTGATATTTGCAGCTGATGTTTCACATCTCTGATGCCAAGCAAAAACGCATCCACAGCTGATGACAAAGGTTCATTCCTGGGCAAGCAGAACACAAACAACGTGATACAAAACCCCATTATTAGCATCTACAGTGTGTTCCCATGTCGTGAGAGGATACTATCTATAGTTAATACTTGGTCATTTTCATCTTTGAATTAATCCATCAACCAACTTTACCTCGATTCCAAACTAGTTATATATTGTACAACTAGACGTAAGGATGGAGTAAATGCTCATTAATTGTTATATACTATACAACTAAATTTTTATTTTATTTTTATTTTTTTAAAAAGAGCACATATAGAAACTTATTACATCTACTTTCAAAATATACACAAAGTTGATATGTCTATCAAAAAAATCAGTCAGTCATAAAAAAAATAAAATATAACCATTAGAAAAAGTATAAAATTCACACACACAAAAAAAAGAGTTGTCCTTATTTCTATGACAGTTTTATGATTGTCCTATTCGCTAATATGAGTTATCCCAAATTCTCACACCTATCTGCTTCTACTTGTCCTTGCCTTTCCCTTTGATCTTTGGCAATATGGTTGGCCAACACGGTGAGCTATTTGAAACCCCGATTTCAGGTTCTTCATCCAGGGGATCCCTTGAAGTCCATTCCATTCCAATGGCGACAAGATTACGTTCAAGCACTGCTGTTTTGCCCTTTTTGGAAAGTAAATCTTTGTAGGTTTGGTATTGAGCAAGAGAAGTACAAAATCTATCTAATTGATTCGTGAAAGGTATAACTTGGTAATTCCGCCGAAAGAGTTGAAACCCAAAGATAAAGCAAACATGTCATACAGTTTGTATATAGTACCAAATATTATTCTGAAATATTATTCCGACCATATTTATTCCTCCCTATACTTCAGGAGGATAGGGAATTCGGTGTAATTATTTCCACTTTTCTATTTCTATTTCTATATAATAGAAGGAGTGGTTTCAACATATCCCTTATTTGACATTAAATTAAAATATAAGGGTATTAGTCTTTAAAAAAAATGAAAAACTCTTATTGAAAAAAAATTGTGCTTCTTTTCGTGGACCTATCAAAAATTCTAAAACAAAATCTTCTCTTTTCTCATTAATTATAGAAAATGTCATTTAAAATTTTTACATAAATGCCATCACATGCGGGGCCCTCATCTATTATCTATTTTTCATAAAAATTATACTTCTCATTGTATTTAGAATGATTGTGGGTACCTACATGCTACTTTTATTTAGTTATATAATATAAAATTATTTCAAATATATTATGTTTAAATACTAGAGAAGCATGCCCGTGTCAGCACGGGTCCAACATTAAGATATTTATTTGTCTTTTCAATCTTGATATATTTAAATAAAAAATTTTAATAAAAGGATTTCATATGTTTTCTAGGATTCATTCGGAATCTAGCATAAGTTCAACATATGTTATTTTAATACGTATTTAGATAATTTAAATTGTTAACTATTGTAATTTATAATATTTTCTATGTAATTTTCAAATTAATATACGTTACTTTTCTTGTCCAGGTTATTGTGGCATTGATAGTCAATTATATTTTAAAAATAATTTAAGTTTTTAATTATTGTGATTTACTTTTCTTCTATTCCAATTTTAGTGACACTAATATAATTTCAAGAGTCGACCAAATCTTTTATATCTTTTAATTTTTTAAAGTTGTTAATTATTGTGATTTCTAGTATTTTTCATGTAATTTTTTTGAAATATATAACATATTAAATTGTTTTTAGATATTTTAAGTTGTTAACAATTGTAATTTATAATACTTTTTATGTAATTTTTGAATAATATATGCTACTCTCCTTGTCCAGAATTGTGTCGACAACAACCAATTATATTTTTTAAATAATTTAAATTTTTTATCATTGTGATTTATAATATTTTTTCTATCTCAACTTATGTGACACAATGCTTAAATGACCATAATAATTAATTAGGGGTGATATAGTAAAATTACGACTGAAGCAGCTGAAGTAGAAATCAGTCAATTTAAAAAAAAATTGTTAATTATTTTTATTTACAATACTTTTTATTTCATTTTCAAATAATGTATGTTGTCTTATATCTTCTTCTGTCCCGTCCTAATTTATGTGGCACTAATATAATTTTGATAGTCAATCAAATATTTTATGTTGACATATCATTTTGTTATTCTTATTTTTCTAATACATAAATGACTTATAATAAGGAGTGATATAGTAAAATTATCGTTCGAAAGACGAAAATTTAATTTAAAACATTAAGAGTTAATTTCGTATTTTATGTCTATTTTATTTTTCATTAAATATTATTTATTTTCTTAATACCTAGATGAATCATAATAATTAATTAAGAGCGATTGATTATGTTATTACTATAAAAATTAATATAATTTAGTATATCCAATAGTAATAATCGATAATTCACCGGAATAGTATATTAATTAAATACGGGATGCTATGTTTGCATATGCAAAATATGATATTATGAAATATTATTGGATAGTGCATTATGTTTATCTTTCACAATAATAAAATTTTACTATAAATTTTTCTTTATTTCTTTTTAACTTGATACATATTGACCCAACACAAATTCTAAGAAAATATTCATTAGAAATTTATTTTATTAAATTAAGTTTATTAATTTTGTATTTTAAAAATTTAAAGTTAAGTTCAAATATTAGTATTTCTATATAAGAAAAAAATAATTTTAAAATTTAAATTTACTAAAATAAATAAATAAATAAATAAATAAAAATATTATTTTTTATATATAAGTAAATTAAAATAATAAAAGTAATTTACTTTAAATATTTAGTTGTAATTAATTAAGATAATTTTTTATTTTGTCATGATTTATGTTGCACCGATAAATTTTTTAGAGTTAGATAGAACTTTTATCTATTCTTAAAAGAAGTATTTTAACTTGTTAATTATTGTGATTTATAATAATTTTTACATAATTATCAAATAATATATTTACTCCTTGTGTCCCAATTTATGTGGCTTCGATACAATTTTGAGAGTCAACTAAAATTTTTATATATCTTTTAAATATTTTAAGTTGTTAATTATTATGATTTGCAGTACTTTTTCTTTTATCTCAATTTATGTGGCATTGCTAAAATAATGAGAGTCAATTAAATTTTTATATGTCTTTTAAATATTTTAAGTTATTAGTTATTGTGATTTGTGGTAACAAATTAGTTTTGAACATGATAGTCAATTAAATAAATAAAAAAAATTTACTTCCAATATGTAGTTATAGTTAATTAATATAAATTAATAGAATATATTAAATATTTAAATCATTATTATGAAATAATGTAATTATTATATATTGGAGCATGGTATGTAATTAAGTGGGAGTAGAGGTTTTTTTTTGGTAAAACTCAATAAAATTTTTATATGTCTTTTTAATATTTTAAGTTATTAATTATTGTGATTTGTGGTAACAAATTAGTTTTGAATATGATAGACAATTAAATAAATATTTTTTTTTACTTCCAACATGTAGTTATAGTTAGTTAATATAAATTAATAAAATATATTAAATATTTAAATTATTATGATAAAATAATAAAATTATTATATATTGGAGCATGATATGTAATTAAGTGGAAGTAATTGAGTTTTTTGGTAATTGCAAGAGGTGGTCGAAACCACCTCTTCTATATAATAGAAAAATTTATTAATAAGATAATAATTTATTATAATACTTAATATGATAAATATAATTAAATACATTTTATTCCTTATTTACATTTCATATCAAACATATAATTTGCTTTCTTCCTTATTTGTTACATGAAATACAAGTTTGCCTAATTTAAATTTTTAATGTATAATTAATAAAGTTAATTTAATAAAATAATTTTTTAATAAATATTTTTTTTAGATTTGTGCCAAGTCAATATATACCAACAAAAAGAAATTAAAAAAAATACTTAACAAGATTTTACTTAAATAAGGTTAAACATAATTCGTTACTAAATAATAATGATAATTATTTATTTTTATATATGCAAATCATATTATCCGTATTAGATTAAGCATACTATTCCTACGAGTTAATAATTTTTTTAATTAAAACTTTGAACATTAATTACTTGTTGGATTGTAGTTATTTCAACCACCTCAAACTCAAACCAAAAGTTTTAATATTTTATTTTTAAAAAACTTAATATATAAAATGTATTTTACTCATATAACTTATTTGATTAATTTGATATTTTCTCGATTTATCTAAAACCTACCGAATTATGATTTTAACTAAATAAACCTAATAATTAGTGTTCCTTTGATTTTTAAAATATCACCAACATTCCTGTATCACCCTTGATTAATTATTATTACAATTCATTTATATATTTAAAAATTAATAATGTTTAATTAAAAATAAAATAAACAGTTATGACATGTCTGCTTTAATCGTAGTTTTACTATCTAATCTTTAATTCATTATTATAAATTATTTATATATTGAACAGTTAATAATATCCAATCCGTAATTTTATTATACCACCTCCAATTAATTATTATAAGTCATTTATGTATTAAAAATTATTACACCCTCTGTTTAAAAAAGAATGACCTACTTTTCTTTTTAGTCTGTTTAAAAAAAATGCCCCCCTTCTTTTTTTGACAATACTTTAATTTCAACTTTCCACATGACATGTTTAAGACCACAAGATTAAAGGGCATTTTGGTTACATTTGATTCAACTTTAATTTAAGGCCACATGATTCAAAAGTCTTCTTTATTTTCTTAAACTTTGTAAGGAGTAATATTTAATTAAAAAATGTAAAATAAACATCTATGACATATCTGTTTTTGCTGCTTCAATCGTGATTTTACTCTATCTTCCCTAAGTAATTATTACAAGTCACTTATGTATTAAAAAATTAATAATATTTAAGTAAAAAGGTAAAATACACATTTATGACATGTCTGCTTCAGTTGCTTCCACCATAGTTTTAGTTGCTTCCACCATAGTTTTACTAAATATCACCTCTAATTAATTATTATAAGTCATTTAAGTATTCAAAAATTAATAATATTTAATAAAAAGGTAAAATAGATATAAAAATGACAAATTAACTCTTGATGTTTTAAATTAATTTGACATCTTATATGAAATCCACTTAAATTTTTTCACGGGTATTTTTATAGTAATTTTGCTATGTCATTTTTGATTAATCGTTGTAAGTCATTTAAGATATTTATGCATCGCTGCTCAATCGTGATTTTATTATATCACCCCTGATTAATTATTATGGTCATATAAGCATTGTGCCACTTAAATTTAAATAAAAGAAATATTATAAAGCATCATAACTAAAAATTTAAATTACTTAAAAAAATATAATTGGCTATCAACTACACAAAACTATGGACAAAGAGAGTAACATAAATTATTCATAAAAAATATTATAAATTACAATAGTTAACAACTTAAAATATCTAAAAATAATTTAATTTGTTATATATTTAAAAAAAAACTATGTAAAAAATATGATAAATCACAATAATCAACAACTTAAAAAAATTTAAAATATAAAATATTTGGTTGACTCTCGAAATTATATTAGTGCCACTTAAATTGGAACAGAAGAAAAGTATTATAAATCACAATAATTAAAAAATTAAATTATTTTTAAAATACAATTGACTATCAATTTCACAAAAGTTTGAACAAGAAAAGTAATGTATATTATTTGAAAATTAAATAAAAAATATTATAAATTACAATAGTTAACAACTCAAATTATCTAACTACATATTAAAAGTATGATTGATTATCTAAATAATATTTGTTTCACCTAAATTGAGACAAATATAACATATATTGAACCCGTGCTAAATCTCGGATGAATCTTAGAATGTATATGCAATCCTTTTTTAAAAAAAAAACTTTATTTAAATATAGCAAGATTGAAAAGACAAGTTCTAATACAACACATCAAATAGTGTATAAGAAATAATATTAGCATAAATACTACCAGCATTACTAATACAAGCATTATTAATGCTAACATTACTAATACATTCTATTCAAAATTATTTGTATACACTCTAACAAATGACTCTTACGTTTCAATGAAAGGAACATGTACAAAAGCAAAGTTCGGTAAACATTTATAGAAGTATGTTTATTGTGTTCTCAAAGTGAAATAACTTAAATTAATACGATAGATTGTAACTTATATTTTTTTTTTATAATTTACAAAACATTTAATCTCATATTTTATACTTAATGTATCAAATTTCAATCATATGATTAAAGATTTGAACTTTAAAATGCATTGAATTTGTTATTTATATGAGTAAGTCATACATAATTATGTTCTGAAGTAATTTGGCTCTTTGAAAAATAACTATCAAGTAGTTAATATGTTTTAGGAAAAATTACCTAAATAAACAACATAAGTTTCTAAATTTCTAAAAATCCCCCCACTTCTTAAAAATTACTCAAATCCCAACATTTCATATATTTTATTAATTGTGAGATACAAGTTAACCCTACAACTAAAAAGGCGGCTATTTACCAAAAATACTCCACATCTCCTCTTTAAACGGCGCAAAATCTGGCCATTTTCTATTCATCTTCTCCATCTGATTCAAAAAATTCAATCAAGATAATTTCCTCCCATAAAATCAGTTTCAACTTATTTAATTCCTTTTTTACGTTTTTTTTTTTCAAATTTTTTTTTGCCACAAGTAAAGTTATCTGAAAGTTGAGTATTTTGGTACAGAGATTTCTTCAATTTCACTTTTTTTTTTGCTCCATTGTTTGAATTATCAGCATGAATAGAGAGTCTGGACCTTTTTTTAGTCTTGGGGTTTCTCAATTAGAATATTTCAAAGAATCTCAAGAAGTTGTAAACTTTGTTCCGGGAGATTTTGACTATGAAATTGATGGTTTTCATGAAAATAGGTCAAAACATAGAAACGATCCCCAAACTATGAAGAAATTACGTCAAAAGATTGCTAAGAAGGACAAGAAAAAAGAAAGTGGTTCTAAGAAAAGAGGACACAACAGTCCTGAAAGTAAAGCTCCCGTTAAAAGAAGAAGAGTTGTTGAAGAAATTTGTAGAGATGAGCTTCCTAAGGTAATTGCATGTACAGCTTTGTTCAATTTTAGGCCGAGATACATATTTTGTGATGGATGATACGTTTTTGATAAAATTTATTTTTTATTCGGTGCTTAGTTGCTAATAATTTATATGTATCTTGTGATTTATTTTGATATTGTAATTAATATAACAAAAGATACATGTTTCCTGTTATTAGATACATGTTATCTTGTCTTGTATCTGTTGGTTGTTGTTAATGCTTTGATATGTGTCCATTGGTATTTAAACTTGACTGAAAATTATATTATAAGAGATACAAGTTATGACTTCATAGATACATTTTATGTTAACTTGTATCTGGCACTAACTGTTAATTGCTTGAAATGTGTCTAGTGTTGTTTAATTGTTATTGAAAGTCATATAACAAAAGATACAAGTTTCTTGTCATTAGATACATGTTATGTTGTCTTGTATCTGTGAGTTGTTGTTAATGATTTGATATATATCTGTCGGTGTTTAAACTTGACTGAAAATTATATTATAAGAGGTACAAGTTATGACTTCATAAATACATGTCATGTTAACTTGTATCTGGTACTAACTGTTAATTGTTTGAAATGTATCTAGTGTTGTTTAATTATTATTCAAAGTCATATAACAAAAGATACAAGTTTTTTAATAGATACATGTTATGTTGACTTGTATCTGGTACTTACTGTTAATTTCTTGAAATGTATCTAGTGTTGGTTTAATTGTTATTGAAAGTCATACAACAAAAGATACAAGTTAATACCTACATACATACATGTTGTATTAACTTGTTTCTAAAGTATGTTGTTATTAGAGATTTATTTTTATTGTAATGTCTTAATGTAGAGTTGTTGCATATAGACTAATTTTTTCACTATTGTTTCTTTTTGTTTTAGGAATTGAGTTATGTTACAAAGGAAATTCCAAGTCATCCTCTTAGATTTGTAAGTTTATGCAATTTAAGATTTAAAGATGAAATTAAAGAAGTTGTCGGGCAAGAAGTGTTACACTTATTTGAGAAGACTATCTTCAGATGTTATCTCAACATACCTATTTCTAATTATATTAGACAAATAACAAAATGTATTCTTATGCTTGAGATCGAGCAACCAAATCAAGAAGAGATACATGTTTTTGTCAAAGGTCAGATCCTTAGATTTTCTGTCAATGAATTTGCTTTGATTACTGGCTTAAACTGTTTTGGGAATGTTGATGATTTCAAATATGAAGAATTTTCTCCGAGTAGGCTTATGAAAAGGTATTTTCCACAATCAACCAATGGTGTAGATAAGGATGCATTGGTGGAACGTTTTCTGAAAGAAAATTTTGAAAACAAAGAGGATGCCCTCCAGATGACAATCCTATATTTCATACACACTTTTATCTACTCACAGTTGAATGCTTCTCCCGTGCCATTTTCTGATTTCAAAATGGTTGAAGATGGAAAATATCAATTCTTTCCTTGGGGTAAATTGTCTTTCTCCAGGTTGATGGCCTCACTTAGGCAAGAATTTTCAATGGAGAAGCAACTTAATAGGTTAGGTGGTATCCCACAGGTTCTTAATGTGTGGATGTTTGAACTTTGTTCAAATGTTGAATCCAACGTTGCTGTTAAGGAGGGAAATAACATAGCTCGCATATTGAATTGGAATGTTGTTGCAGTCCGGCCTCAGTTTAATCAGTTTATGACCAAAATGTTTAGCAAGGTACGATAATGATTGAACTTTTTTCATACATTGCATTATAGTTTTTGTAGTTTTAATTGTAATAATATTTAATGGATAATTTTTTTGTACATAGTATTCATATGCCAACATTGTTCCTACTGCGGACGAGTTTGAAAAACTTGATTTGGCGCGCACTAGTTTTGCATCTGAACAGCATGGTACATCTTCGATGCCTTCGTCATCTAAAAATCAAGATCGGAGGAGTTAAAGAGTCAATGTACCCCAAGTTACCGAAGATCATGACAGTTTTGATGACTTCAGTTCTACCCCTCCACAATTTTTAATGAGGCAGTCGATACATGTATCTCGTACAGTATCTGAACCTATGACAAAGACTGGAAAAGATGTTCCGACAGGAAGAAGATCAGATCGTAAAAAACAAATGCAGTTGCGAGACGCAGAAAAAAAACCAGACAGCAGGTATTTTCCTTATCAACATATTTTATATTTTTCTCATAATGAAAACGTTTCTATATTGTGTTATTTTTCATGCTTAACAAATCCTGGCGAAACAAGCAGATATGAAAGAAAAGAGTAAAGTTGATACTGATTCAACATCCACATTAAACAAGAAAGACCTTGTGGTTAAAGCGGACCTACATTCGTTAGAGTCCGAAAGGAAGGCATACATGAAGACAAACGTAAGGATCTACAATTTATTGCTGTATAAATTTATTAATTGTATGCATTTTAACTAATCAACTTGCATATTTACTAGATTGACCAAAAATTCAAAGATTTGGAGCGTCTGATGAACGCTAGATTCACTGAAGTTTTGAATTCATTGGAGCAGAAAAATGAGACTGTGAAGCAGGTAAGATGCTGTAAAACAACATACATTTATTAACGAGTATATTGAATTTATTCACGCTTCTCATTTTTTAATTTTAGAAAAAAATTACAAAACAAAGCCCGAAAGAGGCTGCACATTCAGATAATGTTGCTGATTTTGAATGTCATACTAATCCCGTCAGTCCACATAGTGTCTCCAAAAAAATAGAGGAAATGGAGGTGCCCATAAGTACATATTTACTATTTGAATTATCTAATAAAAAAATGTTTATATGTATCAATATGTACTTACTTCTCAAAGGTAGTAATTAACTAATTATATTATATATTTTTTTTTTAATTCTCTGATAAAAAATCTGCAGGAAACTATTATAAGAGCCGGCAAGAATGTGATCCTTCAGATGCCGTTGTTGATAATGAAGGACCTACGAGTACTGACAGTGTAGTAAAAGAAACTGACAAACCGGTTGAAATGGAGGATGATAAAGCCAATCAAGCACCATCATTTCTCAAGAAGGGTGAACAACATGAAAAGGTAATAAACATTCATTATGTGTTTTCTAATTAACATGACTATTTTTGCATGCTTGAAATGATAAATGTAAACTAAGTCATATATGTAATCAACATTTACATATCTTGTACAGTTTAGTTAATTTAGTAGTAAGAATCTAATTCACTAAAAAATGAACACATTTCTTTTATTAATATTGCAGATTAAAAATAAAGTTTACATACAAGTTAAAACACAGTTGAGATACAAGTTAAAATAAAACTGAGATACAAGTTTAAATACAGTTCAAATACAAGTTAAAATAAAGTTCATATACAAGTTAATACAAAATTTATATACAAGTTAAGTTAAGTTTAGATACATGTTAAACTAAAGTCTAAATACATATTAAATTGAAGTTGAAATACAAGTTAAAATAAAGTTCAGATACAAGTTAATACAAAAAAGTTAATACAAGTTAAGTTAAGTTTAGACTTTTGTTCAATACATTAAGTTTAGACTTTTGTTTAATACAAGTTAATACAAATTTTATATACAAGTTAAGTTAAGCTTAGATACATGTTAAACTAAAGTCTAAAGACAATTTAAATTAAAGTTGAAATACAAGTTAAAATAAAGTTCAGATACAAATTAAAATAAACTTCAGTGGCTATAAAAGTTACTACTTATTGATAAAGTTAAAAATAGTGGACTTTATTTATAATAAATTTGTCAAGGTTTCAAATAATTTTCAGGATGTTGGAATTGAGAAGCAGAGTGACATAGCTGTTGAAGAAATTCATCCTCTTGAAAGTATTATTCCAGGTCGAGAACATGATTTGGCATTGGCGATTTACAAGCCTCCACCAACAACTCCAGCAGAGTATGAGATTAGTGACACCGCGATTTTGTCTGTCTTTTCTACACCACAAAAGAATGTGTCGGCTAATAAAAATGCACCTGCACCACACTCAAGAAAGCCATCAAAGATTTATCGTTCTCCTTTTTTGACCCATTTTGGATCAAGTTCTAAAGGAAAGAAAAAGTTGGCTTTTAATGAGCGAAAAAAATTCCCATTCGAAGGCTATCACATTACTGGGGATTCACCTACAGTGAAGATGGAAATATTTGAAGAATGGATTCATGATGGCCTCTACAAGCAACACACGAAAAAGTAAGCAACACGTCTTATTCTAAATTCACCAGTAATATACAACTTACAATTTATTTATTTTTTCAAATAAACTGTACTTTTATGTTACAGGAAAGATGATGACGATCACTACAAGGTTAATTGTTCAACACTTGGATTTCATCAACTAGATTTCGTAGTTGTTTTTCCAAAATCAAAGAATTGGTTTTACTTGATGTATCAACAGAAAAAGTGCTGGAATGATGAGGTATTACCTTCATTTTTCTTAAAATTTTGTTTAAGCAGATTTTCAATAGTAAATAGTTTTCGTATTGTGTGATTTCTATGATGAAGTATTAAAGTCTATTACATGAGTTACATTGACTGCACAAGTTATAATAATTGTTTAAGCTAAACATCGTGCTAACGAAATTTATTTTTGTAATATTTGCATCTTTACTGTTAGTAAAGATAATTGAATTTTTTTAGCCGAAAGTACTTTATATTTGATACATAATAACAAAAAATGTTTCGTTCTATATGAATATATATGTTGTTCATTTGTTGATCTTACAATTACCAGTATTTATAAAGTTATTACATTAGATACATAATCAATAATTTGTATCTAATTATTAATTATTACAGTTGATTACTATAACATACCACTTTATTACAATTTGAACAGCATCTGGATGTTACTATGTACTACTTGAGGAAGAAGTACAAGAACATGAATTTTTCAATCAGCAGATACACTACCACAGATTGTTTTTTCAAAGTGTACATCGATAAGGCATATGTGAATTACTACAATTCAGACGTTGCTAAGGATCTTGCAACTCAAGATACATCTGCCAGAACTGATGAGGTTGTTGATATGGAGAAGTCACTGATCAACACAATCAAAGGATTGAGTACTTGCGCAGGTCAACCTTGGCATATGGTTAATGAGGTATTTGTCCCAATTAACTGTGACAGTGCCTTTCACTGAGTATTGGCAGTCATTGCTTTAAAGGATTGATGCATTCGTGTGTATGATTCAATGGCCTCTTCACAGAAAAAAAAAAGTGAGATTGAAAAGTTGGTTGTAATGATTCCGACTTACCTTCAGTACAGTAAGTTTTTTTAGCACAAGGTACCCACTGACTGGACTGCACTGAAATCATACAAGGGAAAGTCCGAACGGGATCCATTTCAAGTGGAATATGTATCTGAGATAGCACAACAAGATAGTGGAAGCTTGTACGTATTACATTACCTTTTTGTTTGTTTTCATTACCGTACTCATGTATATTAATGTTTTTAACTTAATTATTTTTTGGAATGCAGAGATTGTGGTGTAGTTGTGGCTGTTTATGCCGAGTATCTGAGTGAGGAATTAGGCATTCCATGTTCGGGTATTGATGCTCAATACCATCGTCTGAGATATTCTTCTCTTTTGTGCAAGTATGGGTCTGAAAAAGCAGAGAACGGATACTTTAGTGAGAATGACGATCCACCAAGGCCAAGGAGCAAGTTCGCACAAAAAAAAACAGACAGTGTTTTACATATTAAGTAGTTGTTTATTTGTTTTCTTGTTGGATATTACAAAACTAGGAAGTTGATAGAAACATTAATGATTTTTTGATGATGTTGGTAATGTTATGTTCTGATACATTATGTTTTTTAAATGATTAAATAATTTTATTTTGTTATCCATTATAATGCAATGCTAAAGCATTTCATATATATTTATGTATCGAACTACATTGTTCTAGCACTTTATAAAGACATAGTATTAGAAAAATATTTTATAACATTTTACAATCATATGTATCTAATATAATGAAACATAAATTAGAATATAATGGTATTAACCTTGACAATATTACATTATTTAGTTTCTACAACAGTTTTTTGTTCCAACTAATACCTGTTGTCTCTAAAATGCATAACAAATTATAGCACAAGTTAATGGTACTATATAAAAAAACTAATGACATTATACTATAGAAGTGAAAATTTAATCTTGTATCTATAAAATTAACTGAGAAACATCTTATTAAATTATATGTATCTAGTAAAAAAAATACATATTTTACTATATAATAAATGTACATAACAACACATTACATTATTATGTTTCTATAGCCTTTTTTAATTACTCAGAATACATGTTTGCCTTCAACCAGACTAACACATTATATCAAAACTTACAGTCCTACATGATACAATTATATTTTTCAATAATTACAAATTGTGCAAACTTGTATCTACAAATTTATGAAAGAAACATCATATAAAAGTATAAATCTTTACAATTTTTTACTACAGTATAACAACTACAATAACATTATCAGTTCAATATTATCTTAATTTCTAAATGAAGTTTCACGACAATTTCAATCTCCAAAAATTAAGGGTAAATAATTAACAAGGAACGAAAACAATTGTTTATTACTGAAACTATTTTTCTTAATATTCTTAAAAAAACAATAATGTCATCAATTAAAACTTTGCATTAAAAAGGAAAGAAATTCAACTAGAAGATAACAAATTATTCCACATTAATAATCAGTCAACTGCATGGTCAGTCCTCCTTTGGAAAGAAGTTACAAGTACGCCTGTTGTGACCTACATAACCACATCTCCCGCAACAATTACTACTCGATGTCATAGTTTCACTTGATTTCTTGTGCCTGTTTTTCTTTGGCCTTCCGGGTTGACGTTTTTATTTTGGTGGTAACACAACTTCATCCATAACTTCTTGTGGCACAATTCAGTCCTTCTTATCGGACATTGAAAACATAGATTCTTCATACATCTTCCTTAATGTTTCTGGATAATAAAACTCTGAACAATAAGGCTTCATATCAACTACATGCTTGTTTTTTAGTACTGCAATCGCGTGTTCACATGTTATCTCGTCCAATTGGAATCTACCACAAAAGCAAGTCCTCATATCAAGACATACTATGTACTTCCTTCCGTCATCATAAACAGAATATACATATGTTGATGACACACTAACCTACAAGATTAGTCATAGCATGTTTACACATAAATACATATTGTTCTTTTATAGAATATTTTATTTAAATTCAATAAAAAGATTGATTAAGTTACTGTAACATTTTCCAAAACAACATTTTTAAAATAACTAGTATCCTGTATTATGAATCAAGCATTCTATAATATGTAAAACAAAACAAAACATCAAAACTAACCTTAAGCCTTGTAGATTTTGAAGTATTTAGCTGAAGAATTCCTTCAAATCTACTACCAAGTGACGTGTTTGCATATGATGCTCTTTCTCTATTCTTGCAATTCCACTTTCCAAACAATTTCCTAGCCTGCTCCAAAAATTCTATTATCGGCAACTCACGTGCTAGCTTCAATTTACCATTTATGCACTCCGCTATATTTGAAATCATCATTCTACCACAATTAACAGGTGCAGACATGCGTGCCCACTTTTCAAATCCAGCATCCTCAAGATAAGACTTTACCCTCTTATCAATCTTCCCAACTTGATTCCACAAAAAATCAAACTCATCTTTGCGGTAAGGCTTGACCATAGCATAGTCAATATCGCTAAGTCTATCTTTACTCTTCCTGAAGTTTGTGCAAACATTCTTCCACAAGTGTCAAATGCATGCGAGGTGCGGCACATTCGGATATACAACACTCACAGCCTTTATTATGCTTTCATGACGGTCGGATATAACACACATACTATCACGCTCTCCAAAAGAAATTCTGAAGTTCTCAAAAAACCAAGTCCATGAATTATCGTTTTCACTATCAACAACACCATACGCAATCGGCAGAATGCGTCCTACAATCTTGATAATATAAAAAATTAATTAATCGGATACAAGTAAACTATTTCTCAAACTAAAAAAATAATTTAACAGAAAATATGATCTTAATTACATCGCAAAAATAAATATACATACAAATAAATATAAATTACCTTCTCCATCAAGAGTGCTTGCGGAAAAAAATGTACCTTTATATGCTCCACTCAAATACGCACCATCAACCACAACTACAGGCTTGCAATACTCGAATCCCCTCTTCAAAGGTTGCAATGCAACGAACAAATACATAAATTTATTATCCTCGGATTTATGCATTCTAATATGTGAACCTGGATATACGGAATTTAACATGTATACATATCGAGCCATTTGCCGATAACCATCCACATGTTTACCCCTTAACATCTCAATCGCACGTTCTTTAGCCCTCCAAGCCTTCTGATAGTTAATGTCTACACCGAAAGCATTTTCAATATCTTCGATTATATCATTCGGGGTGTGTATTCTCTTATAGTTGACAAGTTTTGGTGCAGCAAAACCACTAACAAACCCAACTGTAGCTTGAAGTTGAGTAAAAATACGATCTTTCAACGGGCATGTGTGAACATCTTGGAAAAATCTAACTTTAAATAGTTTGTACCCCAACGACATGATGCTTTAAAGATCCAAACACAATTCTCCGAACGGCATTGTAGGACATAGCTGAATCAATGAAAACAAAGGTTCAAATTATTCTTCTTAATAAATATAGAAAAAATAAATTTCTATATTCATTAACAACATTGACTACTTGTATAACATGTATGTAGAATTTTTGCAACATGTATCTAGGACATTAATATGTATATAGGACATTTCTGATATATATGAGAAAATAAAACACATCGAGAAACATAATTAAACATAACTTCATAAACTGAGTTACAAGATGAGCAAAATGTATTATTTGTCATAACAAAATGTATCTCGGCTTGAAACTTGCTCAACATGTATCTTGTAAATTTACAACATGTATCTAGGATATTTATATGTATCTACAACATTTCTTATAACACACAACAAGAAATATAATTAATCATAACTTCATAAAATGAGATACAAGATTAGCAAAATGTATCATTTTCATAACAAAATGTATCTCATCATTAATAATCCTTCCCAGTTAAAGTACACAAAATTACCAAGACCTGCTACCAAAAAAAATATAACATACCTTTTCTTGTCCGATCTTTTGGCATAGTAATTAAAGGAATGCTCAATTGCAAATCGCGCCATAACCGAAATGAGATTACACTTGTCCTTGTATATTTGTCCAACCTTAACATCACTATGCTTGCAATCAGTAATGATCTTGTTCCCTTTGCTATCCAACAAAGGCATGGGAGAAGTAGAATTAGATTTATAACTAATTATTTCTTCCACTATTTCAGATGGACTTTCCAAACACATTACAGCACCAACTTTCTCATCAAAAAGCATTTCACTATCAAACTTATCTAACGTAGTGATGATAAGAGGATACGTTCTAAATTCACGCTTTATTTTTTTAATTTCAACATACAACTTCACACTCATTTCGTTACGAATGAACAACGAACAACCATTTCCTTCAACAATGTAATGAGCTTCAATTTTTTCCTTGTTTCGTCGATTTCCAGTTCTCCCGCAATTGTAGAAAGCAGTTTTTCATAAGTAATATGTTCACTGACCATAATTCCATCACTCTTATAACCAACATACTCGATTTCGTTAATCCAAACACCGAAATGACGTAAAAGCACCGAAATATTCATATCAAACAAGAGAAATTAACAAATCAAATAAAAAAAAATTGGTGTGTTTAGTCTGAACAAGAAGAAAGAGTATTTTTCAATTTCAAAAATATATTAAAACAACGTTTACGTTTTAACAAAGTGAGTAATAAACGGAATCCCATTAAATGTGGGATTTGATTTTGTTTTCTTACCTTAATTAGTTAGCTTAAATGCTGATTTAATGCAAAGTTATCTGTTACTTTCCTAAAAACATGTTGATTTAGTTAATTAATACATGTATCAGTAGTATGTATCTAATGTAATTAACTTGTATCATCAGAGGTCAAATGTTGGGATTTTAGGAGATTTTGAAAGATGTTGGGATTTTTAGTAATTAATGGTAAACATGTCGGTATATATGTAAAATTTACTATGTTTTATGTATTCATGTTTTATAATTCATATTGACATCAATCTAACTTATCGTACATAATCAAAAAAACAACTACTTCCACTTAATTACATACCATGCCCCAATATATAATAATTTCATTATTTCATCATAATGGTTTAAATATTTAATACTTTCTATTAATTTATATTAATTAACTATAACTACATTTTGAAAGTAATTTTTTTTTATTTATTTAATTGTCTATCATGTTCAAAACTAATTTGTTACCACAAATCACAATAATTAATAACTTAAAATATTTAAAAGACATACAAAAATTTTATTGACTCTTACCAAAAAAACCCTCTACTCCCACTTAATTACATACCATGCCCCAATATATAATAATTCCATTGTTTCATCATAATAATTTAAATATTTAATATATTCTATTAATTTATATTGATTAACTATAACTACATATTGGAAGTAATTTTTTTTTTTTTATTTAATTAGCTATCATGTTCAAAACTAATTTGTTACCACAAATCACAATAATTTGTTACCACATATAGAAATTTTATTGACTCTCATTATTTTAGCAATACACATAAATTGAGATAAAAAAAGTACTGCAAATCATAATAATTAACAACTTAAAATATTTAAAAGATATATAAAACTTTTAGTTGACTCTCAAAATTGTTTCGAAGCCACATAAATTTGTACACAAGGAGTAAATATATTATTTGATAATTACGTAAAAATTATTATAAATCACAATAATTAACAAGTTAAAATATTTTTTTTAAAATAGATAAAAGTTCTATTCAACTCCCAAAATTTTATCGGTGCAGCATAAATCATGACAAAATAAAAAATTATCTTAACTAATTGCAACTAAATATTTAAAGCAAATCAATTTTATTATTTTAATTGACTTTTATATATAAAATTAATCTTTTTATTTATTTATTTTAGTAAATTTAAATTTTAAAATTATTTTTTCTTATATAGAAATACTAATATTTAAAATTAATTTTAAAATTTTTAAAGTAAAAAATTACTAAATTTAATTTAATAAAATAAATTTCTAATGAATATTTTCTTAGAATTTGTGTTGGGTCAATATGTATCAAGTTAAAAAATATATATATATAGTAAAATTTTATTATTGTGAAAGATAAATATAATGTACTATCCAATAATGTTTAATAATACCATATTGTGCATATGCAAATATAGCATCTCGTATTTAATTAATATACTATTTCGGTGAATTATAGATGATTACTATTGGATATGATAAAATTATATTAATTTTTATAGTAATAACATAATCAGTCGCTCTTAATTAATTATTATGAGTCATCTAGGTATTAAGAAAATAAATAATATTTCATGAAAAATAAAATAGACATAAAATGCGAAATTAACTCTTAATGTTTTAAATTAAATTTTCGTCTTTCGAACGATGATTTTACTATATCACTCCTTATTATAAGTCATTTATGTATTAGAAAAATAAGAATAACAAAATGATATGTCAACATAAAATATTTGATTTAATATCAAAATTATATTAGTGCCACATAAATTGGGACGGGACAGAAGAAGATATAAAACAACATATATTATTTGAAAATGAAATAAAAAGTACAGTAAATAACAATAATTAACAAATTTTTTTAAAAAAATTGACTGATTTCTGCTTCAGCTGCTTCAGTAGTGATTTTACTATATTACCTCTAATTAATTATTATAGTCATTTAAGCATTGTGCCACATAAGTTAAGATAGAAAAAATATTATAAATCATAATGATCAAAATTTTAAATTATTTTAAAAATATAATTGGCTATTGTCGACACAAAACTCTGGATAAGAAGAGTAACATATATTATTCAAAAATTACATAAAAAGTATTATAAATTACAATTGTAAACAACTTAAAATATCTAAAAAAATAAATTAATATGTTATATATTTCAAAAAAACTACATGAAAATAACTAGAAATCACAATAATCAACAACTTAAAATTTTTTAAAGATATAAAATATTTGGTCGGCTCTTGAAATTATATTAATGTCATTGAAATTGGAATAGAAGAAAAGTATTATAAATCACAATAATTAAAAATTTAAATTATTTTTAAAATATAATTGACTATCAATGTCACAAAAATTTGAACAGGAAAAGTAACGTATATTAATTTGAAAAATACATAAAAAATATTATAAATTACAATAGTTAACAACTTAAATTATCTAAATACATATTAAAATAACATATGTTGAACTCATGCTAGATTCCGGATGAATCCTAGAAAACATATGCAATCCTTTTATTAAATTTTTTTATTTAAATATATCAAGATTGAAAAGACAAATAAATATCTTAATGTTGGACTCGTGCTGACACGGGCCATGCTTGTCTAGTAGAAAAAAGAAATAGTGCACAAAATAATAAGTGCACTATATCAAAAATAGTAATTAATATTGCACTATTTTTGTGCACTATGTGGAAAAAAAATAGATAGTGCACAAAAAAGTGCATTTTTCATTGTTCACAACCGTCTATTCAATCCGTTATGTCTGGAGTTTCTTGTTCGTGGTGTTGTGGCTGTAGTATTAACTTGTGGCTAGCGGTGTTAGTTTATTTTGCATACCGTACTAGTTTATATGCATTTATCTTTTGTGTTTGTTATAATGTTAGTTTGTTTTGCGTACCATACTAGTTTATATGCATTTATCTTTTGTATTTGTTATACTGCTTCGGTCCTAAGCCGGGGGTCTATCGAAAACAACCTCTCTACTTCTCCTGAGGTAGTGGTATGGTTTGCGTACGCTCTACCCTACCCAGACCTCATTAGGTGGGAATACACTGAGTATGTTGTTGTTGTGGTTGAGCAATAATGACTCTTAACAATTTAGTTTATTATTTACCAATAAAAGAAATGCTCATTTAATTTTAATTATCTTATTTTCATATTTTTCATATATATATATATAAAAGAACAGAAACGTCACTTCAAATTAAACTATTTCCATGCAAATGGCCATGGAATTTAAATTCCGCTTTCTAGCCATTTCGATTTACTGGCTTGTTCTATATCGTTTCAACACACCTTCTATATAATTTTTATACAAATCTTATATATATAAATATTCTATATGAAAATTATACAGTTTTGATACATAATTTATACAATAACAGTACATTTTTTTACACATTTTATACAACAATTATATAATTTCCATACACTTTCAATATTTTTTTTATATATTTTATACATAAACATATTTGATAGACCTATAAGATTTCTATCTCTCTATATATATATCTTATATAGATACATATTCTATTTAACAATTATAACATTTTATATAATTAAATTATTATTTCTAAACAATAAAAAAAAGCAGAATATTTGATCAGTTGGAAAATTTATAGCAAAAAAAAATTGAAATATTTTTAAAAGGTTCGAATTGTCCAAGTTGAGTACTGTACCAGCAGTATATATAGACTGTATATGGACTACATAGGGGAAAATGGCCCAAATTAGGAAATAACTATAAAGCAAAAATAGTATATCCGACTGACCATATTTTAGAAAGTTTTTAAACTTGAGCTATTTATTTTAAAAATTGTTATAGAGTGTTCTTTTCATTATATATAATATGTATGCATTTTCCATAGCGTATTGATAGGGTGATAACTATTTAGGGAAGGTACTTGTCGGCCACAAGACGAAAACGGAGCTCCAGATCCATTTCGATTGAATTGATTTCTCTCTCGGGCACAAGAAAACTTCTCACATAACTTTGTCTTCAATTCATCCACGAATCCTTCATTTCTTCTAGAAGAAAAAACATCGCACGATTTTTATCAATCTCATATTCATATTCTGTAGATGACAAATTTATAGATATGTTATCATCATCGTCGTCATCGAGTTCAATGATTGGTCGTGTTGTTCCATTTTTCACCACCCGAATTCGTCAAAATTACCGCCTTTTAAATTCCTCAGCTTCTTCTGCTCTTTCTCAATCTTCATTTCAATCTCAATCGCAAGTTGAAGCTCTCGATTCCGTTGAAATGACGGAAAAATGCGTTCGTGAAAGCTTAATATATCTCTTCATCCCAACCTTTTCCTTTTTTGTTTATTTTTTCTACTTGAAGCTTTGGTAATTATATATAGACTGTATATGGACTACATAGGCCAAAATGACCCAAATTAGGAAATAGCTATAAAGTAAAAACAGTATATTCGACTGACAACATTTTAAAATATTTTTAAACTTGGGCTATTTATTTTAAAAAGTGTTATAGAATGTTCTCACTCGGGCACAAGAAAACTTCCCACATAACTTTGTCTTCAATTCAACCACGAATCCTTCATTTCTTCTAGAAGAAAAAACATCGCCCGATTTTTATCAATCTCATATTCATATTCTGTAGATGACAGATTTATAGATATATTATCATCGTCGTCGTCATCGAGTTCGATGAATTGTCGTGTTGTTTCATTTTTCACCACCCGAATTCGTCAAAATTACCGCTTTTAAATTCCTCAGCTTCTTCTTCTCTATCCGAATCTCAATAGAAAGTCAAAGCTCTCGATCCTTTGTAATGACGAAAAACTGCGTTCGTGTAAGCTTAATATATCTCGTCATCCCAACCTTTCCTTTTTTTTTTCTATCTGAAGTTTTAGCAGTCATATATAGACTGTATATGCACCACATAGGCTAAAATGACCCAAATTAGGTAATAGCTATAAAGCAAAAATAGTATATTCGGATGACCACTTTTTAAAAAGTTTTCAAACTTGGGTTATTTATTTTAAAACGTGTTATAGAATGTTATTTTCATTATATATAATATGTATGCATTTTCCACAGCGTATTGATGGGGTGATAACTATTTAGGGAAGGTACGTGTCGGGCACAAGACGAAAACGGAGCTCCAAATCCATTTCGATTGAATTGATTTCTCTCTCGGGCCCAAGAAAACTTCCCACATAACTTTGTCTTCAATTCATCCACGAATCCTTCATTTCTTCTAGAAGAAAAAAATATTGCCCGATTTTTATCAATCTCATATTCCTATTATGTAGATGACATATTTATAGATATGTTATCATCGTCGTCGTCATCGAGTTCGATGATTCATCATGTTGTTTCATTTTTCGCCACCTGGATTCGTCAAAATTACCGCCTTTTAAATTCCTCAGCTTCTTTTGCTCTATCCCAATCTCAATCTCAATTGCAAGTCGAAGCTCTCGATTCCGTTGTAGTGACGGAAAACTGAGTTCGTGTAAGCTTAATATACCTCTTCATCACAACCTTTCCCTTTTTTATTTTTTTTTCTACTTGAAGCTTTGGCAGTTATATATAAACTGTATATGAACTACATAGGCCAAAATGACCCAAATTAGAAAATAGCTATAAAGCCAAAATAGTATATTCGACTGACCACTATTTAAAAAGTTTTTAAACTTGGGCTATTTATTTGAAAAAGTGTTATAGAATGTTCTTTTCATTATATATAATATGTATGCATTTTCCACAACGTATTGAAGAGGAGATAACTATTTAGGGAAGGTACGTGTCAGGCACAAGACAAAAACGGAGCTCCAGATCTATTTCGATTGAATTGATTTCTCTCTCAGGCACAAGAAAACTTCCCACATAACTTTGTCTTCAATTCATCCACGAATCCTTCATTTCTTCTAAAAGAAAAAAATATCATCCGATTTTTATCAATCTCATATTCATATTCTGTAGATGACAGATTTATAGCTATGTTATCATCGTCGTCGTCCTCGAGTTCGATGATTCATCGTGTTGTTCCATTTTTCACCACCTGGATTCATCAAAATTACCGCCTTTTAAATTTCTCAGCTTCTTCTGCTCTATCCCAATCTCAATCTCAATCGTAAGTCGAAGCTCTCGATTCCGTTGTAATGACTGAAAACTGAGTTCGTGTAAGCTTAATATATCTCTTCATACCAACCTTTCCCTTTTTCGTGTTTTTTTTCTACTTGAAGCTTTGGTAGTTATATATATACTATTATGGACTACATAAGCCCAAATTACCCTAATTAGAAAATAGCTATAAAGCAAAAATAGAATATTCGACTGATCACTTTTTAAAAAGTTTTCAAACTTGGGCTATTTATTTTAAAAAGTGTTATAGAATGTTCTTTTCATTATATATAATATGTAAGCATTTTCCAGTGTATTGATGGGGTGATAACTATTTAGGGAAGGTACGTGTCGGGCACAAGACGAAAACGGAGCTCCAGATCCATTTCGATTGAATTGATTTCTCTCTCGGGCACAAGAAAACATCCCAGATAACTTTATCTTCAATTTATCCACGAATCCTTCATTTCTTCTAGAAGAAAAAAACATTGCCCGATTTTTATCAATCTCATATTCATATTCTGTAGATGACAGATTTATAGATATGTTATCATCGTCGTCGTCATCGAGTTCGATGATTCTTCGTGTTGTTCAATTTTTCACCACCCGAATTCGTCAAAATTACCGCCTTTTAAATTCCTCAGCTTATTCTACTCTATCCCAATCTCAATCTCAATCTCAATAGCAAGTCTAAGCTCTCGATTCCGTTGTAATGATGGAAAACTGCGTACGTGTAAGCTTTATATATCTCTTCATCCCAACCTTTCCCTTTTTAATTTTTTTTCTACTTGAAGTTTTGGCAGTTGTATATAGACTGTATACGGACTACATAGGCCAAAATGACCCAAATTAGGAAATAGATATAAAGCAAAAATAGTATATTCGACTGACCACTTTTTATAAAGCTTTTAAACTTGGTCTATTTATTTTAAAAAGTGTTATAGAATGTTCTTTTCATTATATATATTATGTATGCATTTTCCACAGCGTATTGATGGGGTGATAACTATTTATGGAAGGTACGTGTCGGTACAAGACGAAAACGGGGCTCTAGATCCATTTCGATTGAATTTATTTCTCTCTCGGGCACAAGAAAATTTCCCACATAACTTTATCTTCAATTCATCTATGAATCCTTCATTTCTTCTAGAAAAAAAACATCGCCTGATTTTTATCAATCTCATATTCATATTCTGTAGATGACAGATTTATAGATATGTTATCATCGTAGTCGTCATCGAGTTCGATGATTCATCGTGTTGTTCAATTTTTCACCACCTGAATTTGTTAAAATTACCGCCTTTTAAATTCCTCAGCTTATTCTGCTCTATCCCAATCTCAATCTGTAACGCCACAAATCTGGTACCCAAAACGCTACACGGTGCTTATGACCCTGAAGGACCACAAGTTAACCCATGACTGATATTTGTACCTGTACACTGCATAATATCTCATAAAATGCGGAGATAACAGCTGATAGGTCATAAGGTTCAATACTGAACAAAATCTGAATAATAAAACTGTCTGTATAAAGTGGTATCACAATACCAAAACAAATCTTAAAATAAACTGAAGTTTGAACGTGCTAGTCTAAATAGCCTCTAAACTGTCTGAATAGGGAGATGATGGGACATGTTCCCAACTAACTCCAACTACTAAAATAAACTAAGAACTGAAATAATAATGTCCTCGCATGATGAGGACTCACCACTGACTCTGAGCACTGGAATCTGGAATGCTACTGTTGCTCTGAAACTCGTGTCTCTGAACCTATGGTGTAAAATAAAAGAAACACCATAGCACAAATGTGTCACTACTATGGAATATACTGAGTATGCATGTGAGGTAGGCTGAATGCATGGGGTTTATATACATGAGCAATGCTAACTGACTGACTATCGTGAACGTGAGAATGCATGAATGAATACATAGTAACTGTAACTGAAATCGTGATAACATGATTCATATAACTGGTAACATGGGTGACTGTATCTGAGTTGACTGCATCTGACAGTTCTGAATCTGATGGAGCTAGTTGAGTTCCATACTGTATCTAAGTTGACTGGATCTGACAAACCTGAATCTGAAGAACTATCTGAGTTCTTTTGCTGAGACTGAGATTGAGACTATGAGAAGTAGTTATCTAACCGACATGCCCCGAATAATGCATTATAGCTAAGTTGGGGTCCAATCTCTGCCCTGGCTGGAAGAGTGTCAATACCGCGTCACTGGTGAAGACAACTGTGAGTATCCCTCATTTGAACAGGTACTCTAAGGAGAACGGTGGGAACTCTCGTCTGAACAGGTTAAGCCACCTCATCAACCCTTATCTGAACAGGTTTGATGTCTCAACCTACGCTGACTACGTAGTTCTGGAACACAAAGATTTCTTTTAAGAATCACACCCTCATCTGTACAGGTGAGTTCTCATCCTTGGGTTCACTCGGTGCTAACTCCTACTCCCATCTGAATAGACACTGAACTTGAACTGACTGAACTGGACTGAGTTTACTGACTTCCGTTGACTGATGAAATACTACTGATAACTGACTGAGTTCATGAGCTTACTGAGATTACTGAATTACTGAGCTTTCCTGAGTCATATGACTGACTGAGTTCTACTGAACATGGATTGACTGTGAGTATCGTGAAAACATGACATGGCTCTAGGCACACAACTATATTTTTCAAGTACAAGTACCCCCAGGACTCGGTGAAAGGAAACTGACACAGAATGACTCACTTGATCACAGTAGTAAAATCGACAATTCATACTACCATAAGTAGGGGACTTTATACTACACATAGTCCTCAACATCTTATACATGGTAGGGAATGCGTATAACATATACATACTTTTATAATTCCAAGATCATGAGCATTTCATACCTTAACAACAATTCACAACAATGGCATGGAATTCATGTTAATTCATAAGGGATATAGCATGGACTTGTCATTAGGGCTTATTGAGTCATAAAAACATAATTTCTAGCCTTCTAGGCATTTTATCGAACATCTTTCATGCACACTTCATGGCATAAGCATATTCATGAATTCAACAACCCAAACCACCCAAAGTTCATATATTTTAACTAACATGCCATCCTAATTTCATACAACCACATAAAGATTCTATCTTGACATCGTTCAACACATAAACATGATCAACAATCAAATCATAACATGAAAACCATGATATATAGTTTTAAAAATAGAGTTCTTGAACTTCATGGACGAAAGGAGTACATGAATGAACACACGCATACCTTAGTTTGAGATTCTTGGAACATTAACGGTGGAATTCTTGAACTTGGATCCCCAAATTAAAAAAACCTAGGTGAGTTCTTGAGAGAAATTGAGAATAACAACTATATTTTGGTGTTTTTGAGCCTTAATCCCATGTTTTTTTATATATATATAAGGGTGGGAAAATGACCAAATTAACCTCCAGGACACGGAAGTTGAATGCTGAAAACTGGGCCAAAAGGCTATAGGCAGGGCGGCGCCTTGCTCTTACCCCCGCTCTAACCAGGGCGGCGCCCTGCGAGGCTGTGCGGCCCTGTAGCTTTTTGCTACTGGTTTGGGCACCCAAACATGCCCTTAAGCTACTCCAAAAATTCTGAAACTTTGTCGAGACGTACTCTTAACTTCCCCTATCACAACCAACTTGAAAATCCAGAAACGGAGGTCGGGAAGGTCGTCAAATAAAACCCCGAAGTTCGGAAGCTTGAAATAAAACTAAGTGTTGAAACACTTATCAAAATATTCTAAGTGTTGGGGATTATAAAGAACCTATAAAGCTGAATTTTTTTTGACTCATGATTTTGCGGGATCTTACACAATCTCAATCTCAATCTCAATCGCAAGTCGAAGCTCTCGATTCCATTGTAATGACGGAAAACTGTGTTTGTGTAAGCTTAATATATCTCTTCATCCCAACTTTTTCTTTTTTTCTTTTTTTTCTACTTGAAGTTTTGGAAGTTATATATAGACTATATACGGACCACATATGCCAAAATGACCCAAATTAGGAAATAGCTATAAAGCAAAAATAGTATATTCGACTAACCACTTTTTAAAAAAATTTCAAACTTGGTCTATTTATTTTAAAAAGTGTTATAGAATGTTCTTTTCATTATATATAATATGTATGCGTTTTTCACAGTTTATTGATGGGGTGATAACTATTTAGGGAAGGTACGTGTCGGGCACAAGACAAAAACGGAGTTCCAGATCTATTTCGATTGAATTGATTTCTCTCTCGAGCACAAGAAAACTTCCCACATAACTTTGTCTTAAATTCATTCACGAATCCTTCATTTCTTCTATAAGAAAAAAACATCATCCGATTGTTATCAATCTCATATTCATATTCTGTAGATGACAGATTTATAGATATGTTATCATTGTCGTCGTCGTCATCGAGTTCGATGATTCGTCGTGTTGTTCAATTTTTCACCACCCGAATTCGTCAAAATTACCGCCTTTTAAATTCCTCAGCTTCTTCTGCTTTATCTCAATCTCAATCGCAAGTCGAAGCTCTCGATTCCGTTGTAATGACGGAAAATTGCGTTCGTGTAAGCTTAATAGATATCTTCATCCCAACCTTTCCCTTTTTTATTTATTTTTCTACTTGAATCTTTGGCAGTTATATATAGACTGTATATGAACTACATAGGCGAAAATGACCCAAATTAGGAAATAGCTATAAAGCAAAAATAGTATATTCGACTGACCACTTTTTAAAAAGTTTTCAAACTTGGGCTATTTATTTTAAAAAGTGTTATAGAATGTTCTTTTCATTATATATAATATGTATGCATTTTTCACAGCGTATTAATGTGGTGATAAATATTTAGGGAAGGTACGTGTCGGGCACCCAAATTAGGAAATAGTTATAAAGCAAAAATAGTATACTCGACTGACCACTTTTTTAAAAGTTTTCAAACTTGGGCTATTTATTTTAAAACGTGTTATAGAATGTTATTTTCATTATATCTAATATGTATGCATTTTCCACAGCGTATTGATGGGGTGATAACTATTTAGGTAAGGTACGCGTCGGGCACAAGACGAAAATGGAGCTCCAGATCTATTTTGATTGAATTGATTTCTCTCTCGGGCATAAGAAATCTTCCCCCATAAATTTGTCTTCAATTCATCCACGAATCCTTCATTTCTTCTAGAAGAAAAAAACATCGCCCGATTTTTATCAATCTCATATTCATATTATGTAAATGATAGATTTATAGATATGTTATCATCGTCGTCGTCATCGAGTTCGATGATTCGTCGTATTGTTTCATTTTTCACCACCCAGGTTCATCAAAATTACCATTTTTCAAATTCCTCAGCTTCTTCTGTTCTATCCCAATCTCAATCTCAATCTCAATCACAAGTCGAAACTCTCGATTCCGTTGTAATGACGAAAAACTGCATTCGTGTAAGCTTAATATATCTCTTCAACCCAACCTTTCCCTTTTTTGTTTTTTTCTTTCAACTTGAAGCTTTGGCAGTTATATATAGATTGTATATGGACTACATTGGCCAAAATGACCCAAATTAGGAAATATCTATAATGCAAAAATAGCATATTCGACTTATCACTTTTTAAAAAGTTTTCAAACTTGGGCTATTTATTTTAAAATGTGTTATAGAATGTTCTTTTCATTATATATAATATGTATTCATTTTCCACAGCGTATTGATGGGGTGATAACTATTTAGGGATGGTACGCGTCGGGCACAGGACGAAAACGGAGCTCCAGATCCATTTCGATTGAATTGATTTCTCTCTCGGGAACAAGAAAACTTCCCACATAACTTTGCCTTCAATTCATTCACGAATCCTTCATTTCTTCTAGAAGAAAATAATATTGCCCGATTTTTACCAATCTCATATTCATATTCTGAAGATGACAAATTTATAGATATGTTTTCATCATCGTTGTCTTAGAGTTCGATGATTTGTCGTGTTGTTTCATTTTTCACCACCCGAATTCGTCAAAATTACTGCCTTTTAAATTCCTCAGATTCTTCTGCTCTATCCCAATCTCAATCTCAATCGCAAGTCGAAGCTCTCGATTCCGTTGTAATGACGGAAAACTGTGTTCGTGTAAGCTTAATATATCTCTTCATCCCAACCTTTTTTTTTTCTACTTGAAGCTTTGGCAGGTATATATAGACTGTATATGGACTACATAGGCCAAAATGACCCAAATTAGGAAATAGCTATAAAGCAAAAATAGTATATTCGACTGACCACATTTTAAAAAGTTTTCAATCTTGGGTTATTTATTTTAAAAAGTGTTATTGAATGTTCTTTTCATTATATATAATATGTATGCATTTTCCACAACGTATTGATGGGGTGATAACTATTTAGGGAAAGTACGTGTCGGGCAAAAGACAAAAACGGAGCTCCAAATCCATTTCGATTGAATTGAGTTCTCTCTCGAGAACAAGAAAACTTCCCACATAACTTTGTCTTCAATTCATCCACGAACCCTTCATTTCTTCTAGAAGAAAAAAACATCACCCGATTTTAATCAATCTCATATTCATATTCTGTAGATGACAAATTTATAGATATGTTATCATCGTCGTCGTCATCGAGTTCGATGAGACGTCGTGTTGTTCCATTTTTCACCACCCGAATTCGTCCAAATTACCGTCTTTTAAATTCCTCAGCTTCTTCTGCTCTATCCCAATCTCAATCTCAATCGCAAGTCGAAGCTCGCAATTCCGTTGTAATGATGGAAAACTGTGTTCTTGGAAGCTTAGTATATCTCTTTATCCCAACCTTTTCCTTTTTTTTTTTTTCTACTTGAAACTTTGGCAGTTATATATAGACTGTACATTGATTACATGGGCCAAAATGACCCAAATTAGGAAATAGCTATAAAGGAAAAATAGTATATCCGTCCGACCACTTTTTAAAAAGTTTTCAAACTTGAATTATTTCTTTTAAAACTGTTATAGAATGTTCTTTTCATTATATATAATATGTATGCATTTTCCACAGCGTATTGATGGGGTGATAACTATTTAGGGAAGGTACGTGTCGGGCACAAGACGAAAACGGAGCTCCAGATCCATTTCGATTGAATTGATTTCTCTCTCGGGCACAAGAAAACTTCCCACATAACTTTGTCTTCAATTCATCCACGAACCCTTCATTTCTTCTTGAAGAAAAAAACATCGCCTGATTTTTATCAATCTCATATTCATATTCTGTAGATGACTGGTTTATAGATATGTTATCATCATTGTCGTCATCGAGTTCGATGATTCGTCGTGTTGTTCCATTTTTCACCACCCGAATTCGTCAAAGTTACTGCCTTTTAAATTCCTCGATTTCTTCATCTCTATCCCAATCTCAATCTCAATCTCAATCTCAATCGCAAGTTGAAGCTCTCGATTCTGTTGTAATGACGAAAAACTGCGTTCGTGTAAGCTTAATATATCTCTTCAGCCCAATCTTTCCCTTTTTTGTTTTTTTTTTCTACTTGAAGTTTTGGCAGTTATATATAGACTGTATATGGACTAATAAGCCAAAATAATCCAAATTAGGAAATAACTATAAATCAAAAATAGTATATTCGACTGACCACTTTTTAAAAAGTTTTTAAACTTGGGTTATTTATTTTAAAAAGTGTTATAGAATGTTCTTTTCATTATATATAATATGTATGCATTTTCCACATCATATTGATGAGGTCATAACTATTTAGGGAAGGTACGTGTCGGGCACAAGACGAAAACGGAGCTCCAGATCCATTTCGATTGAATTGATTTCTCTCTCGGGCACAAGAAAACTTCCCACATAACTTTGTCTTAAATTCATTCACGAATCCTTCATTTCTTCTAGAAGAAAAAAACATCGCCCGGTTTTTATCAATCTCATATTCATATTCTGTAGATAACAGATTTATAGATATGTTATCATCGTCGTCGTCATCGAGTTCGATGATTCGTCGTTTTGTT
This sequence comes from Capsicum pubescens, assembly GCA_030864215.1. Lineage (NCBI taxonomy): Eukaryota > Viridiplantae > Streptophyta > Magnoliopsida > Solanales > Solanaceae > Capsicum > Capsicum pubescens. The sequence goes on along the minus strand of CM061539.1, from coordinate 171,727,958 downwards.
CCATTTTTCACCACCCGAATTCGTCAAAATTATCGCCTTTTAAATTCCTCCGTTTCTTCTGCTCCATCTCAATCTCAATCTCAATCGCAAGTCGAAGCTCTCGATTCCATTATAATGACGAAAAACAACGTTCGTGTAAGCTTAATATATCTCTTCATCCCAACCTTTCCCTTTTTTGTTTTTTTTTTCTACTTGAAGTTTTGACAGGTATATATAAACTGTATATGGACTAATAGGCCAAAATGATCCAAATTAGGAAATAGCTATAAAACAAAAATAGTATATTGGACTGACTACTTTTAAAAAAGTTTTTAAACTCGGGCTATTTATTTTAAAAAGTGTTGTAGAATGTTCTTTTCACTATATATAAGTAGAGGTGCATGACCCGTGTCAGCACGGGCCCAACACTATAGACATTTTTCAGCATCAAAATTCGATATTGATGAGATACAAAAATAAATGTACATTGCTTTAAAACGATAACTTTTAAATAATTCCTAATATCAGGTTTACAAAGTTATCCTATTTGTGTGCTGGTACAAGATAACACGTGCCTCAAAATTAGTCAAGATAACACAAACTGACACGACACTATGAATATATAAAAATCATGGAAAAAATTCCTAATATTGTGTGTGCAAATTTATGCTATACATGTGCTAGTGCGAGATAAAACAACAATAACAACATACCCAGTGTATTCCCTTATAAAAATAACGCAACCACAAAATAACAACCATAAGTGCAAGGTAACACGTGTTTCAAAATTAATCGAGGTGCATACAAACTGACTTAAACACTACAAATAAATGTAGGAAAAAAAAGATGATACACAACAAAGTTAGAAAACTTTACTTCTTCCCATGGTACGTAGAGTTGTTTCTTCAAGATTCCAGTAGCTTATTTCTATTATATAGAAGACAATTACTAAAAAACCAACTACTTCCACTTAATTACATACCATGCCTAATATATAATAATTTCATTATTTCATCATAATTGTTTAAATATTTAATTTATTCTATTAATTTATAATAATTAACTATAACTACATATTGAAAGTAATTTTTTTTATTTATTTAATTGTCTATCATGTTCAAAACTAATTTGTTACCACAAATCACAATAATAATAACTTAAAATATTTAAAAAACATACATAAATTTTATTGACTCTTACCAAAAAAAAACCTCTACTCCCACTTAATTACATACCATGCCCCAATATATAATAATTCCATTATTTCATCATAATAATTTAAATATTTAATATATTCTATTAATTTATATTAATTAACTATAACTACATATTGGAAGTAAATTTTTTTTATTTATTTAATTAGCTATAATGTTCAAAACTAATTTGTTACCACAAATCACAATAATTTGTTACCACATATAGAAATTTTATTAACTCTCATTATTTTAGCAATGCCACATAAATTGAGATAAAAAAAAGTACTGCAAATCATAATAATTAACAACTTAAAATATTTAAAAGATATATAAAAAATTTAGTTGACTCTCAAAATTGTATTGAAGCCACATAAATTGGGACACAAGGAGTAAATATATTATTTGATAATTACGTAAAAATTATTATAAATCACAATAATTAACAAGTTAAAATACTTTTTTTAAAATAGATAAAAGTTCTATTCAACTCTCAAAATTTTATCGGTGCAACATAAATCATGAAAAAATAAAAAATTATCTTAATTAATTGCAACTAAATATTTAAAGTAAATCAATTTTATTATTTTAATTGACTTTTATACAGAAAATTAATCTTTTTATTTATTTATTTTAGTAAGTTTAAATTTTAAAATTATTTTTTTCTTATATATAAATACTAAAATATAAACTTCACTTTAAAATTTTAAAATAAAAAATTAATAAATTTAATTTAATAAAAAAAAATTCTAATGAATATTTTCTTAGAATTTGTGTTGGGTCAATATGTATCAAGCTAAAAAAAATATATATAGTAAAATTTTATTATTGTGAAAGATAAATATAATGCACTATCCAATAATGTTTAATAATGCCATATTTTGCATATGCAAATATAGCATCCCGTATTTAATTAATATACTATTTCGGTGAATTATAGATGATTACTATTGGATATGATAAAATTATATTAATTTTTATAGTAATAACATAACCAGTCGCTCTTAATTAATTATTATGAGTCATCTAGGTATTAAGAAAATAAATAATATTTCATGAAAAATAAAATAGACATACAATGCGAAATTAACTCTTAATGTTTTAAATTAAATTTTCGTCTTTCGAACGATGATTTTACTATATCACTCCTTATTATAAGTCATTTATGTATTAGAAAAATAAGAATAACAAAATGATATGTCAATATAAAATATTTGATTTACTATCAAAATTATATTAGTGCCACATAAATTGGGACGGGACAGAAGAAGATATAAAACAACATATATTATTTGAAAATGAAATAAAAAGTACTGTAAATAACAATAATTAATAATTTTTTTAAAAAAAATTGACTGATTTCTGCTTCAACTGCTTCAGTCGTGATTTTACTATATTACTCCTAATTAATTATTATAGTCATTTAAGCATTGTGCCACATAAGTTGAGGTAGAAAAAAATATTATAAATCACAATGATAAAAAATTTAAATTATTTAAAAAATATAATTGGCTATTGTCGACACAAAACTCTGGACAAGGAGAGTAACATATATTATTCAAAAATTACATAAAAAGTATTATAAATTACAATTGTAAACAACTTAAAATATCGGGAAAAAAAATTAATATGTTATATATTTCAAAAAAATTACATGAAGAATACTAGAAATCATAATAATCAACAACTTAAAAAATTTAAAAGATATAAAATATTTGGTCGGCTTTTGAAATTATATTAGTGTCACTGAAATTGGAATAGAAGAAAAGTATTATAAATCACAATAATTAAAAACTTAAATTATTTTTAAAATATAATTGACTATTAATGCCACAAAAAATTGGACAAGAAAAGTAACGTATATTAATTTGAAAAATACATAAAAAATATTATAAATTACAATAGTTAACAACTTAAATTATCTAAATACATATTAAAATAACATATGCTGAACTCATGCTAGATTACGGATGAATCCTAGAAAACATATGCAATCCTTTTATTAAAAATTTTATTTAAATATATCAAGATTGAAAAGACAAATAAATATCTTAATGTTGGGCCCGTGCTGACACGGGCCATGCTTGTCTAGTTTATATTTTCTTATATAGAAGAAGTGGTTTCGACCACCTCTTCGTGGAATTATTTTTTATCCTCATTATTTATTATATTACATTTTAATTGTTTCGTGATTTATTATATTATTCCTAATTAATTATTACAAATCATTTATATATTAGAATTAATAATATTTTTTTATTATATTACCCTTAATTAATTATTATAAGTCATTTATAGAAAATTAATAATAATAATTAAAAAAATAGATATTTATAACGTTTGTTTCAGCTGTTTTAATCGTGATTTTACTATATCATCTCTAATTAATTATTATAAATCATTTATCTATTAAAATATTAATAATATTTAATTAAAAAATTAAATTACTATATTACCCCCTATCTTTTAATATATTACCCCTAATTGTTTTGTGATTTACTATATTATCCCTAATTAATTATTATAAGTCACTTATATATTAGAATTAATAATTTTTTTATTATATTATCCCTAATAAATTATTACCAGTCATTTATATATTAGAATTAATAATATTTAATTAAAAAAATAGATATATATGACGTTTGTTTCAGCTGCTTTAATCGTAATTTTACTATGTCATCCCTAATTAATCGTTATAAGTAATTTATGTATTAAAAAATTAATAATATTTAATTAAAAAATAGATGACATACCTGCCTGCACTGGTTTCGACCAGTGCTTCATCATTTACTATATTATCCCTAATTGCTCTGTGATTTACTATATTACCCCTAATTAATTATTATAAGTCATTTATATATTAGAATTGATAATTTTTTTATCATACTACCCCTAATTAATTATTATAAGTCATTTATATATTAGAATTAATATATTTAATTAAAAACTAGAAATTTATGACGTTTGTTTTAGCTGCTTTAATCGTGATTTTACTATATCATCCCTAATTAATTATTATAAATTATTTATGTATTAAAAAATTAATAATATTTAATTAAAAATAGATGACATGTCTGCCTATATTACTCCTAATTGCTCCGTAATTTACTATATTACCCCTAATTAATTATGATAAATCATGTATATATTAGAATTAATAATATTTTTTTACTATATTACCCCTAATTAATTATTATAAGTCATTTGGTTTCGACCACTGCTTCGTCATTTACTATACTACCCTTAATTGCTCCATGATTTATATACCACCCCTAATTAATTATTATAAGTCATTGATACATTAGAATTAATAATATTTTTTTATATTACCCCTAATTAATTATTATAAGTCATTTATATATTAGAATTAATAATATTTAATTAAAAAAATAGATATTTATGACGTTTGTTTCAATTGCTTTAACCGTGATTCTACTATATCATCTCTAATTAATTATTATAAGTCATTTATATATTAAAAAAATAATAATATTTAATTAAAAAATAGATGACATATCTGTCTATATTACCCCTAATTGCTCCGTGATGTACTATATTACCCCTAATTAATTATTATAAGCCGTTTATATATTAAAATTAACAATATTTCTTTACTATATTACCCCTAATTAATTATTATAAGTCATTTATATATTAGAATTAATAATATTTAATTTAAAAAATAGATATTTATGACGTTTGTTTCAGCTTCTTTAACCGTGATTTTACTATATCATCCCTAATTAATTATTATAAGTCATTTATGTATTAAAAAATTAATAATATTTAATTAAAAAAATAGATGACATGTCTGCCTATATTACCCCTAATTGCCCGTGATTTACTATATTACCCTTAATTAATAATTATAAGTCATTTATATACCAAAATTAATAATATTTAATTAAATTAATGTACATTTATATTTGTATCTCATCAATATCAAATTTTAGTGCTAAAAAATATTTATAGTGTTGGGCCCGTGCTGACACGGGCCATGCACCTCTAGTACAATATATAACAAGAAAATATAAAATGAAATTCTTGACTATATCCTATATATATATTTATACATATACACACATAAAATTCTTCCACAGCTTTCTTTGACATACACATGTAAGATAAACATTTGTATTAAAATGTGAACAAGAGAAATTTAATTAAAATTGCTATAATGTCTTTATCAGATTATGTGTAGTACTTTCAAGATTAAAAAATGAATATTTATTTTAGATTTATAATAATTAATTAGGGGTGATACGGTAAAATTATGGTTGAAGGAGGTCAAGTTAATTTAATACATCAAGAGTTAATTTATCATTTTATGTCTATTTTATTTTTAAAAAAATATTATTAAATTTTTAACACTTCGATGACTCATAATAATTAATTATGAGCGATATTTAGCAAAATTAAGGTTGAAACAACTGCAACAGACATGTCATCTATTTTTTTAATTAAATATTATTAATTTTTTTAATACACAATTAACTTATAATAATTAATTAGGAATGATATAGTAAAATTCAAGATTAAAGCAGCTGAAACAAACATCATAAATATCTATTTTTAAAATTAAATATTATTAATTATAATATATAAATGACTTATAATAATTAATTAGGGTTAATATAGTAAAAAATATTATTAAATTTAATAAATAAATATTTTAAAATAATTAATTAGAAATAATATAATAAATCACGGAGCAATTAGGGTAGTCCACAACTTTCTTTGACATACACATGTAAGATAAACACTTGTATTAAAATGTGAACAAGAGAAATTTAATTAAAATTACTTTAATGTCTTTATCAGATTATGTGTGGAACTTTCAAGATTAAAAAATGAATATTTATTTTAGACTTATAATAATTAATTAAAAGTGATGCGGTAAAATTACGGTTGAAGGAGTTCAACTTAATTTAATACATTAAGAGTTAATTTATCATTTTATATTTATTTTATTTTTAAAAAAATATTATTAAATTTTTAACACTTAGTGACTCATAATAATTAATTATGAGCAATATTTAGCAAAATTATGGTTGAAGCAGCTGCAACAGATATGTCATCTATTTTTTTAATTAAATATTATTAATTTTTTTAATACATAAACGACTTATACTAATTAATTAGGAATGATATAATAAAATTAAGGTTAAAACAGCTGGAGCAAATATTATAAATATCTATTTTTAAAATTAAATATTATTAATTTTAATATATAAATGACTTATACTAATAATTAATTAGAGGTAATATAGTTAAAAAAATTATTAATTTTAATATATAAATAACTAATAATAATTAATTAAGAATAATATAATAAATTATGAAACAATTAGAAGTAGCATGATAAATAATGAATCACTAGTCGAAATCAATAAATTAATAAAATATATTAAATATCTAAATATTATAATGAAATAAGTATATATTAGGGCATGAGATATAATTAAGTGGAAGTAAATGAATGTTTTGGTAATTACATGAGGATGAGGTGATGGAAATCACCTCTTCTATATAATACAAAACAAAAGAAATATGGATGCATTTTCCACATCCGATCCGATGGGGTGAACTAGTTAGGGAAGGTACTGTGGGCACAAGATGAAAACAGAGCTTCAGATCGATTTCTTGAATTGATTTCTCTCTCGGGTACAAGAAAACTCGCCATATAACTTTGCCTTCAATTCATCCATGAATCCTTCGTTTTTTCTAGAAGAAAAAAAACCTATCGATTTTTATCAATCTCATATTCATATTTTGTAGATGACAGATTTATAGATATGTTATCATCGTCGTCGAGTTTGATGATTCGTGGTGTTGTTACATTTTTCACCACCCGGATTCGTCAAAATTACCGCCTTTTAAATTCCTCAGCTTCTTCTGCTCTATCCCAATCTCAATCTCAATCTCAATCGCAAGTCGAAGCTCTCGATTCCATTGTAATGACAGAAAACTGCATTCGTGTAAGCTTAATATATCTCTTCATCCCAACCTTTCCCTTTTTGGCAGGTATCGTTTAACCTGAGGTCTATCGGAAGCAGCCTCGCTACCTTCTACAAGGTAGAGGTAAGGCCTGCATATATTCTACCCTCCCCAGACCCCACTTTGAGAGATTAGACTGGGATTTTGTTGTCGTTGTTTATGAAGCTTTTGAAACTTGTAAGCTTGTATTTTTAATCAGTTGAGATTATTTAGTTTCTTTGTGAAAGATTGTTAATGTCCAAGAGTATAGTCCGAAAAGAATTTTCTGGAAATCATGGTATATGGGAGGGCATAATCTGTTAGATGGCAAAATTCAAGCTTTTACAGTAAGGCGTTATGCCTTAAAAGACAGATGTCTGAATTCTTTGTAAAAAATAGATTGGGATAATTGACTAACTTGGTTCTTTTACATGCCTGAGTAGCGGATAAAAGAGTTGCAGACTGGCGAACATAAAGAGAAGATGCTTCGCTTGAGTGTTGAAGCTGGTGGTTGTTCTGGGTTTCAATACGAATTCTCTCTGGATGATAAGACCAATTCGGATGACAGGTTTGATGTCTTCTACTTGAATTTTTCAGCCTGTACAATTTCTACAATTGTACAGTCCTTCCTTTAGTATTAGAGAGCTCTATTTATTTTTCCTGAACTGTCTAAAAGGAATTTTTGGGTATTGGAATGAATTCCACCAAATAAGGTTGAGAGAACAATGTTTCCACTATGAATCTATTACTCCATGTTAATGGACTGAGTATCTGCCTATAATGGATTAAGCTTTCATCTTGTTTGTGCTATGAAAAATGCAATTGCATGAACAAAAATGATCATTTAAGGTTGTTGAAGTATAACATTTTCATTTTTAGTCGGAGAAAAGAATAGAAAGCAGCACTTATCGTTCTTTATCCATGCATCAAACTGAAATCTTGTGAAGTTGTAGACTAATCTCCAATATTCAGTGTGCTAACCTTATTTGTTTGCACTTAATGGAGGTCTGCATCTGAATGGTTCAGAGTTCAAACCATTAAATGCATTTGGTTTTTATTAAGATTTTTGCTCTTAATAGGTTTAAATAGGTCTTAATCATTCAAATCTGAAACCAAGTCTTAATATCATTAAGAGGTATTCTTGTGTTGAATAATATTCACCAGCACTCCATCCACAATCACTAGTCACCACCGCTACCACCTCTATCACCACCACCCACCACTATCAACCACTTCCACCATCGCAGTCACCATTGACAATCAATATCGCTATCAACCACTATTGTCAGCCGCTACAAAACCTACCACCTCCATTATTCTAATTATATTCACCACTATCGCCACCCCAGCGCTAATACTAATTTCAACATCACCACCATCATCAACCACTACCGACCAATCCCTAATGCCGACCAACTCATCTATCACAACTAGCACCACTGCTAACTATCACTAATAAATCATCAACCTCCACACATTCTTTGACCACCACCACCACCATCATTGTCATCGGTATCGCCACCTCTACCACTACTTCAACCACTACCATCACTACAATCTGTCTCTACTAACAACCATCTACACTATCACAAACTAATAGCGTCTCCAACTACTACCAACACATCGTCAAACATCTTGATTTCATTTTCCTGCCACCGCAATCAGTACCTCCAAAGCTACTATCAACCAACTTCACATTACAATCACCACAAACGCTACTAATCGTCACCGTCGTAACAGTCCCTACAATACCAACCATCTCTGCTATCACAACTATCAACACCAACATTACTAGTTACTAACATCAATTGTTACCACCACCACCACCACAGTACAAAGTCCATCTCCACTATCACTAGCAAACATACTTTTTTTTTCAATCAAATAATAATTTTGTTGTATTAATTCAAATATTTTCTTAATATATAATTAATTTTTTTTATTTGAATTATATTTTTTTATTATATATTCAAATAAATAAATATTAAACATTCAGATGTTGAAAAAAAACAGTCTTAATCATTCAGTTTTCAGATCTAGAGACAGTATCTTAATCATTCAGATGTGTATTAAGATTCAGACGTCTGAATCACAATAAAAACAAATGCAGCCAAGAGTTCATGACTTGTAAAGCATATGGCTTTATACTACATTTAGAGTTTTTTCTTAAAGGGGACCATGGACTACTTCTCTCCTCAACCCCCAGTCCTACACCCTAAAATGGAAAGGAAACCACAGAAGACAAGAAAAGATGGATTCCAATAAGGAAATCGATCAAAAGAGATAAAGGGACCTAGGAACTCAACAAAACTGATTAAAATGACGGATGAATTGAAGTAGCCTATCGGTCTATGTAGCTGACCCAACTATCTCGGGATTGAGATGCATAGTTGATTGATTGATAAATCCAGTTCTTGGTGTCACAAAGAATCTAAAAATTCTGAAGTATAGATTCAGCATCCCACTCCCCACCTGCACACCCCGAAACCACTCAAAATCCGGTTGCGTTTCATATATCGTATCTACATTTACCATTGTGCCATTTATGTTGCCATCTTATTCGTTTCTTATATTTTACAGAATTTTTGAGCGAGATGGAGTTAAATTGGTTGTGGATAACATATCATTTGATTTCGTCAAAGGTGCAACTGTTGATTATGTTGAGGAGCTCATTCGTTCTGCTTTTCAGGTCTGTAAATGCAACTTTCTGTGATCTTCACTTTTGGTATTTTCTTGCTTGTCAGATACGTGTGCTTATTGGTGTTCTAGATCAATGGGTATTGCTAGTCCCTTTCTTAATTCCTGTTTGTTAATAGGCAAGAAACTCTTGCAATTTTAAAATATACTGACCGCTCTGTTGCCCAGCGAAGTAATAGAACTTTTATCTTCAGTAATTTATCTAATAAGAATATCTAGGTGTTTTAACTCATAGAGACCAGAATTCTATTTTGAAAATAGAGGGAAAAATCACTTCAAACTTCTTAACCAAGTTCGTTGTGTCTGATCAGGTGTGGAACGAGGATTTAGTTGATATTGCAAAATCTTATCTTGCACCACATGCTGTACTGGAACTGTGCTTCCTCTCTTCATCCCCTATCTTCTTTGTAGTATCGTTCATCAATCAAAAATGTATCAAAAACAGAAAAGAGTGAGTAAGAAGAAAAGATATTAGTAAAAGAAGGCTAACAAAGAAAAAGATAAAACTGTGCTTCCTCTCTTCAACCCCTATCTTCTTTGTTGTATCGTTCATCAATCAAAAATGTATCAAAAACAGAAAAGAGTGAGTAAGAAGAAAAGATATTAGTAAAAGAAGGCTAACAAAGAAAAAGATAATAGTAAAAAAAGGCTAACCAGGTTTTGTCCGGGAAGCACAACAGAGAATAGTAATATGCAGATGCAGTGGTAAGAAGGCCCATCTCAAGTGAAATAAATAACAATAACAATCAGTTGTCCTCACAATGGGGCGACTAGTAAACATTTTCCCTGATTTATCTTCAGACCTGAAAAAGTAGTAGCACCCTTGGATGTTTCAATGGGACACCTCGGCTCCACATAATATAAGTGTATCATCGGCATACTGTATGTGAGATTTCTACACAGTATGACCTTGTGCCCCAGCATTGAAACCCTTTACTCACTGAAAAGACTTAGCTATGTGAAGCATTGAGCCCAATTTCTCCATACGAAGATAAATGAGAACTTTAATGCCTTTAATTTACAATGAATTGCAGACTTTTTTCTTTCTAGGTGACCAAATGAATCTCAGCATCTACAACTTGTTTGCTAGAATAAAATCAGGATAACCTCAAATAAAAATAGAATCTCAGCAGCCCTTAACCCTTTCCAGTAAGCCATCATCATCTAGCCACATAACTTGAAATAAGATCTTTTTGTTGTCCAGCTTCCACACACTAGTTCAATTGGATTATGATCTGAAACAGTTTTAGGAAGCACATTCTGTTTAATGAGATTGAATTTATCGTCCCATTCAGTGTTTAACAGAAACCTATCCAACCTTGAAGCCTCATCTATTTCCCCTATGTGCAACACTGAAATCTCTTGCCGATAGAGCTTGCCAAATCCCTTGGACTGCCAGTTCGAACAAAAGTTCCCTTCTATTTACTTTCATATGAGGTCCATAGATTGCCAAAATAGCCTATATAAATCAGACACGAGACTAAAGAGCTGTACTGATATTGAGTATGCTCCTTTACCCAATCAACTGCTTCCCAATTTCTTCTTATCCCAAAGAATTATAATTTCCCCCCGGGTGGCTTCTGCCTCAAGAAATGTGTTATCTACCCATCTGTTTGGTCAGACTTGTCTAACTCAATCCCCCTCCATTATTGAACTTTTGTTTCCTGAAAACAATATAAGTTGGCTTTCCAGTAACTCGATGATTTAATAATTTCCCTTTTCTGAGTGCAATTTAATCCCCTCACTTTCCAGCTGATTTTTTTTTTTTAATTTCATCCCAGCATAAGAATGTCCTTGCTTCCCAGTCCCTTCTCATCCCGAATCCGCAAAAAGTCTTGCAATTCTCTGCTACACTTATCCTTTTGTAGTACTGGAGTTCTAATTTGTATTTGTTCCTTTCCGGCAGTCCTGTTCATTCAATTCTTGTGAATAATGCTAGTGCTTCCTTTTCACAACGCCACCTCAATTTGTTTTCCCACACTGACTATGTTTCTTTGGACCCATATGGACGTGCTGTCCAGCTCCTTGGATGAACACAATGACTGTAGGCTCGATTGGGTACTAGTTTTTTTTGGAACTGGTATAGTACTAGTTTCTTCGTCTTTCCATAACCATGGTAGCTGAAGGAGTTCTTGAGAATAAGGATTGAGTTTAACTCATCTACCACCACTTCCATAATTCTGCTCCTCTCAAGTTCCTCGACCCGCTGAAACTAGTAGTAGTTTCCCCAATCTGAATTTCATCTCTATAAACAAACATAACGTCAAGAGTCAGAGGCCACATGATGCTTATTACCATCTATATCCTAATGTTCACATTGCTTCCAGAATTTTCTTCTGTTAATGTTTGATTTGATTTTTAGCTGGCACTGGGACCATTTCAATTTCTGTTTGTAGCCTCGGATTTTCATTTAGCTGCTTTTGTACGTCTTTTATTTTCTGCAGGTGTCTACTAATCCAAGTGCAGTGGGTGGGTGCAGTTGTAAAAGTTCATTTATGGTGAAGCTGTAATCTGACACTTCAATAACATTCAGCCAAATAATCAGCATTACTCTTAGCTAGTCATGGTTCATTGCAGTCAAATGACAGTTGTATATTAATCCTTCTGGTATCTAATTTATCCATCATTATCTACTTCCGCCGTTTGAGGCGCAAGACCTGCATTATGGAACACGCAGTTTTCACAATTTGTACTCAAGAGGTCACGGATTCTTTATTTGTACATGTCAATTTTTTGCCTTAGTGGAGCTAGTTGGAAGTGCAGGATGTAACTGTTAAATTAGGCAGACACATATGCTGTTGTATTAGAGGCGGCAATAATTCCAGTTGAAGATACTACTACTCAGTTTTGGTTGGAAATTTGTTCAAGGAATTTTGAAGTAGAGAAATTTCAATCGGCATTTTACTGGTTGCCTTGCCTATAGCTATTGAAATGAAGGCTCCGAGGGCATGTGGGAGAAGCATATTATTATATATAGTTTCTCCAATGACCACATCCACTGTGGTAGAAAACTTCTGATCAAGCAAAGCTTTGTCAATGATCTTAAAAAGTGTCTTCATTTTGAAAGTCCAATTAGAAATTACTGAGTTTTGGGCGTATACTTTATTTGTGGGTCTTAACGTGGAGTCTTCTGTTACTGCATTTATATTTCTTTTATGTCTCAGTTAGTTAAAGCGGTAATAGTCAAATATGCTTGGGATAGGGTAAATTTGATGGAACTTGTAGTTGTTGATGCAACATGTTCAACTGATTGGTAGAGTGAATAAGAAGATTACTCAATATGGTATGGTGTAGTAGTAATGCCGAGATTAGTTACATTAGGATTATTTTCAGCAGCTCTTTTTTGTCTTTTAATCTATAACATTCATGTATTAATAGCCCATTATTGCAAATATCACGATTTGCTATTTATTAATTACAGATAAACTATAAATTCTACCAAAATATATGATTAAATAATAGGCATAATACATTAATGTGGTAGATATTTAAACTATCATAAAATTGAACAAGTAACGTATGCATTTTATATGTCAAATTGCGATTTGCTAAATACAAAATGCCTATTTGTGTATTTTTAGAGTTGAAGAATATAGATGTTTGAGATCATATTAAAAAAACACGTTTATATATTAACCCTAAATCATAATACATGACTAATATATGTATAAAATTGTTGTAGTTTGAAGTAGCTGTCTTTGTTTGGGTTATACTCCCTATGTTCGTTTTTTTACTTGTCACAATTTGCTTCAATTTGACTAATTTTCGAATTAAATTTTAAATTTAGATGTTTGAAAATTGTATGAAAAATTACTAAGGTGCAATTCTTCTCATATTATTAAGCTGAAAGAATACATCGTTAAAGTTCTCTAAATGCGAGATGTTACAAGTAACAAGCAACGGAGGGAGAACTTAATTTAGATGGACCATTTTTGCTTATTGATGAACAAAGAGAGAAAACATTGTGATATTTATGGTAAAGTGCTGATCTTTGTGCTTATCCAGTGAGAAATATAAGTTTGTGATTTTTATGTTTTTTTTTTTCTTCTGTTTGAAAGACATTATTAGTCTACAGTTTGTGTCTGATAGTGGTAGTTTCTCCTTACAAAAATTCAAATTTTTTGGGGGGTGGTTGGGAGGAGGGTATTGAGGAAGTGATGGACATGGAGAGAACTGAGAACTGACCAATGTGAGCTTCAACATAGTTGGTCTCAGGCGCAGATAAAGGGGGGCTGCAGTGTGTGAAAATAATGAGACCGTGATGAATCCTCTTATCGTTGTATTTGTTAATTGAATATAATAGCTTCAGTGTTATGGCCGGGTTCCAGATGGACTAAAATAAATGATCAATGTTTCTATAAAGTAAAAGCAGTAATAGCAACTGATAACTAACATGTCTGACAGGAGACTCTGGCTGTACTTGGGCATGTTTAAGGGAATGTGATTTTTATTCTTTAGATTGAGATAATTATTTCTCTGAATTAATATAGTATTAGATTGCTCTCTTTGAGAATGTTTTAGTTCTATTTAATGAGTTTTTGTTGTTGTTGTTGTTGTTGTTGTTGTTTGTTTGCTCCCATTTATAGTGGAAAAGGCTAATGGATAGGCTTGAAGTGCTTTCAGTTCAGCTCAATAAGGCATCCACGCTGGGAAGATAAGCCGTGAACATGGTTCTCTAATGAACAAAGTGGAGGATGTTATGGCTATTGAACAAGAGTTGGTTGAACATATTGACATGATTAAGCTTGCGCGGGAAGAGAATGATCCAGAGTTGGAATTGGTGAGCTTAAATTTGTTTATTGCTTGGAATGGAGTCTGCTACTCTATGTTTTCGTTGTTACACTATTCCACTTGTTTCTTTAGTTCAGAATGGTGCAAATCTCAAACATGATTCTTCCTCCTAAGTTCAGTTTGTTCGGGACCATATGGTACTTGCCTATTGGATCAATTTTGTGAGAAATTCTATTGTGACTTGGCATTTCTTCCTATTTTGTTAGTCATTTTGAGTGCAGGAATCAGTGAAAGCTCTACTCAGGATTAGAAGGAACGTAAAACAAAAGGAGCTTGAAGCTTTATTATCCGGGGAGCATGATTGTTGCTCTTGTTATATAGAGGTTAGTCCCTCTGAAGCTCAGACCGTGTTTTGAATTGTCAAACATATATCTTTTAGCTTGGATAACTTTTTGTCTCCCTGGTTTTTGATTGTGTACTTATCTCTCCTTCTCCCCCCAAAACTTAAATAAAGGATGTCGAGTTGTTGACATCCTCAATCATGTATTTTGTAAAATGAATGCTGACAGACGTGTTATTTCTTGTACAGGTGCAAGCTGGAGCTGGTGGTACTGAGAGCATGCACATGTACAAATCGTGGGTGGGCTCAACGTAAAGGATATGGTGTTTCTGTTGTGGATGAAATGCCTGGTGAGATTGCAGGAATCAAGGTCTAGTTTCTTACCTTATTTTCTTGTTTTACTTGAAACCTCTGTAGCTATTAAAGAGGTATGAAAGTTGAAATTTGCGAACTGTGAGAACTCTCTAGCTATTCAAAACAAAAAATTGTAATACATGCTCTTGGGAGCAACAGAATTGTTAACATATAATTAATGTCTTTAAAATATGGGTTGTGAAAACTTTACCTTTATCAAAAAAATAAAAATAAAAATATGGGTTGTGAATTTTGTCATGGGTTCAACCAACCGAAAAAAGAAAATTGCCATGGGTTTTTATTTGACCTGAAATCAGGAAGTTTTCCTCCTTTTTTTTTTTAAAATAAAAAAATTTCAATCATTGCACTAGTTAGCTATTGTTTAAATGCTCTGCTGATTTCTGCTCCCTCTTGTTATCAGCGTGCAACAATCAAAGTTGATGGTGAAAATGCTTTTGGATATGCTAAATCAGAGGTAGGAGTGCATCGTCTGGTACGCATCTCGCCATTTGATAGCGCAAAGAGAAGGCATACTTCCTTTGTTGCAGTTGCAGTAATTCCAATTTTGGGAGATGGATCTACTCGTGTTCAAATCAATGAATCTGATCTTCGAACTGAGCGTTTTAGATCAGGGGAAGCTGGTGGTCAGTCTGTTAATACAACTGAGAGTGCTGTTAGGATAACTCATATTCCCACAGGCATTACTGCTTCTTGTCAGAATGAAAGGTAAGCATCTGTGATCTAAAATACCTAGGGAAGCTTCTTTCATTTCCATTAAGAAACAGAAGAGGAGATGGATATTTTTAGTGCTCTAATATTTGTCCAAACAAAAGGTCACAGCATTCGAACAAGGCTTCTGCCTTGGCTGTGCTACAATCGCGCTTGGACCAACTTGAGATGGCACGACAGGCTCAGGTGAATGCACAACATACCCAATCTCTCACTGAGATCAGTTGGGGCAACCAAATACGTACTTACGTTCTCCATGTATGTTTTCATACAGTTTAACCTTTCATTATACCTTCATAGCTATGGTCGATGTGGTCATCATAACTGCTCTGTATCATGCTTGCAGCCTTATCGCATGGTCAAAGATCTCCGGACAAATTATGAAGTTTCAGATCCTGATTCTGTGCTTGAAGGGGATCTTGATGACTTCATTTTGAGCTTTCTTTCATCATCATTAGACAAGGATGAAGAATGACCTCTTAACCTTAATTTTCGGGTTCCCCTGGCCAGTTGATAGTGAAATTGGATAACTCCATCTCAGCTCTCAGCTCCATTTTATGGCACCGGGAGGCCGCTTTGCTGGTGCCTTATATTGCTGGAGAAAAAGCTCAAAGAAGTTATTTTTGGTCACAAGACATCATTCTTGCTAGTTCATGGGGAATAACATATAATGGTGGCTGAAGTTTCACCATCTGGATCATATCATTTATACGAAGTTGATGAAATAATATTTTTCGACTAAGCTGGTACTCCCTTGCTAGGGAACTGCTTTATTTTATCCATGATTTGTAATGAAAGTGTAACTGTTTTTATCAAAAAAAAAAAAAAAAGAATCAAACTGTGGTAGTGTACTTGTCTGTAACTGCCTAATCAATTGAGCCCTATCAGACATCAGTACGGTTAACTGCTACACAAGCAACATTCGAAAACAACAACATACCCAGTGTATTCCCACATAGTGGGGTCTGGGGAGGGTAGAGTGTACGCAGACCATACCACTACCTCAGGTGAAGTAGAGAGGTTGTTTCCGATGGACTACACAAGCAACATTATGCCACTGAAAAGTGAAACGTTAAGCTCAACATAATAGCGCTGTATTCAACTCGTGAATAAGATCTTGGTTGCTGTTCATTTCTAATCTGCCTTGCTAAGTGCAGCTATCTGTTTTTTTTCCTACTAGTACGAGTATGACTATCTAGAGCAACTCTGTAGCCGCTTATTCTTTATCGTCTACCTCCCCCCTTATCTATTTCCTACTGATTCTAACACTATAAACTCGGTAACTTAGGATAAAATAGAAAATTATGGGCAAACTGGATCAACTGCCAGAGGATTAGATCCAGCCTAAGATCAAAATATGGAAGGTAAAATCAATCAACAACCAGGTGTTGCACACAGTTGTAAATCCTGTTTTACCTAACAACTCGACTAGATTAGCAGTTCCTCAAGAGTCAAAAGATACCCAAAATTGCAGGCTAAAAGGAGAAGATCTTCTACTCATTTAAATCTCCAAGATATCCGGAAATGTTCAAGTGCAAATTATCTACAAATTTCAAGCTTTAAAATCATTATAAAGGAAACAAAATTGGAACTCCACGAGGAGAAAGAAGAAACACATGCATGGCCAAAAAGTAACAATAAGCTTGTATGGCTAGCTGCCCCATGAATCAAGAAAAATGAATTCCTAACCATGCTTCCTTCATTTTCAATATCATCCAGAGCATCGGCTTATTGTGCACAGATTTATTTCAAATCCAAAAAAAAGAAAAAAGAAACAAGATATGAAGAAAATGACCAAAAAATCAAAACTGAAAAAACAACAACAGTAGAATAAAAGTCAAAACCTCATCCTTGGACTCCACAGTTGGATGAGTATCTAATCTTCTAGTTTGAGAGTTCAGTTAACATAGAATTTGCAATCTCTCTGAAAACTGAGTGAAATAGATCAGATCTGTTTTCATGACGGAAACCATTTCTAGCTGAAGTCAGACAGGTTATAATGTCTGTTCCATTCCAAAGAGAGGCTTAGTGATTGAAGTGTGCAATAATCACAAGAAATTATTGGGATCGCATCTCATAACCCAATTACCCAATCCATATGCAGACAATGTATAGTAAAAACAAGGATAAGACTTAAGGTTAAAAGTGTTTTAATGATTATCTAAATTTGACAGATTTGATCAAACAATTTTAATCTACAGGATTGAACGTTTAGAAATCAACTATGTTAGGGCGAAGTGGAAGCCGCTTCAAAGAGAATGTTAGTAAAGACATATTCTCTAAGCTCTCATGAAACCGGGACATGTTCATGGCTGAAAAGAACAAAACCATGAGAATCATAAACGTTAAAAGGCTGATTGTGTGACATGTATTGTCTAGGTGTACATTGAAGCTCGACGGTTCAAAGATATCAAATTTACTGATTGATCGAGTGCATCCGATGCATGTTCACTACGAAAAGTTCAAAGGAAAACCCACTTATCCAGATGCAATCAGTCTTTGCTTGATGATCACATACTTGTCCGTAAAACTTTTACGAAAAATAGTCATTCCACATTCATGTGGGGATTGTTGGGTTCATAGTAAATGAGAAGTGTGAATGAAAAAATGGAGAAAAAACAAGTGTGGAAGAGAAAAATTGAGATCACACCAATATGGAAATTGAAATAAAAAATAGGAAAGCTTACTAAATTCTCCCACATTGGTGGGAGAAAGAAACTTTAAAGTGTTTATATTGTGAAACACACTCCCACATGGATAAGTGAGACAAGGAATAAGAGATGTCTCGCGCCGTCGTCGTCGCTCGCTCGACTTCGGATTTGAAAAATGATCGATCGATGAGAACTGACATAACTGTTTCAGAACAAACACACTGATTCACATGAAATGACATGATTGTTTAGGAACAAACACACTCCTTGATGAACAGACATGAATTTACAGAAAAGGTGCAACCTTTGAAGTGAACCATTGCCTCTTTTCAGAAGAGGCATGTTATGGCTATAAAAACCTGCTTTCTTCCACAGGTTTTGGTACGAAAATTTCAGAATACAAAATTACTTCTTGTCTTTCAAATTACTCTGTGTGATCAATCAAAACGTTATGTGCGTTAGAAGATATTCCAACCGTTTGAGGTACCGCTACAGTTGGTCTGTTTAGCCATTTTATCTTGGGAGAAAAAATTTCACAACCTCGGATACAGTGAGGGGAATTATTTCCTTAAGGAAACTTCGTGAATTCGGACAACTTGGCTATTTTCTGTTTCATCTTAATTTCTGAAATAATAAAATACACCTCTTGGAAAGGTCATTTTGATCTTGTGTTGAGGGTATTTGATATACTTCATTGTGTTCTTGTTTATACTTGAACTCTAGTTGAAATTATTGTTCTACATATACTGATTCTGTGTACCCAAAGTACAAAGGAAAGTAACATAACGTTACTTGGTACCTTTACTAATTAAACGTACCCAATGTAAAAATTGAAGTGTGCATAAACTAGCTCGAACACCATTATTATTCAAACAAAGAAAAATGAAAAAAAAAATTGCATTGGATAAAATTGGATGCTTTATTTAAAAAAAAAAAAAAAATGGTAGGGCAAAGCTTTTAAGTGGAGCAAAAGAAAACTAAAAATGAACTTAATGTAACACGGTGGTGACAAAAAGTGGAGAGAGAGAGAGAGTTCATCCTAATCCTAAGTATTGTTTTTGAGTCAACTAAGTAGATAAACCTGCAAGCTAGGTTTTGCATAGAGATAATTCTTTATATTGTCATTGAACTATTGATAATATCTCAGAAAAGTTTTTTTTATTTTTTTTATGATAAAAATATCACTGAACTATTACTTTATATCTCATATTGTCATCCTAACATTTTAACCTACTAAACTCACTTAATTAAGTTTAAATTTAATGAAAATTTATCAGATTATACCACCCCAAGTACATAACAAAAAATGGGTCTAATATAAAAAGCAATAAAATCCACCAAAATGAAATATATATTTTTAAATAAACAAAAATTAGACATATTGAGATGTTTAAAAAAAAATTAAAAAAATACTTGAAATTTTATAGGACCATTTAAAAGAAAAGTATACTCTCTCCATTTCATATTATTTATAGACTTTTCTCTTTACATGTTTCACTTATGGAATCAGAATTTAAAGTTTATGAATTCTGCATTTTTTATTAATATGTATGCATTCAATAAATTTTTAAAATAAATATAAAAATTTTAAAACATATACATTAAATTATCTTAATTTATATTTTGCTTTTGTTCACTTATTTAAGAACAAGGAGAGTATTAACTAATCTTTTGTCCCACTTATTCTAAGTTACTTGAGAAAATTGAAGAATAAGTGTCTTTTAAGTCTTGAATGAAGGATTGGTGACATTGACCAACAGATAGGGTCAAAAATTATTAGGAAACTTGATCAAGTTAATTGTGGACTTGATTAATATTTTCAAAACTTTCTAATCTTTTCAAAAATACAAATCAACCCAACCCACACCCTCTTCAATCCAAATCAACCACTCGCTCATCTCTCTCGACAGCTTCTCTCAACTCTCTCTCAACCAACAGTTCTGCAAAATTTCTCCCTTCAACCCCCGACAACAAATAGTTGGGCTTCGAGTTCCCCTCTTCAATTCAATAAACCTGTCTCTCATCCCTCTCTCGACAACTTCTCTCAACTCTCTCCCAACCAATTGTTCTGCAAACTTCTCATTTCAATCCTCGGTGACTTCAATATCTGACTACAAATAGTTGGGCTTCGAGTTCCTTTTCGACTTCAATCGACGTGACACCTTTGCTCTCCGGCCACAACAGCTTCGAATTCTTCATAGGTCCTTTTCTTCTTTCACAGGTAAAAATTTATGGCCTTTTTAGTTTTGAAGAAAACGAGGAACTTGAACCAACTTCTCTTATAGTATTGGTTAACAATTTCAATATTTGTTGCACTAATTTGAAATGCGGTCTGAATAAAACCCTAATTTGTGGTATTTCTTCTCGTCTTTTTTCGAAGTAAATTATGATATTTTGTTGTTTGTTGCATTTTTTTGAAGTTTGATTTTTATTGTTTGTGTTTATAAAAATAAAAGGACAATTTGGTTTGATTTGTTTTGTTCTTGTTCTCGGTAAAAATGGTGAAATTGTTGTTTTTTATTTAACAAAATCGTGCTATTGTTTTCTCCGATAGATTACCCATCTGGTGCAACATATTAACCGTCTGATGCAACAGATTTATCATATGATGCAACAGATCAACCATCTGATGCACTAGAGGAACCATCAGATTACAATTCTGATGCAACAGATTAATAATCTGATGCAACAACTTTACCATATGTTGCAACAGATTAAGCTTCGGATAAAAAATCTGATGCAACTAATTAACCATCTGGTGCAATGGAAGAACCATCAGATTAATGATCTGATGCAACAGATGAACCTCCTGTTGGATAAAATCCTACCAACTCTTCCTACAGGAAAAGTCCAAGACTTGATTTTTTCAACTGATCATTCATCTGCCGCGATAGATGACCATATGTTGGAAGAAATCTAAACAATATTGACCGTTGATAATTGTTCCAACAGATCACTCATGTGTTGCAACAGATGTCTGACCTGTTGCACAGACCATTCATCTTTCTCAACAGATGGGTGATATGTTTTGTATTGTCCTAACAGATTACTCAGTCGTTGTTACGGATTATTTAATTGTTCCAACAGATCACTCATATGTTCCAACAGATGATGTCACAACAGTTGTGTGATCTGTTGAACAAACCATTCATCTGTCTTAAAAGATGAGTGGTATGTTTTGTATTGTTGCAACAGATTACTCATCTGCTGCAACAGTTTGGTTATATGCTGCAACAGATATACTACTGTTATTTTACTGTTTTGCTTGTTTAATTTACTATTATCCCTTTTTAACGATGCATTAATCAAGAATAATATATTATTTTATGTTCCTGTTAATTTTAGATAATATGGTTCCCAAAAGAACAGAAACCGAATCAAGTCCAAGTAAAGGAACAAGTGAAGCAGCTAGGCTACATCCACTACTCTTTGAGCTTGTTTTACAAACGTTATCTCAATCGGGAGCAGAATATGATGAACACGGGGAGGAGGAATATTTCAAAAGAGATGATGCAAATGCTAATAGCCCTTCCACCGAAGAGCTGGTCAAAGCCTTCAGTATTGATCGTTATCCTGTGAAAATGCAGTGCGATGGTGCCACAGATTTAACGGGTAATTTCGTGGTTAAGTCAGCCATGGGAAAATCTTTCGACGCCTTCAGAAAAATACTTCGAGAACAAAAATTGGATGCTTATTTCAGGGACAGCTGCTTTGGAAAATATCTTGATTTGTCGGAGGACAACAATGCTCGTTTCCAAATGAAAATGGTATATGAACTTATCAAGCGTAGGTTTATGTATGAAAACAAAGATAATATGGATGAGGTGTGGATAAATTACTGTGGCATGCCTGTTTGTTTTGGTTGGAAGGAGTTTGTCATAGTTACTGGACTAAAATGTTATCCTCCTTCTCAAATTATACCTATTCTAACCCAAAAAAAGCACCCTGCACACCCAAAAAAGGCAAAGGCAAGTCGTGTGATCGTGATGAACTAGTGTCCATTGTTGGTCCAAGCTTCAAAAATAAAAATTTGATAGAAGCATTGAAAGGTAAAGGACTTTCAAAGAAGCACAAACAGCCATTGTGTTTGGTTTGGTTTGTACATAATATTCTTTGAGCGAGAGACGTTAACAACAACATAAGCCTCAGTTTAATAAAGCTCTCCGAGGATCTTGAGGCGTTTAACAGGTATCCATGGGGGTATGAAAGCTTCAAAATGACTGTCAAATATTTGTTGACTCCGTTAGCGCCAAAGACAGTCAACTTATATGGCTTCCCATGGGCTTTCATGGTAAATGTTTCTTTCTTCTATTATGATATCATTTATTTATTTTTTGCTCAATAATGGTTTTGATTTATTGACATTATTTTATAGGCTTGGGCGTTTGAAGCCATTTCTTATTTGAGACAACAAGTGAACTACCAGGAAGGAGTTTCCTGTCCAAGAATCTTGAGATGGTTGTCGGCCAAAACTGATAAAAATGCAAAATTTCTTGATCTCTTCAACCCTCGAAGGATGCAGTAAGTATAATTATAATTAATTTTTTCTTTTAATTAATGTTTTTTTTGAATGATCTAATCATCATTCAAATATATGTAATGATTTATGTTAGAATGTGCATCTGTCGCTAGTTCCGCCATCGAGAGTTGAAGATGTCATTTTTTCTTACTTTACGGTCTGTGCAAACTTTATCGGACCCTAAGGTCATCGACAAAATAAAAATAGAATTGTTTGGAGCAACAACCATTACAAGAAAAACAATTTTGGAAGGTGGGCTTGTTGTTGTTGATGGAGCTATTGGTGGTGGTAGTGGTACTGCTGTTGGTGCTAATGATGCTCCTCTTATAGTATTTAAAGCAAACCATTATGAGTATGATCATACTGGTTATACAGATTTTACCTCTCCCAGCGAATGTTCTGCATGCAAATGTCAAGATTGCAGGGCGAAACATGATGTAGTGATTAATGCTATTAATGAATTAACTGCTTCCGTAAAGGAATTGACATCTAAGAGGGGTCTCATTCCATCAAAGAGGATTTTATTTCCATCCGCTCCATTAGAGATTAGCGCTAAGAAGGGAAGGAGAGTAATTTCCAGGACATTATAAGGCATCCAAAAAAGTGAAATTGCAACTCCTCTGTCTGCGTGTTGCACTAAGCAACGTACAATATCCAAAGGAGAGCAACACGAGATGAAGAAGGTGAATATATTATATGTCTTCCAACTAAAAAAACAAACAGACACATATTTGTTTCAACAAATGACACATCTGCTGAAAATTATTAAACAGATATATACATCTGTTGCAACAGTTGACTAACCTGTTGCACCAGATACTTTATCTGGTGCAACATATGTCTCGTCTGTTTTAGCAAATCAAACAGCTCTTCGTACAACTTTTATTTGTACCAACAGACGACCTATCTGCTACAACAGATGATTCATATGTTGCAACGGATGGTTCATCCGTTAGAAATTATCACACAAGGTCTTCCTCATGTAGAAATTTGTCCCAACAGTTGATTCATTATTGCAACAGAAATATAATATGTTTGGGATAATTTAAAATGGGAGGAAGACCTGTTTGATTTGCTAGAAGAGATGAGTTATCCTTTTTCATTTTGTTGTATCTCCGTGATTAGCATTGACCAATTATGGCTTTCCAGATGGATGTAAAAGAAGCTACTGCTGAACAACATTGACAATATGCTACTCTTTTTATGAAAATACGGAGAACAGAAAGCGCAGAAACCGTACGCAAGCGACAATGAAGATCCACGACGAGCAAAGCCGAATTCCATAGCACCGGATGAAGAACAACTTGTTCATACTGAGTAGATTTTTATAGCTTGAGCCTATCAAAGCAATCCTTGGCAGTATACTTAAATTTTTGTTGATGTATTTGTTGAGATCTGTACTCATAATAATTTTTTTACATTTTATTTATTCGTTGACTTATTTCAGTTAATTTATGAAGGCTTCGATTTATTTTATTTTGTCTACGAATTTTATTTATTCTTTAGATTTGAACTTATTAATTGAAAAGGAATACTAGATTCAAATATTGCAACAGATAATGTATTTGTTGCAACAAACGACAAATCTATTGGAAAATTCGAACAGATTTAGACATATGTTGCAACAGGTAGGTGATCTGTTGGAATTTATCACACAGGTCTTCCCACTGTTGCAACAGATGGACTTTAGATAAAAACATCAAGATAATGCAACAGATGACACATCTATTGAAAAAAAAAAACAGATTTAGACATATGTTGCAACATATGGACTTTATCTGTTGCAACAGACGACACATCTATTGGAATAATCGAACATATTTATACATATGTTGCAACAAGTAGGTTATCTGTTGGAATTTATCAAACAGGTCTTCCCACTGTTGCAACAGATGGACTTTAGATAAAAACATCGAGATAATGCAACAGATGACCAACCTATTGCAACAGATAAACTATATGTCAGAATAGGTAGGATAACTGTTACAACGGATGGAGAATCTGTTGCATTATAAAAATTCAACTATTGTTGGACATAAAAAATTGTCACTACGTGTAAAAAGGTTAAAGTGAATTGAAATAAAAAAGGCACAACCCATCGACGGTGTTCAGTTCAAACACCTAAAATAAAATAGACATCAAGTAGACATGTTCATTTTAAACACGTAAAATAAAATAGGCATCAAATATGTTAGTGTCAGTCCTGGCACATTTCGCTGACTTGCCGTCACTTGGTCCCCAATGGTTATTTTTCCCCCCATTGCCTTATATATTCATCTTCCTCCTAAAATTTAACCATAAATTCCCAAATCTTCTTCTTCATCGTCATCTTCTTTTATCTATCCAAATTCTTCAAATTATTACTTTCATTTTTTCCAACTGACCTTGGCAATGTCGAGCACATCTTTCACTGATTTTTGTGATAATGATTTTTGATATTGTAAGTGCGGTCATGAATCTCTGTTAAAGACTTCTTGGACTCAACAAAATTCGGGTCGTAGATTTTTACTTGTAAGATTTCAAAGGTATTATTTTTTTATTTAATTAATTGATTAATTATTGACTTGTAATTGTTTTGTAATTGTGTTCTCTTTTTTATAGAAATTGGGTGGATGTGATTACTTTGATTGGTATGAAGAACGACACCCTTCACAAGCAAATCGTGTAATCTGGGGTTTGTTTAATAAAGTCAAGGCTTCTGAAGAGAAACAAAATCGAGCAAGAAGATACTACATTGTTACCGTTATTACTACTGGTTTGGTGTTGTTGGGCACATGGATATTGAAGCCTAATTACTGAAATTTTCATGGTGGTGTGTGTATTTGCTACTGGTTTGTTGTCGACGAGCACCTGGACATTCAAGCGTAACTGTTGGAAAATATCAAAAAGATTTAGGCATATATTGTAAAATTTAGGTCATCTGTGGAAATTATCAAACAGGTCTTCCCACTGTTTCAACAGATTAGACTTAGATTATTAGATTATTCATAGAAATTATCAAACAGGTCTTCCCACTGTTGCAACAGATTAGACTTACATTATTAGATTATTAGATTATTCAAACAGGTCTTCCCACTGTTGCAACAGATTGACAATCTAATCTATTGCATTATAAAAAACTCAACTTTCATCAGAAAAAAATTATTGTCACTACATGTACATGTAATAAAGTGAAGGGTGACTTGAAATTAAAAATTTCTATTTCACAGGCTCTTCTATATACACAGGCTTCAAGCGTCCAGTTAGTACCCCATAAGCCCAGACCTCTTGCAGGTTTGCCACAGCGTTGTCGCACAGAAAAGTCATTGGCTTGGCCATTTCTGTGCCGGTCAGAAATATTCGATGTGTGCAAGAGCGTGCGAGCCGTTCGCTTTAGCGGCATCATCTTTTGGAAGGATCATTCCCCTGTTTCGACCTTCAAAATTCCATGATTTCTTCATCAATACTTCCTCTGACAAATGATTCATAGTTTACTCTCCCTCAACAAGATGGGCAACAACACCATCAGTGGCTCTACGAGGAGAAAAAGACCAAAATCATCGATGAGAGGTACGTTGGAGTCATAAACATTGATCTTTCCCTCCTCGAGTAGTATCTCAACAGCCCGATAATGCATGTCGTTCACGCTAATGACTGCAAGAATCCTTTTTTCCTTGGTCCAACTCTTGCCGTGTGGATTTGGCCTGTCCCCTCTAACATATCTTAACGTTTCTTCTTCATCCAAGACCAACGTAGGAACTAGGAAATCAAGTCTCACACCAAGGGCTGACGCCTCTCCATTGAGTTGATCGTACCTATCCTTGAACTTCTTGCAGAATTCGAGGTCCATTATCCTATCGACAACGTCATAAGCTTCTCGGTACGTTAATTGCCTTTTCCTCATGAGTTAGAGAATTATGTCAACATGCTGTGAGATAAGAAGTCAATTTTTAAATAGGTTAGTAATTGTAAATATGCAACGGATGGTCCATCTGTTGCATAGGGTTCTCTGAATTAATAATCCAACGCAACTTATGCAACAGACGGATAATAATTTACAACAGAACCACAACCAGTTGCACCAGTATACCCAGCTGTTGCAACAGATGTGAAATCTGTTGCGTAGCTTCTTCTTCATGGGGTAGATTAGAAGGGCTAGGTTAGGAAAAGTAAACTTGTCTTGTCCTCGTACGGCATACACATATCAGTCATAGTATGGAAGTCTTGGGGGGGAAAAGGATGCCTGGGGTAATCTGGTGCGCCTGGCTTGGCATTCTTGGCCTGTCGCAGATCCTTTTTCTCTTCGGCGCCAAGTTCCACGTATATGTCCACCTTCTTGACTGGCCCCTAAACTTCAACAGTTGTTGGAGAGGGAGGAATTGCAATTTCTTTTGGTTTCCGAGTGGAGAGTACGTCTCTAATTGCTCTTTTCTTTCTCCTAACCAACGTTGTAGGAGTGTGTGTCTCCCTCACCTTCTTGGATGGTATGACACACCTCTTGGATACAACAGAAGGTGTTTGGGAGAAAACCTGTGCGGGAAGAGGGAGGTTGAGAAGGCCATTTATCATCTTAGTACTTGTTTAAGAGGATACACAGGGTCGAAAGGAAAGTGTAGCGAAATTAGCTTATGAAATTGACATGAAAAATGAAAAAACTGGATGAGATGCGAATGTGAAAGTGTATCCAAAAATGAAAATCCATCAGTCGTTGAAGAAAAAGAAGAATGGTCAAGAGGAATTGACCCTGTGTATCCTCTTAAACAAGTACTAAGATGATATATGGCCTTCTCAACCTCCCTTTTCCCGCACAGGTTTTCTCCCAAACACCTTCTTCTGTATAATAGTCTCCTCCACCAATTCATTCATATAAATTTGGACCAGGAGAATTTCTATTAGTTCTATCATTGTTTGCTACATTACGAGGCTTCGGAGGCCTTTCAAGAAGTCCATTGTGCCATTAAAACCGGTCCAATCACTATTGGATATTTACACTGCCGCAAAAAATTTGAACCCTTTCCCAAACTCAAAAACATGTGCATGAATCGTGTCATTAAATTGTAACGGGTTATCGACACCACCGTCTTGGAACCCTTCGACCTTATCAGTTCGCACCTATCAAACTAAACTGTACAATTCAGGATCTTGTTTGAAGGATCAGAGTCTAATCATCGATAAAAAATTGTATTCACAAAATTATTGCACTTTATGTGTCTTCACGGTAGCCTGATCAATAATATACATAACTCGCATGCATGAAAATGGGATCCATTGCACGCATCTTATTCTTTCTACCCCATCAGGACATGTCAGTGTTGTTTATTCATCTGCACGAATGTGATGACTATTAAAATAGAGGTGTGAAGAGTCGTGACTTTTAATCTTAACACATTCAAAACAGCTGATGAATCGAAATCTCCATTTGTTGCAACTGACGAATCAGCTGTTGGAAGAAATCAAAACATCTCCTCCAAATATATGGTCCATCTGTCGCAATAGATAATCTATATGTTGCAACAGATGGTAAATCTGTTGCGATAGACCTGACTTTTTTTTTAATTAATCTGCATGCATGTGATTACTTCTTTCTAAATATGTTTGTTTCAATTTAGCTTTCCTATTTATAAAATCAAGAGAATTTTATTATATTCTTTCAAGATTACCCCTATTATTAAATGACTACATAAAGTATATTATTCACATTTATAGTTTCTAATTATAATTAATAAGGCCAATTTGGTAAAACAATCACCTAATTTATATTTTTATTAATTGGTGTGCCAAGCCCATGGGGCCCAACTAATACGTAACGGAGGGACTATTAAAAAGAGGTGAAGACTTTTTATCTCACACATTCAAAATAGCTAATGAATCGAATACTCCATCTGTTGAAACTGAAACTAATGAATCAGCTTTCAAAAGATATCAAAACATCTCCTCCAACTTATACATACTGTCCATCTGTTGCAACAGATAATACATAAGTTGCATCAGATGTCTTATTTGTTGCATATACAAACCATCTATTGCAACAGATGGTAAATCTGTTTTGACAGTCATCTGTTGCACATTTAATCCATCCATTTGTTGCAACAGATGCTAAATCTGTTAAAAATGCTGGACGATCTGTTGCAACAACTCAATAATAACGGCTTTTATTGAGTCTCAAACCGCTATGAAAAGGTAAGAAGTAATTAGTGTAAAAGAAAAAGTAGCGACTTTTCACAGAAAACAAAATGCCACCAGTTTGAATGTAATTAATACAATGGAGCTGAACAGTCCTGCCTTTTGGCCTGACACGTCCAGATTATATTATAGGTCCCTCAATCTTCATTCAACTCTATTTATTTCTTGCATTTTTTCCTTTCGTGTGACATCTTCAACCACTTCTCTTCAAAGAGCATATTCCTTTCTCGTTGAGGTAAATTTTTTTCTGGCGTAAATTTACCAGTTGGTCGTATACGTTGTATTACATTGTGAACATTTTTCTTTACATTTGTCAATTCATGCGTGTTCTAGATATGGCTGATCCTTTTTCGGACATTGCTATTCTATGCGACACAGTGCGAGAACTTCAAAGGCAGGTTAATGACCTGCAGAGCGAGTTGGTCGCTGTGAGATCGACAATGTCAGAGAGATGTAGAGGCTGATGAGAGTCCTGCTGCTGCGAGTTGATTGACCGGCTGTCATTAATGATGATGATGATAATAATAATTAGAATGTATTTTTTCTTTTAGCGTATGTATTTTAATTTTTCTATATTGGATCTATACCTAATGTATTTTATTTTTCATTTAATGAAAAATTTACTTTTAGTCAAACTTTGGCGTTTTAATTCTTATTCAATTTTTATTTTGTTTTCTTCTAATCTAATACATGTTAACATGTCGACGGTTGGAGGCAATGTTGAATCCAGTAGCACTAGCAATTTTGGCTTTTGAGTTCTTTCAACAGTTGGAACCGATTGGTCATCTGTTGGGTTTCAACAGATTATCCATCTGTTTCGACAGATTTTCATCTGTTGGAGGAAAGCATTCCAGTTGTTTGTACAACTGTTGAAAATAATTGTGGTCTGCTGTATTATTTAAGTTCATGTTTTGCCTCATTTTATTGATGCACAAGTTGTTTAAAAAAAGACATTTTATATATAATAAATGATAATATTACGTTCACAGCAATGAGTTAAATCTATAAAAGTCCACAACAAACAAACAACAACACAAGTTTCTGCAATTACAAAGATCATGGTTGATTATTGTAACACCCCGTATTCAAGTACATGTATTGGCGTATTCAAGTACCCGTATTCAAGTACATGTATTGGCGTATTCAAGTACGTGATTGGTCTTATTTATATGGAATTAATTATTTATTTTATTTATACCGGAATTTGTCCGTCGATGGTTCCATACGAAGGTTATTGAATAAGCTTTCCAACGATATAAAGATTTCTAAAAACGGATAAGTTTCGGATATAATCGAGCACGTTCGAAACTATAAAACGGTGGCCGGGATATGGTGAATAGTAAATGTGCAGGAAAATTTCCTGCACACAAACTACTGAGGCCTGCCAGTTTTTTGGGTCAACTTTGAACGATCATAACTCCCTTAATATAATGAACTGCGAGAGCTACCACATATCAAAAGAAATATATTTGAGTCTTCTTTCCAATGCAATTGGTTTCATCCAAATCCAACGTCTGAGTAAGGAGTTATACTCGTTTTACTTCAGCCTCTCAAAACAGTTTTTTAGGATCAACTTCAAACGATCATAACTCCTTGTACAGGACGAACTGGGTGGCCTACTTTATATGAAATCAAATAACTTTGAATTATCTATCCAACTATACCAATTTCACCTAAATCCAATATCGGAGAAAAGAGTTATGGCCGATTTACTTTAGCCTGTCAAAACAGTTCACCATGGACAGATTCGGATTTACTTAAATTTTTAAGGGCAATATGGTCATTTTCCATCACCTCATGGACGAAAATTGGTCATTATATACATATAATTAGTCTCATATCCATCAATTATCATCAAATTATTGAAAATAAGAAACCCTAGCCTAATTTCAACTCCAATTATCTTGTGATTCAACCGTAGAAAATCCAAATTGATTCCGTAGTTGTGTTCACCGTCTCGAGGGCTTCGAGAAGCACCCCTTATTTGTGCCAACAGGACTTCGAAACCAAAAGGGCCATTTTATGGTAAGGATGTAAATTATGTTGGTGTTATTTATATAGATATGTATATATATATATATATATATATATATATATATATGCATGTGAGCATAAGAAGTATGTTATTTGATTGTTGTTGAAAGATAATTGGGAAATGATGTTGGATTATTCTTGTGCATGGTTGGATTATGTTGAATTGTGAAGGGATTTGGTATTGATGATGTGGTATTGAAATGATGATTATATATATATATATATATACACATAAACCTATTGTTCAAGTTGGTTTTTGGAATGTTTTGCAAATATTGGTTGTATGGAATTATGGAAGAGAATTGTGGTGTTGGGTTGCTAATACTAGATGTCAAACATTTCATTGTAGATAAGTGATTTGTAAAGGCGGGAAGTTGTGTTGAATTGGTATCCGAATCTACAACGAGGTATGTAAAGCATACTCTAACAATGTTCTTTGGCATGAAAACACCAATGTTCCATCAAATAAGATTCCGAGGTTGTCCATAAACATGTATTGTTCTACATTACCAACGAAGTTGTTTCCATTCTATAAAGTGTAAAAATGTTTCATTGATATACCAAAAGGCTCCTATTTTATTGTTGTGATATTGATGATTCTGAAACACATTGTTGATGTACCAATGAGTCTTTATAACATCGTTATTGTATAGAAGGTCTATTACTTGATTCCTATTGATGTATCATTGTTCCAAAGGTACTATATTGGCATGGACACTAATGTAATAATCTCAAAAGCTTTTGAACTAAGTTATTGGAAAGATCTCTTATGTGTGTTACTTGATATACGTGTGGGTGGTATCCCAGGGGCATAAGCCTAGCATGGGTCGATCCCTATTTATGTGTGTATGGGTGGTATCCCAGGGGCATAAGCCTAGCATGGGTCGATCCCAGTTGATATGTACTGGAGGCAGCCTAATGGTCACAGTACGGTACAGTATTGATTATTGTTAGGTGGTTGGAGGTTCGGGAGGAGGAGGTAATGGCGAATGATAATTGTAAAGAATGAAATGAACGAATGTATACCGTTCCACAAATGTGTTTGAATTCAAGAACCCAATTCAGATTAATGATAATGTACATGATCCTAAAAGTTTTTATGAAGTGTGGTTCACTTCTATTATGATTTATTCACTTGCGTCTGATTTTCTTGATCCCCCATATCACATATGATTATTTACAGCTTTACATACTCAGTACATATTTCGTACTGACGTCCCTCACGGGGGACCTGCATTTCATGCTGCAGGCACAGGTGCTTCAGCTCACTCACAGCATAGATAGGAGCCAGGTCATACAGCTATTGTTGGTGAGCTCCAGTTTGCTTCGGAGCTTTCCGAGTCGGTTCCTTATGTTTTGTCATTGTACAGGAGTCGTGTGTGGGCGGGGGTTTGTCCCGACCCTAGTTATGTCATGTATATCCTAGAGGCTTTGTAGACATAAGGAAGGGTAAAGTCATGGAAGTTTATATAGTCATGTTATATTTGTATATGTGGTGGCCCCGACGGCCAAGTATTATATATATATATATTTGTGTGTGTTGTGCTGATACAGGTAATTAGATTCTTCTATATGCAACGAAGTGCTGTCCAAATTTTTGGTGACATGTAAGTGAAAGTACAGGTATTTGAACGGGTTCTCCCGGGCCTTCTCGGCTTCGGGTGCCAGTCCGGTCCGATGGGATTTTGGGGCGTGACAAAAGTGGTATCAGAGCGGTTCGTCCTAGTGAGTCTACAAAGCCGTGTCTACGTAGAGTCTTGTTTATCGGTGTGTTGTGCACCACATCTATAAATAGGAGGCTATGGACATTTAGGAATTGTTTCTTTTCTTCATGTCTTAGATCGTGCGATAGAGCTTATATTGTATATGAAGTCATAGTTGACCACTGAATCAGTTTGTTTCTCTTATTATAGTAATGATGTCGGTTACCAGAAGCAAGAATACCGGTAAGCAAGTAGATGTGGCTGCCGGAGAGGGGACTAGTAAGTCACCCACTATACCAGCTAATCAAAGTGAGGCTCCGGCTGAGCATGCATCAGAAACTTCCCCCAGTCCGGAAGAAATAAGGGGGAGGAGAACTATATCCCCAGATCCACCTATTAATGTTGTTGATCAAGATCTTAGAAATGCAGTGCAACTTTTGACTCGTATAGTTGCTAGGCAAGCTCAAGGGCAAGCTATTCCTACTGCAGGTCCTAGTGGTATAGATAGGGCGACTAGTCTTCGAACACAGGATTTTCTTAAGATGGATCCGCCTACTTTTACCGGATCCGATCTTAACGAAGATCCGCAGGACTTTATTGATCAGATCCAAATGGCCCTAGAGGTGATGCATGTATCGGGCAGAGAGACAGTGGAGTTAGCCGCGTATAGATTCAAAGGTGAGGCTATATATTGGTATGAAGACTGGAAACGGTCAAGGGGCATTGATGCACCCCCAGCTACTTGGAAAGAGTTCAAAGAGGCATTTATTGATCATTATCTTTTATATGAGACTCGTCAGGCCCGTGCGGATCAGTTCTTAAATCTTAGACAGGGTCATACAAGTGTGAGGGAGTATAGTCTTCGATTTAATTCCTTGTCCAGATATGCTCCTAATGTTATAGCTACTATGGATGACAGAGTTCATCGGTATGTGAATGGATTGGATCCGTATTTGGTTAGGGATTGTACTATTGCTGCACTGAATAAAGACATGGATATAGCTAGGATCCAAGCATTTGCACAGAAAATGGAAGATCAGAGGCAAAGAAGAAGAACACAGGAATTTGAAAGCGGATCTTCTAAGAGGGCCAGATCTACAAGGCAGTTTATGGCGCCACAGGGAGGTTTTAGACCTTAATTTTCTGCTAGACCACCTAGGCCATTATTTTCTTATTTTGCAGCTAGTGCTCCACCACAGCATCAGGGGTTCAGAGGCAGTCAATTTGGGCAAAGAAGTGAGGGTCATAGTTCGCGATTAGTGGGTTACCAAGGGCAAGGGAATATGAGCCAATCGAGACCTCCTCGAGAGCCATGCAATAAATATGGAAGGTATCATTTGGGAGCATGTCGGCTGGGGACCAATGTTTGCTTTTGGTGCGGTATGTCGGGGCATATGATGAGGGAATGCCCACGAAGGGACATAGGGGGTATGGCACGACCTACGGGGTCATTTATTGCATCATCATCATCGATGCCTTATTCAGGGAGGGGTGCACAACCAATGGGTCGTGTTAGAGGTGATAGAGGAGCCACGAGTTCTAGCGGGGCTCATAATCATACGTATGCTCTAGCGGATCGACAGAATTTAGAGGCTTCCCCAGATGTGGTTACGGGTACGTTGTCTATATTTTCATTCGATTTATATGCCTTAATTGATCCCGGTTCTACATTATCTTATGTTACTCCATTGGTTACTGGAAAGTTCGAAAGAATACCCGAACTGTTAGTTAAACCATTTGAAGTGTCCACACCGGTCAGGGAATCTATTATAGCTAGAAGGGTTTATCGAAACTGCATAGTAACTGTTTGTGGTCGTGATACGATGGCTGATCTTGTAGAGTTAGAAATGGTAGATTTTGATGTTATAATGGGTATGGACTGGTTGGCGTCTTGTTATGCCACAATTGATTGCTGCACGAAAAAGGTATATTTCCATTTTCCAAATGAATCAGTCCTTGAATGGAAAGGTGAAATTAGCGCTCCAAGAGGTAGATTTATTTCTTATTTTAAGGCAAGAAGAATGATTTCCAAGGGATACATATATCATTTAGTTAGAGTAAGGGATACAGAAGCGGATCCACCAACTCTTCACGCTGTTCCGGTGGTAAATGAATTTCCTGATGTATTTCCTGAAGATCTTCCAGGTTTGCCTCCTGAACGAGAAGTAGAGTTTGGTATTGATGTAATACCAGGCACCTAACCAATCTCCATTCCTCCGTATAGAATGGCCCCAGCAGAATTACGAGAATTGAAAGAGCAATTGAAAGATTTGCTAGAAAAGGGGTTCATTAGGCCTAGTATTTCCCCTTGGGGAGCACCAGTGTTATTTGTGCGCAAAAAGGATGGTTCGCTGAGGATGTGTATTGATTATCGGCAATTGAATAAGGTGACTATTAAGAATAAATATCCTCTCCCAAGAATTGATGATTTATTTGATCAGTTACAGGGCGCCAAGTGCTTTTCTAAGATTGATTTGAGGTCAGGTTACCACCAAGTGAGGGTCAAAGAAAAATATATACCCAAAACAGCTTTCCGAACAAGGTATGGTCATTATGAGTTTCTAGTTATGTCATTTGGGCTAACAAATGCACCTGCAACTTTTATGGATTTGATGAATGGGGTGTTTAAGCCATTCCTGGATGTATTTGTGATAGTTTTTATAGATGATATTCTAGTTTATTCTAGATCAGAAGAGGACCATGCCAATCACTTACGACAGACATTGCAGACTCTTCGTGATTGTAAGCTTTATGCAAAGTTCTCTAAATGTGAGTTTTGGTTAAAGTCGGTGGCATTTTTGGGTCATATTGTATCTAGTGAAGGAATAAAGGTTGATGCTCAAAAGATAAAAGCTGTGAAGAACTGGCCAAGGCCCACAACGCCGACGGAGATTCGTAGTTTTCTCGGGTTGGCCGGTTATTATAGGAGGTTTGTTAAAGACTTTTCTTCCATTTCAGCACCCTTAACCAAGCTAACCCATAAAGCATCCAAATTCCAATGGAATGATGCATGTGAGAAGAGTTTTCAAGATTTAAAGAACAAATTGATTTCTACTCCCGTGTTGGTACTTCCAGAAGGCACCGAAGGGTATACAGTGTATTGTGATGCTTCCAGAATTGGTTTAGGATGTGTATTGATGCAGCATGGTAAGGTAATAACATATGCTTCTAGACAATTGCGGCCACATGAGAAAAATTATCCTACACACGATCTTGAGCTGGCAGCAGTTATTTTTGCTTTAAAGATATGGCGCCTCTACTTATATGGGGTTCATGTTGATATATATACTGACCATAAGAGCTTGCAATATATTTTTAATCAGAAGGATCTAAATTTAAGGCAGCGGAGATGGCTTGAACTATTAAAGGACTACGATGTTGATATCTTGTACCATCCAGGGAAAGCAAATGTGGTAGCTGATGCGTTAAGTCGTAAGGCTATGATGGCACCAATAGAAAGGTAAGGGATGGTTAAAGATCTTCACCAGTTAGCTAGTTTGGGAGTTCGCCTTCTTGAAACTCCGAATAAAGAGCTTATCGTACATAATGCTGCGGAATCTTCATTAGTAGCTGAAGTGAAAGAGAAGCAACATGCAGATCCTATTTTATTATAGCTTAAGGAGAACGTTCAG
The DNA here is from genome assembly GCA_030864215.1 of Capsicum pubescens. NCBI lineage: Eukaryota > Viridiplantae > Streptophyta > Magnoliopsida > Solanales > Solanaceae > Capsicum > Capsicum pubescens. The sequence continues at coordinate 171,691,255 of CM061539.1, read as the reverse complement.
AGTGGTGCGACCAAGGCATTTGAGCTTACGCGAGAAAGAGTACTTCAGTGCCAAAACCGATTGTGTGTGCCGGATGTAGACGGGCTAAGAAAGAAGATTATGACAGAGGCACATTTTTCAAGGTATTCCATTCATCCAGGATCTACCAAAATGTATCAAGATTTGAAAGATATGTATTGGTGGAATGACATGAAGAAGAGCATTCCAGAATTTGTAGCTGAATGTCCAAATTGTCAAAGAGTTAAAGTTGAGCACCAAAAACCCGGAGGCTATATGCAATGCATAGATCTTCCAATTTGGAAGTGGGACATGATCAACATGGATTTTGTTACAGGTTTGCCTCGTACAGCTCGGAAATTTGATTCTATATGGGTGATTGTGGATAGGCTTACTAAATCCGCACATTTCTTACCCGTTAAGTCCACTTACACAGTTGAAGAATATTCGAAGTTGTATGTTAAAGAAATAGTCCGATTACATGGAGTGCCAACTTCTATTATATCGTATCGGGGAACTCAATTTACCGCAAACTTTTGGAAGTCTTTCCAACGGAGTTTGGGAACACAAGTGAATCTGAGTACAGCTTTTCACCCTCAGACGGATGGACAAGCAGAGCGCACCATTCAAACACTTGAAGATATGCTACGAGCATGTGTTATAGATTTTAAAGGCAGCTGGGATGATCATTTACCTCTTATTGAGTTTGCCTACAATAATAGCTATCATTCAAGTATCAAAATGGCACCATATGAAGCTTTATATGGGAGGAAGTGTAGATCACCAATAGGATGGTTCGAAGCGGGTGAAACTCTTATGTTCGGACCGGATCTTGTGTATCAAGCCATAGAAAAATTCAAGGTGATTCAGCAACGGTTGAAAACAGCTCAAAGTCGACACAAGTCATATGCGGATAGTAGAAGAAGAGAGCTAGAGTTTTTGTTAGGCGATTGGGTATTTTTGAAGGTATCGCCAATGAAAGGGGTGATGAGATTTGGCAAGAAAGGAAAATTGAGTCCACGATATATAGACCCGTATAAGATTATTCGAAGACATGGGCAAGTAGCTTATGAATTAGAGCTACCCCAGGAACTCTCATCAGTGCATCCAGTATTTCATGTATCGATGTTTCGAAAGTGCATCGGAGATCCATCCCTTATTACTTCTACTGAAGATGTGCAAGTAACAGAAGATCTTACCTATGAGGAGATGCCTATTGCTATATTAGATCGTCAAGTTAAGAAGATGAGAAATAAAGAAGTAGCATCGGTGAAAGTACTTTGGAGAAATCAACAAAGGGAAGAGATTACATGGGAAGCGGAGGAAGCAATGAAATCAAAATACCCTTATTTGTTCAAAGGTGAAAAAGAAGTGCAAGGAGTGGAACTGGGACACTAACAAGTAAGTTTTTACATATGCATAATATCTATATGATGGCGTGAATTTCAATTATGAATTCGAACTTGTTTCGGCTAAATAACTACATTTCACATTCGAGGACGAATGTCCTTAAGGGGGGAAGGATGTAACACCCCGTATTCAAGTACATGTATTGGCATATTCAAGTACCCGTATTCAAGTACATGTATTGGCGTATTCAAGTACGTGATTGGTCTTATTTATATGGAATTAATTTTTTATTTTATTTATACCGGAATTTGTCCGTCGATGGTACCATACGAAGGTTATTGAATAAGCTTTCCAACGATATAAAGATTTCCAAAAAAGGATAAGTTTCAGATATAATCGAGCACGTTCGAAACTATAAAACGGTGGCCGGGATATGGTGAATAGTAAATGTGCAGGAAAATTTCCTGCACACAAACTACTAAGGCCTGCCAGTTTTTTGGGTCGACTTTGAAAGATCATAACTCCCTTAATATAATGAACTGGGAGAGATACCACATATCAAAAGAAATATATTTGAGTCTTCTTTCCAATGCAATTGGTTTCATCCAAATCCAACGTCTGAGTAAGGAGTTATACTCGTTTTACTTCATCCTCTCAAAACAGTTTTTTAGGATCAACTTCAAACGATCATAACTCCTTGTACAGGACGAACTGGGTGGCCTACTTTATATGAAATCAAAGAACTTTGAATTATCTATCCAACTATACCAATTTCACCCAAATCCAATATCGGAGAAAAGAGTTATGGCCGATTTACTTTAGCCTGTCAAAACAGTCCACCATGGACAGATTCGGATTTACTTAAATTTTTAAGGGAAATATGGTCATTTTCCATCACCTCATGGACGAAAATTGGTCATTATATACATATAATTAGTCTCATATCCATCAATTATCATCAAATTATTGAAAATAAGAAACCCTAGCCTAATTTCAACTCCAATTATCTTGTGATTCAACCGTAGAAAATCCAAATTGATTCCGTAGTTGTGTTCACCGTCTCGAGGGCTTCGAGAAGCACCCCTTATTTGTGCCAACAGGACTTCGAAACCAAAAGGGCCATTTTATGGTAAGGATGTAAATTATGTTGGTGTTATTTATATGGATATGTATATATATATATATATATATATATATATATATATATATATATATATGCATGTGAGCATAAGAAGTATGTTATTTGATTGTTGTTGAAAGATGATTGGGAAATGATGTTGGATTATTCTTGTGCATGGTTGGATTATGTTGAATTGTGAAGGGATTTGGTATTGATGATGTGGTATTGAAATGATGATTATATATATATATATATATATATACACATAAACCTATTGTTCAAGTTGGTTTTTGGAATGTTTTGCAAATATTGGTTGTATGGAATTATGGAAGAGAATTGTGGTGTTGGGTTGCTAATACTAGATGCCAAACATTTCATTGTAGATAAGTGATTTGTAAAGGCGGGAAGTTGTGTTGAATTGGTATCTGAATCTACAACGAGGTATGTAAAGCATACTCTAACAATGTTCTTTGGCATGAAAACACCAATGTTCCATCAAATAAGATTCCGAGGTTGTCCATAAACATGTATTGTTCTACATTACCAACGAAGTTGTTTCCATTCTATAAAGTGTAAAAATGTTTCATTGATATACCAAAAGGCTCCTATTTCATTGTTGTGATATTGATGATTCTGAAACACATTGTTGATGTACCAATGAGTCTTTATAACATCGTTATTGTATAGAAGGTCTATTACTTGATTCCTATTGATGTATCATTGTTCCAAAGGTACTATATTGGCATGGACACTAATGTAATAATCTCAAAAGCTTTTGAACTAAGTTATTGGAAAGATCTCTTATGTGTGTTACTTGATATACGTGTGGGTGGTATCCCAGGGGCATAAGCCTAGCATGGGTCGATCCCTATTTATGTGTGTATGGGTGGTATCCCAGGGGCATAAGCCTAGCATGGGTCGATCCCAGTTGATATGTACTGGAGGCAGCCTAATGGTCACAGTACGGTACAATATTGATTATTGTTAGGTGGTTGGAGGTTCGGGAGGAGGAGGTAATGGCGAATGATAATTGTAAAGAATGAAATGAACGAATGTATACCGTTCCACAAATGTGTTTGAATTCAAGAACCCAATTCAGATTAATGATAATGTACATGATCCTAAAAGTTTTTATGAAGTGTGGTTCACTTCTATTATGATTTATTCACTTGCGTCTGATTTTCTTGATCCCCCATATCACATATGATTATTTACAGCTTTACATACTCAGTACATATTTCGTACTGACGTCCCTCACGGGGGACCTGCATTTCATGCTGCAGGCACAGGTGCTTCAGCTCACTCACAGCATAGATAGGAGTCAGGTCATACAGCTATTGTTGGTGAGCTCCAGTTTGCTTCGGAGCTTTCCGAGTCGGTTCCTTATGTTTTGTCATTGTACAGGAGTCGTGTGTGGGCGGGGGTTTGTCCCGACCCTAGTTATGTCATGTATATCCTAGAGGCTTTGTAGACATAAGGAAGGGTAAAGTCATGGAAGTTTATATAGTCATGTTATATTTGTATATGTGGTGGCCCCGACGTCCAAGTGTTATATATATATATATATTTGTGTGTGTTGTGCTGATACAGGTAATTAGATTCTTCTTTATGCAACGAAGTGCTGTCCAAATTTTTGGTGACATGTAAGTGAAAGTACAGGTATTTGAACGGGTTCTCCCGGGCCTTCTCGGCTTCGGGTGCCAGTCCGGCCCGATGGGATTTTGGGGCGTGACAATTATGATTCGGGCATGTAGTTCTTTTGTGTCCAGCGCACTTACATATGGAGCACTTGTTTCTTCTTGATGAAAATGATTCTCCAACTCCACGCTTCCTTTTATATGTCTTTTTTCCCAGTTTGATAGTGCTCGGGTCAATATATGGAGGAGGTATTAATCTCCCCATAAGCTCTACTGGAACAACCCAAGATTCTTCGGGAGGCACCGGAGTAATATGCCCACTATATGCCATTTCATATTTTTTCACCGAATAATATTGAGAGGAGTGATCGTAAACTTCAGGTCCATATTTATGGACGTATTGAGCTCGAAGGGCTGTCATAGCATGTGGACAAAGTATTTTGTCCAAGTCAAAAACTCTACACGTACAAGATCTTGTTTGAAGATCGACCGTGGAAGCATCACCATGACCGGTGATACGGAATTTATAATTTGCTATTTTATGAGAGAATAACCTATTCTCCAAACTGATGTTCGTTGATATTTTCTTTTCGATTTCGAGAACAAATCGGGTTCTTTTTTCTGGGCACTTGAATTGCACACGCCTTTCGTTAAAAAAATTGCTATATTTCTCGCTTATTTTTGCAAACATAGCCTTGATGAAAAATTCTCTTTCATCGCCAAACAATGAATTCACCGATTCAGCTATGTTTGATGTCATAATATTGTACCTATAGAAAAGAATCACTTAGTACGACATCAAACTAAACTTGTAAATCAAACAAGATATTAAATTCATAAGAATGTACCTATTTGCTGGACAGAATGCCCGGCTCTATCTCTCGAAATCGACACGTGCAAGAAATTTTGCTACCTTGGGATTCACATCCACTATTTGATTGAAATGGTCTAAAAACTCCTCTCTACTATATGCTTTAGCTGCTCTATAAAAAAGGGTGACGACCCTTTCGTTATGATAGTTGTTTCGAATGTTCTCTCCAAGATGTCTGATGCAACAACCAAAGTAAGCTGAAGTGAAGAAAAGTGAACCCATCTTTGGAATACTTGGATGCCTATCCGATACAAAACATAATTCTTCGGTATCTTCGACGCAGCGTCGCAGTTGTTCAAAAAAAATTTATAAGAGGCATCACATTCCTTGTCCGCTACACAAAAAGCGACAGGAAAGATGTGATTCTCCGCATCCTGCGCCACCACCGCTAGCAGAACTCCATTATACCTGCTCCTCAAGAAGGTACAGTCGACGGTTATACCTTTTCTCAAATGTCGAAAACCTTGAATCCAAGCACCATAGGATACAAAAAAGTACTTAAACCTTCCATTTTCATCCAGATGCAATGTCGTCTTACTTCCGGAATTTGTGGACTCAATCATGTAACGGTAAGCATCCAAGACTTCATACCCATGCTTGAGTGTCCCCCGAACCAGGTCCTTGGCAATCCTCATGTTCGTATATATCTTCCAATAACTGACCAGGACACCCAAAACCGTAAGGAGTTGATTGGCTATAAGCCTTGTTGAAAGGCCTTTGCCATCGGGGAAACTACTCCTGAAATATTCACCGAGGACCTTTGTCGTGGTGTGTGGATTTTGGCCCGAGATGTGCTCCGAACCACATGTGTGATGCTTTTCATGTTTATGAATGACGAATCTGTCAGAACTTGCGTACTTCACCGCTCTCAACCACCACTTGCAGTTCGAATTAGCACATTTGAAGCAAAAGACACTGCTCGAATTAATCACCTTCTTTATTCTGAAATCTTTTTTCACGCAAGAAATAAACAAAGTGTTAGATAGTTCATTCTTGTCCTTGAATAACATTCCAATAAAAAAGTTGGTCCCGTCATCTTGAAGATTTCCAGATTGTGTCGATTGAGAAGAACTGCACATTGTATTGGTCGCATCAACGGGCGTAGGTGTTTGATCATCATCTGGAATATTCATGTCTAGATCATCCAACCTATCATCAAAGAAGTCTTCTTTTTCTTCTTCTTCTACATTCTGGTTCTCATTCTCTCTCATCTTTTCAACCATGTACACCCTAACACCGGCCTGGTTGAATCACTTAAATAAGAACGCAACCGAACCTGATCGGTTATCTTGAAAGGCAGTACCCTCTGATTTTCAAAGGAGTTGTGCATGTAGCTGATGGCGAATTCTTCCGGTTGACAATTCAGTCCACAAAAGTTGATGATTAAGTTCACAAAATCATCATACAAAACATCACTTTGGACTGTCATAGCTATCGTCTCTAGAATTTCACCCTCCTTCCAACGTTATACATATCGATTGCTCTTCTCGACCCAATGACCATGACAATCCACCCCTATTATTATTAATCCCTCCATTAGTGGTACCTAAATAAAGTCATTTGTTAAAAAAAGTTGATAGTGATTTCATAGTGCCGTGAATGAATCCCAACAGATGTGTTATCTGTTGCAACAGGTAAGTGATGAGTCGCAACAGATTCTTACCTGTTGGGATTCATGTTACGGGTCTGAATATCTGTTGCAACAGATGAATCGCATGTTGGAATTGATGTTATAACTAAATCACCTTTGAAGTTGATTCCAACAGATGAGTGAAAGTTGCAACAGATAGTTAACCTGTTGCGACAAATGACTTACCTGATGCAACAGGTTATTAATCTGTTGTAACCTATGTTGGAATCGTGTTCAGGTTTTGTTGCAAAAGGTAACTAATATGTTGCAACATATATGTCAAATGTTGCAACAGATGAGTCATCTGTTTAAACATGAATCCAACATATCAGTCTTTCTTTGAAACAGATGTCTCATCTGTCACAACAGATGATTTATCTGTTTAAACAGATGGATTTTATGTTGGATTCATGATTGGGTTATATCCATTGTTGGAAAACAACAACACAATAGTAGTTACCCAGATGACAAATTCAACTAAAAATCATAATTTGACTTACCAACATCTCCTATGAAGTAATGTCAAAGTGGAAAGTGATGTTAGAAACAAAATTTGACCTAAGAAATTGGTCAAATAGCAACAGTAGCGGTAACAACAACAACAACAAATGGTCTACAAGAACAAGATGAAGATGATAATGAAGTAGAAGATGATGATAATGAAGCAAAAGATGATGAATGAAGCAGCAACAACAATGAACAACAAAAATCGCTAAGAGAAATCAACAAAGGGTGAGAAGAGAGAGAAAGACGCCTTTTTTTCCCTCCATTTTTCGTTATATAGGCTAACATTTGGATCAAAGTGTAAATTTAAAAACTTGTGGGTTATTTTCAAATTTCTCCAACTTTCTTAATCCATAATAAAGTAATTGTCATCTCCATCTAATAATTAAGACTTGTGTCACCTACACCTCATTTTAAAACTCTTTTGTCACCTGTGGCCCAACCCCCCAAATTACTTATCGATTTATAGGACTAAAATTAAATTATTATTCATCGTTTTATTAATTCATTTGAAAGTATAATATAATAAAGTTCCCAAAAAAATTCTTATATTATTAATTTTAGTACTTATGAAGACACTAATAGAATGTATTAAAAAATTACAAAGTAAATTAGTAAATTATTTTTCTTATTTATATTTTTTTATGAAACGTATAGAGAAAAGTGAATAAATAATATGAAACGGAGAGAGTGACTCCTTAAAAATTTTTAAAAATAGATCCTATAAAATCTCATATTTTTTAAAAAATTTAAAATTATTTTCACCGTGTATAATTTGTCTTTATTTAAAATCTATTTTATTTTGGTGAATTTTATTGTTTTTATAATAAAATTTACTTATTGCCTTTACGCTAAAATCATTTTTTGCTCTGTATTGAGTTGTATATTTTAATGAACGTGTCATTAAAATTGAATTTAAAATGTCACTTAAGAAAATTAAGTGAGTTTAGTAGCTTAATATGTTAGAATGATAATATGAGAGACAAAGTAATAGTCCAATGACATTTTTACCATAAAAAAATATAAAAATAACTTTGTGAGATATTATCAATAATTTTTGCATACACCAAAGATCTTCTCTATCAAGAAGTGGGGCAGTGTGTAGACTTTAGAAGTGTTTGTGATGGCTACTGTTTGAATCTCTGTTTATCCAAGTTGTTCAATCAGATATTCCATAATGCCACGTGTTTGAAAAATAGTCTGGAACTTGAAGATTAAAGCAATATAATTGATGCTTCATGTCTGTAATGCAACTATTATATGGATATATACTGTTTTCTGTCCATATCCATTAAGCTACAGAGGTAAAACGTTTTTCAGGTTGCGGTCACATAAATCTTCTATAACTTGTCACCTCACCCATAGAGGCAGCAGTAGGGTTTGGAGAATTTAGTCCAAGACCCAAACCTAGTAATGGATCTTTATTCATAGTGATACTGACTCCAAGTTTGTTAAGTGCAGACTGGCACAATTAGTTCCATATCCAACTCTTCCGTGGATGGAGGGGAGGGGGGAGCCGGGTAACTTCAGTAGTTTTGAAGCTAAACAATGGTAATGTTTTATGCCCCTTTGGGGATATCCGATAAAATTGGAACGAAACAATACTAATGTTTATACAAGTAAGGCAGAAACCAAAGTTAAGATGGTTTAGTGCAAGTGCCCGTATACTACATAAGAGAGGAGAAAAACTCAGTATTGCATTAGTAGCAAATACTCCTATGCAAGAAAATATTATTTTCTTTATGAGCTATGTGCTCTCATAACCAAATACACATCCTCAAGATATGACTATGTTAAGCCTACAACAAATTCATTCCCTTCCATCTCATGCCAGATTAACATCTGACCACATGTGGCATCTGAGTTCTAACAAAACATTTATAACAGAAAACGAGAATGAAAAAAGCTGAGTTGTGTCAGCTGTATATGCCAAAAATCCCCTACTCAAGCATCTTCCTTTTTCCTTCTTACCATCTTTAAGCTGTTACGGCTACTACCTTCTTTGCACCTTTCTTCTCTGTCTTGAGAATTGGTACCACTTCAGGTTTTTCAACTCCTTGAATATCCGTAATCCTCAACTTTGTTAATTCCTAAAAATGAAGGAAAAAGAGGATGACAAGTTAGTAAAGTAAATAAACATATTTATGTAACCTTCTTATCGATGAATAGATGACTAACCTGTAGATGCCCTCGTGTTCGTCGGTAATTCTTCCGTCTCTTCTTCTTGAATATCAGTACTTTGGCATCTAATGCCTGGACCAAGATAAGGACAGATTTAAGTTTCTTAATCTATCTGAATTGAGATAAACTTGTACATATACATATTTTATTTTAAGGAAACGAAGTTATCCAAAGAGCCAAGCACAGAACCCTGAAGATCTGAATCTAGTTTCACACCTATGTATGTATTTCACAACAAAAGAAATCAGCTCAGCAAGCACCAAAAGTAGAATCATCAAAGAATAGAGTTACAACTACTGAGAAATGAAGATTTTGTTAATCACAGTAACCCCTAACAATGTATCAATGCATTAAAAAAACCACCCTCGTTATTATATCTGGCAAGTTAAAAAGTAATTTATGCAACACACCCCAAAGCATATCAGTATCTGTCAACAAATTAAAAACAAAATAAAGTAGTGATATCCTCCTCCAGGACTCCAGGTGAATATGCTATCGCTTGCTTTATGTTTCCAACATTGTTAAGGACAGAAAGTTGATGCATCGGCACATGTATTTCCTCCCACCCACAGGAACTAAAACTGAGATTGGAACCGTTCCCCGACTTCTTGTGTCATCCATTCATAGGCTCATGCTAATCTTCTTTGTATTGTCACAACCCCTAAAGGGACAACAGAACTAGCTGTCGTAAACAACTGGGAAAGAACTTTAAGATCTAGACCATGGTTCTTTAGTAGAACTGCAGGGTGCAGAATTATTTCATGTTAACAAGTGCTCTATTATTAGTTCCTCTAATATCAGTAATAATCTATCTACTGAAGACCTTATACTGCCATTCTGCCAAGCTTGCATTTTTATTTTTATTTTGCTGTTCATAAACTGAGATGGTAGAGCAGTATTCAACATTAAAGTCAATCTTGCAACAAGCAAGAAGAAGTGCACTCGATACCAAAAATACGTACTCATCTTAAATCATGTGTCTAGTCTTTCCTCGATTGACTGGATACCTTTGCAACAGTGATGAAAAATAGATTCTTTAAAAGTTGAGGAAAATTATAATCAAAGAGTGGTTTGATGAATTTCTGTATCCATCTTCTCAAACTTTATGAAAATGAGAGTATATTTATTTTTAATGACAATGGTGTCCCAGCCAGCTTGTGCGCACCTCAACTATTTTATTGGGTACCTGCTACCTACTACCCACAGAAGTACTGCTTAGCCCTAACCACCAAAGCTTAGGCAAATGAGAATGACAGTATACTAGTCAGAAAGGATCAGAAAACCCACAAATCAACATGCAGAAGGCTGGAAAAAAAGGTAGAGAGTCCCGACACTACTATCTTACATGTTCCTCAACAACAGCATGAACAGATGCACCGGGCAATAAGGGCCTGCCAATGATTGTCTGTCTTTGATCCCAGCAGCAGAACCTTGTTTAGAATCAACTGAACGCAGAACAATAACAGGATAAATTATGTACTCAGACAACAGAGTTTTTTTCTTTTTTTTTTCTTTAGGGGTTGGGGGGTTGGGGGGTTGGGGGGTTGGGGGGGGGGGCGTAATTCAACTTCTTTGTTACTTACCAAAGTAAATATTTACAGAAACCATGGCAAAGTCTAACTCACTTAGCTGTCCAGAAAAGTGTCTTGGCTTATTTTAAGTGATTTCCAAGTCAAAATAGTTTTTAAACATTCTGATAGTGTTTAGGTAAAATAAACAAGTGCTTTTAAGCACTTGATTTTAAGACAAAAATAAGTCAAAAGACATAAATTAGAACTACTAACTTATGGCTGTTGGCTTATGAACCAATAGCTATAAGCCCGTCCAAACAGGCTCTAACAAACAAACAAAAAGTATGCCTCTACTCAAGGGTTTGAGCTATCTTCTAGTCCCTAAGCAGACACAAAAACCTAAAACACACAACACCAATTCAACACCTAGACAAATAAAGTACAAAAGAAAAGACTGCAGTACACTCTTATTTTTAAGAGTGCTCCTGATATTGAATATGCAGACTATCTCCCTACCAATACTTTCCCAAGTCTCTTAATTTCTTCTAAAACACTAATTTCTCACCATCCAGATAGCATGAAATCCTAAGCAGACACAAAAACCTAAGACACATAACAATTCAACACCTAGACAAATAAAGTACAAAAGAAAAGACTGCAGTACACTCATATTTTTAAGAGTTCCCCTGATAGTGAATATGCAGAATATCTCCCTACCAATACTTTCCCAAGTCTCTAGCTTTCTTCTAAAACAGTGATTTCTCACTATCCAGATAGCATGAACAGTTTTAGCATACAACAATATAATATGAACTGCTTGTGAGTTGTGTGCTTCCTTTGGCATTCTGAATAGTCCACTATAAGTGATCATCACATGTGTGTGATAAATAGCTTAAGCAACGATATGTTCCATAACTCTCAAGAATCAGCCGTTCAGCGCAGTCAACAAACAAATGATCCCTTGTTTCACAGTGACTACGGCAGAAAACACAAGATGGATCAATATTGATTCCCCATATGATGAACCTGTCAGGAGTTTGTCTTGCAGATGTAACCAAATAGTGAATTAGCTTTTGATCTTGCATCATTTCTGGACATTAGACCTTTCCTTCAGCTTGTACTAGAACTATATTCTCTCAAGAAAACATGAACCACATTATACTTATTGGCGATAAAGTTGTTCCTCGCTTATTTTTGTAAAACTGACAAGATTTTTTTGAAGCTTGAATATGATAGTAACTATTTCTAACAGAACTGGAGAGCTGAAAAAATGAGCTTTAGAATAGAATCATAACAAAAGTATTAGTTTCAACAGGAAACCACAAATTCTTGCGATTTAAGAAACAATTAGTAGTTTCACAGGGAAACGAAGACCTCAAAGCATGCACATCTTAAAGATGTTCATTTTCAACGATAGAATGCAAGTCTCCTTTTTCTTTCTGTACCTTAGGTAAACAACGCATAAAACCCTCTTTTGATTATAAAAACTTCTTAATTCTCCTCCATTGGAACAAATAGTCTCATTACACCTATATATTACATTTTGTACTCTTCTTCTAAAGAATCTGATTAACTGATATGGTATGATGGGTCTTCAGAATAACATAAAAGTTACAAGAATTTGTAATCAGTATAATTACATGGAAAACTGTAACATGCATTTACATCGTACCTTTAAAAGAAAGCTGAAGATTTAAAGAATAAGTCAATGACTGAGAACATTTGCTTGGTTTTCAAGATTTTTCTTCTTAGTCGCATAACTAAAGAAAAGTTGCAAAGCTTTTTTTTTCGGGGTGTGGGTTGGACCTTACCCCTACTTTTGTGGGGTAGAGAGGTTGTTTTCATTGACCTTCGGCTCAAAAGATCTGCCTCGGTTAACAGTGTTTACTACAGAAAGACATCAACTTTCTACACAACATTCAGAAAGTTTAAACCAAACTCACCTTGTCATTGACTTCGCAGAACTTCAGTTTCTCCACAAATATGGAATCGCCATTGCTCACTTTAAACTGGTGGGAACCAATCTACATTGCACAAAAAAAGCCTCTTCAATCCTCATACAGCTACAGCAACTTCAACAACAAAGTAAAGCTACTTCATTTAATTGCAACACGTATACCACCATCCGCGTTGTCCACTTCACTACATTTTCCTCCCTACTAAGATACGGTACTGGACTTGGCCATGCCTTTTTAAGCTGGCTCATGTGAGACCAGTGTCATTTAGCAGTGCATATCAGTCGGAAAATTTGGAGAAACTATAACTTAAAGAACCATTATTTAACATTGGAGTAACAGATTCAAATGCATCATAATGAATACTGCGGATTGATGTAGCCAACTCCAACAAGTTTAGGATTGAGGTATATAAAGGGCAACCCAATGCTCTAAAGTTCTCACTACTGGATGTTATGTACTTTGATAATGAAAGAAAAATCGAAATCGTGAAAGGGAAATTTTTATTGTTAATCCAAATTCAATACAAACTAGCTATTACAATTGATAAATTGAATTGGATACTACGAGAGATAAGTCGCCATGGAAGCTCCAATCGTCACCTTCAATGGCGATTAGGGATAGAATTAGTCGAGAGGAGGAAGAAGAAGTAGTTAGGAAGAAGAGAGAGAAATGAGAGAATGAGAGGAAAAGATCGTTGGGATTTTACCAAAATAATTCGTTCCCTCCTTCACAATAGTTAACTGTGTTTATATTGAAGTGGACTGTCCGTGCCTCTCACGTGACCCTAATGTATGTCTCTCACGCGACCATTAATACAGGTCATGACAATCCTTCCCACTTAAAATCGATCTTGTCCTCAAGGTCATTGTTGAATACTTGACTAGCAGTTGATGATTTGGTTTGTTCCTTAGGAAGTATAGAGCACCCACAAAAATACCAATGCCAATAACCAACTTGCAGGTGAACGACTTGTTCAATTGAAGCAATCCAGAGCTGCCTATTATCGTGGACAATTGTCGATGAAAGAAATGAAGTCCTTGCCTTTAGAAAAAGTTCTAGCCAGTGTTCAACAACTGAAGCAACTTCAAACCGTAGAGATGCAATTGTATACCCTTCTTTTTTGAATTGAAGTTTTGAGACAGGGGAAGATAGCAAGTTTCCTCTCGCAAATTGCAAAATCCCATGAATGTGTTTACACGAGCAGAACACAGACTTAATCACCCTTTCGACGAAATTTTCTGAAGTAAGCTTTAGAAGAATAAGCAATGCCGACTGAGCCAACCAATTTATCGCAAAAATATGTCCATTTGCTTTGTTGTCACTCAACCGTCCTCTTAAGTTGTTGTTAGTTATTTCCTCAGAATGACTCAACTTGATATGTTTGGTGTGCAAACAGCTGCAAATGAACCTCCGGATCCATGAAAAAGTCGACATTTCACATCTCATTTGATCTTTATCTGCCACAACACCCGTCATGCTTCCGTATAGTTTGACTATCCTCAAAGGAGAAGTCCTGAGAGGATGCACATAGTAAGTGTTTAAATGCGGCAAGAGTAACACAAGAAGTTCATTCCTCTCAATGGAGACTGCAAAATGATACTTCCTTTCTTCCTTTTGGACATAGACTACAGTAACAGTAGCTCCATCAAACAACTGATATGACCGAAACAACAAGGGAAGAACCTCCACTGTATCACAACTTAGTAGACGTAATCGAGCAATAGTGCATAGTAATGACAACTTGAACTTAATAGGCTTCATATAATTGATATCAATCACATCCAAGATAGTATCTCCAGGGGCAAAAACTATAATAGTTCCATTATTTTCCTTCTCAAAACCATAAGAGAAGAAGTCAGCAGTGAGTTTATTAATCAGCCCGTCAGAATAAGCAATCAGCACATGTAGGAATGAAGACATACCCAACTCTACCCCATCAAGGAACGTCCATAGAACCTGTCCAATATCAAACCAATTGCAAATGTGTAAGCCTAAGGTACATCCAAGCCATGAATTGACTTGGGTCATTTCATTCATTTGTCCGTACTTTCGCAGCTCATCAAGGAGTGTGCTCCGAATGGTAATGTGGAGTTGAAACTTTATCGCAACCAAAAACAGATGGCCTACAACACCAAATATGGAGTCCACATGCCACAGAAAACAACCACTCCTTTGAGGCAACACAGAGAGTCTAGAGGCACTTGATCTTGTGGCCATGAACTCACAACTAATTCCTGGAACCCAACGCTGAAATATGTCCTTCACAGGTAATAAAGTGTGTACATATGACTCAAGTTGTAATTGTAGAATTTGGAGATATCCGCCAGGGGTTACAGCCTGGTTGCAAGAACCCACCACAGATTGGTTGTCCCCTTCATTCATTTCCCCCGAATAGACATTAAGACAAAAACCGCATTGGCAGTCAACACTACGTAAACACCCATAAACGCATGAGTTGCATTGGCAGTCAACACTGCATATGCAATCCTCACCCCAACTCTGAAATTGTTTTAAATCCACAATTATTCCAGAAATTCCATCCACAAAGGCCCTTCTATTGGCATTGTTTCGTTCAACCAATTCAGTCAAAGTCGATAATTCTGCAAACATCTTCTTCGAATTACTACCCACAGTCGAGACAGGTTCGTTCTCTGATACCAATTGTTATGTACTTTGATAATGAAAGAAAAATTGAAATCGTGAAAGGGAAATTTTTATTGCTAATCCAAATTCAATACAAACTAGCTATTACAATTGATAAATTGAATTGGATACTACGAGAGATAAGTCGCCATGGAAGCTCCAATCGTCACCTTCAATGGCGATTAGGGATAGAATTAGTCGAGAGGAGGAAGAAGAAGTAGTTAGGAAGAAGAGAGAGAAATGAGAGAATGAGAGGAAAAGATCGTTGGGATTTTACCAAAATAATTTGTTCCCTCCTTCACAATAGTTCACTGTGTTTATATTGAAGTGGACTGTCCGTGCCTCTCACGTGACCCTAATGTATGTCTCTCACGCGACCATTAATACAGGTCATGACACTGGACTACTATGGTCTACTGTATGCAGCCTTACCCTGCATTCCTGCAAGAGGCTACTTAACACAGCTTGAACCCGTAACCTCCTGTTCACGTGGCAACAGTTTTACGAATTACAGAAAACCGTAAAAGGCTAGGAAGGAAAATGAGAACCTGAATAACAGCAAAAACGGGTTCATATGGTTTGAAAACCCGGTCGGATTTCTGAAGTGGGCCGATCACCTTATACCCAATTTCTGCTGCTTCCTGTTCTTTCTCCTCTGGAATATACTCCCTACTGGGCTGACTATTCGACTCCAAACCCTCCACGTCGTCATCATCATCACAATCAGTTTCGCCTTCACTTTCATCCTCCTCCTCCTCGTGGCTATAGTTCGTTCGGTTCGAACAGAAATGCCGGTGCAACTATGAAAATTCAGCGTTAATTTGAGGGCATGGAATTGAGGGAGTAGAGTAGTTTCGGGGTTAGGGTTTTAGGGGAAATGGAATTGAGGGAATGTGGAGATGGAGAGAGAAGGTATGATAAATGGCGGCTTAGGGTTTGAAGGCATCGGCGATTCGCCATTGTTTACCTGAGCTATTCAGCTTATTGAGAGTGAAGGGAACTACTGAAAATCTAGGGTTTAAGAGTGAGGTGGATGAAAAAATTTCAATTTAGTTAAAAATTCTCTCCAAGCACTAAAATGCAAAAAATAATTAATTCGATCTTCACTCTTCTAACTTCTGAAATAATAAATATTTGAGACTTGATATTTTTAATAATAACGATAAATATTGTTAAAATGGAGAGTGGAAAGAAGAGTAGAAATTGTTATCATATCTTTTTAATTTTGATTAGCTTGTATCTATTTTAATTATTTCATTGGAAATACCTTATTTCTCACTAAAGCAAGTTTTTTATTAAAATTGATCTCCGACGTTCTATTATTTTACACTATATTCTGTAATTTGATGGAGAATTAATTTACAACGAATTCCCGTTATAAATTTTCTGTATTATACCCCCAAAAGTATGGTAATTTATCGCGATTTTTCGCTTATAGGTCAGGCGGTTGATCGACTCTTCATGACTGATGAGTACTGGAAATTCTTGTCACAAACTTCACATGAACGGCCAACCACTCCACACATCAAGTGCATTTTGCATATCAAGACACTGTCTATGGTGCCTGTAGAATATTCATGTGAAGCTCCTGTCACCTTCACATGATAACCAACTATGGGATATTGAAACACGCTCGATATTTACGTCAAATCAAGTAAGTCACAAATTAAAGTGAGAATATAAACCACTTGACAATGGTTGAGCAGTAAAAGCTTTGATGCAGGACAAACGTATACCATTGAATTGCTTGGTGCACACATCACTTGCAATGCACTATTAATCAAGATTCAGTCACCATAAAGTGAATATCTTCGTTTCTCAGTTCCAAGGGCAGAAAGTACATGGAACTTAATCTATGTCCAATATGTATGATGGTAACTTTTTAAGACTCCCAATTATATACAACAAAAAATAATAAATGGATCACCTTTCTAAAAAAATTGATGGAAAATTTTGATACCAACTTTCTTGTAAACAACAGCTATAACACTCATCTTGCACAGTTCCTAACCCCACAATCGATATCCTAAGACTTCGGGGAAGGAAAGAATAAGAATTTGACTAAAGAAATATTTATCTGAAGCTCTATTTACTACCCGGAATAACTTTCCTATGACGTTTGGATCTCCTTTCTCGACCACGCTTTGTGGGTATCTTTTTGACTGGACTAGTAACAAAACTTGATGTTGAGACATTGGGCTGAGCTGCAACAATTACAGGCGGTGGAGGATGAACAACCGCAATAGCACCAGGTGGAGGTGGGGAAGGCCAGCGCTCAAGAACGTCTCTATGATAACCCTGCAGAAATTACTTTGATCAGTTAGTCAGTCGATCATATAACAGAATTCTGAAACAAGCATTGCCAGGGATTCCTAATCACGCGTGCTGGAAGTCGCCTTTTCAGACAGAAAGAACTAAAGGCCAGCTTGACAACAGCAAATTTTAACAGAGAGGTGGACCAGCAATAGCAACTGCAAATTGCATTGCTCCCATTGATACCATTCTCAAGTGACCAAGTACAGGTACGGAAGCAGGCCTTTTGTTTTCAGATTCTATTAATGAGACTACCAATCAACTCAATCCAAACGGTAAAGACATAAAGATCACCTGAACCACAAAATTTCGCCGTTCACAATCTAAGAACATATTCAAAGTCCAATTTGTCTTTTCCCTGATTTTGTCTCTCACAATAGCAAAGCTAATTTGGTCTCTTGGAGTAAAGCGGTCCACTTCATTGAACCAAAGGCAGGTAAAGAGGTTGGAGATTGGAATATGCTCTTTTACAATCACGCATCCCTCGGGAACATCTGCAAATATAATAGTATGCTCAATTGGTCTGTTAAACAAAAAATGGCTAACCTAAAAAGGGATCAGTAGAGAGGAATTACTAATTAGAAGTAAAGAAAGATGAGATACACGAGTATCACACACTAACCACTCGTGATAGGAAGTTTAGCTCTAGTATATGGAGTTAGACCTTCCTTTTTATAGAAGTCAACCTGGAAATCGATGGACGCATTGTCAAACTTAGAAGCAGCCTTATTAGCCTCTGCTTCTACAAACACATCAAAGCGCCTGTAGTGTCTTGATATTGCAAAGCTTGCATTTTTTCTCCACAAGAATCTGACACAGAAATAAGAAAATTCAACTAGCGAGTTACGCATAACACAGAAGGATATCAGAATCAGAAAGTTTGGATTCAATAAACGCATCATTTATCAGAAGCACATTGACCTTCAAAGAAAGATAACTCCCTCTGATAACTAAGCCCAATCAGTCCTTTCACATGCATAGTTTTACACTTAGTCATGCACCAGTGAGCAGTATGACTTCTTTATCTCTGTAACGTGTCAACCATTTTAAAAGCTTTGCTGGGGAGTAGCAAAATGTATTGGACGATCATGGAAAAATTGTGAGCATGTCTCATACTAGGCATAAGTGCCATATCACACTGAGGACCATTTTGACAAGGACAGGCTCAGACTAACGATTCGAACGGGTGACTGAATTTAGGGCAACACACATCTCCCATGACGGACACTTTGTAAACAACTATTGTCTTCTATATCAACGGGTTGATTAAGGATGTGCAAGATGCTATGAATGAGAGCCGCCCATAACCAAGATGTCTGTAAACTATAGTTCAACTTAAGTTGGGAAACATTAACCAAATTCATGTCCAGTAACAAATTTGCTGGAAGAATAACTTGACCCACCTCGACGGCCCCAAATTATATAGTTCTCAAAGAGAAACTTGGTGTCGTTCGTCAGGACATGAAATTAAACCCACAGGAGACCATATGGTGGCTCTAAGCATGAGATTTGCTTATGTAGATATGAAAATGTAGGTTAAGGTTTAGACGTACCTTTCAAGTATTTGATATGGATCCACAACAAGCTCAAGTTTTGCATCTAACCATAGAGAGTAACGAGCATTGGGGAAAAGCCTGTGTAGCAAAAGCTTTGGGACCTGCAACGGCAACAAATTCTCACCTATACAAAATCTGTATACAACACTCCTTAATAGAAAAAGCATTCACCTAACCATGCAACAATTTGGCTATCAATTGGTTACCAGCTTTATAAAATCATTCAGTTAATACTTAATAGCGTCAGGAGGATACACACAAATACCTAGTGGACTGAAGGCTAAGAGAAATAGAAACATAATAACAGCAAGGAATGCAAATCATAGAAGGAAAAAGCTAAATACGTATGTCTCCTTAATCCAATAGAAAAGCACAAAGCTCCCTAAGGGAAGTCACTAAACATATGTAATAGGAGAGGGAAGTTCCCTACCAAAAAAGGATTTACTATAAACTTGTGGAAATCATGAAATGTAAATAAATCTCAACAGTAACTCTAGTTTTGGAAAATATCCTGTTCCCGCTATACATTCATAAAATATGATAATATTTCTAATGCCACCACCAGATAATGGCTGATTCCGTTTGTACACTAAAAGACGCGCAACAACAACTACTACTACACATAACTATTCAGGTCCTAATAGAAAACAAAGTTCACTATCATGTAAATTTTTTCATTATTATTGAAAAGATCAAAGACTTTCTCATCAATTATGAAGATACAGTTCTGGTGGCTAAACCTTAACTGCAGTTTTCCACTGACTTCTATCTGTTGAGATTTTGATCAATTTAAGACATCTCCATGAAATCTCTCTCTCAACTGCACTCATTTTCTTCAAAACACTCAAAGGAAACCAAAAGACATAGCGGTTACCTTATATTGATAGAAAAGTAACTCCTGTGCAATAAGGATCCATAAATGACTACTTAAATCTGAGAATTGCTATTCTTACATTTAAGTAGAATTAGTGAAAAAATGGAGGTGTAGAAATCACCACGTATCCCCTTAAGTCATTCATGTACTACTCTTGCATCAACTTCACAAAATTCTTTCCAAAACATCAATGCTTTCTCACATGCAACAACAACAACAAACCCAGTATATTCCCACCTAGTGGGGTCTGGGGTGCTTTCTCACATGCATAAGCATGAAAAGTAGTAAGAACCCTCATAAATAGCCATCATTTCTACTGATAATGTCTGCAAAGTCCCGCATTATTATGTACAACTAGGAGGTAGTTACCTTTCCATTTCGCCTTGGATCATTATACGGTAGGTTATGAACAACGACGATTCTCCATAAACCAACTCTCATGCTATTATCCAGTTCACTTGAATTTCTCATAAAGCTTTCTGTTTCCTCATCCACAAACATGTAGAAGCAAACATTTGCTTTAGCATATTCACTTATATTCCGTGGTTGCCGAATCAAATCAAAAGCACCTGGTCACAAATGGACTTGTTACAATAACAGTCAGCAGGTTCAGCGACTCAATGTGACTTTACAAGAATAGAAAGATCAATACCAAATATTGCCGATGCCGCAACAACACCTCGACAAGATTCCATCGCAAGAAGGTTAGAATCATCAATGTCAAAACCTGACTGATGCCCAGGCCTGGCTCCCCTGACA
Source organism: Capsicum pubescens (assembly GCA_030864215.1). Lineage (NCBI taxonomy): Eukaryota > Viridiplantae > Streptophyta > Magnoliopsida > Solanales > Solanaceae > Capsicum > Capsicum pubescens. Next base: position 171,670,351 of record CM061539.1, on the reverse strand, counting down.
AATCTGTCACAAGGATGTGCAGAAGAATAGAACAAAACACATAAACTCCAGAATCTGGCAAACTATGCAATAATGTAAAACATCATCATTAAGATCTAAAATGTAAAGTTACATAGCAAAGATGATTTAAAATTAGAAAACCTGTGACTGAAAGCTTTTTAATATTTTCAAACAGATAAAATATCACAGCCGCAGTCACACTCATGCACTCTTTCGTGTTCATAGAATTGCCAAAGTACAAACAAAAGGAAAAAATTTAGAGATAATCCCAGTGCACGCTCATGGACTATTGTCTAGATATATTGCCAAATGGGAAAAAGGAAAAAGGCATACCCGCAGTGCACACTCATGGACTCTCTTATATCATATGAATCAGTCCGCTGCTTCAGTGAAGGATACCCACCAAATTCTGAACCTCCAAACTCGGATTTACTCAAATTTTCTTCATGGATGTAAGTCAAACTGCTAACTCCGGGAGAAAAGGATGGTGCATCCGGCATTAATGCAATAGCTTGTTCGACAGGAAGATAGCATACTGGACATGCTGAAAGTACCAAAAGCATAAAAAATAACTGGTTAAGATCTAAAGCTTATATTTTCTCCACCCCAAAAAAAACATCGAATGAAAATATATTTAAGAGCAACATGTCATGAATAAACTTACGCCTTGGTCCAGTCCGCTTCTTATCTGCTGGGGGCGGTGGCAGTGTGAAGCCTTCACATGGATTCCCAGGAGGAAGAGTATATCCTTTAAAATATGCAGGAGGTGGAGGCGGGGGAGATTCTATTGATGCAATCTGTCCAACATCATTTTTCTCTATCAAATCGATACGCCTAATCTGTCCAGTATCTGGAGGAAACACCCCGCTGGTCATGGAGATGTTAAGTTCCGGTGTATCTCCACCACCTGCTACCATGTTGGAAATTCATCAGCTCATAAAAGGCAAAAATAAAGACAAAGGGAGGGCATCTCATGTATGTCCTAGTTCCCCGATATGGATATGGAACTTCCAGATCAAAGACCATTTCCTTAGCCATGAAACGGAAGATGTGATTGGACAATGTAAGAGAATCATAGAGTGTAAACTAGACATAATCAGAAAATCTCCTAATCTAGTAAAGATCTAAGGAAAAGCATACAATCAAAATGTCACCACGTGCAAAGGCTTCCGAATGTCGATATGATCTGACATAATGACATCAACATACAGAGACATAATCATTTTTGAAAATCCCACAGAAATTATGGCATCAGCGGTAAAAATAGACAGTAAATGAGATTGTCAATGTCATATAATTACTTATAACCAAAATGTGCCACATTAATATTTCCAAGGGTGCATGAACAACAGCAGCTCAGATTCCAGTCAGCATTAAAGTCAAGACAGAATTTTGTAACATCTATTTAAACTGAAGTGTTATTAGTGCTCCTATATGCAGAAAGCTAATAATGGTTTGAGACAACATCCAACACAACTAACTTGAGCGGACTCTTCACTTTCAATGCTGCACCCATATGGGATTCTCCAAAAATACACTACTTATGGATAATCCGAGACCAATCTGTTGACATTTTTGAAGAGTCCGAGCAACATAGTTCAATAATGGAACTAACTCAGATGCATGCTAGGTAATAACCAAGATTGGAGTCTAGAGATCAAACCTTTGCCAACATACAAGACCCACAAAAACACTGCAGCCGACACAGCACATATTAGCAGCATTCCAACCTTCTTTCTAGGTGCAAATTTACAGATCCAAAGAAACATCCCCTCTTTCTCCTTGAACATTTTAGGGAGCTTTCTTGGTGGAACAGGAGGTGTTGTTGCACTGTTCTGAAATTGCTGTTGTTGCAATGATCCATAACTCCCTGAAGAACGAAGACCCAATGACCCTGTAGTCATTGTTCTCCTCTCAACCCTTCAACTTCACCTCTCATCTGTTAAATCTCCCTATAAAGTTTGGATCTTTACCCAAAAAATGCACTAAATTCACCAAGAAAAAGGACACCCAATTCACCAAATGATGTCAAGAATCAAAATTGATCCTCCATTTACTCTATTTCGATCCAATAATGACACCCCAGTTGGCCAAAATCACTGTAGCAGTGTCCTAAATTGTGCAGAAGAGCTTGGCTTTGTTCACAGCAACTGAATGTTAATGAGTTAAATTACTTCTTTTCTAACACAAATACACTTATCCCACACCTAAACAACTACTACAAACACAAGAAATAAAAAAACAGCAATACTTCAAGAAAACACAGTGAAAAATTGGATTAAAAAGAATTTTGGAAAAATAAATGTCACTAAATTTGAGATTTGTGGGGTGGGGAAAAATTAGCACTAACGTCTAGGGTTTGGAGGGATAATTAAATCTAAGATCACAGTTCACACTTCACGAGTCTAATCAATTTAGGAGATTATTTTTTCCATTTTTTTGAATGATGTACCTGTGAAATTTATATTCAAGAAACAGATTAGAGGAAAATTAGCAAAAATGCAATTCAAAATTAATTAGATATGGAATAAACTTAATACTAATACTAATAATAATAATAATAATAATAATAATAAAAATAATAATAATAATAATAATAATAATAATAATAATAATAATAATACGTAGAAAAAAAGCTCAAAAATATCATGAACATGTAAAAATAGCTTACTTATGACATTTGTTAAAATTTTAACTCATTTATGTTAGGGTAGTTAAACATTGGGCGCATTTTTATCAACATCGTACAAAAAGTTTCATGTTATTATTTTATAAATTGTGATTTTGCAAAATAATTTTTACCATGAAAGCTCTTATTTCAAGCATATGACATCAAATTCAAAACAATTCATATTATTTAAGAAATTAAAAATCAAACCTACTAAAATAAAATCAGATGCACACCGTTAAAAAAAATTAGACTCATTAAAAGGGAAATCGAGCGCATTAATTGGATAGAGTTTGGATGAAATTTTCTTCTAATGGGTTCGACTTTTAATTTGGGATTTAAATAATAATATTGAATTTGGTGACATTGATCTCTAATAAGAAATTACGTGATAAAATTAATTTTGAAAAATTATCGTTAAAAAATAACGACATAAATAATTTTTAAAAAACTACAGTGATGTAAATAAATTAAACTTTTAACAATAATATAGACCAGTCATTTATAATAATTCGATGATATATTTAATTTTTTCCTATATTTTATAACGAATAATCATTTGATATAAACTACTACTATTTTATATCAAATGATTAGCGAGTATTATATTGGCCAAAGTCATCGATAGATACTCAAACTTGTTGTCAAAATTCATTTAGACACCTAAACTAAGATTTGTTCCTATCAAGCCCCTAAATCCCCCACATTTTGTTCCAATTAAGCCTTTTTTGCCCTATCAGCAAAAAGCTCAAAGTGTGTGTTGCACACACGCGATGACGTGGCAAAATGAGCTAATTGAAAGCTGACACGTGGCATTGTGGATCCAATAATTATTAAAAATTAATTATAATTTTTTTAAAAAAAGTATATACAAATGGCATTGAGGAAATTATTAAAAAATAATTCTAAAATTATTTTTTAAAAAAATATATTTAAAAAAAATTATAATTTTTTTAAAAAAATGAAATAAATTATTAAAAAATTATTTTAAAAGAAAAAATTAATTATTAAGAAAAATTATAAATTTGTTAAAAAAATGAAAAAAAAATGACGAGGATATAAATTATGAAAAAATAATTATAAAATTATTTGAAAAATAAAAATAAAAAACTGATTATTTGAAAAAAATTATATTTTTTTTAAAATTAAAATAAATTATTAAAAAATTATTTAAAAAATAAAAAAATAATTATTAAAAAAATTCTAAAACTTTTTAAAAAATGACATTGAGGATATAAATTATGAAAAAATAATTATACAATTATTTGAAAAATAAAAAACTGATTATTTTAAAAAATATATGTTTAAAAAAAAAGAAATAAATTATTAAAAAATTATTTAAAAAATAAAAAAATAATTATTAAAAAAATTATAAAACTTTTTTAAAAATGAAAATAAAAAATGGCATTGAGGATCCAAATTATTAAAAAATAATTATAAAATTATTTAAAAAATAAAATCCTAATTATAAAAAAGAAATTATAAAATTATTTAAAAAATAAAAAACTAATTATTAAAAAGAAATTATAATTTTTTTTTTAAAATAAAAATAAAACTCCCCCACCTACCCCCAGCCCCCAGCGTATTGTTTTATTAAAAGAAAAAAAAATGGGACCCCCTAATGCTTTTTTCCCTAATTAAATAAAAGAAATTATAAAATTATTTAAAAAATAAAAATCTAATTATTAAAAAGAAATTATAATTTTTTTAAAAAAATAAAAATAAAACTCCCCACCTACCCCGGCCCCCCAACATATTGTTTTATTAAAAAATAAAAAATTGAGACCCGCTAATGCTTTTTATTTTATTAAAAAGGGTCTTTAGTGTTTAAAAAAAAAATGTTATTAAAAAAAATTGGGGTCCTCAATCTCACTTGGCATCTTTTTATTTGTAAAATAGTAAAAAAAATGCTCCCCACGCGTCTCCCACGATGGCACTGTGTGCAGTGCCACATAGGCAAAAAAGGTCCAATTGGAACAAAATGTGGGGAGTTTAGGGGTCTGATAGGAACATGTTTTTTAGTTTAGGTGTCTAAGTGAATTTTAATAACAAGTTTGAGTGTTTATCGATGCCTTTGATCTATTATATTTTTCTTGTAGATAGGAAATATATGTTGCACTGTTATTATTATTTTCAGTCTAAGTGAGAAGTAGTATCTTGTTTTTGAATTTACAACAACAATAAAACCAGTGTATTCTCACATAGTGAGGTCTGGCAAGGGTAAGATGTACGCAGTCCATACCTCTACCTCTAAAGAAGTAGAAAATAAATTTTAGTTTTTGAATTTGATAAAAAAATAAATTTTAGATCTAATTCAGACTTTATGAAAAGGGGATTACTAAATATCCTATTAACTCTCTGAGATTTCATAAATAATATTGGACTTTAATTAACACTCCTCACACGTTCAAAACTGAATATTTGAAATTTAAACAAGATACATAAGTTAATGTTATACTTTAAATAAAAATTAATTTTTAAAATTGATAAGTCCAAAATTTATTGTTTACGTGTGAGGTTTCTTTTCATATCTTGTCTAATTAAAAGAGTAAGTTAATATTTTACATTAACTTTTTTTATTTTTTATTTTTTTTGGTTTCCAGTCTACATTAACTTATTACATTACATCTCATCAAAAACAAAGAGTTATGGAGGGCATAAATATTATTCATATTAATAGATATTTAGTAGTGATAAATATTGAAAAATATTTTTTTAATAATAATTAATACTAAGGGTAACATATGAAGAAAAAAGGTTGTCTTTTTTCATGAATTAAAATTGACAAGTAAAAATAAAAATTAAATTAGAAAAATAATGACAAATAAATTCAAACAGAGGAAGTACATTAGGTGTGAAAAATTTCTTTTAACTTTTTTGTTCAATCAGCATATAAATATGAGTTGTGTTTGTGTGTAACTACTCTTTAATTTGAAAAAAAAAAATATATACAAGCATAAATTAGACATCAATTCCCCCATCTAGAGAATTGTTTCAGCTCAATGATAAAGTATTTTTATTTTTTTGTCTGATTTTAAAAAGACCTATAGGCTTTATGTCTGATTTTAAAAACTCAACCAAGCGGCAAGGACACAAAAATAGATCATAATATATACTCTGTCCGTCTTAAATTAAGCGTCTCAAATTAAAATAACACATTAATTAAAAAAATAAATTAATAACATGATTAGTTTATCATAGGACTCCTATTAAATGATGTTTACATTTTAATTTGAAGAAAAAATAATTAATGCAAAGGATAAAACATGGAAAAAAAATGTTTCTTCTTGATTAATGGAAAAAAAAAAAAAAGTAAAATGAGAAATCAAATTAGAAAATTTGAGACGAGTAATTTGAGACGGAGGAAGTATCAGTATCACAGTGTAATATTTTTGCTCTATTTAAAAGTTTCCAGAAATGATATGGTACAAGGAAAATAGAAATTCAGCAAAATGATTAGGTGGACAGCCAGTATCGTATTCAATTGGACATCTTATAATACTACCAAAAGTCACCATTTACTTTTATAATATATTTCAAACACCGTCTTTTCAATTATTAGTTGATTATCATTATTACGGATACATACACCAGCCAATAAAAATTATCTTTTCCTAGTTTAATTAGAACTAAATAACCGATAATTTGGTTCACATTCTAATCATATAAAATTATAATACAGGAATTATCATTTATGAAGCTGTAATTAAGAATAACAAAATGCATATATGAATTGTTTATTTTAAAATAATATTTTCTATGTTCTCTAGAGATAAATTAAAAAAAAAAAAATCTTATGATACATTATATCCGGCACCATAATTTAATTTTTAAATTATATATATGTAGATTTATTTTATCTTTTATCCTATAAAACATGAGATACCTTGGCTAAGATATGACTAATTCTCGTATTATAGCTCCGAAATAAAAATAATATCTCTGTTTGTCAATCTAGAGGGGTCTTTAAATGACAGATTTTTCAAATGTCAACTGTTAGAAAATTATACAAAAACACTACATTTAATGAACGTTGAAAGAGAAACAAAAAGTACAAATTATGAGAATCTAAAAAGAGCTCTCTCACCTCTTGACTAAGCAAAACACACATATTTTTCATTTATTTATTTATTGATTGATTGTCCATCCGGTGTTTGATGTTCGTATTGAGGTCCGAACTAATCAGATTGCGCGTTGTATGGTCCATTAAGATGACAACGCTCCCAATAAAGTTTTTTTCATATTCAGGATCAAACCCTCGACCTCTGATTAAGAATTGAACAAACTCATCTACTGCACCATAACTCATATTGATCAATTTAATTTTCATACTTGCATAGGTTTGAAATATCACTATCAAATGCCAAACGTTATGACGTTCGATGACATTCATCATGGTGAATTTCAAGAGCACCATTCCTTTAAAAAAAAATAAAAAAAAATTGAAACCTTTATAAATTTATTTTAATTTTATATTTTTTTATAAGAAATCGTTATTTTTATATAGAAGATATTTTAAAATATCTTTTTTTTTCTTCAATTCAATTTATAAGAGATCATTTTTTTTCTTTATTTTTAAAAAATATTAATTCAACCAGAAAAAGCTTATTATATTGTAAAATATCGACAATTGTCTGAAGCTTATCTTATTAGCCATTTACTTATCACAAAGTATTACTCACTTCGTGTTAAAATTAGTGTGATTGTTTTTTAAAACTATAAATATTTCAATTATAACCCATATAAATAAAGTAACTATTTAATAGAAAAATTATACTCCCTCCGTCTCAAATTAAGTATCGCTATTTTCTTTTTGGTCCGTCCCAAAAAGAATGTCGTCTTTCCTTATTTGGTAAGTTTTTTAAAACACAATTACAATTTTACTCTTTGTGGTCTCACTTGATTTTAAATACTATTACTTCTTTTTTTATTTGTTTTTTCAATTAAAAGTAGTCCCACTTGATTTTAAATATTATTACTCTTTTTTTTTAAAAAAGAATAATTTTGTAACTTTAACAAAGTCAATATTTATTTTTTAAATATTATATTTGATTAAATGGTGATACATAATTTGAGACGAAAGGAATATTTAAAATAAAATAACCAAAAATCTCTTCTAATAAATATTTATTTAAAAAGTAGTTATGGAGAAAAATAAACTAAGTATTTCGAGATGGAGAATGGATTTGGATGTACTAGTAAAGTACGAATAAGCAATGACACATGTTTTTCACAAATGTCAAATATTTTGCTCTAAATATGTGTGTTACTTTGTCGTCCCCATGCAATTTCTTTTGTCCTCATCCATTTGTCTTTGGCCAAACTTTATTTTTTTCAAACACACATCATAACTATCTACTTATCCAAATTGTCAAATATTGGAATTGATAAATTCTAAAGATGAGTAAGGCAGTTGGAATATTTCGACATTGGTTAGTCACGGATTCAGAATTTAGGAGTTATGAATATTTAAAAGGTTTGAATATATATATATGGATGTTAAAAAATTTAAAGTTTTGTTTTGAAAATAAAATAGTTATTTATTTTCTTGACTTACTGAGTGTTTTTCTAAGGTTGTATTTGTATTTTTTTAAGATTCAGACGCCTGAATCTGAATGCAGGGCCGTCTTCAAGGTGAAGTCACCGAAGCAAGCGTTTTAGGCCTCTGATTTTTGGAGGCCTCATTTTTTTTTTTTAAAGCATTATAGGTTTGTAGTTTTTTTTTTAGATTTTTTTCTTTAGAAAATATCAAATATTTCTTAATATTTTCTTCATCACATTTTAATTTCTCTTAAGCTCAAATAAAAATATCACTTTAGAAATTCAAGATTAAAGTTGACAATCAACATTAAAAAAAAAATCTTTTAATACTCTCAAATCTAAAAAGAACATGTAACAAATAGAGGTAACTCAGAAAACCACACCTTCTATTTATTATTTTGATTAACGGGGCGAAAAAATTCAAAGCAACAATTACAGTTGAATCGAAGAAGTTGAAAGATAAAATATATTTCGGTCAAATAAAAAGATTTTACTATTTTATGAATGCATATTTTTCTTGATCCTATGTGATTGTTTTAGCTGAAAGAAGTTTTTCAAAACAAAATTTTAAAAATATTAATTAAGTTTTAAAAAAAATATTTTAAGAGATATCAAATGAATTAAGCATACTATTAATTGAAAAGGGATTTTTTCAGATAAATCAATTACAAAACAGTTTTATTAATAATTTTACACCTCAAAAAGCTATAAATATAGATTTATAAAAAAATAAAAAATTCAAAGCCTCATTTTACAATTTCGCTTTAGGCCATCAATTATGTTGAGCCGCCCCTGTCTGAATGCACGTCCGAATGATTAAGATGATGTTTCTAGATCTGAAAAATGAATGAATAAGATTATTTATTTTTTAACGGCTGAATGTACAAAAAAAATATATATATATTTATACAAAAAAATTGTCAAACTGAATGTATTTGTAAATACAGAAAAATCTTTAAGCGAAAGTGTTACTATCAAATAACTCTATTTGCTATAATTTGAATTTAATTTAACCTCAATATTAATGCTAGGCACTATATAAAAAATAAAAGAATATCTGAGCTAGTTGACTAATGTTTATTTCTTGAATTATTGAACCTCAACGTATTCAATTGTTAGATCTTTTTCAAATAGATTTTAAAATCCTGAATAAGCAATTATGATGCCGACAAAGAAAGTTAAATAAGTCTAACGTTGAATTTCCAATGTAAAATAAAATAAAATTATAGGATAAAAAATATATCCTCTGCATGGTTTTCTATACTTCCCCAAATTTAATTCAACGCTAATCAGTTTATATTAAGGATTAGAGTTTCCTGTAATGAACTGGCTGAATAATTTAAAAGTAGTAAGGAAAAAGAAAGAAATAAAATAGATTGAAGTCACCACTATTCTTTTCGTTTCTTATTAATAATGATATTTTGTTTTTCAAAGATCAAATTATGCAAATTTTGATTTATATTTCAAAAGTATATTTTTTTATTATTAATTTAACATGAAAGGGGTGACAAAAGAGGATTGCATACTTATTATACTTATCAGATAGAACATTAATATACCCAATATAATTTCGATAAATAATTGATTTCAATTTGTTCGCAAAAAAAATTCAATGCGGCGAAAATTAACTACAACTAAAGATAAATAAAAGAAGAAAAGTATTTTTTATTGATGAATCTCGTGAGTACAATTATGTGGATCTCTTGATTCTTCTCTCCTAAAACTTAGAAATGATTCGAGGGCCTTTAGTAACGTGTTTCTCGAATCATTGGATGGTTTCGATTCCTAGAGATGTATTTCAATCGTCGAGAATGTTGTAAAATATTTTGTCGCTTTGAATAATCTCCGAGAAGAACTTCATTGATTGCTCCTTGCAAAAACTTGATAGTCAATGCCGATGTCGCCAATGGTTGTCAAAGTTCTCCTTCTTTTCTGAATGTTATGTTACTCCTTATTTATAGTTGCAGGGAGTAGACCTGATTGTTTATGATTAATCGAAATATGTCACTTTGACATTTGATGATTTTTGACTGATTCTTGAATTTAAATGAGATCTTCACATTATTTATACATGTGGCGTCGTCTCATTGGTCTTGGATTTGACCGGAGTGTCACTTCACTTGATGAGTTTGGGCTTCAAGGTGAGATGAACCTTGATGAAAAATAAAATGAATTTATTATTTTCTTAAGTCCAAAATAATTTTAGATCCAATAAAATATAAATTAAATTCAAATTTTATATAAATTTGTTCCAATAAATTTTACGTATCTACACAATTTATCTTCAAAGATGAATCCAATACACTCTTTTTAAAAAATATGATACTAGTAGCTAATTTGACGAATGGGGAGTAGTAAACAGTGAAAAAGCTTCTTCACAGTATAAGCATAAGATAATTAGTAGTAGTATAAAACATTATATTATCAAATACTCCCCCGTTCCAAATTATTCATCCTAAATTAAAATTACATATTAATTAATAAAAATAATTAATAATATGATTAATTTATCATAGATTCCTATTAAAGATATTTACATTTTAATTTTTTTAAAAAAATAAAAACAAGTAAAATAAAAATTAAATTAAAAATTTAAAATCGATAATTTGAGACGGAGTGAGTAGTACACAAAACTTAAACGTCCAACACAAATCACCACCCACGCTCCCCACCCCCACCCCACCAGGGAGAAGAGTCAAACTTTGCTGTATAAGACTTTTCTTGAAGCTAGCAGCCGCCAATTTTCTTAAGCCACCTTCTCACTCTCTTTTCCTCTTTATCTCTTCACATTTGCCGCACATTTCTTTTTAATCCTTTTTCTCCCTAAGAAACCTTCCTACTTCCTTCATTTTTATAAGCTGACCATTTAAAACTTCAACAACAACAATAAACTCAGTATCATTATATTTTTATGCAGTAAGGTTTAAAAAATAAATAAAAATATACGCAATTCATATCACTATTTTCTGAGAGAATAGAAAAACTATTTTTGATAGACCCACCTTAAGACTGATCATTTAAAACTTATTTTTAATATTACTTCCTCCGTCTTATTTTATGTGTCGCCTTTTGACTGAGCATGAAGTTTAAAAAATGAATATTAACTTTGTAAAGTTTACAAAATTAACCCTCTTAAAGTTTGTGTTTTAATTTTTTTTTCTTATTAAGTGAGATCCAGTAAAAATAAAATGAGAATGTTGTCATTAAATAGTTACCAAATAAGAAAAAAATATTCTTTTTGAAATAAATTAAAAAGGAAATGACGATACATAAAATGAAACGTTGAAAGTATATTATATTAAAATTCAATTAATTTAAATTTATCATATAAAAAATTCATTTGAAGCAAATTTTTTGCTTTTTTTATTTCTGATTGACATATTTTAATTTAATATAAAATTTTAAAAATTAAATGCATAAAACTTCTAAATTTTATAATGTTAAATTAAAAATTTCTTAAATATATCAAAATATTCTTTAATCTCAAATTTTCACATTGAAGCAACTTCAATATCCTTTATTATTAGATCATTGAAGCTTCATTACCCTTCTTGTAATATTTCCCAATTTCAGGGGAAAAACAAATTTGACCAAGTATTGTGTGTCAAATTTACCTGGTGACTATAGTAGTTATTACTACAATGATATTTCCCCATTTTTTGTTCAGCTTCCAACAATTCTTTCTCCATGAGAATTAGCTGTGCTTCTTTCTTAAAATGAACCAACATCTAAAGTTTCTTCTCTTTTACCTGTTACTAACCATATTTTCTAGTAATCAATCAGTTGCACAAACTGATCTTGTCTTCAATGGCTTTAGGCAATCAGATGTGTCAATATTTGGGAATGCAACAATAGAATCTAGGATACTTACTCTTTCAAATGACACAACTTTCTCCATTGGTAGAGCTCTATACCCTTCAAAGATTGTCACAAAAGAGCCCAATTCATCCAAAGTTCTTCCCTTTTCTACATCTTTCATTTTTGCTATGGCACCTTACAGGGACAGGCTACCAGGACATGGTATAGTTTTCTTGTTTGCGCCACATACAGGTATTGATGGTACTACTTCTGCACAGAATTTAGGTTTCTTGAATTTTACAAACAATGGGAATCCTAGTAACCATGTGTTTGGGGTTGAGTTTGATGTTTTCAAGAATCAAGAATTCAATGATATAAGTGAAAACCATGTTGGGATTGATGTGAATTCTCTTACATCAATGGTTGCTCATGAAGCAGGCTATTGGCCTGATGAGAATAGTAAGTTTAATAGTGATGGTAGCTTAAATGAAGAGTCTTTTGAGACTTTGAAGTTGAATAATGGAAGAAATTACCAAGTTTGGATTGATTATGCTGATTTCAACATTAGTGTAACTATGGCACCAGTTGGTATGAAAAGGCCTAAGCAACCTTTGTTGGATTTTCCTCTAAATCTTTCTCTGGTTTTTGAGGAAGAGATGTATGTGGGGTTCACAGCATCCACTGGTGATCTTGCTCAAAGTCACAAGATTTTAGCTTGGAGTTTTAGTAACTCGAATTTTTCAATAGGTGATGCTTTGATCACACATGGGTTGCCTTCATTCGAGCTTCCTGAGGAGCCAGTTCATCGATCGAAGGGATTCATTGCAGGTATGACAGTGTCACTGTTGGTTCTTGTTGTGCTCACTGCTGTAGCTTCATTGTTTCTGATTAAGAGAAATAGGAGAATGAAAAGGGAGAGAGAGGATATGGAAGATTGGGAATTGGAATATTGGCCACATAGGATTACTTACCAAGAAATTGATGCTGCAACAAAGGGTTTTGCTGATGAAAATGTGATTGGAATTGGAGGTAATGGGAAGGTTTATAAAGGGGTTTTGCCTGGGGGTTTTGAGGTTGCAGTAAAGCGCATTTCTCACCAAAATAGTGAAGGGGCAAGGCAATTCTTGGCTGAGATTTCAAGTCTTGGTAGGCTAAAGCATAGAAACCTGGTGTCATTACGAGGCTGGTGCAAGAAAGATAGAGGCAGCCTGATTTTGGTTTATGATTATATGGAAAATGGGAGCTTGGACAAAAGGCTGTTTGAATCTGATGAGAGGAACATGTTGAGTTTTGAAGACAGAATTAGGATTTTGAAAGATGTGGCATCAGGGGTTCTATACTTGCATGAGGGGTGGGAGGCGAAAGTGTTGCATAGGGACATTAAGGCTAGCAATGTTTTACTTGACAAGGACATGAATGCAAGGCTAGGTGATTTTGGTCTAGCCAGAATGCATGATCATGGTCAAGTTGCTAACACGACTCGAGTTGTTGGCACGGTTGGATACTTGGCGCCAGAGTTCGTCAAGACTGGCCGTGCCTCCACACAAACCGATGTGTTTGGATATGGAGTTCTAATTACGGAGGTGATGTGTGGAAGGAGGCCTATAGAGGAGGAAGGCAGGCCACCTTTAATGGATTGGCTGTGGGAACTAATGAGACGAGGCGAATTGATGAACGCCCTCGATGGTCTATTGAGGACTAGTCAAGATTTTAATGAAGAGGAAGCCTTGAAGGTGTTGCAACTAGGCATGATATGCACGAGCCCAGAGGCCAAAGCTAGGCCAAGCATGCGACAAGTGGTGAAATTCTTTGACAGTAATAGCGATATCGATGAATATGCAGCTGAGGATATGGATGCTTACCTTCTGGAGAGTTTGAGATCAAATACAATGTTGTCCAATTTTACCTTGAGTTTAAGCCATGGTTCACATCCAACATTTGAAGAAATTAGAGAAGGTTTGTCATCTTCCATGTCAATTTCTTGGACAAATTCTCTGGTGGATGGTAGATGAGTTTAACATTTGGTTGGTTTTTGTTCGTTATCTTAGCTTTGATTGAATTGGCATTTGGCAACGCTGCTTCATGTACATTTTTTATATGAGGGATAGGAAAAGGGATTGATTGGTTGTGAGATATAAATGTATTCTTTTCTTTTTTATACCTTGATAGTTGTAGTGGAAGAATTTGTTCTCTCTCTCTCTCTTTTATTTTTGGTTTCCAATAGAGAATTTGTTCCTTATCTTTTCATATTACACAAGATATGTTGATAATGAACATATATGAAACTCACGGTATGACAACATTGTTGCCATGTGACCAAGAAGGTGATGAGTTTAAGCGATGGAAATAACCTCTTGCAGAAATCGTACTATAGACCCTTGTGGTCCAGAGCATAGCGACAGGTACAGTGTATCGGGCTGCCCTTTAGTATTGATGTTATACTTAAGAAATGATTATGTGCATTTGAATATTCTGGTTAAAAAAATTAAACATTACACAAGAAGCATCAGGCACCAGTGGTCTAGTGGTAGAATAGTACCCTGCCACGGTACAGACCCGGGTTCGATTCCCGGCTGGTGCATGCTTTTTTGATTCTTCTAAGCTTTTTTTGACCAAATGGGCTTATGTGTAAAAGCTCACTTCTGTTAAGAGGCCCAATACAATATCCACTTCTTTTGATGGTGTGCTCAGTTTGGCTCAAAAAGGTTGATACATTTCAGAAAGAAAATGAAAAAATAAATAGTCTCGTGTCATGCGACAGCATTTCGAGTAAGGTGCACAATTTTTATTTATTGCCTTTTCTCCTCTTATTTAATAACAACGATGATGTGAAATTAGATTGGCTATTAGTTTTCGATGGCTTGAAATTTTGTTCAATTTGATGCCTTTCAGGATGTTAAGGATCGGTAGATTATGTAGTACACAACAATATTTTGCTCCATTGATCCTTAGTTTTCCTTCAACATTGAAACGTTCATGTCAAATTGAGTGCGCTTGAAAAGTTGCGGGTGACATACATTAATTCCCAACACAGCATTGGTAACACAGTATAGGCTTTAAATTTTAACGATGAGTAGAAAGTAGCACTCCTGCTAAGAAAAGTTAAATAGTATTTGTGCTCATAGCATATGAGTATGTTTGATTATAATCAAGTAATCTGCTTAGATTAATTTGAAATCCAATAATGTTTTAAAAATCAAAATGTGATCGAGTTACCTAATGCATAGTAACACATGTTATAATAATGCTATAGTTCATTGTCACATAT
The DNA here is from genome assembly GCA_030864215.1 of Capsicum pubescens. Lineage (NCBI taxonomy): Eukaryota > Viridiplantae > Streptophyta > Magnoliopsida > Solanales > Solanaceae > Capsicum > Capsicum pubescens. The sequence goes on along the minus strand of CM061539.1, from coordinate 171,655,076 downwards.
ACTTAATTAAAAAGCAACATATATACATTTCAAAAATATGAAATAAAATGAAATAATGCAACAGACTGTTGTATTGATAAGGAAAGCTAAAACTTTGATTATTTTTTTTTTATCATATAAAATGTTGATAACACATGTTGTCAACAATAATCCTATAAAACTCACGAATTTGTTCCTTGTGAGTTGGGATGCTTTGAAGTTGCCCTCTTAAAACTCATTTTCAACTTTACCTTCAAAGATTGTTTAAAAGTAATTTCTTGGAAAACTGTTAGAAATATCTATAGAATATTATATTTTACAAGTTTACATGAGATAAGTACACAGTTATTATTGTATCGACTTAAAACCTCGTTAATTGTTCTTTACGGTGCTGCTTCTCGCTCTTATCAATTAAAGCATTATATTTACGCTATAATACTAAACTGTACATGCTTTCTATCAAGAAGCGGGGATAGCTCAGTTGGGAGAGCGTCAGACTGAAGATCTGAAGGTCACGTGTTCGATCCACGTTCACCGCATCAAATTTTTTCCGTCTGTAAACTTGCACATCTTAACTGGAATACATTTTTTCATTAGAATTTAGAACCTTCAACTGACATTTAACATGTAACAAAGTTTTCCTCACTATTTCAAAGCAACTCTTCCAAAAAATTTCAACCACTTTTCAAGTACTGTTATTACAAAATATAAATCTCTACACAAACTCAAACCCAGCTCACATCACACCAACTTAGAAGGTTAAATAACAAAACTACAAAAATGGAACATTCCAGTCTCCAGATCTCTACACAAACTCAAACCCAGCTCACATCACACCAACTTAGAAGGTTAAATAACAAAACTACAAAAATGGAACATTCCAGTCTCCAGCAGCTAACAGTTCCAAAATAAATAACAAAACTACAAAAATGGAACATTCCAGTCTCCAGCAGCTAACAGTTCCAAAATATAAATATCTATACAAACTTAGCTCACACCAACCAACTTAGAAGGTTAAATAACAAAACTACAAAAATGGAACACTCCAGTCTCCAGCAGCTAACAGTTCAAGCAACAATCGATAAACTCTAACATCTATGTCTTCCTTCATATAGTTCACACCACTTCAACAGCAGTGCGATGTAAATTCGAAAAATTTTCCAGCAAATCTACAGTAAGCATCGATGCCTTGGGCCGCCGCGGCAATCGATTTGAATAATATTCATCAGCTGATAATGGCGATTTAGAAGTCATACGTTCGACTGTTTTAAGCCACTTAGCTTGCATGTATTTTTGTTTTCTCCATGGAGCCATATGCATTTTCTTCTCCTTCATACACTTCTTAGCAGCATTGCACATAATCTTTGTTAAAGATAATAATCTCTCTATTTTCCCAACAAATACTTCAGGCAGGCATTTGACCAGTCGATTGTACTCTTCGCCTGCTTTTGCTATTTCAAACTCGGACCGAAAATTTAATTCGATAATTACCCTCACTTCTCCTTTCTTAGGGCTCGAATTATCCACCACGTCTATGAATGTATGATCACCTGTAACCATGATAAGAAACAAGTTCAGTTAGTTCGAAAATATTAGACAAAATTGATGAATTTTATATACTATCAATAGTATTCACCCTATTTTTAAGTTACTAAGTCATTCTTGTTATATAATTATGTCATCGAGTTAGGGATAGAGGTCACCTATTAAAAAAAATATGATTACACGTTTGTTGGAAGAAAAGATAAACAAAAGATATTTTAGATGTTATCTTGAAAGATATTGTACATCCAGTGTTCGTGTGAGAGAAAAGAACTAAAGCTGTCACAATTACGGTGTGCATCGGTCGGGTCGGTTCGATTTTACATATTATTGGTTCGGTTTATCGATTTTTTATTTTTAAATATATAAAACCAATAACCAACCAATAAGATATTTTCTTATCGGTTTCGGTTTATCGATTTTTGGTCCTTAACGGTTCGATTTTCGGTTTAACCAATAAGAAAATACTTATAAAATAGAAATAACAACAACTAACATAAAAAAATGAAATCTTAATTACCGTCAAAACCTACGCAATGTATTTTAGTTTACAAGAATTTTCAAACTTGAACTGAATGTTAGTTAGGAAAAAAATTGAATCCTAATTGTTGGAAGCTTTAAATGCTTCAAGCTTTTCATTACGCTAATAGCCGAACTTTATATTGTGATGCCTTTGTTGCCCTAAATAAGTTAATACTTTGTGAATCAATGAATTGTGAATTAATAGTGCATATAATCTAAATACATACACATATCTATATATATCTCTACATATAGAGAGAGATAAAGAGAGAGAAATTTATATATATAACATAAATAGGGATAAAACAATAACTTGGTGTATCCTTATTGGGTTATCGGTTTAACCGATAACCCAATAAGCTAAAACTGATACCGAACCGTTTACCCAATAAATTTTTTTTATAAAACCAATAAAAAACCGTTAACCCAATACCAATAACCCAATAACATTTTTATCGATTCAATTTATCTGTCGGTTCGATTTTTGCACAGCCCTAGTCACAATGAATATTTATAACAAAAAATATTATCCTTTTATTACTTGATAAATCTTTTCCAAATGGCAAATGACATCTATAATCTATAATATATTAAAAGTGTGAAGACACTTCGAAAAGTGATTTGAACTTTTTGCCCTTCATTAAAAGATCATTCTCTAGACAAAACTGTCTTTTCACTATTTTCTTCAATTTATTATTTAATTATTATTTATTAACTAGACTCCTAAAATATATGAACTCCTAAAATATATGAAAAGAGAATCAATTAATATTTTTCTTTGTACTGATCAATTAAAAAATACTCCTAAAATACGATAGAAAAATACTCCATAGAAATTTCTATATATTAACCTCTTTATCGTATTATTTTTTCTACACAAACTTTTCAATTAATTCCTTCCAATAATTTAGTGTCGAAGAATTCTCAAATTTCAAATGAAGACCATCATCACTGTTGTGCTTAAGCTAGATTTGCATGATGAAGAACATGCTAGAAAAGTTGAACAATTCATTCGTCAATTTAAAGGTAATTCATTTTAATTAATTAAACATCATTATGTGTAGATTAATTAACAAGAAATTTTTGGTAAAAATTAGGTTTAATCAAAAGATGAATGTCGATCGGCTTAACAAAGTTTTTGGTAAAGGTTAATTTTAATTAAATAAATTCTCCAAAAGATGTTGAATTTAATTCTTATATTTATCTTTATTATTTAAACAAATATCCTATTTAGTGTAAAATTTAAACTCAATAAAGTGAGGTACACGCGCGAGACGCGTACACCTAAACTAGTGTATAAAAAAACGTCTATGTCAAAAATATTATACTAATTAATATTCTAATTAAAGAAGAATATTATAATTAATTTACCTGAGGGGATATGTGGTGAGCTCCTCCACTTGGACTTGCAAATTGCAGAGTTGAAACCAGCATTTTGTAGTCGACTGCACACCTCTTTCATTAGACAATTTTGGCAACTAATGTTGTTGATCATTTTCCAGCTGCAATTACATTTATAGTACCCATTTCCTGATACTTCCTTTAAGGTTTCTTTAGTAATTCTTCGGATTTCCGATTCTAATGTTGTTGTCCGGCATAATACTGACTGCAACAATAATAAAATATTAGTTAATTTCTAAGATATTCCCAATTAGAATTGTTTTTTTCTTTTTTTTTTAAAAAAAAAGATGAGGAAGACCCTTTAGGTCTAGAAATCTCTTCCCCCCCCCCCCCCCCCCCTCTTCTGCTTTAACTTTTCAATTTTCACCATATCGTCTACAATATATGAACCTTGGTCAAGATCATTTGTAGCATGGAGATTATAATATGGGGTACAAGTATAGGTTAAATAAAGACTGGGATCGACTCATAGTTGACAAAATTGATTATGATACTATTAAGATAAAAAAAAAAAAATAATAGACTTTCACCAGTCTATAATTCAATTGGAAAACTATCTCATAAGATGAGAATTCACAAACTTATATACAAATTAGACTCTATGGTACTATTATGATTAGAATTCACAAACTTATATACAAATTAGACAATATGGGACTTATCATGATTAGAATTCACAAACTTAAACAACAACAAACATGCACGATTAACGTTTATTTATAAGTGAAAAAGTTAATTATTATTTTTTGGTTCAAAAGAACAGTTAAAAAAAAAAGAGAAGGAAATTAATTTTTACAAAAAAACACAAAAATAATTGTAAAGAAAGAAGAAGGCAAAACCATTATTATGCATTTCCATTAGTTCATGAGAAATGAATATAAGAAAAAGGGGAGTTACGTTGAAACTTACTTGCAAAAGCTGATGTTGAGTTTCCCAGAATTGACTATCTTCAACATTTTCACTATTATTATCGTCTTTCTCCTCATTCTCATCTTCTTCTACATAATAATTAACATCATCACTAACACTTTCTAGTGATGACCCTTGATGACCCTCTTCATCAAGAAAACTAAACACAGTATCTGAAATATTTATCGTATGGTCGCCGGAAAGTTCACCTTCCCGGTTGTGACACGTCAAAATCCGGTGACTTAGAGGTCTCCTAGCCATAATTCCGACCATATGGCCTCTAAATTCTTTAATGGGATGAAGTAAATAAAAGCTCTCAGATCCCAAAATAATTTTTGTTATGTGAATATTTAATGTTGGGAACCACTGGTTTTATATAGGTGTGACCATGCCCAGAAATAGGGGACCCATAAGTCTGACGTGGCAGTGGAAGATTCAAGAAAAACGAGAAGTGGAGCCCATATTCCATACATGACTCATCGGAATACAGAAGTACACCAAGAAGAGAAAAACATGGATCCACGTCAGTCTGTGTCAATTATTTCTCCAAAACAAAAAAATAATTTTGAATTATTTCTCAAAATTTCAGCTTTTAATTCTTTTTTATTGATATACATTCGAACTAGTGAAGTTGTTAACATGTGATTAAAAAATTAAGAGTTTAAATTTTAAAGTTAGCTTCTGACAGAAATGTATATATTTGAACATCGTGAACATTCAAATGAAAGTGTTATTAAGAGAGTTGATAAATTCAATCTATAAGATAATAGTAAAAATAACATAAATTTAAATATTTTAATTATTAATATGTTTAAATTTGAGTTAATTATTAATTTACTTATTTATTAGCGAGTTTATTTCAAATTTCAATCAATTTATTTAGCCGATCAAAAGTTGCGGTAAGACGTAATTCAAAGTAGCAGTGACATCTGACGAACAGTTGGGAAGTCCAAGTTTATCTGATTTTACTATGTTTTGTATATCATCATAAATAAAATAAAATAATTTTATTTTACTAAATATTTAAAAACTGTAATAAATGAATAACCAAATTAAATTATAACTTTCACTTCAGTTCAATCTATTTTAATTCGCTAAAATTTAATTCGAAGTTTATCGGATGTTGTAGGGTGGGTCCAGCTTGCTTCTTCACCTAAATACAGATAATGTTTTTGGAGCTTGGAGGGGTACCACCACTTACAGATGCTAATAATAATAATTGAATTTTACCTTTTAGTTTATTAAAAAGCATATTATTGTTTATTCATCATGAGAATATGTTGTGATTTGATGATTAATGGAGAAATGCGCGGCGTACTGTCCATGGTTTCGTTAATTATCTCGAATTTGGACGAAATCGCCTATGGATAATTTATTTATTTAAGAGAAATCCAGAAGATCATAATTAGTTTATTGGACCAGTAAAAGTAATTGATACAGACAAAGTTGACCATATCATTTTATCTGTTATTTAAGGTTGAGTAATTAGTAGTAGTAAAAAGATTTTGAAAACTGTTTGGATACCGTACCATACTTGTTTATGTTTGGTTAACTCATTTGAATTTTGTTTTTAATATATATAATTTATGCTTGTTTAATATTATCAAAAAATACATTCAAGTGTTAAATTACGAAAAAGGAAATTACTATTATTAATTTTTAATAAATTTAATAGATATGAATTTTTTATATGAGTAATCTTGTCCGAAGAATTAAACATACTTTCTTTGTGGATTTTTTCATTCTTTAATTTTTTTTTCTAATAAATAAATACTTTTGATATTTTAGAAAATTTAGGCTAAATTGATCATTATTTCAACGGATTGAATAATTGATACAAAGTATACATTCTATTCCTCTCTTCATGTGGTTTTTAAATCTTCCATTACAAATTTGATTAGATTAATATGCGAGGTTGATTATTTAGATGTTCACTTCATTAATAAGTAATAATTATTTTAGAAAAGTCATATTTTTTCTTGATTTATAATTTTCTCCAATAAAGAAATATTACTTTCTTGCAATAAATCAATTCAAACATGCGTGTAAAATTGCAATTCTAGAGACCCCCCTTAGCTAAGCCTCTTCACTTTCGTTTCAACTCTTCCCAACTTAAAGAGTTATAACTAATCTTGAATTTTTATTGTACCTTCTCGTTCATTCTAATTTTGCAATATTTCTCGCAAATTTTAAACGTCTAGTAAACTCTAAGGATGTGTATAGGTTGGTTTGATTTTGTATATTATTGATTCGATTTATAAATATATTAAATTGATAACCAAATCAATATGATATCAATTATCGATTTTTGGTTCTTAACAATTCACTTTTTGATTCAACCAATAAAACATAAAAGCTTACACAAATTACTAGTAAATCAAATTCAAACACATTATTACTAAAATAAATTTATTTTCTTTTTCATTAAGTAGCAAACTTAAATGCATTAGAAACAATAGTGATTTTTCAAAAATAAAAACAAGGTCGATTTGTAGTTTACACTTATGGTGTAGAACCTCATTAAGCAAACGACTTTAGAAGGAAAACAACAATACTAAGACAACAATTATAAAACGTGAAAAACAATAAGGTATGTATTAAAATCTTAAGTCACTATTATATAACTAGGGATAAAAATATAATTTTAGTGTAATCTTATTGGATTATCGATTTAACCATTAATTAAAATCCTAAAAATGAAAATCAAAACAATAGCCCAATAAAAAATTTAAGAAATCATTTATATATGGTTAATCCAATAACTCAATATCGATAAATTAATTATATTTTTATTTATTTAATTTATCAATTAAATTAATTTTTATCACTCCTGATAAATTTCAAAGATATTTGAAGTATTCTAGCATAAATTGGTAAACCAATAACCCTAGCCTATAGGTTACGGGTTTCCACCGTTACCAATTTTTTTTAGCTGGCCTAAAGTTTATATTAATCTCTCCCTCATTTTTTTCTTCTTAAGTAGTATATTTTTTTATTTATTTTTGTTTTCCAAGGTATTCCCAGTCCGACAGGTCAAGAACTAATCCTTTGCGGATCTGAGTTCCATTTAAGAGTTTGTCGCTGGTCAATTGATTGTTGCATGCACAAGACGGGAATCGTCCATTTAAGAGTTTGTCGCTGGTCAATTGGTTGTTGCATGCACAAGACGGGAATCGAACCCCCAACACTTGCTTAAACGACCTAGTGAGCTAACTACTAGACCAATCAAGCTTTGATTTTATTAAGTAGTATATAATAATGAAAAAGAAGTCATTCACAGCGATTAGCAAACAAACCCTAAAAGAAGACGACAAAAATATGATAATGGGTAAAACAAACAAACTCATTGAGTAGAGATTAGATTAGATTAGATCCTAAAATATTTGTTACATGAGACGACAAATAAGGCACGTGGAAGATTTAGATAGAAAACCAATTCCTGATAATTTACTTAGGAAGCATCAAATTAAAATCAAGAATTATTGGTTTGCTGACTATGTTCCACTTCCACATATGATGGAAGCGTAACTTGGATAAGAATGCGCGCGGCAAACTGCCATCTTCATGACAGCGTACGATGACCATATGCTTTTGTTCCTTTCATCTTTCTTAAATAATTAATTCTAGTGGAATTCGAAATCGTATTTTCCCTTATAAGTTGTACTATTATCTTATGCGTATCTTATCTCTAATGTTTATACCATTGATTTATGTCTTCAATCCCATAAAAACAGCTTAAATTTATCTTATCTACGTTAATTTTATTAATTACGCCAAATGACACGTCAACTCGCCTAAAGTCGCAAGCATTTTCACCATATGTGTATTATCACCACCAACATACTTAGTTATTAATATAGAATGCTCAAGCAGCTTGGCCTAATGGTTCGTTTTACTGATTTATTTAATTAGTTCAATTTCTTAATTAGTCAATTGATTAAGCAAGAGGAATCTTCCTATACCCTTCCAAAAAGGTAAGTATTTGATGAAAGAAGCTCGTGACGACCAGTTCAAACAAGAAACTAGCTAATATGGTCAAACGCTTTATTGCATAGAGTACTAGGTAGTCCAAACATTTCTTTCTACTATTATATTATCGAAATTGCCAAGTTGTAATTGTGTAGATGCAAGTTACGAATTAAAAAACAACTTGTGATTAGTTCAATTAATCACCCGCCTTCATGAAATAAGTTGAAATTAAAGATGGAATTTAACAATCGAGTTACTTTTAAGTCCACGTAGTTTAGGTAATTACATGTTGGCCCCTTCGTCCCGTTCTGTTTAGCTTAAGGTAGTCACCATTTACACTTTCTGTCCATGCTTTTGATTAAGCTTGGATAATCGTTCATCGAAGAATGTCTTTCAAAAATATTTAATCAATTAAATATACAAAAATTGAAAAATATTTTTCCTTCTTCATATATATTGGAACCACTCTTTTTAATATATGTTGGTATACGTTTTTTTAATGAAGATGGTGAAGATAAATTTACGTATACTCTATTGTACTCTTATCGATTTGTTGTTCATATATTACGGAACGCACCTGAAGGGAGAAAAACGTCGTCTCCTAGCAAGCAATTTCTCATTTTTATCCAAAAGTAACGGAATTTTATCATTTTTATGTCAATCCGTTAATTAATTCAGGATCTAATCATCTAAAAGAACAAGTCCAGTGACGGATTCAAAATTTTTAGTAAAGAAATTCATTAATAAACATGCAAACTAATCGAAGAAGATTCAACATCTACGATATATACTTAAAAAATAATTTTAACTATATATATATAGCATAATTTTCCGACAAAAGGGCAAAAGGGGTTCGGATGAACCCTGCTTGAAGGTAGCTCCGGCCCCGAGAACAACTCAACCAAATTGGACATTATGGTGAACTTGCTTACTTTTCACTTACACAAGAAAATTAAATTATCTATCTATAACCTAAAGAAGAAAAAATAACCCCCTTCTCCCCCCCCCCCCGCAAAAAAAAATAAATCAAAAGAAAATAGTAAAAATTAATTCAACTAGGTACATATCAGATCGATGGATACAAACTCATGATATTTCATAGTATCATTATTTTATGCCACAACTGGAGCACAATGTAAATTAGGCAAAACTTCCAACAAATCCATTGTAAGCATGGATGCCCTAGGACGTCTTGGTAGTAGGTTTGTATATTCAGCGTTGGATAGCTGAGGTTTATTATTTTCTGCTGTACGTTCGATTGTTTTAAGCCACTTAGCTTGCATGTATTTCTGTTTCCGCCATGGTGCCACATGTATTTTCTTCTCCTTCATGCACTTCTTAGCAGCATTGCACAAAATCTTTGTTAAAGATATTAATCTTTCGATTTTTCCAACAAACACTTCTGGTAGGCATTTGACCAGTCGATTGTATTCTTCGCTTGCTTTCGCTAATTCAAATTCCCCTCGAAAATTTAATTCGACAATTACCCTCACTTCTCCTTTTGATCTTGTGCTGGAATTGTCCACAACATCTATGAAGGTGTGTTCACCTGTAACATGGTAAAAAATCAAGTGTTAATTCAAGATTATCTAATATGTCCCAGACTCTCTGTTCCAATCTATACGACACACTTTTCTTTATAGTTTCAAATTTCAAAAGTCTTCATTTTTTTATTTTTTCTTATAATTCAGATTTTTGAAAGATTGTTACCTGAGGGAATATCTGCTGAGCTCTTCCACTTAGACTTGCAAATTGCTGAGTTAAATCCAGCATTTTGTAAACGACTGCACACCTCTTTCATCATACAGTTCCGGCAGCCGTTGTCCACCATTTTCCGGCATGAACAGCCATTCTCCGGCTGCTTTGCTCCTTTTACAGTTTCTTTAGCAATGCTTCGGATTTTTGATTCCAACGATGTTGTCCGACATAATACAGCCTGCAGCAAAAATGAATTTAAATTAATTAAAGGAGAAAAACTAGAAAATAAGAAACATATTGAAGAATTTGGTCAGCGCGCTAAAAATTAGGAAATGGGAAGAGAAAAAAAAAAAAAAAAAAACACGACCCCATAATTAGGAATTAAAACTTACTTGTAAATTTTGATGTTGAGTTTCCCAGAATTGATTGCCTTCGTCGTTTTCTTTATTTTCATTTTCTTCATCTTCTTCATGATCTCCATTTTTAACATAAACGTCATCGTTAACACTTTCAGGTGACGAACTTTGTCCCTCCTCATCCAAAAAACTGAAAACCGTATCCGAATTATTAATCGGAGGCTCGCCGGAAAATTCAGTTTCCGGGTTGTGACACATCAGAATCCGGTGACCTATATTTCTCCTAGCCATTATTGCTATCTAAATAATTTAATAGGATATAGAAAAAATAAAAAATAAAATATTTGTGTTTATGATCAATCTTAGGAAACTGGCCTTTATATACCACGACCGTGCCCAGAAATGTAGGGCCCGCATGTCTACGTGGAATTTAAATTACATGACGCGTGGATTTTAATTTCCAGCGTGGCATATAATCATTCGTTAGGGTAAATCGCAATTTCTAAAAGGGTACACTAAGACAGCTTGGATACACGTCAGTTTAAAAGCTCAATTATTTCAAAAGTTTTCATCTTTTCTATTTTTCATTTCCTATTTTTGTTTTTTGTAATTTTTATTGCCTATATTTGTTATGGATATACTCGAATATTCTGGGGTAATGTTTTTAACTTGAATAATATTTTAATTCCATTATATTCGGATATCCTATCTTAATCTCGTGGGATGATGGCCCACCAATATGACTGAACTAAAAGGTGGCAAACATGTGGACCTATATCATTTTGATGTTTATCGAAATCTAGGTGTCTAAAATGGGAATATGCATGTTGAGTTATATAATATGCTCTAATAGAATATAAATTAGTAAAAATAATATTAAAAAAAAATAAATTAAAAACAATAGAGTTTAGAGCGTTGTAATTTAACAAAAGATTATAGTATGTTCTTTAACTCATCTCAGTGACCACTTAACACACCCACGGAACCTCCTCTATAATACCATTAGTTGTAGTGTAATCGTTTGGTTGGGAAATAGTTATTTCAAGATAATTAATTTTGAAATTGGTTATTACGGGATTATTTGAGATAATTTATTCCATCATTCATATGTGATAACTTGTTCCGTTATTATGGAGTAAATGATGAAATAAGTTATTCTGGCATTAATTAATATTTCCAATCAAATATGAATTAAAATAATCATTCATTTTATTTCGAAACTACTTGTCCCTCATAACTCACACCAAACGACCCCAAATTTATAGATGTATATTATTGTTGTGCAAAAGAGGAATCCATGTTTTATAAGAAGTCGAGCAAACAGAAATAATAAAGTGAAAAGTTTAAAAAGCTTTAAAAGGGAGAAAAATAACAGCCTACTCATAGACAGAGAATTATTCTCTCTGTGATGTGAAAGTTTCCACGGAATAATTGTTGGTTACGAAATTAAAAATAAGCTAGCCGAATAAACTATAGCAGTTGATTTACCAAGTAATGATATTCAAATTAAAGTCATATGATTAGTATAAAATAATAGACCTTTATATACTCTCAATCATAATTTTGAATCACTTTTAAAAGTGTGATCGGCAAGTTTTTTTTTTTTTATTTATTTATTTAACTTCGTAGTTGTTAGCTTTTAGTAGCGGAATCAGAATTTTCATCAAGGGGTTCATAAGAGAACATACGAACTAACCAAAGGAGGTTCGACATCTACTATATATACATAAAAAAGAAAAAATTAACCATGTACATATTATATAATTTTCCTTCAAAGAAGATTCGAATGAACCCCTATTCTTAAGTGTAGCTCCGCCCCTGCTATCTTTCATGTGTGTACATTGATAAACACACTCTTATGCAGTAGTTTATAAAATATATAAAAATATAAATTGCACCAGACAAATTCTGTGTGGTAAATTCTGACTAAAAAAATTTTTGGTGATGAAAGTCGATTTCAAATTTCTCCGATAAAAATTACTTACTCAATCAACTTAATTAACTTTACGTGTATTTAAGTTAAAAGTTAAGAAATAAAAGTATATGTAAAACATCGAGCAACATATCATAAATAAGTGGCTCCCATATCACCAAAGATGTGGTGCAGTGAATGGGGTTGCTTCTTCCTTAATCAGAGGTCTCGGGTTCGAGCGTTGGGTATGAATTTTTTTTTATTAGAGAGTGCTATCCTGAATGGGATCTTATCCAGTGTGAATTCGAATTAATCGGATTCCAATACAGGTATCGAATATCGAATGGACAAAAAAAAAAGTGACTCCCATTTAATAGTACTATTAATGCACCTAACAAGGAAATAATTGATTGATTAGAGGAGGAATCGCTGCATATATGCGGCGTATCGCCAATGTTTTTTTGTTATCGCAGAATAATGTAGTATTGGATAAAGGATACATCCAGAATGACATTTTGGCCATTTCCATCTTCAATTATTTGGACTGAGTCACTCTTGAGTCACTCACAATTATTCAAATCTATCAAATATATAATTACTATGATCCAACACCAAGGGCCTATTTGTTTGTTTCCCCCGGCCAGTCAACCAAACTCTAGACACGAAAAAGAAATACCAATGGGGTTGTTTGACAGAGATTAGAATATCTAATGCATGCATATTAATTTTGTGTATTACAATATCTTTATTGATAGATTTTTTTTTATTTTCTATTCGGTGTTCGGTACCCACATTGGAGCCCAACTAATCCGAATTCGCGCCGAGTAGGGCCCCATTCGGGGGGTAGCGCTCCTTACCAAGAATTTTTCATACCCAATGTTCGAACTCGAGACCTTTGGTTAAGGGAAAAACAGCCACATCCACTGCACCACATCCTTTGGTGGTCTTTATTGATATATTTTAGTAATTTATGTATGATGATTAATTTTATATTAGTTATATACTCTATGTGGTGTTTAAGTGTGTATAATTAATACCTCAAAATCTATTGTATTAGTAACACAATGTATTCTGATGCTTGCATTAGCATGTTAAATATATAATTACTTCTTCAAATCTTCTCCACACCGTTCCACCATATTCGTTGAGAGTATTTGTAAACAAATCCTTTTTAAGAAAAAAAAAAAATTATGCAATGAACGTTAATTTTTTAGCACCAAATCAAACATGTATAAAATAAATCTCAGCATAATTAATGAAAATATAATTATGGATGCACAAAAGAGGGTTGATCCAGTTTCCCACTTTCATCTGAAAATAAAAATTAATTTGGATGAACTTTCAGGTTGGGTTGGCGAAGATACAATTTTTTTAGGGTAAAGAATTCCAAGTGATAAGGTAATACTAGTCAATCACTTTCACCATACATTTCATCTAACGTGGAATAATGCTGGCAAAACGTGAAACTTCAACTACTAGAAACTTCACAATTTTTCGTGATGGCTAGGCTAACTAGTATATTTATTAATTCTGCCAAAATTTGGACTTTTGGTAGTAATAGTTATGTGGATTGCCACAATTTCCATCTTAGCTTTGAATTTGGCCTCAATTTTCGACATAATGAACACCTTTTCTCGTCCACCCATTCTCTATAATATCAACATACATAAATTTTCGAAATTGACATCCATCACTAAAACATGTGTTCAGTTACGTTTCTAAAACATCCATATCAATGTCACGTTATTCGAATTAAATTATGGATATGGTTTTACCATTTTAATTTTTGTTTAAATGAGTTTTCATTTGTGGATCAATCAATTCAACAAGAAATTTGGACATAATATTTATGAGTTGAAAGCTGGCAGATGTTGAAGCCCATATGCTGTTGCTGTTCGCCGCGCCAGCTTCCAGCTTAGCATCTCTCTCTCTAGTGTCAATTCCTTCTTTATACAATCCTATATTCTCCTCACTTTTACTCAATTGCTGTATTAAAAATAATTTTTTATTTTTTCTTATCACTCTAATAGATCAAGAAAAAATATTTTTTAATAATATTTCATCCTCACTATTAATTATTTACTCCACAAATCATTCAATAAATATAAATATTGTAATAAAAGTAGCCGCCTCGGACGTGCGTGCAAAATTGCATCCGGCTCCTCTCAATTTCTATTGTCTCTATTTTTTTCAAGTTCCTACTTGGATGAGAGACACACGATATAAGTTAAAATAAATAGTTAAGATTTAATTAATTAACTAAAAAATTTTAATCATGATATAACAATAAATATTTTACATATTTACTTCCAAAATTTATACTGCGATAATTTTTTAAATATGTAAATTTTATTTAAAGAAAAACAAAAAGCTTCAATGTCATCCAATTATACGATCAAAATTAAAAAGTTCGAATCACAAAAAATGAAAAGTATCATATAAATTGAAACATAAAGAGTAATATATCATAAAATAGTGAGGATGATAGTGATTGCTAGAATTTATTTTGTTAATTGCTATGAAGGTTGATGTTATTAATTGATTCATATTCGACGATTTTCAATGGAAATACGATGGATTGATCCTTCCTAATTAAAATATAAAGTCCAATTAGTTGCCTTCTACAACTAATTTATTTATTTATTATTTAAATATTATAAAATTAAAATAATTGAAACTTACCTATAAAGTATCTGATTGTGTAAAAATATTTTTCGGGAGACACTAGTTAAACTCATAGAATAATATGTATGCAATTAATAGACGTTGAATTTCTGATGTAAACTCGGACTCGATTTCTTAATTTTTTTACAAATGAAACTTACATAAAGTTCTACAAATCACAATCGTTAAAGTAAGAAATATTTTATAAACTACTTGAACAAAATTATAGTAGAGGTGGATCCAGTATATTTAGCTTAAACAAAAATTCTATAAATTGGTTAAACCAAATTGCTTGATTCAATATACTATTTACTGTAATTTTAATAAATCTTTATTCATAAATTTGTACTCTACGTATATAGTGCCAATTCAGATGAAGTGATGAACCCTCCACTTCCCAAAAGCTATACTTGCCCATGATTATAGTACTAAAAGGATAACTATTTAAATCCATAGTAATGAAGAACTTTTATTTTGTTAATGGCCAATTAAGTTCTTATGTCTACTAATATGCTATTCCTAAGGATCATTATTATCTGCAAATTAGATAAGATTAAGAACGTTCTTGTGGATAATTTTTTTTTAAATGATATGATAAGCAGATATACCCAAGACCCAAGTACAATAATTTCTTTATTTTACTGTAAATAACTTAACACTCTTGTCCTGAATTCGACTTGTGAACTAACATAAATGTCTGTATGCATATATCAGCCACAATTGAAGATAGAAAGTGAAAGTGACTCTACACCATCCTTATCTTCTAGACATTAATCAACGTCCGACAACAAAATTTGTGATTGGTATATAATATTTCTATCCAGTGCCAGACCCAGAATTTAAGTAGAGTGGGTGGTTACTACAGCAAAAAAATAAAAAAATTACCTCAATTAGGTTTGAACCCAACCACACCTCCCAATGAAGAGGTGTGATCAACCTAAATGCCAGTGCACCTAATCAATTTCTTGTTTAGTGGGTGTTTTTATATAATTTATACCCATTTTCATATATTTTTTATATAATTATACCTATTCTGTGTCGAGTTTAGTGGGTGTCGGAACACCCAAAATTTATGTATAGGTTCGCCCATGTTTCTACCGCACATTAGGTTTAAGTTGTACACATCGACTTAAGAATCCATAGGATCATTTATCTAAAATGTGATATTATAATTAAAAAAATTAGATTACTTAGTTATATACACTAAGAATGTATATATCTAATGTAGTCGGACACATAGTAACAATCAGAGGCGGATCCAGGATTCGGAAGCTTCGATTGTCACCTTGTTTTGAATAATCACGTATACTCCGTACAATATTTTAAGATAGTGGAGTCAATATTCAAAAAATAAACTATAATTATATATATCGACAAATGTTGGTACTACATGAAGGTTTGCCTAGTTGGTATTGTCAAGTGGGTCAAGGGTTCTATTCTTCATAGCCACAATATGTTTTTTTTAAAGAGAAAACAGATAATATAATGTTAAAAATCATTCAAAAAAAACTGAAAATACAGTGTTGAGCGGGGATCGAACCCCGTAAAACCCAGCCATTCCAACAACTTGCACCAGCAATTTCTTTAAAATTATGGATGTCAAGCATAATATTTATATATTAACTGATACATATATACATAAATATATTAAGTTTCAACCGAAAAGTATGAGTATTATGACATCCCAAACATTTTAAATGAAAGTACTTACTCGTACATGAATATTTAATTTGTACGACATGAAGCAATTTAACTATAAAACTACAGATAATACAGAACAAATAGCTACATTCATCATACATATGATTTAAAAGTATTTTCTACATTTATTAGACCAGTACTGGCAAACAAATATTACTCTTATCCACAACTACTACGTACGTACTCTGTCTCATTCAAATATGTATTGATCAGATATACACAATACTTAATACTATATATACTGTAACACTTTACACTCATGTCACTTATAAAGCTCCACGTAGTCAGTTTCTTCGTTGTAAGTTTTTTCTCAATTCCTACGAGTGTTATTTTGGCTTTATCGAACCAGATGTATCAATTAGTGTGTTAGAGCCACATTGGTGGGTTAAAGGGTCCTTGATCTCCTTGTATGGTCTTGGGCAATCCTCCTCTCATGAGCTAGCTTTTGAGGTTGAGTTAGGCTCAAGGTTCATTTCTTTATTATGGTATCAGAATCAGGCTCACCCAGTTCATTATTTCTGATGTTGGGCCCCGCGTCTTATACTGTCCACACTCCAGATGTCCAACCCTGGGCATGCGGGGGTGTTGGAATCCCACATCGATAGATTAAAGGGTCTCTAACCTCCTTATATAATCTTGGACAATCCTCCCTCAAGAGCTAGTTTTTGAGGTTGAGTTAGGCGTCCATTGTATGTAAATTTGACTTCTTAAAATAATAACATCCATTTGTTCTTTGTGTGTAATCCAGAATTAACAAATATCAAATCTCAAAATAATGTTAGTTCTGCATTAAAATTCCCATGTTGTATACATAGAAATTTAAAAACTCATAATAAACCCTTTTAGCTCCTATCCAACTAGATGAAAATATCTAAATTGTACTTAATTTAATGAGTAACTCGTAATAATAAACCCTTTTAGCTCCTATCCAACTAGATGAAAATATCTAAATTTTACTTAATTTAATGAGTAACTCGTAATAATAAACCCTTTTAGCTCCTATCCAACTAGATGAAAATATCTAAATTGCACTTAATTTAATGAGTAACTCGTAATAATAAACCCTTTTAGCTCCTATCCAACTAGATGAAAATATCTAAATTGCACTTGAGTTACCTCAATGTTGGATCTGCAATCACGAGAGCAAGACCTTAAGACAAACTCATAGGTAACTGAATTAGATTAATTAGTTAAATTAATTTACTACTGATAGGCTTAAGAAGTAGGTTTAGTTCTTTTTGACCCTATTCCAAATAAACTTATTTCTAAAAGAAAACTCTTGGAGCTCATATTTAAGTTGTATAATCTCCAATCTCCATCCCCCAACAAAATAATACAGCAGTACAAAATTCAATAGATATAAACCCTAAAAGAAGAAGACAAAAGTAGAGTCATTTATTGGTAAGACAATTCATTGTGCCGATATAGATTAGATCCAAAAAAAATGCTACATGTCCAAAACATAAGATGGTGGGAAATATATAAAAATATATAATAAGTAGAAAAAGCAAATCAAGAATGATAGACTTTATGACTATTTTCCACATATATAGAAACCATGCAAGGCTAAGATTAATAAGAATATAATGGGGCAAGCATTAGGTGGGTGTTTCATGACAACTAATTATGATCATATGCTTTTGTTCCTTGCATGTTTGATTTGATCCCTCCTTTATTATCCTCGCAAGTGAAGAAAAAAATTAAATGATCTAAAACAATTTAATTGGAAATAATTAGAACTAAACCATACATGTATGTTTGGTGTATTAATTTTTCAGATGATGGGTGACAATTGCACGAGGAAGCGTTCAGATTAATTCATATTACTCTTGAAAGTTCACTTGCAACTTTAAAAGCTTTATAGTGCCTGTAAATATACACATTAACAAAGATCATTAAAAAATTTATCGATATTAGTTAATCATCATTGAATCCAATGTCGCTATATGCTTTAGGAGCATTTGCGAAGAGTATTAAAATGTTATTGTCACTAATTTACTGGTAGTTACGTTATTGCCATTAACTAGTTACTGCTATTTTTTTCCTGTTATAGTGATTGCATTTCTAACCATTAACTCAGTAAGAATTATAATAGCTCAACGATTGAGCCTTTTGCTTTTTGTTAATTGTATGTATACTGACGCAAGTAAAATAGTTGTTGATTACTCAATAAATTGACCGGTAACTGCTAAATTCATAATCAACTAATATTTTTATTAGTTAAATTGATGAATTAATATATTTAAACTGATAACCGATAAGTCAAATCTAAAAGATGCAAATATCCAACCATACTGACTGATAAAGATACCTAGAATAAGATAGCAACAAGAAACTAAATTCTGGTGTTCATCAAATTAATGGTTGTGATTAATTAGGCCGCTGGTTCAACCACATTAGTCAAAATGTTATGAATTAGCTTGACACATTTGTTTTCCTAATTTTCCATCCAAATAGACTATTTTTATTTTTTTTAAGTATTGGCAGGTCATTGATTGCCCCTACTTTGAAGGGAAAAAAGCTCTTAACAAGTTTGGTTAGTGCACTTACATATAGAAAATTAAGGGCTTTGGCATATATTTGTTATTTATGCTTAAGGTAAAACTGCGAGCTAGTTTAAGTTGACTTACCACAAACTTTACAAGAGGTATAGACCCTACTTTCGTTTTAATTAATAGTTAATACTGCTTAGTTAAATAGATTAAATCATGACAAGTAGTCTAATTACTGTATAACCAATATGTAAACTGATTATACAATAGTTCTATGTTTATTATACACTTGTTGTATATTAAGTGTACATCAATAACACATAAATTGGTGAAATTATTCTTCAATCTGAGGGGATATTGTATGGGCTCAAAGCCCACAACCCAACTTGATATGTGGGACTAATCAAGCAACAGAGCCCAAAATTATGAATGGACCTTGCATAACTCAGTTGTAGATACATCATTTTAGCCTAGCCTAATTCAGCCCAAGTAAGTTTGCATGAGTCAATAACACCGTTATATTAAAGGTAACTTACATAAATCCCTGAATCTTTACGTGATATTATATTTTATCCCAATTATTTGATTAATTATATCTTATCTCGGTTTTTTAAAATCGTGATACATATGTTAGAAAGTGATACACATAAAAAGTGATACATTTAAAACTGACTAGATATTTATTTAAGGAAGTAACAGATTCTCTTTTATTCTGTGGAGCAAATCACGCACAATCAGTTACACAATGAATTAATGAGATTCACAAAATCAGCAATACCTCCAATTAACTTTCAAATTTCAAGCGAACAAATCGAGTCAAATTGAGTTTCTTCTTTCCTCCGTGTGATATATATGGTAAAAGTTTTCCATCGAACTCACCTGTATTAGGTAAAACATCGACGCCGTTACCACTTCCATCTGCCGTTACCACTTTCGTGTCCACCTGAAACACCGACGTCGAAATAGATAACATCTGACCACAGATGTTGATTCTGGTAAGTCCGACGTAGAAGTATGTGCTCCTTCTCGAGTTACGTAGCAACGTGGCAATCATGGAGTTGTAGACTAGTATGACGTCGTCGATGGAAGTGAATGAAGAAGAGAAGGAGGAGAAAAGAAATTATTATTTGAAGACGTGATACATAGTAAAATCTGAATTATTATTTGGCGGCGGAGGAGTACTATGTGATACATCTGAAATATTTGTGATACATTTGATTGTATTTCTATAATTTTTATATGATTCATATTAAATGTTTATGAAAGTTCTGTGATTCATATTAATACTGTCTGCATTAGTTTAAAGATGTTATCTATTATATTAGTGATACATTTTTATAGTTGAAATAAATATATGGATCACCAATAATCTAACAGCAAAATGTATCACTCATACACTGTCAACAAATGTATCGCCTATATACTGATAACAAAAGTATATTCATATGAACCACCGTTATACTGTGAAAATGTATTCAGAAAAATAATATTTTTATATATGTATCAATTGGATTAATAAAAAATTATGCATCACCTATATGTATCACGAACGAATTTCATACTAATATTAACTTAAACATGTATGAATAATTAAATAAATTTATTTATGTATCAATCGATTTTAAAAAAAAATGAGAGAAATTTTAGGAAAGAAAATTGTGAAAAAAATAAATAGCTGCATGCTTTAATGGAGGATAAAAAATAGGGAAGGAAGATCCTTGATTTAATTCTCTTTTCATGGAGGATTTTTTTCTTATAAATAGACATGCTTTTCTAATTCTAGTAAAATTCTTTTTTCTTGTCAGCTGTTGCATGGGACTAAAAATCTTACGATAACTTCTTACAGAAAAATAAAACGACAAACTTCTTACTCAATTCATTTCTCTGGCGATTTTTGTTTTATCATATATTTAGGATTTCATAATTTTAAAATCATTTTGTCCCTTTTATCATATATTTTAGGATTTAGTAATTTAAATATTATAAATAACTAAAAGATTAATCAAGAAAATATTAAATAATTTTATTTGTTGTGGAGTGTATAATTTGGGAGAGATTTTAGGAAAGGTAATCTTTGAAGAAAAACAAATATCTTGCACGAGTTAATGGTGGTATAAAAATAGGATGTGAGGTTTTGTTGATATGTATCAAGAGTAAAGTTGAAAATCAAAATTTAATGTAAAATTTTAGAAAGTAAGGGATATTAGGTAATATAGTCACTTAAGCTTGAGATTTGTGTAATTTGCCCTTATATTAATTAGTATATATTTACGTTAATTTTTTTTTTTTTGAATTTTCTTCTCTCTCTCCTCTCTTTACATTATTAATAATGGCTTAAGGGGAAGAGAGAAAAGTTTTTTTTTTTTTTCCAAAGAATTGTAAAGTTTGTATCAAAGATTGGTTCTTTAAGAAAATAACATTTGGGTAAATGTGTTGGTATATGGATCTTGATTTTATGGAAGGGGTATTTTTTTTTTTTTTGGAAATGAGTGCGTTTTTTTTCTTACTCTCTCCGTCCCAAAAGACTCGTCCAAATTTTCTAATTTAATTTCTAATTTTATTTATTTATTTATTTTTATTAATTAAGAAGTTTTTTTTTTTTTCATGTTTTATCCTTTGCATTAATTATTTTTTCTTTAAATCAAAATGTAAACACCATTTAATAGGAATACTATAGTAAACTAATCATATTATTAATTATTTTTTTTAATCAATGTGTCATCTCAATTTAAGACGGAAAAATTATTATTTATTTATTTGTTATTTGTATTTGGGGACATGATCAGCTAAGTTTGTGGATTAATAGGGTTTATCATGGGTTTTTGTGGGCTAATAGAGTTTATCATGGGTTTTTCTTTATCTCTAAGCCGATTGAGTATGCTTTTTTTAAGATAAAAGAATTAAATTTAATCCTCAACTTTTATTAATTAGCTAAATTTGTCCTTCATTATATTTTAAGCTATTTATAACCTCACAATTATATTTTAGGGCTATCTATACCCTTGTCAAACTTATCAAATATACCTTAATTTAGATGAAAACACCCAAATCAAAATATAATTCCTAATTTTACTCAAATTACCCTATTTCCTCCTTTGACCCGACCCGATCCACCTAATTACTCAACCCATTTCTATTCATCTATTACTCCTTTTCAAAAGAACTGCCACCATTATACTACCCATTTCCACCACCACAGTTGCCGGCGAGACCAACGACGACAACCACCGTGGACGTCTACCACCTATTTCCACTACGGACTTTTATTACGTGGTAACTCGAATTTGGCGTGTGGAATCAATGAGAGTTTGTTTGAATTGAGGTAAATCTGCTAGGATTAATCAAGATAAATATCAAATCTTAATCTTTGGATGAGAGCGTGAAACAACAACACTGGATCCATCTTAGCTCTTATTCTATATGGTCGTTGTTTCTTTATAATTTAACCAATTAGCTAATGCCAAAATTAACACTGTCTAGAGGTCCTTGTAGCTTATGAGTTCATTCACTTGTGCAAACCACTTTAATTACAAATAATAAATAAGAAGTACCAGTAGCATTGTGAATTAAAGTTGTTATTGTTTGTTGCCGTTGGAATGGAGAAACATGGCCCTAGATTTCAAGTATAAAGCCAAATAATTCGTTTTACCCCATGTTGAAAATCATCTCTGTTGTTTAAATACATATACATCAAAATCCTGAAAATTTTCAAAGATATGATTTGCTAAGAGATTAGAAAATGCAGATATGGAGTTTCTTCTGATTGTTCAAAATATGAAAATATTGTTGAAGAAGAAATATGAGAATCAAAAGTTGCTATTATTTTGGGAAATTTGAAGTGATGATTTGGGGTGGTGTGGTTTTAACCATGGTTGGAGGTGGAAGAAAAAATGGAGGAGAGAGTATCGGATCGGACCGGTTCAAAGGAGGAAATAGGGTAATTTAAAGTAATACTATTAGGAATTATATTTTGATTTGGGGTTTCCATCCAAATTAAGGGTATGTTTGATAAGTTTCGTGATGAAAAGGGTGTAAATAGCCCTAAAGTATAACGAAGGATAAATTTAGCTAATTAATGAAAGTAGAGGGGTAAATTTGACCCTTTTCCCTTTTTTTAATGTTATTTTATTCGGGTGTTTTTTCTTTCTTTTAAGGATAAAACTTATATTAATATTTTTAATTTGTGTATGGGATCTTCCAGGTTTTGAGAGAAGATGGTGGGTGTTTGACTTTGGAGCTGAAGATGGTTTGTTTTGCTTTTTGAGGTAATAGTTTGGTATTCTTGAAAGTGGGTGGCATTTGGTAGGTCTACAAGTTTGAATGGTTTTGCTGATGAACTGTTGTTTGTCAGATGTTAAAAAGTTTTGATCTTTGATACTGGGATTTTGCCTGTTTTAGTTTTCGATTTTTAAATAATATTGCATAGATTATTGTGAAACTAAAAAGAACTTTACTTGTTCTTTTCTCTATATAAAATCTCATAAAGAAAAAAATGGTAGTAATTTGTGTGTCAAATAAAAATGCTGAAGCTTTTCTGGGTAATAATACTGAAGCTTTTCTGGGAGTGGGGGTTTGGGTGGGTGGGGAGGTGACAATGAAATTGACATGTCACTTATCGAATTTGTTTTTCCTACTTCCACCAGGGAATACATTTTTCTCATTTTTAAGGAATTTGCACTTCTAGACAAAATGTTTTCCAAAGCATTTTGACTAACCAAACATGAGAAAAATTGGAAAGAATTTTCCGAAGACACCCTTAGTCTTCCCATTTAGCTGCTGAGGTTCCTTTCTTCTCCAGATTCAAGTGCATTCTGTGTAAAAAAAGGGCAGCCCGGTGCACTAAAGCTCCCGCTATGTGCAGGGTCCGGGGAAGGGCACTACCACAAGGGTGTATTGTACGCAGCCTTACCTTGCATTTTTGCCAGAGGCTGTTTCTAAGGCTTGAACCCATGACCTCCTGCTTTCCTGTTTCCAAGGCTTGAACCATGACCTCCTGTTTCCAAGTGCATTCTGTGTGATTGTAGAAATATTAAAACGTGAAAATTTTATGTAGGTTTCTTTTGTTACTGTGTTTTGTGGTTTGTTGGTTAACTTGTGATAAAGTGAATTTTTTTGGGTGATTTTGATGGAAATTATGAGTTTTTTCTTCTTGTCTTTTATTTATCTTACAACTACACCAGATTAATGTAACTAACGGTACTTAAATGCAAGAGAACTACCAGTTCTACTTAGCACCTGTTTTTTGTTTATAAGTTTTATTCCTTCCATCCTAATTTATAAGGCGATATTTGACATGAAGCGTAAGATGTTCATTTAAGTCATATGTGCTATTGGTGATATTGAAAGAAAAGATGGAAATGATTGTTCAAAAGTTGTTCGATAGTAAACCGTCACATGGAAGTTTAAAACTTCAAATATTTTTTTAAACATTTTTGGATGTTCCAACATAGAAGAGTGTGATAAAAATTGTGACAGTATGCTTTCAGGTTCATATTAATGTGTTAGAAAGCTTTGTGATTATTTTTCTTCTTGGTTTGCATCTTATTTTTAATTAAACGCGTAGGGTATTGTGAATTTTTTTGCCATTGTTGTATCTGTTACACAATATAATTCTTTTTGCAGGGGTGGAATTGCTAAATATCAATATTTCTAAGCTGTTACTCTCTGTTTATTGGTGTTGCAAATGCGTGGGAAATGCAGACAATACCCATCCACAATCTTGTTATTACTCATTGGAGTTTTACCATTTGTAGTTTATGCCCTCCCCCTTCAGTGTGCAACCAAGAAACCTTTCTCTGTCCCTAATTCAGAAGTTCATACCTAAAAAGTGGAGGAGTGTTCGAGGATCAGACCCCCGAAACTGTGGCCAATCCGTGCCGTGTAGTTCTCATGAATGTATTTCAGGGCCTTGTAACGCAAGAAATGAATCTATGGTGGATTGCCTACTGACGACCTTGAAGGACTTTGTGGGCCAAGGTCACATATGTAAAGCCTTTAGAACTTTTTCTCTAATTCGGACTCATGTCTCCTCTCAAACCCCTTGTGATGTCATTATACAGTCATTATCGTCTCTTTTATCATGTTGTACTAATTGTAAGGCACTCTCTGAAGGGGAACAAATTCATGCCCACATTATTAATTTGGGCGTTGCACATAGTTGGAATTTGGTGCCAAGGATAATTACCTTCTATACAACCTTTGGTTTACTTGATGATGCTCATATAATTGTCGAAACTTCAAATATTTTGCACCCTCTCCCTTGGAATCTCCTTATTTCTTCTTATGTCAGAAAGGGACAGAATGAAGAGGCATTCTTTGCCTACAGGCAGATGGTGAATAGAGGTGTAAGACCCGATGATTTCACTTATCCATCTGTTCTAAAGGCCTGTGGTAAACAGTTAAATCTTGTTTTGGGCAGGGATATTCACAAATCTATAGATGCTAGTTTCCTAGAGGGTAACTTATTTGTCCAGAATGCTTTAGTTTCCATGTACGTGAAATGTGGGGAATTGGATGTTGCACATGATATATTTGCAAGGATGCCAATTAAGGATGCAGTTTCTTGGAATTCAATAATCTCTGGTTATGCTTCCAAAGGCATGTGGAGTAAAGCTTTTGAGTTTTTTGATAAAATGAGGGCTACAGGTGCTGAAATAAGTATTATTACTTGGAACACCATAGCTGGAGGTTGCTTGAGGACAGGTAACTTTATCGGGGCTCTTAAATTATTCTCTCAAATGAGAACTTGTGGAATTCAGCTAGAACCTGTGTCAACACTTATCGGTTTGAGTGCATGTTCCCACACTGGTTTGTTAAAAATTGGAAAAGAAATTCACGGTTTAGTGATTCGAAGTCACCTTGGGGATGTTGATAATGTAAGAAATGCTTTAATCAATATGTATGCCAGATGCAAGGCACTTAAGAAGGCGCATATTTTGTTTCAGCTTGTTGACTCTAAAGCTGTAATTACCTGGAATACAATTATATCTGGCTTTGCACATTGGGACATGTCTGAGGAAACCTCTTTTCTTTTCCGAGAAATGCTGCTTTCTGGTGTTGAGCCGAATTATATCACAATAGCAGGCATTCTCCCCCTGTGTGCTAGGGTGGCCAATCTACAACATGGTAAAGAATTTCACTGCTATCTTACAAGGCGTGAAGGGTTTGAGGAACATTTGCTCTTGTGGAATTCACTTGTGGATATGTATGCAAGATCCGGAAAGGTGGTTGTAGCCAGAAGACTATTTAATTTGATGAGCAAGAAAGATGTAGTTACCTGCACTTCGCTGATAGCAGGATATGGTATTCAAGGTGAAGGAAGGGAAGCAATTGAACTATTCAATGAGATGATAAGGCTCCATATAAAACCAGATCATGTGACCATGATTGCTGCATTGTCAGCCTGTAGTCATTCAGGCCTTGTGATGCAGGGACAGAAACTATTTGAACAGATGCAAAGTACTTATGGGATAACTCCTCATCTGGAGCACTTCTCTTGCATGGTTGACCTCTTTGGTAGGGCTGGTCTACTTAAAAAGGCAGAGAAAATTATCATGAAGATGCCTTATCAACCAACACCTGAAATGTGGGCAACTCTCCTTGGAGCATGCAAGATTCATAGGAATACTGAGATAGGAGAATGGGCAGCTGAGAAGCTGCTGGAGCTGAAGCCTGATAATCCTGGGTACTATGTGTTGATTGCTAATATGTATGCGGATGCCGGACGTTGGAACAAACTGGCAGAAGTGAGGACCGTCATGCGGGATTTCGGTGTAAGAAAATCTCCAGGATGTGCTTGGGTCGATACGGGTTCTGGGTTTTCTCCCTTTTTGGTTGCAGATACCACCAGTGGCCAAACAAATGACATTTATTATCTACTGGGAGGACTGAATAAGCAAATGAAAGACACTGGTCACTTGACTACAGAGGATTCGTCTTCCGAAGAAGAACTTTGTGAAGGACTCCTTTTTTAGGAAAGGAAAGGTGAGACTCTGATCCAGTCCTTTGACTATTTCCATGAGGACTTTGCTCATCTTTCCTGTTGCAAAGTATATCCCATCACTCATGCAGAATATGTGCCAGTTTGATCAAACATTCTGCTTTTTTTGCCACGGTTGAGGTTAATGACTCTGGCATTAAATGCCCTGTTTTATGCATATCAGCACTTTCCTTAAACCATGTGCAGAGAAACGTTAGCACATACTTTAGCTTGTGATTCTTTCAATGCCATAGTTGTCTTTTCACTCCCCTGTCTGAAGCTCATATGATTTTCTTGATCTTTTTGACCACTGATGATCTTTTTCTCTTTCCAGTTTGCAAATTTTGTAGAATAATGGAACAATTATAGAATCTATGTTAGTCTTCAAGGTAGTGGACAGAGACTTTTTAAACAGAATACTGATGACATTAATTATTCAAGTCTCAAGTGTATTTTCTCATTCATTTTGCAGGCTTATGATCACAGTTAAAATGACCAGGGTTCTTCCCCCGCAGCATATGTTTTCGTTTCGCAAGATAATCCCTTGGTGCACACTTATTCTGTTCCAAATATTACTACCGTTCATGTTATTACTGATTCATTTTTATAGATGTGTTCATTTTTTCTTGATTTACTCTCTTAAATCCCTTAGTGCAGACTTATTCTATTCCACCATTTACTTTTGAATGTACTCCATGAAGTATTTATATCAAGGACTGCCTTATATAGATCTTGAAAGGAGGACTCCTCAATTTTTTTTAGATGGATATAGAATTTACAATTAAACAGATTCAACCTTAAGTTATATAAGTACTACCACCTTTTGTTGGGTCTAGCTTTAATGTTTATTTTAAATTTGGAACATCAAATTTTGGAACTTCTCTGTGGAAACATACTTACTATAGATAGTATTAAAATTATATCATGGCGTTTTATAAGAACAACTTAAATAATACAGTAGAGGTTTAAAAGTGAGCTTTAAAATGCTCATCACACAATCCACTTCTCGTTCTACCCATTCTACTGTTCAGGCTTCATCACCAGTTATTCAATCGGATTGTAATACAAGTGGACTTCATATTCCTGGAGAAACTGAAATTTCTGTTGTTACGTTTTTATTAGCCTTCCCCCTCGTTTATTTGGAGGCTTTTGCAATTCAGTTAGGTTTGTTGGATGACCACTCTTTGTTCTGTATGGTGAACATATTTGTCTGGACCTGGTAATTCAATGTTTAGTTCTTCCTTGATGGTTCTGTCTTTTGGAATATGATTATTGGAATTTTGGGGTGCAGGGCATCTGACTTTCCCAGGGAGTACGATAGAGCTTGTCTACAGATCAGAATGTCCTACAGTCCAGCAGCGCACCTGTTCCTTTTCTTAGTGCAGTGGACTGATTGCCACCTTGCTGGTGCCCTTGGATTGCTGAGAATTTTAATTTACAAGGTTTGGATTGTACATTTTCATGCATTGCTAATCTCCTCAATTTCAAGCTTTTTTTTATGTTGCAATAACCATGTCACGGGATCGGTTTTTTCGGGCTCTAGGTTTATGTTGATGGCACCACAACCATGTCAGTTCAAGAAAGGAAAGCAAGCATTAGGGAGTTTTATGGTGAGTTTTTACATTTTCCTTCATTTGATACGTTCATGTAAGTATTAAGATAAATCAGCTATACTGAATAATGGTTGCTAATAATTATTAATCTTGTGCAGCTGTTATTTATCCCTCCTGACGTCAACTTGAAAGAGGTGTTACGGATTCAGAAGACAAAAAGCAAAAAGCAGTTTGCATGGAGAGATACTGGAGAAGAGATGATGAGGATTACAGACAGTCCTCTGACTCGGACATTGAAAGGGAAGAGGAATGTGGAATCTGCATGGAAATGAACAGCAAAATTGTCCTTCCCAAATGCAATCATGCCCTGTGCTTGAAATGCCATCGTGAATGGTATGTTTAATGTGCAGTTTGTGTGAGATAGAAGCTGCGTGTTAACTTTAAATAACAGATTTCATAGTCAGTTGCCTATCATTGGTGGTGCTGGTAAATTTCGAGCCACTTCTTAGGACATTAACTTTCCTATCCCAGGCCACCCTCACAGTTGAAATTAAGAAATTCCTTGGGACAAGGAAGACATTGCCAGTGCTGCAGAATTTAGATAATCCATAGCGACCCAAGTATC
Organism: Capsicum pubescens; assembly: GCA_030864215.1. Taxonomy (NCBI): domain Eukaryota; kingdom Viridiplantae; phylum Streptophyta; class Magnoliopsida; order Solanales; family Solanaceae; genus Capsicum; species Capsicum pubescens. Next base: position 171,625,775 of record CM061539.1, on the reverse strand, counting down.
TTTGCAGAGGGAAAATAATATTTCATTTGTACTCTTTCTAACCCCCATTCTATATGAATAGACTTAAATTTTTTATATTACAGCCGCCGAGTGCTTCCTGGTGAGTGGTCTCTCTATTAGGTAGTCTGGGGCTTTCTTTCTCTATATTATCAGGCCAGCTAGATCAAAGACGGCTAGGGCATGAAGAAGTTAATAGCTTGGTCTAGGTTGTTGAAGGATTAGGTCAGTATTTACTGTCTTGTTGGCATGTTAGTCACAGAACTTAAGGATAAAAAAGTCTTGCTTTTTAAGCTGATTCTTTTGTACCTTAGTTTTTGAAATACATTATAGAGATAGACATGCTTAGGCAAATGGCTGCATCTGTATCTCCCCTTCGTTTTGGATAGTTGGCTTTTCGTAATTTGTCATAGTGAAATATTCTGTAATATTATTCACTAACCAGGAACTTCCTAAAAAGTATTATAAAATTCACCAACAATGAAATTGCTTGTGGCAATTTAATAATTATGATAAATGCTTCTGATGGGTGGCATTTTCCCTCTGTTCATCAGAACATGGTAAGAAGGAGCTAATTTAACTGATATAGCTTAGGCTGGTCTGCTTTGTGTCCTTGTACATTCTTGTTTAGTGCTTTTGTGTCTCTATGATACGGTGCCTGTGCAAAGTGGAAGTGGTCTATCCTGAATTTTAACTGTTATTTCAGTTTATTGAATGAGAGTATTATCAGGGTTAAGCTCTATATAACTAGCATTCATCATCTTAACTATTTGTTAATGGGAAACATGTTCCAATGTTGCAGCCAGAGTATGGTTTTTCCTGCTAACCGGTAACACTGCATTGTCTAAGAAGCTGGACTGCTTCTCTGTTCTTTTCTATCACTGCACTACTGGGTTCCAGTGTCTTCTTTTGAACATGCTGATCCGAGCTATTTTATGAGAAAGCCCCCTCCCCTCGAGCGTGCGGGTGGCATGGAGAAAGTCATTAATAAAATAGTCAAATAAAAAGATTGTCACTAAAATTTAAAAGCAAAGAGGCAGGCCTCCACCTCCTAACTGAAGCTCTGACTAAGTGTATTTTCTGTGACCCTTGCAAAATAATGGACCTGTTTGATTTGGTTTTGTATTTGGATCCATGTTTTTCTGCTTGATGATGACAGATTTTTGTACAATGTAGAGATGCTGCAGTTAACTAGATATGCTGCTATTCCACGGATTGCTGGAAATATTTAGACACACGCACGTTCTTGCAGCTAGAAATAGTTGATAGTTCATGTAAATACGCTTCTTCCCACTTAACGGCATTTGGAGTTGTCAATGATATTAGATTATTAGGTAAAGTTATTCTGGAGTCCTAGGTTGCTGCCTCTCCATGGGGACTGTTTCTTAGGAAAACTGAGATAACAGGTATCCCATGGTCCTGTAAAGCACTAGAGGAGACATAAAGTTACTGCTGGTTATAAGTTGCTCCGCCATTCAGTTATCTAGGGGTGAAGTAAATACGGTCCTGCTATATCTTATTTTCTCTCTGCATTTCTAACTTTCCATGACCACGTCTTTCCATTCTCTCTCTCTCATAGATGAAAGTTTTCCCATTCATATAGAATGTGACGACTCCTTGATCTATTTCGCAGCTAAAATGACCATGTTTATTGAGGGCTTAATTTTCAACCTTGATGATCTATTCTCATGTGCTCACCTCTGAGTCTGAGTACTGTTTCCTTCTCCCGAGGAATGGGATTTTCCCATCCCATTTTTTCCTTTAGGTGGAGTTGCATTTCAGCGGGGCAGACACCCTTGGATATTTCTTATTGATCTGCAGAAGCTGTTTCTCCCTTTGTTCTATTTTGATTTTTATGTGATACTCGTTTCACTTTAATCTTTTCAAGTAGAATGACATCTTTCTATACTTAGAAACTACTTAACTTTGAACTTCCATTATACCCTTGATGACATGATTATAGAGGCACAAAAATGTCATGGCTTCTTTTAGACCACAAGTTCTAAAATCTTCTTATTTTTTCTGTTTAAACTTCATGCTTAATCACACCTTCAAATGAAATGAAGCAGGAGTACTGTATACTGGTAATGTTGAATTGGCTCTTGGAACCTAATGAGAAGTTATTTAGAGGGAAGTAATGGAAAATCACTGTGGGCATATATCTGTGTTGCATGTATGTTTAGGTCGATTCGATAGTAGCTGTCTCCTAAATAGTACTGGAAATAATCAAGTGCTATGGTAAGTTATATACCTAATACTACCATTATTCTGTTAAAGAGGCTCTTTGGAGAGTGGTGGTCGCACACATTCTAGTGTTGGTAACTGCTGCACTCGTTTCTTCTAGGGCGTTGTGCTTTATTACTCTGCAAATGATGTATATTCAGCGTTATATCTGCTTTCTAGTGCTAATTTTGCTCGTACAACTACTCCCACCGACAGTTATCGAATACAATGCATTGCAGGCGTTTGAGGTCACAGTCATGCCCCTTCTGCCGTGATAGCCTTAAAAGGGTAAACTCTGGCGACCTGTGGGTATACATGGACAACAAAGACGTCGTGGACATGTCAACGATAACAAGGGAGAATCTGAAGAGGCTATTCATGTTCATAGATAAGTTGCCCTTGATCGTGCTGGACAATGTTTTTTATCACTGTGATATTCATATAAGGTAGACGTGCAATGCTTTCATTGGGATTGAATCATACTAAGGATCAAGAAATTGGTCAGACTAGATTTAGAAATTCAGGTGGATTGCTTTTTCACCTTCTGATTAGAAGAGCCCCGACCGAGTCATCGTGGCGCAGGGGTTGAAGCTAAGTTAGATTAGCCAAAAAATGGAGCTTTTTAATTGCATCTCCTAATTTGTACATGCTTGTACAGTACCAGTTTACTCCTTGAAAACACAATGTACCTTTTGTTGTTTGTTTTCTAATGTTTTAGCATGCCATAAACACCACCGGCATTTGCTGCTTTCTCAAGTGCAGAGTTTTATGGTCACCATCTATGAGCGTGTATAATATATGATGTGTTTTAAGTTACTTATCTGTAATTTTCCCTTTCTTGCTGGCAGTTGAAGTAGGATATCATATAGTTACTCTTTCTCAACAATTATAAATGTAAAAAGAAGGTACCAAGTATAATCTCACAGAGCGAGGTCTTGGGATGTTAGAGTGTATGCAGATCTTACCCCGACCTCTGAGCCCTGAGGTAGAGAGATCGTTGCCGATAAACCTTCAACAAATATACTTCATTGTGATAAATGAAGCAACACCACTCAAACATAAAACTTGCAAAATACTACTACTACTTTCTAATATACAATATGGTATTATCTGTTTCTGATAAAATTCAATCTTAAGCAATTGGAGAAGCTGCATAGCATGATCAATTCTGCCTAAGCAGGTTATATCATAGTCCCAATCTCCAAACTTCATGTTCACTATTTTAGTTATGCCACTTGTAATGCTGCCTCAGCACTTCACACTTCAGCTTCTTCTGCAAAAGCTTGAAATCTTCAATAACATCAAAAGCCAAAAATAACAAGATTTTCCAACCTTCATCTTCATCTTCCAGAACTCAAACAATCTTGTAGACAGACTGTGGTTCCATATTAACTGGTTCACCAATAACATATGGATACAGTGAAGAATTTGGTGCCAATTCTGGAGGTCTCAGAAGTGGAGCTGTTGGTTCTGCATATTCACCTTCATTCTCATGACTATTTTCCTTAATTTTCCCAACGGTTCTCAGAATTGTAGCCAATAGAATACAACACCCCTGCTTATTATAAATTTTTATCTATTAAGATTCGCGTAAACATAATTCGAGACAAGAAAAACACACTGAAATTTCTTGAAGCTTTTTTTTAATTTTTTTTTTGTTACCTGTGTTAGAAAACAAAGCAAGGCTATTGATTGGCACACATCGTCATTCGAGTTCACAAAATCCTTGAAATCATGAAACCTTCCTGATGGATCTTCTGGTAAATCCTGATCACGACATCACAGTGTTAGTTGATGTCCTGCTCGATAGAATGCAGAAAGTTAATTCGAATAGATTTATTTGAATAACAATGTGATGATAAGGATTTATTTCTAAGATGCATACCTTTTCCCAGTCAGAGTTCAAGAAAACATCAGCTGTAATAGCAATCTCTAATAGAAGAAGCACAAGTATGAGGAACATGTACTATGATTATAGTTAAAGGTCCATTTTTTTTAATCTCTTTCCCTTTGGGCAAACATTAAATTCGTTAAGAACTATAAAGAAAAAGGATACAAATGAGAGGCAACAGGAGTTGGCAGAGTGTGCAGCAACATGACCAAGGAAAGTGATTGCACACAAAGCAATGCCAACACCAAGAAATGCATGGATAAACCTGTCATTATTTCAGCAGCATTAGCATTTCTTTTATGCTAATAATATGGTCCCATAGGGATGAAAAAAGAAACAATATGTTGTGAAAGTAATTGCAGTGATTCTGAGAACTCACCAAGGAAACTGAGCATAATCAGGGGATGATGGCGAGTTGGCAGCATCGCGCTGCCAAACCCTAATCATCCATATACTGTAAATAAGCATAGCAATGCCCATAAGTTCGATTGTGAAGTTTGCAATCTTCAGTGACAATTGCAGGCAGCTCTTTACAGGTTTTAGCATCTTCAACTTTGAAGAGAAACTGTATCACTTCTAGGTGAATAGTTCCTATGTTTGAAAGGATAACTTTGAATAATGCATGGAAATACATAACTGTTTGGATTCATAATTTGTGAGAAATGATAGTGATGGTGGCTTGCCTTGATATGTAAAAATTGGCCACATAGGCTAAAAAAAGGAAATTTCTAAGAAAGAGCTTATTGTTCAATCTACTTTCTTGGAGGACCTAATGAATTATGAATTGCTTCTTGTGCTTATATAAGCAAAGAGGTCTTTGTCCAAAGATGTGGTCAAAGATAACGACTGTCTATTTTCAAAATTTCATGAACGTAAGATTTTGTAGAGCTAGCTCAGGATAGGGATATATTATTGCCAAAATGATTCTATGTAGAATGGTGTTCATAACCCCAAATAGTTAGTTTTTGTAGTGTAATATGATGATGATGAAATGAAATACTTGGAAAAGATAAAGATCATCGTCGTGGCAATATAATACCCCCTCTGTTTCAACTTGATTGTCATGTTTAACTTCACACTAAGTTTAAAAAAGTAAAAACTACTTTTTAAATTTTGTGGTCTTAAATTAAAGATACGTAGATATAGTCATGTTTCAACTTTGATGGGTGTTTAGAAAATGACATTAATTTTGTGTTCTTCAACATTTTTTTCTTTATTTTGTTGTGTATTCCTTTTTCTTCCCTTTAGTTTGCTGTGTATTCTCTTGTAAAAATAAATAAATCCCCCTCTTCCTATTGAATTCAAATTACAGATACTGTTACGATGGAGTGACTTCCAAAATCTTGAATATATAAGCATCTGCTATTGTGATGCTTAGAAGACATAATAGCTGCAGGTAATCACGGAACACAGTTTTGTTGGCTCTATCACTCAATCCCAAAGCTAATATATTTGTCACTGAAATCACTGCCAAAACCAAAGAGTATTTGCAAGGGAAAGATGATTTGGTAATCCAGTCGTTCGCATAGATATCACAAGGTGTCCTAAAGAAGGCACCCACAAAAAATTCATGTACAAGTTACACTGGGAAAAAGGACATCGCTGGAGGAGAAGTGATGAATCCTTTCATCAACCGTACAAAATGAAGGCAGTCAGAAAAGAAAAGTGCCATTGCTTTTGACGACGAAGAAGACCTTCATCTCATTCAAAATATCAGCCTTAACTATGAGACGCATTCGCTTTGAGTCCTCCCACAGAAATGCTCCATATTCTCCGGCAAAATCACATGCAGCCTCAAAGACGTCCTACAGTTTAGTAACCAACAAAAATCATGTTCCTAATGAAGGTAGCTGAATCAATTGGACAAGAATTTATTTTTCCAAAACATATTTTTATTAGCCTATCTGATAGCTGAAATCAGAGAAACACTGATGGATTCCGAGAATTCAGTAGCTGTACAAGAGTAATTACGGAGATTACTCGAGTAGATCAGCTCAATTAATGGAAGATAAGAAGAAGATGAAATAGAAACTGAATTAACAATTGAGAATATTATTCATAATGCTTGGTCACTTGAGTACAATTCTCTATATATTGACTTGAGAACCTTCTAGACTCTAACTGAATGAGATACTCAACTCACTCAGCTAACTAACTGCTGACCTGTACAGTAGTAACTAATAATGTGACATGTCTCATTTTTGTGTATCAGTACTCCCTTGGTCGAAAAGATCCTTGTCCTCAAGGATGTAAACAAGTTAAGGATTAAGATGAGGAAATCTAGTATGTAAAGCAGTAATGAACTCCCAGGTAGCATAGCACAGTCAGCAGTGAGGCCTTCCCATTGCACCAAGGCTTGAGCGACAGCCTTGTTACCCTTCTTTACCATTCTTCTTTGAAGTATAGCAGCAGGTTGAGGGCAATAGGGGCTAGCTATATCAGTCACTGATGGATAAGATATTTGATCAGGGATTTGATGACACTTTTTGAGTAGAGAAACATGTACAGTTGGATGAATTTTGACCCCGGCAGGAAGGAGTAAAGTATAAGCCACAGATCCAACCTTCTTAGCAATTTGGAAAGGCCCATAGTATCTAGCAGCCAATTTGTGCAAAGGTACATTGGTCACAGTAGGTTGTCTATAAGGTTGGGTCTTGAAATACACCCAATCACCAACATCAAAGGACCTCTCAGACCTATGGGAATCAGCTTGTAGCTCCATTCGATTTTGTGCTCTGGCCAAGTGATGTTGTAGGAGCTGTAGTCTGAGTTCTCTACTTAAGAGAGTGTTATCCACCTCTGCAGAAGCAGACTCACCAGGTAAATAAGGTAAATGAAGAGGTGGAGGCCTTCCATATAGTGCTTCATATGGTGTAGGCTGAATAGAGCTATGATGAGAGGTATTATACCAATACTCAGCCATGGGCAAATATTCAGCCCAATCAGTTGCATCAGCAGCACAAAAACACTGCAAATATGTTTCAAGACACCAGTTTACTACCTCAGTTTGTCCATCAGATTGAGGATGGTAAGTTGAGGAAGTGTTAAGTTGAACTCCTTGTAAAGAAAAGAGTTCCTGCCAAAATGTACTCAAGAAGACAACATCTCTGTCACTTGTTATATTACCTCTTTAAGGAAAGCTTTAGCGACAGTTTTGAGCAGTGTATGGGTGTTTAAGAGGAATAAAGTAGGCATACTTAGTCTATCAACCACCACCAGAATAACCTCATAACCATTTGATTTAGGAAGTTCATCAATGAAATCCATGCTGAGTTGAGACCATACTACATCAGGAATAAGTAAAGGTTGTAATAAACCAGGTGAAGCTGCAAGATCAGCTTTATTCCTTTGACAAACATCACATGTCAACACAAACTTCTTGACATCATTTCTGATGCCTTCCAATAGAATAGTGTAAGCAACCTCTTTAAGGTAGCCTCTACACCTGAATGACCACCACTGACAGTAGAATGCCACAAAGTTATGATAATTTTCCTCAACTGAGGAACATTTCCTACCACCAACTTACCCTTTCTTCTAAGTTGGTTGTGACTCCAAGAGAACTGAGTTTTAGCAGTAGGGCCAGCCTGCAATTTAGAGATAATAGCACGCGTCTCAGTATCAGTAGCCCAACTTTGAGTAATAGCTTGCAACAAATCGAAATTGGTACTAGTGCTAACCAGTGTCAACAATTCAGCACCAGTGACTCTTGATAATGCATCAGCTGCTTTATTGTCAACCCCCTTCTTATATTCAATAGTGTAATCAAAAGGCATCAGCTTCGTCAACCACATCAATTGCGAGTTTGTGTGTAATGTCTGCTCCCTAAGATACTTTAGAGCTTTCTGATTTGTCCTAATTATGAACCTCTGTCCTAACAAATACTGAGACCATTTGGTTACTGCATAAACAATGGCTAAAAGTTCTCTATCATACACAGACATTGCAGCATGCTTAGGGGAAAGAGATCCACTGATAAAGGCTACGGGGTGACCTTGCTGCATTAACACAACACCAATTCCAGATCCACTAGCATCAGCCTCCACAACAAAGTTCTTGCCTGCATCAGGTAAAGCTAATACAAATACAGTGGCATGAGTGAGTGCATCCTTGAGTTGTTCCATAGCTGAAGTAGCTTCTAATGACCACTTGAAGTTATCCTTCTTTAATAGATCATTTAATGGCCTACTAATAATACCAAAGCCTTGAACAAACCTCCTGAAATATCCGGCTAAACCAAGGAAACCCCTTAGCTGCTTGAGATTAGTAGGTAACAATCAGTTTCTGACTGCTGCAACCTTCAAAGGATCAGTAGATACCCCTCCTCTGAGATAAAATGGCCCAAGTATTCGATCTTTTTAACACCAAAGAAACACTTAGATTGTTTAGCAAACAACTAAGGTTGCTCCATTGCAAGGAAAACAGCTCTTAAGTGAGCTATGTGATCATCAAAACTCTTGCTATATATCAGGATGTCATCAAAGAATACTAACATAAATTTCCTGAGAAAAGCTTTAAACACTGTATTCATGAGTCCTTGAAATGTTGCGGGTGCATTGGACAATCCAAATGGCATCACCAAGTATTCAAAATGCCCCGAGTGCATCCTAAATGCAGTCTTTGGAATATCTTCAGGTGTCATTCTTAGTTGATGATATCCAGATCTTAGATCAATCTTGGAAAATATTTTAGAACCTCCTAGCTCATCCAGCAAATCCTCAACAATAGGAATAGGAAATTCGTTTTTCACAGTGTTCTTATTCAATTCTCTGTAGTCGACAGAGTCTCCAAGACCCATCCCTTTTACCAACTAAGACCACAGGAGAAGTAAAGGGACTGCAACTAGGTTGCACTATCCCTTGATCTAACATTTGTTGCACTAACCCCTCAATTATATCTTTCTTGACAGATGGATATCTATAAGACCTTTTATTCACAAGTTCAGTACCAAAGTGTAAGACAATTCTGTGGTCAAATACACCCCTAGAAGGTGGTAGTGTAGTAGGCTCATCAAACAACTTCTTAAAGTCAAGTAATAACTCTGTTAGCTTAGGATGTTCTGTGACATTTTCTTTGGATTCTACTGTAGCACATTGTAATGTATAACACATTGCTGGTATCACCTGAATCATGCAGAATTGTGATCTATTGCCTGAGTGTTTCTCCATTCTCCCACCACTTGAAGCTTCTAACTGCTTGCCTGATTCCCTCAAAACATGCTTTTTGCCTTTGTACATGAATTCCATTGTTAATTTTCTGAAATTCGTCTTGATGTCCCCTAGTGTTAGAAGCCATTGAACCCCCAAAACTACACCACAAGATCCCAAGGGTAATAACAAAAACTCAGCAGTGAACTCTGCCCCTTGTAACAACCAAGAGATCTGACAAACCTTGTCCACCTTCATTCCATTTCCATTAGCTGCTGCTACCATTTGTGGTGCAGTTGTCTTGGTGGTACAGCCTAACAACTTCACAACTTCAGGATCAATAAAATTGTGAGAACTCCCAGTATCCACTAGAATATGTTAGGCCTTTTAGCATGATATCTGGTTACCCTCAATGTTTTAGAGCCTAAAGAACCATTGAGTGCATGAATAGAAATCTCCATTTGCTCCATCTTCTTCTGCATAGTCTTGCTCATCTTCTACTTCTTCAACTTCAAGAAGATACAATTGTTTCAAGTTTTTGCACTTATGGCCTGGGACATATTTTTCATTGCAAAAGTAACATAAGCCTTTAGATCTTTTCTCATTGATCTCATCTAAACTCAGCCTTCTCCGGTTAACATTTGGCTTTCCCTCAGTTCTTTTAGAACCATGATTCTGCAAGAATGTCTTAGATTGAGACCTCTGATCATTGAAATTCCTGTAGGATGAGCTAAAACTAGTTGTTGTATGCTTGTACAGTTTAGCTTGAGCCTCCAAGTATGCTTCTTGCATCCTAGCAGATCTATACAATTGGGGTAAAGTAGTGGGATGAGTCAGTTTTACAGCAATGTTTACCTCTTCCTTAAGCCCTCCAAGGAAACAACTGATTGCATTTTCTTGGGACAAGTTGACTCTGGTTAACATACTTTCAAACAAAGCCTGGTACTTCCTTACAGATCCCGTTTGCTTAATTTTTTTAATTTCCTCTATTGGATCATCAAAATCCAACCCAAATCTTTCCACCAATGCTACTACGTATTCATTCCAAGTAGGAGGGGAAGTATATTGCCTGTACCTCAAAAAAGACTGATGCCACTGTATTGCTTCACCTTCCAGGTGCACAGCAGTTAAACCAATTCTTTTCTCCATTGGAACTTCATCAAAATTGAAAAGTTGTTCAACCTTAAACAACCATGACTTCACATCATCCCCCGAAAACTTTGGGAAATCAAATTTAGCATATCTGGAGAAACCTTGTTTCTGAAATCCCATTGGATTGGAACCCCTAAATTCCTCCTCCCGTGGTTGCCTTTCCCTCGAAGTTTTGAGTCCGACCTCAACAGGTGAACTTCCCCTGCAATTCGTCACCAGTTGCTCCTTCAATTCCGCAACTATTCGATCCAATTGCTTCAAATTAGCCACTTCAGAGTTGAGAATCCCAATTTCCGAAACCAATTTTTGCATCAATTCCCTCAAATTACCTCCATCCCTTGTTGAATCACTCCCTGAATCACCATTTGCACGACCTCCCTTCACCATTGTTGCCAAGAATCCCTAGCTTTGATACCACTGATAGCTGAAATCAGAGAAACACTGATACAACAACAAACCCAGTGTATTCCCACAAAGTGGGGTCTGGGGAGGATAGAATGTATGCAGTCCATACCGCTACCTCCAAAGAAGTAGAGAGGTTGTTTCCGATAGACCCCCGGCTCAAGATAGAGAATAGTAGGCAAGAGTGTAATGCACCATTAAGCATGGTGGGTTGCATAACATAAAAGGAATAAGACATACTAAAAATAAAATAGAAATCAGAGCAATACGAGAATTCAGTAGCTGTACAGGAGTAATTACGGAGATTACTCGAGTAGATCAGCTTAATTAATGGAAGATAAGAAGAAGATGAAATAGAAACTGAATTAACAATTGAGAATATTATTCATAATGCTTGGTCACTTGAGTACAATTCTCTAGATAGTGACTTGAGAACCTTCTAGACTCTAACTGAATGAGATACTCAACTAACTACTCCAATTGAGATTGATTGTCACTTTGTTAGAGAAAAGATACTCTCGGGAGATATTGTTACAAAATTTGTGAAGTCAAGTGATCAACTTGCAGATATCTTCACCAAGTCCCTCACCAGTCCTCGTATTAATTACATTTGTAACAAGCTTGGTACATACGACTTGTATGCACCATCTTGAGGGGGAGTGTTAGAATATGAATAGGAATAGCATATTGAATTCTATTTGGAAAGGGATTGTAATGTAGTGTCCTATTAGGAATAGAATTGGAATTTAGTGTCTATAAATAGGATTTCAATGTAATAATTTAGAGACAACAATTCAATAATATTTTTCAGCATTATTTCTCACACTAACGTAAGAAGAAATAAGGAGATTCCAAGGGAGAGGGTGCAAAATATTTGAAGTTTCGACAATTATATGAGCATCATCAAGTAAACCAAAGGTCGTATAGAAGGTAATTATCCTTGGCACCAAATTCCAACTATGTGCAACGCCCAAATTAATAATGTGGGCATGAATTTGTTTTCCTTCAGAGAGTGCCTTACAATTAGTACAACATGATAAAAGAGACGATAATAACTGTATAATGACATCACAAGGGGTTTGAGAGGAGACATGAGTCCGAATTAGAGAAAAAGTTCTAAAGGCTTTGCATATGTGACCTTGGCCCACAAAGTCCTTCAAGGTCATCATTAGGCAATCCACCATAGATTCATTTCTTGCGTTACAAGGCCCTGAAATACATTCATGAGAACTACACGGCAAGGATTGGCCACAGTTTCGGGGGTCTGATTCTCGAACACGCCTCCACTTTTTAGGTATGAACTTCTGAATTAGGGACAGAGAAAGGTTTCTTGGTTGCACAATGAAGCGGAGGGCATAAACTACAAATGGTAAAACTCCAATGAGTAATAACAAGATTGTGGATGGGTATTGTCTGCATTTCACACGCATTTGCAACACCAATAAACAGAGAGTAACAGCTTAGAAATATTGATATTTAGCAATTCCACTCCAGCAAAAAGAATTATATTGTGTAACAGATACAACAATGGCAAAAAAATTCATAATACCCTACGCGTTTAATTAAAAATAAGATGCAAACCAAAAAGAAAAATAATCACAAAGATTTCTAACATATTAATATGAACCTGAAATCATACCGTCACAATTTTTATCACACTCTTCTATGTTGGAACATCCAAAAATGTTTAAAAAAATATTTGAAGTTTTAAACTTCCATGTGACGGTTTACTATCGAACAACTTTTCAACAATCATTTCCATATTTTCTTTCAATATCACCAATACAAAGTATGACTTAAATGAACATCTTACACTTCATGTCAAATATCGCCTAATAAATTAGGATGGAAAGAATAAAACTTATAAACAAAAATCAGGTGCTAAGTAGGACTTGTAGTTCTCTTGCATTTAAGTACCGTTAGTTACATGAATCTGGTGTAGTTGTAAGATAAATAAAAGGCAAGAAGAAAAAACTCATAATTTCCATCAAAATCGCCCAAAAAAAATCACTTTATCACCAGTTAACCAACAAACCACAAAACACACAGTAACAAAAGAAACCTACAGAAAATTTTCACGTTTTAATATTTCTACAATCGCACAGAATGCACTTGGAATATAATGTTAATTTTATGTATATACTTTCAAGAAATTGGTACGTATAACATTATATTCTGACACCCATTGTTGCTACATAAGGCTAATAGGCACACTTGGTTAAATATAGAGTCATTGTCTTGAGGACTAGGGATCAATTCCTACTTTCTCTTGTTGCAATGGATACAAAAAAGTACAAATACGTTCTACAAAAACATGCAACATTATAAATTTGTGTATGTTTATACTTGTGTTGGCCCCTATAGCTTGAAGTTCATTTGATTCTCCAGAATAATAAGCTCAAAGACAAATTAAACTTCTTTTTCATCCAAATTTTACACAGTATATATCTCACAGTAGGCTAAATACATGAAATTACAATCATTCTACAATTTACACACAAAACAAAAAAAACTAAAAAAGGTGTTTAAATTAGGATGAAATGAATACCTAAGAATGGCTTCACAGATAAAGAAATTGTCGTAAAGCATGTCGAGTTTCATTGTAGGCAATGAAGCCACCATGTCCATGAAATTCCTTGCCACGACCTTCACTTGCGGCATTGTTGTATGTCATTGATAGATCAAAATAAAGGTTTCCAATTTCTCGATTTAGGGTTTAACTTTGCTGAATGCTGATTTGATTCTTCTGTTGATTATAGTTATAGCGCGCGATTCATACAACATTTATAGAAATTGTAGATTATTATATCTAAAAATTACACAAATAAATAATTTATATTTTCAATATTATAAAAAAAAAATTATTAAAAAAATGGGAGAGAATATTATTTATGTTATTTATACTTCTTATATAGCAGTAGTAAAGTAAACCCGAACAAGGCATTACGGTACTCGGAGCGAAAAAAAGATCTCTCCTCCTTTTGTGATTTGGGCCAGAAACTTCTTAGACTTCCTTACACTTTTGAAATTTGAAGGCCCAATGAAAACCATCATCTATTAGTTTGATAAATTCTTAGATATGCATAAATTATTTTATCTAAAAATTACATAAATACACAACTTATACTTGTAATATTACAAAAAATCCCAACTTTCTAGATATATTATAAAAAATCTCAACATATACACAGTATGCTATGTATATGTCGGCTATGTTATGTATATTAATAGAGAGAGAAAGTAAAGTAACTAAAAATGAAAGAGAGTATAATTACTTCCAAAAGGGTTGGTATTTATGTTATTTATACTTATTTTATTTAGATCAATGAAATTTACATTTAAAATATTTTAAGTTGTAATTAATTCTTAATATAATTTGAAAAATAAAATAATAAAGTAAGCAAGACAAATAGATTGAAATGGAGAGAAGTACTAATATTTCTAACATAAAATTATTTAAAATTTTTAATTATTATGATTTATAATACTTTTAATGTAATTTGCAAATATATAATGAATTAAAAAGGAAAGTAAGACAAATAAATTAAAGCAGAGAAAGGTAGGAAAAAAAATTCTAAGTATATATGTTATTTCCTCCATCCCAAACTTTTATATCTATTTTTTAACATTTTAAGTTGTTAATTTTTCTGATTTAAATATGTCAAACAATATAGGATCCCAGGGAGAGTTAGAAAATATATATTTTTTTATCTGAAATTCTAATTAAATCGGAGTTATTCTAAGGTAAGCTTCATATTATTGAAAATAGATTTTTATCACACATTTTTTAATTTTATCATCGAAATTCAGGCGTACTGGAAAAAAAATATAGAACTCCCCATCTATTTTACAAAATCTGAAATTCAATGTTTCTCCAACCCCTTTTGCTTTAAGTAAGAACATTATTTTCCCTACTTAAAGGCTTAGCCTTCAGCTTTTCTTCTCTAATAAAAATGTTATTGGAATTAGTATATATTCACGGTGTTAGGAACTTTTACATGCAGTGCTAACCTATTGTAGCAAGTTGTCACTTAGGTAACTAAATTAATTTATAATATTTTACACTATTAGTGTAGTCTAATCTTTGATAAAATATTAGTAACCATTTTTACATGTTACTAATCAATACTGATCAGAAAAGACTTGTAGTTACCTTGTAAGTGCATAGAACTTTTAACTCTATAAGTAATTACCTCTAATAAGCAATAGTATAAAAATTCTCTAACATTGTTGTATACATAGAAGTTACGTTAAGAAAATATTAGACACCTGTATTATGTGCTATAGAACAACTCTTGTAAACTAAAGTAGTAATTCTTGGACTTAGAATAAACTGTGTATGCTATTCTTGCTCATTACATAAATAGTTAGAGATTAATTAAAATCCACTGACGGTGTAAACTTTTTTTTATACCTTCATGTAAATTTAAAGCTTATTAAAGGTAAATTTTGAAATATTAATTTGTTTTCTTTAAAAGTTAAGCTATAAATAAGGAAAATAACACTACATTTATATTTACCTAATTAATGATGAATTTGTTTACCAAAAATATAAAATATTCCTACGTGTTTTTTGTTTTCTTCATCATTGGCCAATTTATAATTTACATGTTCTGCATGCAATTGAAACATTTAGCATCATACCTTAGGGGAGTATTCACCATTATTGTTATTAAGAGTAACAAACTATTTTTAAACTGCTAATCCAACTAACAAAAATTATTTAAAATAATTCTTTCTTTTGAAAATCAAGCTAAAGCGAAAACAACTTTTTTTTCATCATATTAATATTAGAAACATCGTAACTTATAGAATTTTTCGTATAGTTTTTGAACATTCAAATTTTATATTTAAAATATTAAATTAACCTAATTCAATTTAACTTTAAAAATTAATCAACTTCGCTCTCATAAAGCAAAATGTGACAAGTAAAAGTGAACGAATGGGGTAACAGATAAAGCTTAGGAAAGAGGGAGAAATGGGATAGAAAGAAATTAGAAGAGTTTGGAGGCAAAGAGGAGTGTGGGGAGAGAGGAAATTGAGGAGACAGTACTTGTTACCAAATAACAATTACTAAAAATAGATTATCTTTTAAGAAAAATAAATTAATATTTCAAAATTTACCTTTAAAGGCTTTAATTTTACAGGAAGGTGTAAAAAAAAGTTTATACCATCAGTTAATTTTAGTTAATCTCAATCAGTTATAGAAAAAAATTCTTTACTTGACAGCATCCAAATAAACAAAATGACAATAGGCAAAACGTAATATCTATAGTTAGTGAGGGTTCAAAATAAGTGTGATCTTATTATTTTATTTGTATGGTACAAGTGAGCCTGCAATACTCGTCCTAGATCGCCCTCTGACCAATAGACATAAACTTTTTTTTTTTTGGTTTTTCATTCGGTGTCCGGTACCCGCATTGGAGCCCGACTAATCCGAATTCGCGCCGGGTAGGGCCCCATTCGGAGGGTAGCGCTCCCAACAGAATTTTTTCCATGCCCAGGGTCGAACCCTCGACCTCTGATTAAGGGTGGAACAGCCTCATCCGCTGCACCACACTCCATATTGGTAAAAGACATAAACTTCATATAGCCTGTTTCTCTTATTTTATTTTTTGGAAATTCACACTAGTTTAAATAAAAGAAACTGACCTTGAAACCACAGCCAGCTACACAAGCACGATGACAGTCCTTCATTCATAAAAGAACAATATATTGTCATACTTACATATGCAGATAGGAACATCGTAAATGTCACTAGTATGAATATGCGATTTCATATCAGTGACACGAGATTAGTGTTTGAACATGCGATTTTATAGCATGACATGAAATCTCGAGTTCTCCGAAAGACATGATTTGAGAAATTCAAATCGTAGTTTAGGATTTTTTAAATATAAAAATTAATCCACAAGTTTATATTTCATAGAATGAATCCCACCATTTGTATCTACCAATTATTTATTTCATGTGTAAATAAAATTTATATTTCACATTATTACTCTTATGAATCTTTAAATTGTTTATATTTCATTTAACCATTATTCTAACCAACATATAGCCCCGTTTGACCATGAGAAATGTTCACTATTTTTTTAAAAAACTTTTCATTTTATTAAAAAAATGTTGTTTGGTCATAAAAATTTCACATACAACTTGAAATTTTATTTTGAAAAGTGAAAACAAGTCTCAACTTGTTTTTACCTTTTTCTAATTCCAATTTCACCTTTATAGTTAGAAAATTTCTCCAAAAAGATATGGTCAAACACAACTGCAACTTTACTTTCAACTCCAGATTTTTTTTACTTTCATAGCCAAAAGCCTACAAATTTGTTATTACTTCAAACTAATTTCTACTTTATCATTTATTATGCACCAAATTTATTATTTGATCGATAAATATTGTAGACGTTTGGCCATAAATTTTCAAATATTTTTGACAAGTCATTTTTTTGGTGAAATTTCACTATGTATTTTGCCATAATTTTTGAAAGAAATATTTGATAATTTTAAGCAATATGATTTATACCCATAAGTTCTAAAAACTTCTAAAATTATCCATAATTTTGTATTATCATTTTATAATGAATATGTTTGATGTAAAAGTTAAACTTATAAATTATAAGCTCCAACCTGCTAATAAACAATTTCACACATTATTTTTCTTTTTACAAAGGAACATCTAATTTTTCTATTTACATTTACTTTTAAGAAGTGCTATACAACAATACTATTACATACCAGGGTCAAATATCAAAGTTTATTTTTTAAAATTTGGTCCAAAATCTTTTTTTTTTTTTAAGTATTTGAGAATTTGAATTATTTCTCAAAAATATTTGTCAAATAATGACAAATTATATGGTCAAACACTTTTGTCAATTTTTTCTCCAAATATCACTTGAGATATCCATGACAAAACGGGTTCGTTCTATTTTTGTAAGAATAATTTTGTGATAGCGTATTATACGTTTGCTATGAATTTTTACTTATTTGGTGAGATTATATAAATCATTGGGGCAAGTTTGATAGTTTTACAATTTAAGATTTTTTTTAATTTATAAGAAAAAAATACAATTTAAAATCTCAAATTGTATGTCCAAATAAAACTTCAACTTCGTTTCATCTCATGCGGTCAAACAACCCTTAGCTTATATATTTACGCAATAATGAAGAAAATGAATTAATGAAACTTACAAGTGGGTTGGGTAGAACTAAGCCTGTCAAACGGGCCGGTCGATTCAGCCCGATTCGACCCACTAAGCAAACCCGATCCGATCAGTCCACGGGATGTAGGATATTGGGTCCCGAGCTGGGTTATTTTTTATTTTGGGCCGGGTTAACCCGGTCCGGCCAGGTTAAGTTTTTTTTTTTTTTTTTAAAATGGATTTAATTAAAACTTAGTTTTAATATATTATTAATTTACTATCAAGTATTATTAATTTATATATGTATATATATCTTCTATAGACGTATATAGTTAACGTATACATGTGTATATGTTTTATAAATTAATATATAACTATATATATAATTATATATTGCAGTATATGTTTTATTTAAAGTAGTATATATATATTGAATGATACGTATATATGTGTATATATCTTCTATAGGCGTATACATTTAACGTATACATGTGTATATGTTTTATAAATTAGTATATAACTATATATATAGTGTGTGTATATATTGTAGTGTATATATATTGTAGCATATTTTATTTAAAGTAGTACATCTATTGAATGGTACGTATATGTGTGTATATATCTTCTAAAGTAGTATATATTTAACGAATACATGTGTATATGTTTTATAAATTAGTAAATAACTATATATATAGTGTGTGTATATATTGTAGTTTATATATATTGTTGTATATTTTATTTAAAGTTGTACATATATATTGAATGGTACGTATATATGTGTATATATTTTCTATAGATGTATATATTTAACGTATACATGTGTATATGTTTTATAAATTAGTATATAACTATATATATAGTGCGTGTGTGTATTGTAGTGTATATATATATTGTAGTATATTTTATTTAAAGTATTACATATATTGAATGGTATGTATATGTGTATATATCTTCTAAAGTAGTATATATTAACGTATACATGTGTGTATGTTTTATAAATATATATATATATATATATATAATGTATATATTGTAGTGTATATATATTGTAGTATATTTTATTTAAAGTAGTATGTATATATGGAATGGTACGTATAAATGTGTATATATCTTCTATAGATGTATATATTTAACGTAGACATGTGTATATGTTTTATAAATTAGTATATAACTATATATATATATTGTAGTATATCTATAATTTATAATATATTAAAAGTGTGAAGACCCTTGTAAAAGTGATTTGAACTTGTTGCCCTCCATTAAAAGACTTTCTTTAGACAAAACTGTCTTTTCACTATTTTTTAAAATTTATTAGTTAATTATTTTTGTTACATTAACTAGACTTCCTAAAATATATGAGACTCCTAAAATATATGGTAGGAAAATTAATTAATATTTTTCTTTCTGCTAGACTTTCTAAAATATATGGAACTCCTAAAATATATAGTGGGAGAATTAATTAATGTTTTTCTTTCTACTGTTCACATAGAAAAATACTCCTAATATAAGACTCTATTAAGGAAATATTCTATAAACATTGAGATGTACGTTAAACTAGAGAACGAACCGGTTTGCCTATTGGGAGAATATGATTGTTGCTCATCTAACTTGATTCGATTGCATATCTACATTGGTGGATGCTTGATTTTCTAACCCTCAACTTCTTCACTGTTTTTGTCAGCATAACAGAACTCAACATATATATATATATATATATATATATATATATATATATATATCGTCTTTGTTTTCATTCAAAATCATTCTTTAGGGTCAAAATTTTCGCTCATCATAGATGAATATCGGTTGGCTTTGAAGAATTTCTTGCGTAAAAGTTAGGTTTAATTGTATTGTTTTGTTTTGATATCTTTATTATTTTATTTTAATTTACAGATGCTAGATGAATGTGGGTCGGCTTTGAATTTTTTTTGTAGGTAAAAGTTAGGTTTAATTGTATTATCATAATATCTCTATTAGTTTGTTATTTTGTGGTAGTTTACCGTTCGTATATGAATCTCGATCGGCTTTGAGAAAATTTTGTGTGTAAAATTTAAGTTTAATTGTATTGTTTTGATATCAATTTTATCGTATTATTTTGTTACAGTTTACAGGTGATAGATAAATGTTGGTCGGCTTTAGGAATTTTTTTTATGTAAAGGTTAGGTTTAGTTGTATTATTTTGATATTGTTTACATGTGATGGATGAGTGACGGATGTTGACACCTAATTTTTACCCTCCACAACCAAGTTTAATTTCGAGCTTCTTCGGTTGTTAATAAAATTAAAATATTTATTTCATCCGAATAATTTTTTGTCAAAATACTTTATACGTAATTTTGTCATTTTATGTAGCGATTATATATTATCGTATTCAATTATACGAGATTATAATTTTGCTACTTAAATGTTTATTTCACAAATATCAAATTTTAATTAAGGATAATCTTTGAAAATAAATATAATGATTAAAATCTTGATTTAAATATAATTTATTCTCAAAAACAATTTATTTGGATAAATATGTGCTTATTTTTATCGAATCAAGAAGCTCAGGATTAAAGGAGATATTAAATTCATTTTGAATTTTGACTTAATTTAGCCAATCTATTAGATTTGACCATAATTGAAATCAATTGGCCATAATCGCGATGCAATTGGCCAATTGATTTTCAATTTTGCCAAAACTTAAATGAATTGGCCAAATTCCCAAATTACATAATCCACTCAATTTGTAACCCAATTTCAGCCCATTTTGCCCTTTTAATTTTAGACAGCCCAACAACAAAGAATAATTTCAGCTCCATTGGCCCAAACCACACCAACCCACTTTCATCAATAACCCGGCCCATCACATATATCTCCTCTCCTTCAGCCAAAATAATAGTATCAGCCTCCAACCTTCGATATCGACAATTAGCGTACAACCTTCGACAACAAAAGACAACTCCATCAACTTCGCGACCCAACCCGTATCTCACGAAACCCGTACCCGTTCCACTCGCTTTCAAATGACGAAAACCTAGAAGCTTCATAAAGTTGATGCGCTGGCCCTCTCCAACATTTGAATCCCGAGTTTCTCGGGTTGATGTGTACGATTTCATACAAAGTTGGTCAATTCTCATTGGTTTAGGGGGTGCATTTCGTTTGGCTTTTTTTAATTGGTCCACCGATGCAATTTCTGGAGAGAAATCCAAAAAAGGAGGTACGGATTGAGGTTGAAAAGCCTGGGCAAGGGGGAATTTCGAATTTAGAATTTCATATCCCCTATTTTTAGAAATCCCTAATTTACCCCTATAGGCCTTTCTATAGATAGCTCAACATAGAGCCATTAAAGGGGGATTTTTTTTTTGCTCTGGGGGTTCGAAAATTTGGGGGTTGAAAATTTGATTGAGAAATCTAGGGGGAAATATTTTTCTGAGAGAGAGTCTAGTTCGAAAACTGAGAGAGAAGGAAGAAAGAAAAAAAAAAGAAACTTTTGGAGAAAAAATAATTCTTTAGTATAAATCCTGTTCTGGTTTTGAAAGTTCGTCAGCTAAATTAGAGTCTCGAGTTGACGGTGAAGAAGTTTTCCGGTGGTCGTGATCTCCGTACCGGTTCGTCATCTTGTTTTGCTGCTCCCGAACAAGTAACATCCTATTCCTTTAGGCATTCGATTTCTTCTGCTTCATCTCACTATTCTGTAGTAGTAAGTAATTTGAGATCATTCTGTATGATAGGTTGTCTGCTGTAGAGGTCTTAAAGACCATAGGTTGTTGTTCTGGTGAAAGATGTTGAATCTATTATTATGTTAGGATTAATCTATGTTCAGATTGTCGAATATGTGGTTTCTGTCATTTTTTTTTATTTTGGTGTCATGATCTGTCGTCCACTCTTGGTGTTACTAAGTAATTTTCGGCCTATGCTTCACTTGATGTATTGCTTGTGGATGGAAGGGCAGATTTATTAGCAAAGTCTGTTGCTTTGATTGTATTCAGTGGTTTTAGTCGGATGATGTTCGGCTCGTAGTTGTTATTTGATTGTGTTTGTCTGTTGTTATTACTGGATGGTGTCGCGATTGTCGAGCTAGCGGCGTTGCTAGCAGAGCTACCTCTAAAATTCCTTTGGCTCCTCATGTACCAAAAGGACAATGAATAAGGTCCAAAACATGCTAGAAAATCCTAGTATTCCTCGACGATTATTTTATTTGAGTCTTTCGGAGCGAGGAGGACGATTGAAACAATTTATCGTGTTGCTCGTTGTCACTGTTTGTTGTTATCGTAACTGTTGAACCAGTAATGTTCCATCCTTTTGTTTCCGTATTCTTTGTTCTTTCTTTTCATTATTTCATAGTTGCAGTAATTTTCGTGTAGCTCTATTTGCTGGACTATTTGTTGCAGAAGCCTTAGAAGGCTATAGGTTTTTCAATCGACTGTTTGATCGAGAATTCATCCTTATTGGTTTATTTTAGTCTTGTCGAAGAAGATTTGATTTGCTGGTTGTTTTGTTATATTGATTTTTTTTAACTACCTCATCCGTATAAATTAGCATTTCATTTTGAAATGCCTGTTTTTCCTAAGATTATATGATTACATTGTTCAGCTTGAATGTAAGTTGTTAATTTCCTTTTGCGCAACTTTTGTTCTAATTCAATACAACTTTGTGTAATCTTATGCTAGTTTATTATAGCCTGTAGCTATCTTTCTGATTTTGATGGCATTACTCAAGATAGCATTTCTATTTTGTGGGTGTTGGTTTTGGCTGGGTTGACTCGTATTTAAAGTTTGAAATATTGTCATGTGATCAATGTTTTCTTTTCTCCCCGATCGATTATTTTCTTACATAGTTCCTCCTTTCTTCTAGTCAAATGTCTATTATCTCGGCCTTTCTTAAAATTGGTTACCTTCTTTTGTTTTGACATTATGCATTAATCTCTTATTCTCCTATATCCAAAATACTCTCTTATGAAGTTTGAAGTGTTCACTGTTAAAGTATAGAATTAAAAAAAAATATTTTCTTTCATGAAGATTCAAAGGCTCCATATGCGTATGAGCATGTTAATATATATATGTGTGTGTATGTGTGTGTGTGTGTGTGATGGCATCGGATTCTGCAATTTGCGTTGTATCTTGAATTGTGTTAATGAAGGGTGGTTACTGCCTCTATTTTAGGCATCTGTTTGTGCTAACGAATGTCTTTGAGATCATGCTTTAGGTGTTGATTAATTCTCCGTTGCGCTTGAGTGCCATTAGATGTAGAATGGGTGATTTCTCTGAGAAAATATTATGTTAAAATCTTAGTCTAAGTTTAAATATTTTCCAAGAACGAGCCTTTGTTTGGACTAAGAGCTTTCACCAAACTGTTTGTTGTCTTTCAATTGGTCTTCTCAAACGGGGGCTCGTCTTATCCCTACGTACATAAACAACCATTCCAAATTTGTCGTGAAGGTGTCATATGCTTTGCCTTTATGTTTTTTTTTGGATCTGTTTTGCCATTTTCAAAAACAATGTCCTAACTGACTAGTTAAGGTTTGTGTCATGTTGTTCTTTAGTTAGTTATTTAGTTAATCATGTATGAGTTATCTTTATTTGTCTATTTTTATCCATACAGTTTATTTCTTTATTCATTCATTCGGGCCACGAAGTCAAAATTGTATTTTATACAGGTGGAGCAGGATTCGAACCAAATGCTCGAAAACTAGATTAGGACAGGTGAAATGGGTCGAAAACCCAACTAGACTAGGACAGGTCTCGTTGATTTGGGCCCAATGGACTAAATCCTTTACTTTCTCCTCCCTTCCCCTTTTATGTGTTTATTTGTTTATTAGTTTTGTTTAGACTTAGTTAAAATCCCTACTAAGTCGCCTAAATCTATTTTACACAAGTCTTTTAAAAAATAAATAAAAAATCAAATCACTATTTCAACAAATTAATCTTTTCAGAAGTTAATCAAAAGATGTTTTCAAACAGTCTGAATAACCGCATGTTAGCGGACGTTTTAGGTGCCTAACACCTTCCTAAAACGTTAATAATAACCGCTTACTCAGGATCCTTTAACTTAAATGATTTTTCTATTTTGAATCGTCTAAGTACATTTAAAAGTTTCTTAATTCCTTTTCAAAATTAAGTGGCGACACATTCAAAAAAAGTCCAAAATTCTCGTCAAAACAACGGATGACTTTGAGAAAATTTTTGTGTGTAAAGATTACATTTAATTGTATTATTTTGATGTCTCTATCATTGTATTATTTTATTGCAATTTACATATAGTATATGAATGCCGATCGACTTTTAAAAATATTTTTGGTAAATATTAGGTTTAATAAATAAATTCTCTATCTTTACATACTCAAAAGATATTAAATTTAATTATTATATTTATCTTTATTATTTAAACAAATATCCTATTTAGTGTAATGTTTGAACTCATTGAAGTGAGGTACACGCGCAAGGCGCGTACACCTAAACTAGTGTTTTATTTAAAATAGTACATATATATTGAATAGTGCGTATATATGTGTATATATCTTCTATAGACGTATATATTTAATGTATACATGTGTATATGTTTTATAAATTAGTATATAACTATATATATATATTGTAGTATATATATATGGTAGTATATTTTATTTACAGTAGTACATATTTATTGAATGATGCGTATATATGTGTATAAATCTTCTATAGACGTATATATTTAACGTATACATGTGTATATGTTTTATAAATTAGTATATAACTATATATATATATATATTGTAGTATATGTTTTATTTAAAGTAGTACATATATATTGAATGGTGCGTATATATGTGTATATATCTTCTATAGACGCATCTATTTAACGTATACATGTATATATGTTTTATAAATTAGTATATAACTATATATATATATATATATATATATATTGTAGTATATATATTTTATTATATTTTATTTAAATTAGTACGTATATATTGAATGGTACGTATATATGTGTATATATCTTCTATAGATGTATATATTTAACGTATACATGTGTATATATTTTATAAATTAGTATATAACTATATATATATATATATTGTAGTATATTTTATTTAATGTAGTACATATATATATATTTAATGGCGCGTATATATGTATATATATCTACTATAGGCGTATATATTTAACGTATACATGTGTATATGTTTTATAAATTAGTATATAACTATATATATATATATATATATATTGTAGTATATGTTTTATTTAAAGTAGTACATATATATTGAATGGTGCGTATACATGTGTATATATTTACTATAGACGTATATATTTAACGTATACATGTGTATATGTTTTATAAATCAGTATACAACTATATATATATATATATATATATATATTGTAGTATATTTTACTTAAAGTAGTACATATATATTGAATGGTGCATATATACGTGTATATATCTTCTATAGACGTATATATTTAACGTATACATGTGTATATATTTTATAAATTAGTATATAACTCTCTCTCTCTATATATATATACTGTAGTATATTTTATTTAAAGTAGTACATATATATTGAATGGTGCATATATATGTGTATATATCTTCCATAGACGTATATATTTAAACGTATACATGTGTATATGTTTTATAAATTAGTATATAACTATATATTTATATATTGTAGTATATATATATGGTAGTATATTTTATTTAAAGTAGTACATATATATTGAATGGTGCGTATATATGTGAATATATCTTCTAAAGTAGTCTATATTTGACGTATAGATGTGTATATGTTTTATAAATTAGTATATAACTATATATATATATATATTGTAGTATATGTTTTATTTAAAGTAGTACATATATTTTGAATGATGCATATATATGTGTATATATCTTCTATAGACATATACATGTGTATATATTTTATAAATTAGTATATAACGATATATATATTGTAGTATATATTTTATCTAAAGTAGTACATATTTATTGAATGGTGCGTATATATGTGTATATATCTTCTATAGAAGTATACATGTGTATATATTTTATAAATTAGTATATAACGATACATATATTGTAGTATATAGATATTGTAGCATATGTTTTATTTAAAATAGTACGTATAGTCGTATATATTGAATGTTACGTATATATGTGTAATTGTGTATATGTGTATATATTTTTTAAATTCTAATGTAGTATATACTATATATATAGTGTATATATATTGTTTAATGTTTTTAAAATGTATATAGGTGGGTATATATAGTGTATATTGGTTTATTTATTTATTTTTTGTTTTTGACCGGTTTTGACCGGATTTTTAACCAGGTTTGACTGGGTTTAGGTGGGTTAAAACGGGTTGGTCTACGTGGTCCGGTTCAGGATTGTTTTTTAAAAAATTACTGTTGGACCCGGCCCTGGCCTGGCCCACTTAACCAGGCTTGGATCCTGATCGGCCCACAACCCGACAAAATTTCACGGGCCGATTTCGGGTTGACCCGCCCCGCCCCACTTAACACCCTTAGGTAGAACTGAAATTATTCATGCCAGGGTTTTGGTTGGTATAGTATATGGTATAGATATTAAATTTTTTTGATATACAATACGATATTCGATATTTATAAATGATATACCAAAATATCGAATATCATATCGAAATATATAGCTACATAAATACCCTCCCCCCTCTCTCTCCCTCTCTCTCTCTCTCTCTATATATATATATATATATATATAACTTAGTATTAGTATACAAAATTTAAGACAGTGAAACTTTGGCTATTCTATCTTAATTGTAATTTTTTTTTGTGTGTAATTGACTAATAAAATGAGTTGTTTGTACTTCTTTTTGATTAATTATACATGTGTAATGTGTAATTACAATACAATTGAAACATGCTTTTAAAAATTTGAAGTAATAATACTCTATTATGTGAGTATATATTATCGAAGTTGAACAAACTATGGTTCCCGATTATCATACCGCAAAATAACGAAATCGAACATCAAAATATCGAACCATACTGAATTACTATGGTATGATAATGATATAGTATTTTCAAAAATGAATATTAAAATTACCGTATCGAACTTTTAAATACCATACCAAAACATATCATCCCCACCCCTAGGTATCAAAATGGGCTACTTATCCACCAGCTTAAGTTGTGTTCTGTGTTGGGAGATTCTCAAATATAGACCCAAATTAGGGTGACTTTCAAATTTTAGCCCAAATAAAAAGGCTTTGTTAAAATGGCCTTAACTTGTTAACTCATATTTTCTTGGACAAAAATACCCTCCTGCAGAATATTTGCCGTTAAACCTGTTCCTTCAGCCATTAAACCTCTTTCTTTCTCTCTTTCTTCCAAATTTCATAATCGATCTCCTACCAAAATACTCACTGATAAATCTCTTTCTTCCAAATTTCAGAATCGACTTTCAAATATTCGGGGAATCTACTTTAGTAGTAAGGGTTCTTCAGGTATGAAATTCATAACCAAAATTCGTTGTGGTAATTTTAGCTTATTGATGCATTGTGGTAATTTTAGCTCATTATATAATTAGCATATTGATTTAATTTTTGGGAAAGTGAACGTAAGCTGAAGTTTGGATATGCTGTTGTTGTAGTAACATATTTACCATTGAGGAATTGCATCAAGCAGGTTGTGGGCAGTTTGTGTTTTAATTGTATGGATGTGTTGTTCGTTATATAATTGTGTTTTAATCCAATGTACCCTTTCTCCCATTACTTCTTGTATTTGTGCTACATCACTCGAAATTTCATGCATAATTTCACCAGTATTCAGTTTTGTGTCAAAAAATGCAATGTCCTGTCGTCAGTAGTAAAACAACTCTTAGATACTTAGTTCTTATTCTGTAAGCTGATCTTTCTCTAACCAATCTCCAGCAAGTTGTCTTTGGCATTATAAGATGATAAAGTGTTAACTCTCGTTGCACTCTTTCAAACATTAAAATCCAGACTAAGATGAGGATAAAAAAATGTCTAAATTACCTAAGTATGCTCTGATCATGACTATCGCGGATAGTCCAGTCATAATCACACACACCTGAAGGTTGTATCAACTGTTAGCAGTTACGTCTACTTTAGGATAGTAGTTCATGAATTCATCTCTTTTTACTGCTTACGGTATGAAAGGGTAAGGGATTATTAACTGAGAGCTTTAGAAACACACAATAAAAGTCTAAGTATATATTACCGCCCCCACATCCTTTATCATCTAGTCTTTGTCTTTGTACAGAGCAATTTTATTTACGAAATTATCAAAAAGATAAGAATACCAAGGAAGCGATCCTCCATTTATTAGAGCCCCAATACAACCAATTTGACCTGTTGTGTTTGCTTAAGGATATATAGTGAAATATTCGAAGTTTGCTCTCTAACATCTAAAGCTTTTCGATGAGATGTTAGCACAATTAAGCATTTATCATAGTGTTTAGATGCCTTATGTTTGAGTGTAACTGCACTAAAATACACGGGGATTGAATCACCTTGCTTATACCCAAAGCCCTGAATTTTTATTGTAACATGCTCTCTTCAATATTGCTCCACTTCTCAATAATAGTCAGTACATCATTCTCTTTTAAGGCCATAATATTAGAGTATTGAGTTGATAAACTATGTTGTATCACTTGCAACGCATCTCTAAAGTAAACAACCCTCTCAGAATCACCCCTATAGTGTGTGTTATTCAGTAATTTCAAGTGCGATTTTAGCATCTTCAGATTTTCCCATACATTTCAAGTTATGCCCCATGGGAAACAGTTGATACTGCCTTAGTTTGTAATGATTTGGCAGATGACCTATAACTCTTGCTCCAGAGGCAAGACTGAGACAGTTATGCCCCATGGGCAAAAGTTCACACTACTATAGTCTGTAATGATTTGGCAAATGACCTATAACTCTTGCCCTAGAGGCAAGACTTTGACAGAGATACCCCATGGACAATAGTTGACTATGCCTTACTCTTTAATGATTTTATTTGTTGAAGATATATATTCTAAATTAAATTGTTACTAATCTTTTGTTGTTTCATTTTTCAGAAGGGTTGTGTTTGGAATGGATAAAAACGAAATGAGTATTGAAAGTATTGATAGAAATAACGAGTTACAGGTTATTGAACAAATATTAGAGGCTGAAATAGCTGAGCCATCCAAGATTAAGAGGGTACACCAAAAAAATAAGAGGATACTTGATGTCGAGACTACTCTCTTGAGACACAATGCCTCTTTGAATGAGGTAAATGTCAAGTCGATATTCATTGACAAACAAAATATGATGACGTGCATGTCAAACATTGCAATTACACACAATATCCAATTTAAGGTTATCAAATCAAGCACAACAAGATATTCACTGCGATGTTTGGATGACAACTTTGTGTGGAGGTTTCATGCCTCGAAGATTCCCGATTCCTTGCTCTTTCAGGTTACTACATATGAAAAGGCTCATAGTTGCTCGATTGATTTCATAACGTCCGACCACAGGAATGCAACATCAAAGGTCATTTGTGACTACATACTAGAGCTTATGCGTGACTCTAGTAATGTAATCACACCCAACTTTGTGGTAGATGAAATGAGAAGGAAATACAGAATCATCATATCCTACAACAAAGGATGACGAGCGATACAACATGCCTATATGGTGATAAGAGGAACCGAAGAAGAGAACTATAACAGGTTGCCATCGTATCTTCACATGATGAAAAAAACAACCCAAGCACGTACACAAACATAAAGAGGGACGATGAGAACAGGTACAAATGCTATACTATTGAAATTGACAACTTTTGCCCAAGAGGCAACAATTTATCTTTATTTGCACTGATTAGATTATTAACATAGATGGAACTCTTGCCTCATGGGCAAGACTTGGTTTAGAAAATTGTTGAAATTGAAAACTTTTGCCCAAGAGGCAACAATTTATCCTTTATTTGCACTGATTAGATTATTAACATAGATGGAACTCTTGCCTCATGGGTAAGACTTTGGTTTAGAAAATTATTGAAATTGAAAACTTTTGCCCAAGAGGCAACAATTTATCCTTTATTTGCACTGATTAGATTATTAACATAGATGGAATTCTTGCCTCATGGGCAAGACTTGGGTTTAAAAAATTGTTAAAATTGAAAACTTTTGCCCAAGAGGAATTAGTTTATCCTTTATTTGCATTGATTAAATTATTAACATAGATGGAACTCTTGCCTCATGGGCAAGACTTAGGTTTAGAAAATTATTAAAATTGAAAACTTTTGCCCAAGAGGCAACAGTTTATCCTTTATTTGCACTGATTAGATTAATAACATAGATGGAACTCTTGCCTCATGGGCAAGACTTGGGTTTAGAAAATTATTGAAATTGAAAACATATGCCCAAGAGGCAACAATTTATCCTTTATTTGCACTGATTAGATTATTAACATAGATGGAACTCTTGCCTCATGGGCAAGACTTGGTTTAGAAAATTATTGTACAAATGCTATACTGTTGAAGTTGAAAACTTTTGCCCAAGAGGCAAAAGTTTATTCTTTAATTGCACTGATTAGATTATTAACATAGATGCAACTCTTGCCTCATGGGCAAGACTTAGTTTAGAAAATTGTTGTACTCTTATTATAAACATCAAATGCAAATTGTTACTAATATTCTTTTGCTCAACACAGTTTTCAATATGCATTCTTTGCTTATGACGCTTCAATCATTGGATGGGCCAACTGTAGACCGGTAATAATGGTAGATGCAATATTTTTAAAGGAAATATATCGTGGTGTCCTCATGATAGCAGTGTCAAAGGACGGAAACAACAACATATTTCCTTTGGCTTTTGGAATTGCAGACTCAGAAAATAATGAGTCTTATAACTAGTTCTTCAATCAGTTAAGACATACAATTGGGGTACGTGAACAATTGTCTATTCTATCAGATCGCCACCCAGCCATTGCAAAATGTAATTGCAAATGTCTATCCAGAGTGTCAGCATAGGATATGCATCTATCACATGGAGAAGAATTTA
The DNA here is from genome assembly GCA_030864215.1 of Capsicum pubescens. NCBI lineage: Eukaryota > Viridiplantae > Streptophyta > Magnoliopsida > Solanales > Solanaceae > Capsicum > Capsicum pubescens. Next base: position 171,594,807 of record CM061539.1, on the reverse strand, counting down.
AGAAAAAAATACTTCTCAGATGCGGTTCTATCACTCTTCTACAATGCAGTAACAACATACAAACGAACTGAATTTTATACTTTCATGGATGAGATAGAAAAAGTCGATAAAGTTACTGCGGAGTACTTGAGAGAAGAAGAACCAAAAATATGGGCTCGTTCATTTCATATTTATAGAAGATACATTATGCTTACGACTAACAACGTGGAGTCCATGAATGCGGTACTGAGAAAAGCCAGGCAATAGCCAATACTGGGAATGATCGATTACATTCAGAACAAGTTACAAAGTTGGTTTTATGAAAGAAAAATGGAATCACAAGGAAACTTTCATGACATTACACGTTGGGCGGAAGTAGAGGTGACTGACAAGATTCAAGTCGCATTGAAATTGAAAGTAAGTAACTGAAATTGTATTTTGATAATAGGGAAATATACTGTTACTATTTTTTTATCGCAGATTATGCATAGCTGGTTTACTGTTATTTGTGATTTATTGCTAGTTTTTTTATTTCCTTAAGATTCCCGCGTGACATATGCGTTTTGTTGCTTCTGCTCATAGCTGCGTGATTGTTTATGATTTGATGTTGTATGCTTGATTATAACTGTTTTTTTGGTTGCCTCGAGATTCGTCCGATATGTATGTTTGATTGCTTTGTATGGCTTTTTTTTTCTTTTTTTTCAATGATCAGCTAGAGCTAATACATAATAAAATGCTATCATATCAGCAATCACTTGTATGAAGTTCATCATATCATATTGCTTTGTATGACTGATTCCAATCATATACTAGATGTTTCACTATCATAGTTGATTCTACTCCTAGATTAGATGCAATATCTATTTTATCACAGTTTATTTGTAGTTGATTCTCCTGCTCATATGTTGGAAGCATCACTATTGAATCACCTGATGTTCCTGAGCAAAGTTGTCTTTTTCATATAATACAGGGAATTTGACTTTGAAAGTTCATTTCTTCGATGATAGATCCTTCACCTACACTTTTCCTGACCAAGCCAAGCATCAAAACTCTAACTATCACCAATATTGACCTTCTTTTCCATTTTGAAATAGAACCTTAATTATTACTCCTTATTATTGGTCACTTATTATCCGATTTTTGATTAGTTCAATATTAGATTGTGATTTGATGTTATATGCTTGATTGTAGCTGTTTTTTGGTTGCCTCAAGATTCGCCTCTATGTATGGTTGGTTGCTCTGTATGCCCGATTCTACTCGTATACTAGATGCTTCACTAGAAGTCGTTATTTATTTATCATTTTATTTACAGGTAGACCTCATTGATGCAACAAGATTTGTTGTAAGAGAAGAAGGAGTTGAATATATTGTAAACCTAAAGAGCAGGACTTGTCAATGTTTGGTATTTCAAATAGATAAGATACCATGCACCCATGCAATTACAGCGATAGAGAGTAGACATATGAACAAGTCTAGCTATTGTTCTCATTGGTTCTCAAGATAGTCTTGGCTACAAACATACCAGGAAGAAATCCTACCAGTTGGAAGCACATCATCATAGATTATCCCTGATAGCATAAAGGATCTGATCACAAATCCCCCAGATAAGGAGATTATGCTTGGGAGAAGATAAGCATCCAGATATCCTTGCAGAACAGAATCTTCAAGAAACAATTACAGATGTTCGAGATGCAAAAGGACCGGGCATAACAGATCAAATTGTCACTATACTTCTATCCTTCATCCATATGCAAGAAGATACAGAAAGAAAAATAAGAAAACATGATTAGTTTTACTTTTTAAAGTTGGATCAAAATAGCACTTATAATAGGATTTTTTTATCCCTATTTTAGTTAGTAACAAGTACTTTTGACTTTCAATGACGAATGTCTCCTTATTTATATGAAGTTTTAACTTGTGGTAAAGTATTTAACTCAATTCCTTCTTATTGATTGTTTATAAAAATTACTTAGCATGTTAAATTTTCTTATATATTGATGTGTAAAAATATATCATATTAACAGGATTCGGGAAAGGACTACATCCCCAAGAGATGTGATGTGAATAATTCCATGGGACACACTTTAAAATTTGCCTTGAAGGCAAGATGCAGAATAACTTGTGCCCCATGGGCAAAAGTTGACGCTACCTTATTCTGTAATGATTCGGTAGATGATCTACAACACTTTCCCTAGAAGCAAGACTTAAGCCCCAAAGAAATAAGCTATTCCCTATGGACAAGAGTTGACACTAACTTAGCATGTAATAACTTGACAGATGATCTGCAGCTCATGCCCTAGAGGCAAAACTTAATACAAAAAATGAACAAGTTATGTCCCATGGCCAAGCGTTGATACTAGATTAGTGTGTGATGATTTGGTGGATAATTTATATTTCTTGCCCAAGAGGCAAGATTTTTAGACCTCAAAGGAACAAGTTATGCCTCATGAGCAAGAGTTAACACTGGCTTATTCTGCAATGATTTGACAGATGATCTATAACACTTGCCCTAGAGGCTAGACTTAGACATCAAAAACTACAAAAAGAAAAGCACGGGGGAGTATTCAATTGCGAGTAGAAAATAAGATGATACCAATCAACAAAATCAAGCATCTAACCAAATAAATAAAAGTGGAGAACCAACTACTAAGGAGGAGCAGATGACCCTTGGATTACAAGGTCTAAACTGTTTCTTATTTTATGCCATTTAATCGATGACAAATGTGATTGAAAAGTTCACAATTAACAAAACACTCATATAGCAGTCACACATAATTAATGATTGAAAAGGGCTAATTCATACCACATGGTCATGAATTGGCCCTGCCATATTGTTTACTAATTTATAAGATACTCAATTACTCTTGCCTCAGGGGCAAGACTTACCACAAGGAAACACAAAAAATATTCTTCGATAATAAAACATAAATATACAAAGATACCAACAAATGAATAAGTAGCGATTCTACATTGTATATTTCACGTTATCGCATCAAAAATAGCCGATTCAATTTGAAAAGACTGTTTAAACTTTACATAATCGCATAAAAATAGCTAAAAATCCTTCATATTCGGTGAGTTTCAATAACTACAAAACTAAAAATAGCTAAAAATTCTTCATGTGCGGTGAGTTTCAATAACTACAAAACTAAACTACTACTCTTGGTGCGTCCTCTTCCTCTTTTCCTTTCCAAATAATCTACCAACTTTTTCTGTGGTGTTGTCTTTGATACCAACTTCTAGTTTTCTCTTTCCATAAACCCACAACAAAGCTCCATACCTCATGCGAACATGGCCAAGTCAATCTCCTTAGGAATATCTCTACCATAAATGACATATTCAGCAAACACACAAACAAATACTCCACAATCACTGTGATACAAAAGAAATATATTGTGTGAATATATGGAAAACAACAAAAAAAAGTTAAATAAACATTTTAAAAAATGAATGCAATGAGATACCATTGAGTTTGCTGTGGCAGCTCATCAACCATTCTTATCGGCAAAGTGTCATTTTCAGATTTGGCAATGCCCTTATCAAGATAGAAATTGACTTTTTTCAGAAAATACGGTATCAATGTTTGGTAAGGTAGCATCACTTTTTGAACAACTTTATCACCGCACCTGGTACGGTTGGAGTCGTATGCATATATGCACCAATCAGTAAAGTCAAAAACTCCCAAAATCCAGTGTCCAAGTTCAGATTTTTCTCGTGGAACATAAACTGGAAATAACACATAGTCAACCTTGTTCCACGGTACGTTTGCATCATAATAGAAGCCTCTGATGTACTCCTCAACCTCATATTTCTCGGAGATGGCAGAAAAATCTTTTCCATTTTTCACAAAATCGTGATAAAGAGCATCAATCTTGTTTCTAAATACAAAAATCAGTTGTAGTAAACTTCACAACAATATTAGGTTCATATTTTGTCTTCTTCCTCATGTAGTAAAATAGTGTATCCAAATACTGGGACAAAATAAAAAGAACACTGAATAAGACCATTACAACATATTTATTACATAAAGAAGTAACCAGAGTAAGATAATCGCCAACAACTTTGAATTTAGCCAAGAATTGAATATATAGAAAAGTTTACAGCTTTACACCAAAGTTACAAAGTAGCAGCTAGAGATTTAGCCAATCAACTATTGAAACAACATCGTTCAAATGGGTGGAGGCCGGATTTTCATCATCTTCAGTATATACACAATAAAGAGAATTTTCAAGAAATACAGTAGCTAATCTACATATCACTACTACTATGAATAGTTAATATTATTTTACAACTACCGATAAAAATTCAATGTAGGTCTACAAGAGAGATCTGAAGAAGATGTTTATGTAGCAATCTTATGCCTATGTTGAGAAGTAGAGATCTTTGTCACAAGCAAAGTAACTACCTATTGCAATCGATTTAATTTGATTTGATATTTTATTTTATATTAGTGTGACAAGAGCTAAAAATTGTTGATGCTTCAAATATTAATCCGAAATTAAAGGTCCAAGAATAATTGCACCAATGATATAACAACTTATACATAACTAAATATGATTACTGTCGCCACTTAAATATAGTCCAGCACTAGTGACAATACTACTAATGATGATGATAACACAATGCACTAGACGTAGCAAGGAATATTACTGAGAGGAGATAAGGTGAAGTCCAAAATCACGACTACTATGTATTTGATTTGATTTAATACTACTAATAATATAATACTAACAGACAGTGAAAAGAACAAGTGACAAGACTAGTGGTGAGGACAGAAAGTGAGCAAGTAGCTGCTACCAGTGCAAGTGGAGATACTAGTAGGATCATTGTAAGCATATGAGTAAGCTTTAGGGCGAGTAGTCTTGAATATCCTTGAGTAAGCTGTTGGCTTGCAAATATAGGTTATCTATTAGAAGAATGGAAGGAACAAAACAAAGGACAAGTCAAAAACACATTACAAATATAGATAAGGATAGCAAATGATAATACCGTGTCTTTCAAAGGTCGACCACAGGTTGCAAGTGAATAAAACCACTCCTTCGAATCCACAGCATAAGAGCCAAACATTAAACGTTCGGGCAACACATCTTTTCCTTTAATGTATATATTTTTGGCACTTAAAATATATGAAAAATGAATACAATCAGAATATATGCGTTACCATAAGTACAAAATGACAAAATGAAAAGCTTAAAGATAGTAAACCTACCATTTCGACGTATTCAATCCACACTCGATTAATGCTCAAAAATCAGTGTTCAAGCTCGACAGATTATCAAATGCTTCAATGTCACAGATAAAAGGATGCTTCTGATAAAAAATGAATTGGGAAGCACCCGAATCAAAATCTGTCACATATGGAGATTTGGCTAACGGTCCTAGAAATTTCTGTCTAACTGATTATTTAAGAGTTGCATCTTTTGCTTCAGCTTCCATGGAAGATGCCATGGAATTCAAATCGCAAGCAACAACACTAATAACTGCTTTGCTGCCCTTTTTGTTCCTAATGTACGTTCGTTTTTTCATTGGAGAGCCTTTAGGTTTCAATGGAGAGACTTTACTTTTCATTGGAGAAACACGAGTACTTTCTTGTTCATCATGCTGAAAAACAGAGAAAAAAAATTAATATTTATAGAAAAAACAATCACAAGGTAATAAAGAAAACGAAAAGCTAGAAATTACAGATATCTCAACAACACAAGTTGTTGAATCAACATTCACAAACTTCGTAGTTGCATCAACATCAAAAATCACGTCTGTCGTATCATTATTAATACCACCAATCTCCTGTTGAAAATCACAAAAGCATTATAGAGAATTAGCTTAAGCAAACAATCACGTAAATTAAAATTTGAGACACTTACCGATCTTTCAGCTTGAGTATTTTTTACATCAGGAGATGTTGGCAAACTAGAAGAGGCTGCAAACACACTAGAAATAACATTGTTGATTATTGAATCAACATCGCCACAGTTCTTTGTTTCATCAATGTTGTCCTCATCAACTTTAGTACCACCAAAGTCCTATTGAACAACATAAACAAGTTGTGCATCGGTTTTAACAAATAGACTAGTGGAACAATTATCATTTTTTCTTGGTGATAAGAAGTCGTCTGTCGTTGGAGATATGTTGCTCGCCCAAATGACTTTGTTAGGAAGTCTTGCCTTATCTTCTAAAGGTTTATTAAAAAGCAATTTGTTTTATCGATATATTACTGTAGACAATGGTTACTATTTATAGTTTGACATTAAGGTCATATTTATAAATATCACAACCTTTTTAAATTTATGATGATGTTGCAGAATTATAGTTTTTTGTTGGGTAGACTTATCATGACATTTTTTTTTTTCAAAATTTGATTTTCTGTCGAGCAGAATTATGGTTGGCTTACCTACAACTCAGAATAGGGAGAAGATTTTGAGAACTCTTCTACCAAAGGAAAAGGTAGAAGATCTTCAGCTCCCGCATTCTTTTCCTATAAGGAAGAAGAATAAATAAGAGAACAAAAAGCATGCGTAATAAAGCAGACAATTAAAACAAGGTAAAGTTGAAGAAGAACAATTAGGAGCTAGTCCCATGTACTACCAAATCTTTCTTCCTAGAAACCTAGGTCATTGATTTGCTCAAAAGTGCCATTGTAACATCTAAAATTTGTAAACCAGAAGTCCAAATAATTGAAAGGAATTCCTTTTGGGGTTTTAGCTATTTTTCATCTACAACTAAGCTTGTTGAATATTTTTTGGAATCCGATCCTTATATTGTCAGTCCATTGAGTACTTGTTCTTTTGGGACCTAATGAGGACGGAAAGAATATTACTCTACTAATACACAGGTTTGGTTAAATGGGTATATATTCTCCTTGTAGTATTCATAAGTATGTTGTGGAGCTCCAAGTGTTACTAGTATTTTTACTTGAATCTTTCCACCGTCAACACATCAATAAGGAAGCTAATTTTACTGTAGATGCTCTCCTCTAAACACAGTTATCAGGTAACTCAATTATAATACTTTTACTCAGCTCAACCTGAAGATGCTAAAGGATACTTTAGATTACCTGTGTTTTACAAATACTCAATGGACTGACAATATAAGGACTGCATTACCTGATTCTTTGCTTGTCTCATTTCTTCCATGTTTAGAGGCCCCAAACCAGTGGCTCTTTCTTCTGCGGCTTCTTCTTTCTCATTTGAATGACCTTTTGCATTCTTCCCTTCTTCAACTCGTCACTTCTTTTCCTATGAGGAAGAAGAATGATTAAGAGAACAATAAAACATGTGTAATAAAGCAGACAACCAAAAAACGTAAAGTTGAAGAAGAACAATTAGGAGCTAGACACATGTATTACCAAATCTTTCTTACTAGGAACCTAGGTCATTGATTATTCCGACCATGTATTTTCGGATACTTCTTTCTCAGATCACCGGGAGGATGTGAATTCAAGTGGAGTGATTACACCTAGGAGATATTTTAACCCGTCTCTATTTGGAGTATTCATTAATCTTTTAAAAGTGGATCACTTCTTAGGGGAATCCTCAAGAGATTCTGGGATAAGAGCGAGGGAAAACAAAGGATTTCTAAGATTATCACCTCAAAGGCAGAGGCACGGATGTCGAAGAATAGGTTATCATGACCGTGGAAAAGCAATGAGAGAGAAGCATCAGAGTCAAGAACTACACGATTTGTGTGGCCTTGGCTAAACCATGACCAAGACAATGAGTTAAATGACATCACCAGTTCTAATACATTAAAACCATACAATCATGTTATTGAAACTCACCAGACAACCACTAGTGATCTCTAGGGTCCTGGTCTTAATTTAATACCAACAACACAAGCAGTGCTAGTAGTTATGAAAGTACCAGCAGTAGTGCTGTTAATAAGGTGGGCGTGGATACTGATCACTTGGATTTCATGTCACGCCCCAAAATCCCATCGGGCCGGACTGGCACCCGAAGCCGAGAAGGCCCGGGAGAACCCGTTCAAATACCGTACTTTCACTTACATGTCACAAAAAAAATTTGGACAACACTTCATTGCATATAGAAGGATCTAATTACCTGTATCAACACAAAACGCACAAATATGTATATATATAATACTTGGCCGTCGGGGCCACCACATATACAGATATAACATCACTATATAAACTTCCATGACTTTACCCTTCCTTATGTCTACAAAGCCTCTAGGATATACATGACATAACTAGGGTCGGGACAAACCCCTGCCCACACATGACTCTTGTACAATAACAAAACATAAGGAACCGACTCGGAAAGCTCCGAAGCAAACTGGAGCTCACCAACAATAGTTGTATGGCCTGGCTCCTACTTGTGCGGTGTATGAGCTGAGGTACCTGTGCCTGCAGCATGAAATGTAGGTCCCCGTGGGGGACGTCAGTACGAAATATGTACTGAGTATGTAAAGCTGTAGATAATCATATATGATATAGGAGCTCAATAAAAATCAGAAACAAGTGAATAAATCGTAATAGGAGTGGACCACACTTACTAGAACTTGTGACAACCTGTACATTGTATTTATTCAATCACTTTACCTTCATTCTTATCGTCTTTGTAATCATTACTGTACTGTACTGTGACCATTAGGCTGCCTCCATTACATATCAACTGGGATCGACCCATGCTAGGCTTATGTCCCTGGGATACCACCCATAAACACATAAATAGGGATCGACCCATGATAGGCTTATGGCCCTGGGATACCACCCGATAAGAGAGAACTTCCATCACTTAGTTCAATTAATCTTTGAGATTGTTATTTCGGTCGCCACCACATTTTTGATACTTTGAAACAATGATACATCAATAGGAACCAAGTAATAGACCTTCTATACAATAACGATGTAATAAAGACTCATTGGTACATCAACAATGTGTTTTAGAATCATCAATATCACAACAATGAAATAGGAGCCTTTTGGTATATCAATGAAACATTTTGACACTTTATAGGATGGAAACAACTTCGTTGGTAACGTAGAACTATACATGTTTTTGGACAACCTCGGAATCTTACTTGATGGAACATTGGTGTTTTCATGCCAAAGAACATTGTTAGAGTATGCTTTACATACCTCGTCGTAGATTCGGATACCAATTCAACACAACCTCCCGCCTTTACAAATCACTTATCTACAATGAAATGTTTGGCATCTAGTATTAGCAACCCAACACCACAATTCTCTTCCATAATTCCATACAACCAATATTTGCATAGCATTCCAAAAACCAACTTGAACAATAGGTTTATGTGTGTATATATATATAATCATCATTTCAATACCACATCATCAATACCACATCATCACACCAAATTCCTTCACAATTCAACATAATCCAACATCATTTCCCAATCATCTTTCAACAACAATCAAATAACATACTTCTTATGCTCACATGCATATATATATATACATATCCATTTAAATAGCACCAACATAATTTACATCCTTACCATAAAATGGCCCTTTTGATTTCGAAGTCCTGTTGGCACTAATAAAGGGTGCTTCTCGAAGCCCTCGAGACGGTGAACACAACTACGAAATCAATTTAGATTTTCTACGGTTGAATCACAAGGTAATTGGAGTTGAAATTAGGCTAGGGTTTCTTATTTTCAATAATTTGATGATAATTGATGGATATGAGACTAATTATATGTATATAATGACCAATTTTCGTCCATGAGGTGATGGAAAATGACCATATTGCCCTTAAAAATTTAAGTAAATCCGAATCTGTCCATGGTGGACTGTTTTGATAGGCTAAAGTAAATTGGCCATAACTCTTTGCTCCGATATCGGATTTGGGTGAAATTGGTATCTTTAGAAAGATAATTCAAAGGGATTTCATTTAATATAAAGTAGGCCACCCAGTTCGTCCTGTACAAGGAGTCATGATCGTTTGAAGTTGACCCTAAAAAGCTGTTTTGAGAGGCTGAAGAAAAACGAGTATAACTCCTTACTCAGATGTTGGATTTGGATGAAACCAATTGCATTGGAAATAAGACTCAAATATCTTTCTTTTGATAGGTGGTAGGTATCCCAGCTCATTATATTAAGGGAGTTATGATCATTCAAAGTCGACCCAAAAAACTGGCAGGTGCCATCATAGCCTTACGACTCAACGCATCAGCTACTATATTCGCTTTCCCTGGGTGATACAAAATATCAACATCATAATCTTTTAATAGTTCCATCCACCTTCGCTGCCTCAGATTTAGATCCTTCTGACTGAAAATATATTGTAAGCTTTTGTGATCAGTATATATATCAACATGAACCCCATATAAATAGTGGCGCCATATTTTTAAAGCAAAGATAACCGCTGCCAGCTCAAGATCATGTGTGGGGTAATTTTTCTCATGTGGCCTCAATTGCCTTGAGGCATATGCTATCACCTTACCATGCTGCATTAATACACATCCTAAACCAATTCTCGAAGCATCACAATACACTGCATACCCTTCTGTACCTTCTGGAAGTACCAACACAGGTGTAGAAGTCAACTTATTCTTCAATTCTTGGAAACTCTCCTCACACGCATCATTCCATTGGAACTTGGATGCTTTATGCGTTAGCTTGGTTAAGGGTGCTGGAATGGAAGAAAAGTCTTTAACAAACCTTCTATAATAACCGGCCAACCCGAGAAAACTACTAATCTCCGTAGGCGTTGTGGGCCTTGGCCAGTTCTTCACAGCTTCTATCTTTTGAGCATCAACCTTTATCCCTTCACTAGATACAATATGACCCAAAAATGCCACCGACTTTAACCAAAACTCACATTTAGAGAACTTTGCATAAAGCTTACAATCGCGAAGAGTCTGCAATGCCTGTCGTAAGTGATCGGCATGGTCCTCTTCTGATCTAGAATAAACTAGAATATCATCTATAAAAACTATCACAAATACATCCAGGAATGGCTTAAACACCCTATTCATCAAATCCATAAAAGCTGCAGGTGCATTTGTTTGCCCAAATGACATAACTAGAAACTCGTAATGACCATACCGTGTTCGGAAAGTTGTCTTGGGTATATCCTTCTCTTTGACCCTCACTTGGTGGTAACCTGACCTCAAATCAATCTTAGAAAAGCACTTGGCATCCTGTAACTGATCAAATAAATCATCAATTCTTTGGAGAGGATATTTATTCTTAATAGTCACCTTATTCAATTGTCGATAATCAATACACATCCTCAGCGAGCCATCCTTTTTGCGTACAAATAACACTGGTGCTCCCCAAGGGGAAATACTAGGCCTAATGAACCCCTTTTCTAGCAAATCTTTCAATTGCTCTTTCAATTCTCGTAATTCTGCTGGGGCCATTCTATACGGAGGAATGGAGATTGGTTGGGTGCCTGGTATTACATCAATACCAAACTCTACTTCTCGTTCAGGAGGCAAACCTGGAAGATCTTCAGGAAATACATCAGAAAATTCATTTACCACCGGAACAGCGTGAAGAGTTGGTGGCTCCGCTTTTGTATCCCTTACTCTAACTAAATGATATATATATCCCTTGGAAATCATTCTTCTCTCCTTAAAATAAGAAATAAATCTACCTCTTGGCGCGCTAATTTCACCTTTCCATTCAAGGACTGATTTATTTGGAAAATGGAAATATACTTTTTTCGTGCAGTAATCAATTGTGGCATAACAAGACGCCAACTAGTCCATACCCATTATAACATCAAAATCTACCATTTCTAACTCCACAAGATCAGCCATCGTATCACGACCACAAACAGTTACTATGCAGTTTCGATAAACCCTTCTAGCTATAATAGATTCCCCGACCGGTGTGGACACTTCAAATGGCTTAACTAACAGTTCGGGTATTCTTTCAAACTTTCCAGCAACCAATGGAGTAACATAAGATAATGTAGAACCGGGATCAATTAAGGCATATAAATCGAATGAAAATATAGACAGCGTACCCGTAACCACATCTGGGGAAGCCTCTAAATTCTGTCGATCCGCTAGAGCATACGTACGATTTTGAGCCCCGCTAGAACTCGTGGCTCCTCTATCACCTCTAACACGACCCATTGGCTGTGCACCCCTTCCTGAATAAGGCATCGATGATGATGATGCAACAAATGACCCCGTAGGTCGTGCCATACCCCCTATGTCCCTTCGTGGGCATTCCCTCATCATATGCCCCGACATACCGCACCAAAAGCAAACATTGGTCCCCAGCCGACATGCGCCCAAATGATACCTTCCACATTTATTGCATGGCTCTCGAGGAGGTCTCGATTGGCTCATATTCCCTTGCCCTTGGTAACCCATTGATCGCGAACTATGACCCTCACTTCTTTGCCCAAATTGACTGTCTCTGAACCCCTGATGCTGTGGTGGAGCACTAGCTGCAGAATAAGAAAATAATGGCCTAGGTGGTCTAGCAGAAAATTGAGGTCTAAAACCTCCCTGTGGCGCCATAAACTGCCCTGTAGATCTGGCCCTCTTAGAAGATCCGCTTTCAAATTCCTGTGTTCTTCTTCTTTGCCTCTGATCTTCCATTTTCTATGCAAATGCTTGGATCCTAGCTATATCCATGTCTTTATTCAGTGCAACAATAGTACAATCCCTAACCAAATACGGATCCAATCCAACCACATACCGATGAACTTTGTCATCCATAGTAGCTATAACATTAGGAGCATATCTGGACAAGGAATTAAATCGAAGACTATACTCCCTCACACTTGTATTACCCTGCCGAAGATTTAAGAACTGATCCGCACGGGCCTGACGAGTCTCATATGGAAGGTAATGATCAATAAATGCCTCTTTGAACTCTTTCCAAGTAGCTGGAGGTGCATCAATGCCCCTTGACCGTTTCCAGTCTTCATACCAATATATAGCCTCACCTTTGAATCTATACACGGCTAACTCCACTGTCTCTCTGCCCGATACATGCATCACCTCTAGGGCCCTTTGGATCTGATCAATAAAGTCCTGCGGATCTTCATTAAGATCGGATCCGGTAAAAGTAGGCAGATCCATCTTAAGAAAATCTTGCGTCCGAAGACTAGCCGCCCTATCAGTACCGCTAGAACCCGTGGCAGGAATAGCTTGCCCTTGGACTTGCCCAGCAACTATACGAGTCAAAAGTTGCACTGCATTTCTAAGATCTTGATCAACAGTATTAATAGGTGGCTCTGGGGATATAGTTCTCCTCCCCCTTATTTCTTCCGGACTGGGGGAAGTTTCTGATGCATGCTCAGCTGGAGCCTCACTTTGATTAGCTGGTATAGTGGGTGACTTACTAGTCCCCTCTCCGGTAGCCACATCTACTTGCTTACTGGTATTCTTGCTTCTGGTAACCGGCATCATTACTATAATAAGAGAAACAAATGGATTCAGTGGTCAACTATAACTTCATATACAATATAAGCTCTATCGCATGATCTAAGACACGAAGAAAAGAAACAATTCCTAAATGTCCATAGCCTCCTGTTTATAGATGTGGTGCACAACACACCGATAAACAAGACTCTACGTAGACACGGCTTTGTAGACTCACTAGGACGAACCGCTCTGATACCACTTTTGTCACGCCCCAAAATCCCATCGGGCCGGACTGGCACCCGAAGCCGAGAAGGCCCGGGAGAACCCGTTCAAATACCGTACTTTCACTTACATGTCACAAAAAAAATTTGGACAACACTTCATTGCATATAGAAGGATCTAATTACCTGTATCAGCACAACACACACAAATATATATATATATAATACTTGGTCGTCGGGGCCACCACATATACAGATATAACATCACTATATAAACTTCCATGACTTTACCCTTCCTTATGTCTACAAAGCCTCTAGGATATACATGACATAACTAGGGTCGGGACAAACCCCCGCCCACACATGACTCCTGTACAATAACAAAACATAAGGAACCGACTCGGAAAGCTCCGAAGCAAACTGGAGCTCACCAACAATAGCTGTATGGCCTGGCTCCTACTTGTGCGGTGTATGAGCTGAGGTACCTGTGCCTGCAGCATGAAATGCAGGTCCTCGTGGGGGACGTCAGTACGAAATATGTACTGAGTATGTAAAGCTGTAGATAATCATATATGATATAGGAGCTCAATAGAAATCAGAAACAAGTGAATAAATCGTAATAGGAGTGGACCACACTTACTAGAACTTGTGACAACCTGTACATTGTATTTATTCAATCACTTTACCTTCATTCTTATCGTCTTTGTAATCATTACTGTACTGTACTGTACTGTGACCATTAGGCTGCCTCCAGTACATATCAACTGGGATCGACCCATGCTAGGCTTATGCCCCTGGGATACCACCCATAAACACATAAATAGGGATCGACCCATGCTAGGCTTATGCCCCTGGGATACCACCCGATAAGAGAGAACTTCCATCACTTAGTTCAATTAATCTTTGAGATTGTTATTTTGGTCGCCACCACATTTTTGATACTTTGAAACAATGATACATCAATAGGAACCAAGTAATAGACCTTCTATACAATAACAATGTAATAAAGACTCATTGGTACATCAACAATGTGTTTTAGAATCATCAATATCACAACAATGAAATAGGAGCCTTTTGGTATATCAATGAAACATTTTGACACTTTATAGGATGGAAACAACTTCGTTGGTAACGTAGAACTATACATATTTTTGGACAACCTCGGAATCTTACTTGATGGAACATTGGTGTTTTCATGCCAAAGAACATTGTTAGAGTATGCTTTACATACCTCGTCGTAGATTCGGATACCAATTCAACACAACCTCCCGCCTTTACAAATCACTTATCTACAATGAAATGTTTGGCATCTAGTATTAGCAACCCAACACCACAATTCTCTTCCATAATTCCATACAACCAATATTTGCATAGCATTCCAAAAACCAACTTGAACAATAGGTTTATGTGTGTATATATATATAATCATCATTTCAATACCACATCATCAATACCACATCATCACACCAAATTCCTTCACAATTCAACATAATCCAACATCATTTCCCAATCATCTTTCAACAACAATCAAATAACATACTTCTTATGCTCACATGCATATATATATATATACATATCCATATAAATAACACCAACATAATTTACATCCTTATCATAAAATGGCCCTTTTGATTTCGAAGTCCTGTTGGCACTAATAAGGGGTGCTTCTCGAAGCCCTCGAGACGGTGAACACAACTACGGAATCAATTTGGATTTTCTACGGTTGAATCACAAGATAATTGGAGTTGAAATTAGGCTAGGGTTTCTTATTTTCAATAATTTGATGATAATTGATGGATATGAGACTAATTATATGTATATAATGACCAATTTTCGTCCATGAGGTGATGGAAAATGACCATATTGCCCTTAAAAATTTAAGTAAATCCGAATCTGTCCATGGTGGACTGTTTTGATAGGCTAAAGTAAATCGGCCATAACTCTTTTCTACGATATCGGATTTGGGTAAAATTGGTATCTTTGGAAAGATAATTCAAAGGGATTTCATTTCATATAAAGTAGGCCACCCAGTTCGTCCTGTACAAGGAGTTATGATCGTTTGAAGTTGACCCTAAAAAGCTGTTTTGAGAGGCTGAAGAAAAACGAGTATAACTCCTTACTCAGATGTTGGATTTGGATGAAACCAATTGCATTGGAAAGAAGACTCAAATATCTTTCTTTTGATAGGTGGTAGGTATCCCAGTTCATTATATTAAGGGAGTTATGATTGTTCAAAGTCGACCCAAAAAACTGGCAGGCCTCAGTAGTTTGTGTGCAGGAAATTTTCCTGCACATTTACTGTTCACAACATCCCGGCCACCGTTTTATTGTTTCGAACGTGCTCGATTATATCCGAAACTTATCCATTTTTGGAAATCTTTATATCGTTGGAAAGCTTATTCAATAACCTTCGTATGGAACCATCGACGGGCCAATTCCGGTATAAATAAAGTCGATTCCTATACACATATAATCAAACTATACACTTGAAACCATCTCAAAATAATCAATACTCATACTTAAACTCATATATACCTAACTTAGGATCAATACATAAACTCCAACACATATAACAATGGCTAATGCACGTAATTAAGTACGGGGTGTTACATTTCAAAATCTTGTAGGAGGACTTAATTATTATAGAACAGATCGAGAAGGTACACAGAATATCTTTTACATGTGATAATAGAATATAAGTATGATAGATTCTCCTAGACCAATTTAACGGATGTTCATAAGACTAATAAGCAATATTGCACAACCAATATAAGGTCCAATATACCAATTGATGAGTAAGCAATTTTCTTCACTAACCTTCGCACAGTGAATAGAATAATATTCAAAACTCCCACAAACAAAACATGGTTTATTACATCTAGTTGAAGTACAGTTAGATGCAGTGTGACCCTCTTCACCACAATTACAGTTTGTTCCCCAACTCACACAAGAACATAAAAAGATAAGGCAAGGCAGGAAACTATTTACTTACAGATCTCTTTTCTGTAGAATCATCATATTGATCATCAACCATTGGATCACGACTCGATTCACCTTGGAGATTATCCGGTTGTTTATCGGATAGAATATCCCCATCCGCTTTAAGCTTTCCCAACAGTAATGTTTTGATTTCAAATAACTCGGACTTCAAAGATTTGTTCTCGTCAAGAATCTTTTTAAACTTCTTTGAACATGTGCTTTGAAGTTTCTGCATACACAGTACATGAAAAATTAAAAATAATCTATTTAACGGACAGGTTTATAAGAGGGATTAGACAAAAAGAATCGATGCATACATCAAGTTTCTGATTTAGCAAACTAAATCGCTTGTCTTCACTATCGTTATTACTTGGCAGCTCATGCTCTAATGAGAATGCCTCAACCGCACCTTTCTATTAACCAAAAAATAACAGAAATTACAATACACACACACACTAATTATAAACAAATAAAAAATAAAAATAAAATAGGTGTACATACTTACCGAAGATTTTGACTTCTTTGACTTAAAAAACTTGACTACTTTTGTGTACTGTGGAGTAGTACATGCCACATAACGCAACATCAAAGGATATTTTTCTTCAGAGACTATTTGAACATTTTTTTCTCTGTATTTGGGAAAAATATCCCATGTCCATACCATAAATGCATATGGAAAACCAACAAGTTGGTATGATGATCCGACAGTAGTTTTTGTTAGTTTCAGTGAGCTTTTCAATGAACTTATAGTTTCATCGAAAGACAATTTACCCCATCCATACTCCCTACACAAATCTGCATCCTCAAAGATCATAATAAGATTTGCATAAATGACCTTGGTGAGCCTCTCCCCCAACAACACGCGTCCTAGAATATATATCTCAGCTAGTTTGACAACGCCTAAATCGTTTTGGACTTCACCTTTTCTTGTTTCCATAAAATTTTTCAAGTCCCCCATTTTCAATTTATCAGCACCATCAAAGTAAGTATTCAAAAGACGACTACCACCTCCTTTTTCCCTAATTGATGATAATACACTACTTGAACTTTTAGTGGGCAACCCAGTAACAAGACTAAATACACCAAGTGTAAACTCAATGTAACTTTCCTTGACATAAAACGCCATCGAATTCTTCTTCTTACATTTTACTTCCGATAAAAGCATGCAATGTAAAAGATTACCCGATGGATTTAGATTACCTAATTTCATTAAATTTCCAAAAATCCCTTTCTCTAACAATGACAACTGTGTGTCATCCAAAAAGCTCGTTATCGTTGTATGATAATTTGAATCCCCTCTCCAACGGGGGTCTGACTTGAACCAATCATTAGGATCAATAAAGTAGTCGACATGATTTATCTTGCTAGACATGATTACCGAAATCTGCAGAGTTATAAAGATAAAAACAACTATCAAATTAAAAATTAACAAAAAAACAAGAATCAAGCTGCAAAATAAAATTTATTGGACAAAAAAAATTGAACCAATGGCTACACAAAACGCCAAAAATCCAAATCTAAACAACCTACTGACTGGACAATAGTGAGATCACTGAGTAGAGAAACCACCCAAAATGCATTTTCATCAAGGTGATGTAGATAGAAAAAAAATAGAGTTTATAGAATGTGATTCACGGAAGAGAAAAGTGGTTTTCAGCTCAAAAAAATGCTAGGTAACAAATACTTCAAATGCATGCAATAAGATTAAGATAAAATGAGAGAAATTACCTAAATTGCAGAGAGATGAATGGCAAAATAAAAAATCCTAAGGTTAGAATGCAATTACACCAAAAGGGAAGAGAGAAATCTGAAGCCCAAACTTTGAGATGAACTTTTTTTGTAGCTTTATGAAATTTCTCGTCACCTGAGCTTATTGCAATGGGTAAATATCAAAATCCCTAAAGTTAGAATGCAATTTCACCAAAGAGAAGAGAGAAATCCGAAGCTCAAGCTTTGAGATGAACTTTTTTGTTGCTTTATGAAATGCAAATTTCTCTTTCACCCGAGCTTATTGCAATGAGTAGATATATTTTTTAACTTTATTTTTTTTGGTAATAAATGTACTATCTTAATCCGAGGCTTCCGAGCTTTCAAATGAAATTTGTTACAGCCTTGATATAAATTTGTTCGTAAATGTATTTTTAACTTCCTTTTGGATACAAAAATATATTTTTAACTTAACTTGGTGCAAAAATTATGTTATATAAAAAATAATTTATTATTAATAAAATAATATATTTTAAATTGTGCCTCATGGGCAAACGTTAACATTATTAATTTTTATCAAATTAGCTAATGTTCTGCAAGAGGCAAACTTAGACCCAACAAAATAATTTACGTCACGCGGGTAAAAGTAGACATTATTAGTTTGTATTGACATAATTTTACAATGTTTAACTTACGATGTCTAGTTTTATAATGTCCTAACACAGAGTCCACTCAGATAAAAGTTGTGCCCCATAGGTAAGAGTGGACTTTGCCTTGTCTGTAATGATTTGACGAATGATCTATAACTCTTGCCCTAGAGGCAAGACTTTTAAATCACAAAAGAACAAGTTGTGCCCCATGGGCAAGAGTTGACTTTTCCTTAAGTCTGTAATGATTTGACGAATAATCTATAACTCTTGCCCTAGAGGCAAGACTTTTAAATCACAAAAGAACAAGTTGTGCCCCATAGGCAAGAGTTGACGTTGCCTTAAGTCTGTAATGATTTGACGAATGATCTATAACTCTTGCCCTAGAGGGAAGACTTTTAAATCACAAAAGAACAAGTTGTGCCCCATGGGCAAGGTTTGACTATGTCTAGGTCTGTAATAATTCGACAAATGATTTATAACTCTTGCCCTGGAGACAAGACTTTTAAATCACAAAAGAACAAGTTGTGCTCCATGGGCAAGAGTTGACTTTGCCTTAAGTCTGTAATGATTTGACAAATGATCTATAACTCTTGCCCTAGAGGCAAGACTTTTAAATCACAAAATAATAAGTTGTGCCCCATGGGCAAGATTTGTCACTAGCATAGTTTGTTTTGATTTGGCAGATGATATATAATTCCTACCCTAAAGGCAAGACATTAGTTCGAGGACTTCAAAAGGCACATTATACAATTCTCGACTTAGACGCATATTGATTTGGCAGATGATATATAATTCCTTCCATCAAGGCAAGACATTAGCTCGAGGACTTCAAAAGGCACATTATACATTTCTCGACTTAGACGCATAATGTGAAGTAATTGTTGACTTAGATATAAAACATAACATAAGGCTTATAAAAACTAACAAATACTTAAATGGGCAATGATTTATTCTATTTCACAAATTCTAACTTATTGAGTATTATATAACTATTGCCTTTGGGAGAAAATGTAGTTCAAAATTTTTCAAAAAATTAATGTATGTGAAACAATTTACACCATTTCACTATGTCTAACTAATGAGATACTCTAACGTAAGTTGATAACTCAAAAAAGAGAATATATCATGACCTTTATATAACTTGACAAAAATAAACTCATAAGTAAAAAAGACCAAGACCAAAAATTTAATATTAAAGTCGAAAGAGCAAGTAGTAAACTAATAAGAAAAACAAAACAAGAAAAAATAATGCAACAATTTACAAAAGGATAAGCAGAAATCGTGGCAAATTAGTTGAAAGTAAACATCATCAATTACAACTTGAGTGACTATCTTTAAACGTAAAGAAAAAACAAAAGACAAATTTAAATCCTCTTAAGAATTTTCCACGTCTTCAGCCGTACAAAATTCTTCTTTTATAGAAATATGATCAGAAACATCGGGTGGCGTTGGACTTATTAGAGTAAAACTAGGACCATAAACTTCATCTGATACTTCACACCGTTTTCTTTTCCTAGAAAGCAAGTCATCAGGAGGTGTTGAAAGATCAATTTCCCCGCTTTGAAGCTTCGCACAAATTTGGGAACAAGTTTCAAACTTGACTTCATCTTCAAGAATAGGCACATTTTGTTCCTGAATTTCATTCACCCCCTTGAAATTCGCAATGCCCACTCCTTGCCCGTCACATGATTTATGCAATCCCTGAATAAGCTCCACAATAGAATCACACTTGGATTCTAAAGACTATACAAAAAAAATTAATAATGTCAACAACACAATCAACACAATTATTGATATAATATTGTTGTTTCTATTGAGTAATAAATCGAATGCAAAAATTATCATAATACGACTCATAATCCCATCTAAAGAAGTATCAAGATAAGTCTTAATAGAAGACGTCACTCTCTGCAGGAAAATTGCAAAAAAAAAAAAAAAAAGATTACTAAAGTAAGTTACAAACTCAACATTCAATAATGATTTAACAGTAAAATAATAAATTCTCATGGTTTTGATATCTATTGAATCATCATGGATCAATTCACCAAATCTGCCTATTTTTTTATATTTAGATTTGTTACACTGTAGAAAGATTGACACATATCTATATTCGAGAGGTGATTCACCTCTCGAATAATGTAATGTAAGCACCCATACCATGTTACAATAATGTATGTGTATAGAAAGAATGTCCTGATTGTGCAAATAAATTTTGCACGATATGCCTTTTTCATCTGTGAAACTAAGGAAGTAACCTGCTTGCTACAGTACATACATAAGTAAGATGACCTTATAGTATAGTTTACTGATGATATATATGATTATATTATTTTATTAATATCCAGGCATTGGAATCAAGTAACCAGGAAGAAGGGTGGGTGGTGTGCCGTGTGTTTAAGAAGAATAATTACCATAAGGCTCTTGAGAGTCCTAAGAACTCATCAGCAGCACTCTTCAGAAGTACAATTATTCATAAACCAAACAACGGTGGTGTTCTTGATCAAATACTAATGTACATGGGAAGGTCGTCATGCAAACAACAAGACTTTGAAAACAAACACAACAACAACCTCTATTCCATACGAAATGCACCATTCTTGATCTTCCACATGTTGTTGCAAATATGCCACAGACTGAAAATTTAAGCTTTGTAGGAAGGGGTATGTTACAGTCTATTCCCCATGCTGATGCTATTTTGCTTAAGGTATGCACAAAAGTTTTATTCTTAACATGTCCTTCAAAGTTCTATTTTGCTTTATGCTAAAGGTACTCAAAATAGAAAAAGTAAACACATGAAAAAGCTAACGCGATTCAACATCTACTATATAGAAATAAAATACGGTTTTGATCTTGTATATATAGTGTAATTTTCTAATTAACTCTTTCAGCGCTAAGTATTTCTAGTTTGTATAGTAGAGGCTACAGGTCACTGATTATGATGTTTGAGAAAATATGACTTTTAGCAACTAGTTAAGCATAATTGGAGCGACGAAGATTGTGTGAAGATACTAAAGAGATTCAAAGAAGCTAGCACGTATAACGATGAAGGAAAAAAAGAAAAGGTCCTTATCATTGACATGGTATTGAATAGAGATTAAGATGAAGCAGACATGATTAAATTGAAGATGAAGCAACTGCGATGGGATAACAAATCAAAACAACAATCTGCATTTCAACAACAATAAAAGATTCAGTGTAATCCCACAAGTGCGAAAATCAAAACAAAAATGTGTATTTCATCAAAAGTAATCGAACCATCATCTGAGAGGCAAAATAAAGATATCCACATTTCAAAGGCCTATTACAAGACCTCCAACTTGACACAATAGAAATTACATGGTACTAGTAGAAATTATCAAAGATCTCAAATCTAGTAGCACAAAACTTTTTTGGTTCAACTGGCGATAGGGTATTACAAGATGAAAAATCGAACCCTCACCAACAAGGTGAAAGTTTCGCCAACCAACCAACTGAGCTGCTAGGTTCCCTGCTAGCACAAAATTCAGGTAAACCAACTAAGCTACTGAGATTTCCCAATAGCACAAAGTTCAAATAATCAATCAACCGAGCTACTAAGATTTTTAGTAACATAAAACTTCTAATTTCAATCAAGATTTACTTTTTTCGTGAAATCAAGAATGTGGGATTACTCAAAATTCACTTAGTAACACACAACTAACAAAATTGAAACTTCTTAACTATACAACCACCAATCTGACAAATCCCTAAACTTAACTCCCAAAAATACAACAAGTTTGTATTATGAGTTAAAAACTTAAACGTAAACAACATAAAGAGATTTAAATACCTAATTCAAAAATAACATACCAAAAAAAGATAAAATACATGTAAATTACAAACTGAATTTAATAGCAATTTACATCAACAATGATGTCAATTAAATTTGAAGGTAAAAGTTTCGAAGAGTTAGAAGCAACATCTAATGAGAGGTGCTCTATTTCTTCATCAGAAGCAACATCTATTTTTTTTGTTAATGGAGTTTAAATTTTGAGAGAAATCGGATGAAAGGGAAGAGGAGCAAAGAGAAAGGGTTCTGAGAAATGAGGAAAAAAGTTTAACGAGAAGGAATAATTGATATTCTGGAAAGAAAAAGAGATATTTAAAAAAATTCTAAATGAAGGTTAAAGATAAATAAATTTAAAAAAAGGGGAAAAAATGAAGAAATAGATAATGGTTGGAAAAAAAAGGAAAAGAGAAAAAAAATAAAAGTTGAGACAAATAAATTAAAACATGAAAAATAAAGTTAAAGGAAAAATAAAAATTGAAAATAATAAAAATCACAATAATAAATTTAAAGGAAAAAAAAAGAGTGAAAAAGGTAAAATAATAACAGTAAAGGAAAAATTTAAAAGTGAAAATAATAAAAAATAAAATTTGAGAAATAAATGAGTATGGAAAGGTTAAAAGTATATGTGAGGTGTGGAGGGGCAAAATGATACTTTTAGTATATTAAAAGGTAACGAAGACTATTCTTCAAAGACATTCTTATTTATGATCAAATATCTAAAGTCATCCATATTTGAATCTATGACATGCAATTTCCTGCTCTGTGTTGGGCCCGAATTATATTGTCTAACACTAGCTAGTACATTGATCAGGACTATTGAAAAAACAGTATTGAGTCACTTGGAAGTTTTCTCATATAATTATCAAATAAAATTCTAATGGTATGTTGATCGTTAATAGTATTCTCTTGTTGGAATCTTATTAATAGTGCACCGAATATAGAAGCCCAATCCAAAAAACAACTGGATTCTTGTTACTCCCACCTTCCTATTCATATATCACTTACTTTTAATCGGTCCCAAAATGAATGAAATATTTCTATGTTTAGTTACAATTCAATTTAAAATATTTGATGTTACTTTAATTGAAAATATTTATAGCCTAACAAATATCTAATAGTGTTATTTTAGATCTCAAATTTCAAATGCAATAAATGTGTCTCAAATGGTCAAAGTGACAGAAATCAGGTCTAAATAAACTGGCCTAGCTGTCATATTGATAAAGATTCTCAATAGCTTAACTACCAGAAAGAACCCCACAAAGCAATAAGTCATTGTGATGATAATGATTTAATCAAGCTGATACTGCATATGCCACTAATGAAGAACGTAACTCTGTGAAAAACCCATACCATAGTTGATTGGGTTCTAGTTATAAGAAACTTAGACAATGACCATAAGTGGAAGGTCCCGTGATAAAAGAATATTTGATTTCTATACGTTGACAGTGTGATGAAATTCTTACACTATTCGTGTCATTTGCTGACAGAGCGTAATTTTTACACTATTTTGCAATTTAAAATGTTATAGAAGCTGGTTTACTCGAACAATTTATTTTCTTTAAGTTATTAATTTTACTTGTTATGAATATATAATTAGATTTGATTACTTTTCATGTGATCTTATAGTGTCAGTGGAATTTCATTTCCAATGTATAAAAGTTAAAATAATGAAAAAGTGAAGATGATTTGTTTCCTTGATAAGATGGCAATTGTATATTGTCTGCTACCATTTGTTTTAGTACCAAGTTTCTTTGGATTAGGTGAATAATAGTTTGGATGCAATATGCATTGTTACATGCTCCAACATGCAATAGTACCATGTTTATTTATGCATTTTTTGACTGGACGCACAAGTTGGGGTAAATGGCAATAATTATCAAAATTGGCTTTGGGTCTCGAACAATCACATCATATTTTGGATTTATATATAGAGAAATAGATAGATATAGAGAGAGGGATATAGATATAGATATAGATAGATATACAAACAATTTAAATTCACTTAGGATTAAGTACTACAATGACATGCTTATTCTGTCCATTTTTACTTGTTCCAATATTGACTTGACACATATTTTTTTTTAAAATAAATTCAATGCTTTGAAGTTCATGGAAAAATGACTATAGGGCAAATAAATTAGAAAGATTGATGGCGGAGAGAGATTGATGCTATGCTGTCTCTCAAATGTTACTTAATTTAGTGCCAAATAATTATTTCTCAATTTCATTAATGATTATATAATTATGATTTCTAACAGGAAAATCACATAAGTTTCACTTTATTTACTCAAAAGTTGGAATCAAGATTGGGATGAAGTAATATTTACTCTATTTAACTTTTTAAATTTCAACCGAAGGTTAAATAATTGAGTCCAATTAGTCCTCTTATGACATGATATTAGAACCAAATATAGAAGATAAAAGAATATCAAAATTAACATAATTGTCAGCATCGTGTGAGGTATAAGTTAAGTAATCCTGGGATAAAATGAAGGATCATTTTATCCCATAATTGGTTGGAGGGATTAATCAATACCGGAATAACTTATCTCATCATATACACCATAGTGATGGGATAATTTATCCCATATGCATGGTGGGATAAGTTATTCTGGAATAACTATTTCCCAACCAAACGATAGATGTCTAGCTAGTCCTGGGTGTGCGAGAGGATTGTTGAGAATCACATTGCATGGAAACGAAAATTTAATTCCTTTCACATCATGAGCTAACTTTGCATATATTTAATATTTTGCGTTTTTATAAGGTAACTCACTGATTGGGCAAAATCAAGTACAATGCCTAATTAATTCGTCGATATTATATTTTGGTTATTTGCGATTTAGTTGACTAAACAAATGGATCGGATTAGGCTAAGGATATATTTTTCAATGCAATAACGTTTAGAGATCACTAAAATATTAGGAGTTGGTGTTGACTAACATAAACAAACAAATTAAATTTATAGTTAATAATGAAAACATAAAATATACAAATGGAGTACTAATCACTTTCAGTTCTCAATGATCAATTAACGACCGTCCATAACATGTCAAGATAAATAATCCACCTAACGCTCCAAATATGACATTACATGGGGAAAAAAAAGAAAAAAAGAATAACAATTTGGTATGAAGAAAATATTAAAGAAATTCCATACTACTGTTGTACTGAGAAAGTTGACTATATTTTCGATTTAAAAAGCTAACTTTACTTTTGATTTACTTATCTTAGTTGTAGTTTTTAAGAAAAAAGAAAATCTAACTATGAACTTTGAATTCTCTTTCTTTTTTCCTTTTGGTTTATTATTCAGTTTTAGGTATCTCTCTAACCATATGGGCATGTGGGTGGGGTTTAAAAAGTTTGAAAAAGAAACACAACGGTATATATCTGTTTATGATAAATAATAATCTAGAAAAAAGAAAAGTTTTTAATGCTTTTACACTTGATGTGAATATAGTAAGTTCGTAAAAAGATCAAACAGAATTTAAAATCTAAGAAGAAGCTATTTTGAAGTCGTAGCAATTATTCATAATCATTAATCAAGGAAATAAAAAATAAAAATCAATTATTCATATGAATTTGTCCCAATAATTAACCTTTATGCATAGATATGCTAATAGATAGAACATGTTAATAGTTGGTTGCCCCTTTCTAATTACCTCTTTCCCCTTCCACCATTTTCTTTAAGGTATGCTGCTAATAAATGGAGTTAATTTTATGAATACGCCAACAAAAATAATAAGAGAAAATATCAACTACGTACAAATACCAAGCAAGTCTCAACATCAATGTTTTATTTGCATAGTGTCTCCTTTGTATGTGTGTTTTGATGTTTTGAAATGTCTCATCTACAAACAAAGAGACAAGACATGTTCCATCTAAAGGAGAAAAACATATAGTACTATTTTGATGGACTTATTACTAAGACAAGCAAGGTATATTGTGATTAGTGGCTCCTCACATATTCTAATTGCCTCCTTCTCTTTTCTATTTTTCTAAAATAATTTCCTAATTTTGTATATCTATAGTTATTGTCATATTTGCAAAGAAGAGAAGATATCACTATATTTGGAGTTTACGAAGATAGAGTTGGGAAATACGTTTGCGGAACTTTTTCAATTTGAAAATTTTATAACTAAAATACCGATTTCAATAAAAATAAAATAATTAATTAGTTCAAAATAATATATATAAATATATATATCCTACCATTATATATAAAAGAGAATGATAAATTTTGGTAGTCCTCACAAGGCTACTTTAGTAATTTTAATTAATTTGTTAATTCACTAAAATTATGATATGTAGTTGATATAGATAAAATTACTTAATTTCTTTTTTGCCAAATGAGACGTTGTATGTGGTGTGTCATAATATGACAAATCAATGTTGAGTTTTTCCTTGATTTTTAAATTGTTTAACTAATTTATTTTTTTAAAAATGAAATAGGAAGGAAATTACAAAATGAGAAATCAAACCTTCACTAATAAAGTGAGAATTCAAGTTGGCAATCAACTAAATTATTTAGATTTTTCTGTTGTTTAGCTAATCGGATGAACTGAGTATGGTTCTCAATATTTTCTAATTACTTTTTATGAATTGAATTAAAAAAAAATTATGAATAATTTTATCTTGCCTTTGAAATCATCAATTAAATATTTCAAATACTAAAAATTGAAATTATTGACAAAGTTAAAAATGAAGGTAGTGGTATCAATTAAGATGCAAATTATTTTTAAACTATCTTTTTTTGATTAATTGAGAATTAATATTCTTAGGCATAAACTAAATATAAAAAGTACTAGTTTCTCGAGGTTTATTTTGATAAATTTAATTTAATTTTTCTTAATTTAAAGTAAAACTAAGCTTAAATTACCATATTAACTAACTTACATTCTTGCCACGTGAAATAATGAATAAAATTAAGATTTAATAAAAATCAAAAGAAATATATTTCTATTTTTGGCTATAGAATATATATTCATAAACTCATAAAAATAATAATGCTTTTCAATTTACGATCTTTGCGAGAGTAATTATTTTGTATTTAATCATATTATTATATAAAAAATTAAATTACTTGAGTTTGAGCCAGAGTTTAGTACGACCCTTATAAAACACTCTCTCTATATATACTTATTGAACACAAATATAGTGAGGTGGTTATGATGAAATCTTTTTAATCTTAACTAAAATTATTGAACTCTGATATTAAGAATGAAAAAATCTCTTATTAATGATAGATTAGTTTTAATTTTATATTTTGCCTATATTATGATCTTTAATAAATGTACAACTTAACTTCAATTTTGAAAAACTTGACTTTTATTTATCTTTAACTAATGAACACATCAACTCTGTCAACTTAAAGGATCACAACTACATATCTGATTTAATTTATGGTCAAATGTATTAGTTAAACAGTGTAATGATCAAAATTGGAATAAAACTAATAACACCATCATCAAAACTGTTAACTTTCCTAAACAAAATGAAAAATAAATCATACTCCATCTATTGTAATAATGTACTTGTCTGTCTTTATTTATTAATAATCCCTTTTAAAAAGAATTGTCTATTTTTCTTTTTGATAATTTTTTTTCTTGCGACATGAGAAATTTTGGCATGTTCCATTTTCTTTTTTGTTTAAGATTTCAAAATTTAATTTCTTTTACTTTTTTTTAAAAAAAAAAAAAATTCATATCAAATAGTAAAAAAATTGGTGCAAAGAAATGGACAGGTGGGATTATATTACACTAGTATGAATTTACTGCCAACTCACCCTAACACAATCCTCCATATCCGTGACACCGTACCATTTAACCGTATCTAAATATTAATAAATAAAAGTAACAAGGACAAAAATAAAAATAAAAATAAAAATAAAAATAAAAATAATTTAAAAAACCCAGACTTTTCCTTTATTCCGTACCCCAATTCTCTGATAGTGACATTGTATTCGTCCCAATTAAATTGCTTTATTCCCCATTTCTTTTTACTCCTATTATTTTTCTCCCTTTTCTGTCTTTTATTGACTATATAATACTTGTAATGGGCCCCACTCCCCACCACTCATGGGGCCCACTACACCGAGCCCAATTTCTCCTGTAGTCAGCAACAAAAAGGGGTCCACATGAATCATCTACGTGAAGCAATTGGTCACAGAAAGCACCAACGTAGAATTTTTATTTAGATAGATACAACCCCCTAGTACTACTACCTTATATTAATTAGGATTTTTTTATTTTTTTTGGTAGCAAAACCTTATATTAATTAGGATAGTTATGTTGAATGGAGTTTTTTGAATTTTCTTCTCTCTTTCCTCTCTTTACATTATTAATAATGGCTTAAGGGGAAGAGAGAAAAGTGAAACAAAAATAAAGAATTGTAAAGTTTGTATCAAAGATTGGTTCTTTAAGAAAATAACATTTGGGTAAGTGTGTTGGTACATGGATGGATCTTGTTTTTATGTAAAGGGTATTTATTTTTTTTGGATATGAGTGTTCTTTTTTTTATCTTGTTTTTTATTTATTTAATTGTTATTTGTATTTGGGAACATGATTAGCTAAGTTGGTGGGTTAATGGGGTTTATCATGATGGGTATTTCTTTATCTTTAAGCCAATTGAGTATACATTTTTTTTTAATGTTATTTTATTTGGGTGTTTTTTCTTTCTTTTAAGGATAAAACTTGTATTTTTAATTTTGTGTATGGGATCTTCCAGGTTTTGAGAGAAGATGGTGGGTGTTTGACTTTGGAGCTGAAGATGGTTTTGCTTTGCTTTTTGAGGTAATAGTTTGGTATTCTTGAAAGTGGGTGGCATTTGGTAGGTCTTGCTGATGAACTGTTGTTTGTTAGATGTTAAAAAGTTTTGATCTTTGATATTAGGATTTTGCCTGTTTTAGTTTTGGTGTTGAAAAAAGTTGTTTTGAAGTTGATTGATCATTTATGGTATATCTGCACATGGATGTTGGAGTTTGATTTCTTGATTTACTACCCCCTTTGATGGACTTGGAGAAATTGTCAATAGAAAACTTGGTAAACTTCACAGGGGATTTGAAGAGAATTCTTGAATTTGAACCTTGTCGTGAGCTGGAGGAGGAGGTATAGAAGAGATTTTTTATTGGTTACAAGGTGTTGTAAGGTTCTAATTGAAGAAATGGATGAAGAAGTTAATTCTTGGATTAGGAGAACAAAGTTTTCTCATACAGTTTGTCATAGGTTAGATTCTGCTAGATTGGGCTCTATTCCCATTAGTTCTATTCAGTCAGGAAGAATTGCTGGTGCAAAAACTAGACCTGGAACAGGTTCTCTTAATCCAAGGCCTGAGCCAACCGTTGCGCGTCTTCAGCGCAATCCAACGACAAATAAACAGAGGACTGTATCACCTCATCCAGAAACAACAGTTCCTGATACCTTTAAGGAAGCTCGATCTAGTCAGAAGAGATTCTCAACTCCAGTTCCACAAAGGAAGGAATATGAGAAGAAAATTGTGAGCAAGTCGTTTCACAAAGATACCCGCGAATCGAAATCACCAACGGGAAGATCTCCTGGTTCAAGATCTCCAGCAAATACAAGTCCCCTTCGGCATTTCACATCATTCAAGTTCCATGATAAATCAAAGGGCCGGAAGGATTCAGCATGGAGTAGGTATTTTGATCATGGTGTTGGTAGAGTTAGTTCTGTGGAAACAGCTGATGAACATACAATCGATCTTTCTAAGCTGTTTCTTGGGCTAAGATTTGCACACGGTGCT
Source organism: Capsicum pubescens (assembly GCA_030864215.1). NCBI lineage: Eukaryota > Viridiplantae > Streptophyta > Magnoliopsida > Solanales > Solanaceae > Capsicum > Capsicum pubescens. Next base: position 171,564,391 of record CM061539.1, on the reverse strand, counting down.
CACAGTCAGCTTTACCATGGGAAATACAAGGCTGAAGCTGTTGCAGTGAAAATTATAAGAGTGCCAGATGATGACGAAATTGGAGCTTTAGCAACTCGATTGGAGAATCAGTTTACTAGAGAAGTTACTCTCTTGTCTCGTCTCCATCATCCAAATGTTATAAAGGTAGTAAATAGAATTAATTTTCTTATTTGGTTGATTTCATTTAAGTATCTGGTTATCCTGCTATAAAAGTTTCACAGCCCTGTTAGTTCCCTCATTTGCCTCTATAACTAGAGAGTCTCCATTTTTAGACGCTAGAGCAATTGTGGTAACTTGTCGTCCTTATAAAATTTCTTTGTGATTTGGTTCGTATGACCCCTTAAATGCAGTTCGTAGGTGCATGCAAACAACCACCTGTTTTTTGTGTTGTTACGGAGTATCTGTCAGAGGGTTCTTTGAGAGCATACCTCCACAAGCTTGAGCATAAGTCCCTAGCCCTGGACAAATTGATTGCACTTGCCATGGATATTGCTCGTGGCATGGAATATATTCACTCGCAAGGCATTATTCATCGGGACCTCAAACCAGAGAATATTCTTATCGATGAGGATTTTCACCTGAAAATTGCTGACTTTGGAATTGCTTGTGAGGAGGCATACTGTGATCTCCTTGCTGATGACCCAGGCACTTACCGTTGGATGGCACCAGAGATGATCAAGAGAAAATCGTACGGCAGAAAAGTTGATGTATATGGATTTGGACTCATTCTGTGGGAAATGGTGGCTGGAACCATTCCTTATGAAGATATGACACCAGTACAGGCTGCTTTTGCTGTCGTAAACAAGGTATGATCCAACATTTGGTACTTTCTTATTCTTATATATATCTGGAACTCTTGTAATATTTTGTTATTTATGAACTTTATATTCAGTTATATGAAACACATGCCTGTGGATAGTGGAATAAATAACTTTGATCTCTACATGGCTGAACACTTTGATGTGATAGCAATCCACGTGCCCCCAGACCTCCACCTGTCCTCCCAGCAAAACCCCTCTCTCTTGATGTTTCTTCATAAACTGTGAATTAGGAATATATTGAATCCTAAAAGAACTTGTTTTTGGGACCTTTCAGAATATGAGACCACCTATTCATGGGGACTGCCCTCCAGCCATGAGAGCTTTAATTGAACTGTGTTGGGCTCTGCAGCCAGAAAAGAGACCTGAGTTTTGGCAGATTGTGAAAGTACTGGAGCAGTTTGAATCATCAGTCGCTCATGATGGGACTCTGAATCTCGTTCAGAAGTCAATTTGTCAAGATCACAAGAAAGGGCTTCATCATTGGATCCAAAAGCTTGGTCATGTACATCAAACTGCTTCGTTACATCTAAATGTTTCATCAATGCCCATGCCAAAACCTAGATTTGCTTGAATTTTCTGGATGATCTGACTTTAATAGTTTTACCAGGTCTCTGTGTAATTAAACTGCTTTTGGTTACATACCGTTGTATATCTCTGTTCCATTATTAAGCCAATGTGAATTTTTAGACTGTAGGTGTGCATTGTTGGCCTCTGTCATTTTACCTGATTGGTACACAAAGTATGATCATTAGTTCTTGAATGCAAGTGCCATCTGTAAGGGCTTGTTATAGCCTTTGTAATTTTGTATGATGGGTACACAAAATATGATCATCAGATTTTGGATGCAAACGCCATATGTAAGGCTAGGTTAAGCTGAATGGAATAAATTCTGCACTTTTAAGTGGTATATTATATGCTTGTTAAACCAAGATAACCATTGCTAATAAAGATATAGTGCGTTTACTTGCATATTTTCCTGAAGTTTTCTGCTACCTTCAATATTGCAAGCATAATCTTGCTTGCTTTAGATCCTCAAAATGAATTGTCTGCTTTTTCCTTCAGGTGATTTTTCAGTTGACCATAAGGTTTGTGATTTTTGTATTTTACTGAAGTGCGACACCTACACGCTGCTGCTGCTGATTGTTGGTGATATGACTAATGCAGCTTGTTAATTGTTGCATGTGATTTGCTACCCTTCTTTTGCATGTTGTTATCGGTAATATTAACTGAAACACTGCCACGGGGCACTTATCTGAACGTAAAAACTGGTGTCATTTATCGACATTAAAGTTGACAATGTTGATTTAGAGAAGCTGATTGGTTGACATTGGATTTACTTACCAACTCAATATATCTCTGTCTGCCAACAGGTTGTATGAATAAATATTAGTGACTATCTTATATATTTGCCATATTTGAGATGGTTGTAATTGACAGGACACACAATCTAGAGTATGGTGGCTTCGTAATTTCCCCTTCTTTTCCTACCCTTTCTTCTCCGAATAGATTCACACAGTTATTAAATAGTGGTGGTAAGGTGCATCACTTGTCTTCTTAGTTTGCATTTAACATTTGTTTCTAACTATGCCAACACCCTCTTGCATCCTTCATGTGTTGCCAGACTTTTGCTTTGCGGGGTGCAGTTCAGAGAAGATAGCCGGTTCCGTACATTTTAAAAGGGAAAGAAGATAATGTGATTGCTATCCTTCACATTAAATTTCTTGCTACTTATTGCATCAACTTGCAGACTTGTTTTTCCTTTCTTAAAGGTATGTATGCCCATCTACTCCACTACATCTTGAATGCAAATTAAATATCTTCTCATTTATTACCTCTGTTGTTGTGTCTCCACAAAGTTGGTGCTGAACTTGCATGTTATACGTGTATCAACCGGTTCATGGAAGCATCGTAACTAAGACAACTAGTTGAATTATCGTGTGTACGTGCATGAATCTTGTGTAGATAATAGATCTAAAACCAGTGGCTGTTCAAAAACCAGTGGCTGCATCGATTAGTCTTATGATGTTCAATGAACCATCGTTTGCATGGTCTCCGTGATACTTGTAATGTGATTAGAATCTTCAAACATGCACTGTGATTCCGTTTTGACAGTTTGAAATGGAAAAAAGGTAGTGATATTTATGTTTCGTGTGTTACTTTTCGAGTTTCACATGTTACCTATTCTGGATTTTTTTTATATCATGGTTCATGTGAATTGAAACTTTGAAAAATCTTGCAGGAAATGAGAAGAGATGTGGTCCTTCCTTTTGTGTAACTCACTTAATAATTGAGAAGATTTTTTTAGTACGGACAGCACCTCTTTCATTTTTCTCTTGAAGAGCAACATTCTTTAAATTTTGGTTTTGTTTGGTACAAGGGATAATGAGGGATATCCAGGATTAAGCCTGCGACAAGATTCACTTTAATAAATCTTGTGATATCCCATCGTTGAGATTATTTTATCCGACCTTCTAGATAGGATAGATTAGTCTAGAGATTTTAATTGTAGGATAATTGAATCTGCGTACCAAATGATAGGAGGATCCAATTAGGATAATTATACGACCGTTTCATCTCTCATAATTTAATTTGGATAGGATTTATAGTTGCGTCATAAATAAAGTATACTAACAATTATCTATTCTAAATTTCCCCCTTTTTCCTCTCTGTCCTGTCTTGTTTACACTTCTTTCGAACGCATGTAGTTGTAAGCAATTAAATAAAACTAAACATTATAGGCAAATGTCCAACACATCCACAAGATGACTGTCACAGATAAAATGAGAGATTGTCCATGAGATGGTTAGGAGTTAGGAGATGCATTATGTCGTCGTCCGTCCTATCTATGCACCAGTTGCAAGTGTGAAGTCATAGTAATCGAAGACATCAAACGATGATGAGGAAAACCAAATATTACATGGTCGAAGTTGTATGACCTAGTAGTTAATGAAGATTGAGAATATATGATCTTTGGTGTAAATTCAACCGGACGTAAAATACAGGGTGATTTTTTTTCCATCTATTCAAATCTTCACTGGATGTAAAGAATTTTTCTAATACTAAACAATCTAAATGTTGAATCGATGTGGGTCGAAATGAAGCGACACGTACGATTAGGCAAGATTTTACATTGTGTCTTGGTCCTACCATGTTTTTGTTACTTTTAATGAGAAAAAATTTTAGTTTTGGAAAATTATGGTGTTGGAAATGAGCCGTATATTCCAAAGAAAAATACCAATTAAAAAAATTATCTAGAGCTACAAAATAATGTACTAGAAGCTTTCGTATTGTCAAAAAATCACAAGAAACAGAGACAAAACATTTCTCATTTTGAAACCAGACAATCTAAATGTACTTGCTTTACAAAAACACATTCCCACTGGTTTTGGAATCCGTTTTGAAACCAAACATGTGACATGTTGTTGTACAGTCAACATCGTTTTATTTGTTAGAAATTTTTTGGGAAAAACTAATTTCAAATAAAGTGTAGTGTGAATTATTATTTTATGAGCTAATTTTGCGACTCTTAATTCTATCAGAAACTCTCTGCGATTCCTCGACTTGCTCGGTCGATGTCTGAGACAAGTCAACTTTTCTGCTTTCGTTATCTAAGAAAAGTTCTTTCTTTTAATATGTAATACATAGAATTTAAACGAGCATGAGTACTTTCATTTTTGATCTAGAGTGTTTAATAGTATTTAATTAAACTAAAGAAATTCAATCGATAGAGAGAGAATTACATAAAAGCATGTGTACTTTATATCATTAATATTGTAAAATAAAATAAAACACTAATGTTTATTTCTCCTATAATTAGAGAATTTGTATGCATGTTGAAAGTTTTAGGTCAATTTAACTTTAACTGAGTTATATCGACAAAGTATCTTTGATCTCTTAAAGTGGCTAATAAATGACTCGTGTACTTTACATCTAAAAATATAAAATTGTTATGAACAGTTCATATTTTTTACACAACAACAAGAATTGGTAGTAAAATTTGGCACTTTGCAAGAATTTGAGCTGAAACTCTTGGTGATCAGCCCGAAGGTTAAAAATAGCAACACAAAATAATCGTATTTGAGCAAATCACCATAAATAAATATATATATACACCCTAGATTGGCCCAATGGATAGCCAGAAATACAATGTCTAACTATATAGCCCGGCCAAGTTTAGCTTCCTAGATGTATGGATTCACTCACGTTTGAATTTAGGGTCATACTTCATTTTGGGCCAACTAAATTTGTAAAGCATCATTTTGTTGACATCTTTTTCTTTTTAATCCGTTTCAAGATAAATCACCTTTTCTTACTTAAAAGCTATATAGTGGAACCATTTCCGTGGAGAAAAAAGAGTAAATAGATCCTCCCAAGTCTTTAATTTTAAAAAGGGGACAAGTGGATCCCTCAATGTGAAAAATAAAGCCGCTTGAATAATTAGGATAGTTGTTCGACAATTGCATTAGTTGTCTCAACAACTTCGCACAGTTGTTGAACTACTTCGCACAGTTGTCGAACAACTTCGCACAGTTGTCGAACAACTTCGATAGTTGTCGAACAACTTCGCAAAGTTGTCGAACAACTATCAAAGTTGTTCTACAACTTTGCAAAGTAGGGATGGATGATTTTGAGAGTTGTATGAATATTTCAACTTAAGAGTTAGGTTGAAAGAGAGTTTTGAAAAATATTTTCCTTACTTTTTGAAGGGGAGTCATTTTCCTTAGAATTGAGGAAAATAAGTTGATTTGAAAAACATTTTCCAAAACCTTTAGGCCAACCAAACATGCGAAAATTGGAAAACATTTTCTGAAAAATGTTTTCCTTCATACCAGACCCCCCCCCCCCCCATGTACATTCGTAACCACTTTTGTCATGGAATATGTATAATTGTAATGGTACACATCCAAAAATTGAAGGTGGCAAAAATGAGAATGTTGCGTTGGATGTGTGGGTTTACTAGAGGGGTCAGAGTTGGAAATGAGATTATCCGGGAGAAGGTGGGAGTGGCTTCGGTAGAGGACAAGATGCGAGAAGAAAAACTGAGATGGTTTGGGTATGTGATGAGGAGGGGCGCGGATGCCCCACTTCGTAGGTTTGAGAGTCTAGCTTTGGATGGCTTCAGGAGGGGTAGAGGTAGGCCGAAGAAATACTGGAGAGAGGTAATTAGATATGACATGGAGCAGCTTCAGCTTACTGAAGACATGACCCTAGATAGGAAGGTGTGGAGGGCGCAGATAAGGGTAGAAGGCTAGTGTAAGTGTATAGGCTGTAGCAAACAGTCAGGAGAGATCTTGTGTAGCCTGAGTTAGTAATCTTAGGGTTGTGTACATAGGTGTCTTTGGTATGTGAGTGTATGTTACTACTGAGTGGGTGTCCTATTTCTTATTTTGTGTTGCCCTTATTTCTCGTATTTCTTATTTCGTATTTCTCTGATTTCTATTTTATTATTTCTTATTTCTTATTTTTGATATGTCATCCATCCCCTTATTTACTATTCTTTATCTTGAGCCGGAGGTCTATCGGAAACAACATCTCTACTTCTTCGGAGGTAGCGGTATGAACTGCGTACATCTTACCCTCTCCAAACCCCACTTGATGGAAATACACTGAGTTTATTGTTGTTGTAATGGTACACCCTTAAATTTATTGAATTTAAATTCATAAAATAATTAACACTATATTTTAAATTCAAGATAACACCGCGACACTATATGTAGTAGGGCAGCAGCAGACAGGCCGGACGTTATGTATAAAGTCAATAAAGATGCTAAATTAAAATCTCCTTTTGGAAAGAAGATTTGGTTAAAACAACACTTTATTATATTACTCCATGTACTAGTATTCTATAAAAGAGGAATGTGTGGAAGGGAAGAGACCAGCAAAAGGAAGATGTGTACAAACCACGTTGTCCATTTTACGTACTTGTAGCTTTTCATATATCTATCAAAGTGGAGTTGAGAACCAAAGTACGCCACCAAATTAAAAAAGTTATTAAAATATGTTATATATTTAAAATAACATCAAAATAGGCTTAATTTATAAAAATTGTGAGTTATGTAAAAAAAAAAAAAATTAACAAAAGACAACAAATGCCGTGAACTGTTTTTGGAAAGTATATAACTCACAAAAATTATGAGTTATCCATTTTTTTTGTACATAACTCATAATTTTTCTGAGTTATACATTTTATTTATTTTAACATAACTCACAATTTTTGTGAGTTATCCATTTTTATTTTAACATAACTTACGATTTTTGTGAGTTATCCATTTTTATTTTATCATAACTCACAAAAATTGTGAGTTATCCATTTTTATTTTAACATAACTCACAATTTTTGTGAGTTATTCATTTTCATTTTAACATAACTCACAAAAAAGTGAGTTATGTACATAACTCACAGAAATTATGAGTCATTTTAATTTTATTTTACACGTTTTCCTTCTATTATATATCTCCATTCGTAACAAAAAAAATTCTCCTGGGTAGCAGTTGCAGCTGCCCATAGTAGATTGTTTAGTCGGACATTTTTGAATGCCCTCTGATAATTCGCCTTTAAGTGCCTTAAACAGTAATGGTGATAGGCAAATGGAGCCCTCAGAAATTCAGTCAACGACTCATCGTCACTGATAATCCATTTTCCATAATTTACCATTCCTATTGATGAGAAGGAATTTGAATACTGTCCGACTATAAATAAATCAAAATCATTACTTTTTATTTTCATTCTTCTAAAAAATGATTCTACAAATTCTTTGTAACCAATTGAAATTGGATACTTCGCATTGGACTTGTGGGACATACTATAATATATTGTATTTTCCTCGTGAATAATTTTGTCATCCCAAAATAGTGTAATTTTAACACGTTCAAAAATCATTCTCTAAGATTTGATTAAGTTTTGAAAAGATAAATTGAGTTTGAAGAAAATTAAAAAAGGAGAATTGAAGTTGAAGAGGAAAAATCGAATATGATGAAGAAGAATTTGAAAAACTTATACAAAGAATGAATGCATACGAGTGTTAAAAGAGGAAAATTTGAAAAGTGTACAACTCACTTTTTTGTGAGTTATGTATTCTATTTTAACATAACTCACAAAAAAGGCGACTTATGTAAATAACTCACAAGAAAAGTGAGTTATGTACATAACTCACTTTTTTTTAGTTATATAATAAAAGGAAAACGTATAAATTAAACCAAAATGACTCACAATTTTTGTGAGTTGTGTTAAAATAAAAATGGATAACTCACAAAAATTGTGAGTTATGTTAAAATAAAAATGGATAACTCACAATTTTTGTGAGATATGTTAAAATAAAATGGATAACTCACAATTTTTGTGAGTTATATTAAAATAAATAAAATGTATAACTCACAAAAATTGTAAGTTTTGTACAAAAAAATAGATAACTCACAAAAATTATGAGTTATATACTTTTCGAAAATAGTTCACGGCGTTAGTTGGCTTCCGTTAATTTTTTTTTTTGCATAACTCACATTTTTTTGTAAGTTAACCCTATTTTGATACTTATCCTGCTGTTCATTCTAAATAAAAATCTTACACGTACCTACCGTAACCTACAAATTGAATTGACATTTTGGTTTTGTAGGTTTTGAGAGATCTTTATTTTTATACCTAATAGATTTAAAATATTATTTTCTTCTTTTCATTTAATGAGTGGTAAACATATCTTAATTCCTCCTCTCTATTTAATACAACAATTTTCGGGAGAAATATTAGTCCAGATCGATCAACACTAACTATTAAGTCCAATATATAGAATACACTTAAAAATCGATTTTATCTGGGTCGACATGTTCAATTCTCAGTGTAGATGTTATGCAGATATAGCATCCTTTATCTTCGTATAGTATATGAATTGGAATGAACTATAGACGGGCTGATTCAAGAGTTAAAGGTCAGTAAAGTGTTTGATTTAGGCCCCTGAAATTTTAAGGTCTCACAAATTTTAATAGTAAATTTTATGATTTCAATTTTACTTGAAATGTTGAAGATTGTGAAATACATTTAAAAAAATTATCTGAAAAAAATAAAGAAAGGAAAAACTATCAGATTTTTATCAGAAATATTTTATAACTTTGAATTAAACTCCTCAAACTTCATTTAATAAATAAAGTTTTAACAAAAACATCCAAGTTATATATAGCAAACAAATGACTAGCATCTTATTAACGAGAATTAATCATTACTTTTATCAATATGTGAAAGTTAAATATTATTTGTGTTTTAAAAATTCTACATAAAAAACAACTAATATGCAACAACCAAAAATAACTCTAAATTATTATAATAGTTTTTTTTTATATATATTTATATATTTAAGAGTTTTTTTTGAAATTTGACTTTAAACTACTAATTTTATTGAGACGCTGCTGACTATGTATATATAGTATCTTTATCAATTCACAAAATTCAATTTATTTATTTTCTCTAAAATTATAATATCACAAGTCTTATGGGAACTGGACATTACCTCACGGCTATAGACAAAATGAGACGAAACACTCAAATCTGGCAGGATAAATATAAAGATACAACTATCAACATCAAGGAGGAAAATGTTTTATATCTTAGTGGAGCAACACAGAAGGGTATAATAAAATTGTAGACATTTTTACAAATCATGGATAAAAAGTGGGGCAATTCACTTGTAACACCTCACGTAGCAAATAGAGAATCAAATAGATATAGTAATAAATAGGGCAATTCACTTGTAACAACTCTCAGGTAGCAAAAAGAGAATAAAATAGATATAGTAATAAATTAATATGAATGCAGTTACAGCTAAAGAGAAATATTAATAAGCACAAATTGATTATTAAGTAATGAGCGATTGTAACCAAGTTAAAAGAAAAATTGTAAAAGTTAAGAATCCACTGTTAAAAGAAAAACTGGAAAAGCCAAGAATCACCAGTACCATCAAGCAGGAAATGAAATCTTGTCCTTGAACAAGTACTAAACAGCTGAACAAGACGATTTAGCACATGCAAAAATAAATATGAAAATTTGACTGGTAGCTAGCTAGCAGCTGCACCCACAAACTGCTTTAATTTCTCGGAAATTCTTGCAGCAGTTCCGTATCCTGACAAATACATTGCACTTTCTCCCACCTAACCAATACCAAACACAACATATCCACATCAAAAACCAATGGTACATAGAGTCGAATTCAGAATTTAGACGTATGCTCTTAGGGGTCGTTTGGTTGGAAAATAAGTTATCTCTGAATTAGCTATCTCGGATTAGTTATTCTACACCTAAGAAGGAATAAAAATAATAGTAAAATCCCCGGATAACTAATCCGGGAATGAGTTATCTCATGCATTTTATCTCAATCAAACATGAGATAAACTCATTCTAAAACTAATCTCGAAATTAGTTATCCCCTATCCCTCCTACCAAACGACCAATTAGAGCTCGTTTTAGACACAATATGAAATAATGATATGAAAACAGATTGATATGAACGGATGTTTTGTGTGGAAATGCAAGTCGTATTTTTTTCTAATAAACATGAAAATCCCCACAAATTGCTAAACCTATAAAAAAATTCTCAATTCTTATACAATCTTACCAAATGAGCAAATCATAGTTCGTAAACAAAATATCGCATAAAATGTCATATTGGTAAATTGCATATCTTCATATTGCTATTGTAAATAAATTTTACAATTACAAACTCTTTTAAATACACATAATTTTATAAAAGTCCACTAGTTAATAATAAAACTAACTAGTTATTCTTTAATATAATCTTTTCATATGGTATGAACAATCTTTCATGCCTAGTGTGAGTCTTTTTAAACAAAATTTAAGATGATTGATATTTTTTAACAAAATGTAAACTCATGATTTCAAAATTAATATTTTAAAAGAAGTTAATATCGTGATTTGAAATCTCAAATCATGTTTTTGAAAAAATTGGGATATGAAATCACACGACTTCAGATCACGATCTCAAATCGCATGTCCGAATGCTAATTTGAAATCGTTATTTCATATCTCTCGCATGACTGAAACGCTAGCTTTATTTTTTAATTTGTTGAGGGATTATACTGTTGTTTCTCAGCCGCGTACTATGTACTCACATATAGTACTGTTGAATTTCAAAATTATTGAATTCTGTCGAACACGCTATCTAAAGGAAAAATGAAAAGCTGTACCTTGGAATGTATGGAATGGTAGATGGAATCACCTAGGACAGTATAACTGGCATTAATAACTTGTACGCCATCTTCATGAAGCATACGAATGATATCGTTGAACATGTAGTGATAATCTGATCCAGTAATTAGAAGCACTTCTAGAGCTGAATCAACAGTATGAATCTCAATATGTGGCAATGGCAACGTCCTTTCTATTATTGTTCTCCCAGCATTATTGTTTGACATTGATCTTGAATTTACAGTACTAGCTGCTGTTAATCCTTCTTTTTTCTGTCTCATTTTCTCCAAATCTATCTGTAGTTTCTTAATGTAATTGGCTGCTTCTTCTAGTTGATCTGGCAGTGATGAAAATTCCTGCAAATTAAATTAAAGATAACGATGGTGCCTTGAGATTTTGTTAATATATGTCGGTGACTAGATCAGGAGGATCTAGGATTTGGAGGTTTCAGGTTTAAAAGTAGACGTGTTACTATTAACATAGTTATCATGTACAACAAACATTTGATTGATTTGATCAATCATCAATGTTATCGGATAAAAGAGAAATATGATCTTTATAACCAACAACCAAATGGACAAATACATGTCCATTTATTATATAGAAAAATTCATGCTCAGCATCGTAAGCTGGCACAGTTTGAATAATAATTTTGTTAAACACTTAAACGATTTATCATTTCAACAATCATAGGACGAAGATGTCTACTAGATCTCAAAATACGAACTCGAACATGTGAAAAATCAAATCAAACTGATTATTTTTGAAAGAGGAGAGGCAGATGAAGGGAATAATAGAATGCAGAGAAGATAATATATATAAAAGGTAGAACCTTAGAATGTTGATCATGATGGACAAGTGAATTGAGTTTCATATAGAGATCCTTCATTTGACTTCTTCTGTTTTTCTCAATTGTTTTTCTGTCAGCTGTTTTACATGATAATGATGAAGAGGTAGGTTTGTTACTGTACGGTTGCTCCATCTCGATATCCAACAACCATGGAAAATAATTAGTCACTAGCTAGCTCTATTATTTAAATAATTACTTGTTGAACATCTGAAACAGAGTAAAGTTTGTGTAATAAATGAAAGCGAAAGGCAAATGTGTGAATTGTGAAGGAGAAAACAACATGACATGATTATGTGAAGATGAAAAAAGATGATAGAATAGTTGGTAGGGCTATTACTATTTTGTCTTTTTTGGTCCCACATGTGACCATTTTTTTTGACTATGTCTCCAGTAATGGGAAAGCATCCAACACACTGCCAATATATCAGGCTGATTATGAAATTCGTTTCATATTTTATGGTATGATTTAACAATATTTGTAAGTGACTGATTATGAAATTCTTTTCATATTGTACGTATGATTTAACAATATTTTAAGTGCCGTTTCATTGTTAATGTATTATTGTAGTAATAATTAATTAAAGACTTCGAAGTCAATCGAAATGGAATAGCAGTCAATTTTTGTCGAAAATTTCCACAAGATGTAACAAACAAAGCATCTTTATTTCATGAGAAATAATATTTCGCAATTTACTCCTCTCCATTTATCTTTTCTTAATTTTTTCTAACTTCTTTCTTGGATTGAGGACACATGTCATAGTTTATAATCAATACATGAAATTTAATTAACTAAAATTAAGTCCTAATTCTGATTAAAATAGTTAAATACTTTCATATATTTGATCTCGAATTATTTTTATAATCTCATAAGTGTAGTTGTACATTTTCTCTCTTAATTTTTTCTTTCTTGCCTTTGAATAAATTCTCATGTTGCATTGTTATTATTATAACTAGTTTAGAGTATACGCTTTGCGCGTGATCAAAGCGTGTATCTCATTTGCCAACAAAATTATAAATAAAAACAAATTGTTGAATATATCTTCTGTTATGTTTAGGTTCAAATACACTTCTCTTGTTATAATTAATTTTGACGAAGATGCTCATTTTCTTATTATATTTGGAAGTGAATTAAATTTTTATATTTTTATGTACAATGTCAAACAAAAAATTTAATTTGTAACTTACTGGCGTCTTAAATTTTATGGACTTCTAACATATTCTATACCGATTAAGTGTCCTGTTGATTGTTAAAGCTGCAAAGATATTTTTTTTTTTTGGTAAACAAAGCTGCAAAGATATGAGAAGACAATGTCAGGTTATGAATTTGAATAAGAATTGGAGATTAGTTGGTTGGTTTTACTTTACCCAAAAAAACGATAGTTGTATATAAATATGAAGATAATAATTAATTAAGAAAATTAACAAATTGTTATAAATGTATTTACATTATAATGAATGTCTATCAAGATCTACTTTGATATCTATTAGGATTTGAAGCATCCGTCTTTTACTCAGACTAGGAGTAAATTTCCACTATAAATAGGGGGGTTTTGTTAATTGTATTCACCATCTTATGATCTCTCTTCCCTTAAGAGAAGAAATAACAATTAATCTTTGTATTCTCTCTACTATTCTTCTTTATTCTTTCTTGTTTTATAACACGTTATCAGCACGAGACTCTATCATGAGCACTTATTCTACGATAAAAGCAAGAGATGTCAGGTAAAGTTTTGATTGAAAGAAAAAGAAAAGAAAAAGGTTATCGTTCTGTCTTCATAATCCATATATGACCTTTAAAAGGTAAGTCTTTATTTTACTAGGTATTATTTTATTTTATTTCTTTTCATATGACTAATAATTTTACAAAACTTGAGTTCGTTGCCTCGAGCAAGAACTACCTCTCACGGGTGTTGGATGTTGAAATCCACTTAGATGTTATGGGTCGTGGAGACGCCATAAAGAAACAAAATACAACATCTAATCAAAATCATGCTAAGGCTATGATTTTCTTGCGTCATTATCTCGACAAAATTCTGAAAATTGAATACCTTACTACTAAGGATCCACTTGTTTTGTGGAATAGCCTAAAAGAAAGATTTGACCACTTGGAGATGGCCATCATCCCAAAAGCACGATATGAATGCATACACTATGAAAATAAGATGTTGGGTTCAACTCCCATTGATTTATGCCTAAGACGCCTTTATATGGATAAGACGTTGAGTTTGAATCTCAATGCACCATATTGATGATATTATGCTGGCTAAGGCAAAATAATGGGTATTTGGTGAAAAGTCATGAAATTCGACCCATTGAATATGCTCCATTCCATGAAGTGAATGTGGTAGCAATATATTATAAGTCTGAAATACGACAACCTACTTCATTCTTGAGGTGTATGTGGTAGCAGTGCATAATATGTCTGAAAGAAGACAAGTAATTGAATGCACGAATATACGCGTGGAGGGACAATATGATAATGATCATCAAAAGTGATAATATTTTCACACGCTTATATGATTATAAGATATGCTAGAGAAAAAACAAAAGTTCTCTATGTCATATGTATGTCTCGATTTGCTATATTCCATTCCTGGGGAATGAGAAACTTATTAATGCAAACGGGCATTTTGTGATTGTATCACAACTCACCTCCGAAAGAGGTTGAATAATTTTGAATTCTACTTCTGAAGTAGTAAATCTGAAATTTATTCATGTAATAGTAAATCTGAAATTTACTAAAGAAAAAGTACATGTCATGATAAATTTGGAGTTTACTAGAATAAAAGTTCATAAATTGATATGAACGATTGTGACATCTCAAAGATGTGCATGTATTGAAGAACTAGAAGATTCTTCAAGAATTGTTTATGTCGTTTGTTAGAACTAGAAGATTCTTCAAGAATTGTTTATGTCGTTTGTTCTCATGATAAGTTGCTTAGACCAACTAATATTGAGATTGGATCACTTCAAATCTGAAAATTATAAAAGGTGAATAAGGGTATGTTCACCTATCATGTGATATGTTGAAAAGATGCATCAATAAGATGATCACATGTACATTCATGGTCAACCTACGTTTGACATTCATAAAGTTACTTGTTCAATATAAATTGAGCATAATTTTCAGATTGTGTAATCAAGATAATTCATCTTGATAATGATGGTTTAGTATTGAATGTCTTCGATAAATATCTAAACCATTGTAAATGAGAACAAAACTTAATATATTGATCTGAAATATGATATATTGCAATAGGATTTGTTTGCATTAGACCAATAAATTATGATTATTTCTTCCCTCTCAATTGGTTCAAGGTCGGGAACCAATTATTCCATCTAATAATTTTGATGTGCGGTATACGATTAATGAATATACCATAATGTACAACGATGGATTCCTCAAAGAAGTAGAGAATGTATGTTAGTTTTCCTAACATGAGGGGGAGATTATAAGCGTTATACAATATGTTAGGAATTATCACCATATCCTTATCCAAAAGATAATTCAAGTCAAATGTTGAAAGCATCTCATATTAAGCGCAAGTGCTCTTATTTTGTGTTCCTAAAGGACAAAGTCTATGCATGCGTGAAGCGTGGTAGACTGATCGGTTCCAAATGAAATAGTCCTTGAAAAATAAGGAACAAATAATCATAATAAAAAGACAATGAGATCTTGAAGAGCCTATGATATACCACTTCATGAAACCTTATGAGAGGTTCATGTACCTGAAAATAATGAAGTGATGAGATCTCAAATGTTATGTCGCATTGTGAACCGATACAAAATGATATATCATCAATATTTTTGACACAATATTGGCTCAATATTGTGAAAGATTACGAGGATCTGAATTCTACGTTTATTTAAGCATACTGACGTAGAAACATTTATCAAGTGACATGAAATGATGCATTTTGGTAAGCGTAAAACTTATTTGATTTGCAGTCCAGACAGTTGAAGATGTCACTCATGAAATGTTGAATATTGTCACTTGACAAAACTTATGTGAAAACTTTTAAGGATTCAAACTGCTTGAAGCATATAAAAGTTTCTGGGAAACTTATTTATAATCCTTATATTGTATAAACTTATTGCTTGAACATCATTGGAACTCTTGGAGAGTTTTCAAAGCAATAGATTATTTGCGGAAATTCAAAATATATCGAATTGAATTGGTTATGAAGTACCATATCTTAGTGCAATTGATGCACTCATGTACCTTGAAAATACTACAAGGCCTATAGCCTTTTCGGTTAATATGTTAGCAAGGGATATTTCTATCCTACTAGGAGACATCGAAATGGGATAAGATACATGAGCTTATTTTATTCTAAAGATTGCAGTCCCGATCTTACTGGTCATGTTGATGTTGGGTACTCATCTAACCCGCATAAATCTCGGTCTCAAACATGCAATGTGTTCACATATGGGGATACTATCATATCTTGGAGATATACAAAGCAATCTATCATAGCCATCTCATCGAACCATGCGAGATTATAGCTATTCATGAAGCAAACCGATAATGTGTGTGGTTGAGGTCCACGATACACCGCATAAAACTTGGTCTCAAATAGGCTATGTGTTCATATGTGGTGGTACTGCCATATCTTGGAGATATACAAAGCAGTCTATCATATCCACTTCATCGAATCATTCTAAGATAATAGCTATTCATGAAGCAAGCCGAGAATGTGTATGGTTGAGGTTCATGATACATCTCATTCGAGAAAAATGTGGTGTGAAATATGACAATCTACCTACAATTTTATACGGAGACAATGCATCATGCATAGCACATCTTAATGGAGGATTCATAAAAGGAGATAGAACGAAGCACACTTCCTCAAAGTTTTTCTACATACATGAGCTACAAAAGAATGGTGATATCAACGTGCAACAGATTCATTCAAGTGAAAATGTGGCTGATTTATCCACCAAGTCTTCTCCAATTACAACTTTTAAGAATATGGTGCACAAAATCGGGATGCAAAGGTTCAAGGATGTTCTCATTAGGGGGAGTTAATACGCGTTGTACTCTTTTTCCCTTACGAGGCTTTGTCCCACTGGATTTTCCTTGTAAGATTTTTAATGAGGCAACCGATATGCGTATTGTTATAAATGTGTACTCTTTTTCCTTCACTAGATTTTTTTTTCCTACTGGATTTTTTCTAGTAAGGTTTTAACGAGACACATTATCTATCTAGACATTCAAGGGAGAGTGTTATAAATGTATTTACATTATAGTGAATGTCTATCAAGATCTACTTTGATATCTATTAGGATTTGAAGTATCCGTCTTTTACTCAGACTAGGAGTAAATTTTCCCTATAAATAGAGGGGGTTTGTTTATTGTATTCACAATCTTATGATCTCTCATCCCTTAAGAGAAGAAACAACAATTACTCTCTCTATTCTCTCTACTATTCTTCTTTATTCTTTCTTGTTTTATAACACAAATAATAATTTTTTCTATATATAGAATTTTTTTAGTGAAGGATTTGTTGGCAACAAACAGAGGCATCGAGAAATAAATAAAACATGTTATTATATTTTAGTGGACATAAATTATAAAATTGTCTACAGCACACCTCTTCACATGAGAAAAACAACAACGTGCATAGTAGGTCAATATCCCAAGCTATTTTCTATGAAATAGTTGTGTTGTGTCAACCTTACCAAATTGATGGAGAAACAAAAAAGCTATTACATGATTTAATGATCAAAACAGTTTTAGAAAAATCAATATGCACCATTAAGCACGTATATATATTAGTAATGATATTTATGTAACAGTATACCAAAGTAATTAGTAATTACGTAATTCAAAACTTACATTTTCTTTTTTTTTAGCAAACATCTTATTCTTGATATACAAAGTCTGCTTGGAACGCAAAAAGCAAAAAATAAATAAATAGTAATTACATAATTAAGAACTTATGTTTTCTTTTTCTTTTCAAATATTTTATTGTTGATACCTAAAGCCTATTTTGAACGCAAGAAAATTAAAAAAAAAAAAAATGGGCAGCCCGGTGCACTAAAGCTACCGCTATGCGCGGTGTTCGGGAAGGGCTCCACCACAAGGGTGTATCATACGCAGTCTTACCTTGCATGTCCGGGGAAGGGCCCCACCACAAGGGTGTATCGTACGCAGTCTTACTTTGCATTTCTGTCAGAGGCTAGTTCCAAGGCTTGAACCAGTGACCTCCTGGTCACAAGGCAGCAACTTTACCAGTTACTCGAAGTCTCCCCTTCTTGAACGCAAGAAAACAAATCAAAAAAAATAAATTAGCTCAAATATCATATAATACATCATGTGAGAAAATTGAAACAAAAAATCAAGAGAGGCTTGACTTGTTATTAGGAATTAAAAGGGATCTTTCTGGCAATTTGGGAGCGCTTGTGAACTTCACGAGGGTCTTATACAAAAGTATTTTACTCCAAAAGCTTTCAAGAAGATAGATGTATCAAGTGATAATATTGATTTTTTGAATTTAAATAGATGAATATAATCAATGGTCTATTGCTGACCAGTCAAGCTATCGGAGATTAGTATCTAACTTACAATAAATCATCAATTATTGTAGAAAAAAGTCGATTTTCATGATTGATGAGTCTCTGCAACATAAATCAAAATCACATTATTAGAAAATACAAACTACATCAATTTTTTAAAAAAATAGATGATGTGAGATATAAAAAAGAGGTAAAACCACAATACTCTTAGCAGAAGTATATGCAATCATCACAATTCACAAGACAATATTACAAATCACATGCACAATAAAATTCATTTATACTCAAATCTTTATTAGGAACATATAATATCACTTGTTATTAGAATCTATTGTAAATTAGGACGTCTCTTAACAATGGTAATTTGCGATATTTCTGAACGTCCTTCACACTTTTAATATAATATAGATATAAATTATCGATCATTAGAGTATTATTTTTGTTCCTGTTCTAATTTTATTATATGGCCGCGATAATCTCGCAAAACTTTTGTCGTGTATTATGTTTTCTCACATTCACATTCAAAACAGAAAATATAAAGGTAAACTCCAATTTATGATAATATAAATTAAAGAACTCTACAAATAATATTTCCTGAAAATGTTGTCAGAGGCGAACCCAGGATTTGAGTTTGATAGGTGCATCTTTATATTTAAACAAAATAATTAATGGTGTCAAAGTTCGACATACAATTCTTTGAAAATCTAATATTATTGAATATCATTAATTTGGTTTAATACGACAAACGTGTGCTATTCACCGTACTTGAATTCGATGCACCATTATATTTTCAACAATAATAGAATGTTTTTGGAAAATAGAAAATTTGAGAGATTTGTTTGCTAGATGGTTGCTATTAGGGGTGTGCATCGGTCGGTTCGGTTCGGTTTCATGTGTTATTGGTTCGGTTTATCGATTTTCGATTTTTAAATATGTAAAATCAATAACCAAACAATAAGATATTTTCTTATCAGTTTCGGTTTATCGATTTTTGATCCTTAACGGTTCGATTTTCTGTTTAACCAATAAGAAAATACTTATAAAATAGAAATAGTAACAACTAACATAAAAAAAATGAAATCTTAGTTACCGCCAAAATTCTACGCAATGCATTTTAGTTTACAAGAATCTTCAAACTTGAACTTAATGTTAGTTAGAAAAAAAATTAAATCCTAATAGTTGGAAGCTATAAATACTTTAAGCTTTTCAATACGATAATAGTCGAGCTTTATATTGTGTCTTTATTTCCCTAAATAAGTAAATACTTTGTGAATAAGTAGTGCATATAATATATATATGCATACACATATCTCTCTCTCTATATATATAGAGAGAGAGAGAGTTAGATGGATAGATAGATAGATAGAGATTTATATATATAACATAAATAGGGATAAAACAATAACTTAGTGTATCCTTATTGTGTTATCGGTTTAACCGATAACCCAATAAGCTAAAACTGAAACCGAATCATTTACCCAATAATTTTTTTTATAAAACCAATAAAAAACCGTTAACCCAATAACCCAATAACATTTTTATCGGTTCGGTTTTTGCACGCCCCTAGTCGCTACAAGAAAACGTTAGAATTAAGCCTATTTCAAACATTAATTGCTAATTTTTATACAAAAAATAAGTCGATGATTAAAAGATAAAAATAAAATAAACATTATATAGTATAAGATAGGGAGAATCTACCTTTTAAAGTTTGAATGAAGCTTGTATTTTTGGAATAAAATTAAAATACATAAATATTGTGTGTCTCTCTTTATATATAGATACTCCCTCAATTCTATTTTACTCATCCCAATTTGATATTGCACATTGATTAGAAAAAATAATTAATAACATGACTACTTTACCATAGTACCACTATTACCCCTATTAAATGATGTTTGTATTTTAATTTAGAGAAAAAACAATTAATACTAAGAGTAAAAAAGGAAAAAGAAAATTGTCTTGTCTTGATTAATGAAAAATGACAAGTAAAATGAGAAATCAAATTAGGAAATTTGGGACGAGTAAAATAGGACAGAGAAGTAACAGATGAAATTTTTTAAATATAATGTTGTCGAAAAGGGGAGAAAACTGAGCAATAAAATAATTATTATTGGTGGGTATCGAACCCAAGTCATCCCATCCAAAAGGAGATTTTTGACAACAATTTCAACCATCTCACCAACCGAAACTATTAACTTATAGGGTGCACAACATATATTTATATAAATTTTCTGATATGTATACAGCTACACACACTATATATACAGTATACAGTATTTTTTTCGAGGCTAGCGGGTGCACGTGCACCCCCTAGTCTCAATATAGGTCCGCCTCTGAATGTTGCACGGTAAAAAAAAAAAAAAAAAAGTCAAAGCAAAAAGTTAGATTTTCAATATTTACTATGATTATGATCTTATTTTAGTTAATAAAATTTTATTCATTGATTATAATTTATGACATGTGTCTTCAATTCAATCAATAACGTGAAGAAAATGGATTGAGGAGAAATAGAAAGGAATGAAACATTCAAATAGAATTAATTTATTGGATTACACACATTTTTGTTGTTTTATTATCTTCATTACTATTAAATTACATTGATTGATTTTTGTCTTTGTCGATTTCATAATGACCGCCATCCACGTGCCAAATTATTATAGCCCCTTCTTTTTTCACTTTTTATTTTTTTTATTTCACACATGTGGCTTTGTGATTTGAGCTATTATTAGCAAGTTGTTTTATGTGTAAGAATAACGTAGAGATTAAATTGGATATTTCTTGCTTATTTGAAATTGGAAAGAATGTTATAAAGATGTATTTCACTACGAGTTTGTGATTTGATTTGAGTCGTTCTTTTTCTCTAAATAAAAAATTAATCAAAATGATTTAATCGATTTTTCACATGTTAGGATAAATTAAACTAATTAAGTCGCAGAGAGAAATATAAATTTAAAATATTAAAAAGAAAAGACATTGAAACTAAATTTAAAAGTAAATTAATCTACTTGATCAAATAAAATATCAAAATTATATAATTACACCCAAATCTAATTACATTGTAATATTCCAGACATTACTTTTACAAGCTACTATATAGAAACGTCAGTGAACAGGTAGTTGATTGTTGTCATGTCTCCTTCCAGCTATCTACTTATTGTTGATGGTATTTTTGTAATTTCATATTTTTTCATTTTAGTTTAATTATTTTATTTTTAAAATTTGCTATGTATTTAAAAATTACATAAAAGTTAACAGTTTAAATTATTTAAAGGGACTTAAAAAAATTTGATTGCTTCGAAATTGCATTAGTGCAACATAAATTGGGATAAAGAAAGTTATGTATTATTTGAAAATATCGCGAAGAGTGATATAAATCATGATAATTAACAAATTTAAATATTTGAAAGTCGCATAAAAATTGTTTTTTTTTTTTAAATTCATTCAATGTCATATAAATTGAAAAATTACGTAGAAAGTTGTATAAATTATAAAAAACAATAACTTAAAATATCAAAAAAATATATAACAAATTTGATTTTCTCAAATATTTCATCGGTGCCACATACATTGAGACAAAAAAAATAAGATATAGTAACTGAAAATTATATTAAAGTACTATAAATCAATAATTAGCACCTTGAAACATTTAAAAATCATACAAAAAATTTGATTGACTTTTCAAATTTTATCTACGCTATATAAATTGAGATAAAAAATACTCCCCCGTTTCATATTAGTTGGCTCCTATGGACTTGACACACCCAATAAGAAAATATTAATTAGAAATTTATTTTACCAAATTAGCCTTATTAATCATACTTTGAAAATATAAATTTAAGTAAATACACTTTATTTAATAATTTAATTTTAAGGATAATATTGAAAGAACATAATAAAATCTTATTAGTTTCATTAAAAAAATAATTAAATTAAAATAATTATGTTTAGAAAGAACGTCAATTAAAATAAAATGAAAAAAAGTAATATTTGTTGTGTCCGTGCTGATACGAAACTTCAATATCCGGTTTTCTAATATCCTAAAAGTGAAAGCAACTAGTATATGATAAATCACATGTTTTTATAACCTAAGGTGTGTGAACAAAGGAAATAAATAAACTAATACTACAAACATTGGAACCTTACCTCTCTGCCTCTGGAAAAGGAGTGAACAATCGCCAAGTCACATTATTCAAGGTGACGTCATCATTCATGAGGAACATTAATATTTTATACTTTAGTAATTTTTCTTTTACTAGTTACTAATTACTACTCCTTCCGTCTCAAATTATGTGTTATTATTTTTTTTTTAATTCGTCTCAAAATAAGTGTCATCTTTCTTTATTTGAAAATTTTTTAAAGGCACAATTACCCTTTTACCTTTATTAATCCCACTTAATTAAAAAAAAAGATATTGACACATTTTTTGATAAAGGATAATTTGATAAACTTTATCAAGTCTTCCCTTATTTCTTAAACTCCGTGTCCGGTCAAATAGCGACACATAAAATGGGACGGAGGGAGTATTTTTTTTTGGAGGTTTCTCTAATAGCAACGTGCATTTACTATTTCATTGCTAGCCTTTTCCGAATAAATTTAAGTTTGGATTATTATTGGTGTATTTTTTTTATACTATCGAATTATTTTTATTTGTTGTAGTAGATCATTTATTTCTCAGGTATAAATATAAAAATAAATGACCTGCTACACCAGATAAAAGTCACATGATAATATAAAAAAAAAATACACCGATATTGCACCAAACTTAAACTCTTCCGAATTCCTTGTTACTTGGTTAGCTTCTTGCATTATTTGAGTCTTCGATAAAACTCTTTTGTTTTTGTGTTTTTCCTTTTCCTTCGTGGAGTCAATTTGATTGAACTATTCTTTTTGGTCCGTTTAAAAAAAAGTGACTTTTTCTTCTTTTAGTTTTCTCTTAATTACAACTTTTTACATGACGCGTTTAATAATTAAAACCTATAAAGATTAAAAATATATTTTGATATATTTTTAATTTAAGACTACAAGTACAAAAATCTTTTTTTTAACGCTATATCTAGTCAAAATTGACCAATCAATTTAAAACAGAGGAAAGTGATAACTAATACAGAGCTTATTGAAATATATTTTCACCTCAATAATTTTATATCATAGGACTTTAATATATCATCATAATTTGATATAAATCCCACGAGGCGAGCTTTGTTTATCTTATTATTATTAATTATTCAGGGGCCCTTTTTGCCCTCCTCCCCTTAAAAAGAATCCTATATAGATAGAATAAAGATTATCACTACATAGAAATTTTGAGACATGATCTCAGCATGATTACGTAATGGAATTGCGTGTCAACTGCTGATATCATCAACCATTACGCAATGTGGGTAAGTAAGACATGACCTGTAGGGCAAATTAATAAAGTCACAAAATTAATGTGAACACAAGATCAACTAAACAATTTCAACAGACTCCATCAGAAATAATATTAAATTTGTGGGGGTGATGATGAGCACCAGTCAATGAAGCTGATGACAAGATTCCAAATTAAGGAGTCACTGTAATTGTTAAATAGGAATAGCAAAATTAAAGGATACATCATTACTCTGCCACAAAATGTTTCACACCAATAATCGTCATGTGAAAATATTAAAGTAAGAATTTTTGGGATCATAAATTTTCTAGTAAAGTTTCTAAAATGCTCTAACATGATATTTAAGATAATTATCTCTGAGAAATATATAGATATTCTTAAATAGTTAGAAGATAAAAGGTATCTAGATTATTGTTATAAAATTAGTCAAATATTCCAGAGTACTAGTAAAAGATAAAGATCACTGGATTTTTTTTATAAGTATCTAAAAGAATTTCTAGAACCATCTGTAGATTTGTATAAATAAGGATGAGTCTTGTACCCCAAAACAATTCAATTCAAGAGGTTTCTCCAATTACAAAGCTTCCATTTCATATCTTTCTTTTCTTAGTTGAATCTTCCGATCTTATTTAACGATCTTAGGCTAGCAGAAGGTCTCTCCAACTACACCTTTCTTCTATTATTCTCTACATTGTATCAGAGTCAAAGTTGTAGATTGGCTTGTGTTTATTTCAAGATTTCTCCAACTACACCTTTCTTCTATTATTCTCTACATTGTATCAGAGTCAAAGTTGTAGATTGGCTTGTGTTTATTTCAAGATTGGGTTTGTGGTCGATTAAATTGATTAGTCCTAATGGATTTAAGCGATCGCGTTAATGTACTGGAAATGGAGTTGTTGAATCAGTCAAATTACAAGGTATATATGGAAGACTTATATGGAATCATACCTTGTGGACGAGCATTTGTGGGATGTTGTTAACGGGAGTAACACAAGTCCTCCGAACGACGAACCTGAGAATAGTAGTGCATACAAGAAGTGGAAGCAGATTAATGCAAAGACGGAGTTCATTCTGAAGAGGTCTATCTCCTCTAGTTTATTTGACCACATCATAAGGTGTATATCAGCTCATGAAATATAGAGGATGCTTGATCAGTTGTTCAACAAGAAAAATGAAGCTCGACTACAAATATTGGAGAATAAATTGGCGAACACTACTCAAGGTAACCTTTTTATTGCTGAGTACTTTTTAAAGATTAAGAACTTATGTTCTGAGATTTCTTTATTGAATACGGATGAGGCTATCTCTGAAGCACGAATGAGAAGAATTATCATTCGTAGTTTGAAATCAAAATATATTTTCTTTGTGGCATCAATTCAGAGATGGGCTAATCAACCATCCCCGGAGGAATTTGAGAATTTGTTGTCGTCACAGGAGTTACTAGTCAAACAACTGGCTGGTGAATTTGTCAAAGAAATTGAAGGAAATGTTCTTGTAGCTGATAAGAGGAACGTTAAAGGAAAAGCAAGAGATATGCCTCACACTCGATTCTCAAGTGATTTAAGTTCGCCTGGAAAGAAGGAAGAGACTTTTAACAATTATACTAAGAAGCCTCTCAGATGCTATCGGTGTGGCAAAGCATGACATATAAAAAGATATTGCCGAGCCACGAAGAGCAACGTGGCTTATATTGAAAAAGTTGTTGAAGAAAAAGAATGTTGATAAAAATGCTTAGAAGTTGATAAAAATGCTTAGAAGTTGAGAGTCGAGCAATAAATGCCTTGGCTTTCATAAATTTGTAAAGAGATTAGATCAGATATAACACAATCCATCATGTGGAGAAGAAGGACACTGGTAAGAAACAAGATGATACTGAAGATTTTCAGACTGGAGATGTGGTAGCTGCTATCGAGGAATTCAAAGAAGCAGATCCTGAAATTAATAATAAAAATCTGAATGTGAAAGATGTTGGAATAGAACCTGAGAAGAGAGTGTCTGAAACTATACATGCCAGTGGTGATCTTTTTAAAGAAAACGTTGAGAAAGATATAATGAAAATTGAAGTCTCTGATCAAGCATCTACTATATCAAGGTCAATCACTAATGCAGAAAAAATCAAAAGTAGATGAAGAAGCAAAGGATCAAATAAATAAAGAAGTTGTCCATGCAGACTTAATTTCAGATACAGAAATGGATGATGAAGAAGTTGATACTTATGAAATTTAATTTCCTTGTACTTCAGAGTTGTATCTGAAGGAGAGGGTTTTAAAACATTGGACCCTGGAGTTTCAAACTTGCCCATGAAAAATGCTTCTCCAAAAAATATAGTTATTGATGAGTTCAGAGAAAGGGGGAGCTCGAAAACTCAAGAACATGAAACTCGAAAAGGAGATGACTCACTTGATTCACAAAGGCCAAAAGGAAATATTGTGACGAAGCCGGTAAGTTACAGTGATAAAACTTTTGTTGGTACATATACACATATCTTTGCAGAACCATTTGATGACAAAAAAAAATTTCATTATTTGAAGAAATTAGATGAGTCGAGAAAAAATTTCAAGGATTTTCCCAAGGCATGATTCAAACCTTCGTTTGAGTTCTTCTGCGACGAGTTTAGGGTAGCTTTCAAAAAATTACTTTAAGGGGGAGTGTGAAAATATTAAAGTTGATTTTTTGGAATCATAGATTTTCTAGTAAAGTTTCTAGAATGCTCTAACATGATATTTAGGATAATTATCTTAGAGAAATATCTAGATTATTCTTACATAGCTAGAATATAAAAGTTGTCAAGATTGTTGTTATAAAATTATCTAAATATTCTAAAGTAGTGGTAGAAGATAAAAATCACTAGATTTTTCTTTAAAAGTATCTAGAAGAATTTCTAGAACCATCTACAGACTAGTATAAATAGGGATGAGTCTTGTACATTTATAACCACCCCCAAACAATTCAATTCAAGAAGGTTTCCCCAATTACAAAGCTTCCATTTCATACCTTTCTTTTCTTAGTTGAATCTTCCGATCTTAGTTAGCGATCTTGGGCTAGCGGAGGGTCTCTCCAACCACACCTTTCTTCTGCTATTCTCTAACACACCAGGCCTATCTAGCTAGCTCTAACCTGATAACTAAGTATAGCTGATTAAAAAAATCTTTATAGTTTCTATCATGAGCCTACTTGACTCGAAACCTGAAAAGAGGCATCTAAAAAGAAGAAGACACAATAATTTAATCAAGTATGATCTTGATCAGTTCAACAACACATCTAGTGTAGAATTACAAGTGATCGGATTCCAAGGAAAATAGGATAAAGATAAATGAACATTTATGATTTATTTCATATGGCTATAATGTAAATCTTTCTCAGAAAATGTAGTAGAAAATCATAATATTGAGAGAAGATTGAATTGTGCAATCTGAGTATTTTCTCTTTTATTACTATATATGCCGCTGTCCTGATGACATTCAACTTCTTCAACAAAATAATGATCATATAGGAAGCTTAAATTAAATTGTTTCATAGTATATGGTTGGTTGCGCCTATTCTGGTAATTTCCTCGTTACTGAAGAATCAGAAGTGGAAAAAAACAAATAGTCACACATGGGACCCATAAATAAAAGGAAAAATAAAGTAGGATAGGCTATCAAATACAACTAGGGGTGGATATATTTTGGTTTAAACCGAAAAAATTGAAAAATCAAATCAAAATTTAATTTTAGTTTCGGTTTTTTGGATCGGATTCGGTTTGTAATTTTAAAATTTTGATTTTTCGGTTCGATTTTTGGTTTTAAAAAAAAAAAACCGGTTAAACCGAAAAATAGAAATTTTATAAATAAATAAATAATATATATATTTTATTATATATATATATAATATTATATGGATTGTTTTAGTGATTCAAATATTTTATGGACTATTTTGGTGACTTTGGACTATTTATGTAGAAAGTATGTTGTTTCATGAACTATTTTTATGAGTTTTGTGTTGTTTTGTAGACTATTTGTGCAAGGTTATATTATATGTAATGATTAATGACGTTATGTATTATGTTATGCTTATGATTATTTCATTTCGTTTCATCCATGTTGAGTTATTTATAGTTATTTATATTTGGGAATGAAAAATAGGTTTGAAAAAAATAATTTTTCTAAACAAATCCATCAATTTTAAATGCTCAGTTATGAAAAAAAGAGTCTAACTACTTTAATATTTCAAACCGAAATAAAAAACCGAAATAACCAAACCGAATTTGTAAAAACCAAACCAAACCAAATTTATTTCGATTTGTTACGGATGTCATTTTAATCAATCCGAAAACCGATAAACTGAACCGATATTAAACAATCAGACCGAACTGACCGAATGCCCACCCCTAATTATACAACTTCTTCTTTCACCAGTTAAATTATGTTCTGCATGCAGCCATTGCCTTTTTCCTACTATCATTTAAATTCAACATTTATCTATTTATACGTCTTCTGTTTAATTATAGTACTAAACACTAGTGACATCTTTATTGCAAGTTAGTTGGAGAGGTATAATATATAGATGGAGCAACAGTGTAACAATCCTAGTTCCTCATCACCATGTAAAGTTGATAAAAAGACAATTGAGAAAAACAGAAGAAATCAAATGAAAGATCTCTACTTGAAATCCAATCCTCTTGTGTTTCATCCTCAGCATTCTAAGGTTCTCTAATTGTTAAAAGATAAATTATATCTTCATTGGTGTTTTCATTTTTTTTTTGTTACAAAAGAA
Organism: Capsicum pubescens; assembly: GCA_030864215.1. Classification (NCBI taxonomy): domain Eukaryota; kingdom Viridiplantae; phylum Streptophyta; class Magnoliopsida; order Solanales; family Solanaceae; genus Capsicum; species Capsicum pubescens. The sequence goes on along the minus strand of CM061539.1, from coordinate 171,535,870 downwards.
AATAATTCTAGCTCTAATTGCATTTTAGCTACTTACATAAATTTTCATCTGGGGTTGACGTGCACCGGATAACTTTGAAAAAGTTTAGCAAAAGCACTGTTCTGGCTCATTAGTCCAGAGCTTAATCTTGCGCTTCGCTGTAAGTGAGGGGTCCTAGGTTTGACTCCTATTTGATGTTTTTTATTGTTATTTTTTCAAAATAAATGCTTAATAAACACACAAGACAGATTCGAACTTGCAACCTCAATCCTAAAATGCACACACAAGAATTAAAACTATCTAACCACACAATAACCTATGTCATACTTTCGTTTAATTAATATATATTTGAATACGTTTGGCTTAACACTAGTTTAACAATTTTTTTCGACAAAAGAATTAAGGCGTGGCAACACAACTGTACTAACATGCATCCACCTCATGTAGTGCACCCATGATCATCAAATCCTGGGTTCATCTCTGGACCCAAATCCAAATAATTCCAGAATTCGTATCCAATGATTTGACTTGTAAGTTAGTCTAGACAACTTGTGTTTTTGTCCGTTAATTAGCTAGCTAGTAGCCTAGTACTCTAATTAATATTATGAAGCTAAAATTGGAGCGCGAGTTTAATATTAGGTTTTGGTTAACAATCCTACATATTGTAAACTATTGTAAGTAATTATATAAATCTTTTTACGTGACTTGATAATATAAGAATTGTTAAATTTCTTGTTGTTTATTCTCAATTAAAATTAATCTGAGACTTTAGTTTAGCTAGCTTCTCGCAAGGATACGATTTTCTTAAATAGCTGTTACGATTAGCTGGGCTACGGGTTGATAAATAGACCGTTTAAAAATATTTGACTCATAAAATACAATTACTATGTTTTACTCATAAAAGCTTCTCTCTTTTTGTTTTCTCATTTCTTAAAATTTATCAACTACCTACAAAGCGCAAGGGATCTCCACAAATCAAAGTGCTCGTAATAAGAAGATTGTGGGGCTAACAAATCACCCAGAATGCAAAACGAATTAACTCAATGAAATATAATTTGAGAGGTCAATTAAAAATCGTTGTGGGACAATTATTATACACCATTAAAGTAAAGGTGAAAAGGAGAGATCATTCGATATTATTCAATTATTAAAAAAAGGAAAAAATTTAATCCAAGTTTATATCGAATGATCGTGAAATTTCATGAGAAAATGGTTGTCGTGAAATTCCTTTTCTAATGCTTTTCAAACGAATAAACATGGCAGGGCTCAAACCGAGAAAAATAACCCCGAAGGGCCATCCAAGTTTCCAATTAAAAAAAGGGGACAAGTGGGTCTCACAAACTTGTCCCTTTAAAAAAACTAAGGCCCTTGAACAATTGGGATAGTTGTTGGATAACTACATTAGTTGTCTGAACAACTTCGCGCAGTTGTAGAACAACTTTGGTAGTTGTTCGACAACTGCGGACAACTACATTAGTTGTCTGAACAACTTCGCGCAGTTGTAGAACAACTTTGGTAGTTGTTCGACAACTGCGCCTAGTTGTCGAACAACTACCAAAGTTGTTCTACAACTGGGACAAGTTGTTGGAACGAAAAAACTTTTTTAAAAAAAAAGTCAAAAAACTTTTGTCCCTCCCACCTAATTTAAAAAACTTGGAGGACTTTCACTTACTTGTTTGTCCTTTTCAATTGAAAGTCCCGCTAAAACCTCACTTTCCAATATCAAATGGTAAAAATGCATAAAATTTTGATACTATATATTTCGTACGTTCATGTTTATTTGTCCAATAATAACGTGATACATCTTATAAGAAGAAATAAATAGAATAGTAATTTTAATTTATTATATCTGAATCTAATAAATACAATCCTTTGAAAAATTCATTGGAAAATGACTATGTAAAGTTGATAATAAGTAAAAATAGATATTTACTTTTTATATAATGAATAAATAAAAGTAAAATGGAACGAGTACTATATATCATGGCTTTCACATACAAAAAGGATTTCTTTCCCCCTAAAAGCTTATGTACACTTAATATTTTTTTTCAGAATATTTTATATACTGTTTATTTTTCATAATTTGATAAATCAACAGAAAATAATAGCACCATTTTACCACTTCCAAAATTAATAGTAACGCGGACACGTATTGTTAAATAAATTAGTTATAAAGACTATGAATGTTGATTATTTGTTTGAAACTCTCCATTTAAATTCTATTAACATGATCAGCAAGATTGAGTATGGTCAGCCACACCAGTGGGCTATAGTATACACATCAAAATCGAGTGTGGAGATAAGAATCTGATGGACTATACGTTTTCGTATGCATTTTTACACTATAATATAATGCATGAGTGTGGAGACTGTCTAACGGGCCGGGCCGGTTCAACCCGGAACCGGCCCTCTCATTCTTACCGGGTTCCGGGCCGGTTACGGGCCGGGTTTGGCCTTAACCGGTCCGGGCCGGGCCGGGCTGCACAGTAAAAATATTAAAACCCACCCGGAACCGGCCCACTTAACCCAATCCGGTCAAACCCACTAAAACCCGGTCAAAACCGGTCAAACCCGGTTAAAAACCGGTCAAATATACACTATATACGCTATATACATAATATATACATTAAATATACACTTTTATAGAAGATATATACACGTGTATACATTAAATATACACTTGTATAGAAGATATTAAAATTATAAATCGTTAAATACAAAAAAATAAAAAACAACGACTATACGTTAAATAAACACGTCTATAGAAGATCTATTAACATTCATACACTCTATTCTATGTATATGTAATACTTTAAATGAGATATACTACAATATATATACATTACAATATATATTTGTATAGTTATATACTAATTTATAAAACATATACACATGTATACGTTAAATATACATGTCTATAGAAGATCTATTCACATATATACACTCTATTCTATGTATAGGTAATACTTTAAATGAGATATACTACAATATATATACATTACAATATATATTTGTATAGTTATATTCTAATTTATAAAATATATACACATATATACGTTAAATATACACGTCTATAGAAGATCTATTAACATTCATACACTCTATTCTATGTATATGTAATACTTTAAATGAGATATACTACAATATATATACATTACAATATATATTTGTATAGTTATATACTAATTTATAAAACATATACACATGTATACGTTAAATATACATGTCTATAGAAGATCTATTCACATATATACACTCTATTCTATGTATAGGTAATACTTTAAATGAGATATACTACAATATATATACATTACAATATATATTTGTATAGTTATATTCTAATTTATAAAATATATACACATATATACGTTAAATATACACGTCTATAGAAGATCTATTAACATTCATACACTCTATTCTATGTATATGTAATACTTTAAATGAGATATACTACAATATATATACATTACAATATATATTTGTATAGTTATATACTAATTTATAAAACATATACACATGTATACGTTAAATATACATGTCTATAGAAGATCTATTCACATATATACACTCTATTCTATGTATAGGTAATACTTTAAATGAGATATACTACAATATATATACATTACAATATATATTTGTATAGTTATATTCTAATTTATAAAATATATACACATATATACGTTAAATATACACGTCTATAGAAGATCTATTAACATTCATACACTCTATTCTATGTATATTTAATACTTTAAATGAGATATACTACAATATATATACATTACAATATATATTTGTATAGTTATATACTAATTTATAAAACATATACACATGTATACGTTAAATATACATGTCTATAGAAGATCTATTCACATATATACACTCTATTCTATGTATAGGTAATACTTTAAATGAGATATACTACAATATATATACATTACAATATATATTTGTATAGTTATATTCTAATTTATAAAATATATACACATATATACGTTAAATATACACGTCTATAGAAGATCTATTAACATTCATACACTCTATTCTATGTATATGTAATACTTTAAATGAGATATACTACAATATATATACATTACAATATATATTTGTATAGTTATATACTAATTTATAAAACATATACACATGTATACGTTAAATATACATGTCTATAGAAGATCTATTCACATATATACACTCTATTCTATGTATAGGTAATACTTTAAATGAGATATACTACAATATATATACATTACAATATATATTTGTATAGTTATATTCTAATTTATAAAATATATACACATATATACGTTAAATATACACTTCTATATAAGATATATAAACATATACACATGTATACATTAAATATACACTTGTATAGAAGATATTAAAATTATAAATCGTTAAATAAAAAACAACGACTAAGGAGTGAATGAATTTGTGGAATTTTATTGATTGCAAAATGATCCAAAATTTATAATTTACATGAATGAAAAATCTATAAATTATGCATCATTTTTTCCAACTCATTCATGTTAATATTAATTGGAACTTGCATAGGGTAGTCGAAGTCAACGGGGGAAAAACCATGCATTGGACTTGATTCTGCTGAGTTCTCCCGTGAAGTCATAATTTCTTCAAGTTTGAGGTCGTCGTTGGGCTCTGGTTCCATTCCTTGGTTTCTTCTTTCTGCTCTAATCCAATCTCTGAGGCAAACTAAAACATTCATTGCGTTGCTTCCCAATGAGTGTCGGTTGTCTCCAAGCTGATGTCGTCCCTGACTGAAGGCGCTCTCTGATGCAACGGTTGACATAGGAACATTCAAGATATCTCTGGCTAATCTTGAAAGTACAGGATATTGTGATTCATTATTCCTCCACCAATCCAGCGTGTTGATCCGTCGTCTGCGATCCTCTGGTGGCGTCCGCAGATAATATTTCAGCTCTTCCCGATAAGTTGATGTGTAAGCTCTTTCATCCACACTGTTCCAACAAGTTAAATCATAAAACGAATCAGGAAAACCACCATGTGCCGGCCTTTTAGAAGCTGATGGCTCCTCGGGAGGATGAGGAGCGACAGTTGGAGTGATATTTGTAGGTACGGCTGAATCAAATAAATCAGCATAGTGATTATATAATTTTTCTATATAATCTTTTGCATCAGCCGTAGCCGTCCACAAATCAGGTTGTACTTGTTCAGAATCATGATTAGTATTTATTTCTAAGTTAGTATAAATAAGAGTACTAAAGTGACACATATGATTATATTTCATGCACGGATTTAACATAGCAGCAACCAAGTAAATAGGGGGAATCGGGAAGAAATATTTTTTAAATTTCGTAAACATAGCGCCAACAGCTTCTTTATAACCTTCTTTATCTTTATATTGTCGGAGCAAACCAGAAATATCGGCTATATATGCCAAAATATTACAAACAGTAGGATAGTATGCACCGGAAAATTCAACCGTAGCTACATAAAATTTTTCTAAGAACTTAACAAGATCATTAATTATAACCCAATCAGAATTATGTAGCATGCAATCAGCAGAATCAGCAAATGAACCACAATGTTGGTTAAAAGCTAGTGTAATAGGAATTCTATATTTATAACAAGTTTTTAAAAATTCATACGTAGAATTCCATCGAATATCAATTTCCTCAGGCATCAAAATCGGTGCAAGTCCATTTTCTTGACATTTAACTTTAAATTCTTTAATTCTAGATCTACGATTATTTCCTTGAATAAAACCAACAGCAAGACGAATTTTTTCAATATAAACCTCAAAAAAGTCAAGACCATCTTTTACAATTAAATTATATATATGACATGCACACTTAACTTGAAAAATTTCAGGAAAGGGCGGAGATAGCGTAGATTTTATTTTTGTTATAGCAGTCTTGTTGTTAGAAGCATTATCAAAAGCAATACATAAAATTTTATTTTCTATACCATAATATCCGGCAATTTTAATAATAGAATCAACAATAAATTGTCCAGTATGTTTCCGATTTTCATCATATAAAAAAGCAAGAATACGTTTTTGCATCACGAAATTACTATCCATCCAATGACAAGTAACGGTTAAATAATCATTTTTATTTACAGCACGACCAAGATCGGAAGTTAGGGACAATCTACATTGAATATTTTTTAAGAATGTTGATAAATAAAAACAATATTGTGAATGGAGTCTAAAAATATCAGACCGACAAGTAGTTCTAGGAATACCATTAAACATAGGATTATAAATTGCTTGTATATAACGAATAAAGGCATCAGAAGAAGGAAAACTAAAAGGCAAACAACCCACAGCTACCATTTTAGCTATTTCTTCTCTGTCCCTCAATTTATTATACTTTTTCGCTACTTGACCGGTTGTTGGGTCCATTCTAGTTTGCGTTGACCCACCAACATCCCCACCACCTTTTGCAATATTCAACTCTCTAGTGTGATCTTCAGCTATATGTCTCATTAACGTACCCGTACCCCCTTGCTTACCGCCACTTCTATGCTTATATTTTTGTTGACAAATATTGCACTGCACCTCAATATCTGATATACGTTCAAAAAATTGCCATGCAATACTAGTTCTTTTACGGGGTTTTGGGGCACTGGGAGGACGGGAATGGAGATTAACTGATTCAGATCTAACGTTAGCATGTCCTACTGCGGGTGTTTCAGCAATATTTTCATCATCTTCGTCTACATTAACTGCATCTACTTCATTTTCTTCTTCTATACCGTAATTTTCCTGAAATTCTACATAATCCATATCGTGAGCACCTACACCTATTTCTTCCTCAAAAGGTGTACCAAGCGGTACCGGAGGCGAAGTCACACGGGTATATCTATTACTTGAACTACCTCTACCGCTAGTAATTCGCTTTTTACTACCACTACCGCTTCCGGGACAAAAATTTCTAACACCTTTAGTAGCGAGGTTTTTTAATTTATCCATAATATAAATTAAATTAAACTAAAAATATTCAAAATACACAAATATAATAAAATTAAATATTAAACAATTAATACAATAAATAAAAATTAAACGTAAGAGATGGAACGACAATACCAAATTTTGGAAGTATCCGAAGATTGCGACTTTAGAAACTTCCGCTCGTACTTTGTAAACGAAAAATTAAAAATTTAAATTGAACACTTTAAGAAATTAAATATATTGAATATTTGAGAATTGAGAATTGAGATTTGAGAGAGAATGAGATTTGAGAGAGTGAAAAATTGTGTGAGAAATGATTTGAAGTTGTAGGGTATTTATAGATTTATTTTGGGGATTAAAAAATATTTTTTTTTTTTTTTTTTTTTTTTTTAAAGTTAATGGGCCCAAACTAGCCGTTTGGACCCAAAAACGGTAATATAGCCGTTGGGCCAACGGCTAGTTTGGCCCAATAATTTTTTTTTTTTTATTTTTATTCCGGGCCGGTTAACCGGCGGGCCTGGACCGGGTTGGTCCGGGCCGGGTTAACCGGGCCCAGTTTAAAAAAAAACGGACCGGAACCCGGAACCCTACCGGGCCGGGTCAAACCGGTCCGGTTTGATATGTAGGGCCGGTTCGGGCCGGGTCGGGCCGGGTCAGCCCGGCCCGTTTGACAGGTTAATACATCTGTCAAATAAAGTCCTAAATAAAAAATTATGTTGGCCTTTATCTTTTTATAGATTGTAGTCAAAATATATGTCGTATATAATCATAATCCATACATGATCAATAGGTAGATGAGAATCATTATGAGATCTAGACATCAAGGACACAAATAAAAGGTTCCACAAACAACAAGGACTGCAAACCTTTAATAATGATAGAATTCTGTACGTACATCATAATAACTTATTTTGGATGGTGGACCTGTTAAAATATTAGTAGCTTTTAATGTTACTTTTAAGATTGTTTTCCCACGATGTGAAAGTGAAACCCCGTTGTGATAATCTGGTACTTGTTTTGTTTTGTTTCTTAATTTTAACCATGTATATATAGTATAATTTCTCATCGAAGAGGGTTCGGACATGTAGCTCCGCCACTGCATATATACTAGCGAATATCTTCTAGGTTTTCTCCCATCGTGTGGGCATTGCTCTTGGTACGCTTTCGTTTTTTGCTAGCTTCTCGCAAGGATACAATTTTCTTAAATAGTTGTTGAAGAAAATGTTTTTGTTTCATTTTTTACTCATAAAAACTCTCTTTTTGTTTTCTCATTTAGTTCTTAAAATTATCAACTGACTACTATAGTCTAAGCGCAAGGGATCTCCACAACACAAAGTAAAGTGCTCGTAATATATAAGAAGATTGTGGGGCTCAATTCTCAAATCACCCAAAATGCGAAACGTATTAACTCAATATATGAACTATTTGTGGTTTTTATTGGCCAACTAAAAATCATTGTGGGACAATTATTAAACACCGTACCATTAAAGTAAAGGTGAAAAGGAGAGATCATTCGATATCATTCAATTATTAAAAAGGAAAAAGTTTAATCCAAGTTTATATATCGAATGATCGTGAAATTTCATGAGAAAATGGTTGTCATGAAATTCCTTGTCTAATGCTATATTCAAAAGAAATAAACATGGCAGGGGTCAAAGTTCAAACCTCACTTTCCAATATCAAAGGGTAAATGCTAAAGAAATTGATACTACTATATATTTACGCCGTTCATGTTTACTTGTTGAATAGTGACGTTATATATCTTATAAGGAGAAATAAATAAAATAATCATTTAAATTTATTATATTTGAATATAATAAATGCAATCTCTTGAAAAATGCATTGAGAAATGACTAGTAAACATGAGTTTTTTGTAGACTTGGATTCCCATTTATGCGGAATGGTCAAAAATAGAGAGTATCATCTGGGACCAGCACTACCATCTTATCATCTTTTTCATCTGATATATATTTTCTTACTGTTTTTTTTCAGAATTTGATAAATCAATAGAAAATATCATCCCAGAAATATTTTTATATGACTTGGAATAATTTATATTAATCGACAGAAAATATGGCCGCGTCAGATAAGTCATTTTCATGATTTTTAAAAGATAAAAGAAATCCTAGAGAATACATTTTTCAAAAATATTTTTTTCGATTAAACATGAGAAAATCTTTTTTTTTTTTTTTTGAGATCTCCTTGCCAAACATGTACCTAGAGTATGGGTGTCAAACGGGTAGGGCCAGGCCAATCCGGAATCGGCCCTTCCTTTTTAATCGGGTTGAGTGCCGGTTTGGACGCTATTCGGGCCGGGTCGGGCCAAACAGTAAAGAAATTAAAACCCACCCTAACCCGGCCCACTTAACCCAACCCGGTCAAACCTACCAAAATCCGGTCAAACCCGGTTAAAAACCGATCAAACCCGTTTAAAAAATAAATAAATAATCCAATATACACTATATATACTCCAATATACAATATATATTTTTTAAAAAATATATAAACAATTACACATATATACGTACCATTCAATATATAATTATATATGACTATACGTACTACTTTAAATAAAACATATGCTATAATAGTAAAATATATATATATACACTACAATATATATATATATATATATATATATTTATATACTAATTTATAAAACATATACACATGTATACGTTAAATATATACTACTTTAGAAGATATATACACATATATATGCACCATTCAATATATATGTACTACTTTAAATAAAATATATACTACAATATACATATATATATATATATACAACAATATGTATACATATATAGTTATATACTAATTTATAAAACATATACACTTGTATACATTAAAGATATACGTCTATAGAAGATATATACACATATATACGCACCATTCAATATATATGTACTACTTTAAATAAAGTATATACTACAATATATATATATATATATATACTTACATACTAATTTATAAAACATATACACTTGTATACGTTAAATGTATACTACTTTAGAAGATATATACACATATATACTCACCATTCAATATATATGTACTGCTTTAAATAAAATATATACTACAATATACATATATATATATACAACAATATATATATATATAGTTACATACTAATTTATAGAACATATACACATGTATACGTTAAAGATATACGTCTATAGAAGATATATACACATATATACACACCATTCAATATATATGTACTATTTTAAATAAAATATATATTATAATATACATATATATATATACTACAATATGTATATATATATAGTTACATACTAATTTATAGAACATATACACATTTATACGTTAAAGATATACTTCTATAGAAGATATATACACATGTATACACACCATTCAATATATATGTATTATTTTAAATAAAATATATACTACAATATACATATATATATATACTACATTATGTATATATATATAGTTATATACTAATTTGTAAAACATATACATTAAATATATACATCTGTAGAAGATATATACACATATATACACTTCTATAGAAGATATCCAATTTATAAAGCATATACACATGTATACGTTAAATATACACTTCTATAGAAGATATATACACGTGTATACACACCATTCAATGTATATATACTACTACTTATAAAATATACTACATTATATATACATTACAATATATATAGATATACTTATATACTAATTTATAAAACATATACACATATATACGTTAAGTATACACTTCTATAGAAGATATATACACATATAGACGCACCATTCAATGTATATATACTACTACTTATAAAATATACTACATTATATATACATTACAATATATATAGATATACTTATATACTAATTTATAAAACATATACACATGTATACGTTAAATATACACTTCTATAGAAGATATATACACGTGTATACGCACCATTCAATGTATATATACTACTACTTATAAAATATACTACATTATATATACATTACAATATATATATAGATATACTTATATACTAATTTATAAAACATATACACATGTATACGTTAAATATACACTTCTATAGAAGATATATACACGTGTATATGCACCATTCAATGTATATATACTATTACTTATAAAATATACTACATTATATATACATTACAATATATATAGATATACTTATATACTAATTTATAAAACATATACACATGTATACGTTAAATATACACTTCTATAGAAGATATATACACAAATATACAAAACATATGCTACTTAATATAATAAATTAATAATATTTGGTAGTAAATTAATAACATATTAGAAGTAAGTTTTAAATTTAAAGTAGAAAACTAGAAATTCAATTTAAAATTTTAAATCGTTAAATGAAAAAATATAAAAAGCAAGGACTAAGGAGTGAATGAATTTGAAGAATTTTATTGATTGCAAAATGGTCCAAAAATTATAATTTACATGAATGAAAAATCTATAAATTATGCATCATTTTTTCCAACTCGTTGATGTTAATATTAATGGGAACTTGCATAGGATAGTCGAAGTCAACGGGGGTAAAACCATGCATTGGACTTGATTCTGCTGAGTTCTCCCGTGAAGTCATAATTTCTTCAAGTTTCAGCTCGTCGCTCGGCTCCGGTTCCATTCCTTGGTTTCTTCTTTCCGCTCTAATCCAATCTCTGAGGCAAACTAGAACATTCATTGCATTGCTTCCCAATGAGTGTCGGTTGTCTCCAAGCTTCTATCGTCCCTAACTAAAGGCGCTCTCTGATGCAACGGTTGACATTGGAACATTCAAGATATCTCTAACTAATCTTGAAAGCACAGGATATTGTGTTTCATTACTCCTCCACCAATCCAACGTGTTGATCCGTTGTCTGCGATCCTCTGGTACCGTCCGAAGATAATATTTCAGCTCTTCCCGATAAGTTGATGTGTAAGTTCTCTCATCAACACTGTTCCAACAATTTAAATCATAAAACGAATCTGAAAAACCACTATGTGCCGGCCTTTTAGAAGATGATGGCTCCTCGGGAGGATGAGGAGCGACAGTTGGAGTGATATTTGTAGGTACGGCTAAATCAAATAAATCAGCATAGTGATTATATAATTTTTCTATGTAATCCTTTGCATCAGCCGTAGCCGTCCACAAATCAGGTTGTACTTGTTCAGAATCATGGTTAATATTTATTTCTAAGTTAGTATAAATAAGAGTACTAAAGTGACACATATTATTATATTTCATGCACGGATTTAGCATAACACCAACCAAGTAAATAAGGGAAATTGGGAAAAAATATTTTTTTAATTTCGTAAACATGGCGCCAACAACTTCTTTATAACCTTCTTTATTTTTATATTCTTTGAGCAAACCAAAAATATCGGCTATATATGCCAAAATATTACAAACAGTAGGATAATAAGCACTGGAAAATTCAACCGTAGCTACATAAATTTTTTCTAAAAACTTAACAAGATCATTAATTACAACCCAATCAGAATTATGTAGCATGCAATCAGCAAAATCAGCAAATAAACCGCAATGTTGGTTAAAAACTAGTGTAATAGGAATTCTATATTTATAACAAGTTTTTAAAAATTCATACGTAGAATTCCATCTAGTATCAATTTCCTCAGGCATCAAAATCGGTGTAAGTCCATTTTCTTGACATTTAACTTTAAATTCTCTAATTCTCGATCTACGATTATTTCCTTGAATAAAAGCAAGACGAATTTTTTCAATATAAAACTCAAAAAACTCAAGACCATCTTTTACAATTAAATTATATATATGACATGCACACTTAATATGAAAAATTTCAGGCAAGGGCGGAGACAACAGAGATTTTAATTTTTTTATGGCAGTGTTGTTGTTAGAAGCATTATCAAAAGCAATACATAAAATTTTATTTTCGATACCATAATATCCGGCAATTTTAACAATAGAATCAACAATAAATTGTCCAGTATGTTTACGATCTTCATCATATAAAAAAGCAAGAATACGTTTTTGCATCACGAAATTACTATCCATCCAATGACAAGTAACGGTTAAATAATCATTTTTATTTACAGCACGACCAAGATCAGAAGTTAGGGACAATCTACATTGAATATTTTTTAACAATGTTGATAAATAAAAACAATATTGTGAATGAAGTTTAAAAATATCAGACCGACAAGTAGTTTTAGGAATACCGTTAAACATAGGATTATAAATTGCTTGTATATAACGAATAAAGGCATCAAAAGAAGGAAAATTAAAAGGCAAACAACCCACAACTACCATTTTAGCTATTTCTTCTCGATCCCTCAATTTATTATACTTCTTCGCTACGTGACCGGTTGCTGGGTCCATTCAAATTTGCGTTGGCCCACCAACATCCCCACCACCTTTTGCAATATTTAACTCTCTTTTGTGATCTTCAGCTACATGTCTCATTAACGTACCCGTACCCCTTGCTTGCCTCCACTTCTATGCTTATATATTTGTTGACAAATATTGCATTGCACCTCAATATCTGATATACGTTCAAAAAATTGCCATGCAATACTAGTTCTTTTACGAGGTCTTGGGGCACTGGGAGCACGGGGAGGGAGATTAACCGATTCAGATCTAACGTTAGCATCTCCTACTGCGGGTGTCTCAGCAATATTTTCATTATCTTCGTCTAAATTAATCGCATCTACTTCATTTTCTTCTTCTATACCGTAATTTTTCTGAGCTTCTACATAATCCATATCGTGAGCACCTATACCTATTTCTTCCTCAAAAGGTGTACCAAGCGGTACCGGAGGCGAAGGCACACAGGTATATCTACTACTTGAACTACCTCTACCGCTAGTAATTCGCTTTTTACTACCACTACCGCTTCCGGGACAAAAAAATTTAACACCTTTAGTAGCGAGGTTTCTTAATTTATCCATAATATAAATTAAATTAAACTAAAAATATTCAAAATACACAAATATAATAAAATTAAATATTAAACAATTAATACAATAAATAAAAATTAAACGTAAGAGATGGAACGACAATACCAAATTTTGGAAGTATCCGAAGATTGCGACTTTAGAAACTTCCGCTCGTACTTTGTAAACGAAAAATTAAAAAATTAAAGTGAACACTTTAAGAAATTAAATATATTGAATATTTGAGAATTGAGAATTGAGATTTGAGAGAAAATGAGATTTGAGAGAGTGAAAAATTGTGTGAAAAATGATTTGAAGTCGTAGGGTATTTATAGAATTTTTTTTGGGATTAAAAAATATTTTTTAAAGTTTTTTTAATAAATGGGCCCAAACTAGCCGTTTGGACCCAAAAACGGCAATATAGCCGTTGGGCCAACGGCTAGTTTGGCCCAATTTTTTTTTTTTAAATAATGGTATCCGGGCCGGGTTAGCCGGTCCCATTTTAAAAAAATAACCGGCCCGGGACCCGGAACCCTAAAGCCCTAGGGCTTACCGGGCTGGGTCAAATCGGGTCGGATCGGCCCGACCCACTTGACACCCATAACCTAGAGTCCGGTTGCTTTCTCTTGCATTGGCTTTTCTTTCCTTTAATTTCTTCCACAGTGTAGCGGAAATTCAAAATTTTCAGGGTTCAAAATCGAAAGAAATAGACATACGAACTAGACGAAGAAGATTCAACATCTACTATATATATACATAAAGAATCATTTTAACCATATATAAATAAAATAATTTTCCAATGAAAAAGATTTGAAACCCCTCGCCATAAGCTGGCTCCGCCAATTTTAGCCTCCTCACAACTTGTTGAACTCAAACTGAATATGTGCCAACAACTCAATATGGTTTCAGTTGGGCTGTATCATTGGACATTGTGTTCGGGCTTTTGTTCTGGCAAACCAAATAAATTAATAAAAATGTTGAAAATTCACTCAAATGGCAACGGAAAAATTTCAGAAATAGCAATTATAGAGTCTTAATTATAATTTTTATAGTAACAGTTTCATAATTACGAAAAATAACAAATTATATTTTGTATTTAAGTAGACTGTTGTTATACAAATACGTATACAATAAGATTTACTGTCATTGTTTTACTCAAATTAGTTGAGTTAAATAAGGAATAATTATTCCATCTAATTAAATTCTCATAAATTACTCTTATTTAAATTATTAGATTCTTTTTTCAAATCAAACTCAAATATGAAGATTATTATTTCCATGATCTTCAAAATTTCAAAATATCTTTCTCTTATATCTCTAACTATTTTTTCTTGTTAGTTTTTTTATTTTTTTTATCTATTTTTTAATTTTAATTTCTTTTTCTTTTCACTTTATTTTCTCTCTTTTACTTCTCTTATTTTTTTTTTACCTTTTTTCGTTTTTTATTTATTTTTTTCTTTTTGTGCTTTTTTTTCTTTTTCTCGTATTTTTTTTTTCGTTTTCTTCTTCTTCTTCTTCTTCTTTTTTTCTAAAAAACAAATTTCGCTTTTATTTTTACACTTCTATTTCTAGTTTCTATTTCTCTTTCTTTATTTTTTCCTTTTTACTTCTTTTTTTTTTTCTATTTTTTTTTTGTTTTTTTTTTCTATTTTTTTTTACTCTTCTATCTTTAGCTTTTATTTTTAAAAGACAAATATCTATATCATTAATACATATTCAAAAAAAATACAAAATAAATAGACATACAGATCTGCATATGTATTTACGATAAAATATATATATATATATATATATATATATATATATATATATATATATATATATATATATATATATATATATATATATATATATATATATATATATATATATATATATATATGCATATGTATTTACAAAAATACATATCTGACTCACATGTATATATAAATATATAGGACACAAAATCTCTAAAACAAAAATGACAATTTATACATACACATATAGGTAATAAAAAAATACATGATACATATCTTAAACAATAAAAATAAACAAATAAGTACATATGTTACCCTCTAAAATGACAGTATGTACAATTCAAAGACAAATCCAACACCGTTTAAAATATATATAGCTCTGCATATGTATTTACAGAATATATACCTGATCCATATGTATATTCTTATTTTATATGAGTCACCTTTGTATTTCGCAAATACATATGAAGATTTATAGTATAGTTATGTTTGTTACTGTTTAATATGAATATGATATGTATTTCGTAAATACATATATATGTTTTGTACTGTAAATACATATCCAGATCTATATGACAATGTATTTTGTATGTTTTTTGAATATGTGTATGTGATATACATATTTGTATTTTCAAAATAAAAGTTAGAGATAGAAGAGTAAAAAAAGAAAAGAAAAAAATATAAAAAGAAAAAAAAAGGAAAAAAGAGAAATAGAAGTGTGAAAATAAAAGAAAAAAAGAAACAAAATAAAATAGAAACAAGAAGAAGAAAACGAAAATAGAAAAAGAAAAAAAAGATATAAGAAAGGGAAAAAAAAGAAAAGAGAAATAGAAGAGAAAAAATAAAGTGGAAAAAAATAATAATAAAGAAAAAGAAATCAAAATAAAAAAAATAAGATGAAGAAAAAACTAACAAGAAAAAAAGTAGAGATATAAGAGAGTGAAAGACAATAATGATGTTTTATTTTGAAATCTTGAAGATCAGGGAGATAATTATCTTCAAATGTAAAAAAAAAATAAAAATTATATAAAACGAAAAAAAAAAAAAAAGAGAAATAGAAGAGATAAAATAAATTGAAAATAAAAAAAATAAAAATAAAATGATATAAAAATATGATGAAATAAAAAAGGTAAAAAATTATGGCTATATTTGAAGGAGGTGAAATGGTGGAGTGAAAAGAGTAAAATGTAAAGTAGTGAGAGTAAATCATGCACTTGCCTAGTTAATGAGTAAAATAATGTTACTGTTGTTATAAACTGTAATTTTACAAAATTACTGCTATTTATTGTAATTATAAGTTTAAATATGTTGTTTTTTGTAATTTTTTCAATAGCAATTTATACGAGTTTTAAACTTAAAAGCAGTCGTACTTTGTTCTGATAACTTTATTCTAACCAACTTCCACGGATTATACTTTTATTGGCCAGATTAATAGTTTAAGTAATTATAATTTCTTATTCTTATCGCGTGTTTATGGGAATAAGGATAGGTAGTGGTGAAAAGGACAACAATAATATAAATGATACAATAACGAAATAAAGAAAATAGCAGGTAATAATGAAATCAAAAGAAAAAATAATAAAAGAGTAATAATAATAGTACTGATGAGAAAAAATAGTCAACACTTAACTATCTATTAATCTTCACCTCTAATTCTTGACCTCTATATTCTCCTATCTAGTATCATGTCCTCAGTAAGCTATATGTGTTTCGTATCATGTTTAATCACCTCTCCCCAATACTTTTTCGACCAACATTTACCTCTTCTCAAACCTACCATAGCCAACTTTTGTCACCTACTCACTAAATACATAGGCATTTCCTTTTTTCATGTCTGAACCATCTCAGTATCGTCGTCGTCTTCTTGACTGCTAAAGATATGACTCCCACTTTATCTTGAATATCTTTATTTCTAATTTTATTCCTCATAGTGTGCCTACACCTAGCTCAACGTACTTATTTCGATTATGTTTATCTTCTGAACGTGCAAGTTCTTTACGGACCAACACTCAACATAAACACTACAGTTGGTCTAATAACTAAATTCTTTAGCCTATGAGAAATAAATAAAATTTTCATGAAAAGTATACAAGGTATTTTAATATTTATTAAAAATAATATATTGTATATATTTAGTTTAAAATTTTGTGTATATAACTTATCGGTTCAATTTTTTTATTTCAATTTATTTTTTAATAAATCTAAACCAAACCAAACATTGTTGATATTAATACTTAAATTAAAACCAAATTAGTTTATTTAATAAACGGAAAAGGCTCAAAAATATTCCTTCATTAAATATTTGACTCAAAAACACCTCACTCTTTAACAGAATTCCACCAAAGACGCCATATGAATTAAAAAATCACCTACACATTCCACGTCACTGTTCATATGTATAATCCCTTCCTTCTCTGTAGGGTCAAACATGCACCTAGAGTCAGGTTACTTTCTCCTGCACAATTATTGCCTTTTGCTTTCCTTTAATTTCTTCCACAAGTGTAACGGAGCCTAAATTTTCAGGGTTCAAATTCGAAAGAAGTAAACACATGAACTAGATGAGCGAGATTCAATATCTATTATATCTACATAAAAGATCATTTTAATTATGTGTAAATTAAATAATTTTTCAACGAATGAATTTGGAACCCCTCGTCATAAGCTGGCTCCGCCAACTTTAGCCTCCTCACAACTTGTTGGACTAAATCAGAATATGGCCCAACAACTTAATATGGTTTCAGTTGGGCTGTATCATTGGACATTGTGTTTGGGCTTTTGTTATGGCAAACCAAATAAATTGATAAAAATGATGAAAATTCACTTGGATAGCAATTCATACAAGTGTTAAAACTCAAAATAGTCGTACTTTGTTCTGATAACCTTATTATAATCAGACTGCATTAGGTCGAAGAAATAAAAAAAATATTTTGTAAAATAATAATAGCAGGTCGAAATTAAATTTCCGAAAAAAATAGTGACCTCCACTAAGTATTTTTTCAAAAATAAAAATATATCACCAAATTATTTTTAGTCAGAACCGTTACTGAATATTTTTTTTGTCTTTTTAAAAAAATAAAATTACGCCACTTAACTCCCATTTTTTTAATCTGCCGTTGATCACCTTTTCTCAAAACCCTAGCTCTATTTTCTCTCTGAGAGTTAGCATCTTGTTGATTACAGAAGAATTGATTGCTCTTTATAGAGAATTGTCTTAGGAAATTAATAGTTTATCCCAGTTGCTTCACTTGATTATGTCATTTGCACATTTTGTCATTCCTTTTTGCCCTGAATTTGAGAGAGTAATTAGAGGTTTCTTCATACATAAATTACTAAATGACAGTATTTAATTTTATCACTTGTTGATTACGAATTCGGATCGCTGTGACAATGTATTCATTTTCTTCACTTACAACCTCCTGCAATCGGGATATGTTGCCTTAATTTTTGTGGGTTTATGTATTACTGATTATGGTAACTTAAATCAGTTGATAGGGCCCAGAAGAAGGTATCTGCAATTGGTGCGAACAGCAAGAAAGCAAACTTGGAGGTTGAGTTCAAAAAGATGGAGGTGAGAGGCATTCTTCAACTTAGGTGTATAGAAAGTTGTATGAGATTACTTGATTGTTATTCTAATGATGAAGATCAATGCTTTTGTTGATTTTTACTACTACCACTCTTGATAACAGCACAAGGACACCCATTCTCTATCTGTGATGTTTTCATTATTTCTTTCTGGTGGTCTCGCTTGAGAACTTGTTGTATTCTTAACTGAGGAATATTCTCTCAAGAAGTTTCCATCCTATTAACTTGTTGGGAGTAGGAAAACTTGAAGACAAAGAAGGCACAATATTCTGAGAAAATGAAAAACAAAACCACCGGCAACACGCCTTTGCAGCACCTCTACCAGCACAATCCGGCTTCGATAGCACCTCCACTGGCACCGCCCTCAAATCCGGCTAGGTAATTTTTTTATTTTCAAATTCTTTCTAACACATTGTATCAGAAAATGAATTTTGGGTTCTATTGTTCCTTTATCCTTGATATACAGATAGGATTGGCCGAGTTTTGTGAATGATTAAAGAAAATGGGACTTCTTGTGATTATTGGTTTTGGAGTTGGATTTTTAAGTCTAATCGTGGATTATTTCTTGTTCATAAACATTAAGCCTAGATATGTTGGTAAAAATGTGGAATTTCACCGGGTATGTTCTTGAATTTTATTTAGTATGATGATGATATGAAATAAATTTAAATGAAGAACTGAGGAACCCAACTTGATGGAGACTTAGGCTTAGCAGTTGTCTACTTAGACGATAAATTAATTGATCCTTTTATTCTGACATGTGGTTCTTTATTTGTTTTTTGCCTACAGAATAGTCTATCAAATTCTTAATTTAGATGTTTCAAGTTTAAATTTTCTATAATGATCGAATTTTTTTCTTTGCTGATTATGAACAATTTTTTGGGAGCAGTTGCTTATAAAGATATCAGTCAATTACTTGGTGCTCATAGAGCTGTCTAAGATATAATTTTTGATATTTAAGAGCTTGAGCTATAGCGAGTTTTTAAAAGATGTTTGTGCTTAACAAGCATCTCTATTTATTAGCTTTATTAGCTCAAGTACTTAGGTTTATTTCAGCCACAGCAACTCATCCTGTGCAGTGATTTTAGTATTGTTCTTGTTTATGGGTCTGGATACCATTCTTTTGTAGTAGCATGCTCCAAATGAAATTTTGTCAGTTCAAAGGTTCTCCGTGACCAACTTTGTTCTTAGCTAAGTTGCCAATGACTTGTCCTGGTCCTAAATTATCAAAAAAACAAGGAGGCTTTGTATAGTCTCACTCAAATGGTTCCTTGTGTAGTGTCTAATGTTTCTGAAATGTTAATATGGTTAACCAACAAAAGATGGCAAATTTGTTCCAGACTGCAATATTGCGTACCGCAGGATTACTAAGAACAATGTAGACACGTGATTTTTTGATTCTCCCTAAATTTTTAACTTGTTTATCGATATTAAACATTTTTATTTAAAATTTATTTTGATTATTATTATTATTATTTTTTAATAATTTTTAGTTAAAAAATAAATAATTAAATAAAGTTGACTTTAAGATATATTTTTTTTTATTCTAATTTTTTTTAAAAAAATCAATTAAACAAAAATTAAAAGATTTTTTTTTTATAAATTTTTAATAAATAAATTAGTAGTTTTAATACTATTTTATTATATTTATATTTTTTCTATTTATAAATTGTTATTATATTTTGTTAAATATAAAATTAATTGATTTATTATTATTATATTTATTTTTGCTATTATTGTTATTATTTCATTTATTTAATTTTATTTATTTATTATTATTATTATTATCTTCATTTATTATTATTGTTATTATTTTCTATATAAAAATAAATAAAAATATATATAATAATAATAAATAAATTTGAATTTTAAAACCCTTCCTTCTTATCTGCTAATGAGCTTTCCCTCCTAGAAAAGTAACTGTTCCCCCAAAAAATACACTACTTAGAGGACTCTCACACCCCCTTTTTTAGAGAGAGATTTTCTACGTACTTACACTGTATCAGACTGCATCAAACCAAAGAGGAAAAAGAAGTCAGAGAAAAAAAAAAGTCAGTCAGAGAAAATCATCAATAAAAAGAGAGAAAAGAGTATAAGTGAATTCGAATTCCGTTGGAGCTTTCGGTGAGAACGTGTCTGCTTCAATATTCATTCAATTCATCTACATAGTTTTTTATTGCATATTAAATTAATTTTATGATTTCATGTATTGTTCATGTAAAAGTTGTTATTTATGTGAATTCGCGGTCATAAATTGTATTATATGCTTTGTTATTAAATATGTTATGTAGAATAGTGAATCAAAAGTGAATTAAAGTTTAAATCTCACAACACAAATATTTTAAAATATGTAGAAAGATTCTAAATATGTTTTTACTGATATATATTGATGTATGTACACACTCACTGAAAAATACTTGTATAAAACAGTGACAATATATACATCTCTCACGTAATTTATACATTATCACTATTCCTAAATTTTTATTCATGATAAAATCATACACATACAATTTTCTGTACACAGATCATACATACGCTCACTGCATTTCACCATAACATCATGCACATGTATACACAGTGAGAAATCGAAAAATAATAATAATGAAGAAATAGAAAGAAGAAGAAGCATTAAGAGATTTAGAGTAACGTAAAATCAGAAGATCGATATAATATAGAGTATTAAAAATTTCTGGCGAAATCTTCACCGGAATACTAAAGAAATCGGTGATCAATTGGTCAGTGAAGCCTAGCGCCGTCGGCGCCGATCTTCTCCCTTTCCGGCGAAGTTCTAAATGCCAAACCTCTGCTCCTCCTCGCATCGACGAACTGTCGAAACCACCAGCGTACCCCACCACTGCCGCCACCCTTTCCTTTCCCCACGTCACCGGTCGGCAAAGCTTTGCGCTGCCGATCCCCTCTCCCCTTTCCCGTCGGCGCTGTTGTTCCCTCTCTCCCTTCCCCGACACCGGCGTGCCAACAACAACTCCGCCGAGCAACCTCCGATGAAACCCCAAATCACCACCACACGCATACTAGCACTGTCATTACTGAAAAAAGAAAGAGAGAACGCCAATTTGTGGACTGATCAATGGTAGTGATTTTTTAAAAAAGAGAGAGAGATAAGAAATGGGATCTGGGTGGTTGTATTATGCGTGTGTTTGAGAGTTATGTGTGTATAGTTTATTTTATAAATTGGGGAATCAAGATTAGTGTAATATGGATCACTTTGTATTTTTCATTAATATTATATCATTTTATTTGTTGTCATTAATAAGACATTATTATTTTATTATTTAAATTAATTAATTATTTTTAAAAGAAATTGCTCTAGATCATTATTAAGGTTAGGTAGAACTTTGAGTAGGCACGCCCTCAACATTAGGTAAATTTTAGATAATTTTTTAATAACTATCGTCTCAATTAAGAATGCGGCATATGCATCTTTTCGAGATATTTAAAATTCAAGGATGCAATTATGCACCTTGACAAATGTTTTTCTAAAATTATTTTTTCATTGATTTATTTAATATAAGATAATAGACAAGTTTTAGTATAATAAAATGAGCGATTTTTGGCCTTAACATAATTTATCAAAATAGTTTAAGTCAGAATAAGTCAATAAAAGTGACCGTGCTAGAACTACGGGACTTGGGGGTTCCTTACACCTTCCCTTCGGTCAACAAAATTTTTTACCCGGTCTTTTGTTTTCGCAGACCAAAAATAAGAGTCATTTCCTTTTGATTAGGGATTCAAAAAAGGTGACATGGAACACCTTAACTCAATTTCAAGTGGCGACTCTGTAAATTAAATTAATCTCTATTCAAAACTGTCACTTTAATTGAAAAAACTCTTCAAACTCAATCCCTCGAGGGCGAAAAAAGGGGTGTGACTTCTCTGGCAACTCCGCTGGGGAATAATAAGAATTCGAGCTTTTTATATTGACTTATACTATCTTATTGTTGATATTGTGTTTGTTAGCCTTAAGTGCTACTTGTCGCTTATTTACCGTTTTGATCTTGATTGAACTGTATTATATACTGTCTTCTCTTGCGCACCCCCTCTGAGTCTCTGAAATAGGATAGAAGGAATGCAACACATACATCCTAACTTTCTTTTGAGATAGCTGGAGTGTCAAGGCACCTGGTGAAGGATTATAGTCACACATATTAGGTGGGGTTCGGATCGACAACGAAGGCGGTGTTGCCCTGCTACCGACCAAGTTGTCCCTCCCCGGCTCGAGTGTCCTCTCGGGTAAGCCAGTCTAGACACCTATCCCTAGTAGGCTTAAACTAAGAAGAACTGAAAACTCAGAATCTGGTTATCCCTAGTAGGTGCCGCTTTATTTGCATCATATGTATTTGACTTAGCGGGACTCGGCATAGGGGCCGGGTCTGTCTAGGACATGTGACCTACTTTATAAAGACCAACATGTGCATCTTACGTGCTCTTTGACATTTATTTGGAAGACTTATTTTATTGTTGACCGGCTTTTAAGCAACTTTAAAATGCAAAAAATTATATTATCCTCAAATTCATTGAATTATTTTTCAAAGAAAAATTTTATTTAAAAAAAAAAAGAAAAAAAAGGAAAATTTTAAATATAGAATAATATACTTTTAGAGTTTCTTGAACTATGAGGATCTGATTCTCACTTTTTAGTGGGATACGTAGGATGTCCTATCCGGGATACGACCCTGGTTTTGAAAATAATAATAATAACATATTTATTCACAAATTTATTGAAGGATATTTTTGAAATTTGTTCTTTTAAATGTACTTAGGGAGTATTGTCTCGAAATATATAGTTAAAATTGTCTAGAAGTCTGTTATTGCAAAGTTTTTGATAGAGTCAGTTTAAATAAGTGTTTTTCCTAAAAATATTATAAGTCTTGTTTCTCTCACTTTGATTTTTGATAAAATTATTCTTTACATCTAAGTCTCAATTTAAGAGTCGCACTAGTTCTCACAAGTCAAGTTAATTTTTTTTTTCAAAAATTAATGAATTAAATTCAGCCTAAATCTAGACATTTATTAATTTCATGTCCTTGTCAGTAGGTATAAAATGTCTCCCCCTGTTCGTGGAAAATGTCTAAAGAGAAAGAGAGATGGAAGTGTACTGCTTCAGGTTATGGATTGTACCCCTTCGCAACTGTGGTTGTGGTGGAACGAAATGGATACATTCGATTATGACGAGATACATAAGTATTTGGGTTTTTTGACGGGTATTATGTCAATCAAGCCTAATAGGGAAGTGCTTGATGCATTACTAACCTTCTGGGACCCGAAGAACAATGTGTTTCGCTTTTCGAATTTTGAGTTGACTCCTACTTTAGGGGAGATAGCGGCGTATGTTGAATATGGGGATATTCATCAGAAGAAACTTATAGCCCCAAGACTCATTTCGATAAACAAATTCTACAAGCTCATGAACATACGAAACTCAAAAGAAGAATCAATGAAAAAAGGTTGGGTTTCCTTGCAGTTTTTGTATGACAGATATGGAAGATGAGAGAAGTTTGAAAAGTACGGTAAACAGCTTTGTAATAAGGGAAGTTTTGAGGCTTGGAAAGTTCACAGACGATTTGCATTCATGATAGCCTTTCTAGGAACTATGGTTTTCCCGAGTAGAGAAGAAAAAAATAATATTCGTTTAGCGGGGGTGGTACAGATACTGATTAAGAAAGATTACACTATGGTACCAATGATCCTGGCAGATATCTACCGTGTTTTGGCCGTTTGTCAGAAAGGAAAGAGTTTTTTCGAGGAGTGTAATATCTTGTTACAGATGTAGATTATGGAGCATCTCTACCGACGTCCTACAATGGCAAGATTTAATCCTAAAAGATTCAATCGCATCAAAGATTACGAAGAGAGGTTAGAGAAATATAAATGCCCAGAAGGAGATAGAGATTGGGATAAGCTTTTTCGTTCTCTGACAACAGATAAAATCACTTGGAATCTCCCTTGGTTCCCTTGGAGGCAAGTCATACATAGTTCTGTCATTCGGCCGTTCTTATTATTAATGGGTATTAGGGGTGTTCGACCGTATGTTCCATTGAAAGTTTTACGTCAGCTAGGAAGAAGTCAAATAATTTTCATTACGGAAAATATGACCGAGTTTGTATTTGAGGTCAAACCAGAGATCCCACTTGCGGAGGAATTGGCCCAGCAGATTTGGGAGGGTTGCCATATCATGGGGATTGAAACGATGGTCATAGAGCGTGAGAAATGAGAAGTGCACCCAGATTACCGTAAATATTTTGAAGAACAGTCGAGTCTACCAGTCAGACCAGAAAGATCGGTTAGGGGACCTATAGATCAGGAAGCTGCAGCCAGGATAGGGATTGAGAGAGCCATGCGAGAACATCATGAGGACAACCAAGCTTTGAGAGCAGAATTAGAGCATGCCAGGGCAAAAATAGACGAACAACAAAGGGAATTTGCTGAAGAGAAAGCTAAATCGACAGATATTGAGGTTGCACTTCGGGGACAAATCAAACTGGCTACCACTAGGGGGTCACACGTTACAGAACTTGCCGCATCTCATCGACAACAACTGGAAGAAGTTGAAAAGAACATGCAAGAAGAATTTGATCGAGAGAGATCTCAGTGGATCCGTGATAAAGGAATATTGCGTGAAAAGTTGGAGGTTGCTTCTGCTCGTGAACAGCGTGCAAGAGAGATGGTTGATTTTCGAGATCGACAGGCCCATGAATGGGATCAGGCTTTCAATTCCCTTCAAGGGAAGGTCCGTCGTGTAGCACAAGATACTGCCAGAATGGGTTTGGATTATCAACAGTTGGATCGTGAAGACTTTTTGGCACAAGTACCAGCTTTCGCACAACGTCTCACTACTTCATTGGAGGACATATACTTGAGTTTGGGAGGACATATTAAGCCGAAATCTCCTTGAATGGATAGTTGTTTTCTTTGTCATAGTTTTTCATTTTCCGTTTTAAAACTTCTTGTTTAGATGTTATGTCTTTTAGTTTTCAGATGTTAGTTAGTAAGTTTTATTTTAGGAGTTGGGTCAGTTATTTTGTCGTATTTATATTATAGAATGTAATGAAGTTGACTGTTTATTTCTATATATATTACATATGTTTTACTTCACTTACTTTATTTATTTTCTTCAATAAAAAAAAGACAAAATAATCATTTTGTTAAATTTCTCCCGAACTACGCAAGATCTGATTCATGTCCTGGCATGAAACGCAGGCAACCCTCCAAAGGGTTCGATAATAATTTTTTGAAAAAATACACGCCTAGAAAAAGTCGGGATGAAACACAAAGCCTTCCATGATAGGTTGGAAAATTCATATAGAAGCATGACATATAACTTGACATTATAATGTGTTTAAAATATAACACTCACCTGTTTGCTACTTGGTTACAGAAAGATAAAGTAATTGGTGGTTGGTTTGTGGTTTAAACTGGCATCACATTCGTATAACACCAGATACAAGGGTAAAAGAAAAATGACCCGCAGAGAAGGTATAGGGTCTGACAGTGAAGAAGAGCAAAATCAGTTGATTTCGCAGGAAATAACATCAATGGAAGAAAAAAAAGTCATCGAAACAACAGATGGCAGAGATGTACGAAGTTTGGTTGAATGGACAAGCTCCCCCTTCTTCAATCCCTGGACTTTCGACTTCGAATGGTTCGAATTCTGACCGAGCTCAAACTAGTGATCCATTTTACCCACCAGGATTTGGCCCATTTGCTAATATGTCTGGCGTTACTGGTACTTCTACCATGCGCCCACCAAATTCGTCTGTCACAAATAACCCGTTTTTTACTTCTATAGCACCAGCTACTGCGGGTACTCAACCGACAGTACTAAAGAATATGGGGGAACCAAGTCATGATCTATTGTATCCTCCTGAAATAACTTTCAAATCTCAAAATCCACATTACATGCTCATCAACACGATTCTCCAATCATGATTGAGAATATTGTTAAAAATAAGGAACAAGAGAAAATGGCTAGGAAAGTAAGAAGCTTGGAGCAGAGTATGAGAAATATGCAAGGATTAGGTGGACCAAAAAATGTTTCATACAAAGATTTATGTATGTTTCCTGATATCCATTTGCCGCTAGGGTTCAAAATGCCAAAGTTTGACAAATACGAAGGTCATGGCGATCCTGTGGCCCATTTGAAAAAGTTCTGTAATCAATTAAGGGGAGCAGGAGGAAAAGAAGAACTATTGATGGCTTACTTTGGAGAAATCCTGACAGAAATAACTTCTGAATGGTTTATTGACCAAGACATTTTTCGTTGGCACGTGTGGGATGACATGGCCCGAGATTTCGTTCAACAATTTTAATATAACATTGAGATAGTGCTAGATCGCACTACGCTTGCTAACTTGAGAAAAAAAATGACTAAAAGTTTTCGAGAATATGCTATCAGATGGAGAGAGCAGGCTTTAAGAGTCAGACCATCGATAAAGGAATCTGAAATGATCGATATCTTTCTGCAAGCAGAAGAACCCGATTATTTCCATCACTTACTTTCTACAATTGGAAGCATATTTGCTGAAGTTATTAAAGTTGGAGAAATGGTAGAGAATGGAATAAAATCAGGAAAGATCATCAGCCAGGCAGCTTTGAAAGCAACAACACAGGCAATTCAAAGTGCTGCAAGAATTTTCGGGGGGAAGAAAAGAAAAGAGGATGTAGCAACTGTCGTGACAGGTCCACGACAAAATTGGAGAGGTGTGCGTCAACCATACGCACAAAATCCATTATATTTCGTTCCATCCCCCCAATATCTTATTTACAATGCACAACCATATGCTCGGGCTCCTTCTTACCCGCAATGGCGTGCACCAGCCATCCAAAATCATCTACCGGTTCCGCAAGTTCAAAGAGGCCCTCCTAGGTCTAATTTCCGACCTAGAGCAGAATTCAAAAGAGATAACATGGGCAAAGATAATTTCACTCCTATTGGAATATCTTACACTAGTTTATTTTATAGACTGAGAAAAATGAATGTTCTAAACCCAATTAAGAGAAGGATCCCGAATCCTCCTCCAAAGAATTTGGACTATTCTAGAAGATGTGAATACTGTTCTGATGCCCCAGGGCACGACACAGAAGTGTTGGTAACTAAAAAGAGCCATTCAAGAGCTGATTGACACCTAATAGATCATGGTACATAGTCCAGATGCTCTAAATATCAATCAAAATCTGCTGCAAGATCATAATGAAACAAACATGCTCTAAGTGATACCCAGTGGTGAAGATGCTGCAATATCCTTCAAGCCAATCATTAAAATCAAAACTGATTCGGAAAAATTAGCAAATACTGTAGATTTGACAAAAGAAAAACTTGCAGAAGCGGGGGTGTTAACAAAACCCGAATCATTGAATGTTCCCTTAGTGGTGGGGAAAGAGATTTCAGAAAATATTGGGTCAAGTCAAGTAAAACCAAAGCTCATTATTCCTGGAAGATCTCCTAAGCCTCTCTTAATCATAAAAGGAGCTCCCATAGCTCCCATTGTTATTAAACCAGTATCATAGTTGCCTATGGTTAATACCAAGGCAGTCCCTTGGAACTATGATCATGTTATGGTAATGCACAAGGGGAAAGAAATGATTGAAGATGTGGACGAAGTAGGAAGATTAACTCGATCTGGAAGATGTTATGCCCCAGTAGAGTTAAGAAAGAATAAACAAGGCAATGAAGAACGAATGACGGCCAAGAAGCTTGTTACTGATGAAGAAGCTAAAGAATTCTTAAAGAAAATGAAATTGCCAGAATATTCTATTGTAGAATAGTTGAAGAAGACGCCAGTATAGATTTCTTTGTTGTTTTTATTAATACATTCAGAAGAACACCACAAGGCTATAATGAAGATTCTTAACGAAGCATGTGTTCCCAGTGAGATTAAAGTGAATCAGCTGGAAAAATTTGTTGAAAGGTCCTTAAATCAAATAAGATTACTTTCTCAGACGATGAATTGCCTGTGGAAAGTACTGGACATAATAAGGGTCTCTACATTACTATGAAATATGAGCATTCCATCGTCACTCGAGTGTTAATTGATGGAGGATCAGGCACTAGGGACATAATAAAGGTCTAGGGATGTTTTTCCAAGGCAGGGTTCATCCAGTGAACCTTCATGAGAACCTTGGTACTTTTGTTTGGGATACGTGCCCACTGCTAAAGATATAAAGAAGGCTAAAAAGCATAAGAAAGAGTCATGGACACTTACCAAGCCGATACCACCACTTCATGAATCCTTCATCAAAGTCAACGTTGTTGGGTCCTCTATGTTACCTGCTGCAGAGTTAGTGAATGATGATGATACAGAGTTAATTGGCCTTTTCCAGAATACGTTCATTGAAGCTGATATGGTTGAAATTGGAGAATGTACTAGCAATGCAGATGTGCAGTTTATCGGCCCTGATGTCCAGCTTAACAATTGGGAGACCACTCCTCTCCCTACTATGAAGGAGTCTTGGTAGTTTGTTTTTCTTTCAGTCTTGGTAGCTTGTTTTTCTTTCTGTAATTTGAATAATTTTAGGATTGTAATTCAGATCTTTACCTTGGTATTTTAGGTTAAAACTCTTTCTAGCTTTGTTTTTAATAAAAGTGCAGTCTCCCTTTGTTTTATTTTGAGTCTGATAGTTATTTATTTATTTATTTATTTTCTATCATACAGTTCTTTCTATGCTGATTCTAATGATATGACATGCATGAAAAATTGCCAACAAAATTTAAAAACCCA
Source organism: Capsicum pubescens (assembly GCA_030864215.1). NCBI lineage: Eukaryota > Viridiplantae > Streptophyta > Magnoliopsida > Solanales > Solanaceae > Capsicum > Capsicum pubescens. The sequence goes on along the minus strand of CM061539.1, from coordinate 171,505,987 downwards.
ATCTAATTATGAAATAGTGAATAAAGAAGTTGAATATGATGAAGAAGAAACATTTGAGGATATAAGCAAAGATTTCAAACAGTATGAGAACAAGTCAAACCCCAATTTGGAGAAAACTGAAGCAATCAATTTAGGAGATCATGAAAATATTAGGGAGACTAAGATAAGTGTACATGCTCAACCACAACAAAAGAAAACTATAATTGAAGCTTTGCTTGAGTATAAAGACATCTTTGCGTGGTCTTACGATGATATGCCCGGTTTGAGCACCGATTTGATAGTTCACCAGTTGCCAATTGATCCTGGTTTCCCTCCTATCAAGCAAAAGCTAAGAAAGCTTAAAACTGACATGAGTGTAAAAATCAAAGAGAAAATCACAAAGCAACTTGAGGCTAAAGTCATTCGAGTGACCCAGTATCCTACTTAGTTGGGAAATATTGTCCCTGTTCCAAAGAAGGACGGTAAAGTTCGGATGTGTGTTGATTATCGTGATCTAAATAAAGCGAGTCCAAAAGATAATTTTCCACTTCCCAATATTCATATTTTGTTGGACAATTATGTCAAACATGAACTTGCGTCTTTTGTGGATTGTTATGCGGGGTATCACCAGATCATTATGGATCCAGAAGATGCGGAAAAGACATAATTTATCACGTTATGGGGGACATATTATTATCGAGTTATGCCTTTCGGACTAAAGAATGATGGGACAACTTACATGAGGGCAATGACCACAATGTTTCATGACATGATGCACAAAGAGATTGAAGATTATGTAGACGACGTGATCATTAAGTAAAGAGAGCAGTCTGACCATGTCAAAGATCTCAGAAAATTCTTTAAAAGGCTTCAAAGATATGATCTCAAACTTAACCCAGCTAAATGTGTATTTGGAGTACCGTCAAGAAAGCTCTTAGGGTTTATAGTCAGTCGACACGACATTGAGTTAGATCCTTCAAAAATAAAGCTATTCAAGATTTGCCTCCACCAAAACACAAAACGGAGGTGATGAGTTTACTTGGAAAATTAAATTATATCAGTAGATTTATTGCTCAGCTTACGACAACCTGTGAGCCAAAATTCAAGTTGTTGAAGAAAAATGCTAAAGTTTAATGGACTGAAGAATGTATGGACTGAAGAATGTCAAGAGGCATTTGACAGAATTAAGAGATACTTGTCGAATCCACCTATTTTGGTTCCTCCAGAGCCAGGAAGACCCTTGATATTGTACATGTCTGTGTTAGACAATTCTTTTGGTTGTGTATTGGGTCAACATGATATTACAGGCAGAAAAGAACATGTCATATACTACCTTAGCAAAAAGTTTACCACTTATGAGGTTAAATACACTCTTCTTGAGAAAACGTGTTGCGCCTTAACTTGGGTAGCCCAAAAGCTGAAACATTACTTGTCATCTTATACTACTTACCTCATCTCTCGTATGGATCCTTTAAAGTACATTTTTCAGAAGCCTATGCTCACAGGCAGACTCGCGAAATGGCAGATGTTGCTCACAGAGTTTGATATTGTCTATGTGACACGAACTGCAATGAAAGCTCAAGCTTTAGCGGATCATTTGGCTGAAAATCCTATTGATGAGAAGTATGATTGAAGACTTATTTTCCAGATGAAGAGGTATTGTATGTTGATGAGTTTGTTTCTGACGATTGCCATTCAGGATGGAAGTTGTTCTTTGATGGAGCTACTAATGTAAAAGGAGTGGGGATAAGGCAGTTCTTATTTCTGAATCAGGACAATATTATCCTATAACAGCCCAACTTCGATTTTATTGTACCAATAATATGGCAGAATACGAAGCTTGCATTCTGGGTTTGAGATTAGCTATTAACATGGGAATCCAAGAACTGTTAGTGTTAGGAGACTCAGATTTGTTTGTCCATCAAATCCAAGGAGATTGGGAGACTCGTGATTCAAAGCTCCTACCATATCGAGGTTGTTTGCAAGATCTATGTCAACGATTTGTATCAGTAAAGTTCAAACACATTCCCAGAGCTCATAATGAGATTGTTGATGCTTTGGTGACCTTATCTTCGATGCTTCAACATCCCGATAAAACTTATGTTGACCCTTTGCATATACAGATTCATGATCAACATGCATATTGCAATGTGGTTGAGGAAGAACTTGATGGGGAGCCGTGGTTCCATGATATCAAAGAATATATTCAGACTGGAAAATATCCTATACATACCGATAGTAACCAAAAGAGAACCATTCGACGTTTGCCTAGTGGATTTTTCCTAAGTGGAGGAATCTTGTAGAAGAGGACTCCTGATTTGGGACTTTTGAGGTGCATAGATGCTAAAGAAGCTTCAAAAATCATGACTGAAGTACATTCTGGGATTTGTGGACCACACATGAGTGGGTATGCTTTGACAAAAAAAATACTCTGAGCAGGTTATTATTGGCTCACCATGGAGCGAGATTCCATCAATTTCGTTCGTAAATGTCATGAATGTCAAGTACACGGGGACTTGATACATTTCCCTCCATCTGAGTTGCATACAATGATTGCTCCATGGCCTTTTGTGGCTTGGGGAATAGACGTAATTGGACCAATTGAACCAAAAGATTCGAATGGACATAGGTTCATCTTAGTAGCCATTTGTTATTTCATGAAGTGGGTGGAAGCAACGACTTTCAAGTCAGTGACTAAGAAAATGGTGGTTGATTTTATTCACTCCAACATCATTTGTCGGTTCGGCATTCCAAAGATAATTGTCACGAATAATGCTGCAAATCTCAATAGCCATCTGATGCAAGAAGTGTGCCAGCAATTTAAGATTATGCATCGGAATTCAACTCCTTATCGTCCAAAGGCAAATGGAGCTGTAGAAGCTGCCAACAAGAACTTAAAGAAAATACTCCGCAAGATGGTGCAAGGTTCCCGACAATGGCATGAAAAGTTACCTTTTGCTTTGTTGGGTTATCGTACTACAGTTTGGACTTCAATTGGTGCAACTCCTTACTTGTTGGTGTACGGAACTGAAGCCGTTATACCTGCAGAGATTGAAATTCCATCTCTTCGAGTAGTTGTAGAAGCTGAAATTGGTGATGACCAATGGGTCAAGACTCGTGTTGAGCAATTAAGCTTGATTGATGAAAAATGATTTAACATCAGTATGTCATGGACAACTATACCAGAAGAGAATGACACGAGCATATAACAAAAAGGTGCGTCACAGACATTTTGAAGTTGGTCAGTTAGTACTAAGACGCATTCTACCCCATCAGATTGAAGCCAAAGGCAAATTTTCTCCTAATTGGCATGGACCATTCATGGTGAAGAAAGTGTTACCTAATGACGCGTTATATCTGACTGATATAGAAGGTAAAATGGAAGGAATGCCGGTCAATGCTGATGCAGTTCAAAGATATTATGTATGATATTCATGTACAATTATATTATGTATGTTTTATACTTGCATTTTAAAATATTGAAATGATGAAGGCATTTTGTTCTACTATCCGAATAATATATCAACCTTTGCTTACCCCTTTTGAGCTTTTTATCTTTCTTCGTACCCCTCTTTTGGAATCAAATTAAAGTGAAAAAAAAAGAGTTAAAAAAAATTTAATCAAAAATTCAAAATCAAGCAAAAGAATGACGAGCCTGAACTATGTTTGACCTGATTGTTGCTATGACAAGATACGTAGGCAGCCCTACTTCGGGGTTCGGTCCAACCAAAAGAAAATTTAAATTACCCAGAATGAAAGAAAACTGGGGCAAAAGTTTTCTTTTTAAAAAAAAAAATCGATTCCAAAAGTTGAATCTTTTACCCAATGTTGTGTAAATTTTGAGCCTCATGTCGACCTTTCTTTCTAACCCTATCCAAAAGTCAAGTTACAACCAAATAAAGACCTTCAGATCAATCTTTGAGAATGTCAAGGCTAAACATGTTATGGGTGCATGATATTTCATATTTTATATGTTTATAAAAAAAGGAAAAAATGAATGAAAAAGAGAGAGTCTCATTAGTGAAAACCCTGTTGGGCACCATAAGACGACTGTAAGCTGAAAAAGAAATAAAAATGAGATAGACTCGTTGGCGAAAACCCATTGAGGTGCCACTAGCCGAAGTAGAGTTATTATCCAGAAGGAATGAGTTCAAGATTAGCTAAATTTCAAGCTCAATAAGTGAATGCAAGTTGTAATGATTGGTGTGGGTAGATCTGGTTGTTTGATTCAAAATGCATGTCATAATCACCAGAATCGATTTCCACATTCAGATAAGTTTTTCTTTTGTTTTGAAAAAGAGATGCCTATTGTCTTTTTCTTTTTGTTTTATTTTGATTTTTTAATTTTTGTGTCCTTGTGATCAAACGAAAAATTTTGTTGTCTTGTATGTGTTTTTAGTCAAATTCACGTCAAGTCAAGTGAGAAAGGACTCCAAACTTGCTACCAACTTCTTCAATGTACAAAGTAGGACAAAGGGTCGATGTACAAGGACAACACTTCAAAGTATAATAAAGTACTCAGAATGATCGTGATTTGATAATTTTTGGCTCATTGAAAGATAAAAAGTGTATGGAAAGTTAAATCCTGAGATATTATACAAGAGAAATATGTTTTGAGTTGAGAGTATCAGTAGTCAGAATTTTGGGTCAGAAGTATAACAATTCAATGGATATCAATCAAGGAATGAAAACGAATTGAGCATGGAAAATGCAAGAGCCGATACTTCAAAAGTCAAGTGCCACAAACCAACCACCACATATTTTAAAACTTACAATTTTTCTTTGTTTAAAACAGAGGGGGGAATGTTTTTTTCATAAAAAATAATGCAATTTCACACTTCTGTCAATGCAAGAATCAGGATTACAGCATACGATGCTGGATTTCGATTATGGTAAATTTTATTCTTTGGGAGATGAATTTATCAAAGCTATTCCAGGCTTTGATTTATTCTGTCACTATATTTTTCAAAACATTAAAATTTGACGACACACAAATTTTTCCAGTACAAACTGGGGCAAATTTTTATGTGTGTTGTATGGGAATTTATTTTTATGCTCAGGGCCCTCCTGAAGAATGAGAATTAATTTTTATGCACAAGACTCTTCTGAAGAATGGGAATTTACTTTTGCTCAGGACCCTTCCGAAGAATGAAAATTTATTTTTTTGCTCAGGACCCTCCTGAATTTATTTTAATGCTCAGGGCCCTCCTGTAGAATGGGATGTTATTTTCTGTTTCACTATTTACTTTGAGTCCAACAGCCCGCCTGAAGAACAGGGTGAAGAAATTATAGATCCAGGAGCCCGCTTGAAGAACAAAGTGAAGAAAAAGAAAGTTCAGGAGCCCCTCTGAAGAATAGAGTGAAGAAATTGTAAGTCCTGGAGCTCGCCTGAAGAACAGGGTGAAGAAAAAGGAAGTCCAGGAGCCCGCCTGAAGAACAGGGTGAAGAAATTAGAAATTCAGGAGTCCGCCTGAAGAACAGGGTGAAGAAATTGTAAGTCCAGGAGCCAGCCTGAATAACAGGGTGAAGAAATTGGAAATTCAGGAGTCCGCCTGAAGAACAGGGTGAAGAAATTGTAGATCCAGGAGCCCGCCTGAAGAACAGGGTGAAGAAAAAGGAAGTCCAGGAGCCCGCCTGAAGAACAGGGTGAAGAAATTGGAAATTCAGGAACCTGCCTGAAGAACAGGGTGAAGAAATTGTAAGTCCAGGAGCCCGCCTGAAGAACAGGGTGAAGAAATTGTAGATCCAGGAGTCCGCCTGAAGAACAGGGTGAAGAAATTGTAGATCCAGGAGCCCGCCTGAAGAACAGGGTGAAGAAAAAGGAAGTCCAAGAGCCCGCCTGAAGAACAGGGTGAAGAAATCGAAAGTCAGGAGCCCGCCTAAATAATAAGGTGAATTTTCAAGTTCAAGTCATGAAGATTTGAATCAAGATTCTAGAGATTGCAATTTTCATTTCATTTTTTATTTTTGTTAGTCATTTGAATGTAAAAGGCAGAAATCGTTAAGCGGAAACTTAACGGAATCTCATTCGACTTTTAACTCTTTCTCTCTCCATATCACCTTTGAACTACTCGTGACCTGATTCCCTTATAACTCGGGATAGGTAGGATGTCCAAAAATCAGGACTCGGTCACATTTCTCCTTTTATTTTTATTCTTATTTTTACTTTTTAAATAATTGGAGAATCAAAAATCATATTTTGTCTACTTCGTTGTATGAAAACTCTTCGAGATTCCACACAAAGAGGGGCAAAAATGTAGACACGTGATTTTTTATTCTCCCTAAATTTTTAACTTGTTTATCGATATTAAACATTTATATTTAAAATATATTTTCATTATTATTAATTTTTTTAATAATTTTTAGTTAAAAAATAAATAATTAAATAAAGTTAACTTTAAGATATTTTATTTTTTTATTTTTATTCTAATTTTAAAAAGAAATCAATTAAACAAAAATTAAAAGATATTTTTTTAGAAATTTTTAATAAATAAATTAGTTGTTTTAATACTATTTTATTATATTTATATTTGTTTATTTATAAATTGTTATTGTATTTTGTTAAATATAAAATTAATTGATTTATTATTATTATATTTATTTTTGCTAATATTGTTATTCTTTCATTTATTTAATTTTATTTATTTATTATTATTATTATCTTTATTTATTATTATTGTTATTATTTTCTATATAAAAATAAATAAAAATATATATAATAATAATAAATAAATTTGAATTTTAAAACCCTTCCTTCTTATCTGCTAATGAGTTTTCCCTCCTAGAAAAGTAACTGTTCCTCCCAAAAAATACACTATTTAAAGGACTCTCACACCCCTTTTTTTAGAGAGAGATTTTCTACGTACTTACACTGTATCAGACTGCATCAAACCAAAGAGGAAAAAGAAGTCAGAGAAAAAAAAAGTCAGTCAGAGAAAATCATCAATAAAAAGAGAGAAAAGAGTATAAGTGAATTCGAATTCCGTTGGAGCTTTCGGTGAGAACGTGTCTGCTTCAATATTCTAAATATGTTTTTACTGATATATATTGATGTATGTACACACTCGCTGAAAAATACTTGTATAAAAACAGTGACAATATATACATCTCCCACGTAATTTATACATTATCACTATTCCTAAATTTCTATTCATGATAAAATCATACACATACTATTTTCTGTACACAGATCATACATACGCTCACTGCATTTCACCATAACATCATGCACATGTATACACAGTGAGAAATCGAAAAATAATAATAATGAAGAAATAGAAAGAAGAAGAAGCATTAAGAGATTTAGAGTAACGTAAAATCAGAAGATCGATATAATATAGAGTATAAAAAATTTCTGGCGAAATCTTCACCGGAATACTAAAGAAACCGGTGATCAATTGGTCAGTGAAGCCTAGCGCCGTCGGCGCCGATCTTCTCCCTTTCCGGTGAAGTTCTAAATGCCGAACCTCTGCTCCCCCTCGCATCGACGAACTGTCGAAACCACTAGCATACCCCACCACTGCCGCCACCTTTCCCTTTCCCTTTCCCCACGCCATCGGTCGGCAAAGCTTCGCGTTGCCGATCCCCTCTCCTATTTTCCGCCGGTGCCGTTGTTCCCTCTCTCCCTTCCCCGACACCGGCGTGCCAACAACAACTCCACCGAGCAACCTCCTATGAAACCACAAATCACCACCACACGCACACTAGCATTGCCATTACTGGAAAAAAAAAAAAGAACGCCAATTTGTGGACTGATCAATGGTAATGATTTAAAAAAAAAAAAAGAGGAAAGAAAATGGGATCTGGGTGGTTGTATTATGCGTGTGTTTGAGAGTTGTATGTGTATAGTTTATTTTAAAAATTGGGGAATCAAGATTAGTGTAATATGGATCACTTTGTACTTTTCATTAATATTATATCATTTTATTTGTTGTCATTAATAAGGCATTATTATTTTATTATTAAAATTATTAATTATTTTTAAACGAAATTGCTCTAGATCATTATTAAGGTTAGGTAGAACTTTGAGTAGGCACGCCCTCAACATTAGGTAAATTTTAAACAAATTTTTAATAACTTTCGTCTCAATTAAGAATGCGGCATACGCCTCTTTCCGAGATATTTAAAATTCAAGGATGCAATAATGCACCTTGACAAATATTTTTCTAAAATTAATTTTTCATCGATTTTTTTAATATAAGATAATAGACAAGTTTTAGTATAATAAAATGAGCGATTTTAGGCCTTAACATAATTTATCAAAATAGTTTAAGTCAAGATAAGTCAATAAAAGTGATCGTGCTAGAACCACGGGACTCGAGGGGTGCCTCATACCTTCCCTTCGGTCAACAAAATTCCTTACCCGGTCTTCTGTTTTCGTAGACCAAAAATAAGAGTCATTTCATTTTGATTAGGGATTAAAAAAAAGGTGACTTGGAACACCATAACTCAATTTCAAGTGGCGACTCTGTAAATTAAATTAATTCCTATTCAAAACCGTCACTTTAATTGAAAAAACTCTTCGAACTCGGTCCCTCGAAGGCGAAAAAAGGGATGTGACAAACAAAAGCAATTAGGCTTTTTATTTCAAGTCCTCGTTGAAGTTTCTCAATTTTTCTTCAGAAATGTAGATGAATAAGTTTATCATATGTTCTTTACAATGATTATGCTGATTTATTTTTAACTTCAGAACCATGCCTTGATACCTAGGATGGCGTTAAGTGAGATTTCTTCTAAACTTGAAGGAACAAATTAATGTGGAATATGACAACTTGCATTCTTGAAGGTCTGACAGATGAGCTCACCGTGATGATGATGAGGATCATGTGGCAAGTACATCGTCACATTATTGAAGTTTAGTTGTCGAATTAGATGCTACATGAAGTACTTTATGATAATTTATAAGAATTAGTAAGTATTTTGTAAATGTATGAGAACTTTGAAGTAGTTTGAAATAAAATTGTGTAACTTATGACTGTATGTCTTTTTCATACAATTTTAAAGTACTTAAAGTTGATTTTGATGTATTGTGGATTGAAGGATATTTAAAATATGAGTTTGTTATAGTTTGATTGATAGTTGATGGCTCTATGAGCTTGGTTTAGCTGATTAGATTGAATTAAAATAGCAGGCGGTCAGTTGAAAAAACAGCAATTGTTGTTATTGTTCTTTGTAGAAAAGAGACCTCACAAGGTTGATTTTTTGCATTTTTATTCTTTCAAAAAATGCAAAAAAGCGACCTCATGAGGTCTCCTTTTGTAAAGAATAAAATAAATATCGCGACTTCATGAGGTCTCTTTCTGCAAAATTTAGAAAATAACATGGCGACCTCATGTGGTCACTTTTTGGCGACCTCATGAGGTCACTTACAAAAAGCAACCTATATTTTTTCTACCTAATGTTGAGGTCGCTTTTGAGTGAAAAGAGACCTTATGAGGTCTCTTTTTAGGTCTCTTTCAACAGTTTTTTTAGTAGTATCAAAGACCCGCTTACATTGTGGAATAATTTAAAAGAAAGATACGACCACCTGAAGATGGTCTACGACCACCTGAAGATGGTCATCCTTCCACATGCTCGTAATGAATGGACCTATTTAAGGTTCCAGGACTTTAAAAATGTAACTGAATATAATTCTGCGATGTTTAAAATTATATCGAAGTATGACTTATGCGCGTAAAGATCACAGATCACGACATGATAAAAAAAATACAATCTACTTTTCACTCCTCGAATATGGTCCTGCAGCAGCAGTACCGAGAAATGAATTTAAAAAAATATTCTGAATTAATTGGTCATCTTCTTGTTGCTGAACAATATAATGATCTTTTAATAAAAAAATAATAAAACTCGGCCTCCTTGTACTGCTCCATTCCCAGAAGTGAATGCTGCAAATTTTCACCCAATTTGGTGTGAAAGAAATCCTGACCCCAGTCGTGGTCGAGGTCGAGGTCGTGGTCGTGACAGGTATTTCAATCAGGGTAATCGTCTTGCAATAAACAATAACCCTCAGCACCAGCAGTGCAAAAAAGAGGGGTAAAGCTCCTGAAGCAGCGCCAAGGATGAACCCTGAAAGTAGATGTTATCGATGTGGAGGAAAGGGACACTGGGAGTGTGTCTGTCGTACGCCTAAGCATCTGGTAAAACTATATCAGGCGTCCCTTGAAAAGCCAGAAAATGATGTTGAAATAAACTTCCTCCTAGAAGATAACATTGAGCCTATGGACGTGGATGTTTCAGATTTCATTCCTGAAGAACAAATAAATCACCCTGTAGGTGACAATAATGATATAATTCAATTATGTTAATTTTCTGTTAAGTTTATATGAGTTATATATATTTTCTGCTAATGTACAGTGTGTTTGGTTTTGTGCCCATATTATCTCATTAAAAAAAAAAATAGTGCATGTTTGCTGCATTATGTTGATTTACATATTGACATGATTTCTAATCGCACTATTTTGTGCCTACTTTATTATAATACTAACATAATTTTACAAATTCATTCACACTATACTTATTTATTAAGAGTTTAATATAATAATCCATTTAACTTATTACATAAATGTAATAATAGTAAAAAATATGATTACAATTGTAATATACAATTTAAGAATATACGATATATATTTCAAGTCATCATCATTTTTATATATAATCGCATTGTTATATGTGAATCTGTGAATCATATAGTACTATTTGATCACTGTAGTATAAGTCTTGCATAACTATTATATAGTATTTTACTAATCTTATATACAAATAATATTTATATAATATGTTATGTGCTAGTTATATTATAATGTTCAATTTGTTTATATTTTGAAGAAAATATGAATACTCCTCAAGTCTTATTTGGATCAATAATCGATCATGACGATATCTGTGTAATTGATAGTGGGATAACACATGCATATTTAAAGATGAGAAATACTTTTTCTACTTACTCAGAAGAATAGCAAATGTTACAACAATTGCTAGTAATTCAAAATTGATCGAAGGCTCAAGAAGAGCTACTATATTTCTGCCTAAGGGGACAAAATTAATTATAGAAGATGCATTGTTCTCTTCTAAATCCCCAAGAAACTCATTAAATTTTAAAGATATTCGCATAAATGGATATCATGTTGAGACAATAAATGAAATGAATGCCGAATATCTTGGCATTACAAAGAATGTCTCAGGCCAAAAACAAATGTTGGAGAAATTACCAGCTTTGTCTTCCGGCTTATACTATGCCGAAATTAGTACAATTGAAGCACACTCGATCGTAAACTAGAAGTTTACTGATATAAATATATTTGTGCTCTGGCATGATCGAATAGGCCATCCTGGATCAATAATGATGAGACGAATCATTGAAAATTCAAAAGGACATCCGTTAAAGAACCTGAAGATTCTTACACCAGATGAATTTTCATGTGCTGCTTGTTATCAAGGCAAATTGATAACTAGGCCATCGCCACTGAAAGTTAGCGTCGAATACCCTCAGTTTCTAGAACATATACATGGGGATATATGCGGGCCCATTCACCTACCAAGTGGGATATTTAGATATTTTATGATCCTAATAGACGCATCTTCAAGATGGTCGCATGTGTGCCTCTTGTCATCTCGCAACCTGTCGTTTGCGAAATTATTAACACAAATAATATGATTAAGGGCGAAATTCTCAGATTATCCTATTAAGGCTATTCGCCTCGATAATGCTGGAGAATTTACATCCCAAACTTTTGATGATTATTGTATGTCAGTTGGGATAAAAGTTGAACATCATGTTGCTCATGTTCATACTCAAAATGGCCTTGCTAAGTCATTTATTAAGCGCCTACAATTGATAGCAAGACCACTGCTTATGAAAATAAAATTGCCTACTACTGTTTGGGGTCATGCTATTTTACATGCAACATCACTTGTTCGTCTCAGGCCAACTCATTATAATAAATACTCTCCGTTTCAATTGGTTTTGGGCTATGAGCCAAATATTTCCCATCTACGAATTTTTGGATGTGTTGTATATGTGCCAATTGCACCACCTCGGCGTACAAAGATGGCCCCCCAGAGAAGGTTAGGAATATATGTGGGGTTTGAGTCACCCTCTATAATTCGCTACCTTGAACCATTGACGGGAGATTTATTTACTGCTAGATTTGCAGATTGTAGATTTGATGAAATAAATTTTCCGCAATTAGGAGGAGAAAAATGTGACCTTAAAAGAGAAATTGCATGGAAAGTTTCATCATTATCTCATTTTGATCCACGTACCCCCATATGTGAAAGTGAGATCCGAAAGATCATTCACTTACAGAAATTAGCCAATCAAATGCCTGATGCATTTACTGATTTGAAAAAGATAACCAAGTCACATATCCCTGCAGCGAATGTGCCTGTACGAATTGAAGTTCCAAAAGAACCATCTTCTAATGTCATAGCTTCTGAATTCCAAGCACGCCTGAAGTATGGTAGGCCTTTGGGTTCAAAGGATAAAAATCCTAGAAAAAGAAGCGCGAAAAATGATAAAGATGATATTGTAAAAGGTTCTCCTGAAGAGACTCAAAATCTGATTAATCCTGATATTCCTGAAAAAATCAGTGAACTCGAGACTCAAATGAATGAAGAACTTTCAATAAGTTCTACTAATGATGAGGTAAATTTAGATCGATCGAAAATTACGGTGAAAAATATTTTTGCATATAATGTTGCACTAAATATCATGCAAGACAATGAGGACCTTGAACCTATATCTGTCGAAGAATGTCGACGAAGAAAAGATTGGCCAAAATGGTAAGAGGCGATTCAATTTGAATTGAATTCACTTGCTAAGCGGGAGGTTTTTGGACTTGTAGTCCAAACCCCAAATGGGGTAAAATCAGTTGGCTATAAATGGGTCTTCATACGTAAAAGAAATGAGAAAAATGAAATTGTAAGATACAAGACACGCCTTGTTGCTCAAGAATTTTCTCAAAGACCCAGTATTGACTATGAAGAAACATATTCACCTGTCATGGATGCAATAACGTTTCGATACCTCATCGGTCTAGCTGTACATGAAAATCTTGAAATCCATTTAATGGATGTGGTTACAACTTATCTTTATAGTTCACTTGATAACGATATTTATATGAAAATCCCAGAAGGATTAAAAATGCCTGAAGCATATAGTTCAAAGTCTCGGGAATTATATTCAATCAGATTACAAAGATCATTGTACGACCTAAAACAATCAGGGTGCATGCGGTATAATCTCCTAAGTGAGTACTTGAAAAACGAAGGATACATAAATGATGTTATTTGTCCTTGTATTTTCATTAAGAAAATGATGTCGGGGTTTGTTATATTCGCCGTTTATGTGGATGATATAAATCTCATCGGGACTCCAGAAGAGGTCCAAAAGGCAATCGAATATCTAAAGAAAGAATTCGAAATGAAAGATCTTGGAAAGACAAAACTTTGTCTTGGTCTGCAAATTGAACATTTAGCAGACGGAGTATTCATCCACCAAACTGCCTATACCCAGAAGGTATTGAAACGATTTTACATGGACAAAGCATATCCATTAAGTACTCCAATGGTTGTTCAATCACTTGAAGTGAGTAAAGATCCTTTCCGACCTCTGGAAGAGAGTGAAGAAATTCTTGGTCCTGAAGTACCATATCTCAGTGCTATTGGTGCACTTATGTACCTCGCTAATGCTACAAGGCCGGATATAGCATTTTCTGTTAATTTGCTAGCGAGGTATAGTTCTTCCCCTACGCGAAGACACTGGAACGGAGTTAAGCATATATTGAGGTACCTAAAAGGGACTATAGATATGGGTCTGTTTTATACTAACAAAGCTTGTCCAAATCTTATTGGTTATGAAGATGCAGGTTATTTATCTGACCCACATAAAACACGGTCCCAAACAGGCTATTTATTTATATATGGAGGTACTGCAATATCATGGCGATCGACAAAGTAGTCCATCGTTGCTACTTCTTCTAATCATGCTGAGATAATAGCAATCCATGAAGCAAGTAGAGAATGCATATGGCTGAGATCAGTAGTACATTCCATCAAAGAGAGATTTGGCCTGAAGCTTGATATCAAGGTACCTACAGACATATTTGAAGATAATGCAGCATGCATAGCTCAACTAAAAGGAGGCTTTATAAAGGGAGATAGAACGAAACACATTTCGCCAAAGTTATTCTTCACACACGACCTCCAGAAGAATGGTGATATTGATGTGCAACAGATCCGTTCCTGCGACAATCCAGCAGATTTGTTCACCAAGTCTTTACCAACTTCAACCTTTCAGAAGATGGTATAATGGATTGGGATGCGAAGATTGAGCCGGTTGAATCGGGGTCTTCATCGGGGGAGTAAGAATACACGTTGTACTCTTTTTTCCTTAACCAAGGTTTTTATCCCACTGGGTTTTTTTCCTGATAAGGTTTTTAATGAGGCAGCACTCAAATGCATATTCAATGAATTTTTCTTTACATGGACATTCAAGAAGGAGTGTTATGATATTAGTGGAGTCCATGTAGATTGGCATTTAGCCAACTACATTAGTGGACAAGTAAATTATTGATATAAAGTTAATTGTATTATTATCTTTCACGGCTATAAATAGCCATACCATCTTTGGAAGGATTTGCAGAAAACAAGAAATAAGAATAACTTCCATATTCTATCAAACTTTCTTTCTTTTGTAGTTCTTATTCTCTGCTCCTTTAACATATTTTTATAACAGCTCCCACTTTGGTCCTAATATATTTGTTCCTAATTCTATTTCTCATAGTGTGCCTACACCATCTAAACATTCTTATTTCGATTGTGCTTATCTTTTAGATGTGCAAATTCTTTATCGGATCAACACTCAGCCTAAACAACATATCTGGTCTAATAACCACTTTGTAAAACTTACCTTCAATCCTAATCACATATTTTTATCCCACAACACAATGAATGAGAGACCCCGCCATATCCGTACAACTTCGATACAATGTATAATATCGTCCTCAATTTCTCCATCTCCTTAAAGTATTAACGCTGCTTGAAACTTCTTCTCCTGAAAATATCTTGCATATCATTCCTCATCTTTGTATTTTTAATCATGTTAATAATAAGTGAAAATTATTAATAATTATACACGATGTATCGCACTGTCTATTTGCTAAACTTTACACTTTCTAACAAACATATACACTAATTTAGTGATTATAAATTTATGTACATAACTTATCGGTTCGATCTAGTTTCTTAATCAATTTATTTTGGTTAATCTAAATCAAATCAAATATCGTCAATTTTAAAACTTAAATCCAAACCAAAACCAAACCAGATTGTTTTAATCAATTTGGTTCGATTTGGGTTTTGGACTTTTGCTATTAGATTAGATTGAAGAATATCTGGGGGGCTTTATCGAACTTTACATATTGAATAGGGACCTGTCTATCAAAGTTATATATACTCCCCTCTTTTAGAACTAGCTAGGGTTTTATCATCTCTTCTTCATTGTTCTACTCTTTTCTCGCCGCCGGAAAGTTGTTTAACTTGTTATCCATACATATCAACAGCAATGGTAGGTTTTGAACTTGGCTCCGTTCCGTTCAATTCCGACGGATGGGGTCCACCGGATTCCTCCCTCTCCGTTACTAACCAAATCTCTAATGCCCCTTTTGCCCCTTTCTCCCGCTCCGACAAGATCGGCCGGATCGCTGACTGGACCCGGTCCATTTCAAACCGACCCGGATCCAACTCCAAGCAAAACCCTACTGATTCCGCTTTCGATTTTTCCGGTGACGACTCGTTTGCTACGCTGGCCGCTGATGAGGACTCGTCGTTCCGTCTCGTTGATACTGCTGCTAAGTCTCATCATCATGGGCAGCACCGTCCGAAGTTTAACCCTAGGTGGAGGTTTAATCCTCATCATAACCGTTCTCAGCTTCCCCAGCGTAGGGATGAGGAAGTCGAGGCGAAGAAGCGTGAGCAGGAGAAGGAAAGAGCTCGCAGGGATCGGTTGTACAATCTCAATCGTTCGGGAACCAATGCTGGGCAGAGAAGGGAATCTGCGGTGTTCAAGTCGTCTGTTGATATTCAGCCTGAATGGAATATGCTTGATCAGATCCCGTTTTCGACTTTCTCTAAGCTTGCGTTCTCCGTTCCTGAGCCTGAAGACTTGCTAATATGTGGTGGCCTTGAGTTCTACGACCGGTCTTATGATCGAATTACTCCGAAGAATGAACGGCGTCTTGAGAGGTTTAAGAACAGGAATTTCTTCAAGATTACTACTACTGATGATCCTGTTATTCGTCGGTTGGCTAATGAGGATAAAGCTACTGTTTTCGCGACAGATACGATTCTGTCTACCTTAATGTGTGCTCCTAGGTCTGTTTACTCATGGGATATTGTTGTTCATCGTGTTGGGAATAAGTTGTTTTTCGATAAGCGGGATGGGTCGCAACTGGATTTGCTTTCTGTTCACGAAACTTCGCAAGAACCATTGCCTGATGTGAAGGATGATATCAATTCAGCCTATTCATTGAGTGTTGAGGCTGCTTATATTAATCAGAATTTCTCGCAACAGGTGCTGATTAGAGATGGGAAAAAGTTGAGTTATGATGAGCCAAACCCGTTTGCGACTGAAGGGGAAGAGGTGGCATCAGTGGGTTACAGATACAGGAGGTGGAAGTTGGATGATGATACGTTTTTGGTGGCGCGATGTGAAGTGCAGAGTGTGGCTGAAGTGAACAATCAGAGATCATTCTTGACTCTGAATGCCTTGAATGAGTTTGATCCAAAGTACTCTGGGGTTGATTGGAGGCAGAAGCTGGAGACACAAAGGGGTGCTGTGTTAGCTACTGAGTTGAAGAACAATGCTAATAAGCTTGCGAAATGGACTGCACAAGCACTGTTAGCTAATGCTGATATGATGAAGTTGGGTTATGTATCAAGAGTTCATCCTAGGGATCATTTTAACCATGTAATATTAGCTGTTGTAGGATATAAGCCTAAGGACTTCGCTACACAAATTAATTTGAACACATCAAACATGTGGGGTATTGTGAAAAGTATTGTGGACTTGTGTATGAAGTTGAATGAAGGGAAATATGTGCTTGTTAAGGATCCAACCAAGCCACAGGTTCGAATTTATGAAGTCCCTCCAGATGCATTTGAGAATGACTATGTTGAGGAGCCTTTGCCCGAAGATGAACAGGTTCAGCCTCCCGCAGAGGACGCACAAGGCGCAGAGGCAAATGCGGCTGCAACTGAAGTAGAGGATAAGGAAGTTAGCACTGAAGCTGCATAAGGGTAATCTGATACTGCACTTGCATGATAATTCTTGCTCCTAATATTAGTCTCCCGCTGTTATAGTTTTAAGAATAATGGCTATATTGATTTCTTCCTTTGTAGTTTTAGAATGATTGTTTCTATTTGGTTAGGCCTATAATTCATTTACTTTCTTAATGATTTCACATTTGCAATTTCTAGTAAAGGGATTCTCATGGATAATGTTGTTTATTTTTAAGAGGGTGAGAAATCGATTATCCATATTCCGTACGTGTAGTTCGAAGTAGATTTTGTCTACCCTTTTATTATGTGTTGTAAGAACCATATGTTGTTCTAAGTAAGTAATCTGCTTGCGAAAGTAGATTTTTTTTCTTTTTTTCATGAATTTGTCAGGATGTGTGTATGAGAACAACTTTTCACTTATGACTTGATTGACTTCTAAGCCACATACTTGCGTATTTATTTGTTTAGTATCTGAGTATATTTTCATACTCATTTTCCTCCAGGAGTGTGTCTCTTAAAAGGAAGAACTAATCATTGAATTTGTAAATGAGATTATATAAGACCGGACGGAGAACCATGAGAAAATTGAAAGTTGAAATACCTTGGTGTCACTGTAGGGGTGGTTCTTTATTGTGGAGAACAGGACATTTCATGATAAAACTGGATGTTTCATCGGGGTAATGATCATACAAGACACTTTTTAAAGTAAGGCTATACAAGACTTCTTTTGAGAAAGATAATACAAGATTCTTGCTGTGCAATCAACTACATCACCCCCTAATTATGGAAAAAAAGTTCTTAGTTACAATATTTGACTGGAAATTACAATGTGAAACCTCAGTTACATAAGTGCTATGTTTGGGTCCGTATATCTCTTTTTCTTACATAAACAAGCTAATACTAGAGTTCTCGAATATTGTGGTCGTACTCGGTTCTCTAACATACTAGAAGTTTTGTAGTAAGCACTAGTCTTTATTTCGTATAACCTGTATGATTTTCATATCTCATGTTCTATTTTTTGCTAGATCTATCTAGACTCCTAGATAGTCTAAATTTTGTAAGACAACTCCTTTCCATGTGATTTCATGTCAAACTGTAACTCCTTTAATCATCACGTTTTGACATCTAAGAAACAGTGCATCTGGAAGCCTACTTAGGATTTGTGCTATCCATTTCAAGCAGCATTTTCTCATTTAGTCCTCCGTATGCGCTGCTTGAACCTTCTGGCAGATCTGAACATATCTTATCATAGATAATTTTGTATGACCACACATTCATCTTAAAATTCAAATCTCTGAAACATTCATCTTGTTGATATTTGGGATTTAGATTAAGTAACAATATATTTCTTCAAAGTATATTTTACAAGACACGTATATGCTACAAGATGGACTTGACACCTTTTCCCCTTAACAAATGGACTTGAGGCTTAGTTTTAGGGATTTTTAGCTATTTGTAGAGCATTGCGGCTGAATGGAGTTTATATAAGTTTGTATGAGCAGCGTTGTAGGCACAACAACTTTGTTGTGGGTCGTGTGTTGCTGGGGCAGCCTGCTGAATGTGTGAATGGGCATTGCCTGTGGGCTGATGCAGTGGACACTTGGCATTGTGGGCCGTAGGCTGTAGTTATAGTAGGTATGGCAGATAGTAGTAAATGCACATGTTAGAGCATGACGAGTCTAGGAGGTTGTCCTCTCACATTTGTCATGGGTTGCGACCGATGATTCATGGGACAATGTTAAATTCCATCCCATGACTAACCGGTCCAAAAAATAAAACACACCGCATGAGTATTATTATGCTGTGTGGTGTTTGGATCGTGCAGTACCTATAGAAGCTGGACTTAGCTCTTTGTATTACTTCATGGGTATGCAGTATATGGCTGCCAACTAGTAGAGTCAAGATTGTAAGCAGAAGAATGTACCACAACAGATGCGGAAAGAGCTGCTTAATGCAAAGAAGAATTAATTTCCCAAGCTAGTTTTGGCAGTTCCTTGATCTGCTTGTAGTAGCCCCTTCGAGAAGGTGTCTTGTGGATCATTTCATATGTGCATCCATGTGCTTGTTTCCATCTTCTTTTCCTTGGGTGCTCGTGGAACTTGATTTTGGAAGTGGTTGTTGCTTGAACTGAATAGCTGCAGACTCTTCGTAAGATCTGTACTGTACCTGTCGCCTTGTGGAAATTTGGGCTGGTTGTATCAAACCGCATGAGGTTCTCAGGGTTTTCGTTTCTGTACCATATTTGAACAATGAGTAATTGCATTCAATGGCTGTATGAGTGGTGGTTTAACATTATAATCTTCTCTTCGACTGAACCATTTTTAGAGGGTAGACTATTGTTTCTATAATGTGATTTGGGATTTCTACCGAGAGATTGTATAGAATGCCAATTTTATGTGATGTTGCACTTCTTTCTTTCAGCTTGAATATGCTGATTGTTTTAATTGTCATCCAGGTTGTCAGGGACTGAAGTGATACTTCTTGATCCTCATGTAGATCTTATCATCAACAGCTTTTTGAGGTGACTCTGCACTTTTGTCTGTCCGATTAGATTAGAAACGGGAAGGCATCTTGTCGAGAGATTTTTACCATCTTATCAAACTTGTTCGGCTTCGTTTCTCTCCTGTTGTGGTTTTGATGATTATGGACCGTTCGTCAAGGTTAATTTTGTAATAGGATTCCCTTTTACTTTAATGTTTTGAGGAAACACCTTTTGATTATATATTTGATACTGAGATGTAATAGATTATTGTTGCATCTGCAATTAGTTAATTATGCAGCTCTCGGAGTATGGTTTAGGTAATCGAGTTAAAAATCTTGGTTACATGTATTCTATCTGCATTTTGTGTCAGGGCTTGTGTTTATGCAAAATAGATGGGAGTCAAAAATAATGTCTTTAAAGAAAATTTTCACCAGAATATTGTATAAACCTTTAGGAGTCGTTTAGCAGCCGATTCGGTGGTGAATTATGCAAGTACTAGATTTTGTCCAAGTTATGTAACCATTATATTAATACTAAAGTAATATCATGTTTGGTTGCTAGGTAGCAGGTAGGAGTTCAGTAGTTCAAGTATAACATTAATATAATTGTTTGGTTGAGAAAAATGAGTTTGAAAGACCATATGAAGTCTTTAATTAAAAAAAGGGGATAAGTAGGTCTCACAATATTATTAAATTAAAAAAGATAAATTCGCTTAAACAATTGGGGCAGTTCATTAGTTGTCTCAATAACTATCAAAGTTATCGATAACTTTGATAGTTGTTTAGACAACCTCTTTAGTTGTTGAAGTGAAAATGTTCAAAGAAAAACTTAAAAGAATTTTGTCCCTTTTACCTAATTTTTAAAACTCGAAGGACTCTCACTTAGGGTGCGTTTGGTATGATGGAAAATGTTTTTCAATTTTCTCATGTTTGGTTGGCTTAAAAGTTTTGAAAAATGTTTTCCAAATCAACTCATTTTCCTTAAATCTAGAGAAAATGACTTTCCTTTAAAAAGTAAGGAAAACATTTTTCAAAATTCTCTTTTAACCTCACTATTGAGTTGAAATATTCATACAATTCTCAAAATCACTCATCCCTACTCCGACCCTCAATCTCTCACCCCACCCCTTACCATCCCCATTAAAAAAAATATTTTAAATTTTTTTCTTACCTCACCCTCTGCCCAAAACCCTACTCCCTTTCCCTTTCGAATTTTTTTTAATTTTTTATAAAAAAAAATCAAACTTTTTTCTTACCTCCCCTACCAGACCACCCTACCAACCTCCCCCCTTCAAAAAAATTAAATTTTTTAAATTTATTTTTTAAATTTTTTTAGTTTTTTCCTTACCCCACCCTCACTCCCCTACCCAGACCCTAACCCCCTACCACCTTCATTCAAAAAAAATATTTCAATTTTTAGTTTCTTACCCAACTCATACTCCCCTACCCTACCCCCACCCCATACTATCCCCCAACCCTCCTCCCCTCTAAAAAAATATTTTTTTTATAAAAAATAAATTAAAATTATTTTCTTACCCACCCTTACTATTTATTTTGACAACCCCAACCCCCTCTCCAAAAAAAAAAAATTAATATTTTTAATTTATTTTTTTAAAAAAAATGAATTTTTTTTTCTTATACCACTCTTTTTATCATATTCGTCCTCATTGTTTTTGTTAAATATATGCAAATACTTTTAGAAAACATATACTTATCCAATTTGTATAACGAACACACAAATATAAGTAAGAAACAACTTATTTTTCTAGAAAATATTTCTCCTCCTTCATATCGAACACACCCTAAGAAAATATTTTTTGAGATCAAAAATTATTTTTCTAAAATGTATTTTTACGCTTTAGCTAAACATTAAAATGTATTTTTTGAAATATTTTTTCATTCACCAACCAAACACTACAAAATATTTTTCAAATTTTTTTTTTCATCCACCAACCAAACATAGGAAAACAAATAAGAAATCAACTTGTTTTCCAAGAATACATTTTCCTTCATACTAAACACACCCTTAATTGAGAAACTTATTTGTCTCTTTTAATTCAAAGTCCCTATTTGGTTAGTAATTTAGAAATCTTGAGAAACAACCTCTGTAGACTGTATTTCACCTTTGAGTTAGTGATATGGATCGTGTATATTTACCATTTCAGGACTCTACTATGTGGGAATATGGTTGTTGGTTACTCCCTCCCTTTCTTTATATTTGTTCCTTTTGTTTTTCGTGATTTAATTTGACCAAGACGACTCAAGTAAGAACAGTATAAATTTCATAAGAATTTCTGATATTCATATAAATTGATCATCAGTTTTCTCATGAACTTCACTCCAGAGTACATCTGCTAATGAAATTCACTGCTAATGAGCTTACATACTTACATTATGCGGTGTTATAATATGGGTAAGTTGATTCTTATGAAGGATTGTACCCTATTTGATAGTTCAAAGAGACAGGATAATTGTCCTACCACATGCTATCATTTATAATCAGAGATAGCCTACAAGTTCCAATATAGATTACGTCTGGATATTGTAACCTGGGATGATGCACTTGTTATGATAATGCTATATCAGGAGACACATAATCCTGGTTATCTAGAAGAACCCTACAATAAAAGAAGACCAACATTTATCGACCTGATTCCTACTTAAACCAGTTTAGGAATAACTCAAAAAACTTAAAGAGGTTACTAGTCGGACCTTGTGCAAGCATGCGAAAAAAATACACACCAAGAGTTTCAATCGATCTACAGATTAACATGAAATAATGTCATCAAATACAAAAAGAAAAGTAAGGCACCAAGTGCCTACAGGAATTTAAATGCAAAACACACTGAAGTACGCGCCTTATTGAAGAATGGCGTATAAGGGAAAAAAAAAAAAAAAAGTAGATGTAATGCAACAAAGAAAAGTTGCAAATGTTAATCGGCAACACACAATAATTATATGGATGAACTTACTGAAAACTACAATTAGTGAAATCCATGAAGTAAAATCCTTTCTTTATCAAGTTAAAAACCCCATTTTATTATTATTATTTTTGCTAGTTAAAACCCCCAATTTAAATCTCTAATTTCAAATATAAAAATACTATTTTAAGTTTCTAATTTAATTGGTGACTCATTATTTCATCTACTAAATTTCTATTTTTATTTTTTTTTGGACAACCATGGTGTTAGGGACAACTTTTGCGCACCTCGACTAAATCCACTGGATACCTGCCACCTCCCACCAACAACAGATACAAGGTAACTATGTCCATCAAGGCTAGGATATACGGGAAGAATCACCTAGTATTTTTTTATCTCTGCTGGGATTTCGCTAAATTTCTAATTTCATTCATAACATATAGATATAGAAAAAGAAAATAAAAATCTAATTCGTATGTACTAAAATGCCTTTAGCAACTGATATATCGTTTTGGGAACTATATTTATTCTTTGGTATTGTACTCTTTAAAATAGACTTCATGAGCATTAAGATGCAAGCTTTAGAGTCTTGGTTCTATAATAAAGCACCACCTAAGTGAGGCGAAGCACCAAATCTGCACAAAACATATTTCCTAGGTTTAAGCGTCCTTCAAATAAGTCTCTATCAATGCAGCGTAAGGAAACTCTGTATACCAAAATTTGATAGCTCATTAGCGTTTCGCTTATTCTTCCATAATAGTAGTCGTAGTATTTTCCTGGTAGTTTCTTATTATTTCATTGCTGTTACTATTGATGCTTCTTGCACTTTGACTATTGAATTATCTTCTTAGTATGCTTTGTCAGGCTTTCTTTAGCATTTTTGTCTTGACTTCTTCATTTCTGTTATTTTCTTCCGAACTGTTCTTAAAATATTAATTAAAGTTTGAATTCTTTACAACAACAACATACCCAGTGTATTTCCACATAGTGGTGTCTGGGAAGGGTAGAGTGTGTGCAGATCATACCTCTACCTCAGGTGAAGTAGAGATGTTGTTTCCGATAGACCCCCGGCTTAGGACTGATAACAGTATACCAAACATAAAACATAAATGCATATAAACTAGTACAGTAAGCAAAATACAGTAAGCAAAATAAACTAACACCTCTAGCCACAGGATAGTACTACAACTACAAGATAATATTAAAAACTATCTAACCGAAATCATAGACAACAAACAATACCATAAACAAGAAACTTCAAACCCAAAAGAACGCTCCCCTAATAATAGCGACGCACTCTCACCCCCTAACCCTCTACCCTAATCCGCGTCCTCCGCATCTTCCTATCAAGGGTCATGTTTTCTGTAAACTGTAACTGCTCCATATCATGCCTAATCACCTTCCTTCAATATTTCTTCGGCCTACCTTTACCCCACCTAAAACCATCCATAGCCAAGGTCTCACAACTCCGTACTGGCGCATCAGAACCCCTCCTCATCACGTGTCTGAACCAACATAATCTCACTTCTCGCATCTTGTCCTCCACCGAAGCAACTCCCACCTTCTTCCGAATAATCTCATTCCTCACCTTATCGTTCTTGGTATGGCCACACATCCATCGCAACATCCTTATCTCCGCTGCCTTCAACTTTTGGATGTGAGAGTTCTTAATTGGCCAACATTTCGCTCCATACAACATAGCCGGACAAACTGCCACTCTGTAGAACTTACTTTTAAGCTTTGGGGGCACCTTCTTATCACATAAAACTCCCGAAGCGAGCCTCCATGTCAATCACCCTGCCCCAATACGATGCGTGACATCCTCGCCAATCTCACCATTGCCCTGAATCATAGACCCAGATACTTGAAATTCTCCCTCTTCTGAATAGCCTGAGAGTCTAGCTTCACCACCTCGCCAGCCTCCTGCGACCCATCAATAAACTTAAACTCCAAGTACTTCGTCTTGGTCCTGCTCAACCGAAATCCTTTAGCCTCAAACCTCTGTCTCCAAATCTCCAACTTATCATAAACTCCTCCTCGATTCTCGTCAATCAGTACCACATCATCCACAAATAGCATACACCAAGGCACCTCCCCTTGAATATGTCGCATCAAAACATCTATCACCAAGGCAAATAAAAACGGGCTAAGAGTCGATCCCTGGTGTAACCCTATCAAAACTGGAAAGTGCTCCGAATCTCCACCTATCGTCCTCACACGCGTTTTTGCACCATCATACATGTTCTGAATAAAAATAAAATTGAGCAAATAAAAATAAATAGAGTAGTAATTAGTAATTTAGATGTCTGAATAGCTGTTACATGTTTATTATGAGGAAATCCAAATATCTAATATAATTTTACATACTTTGTATTATTGAAACACATATAGTAATTTCTTGTAATGATGAAATAATATAGGTAGTAATAGCTACTTAGCTAGTATAAATGTGTATACCACTAGCCCAACCTACGAATTAATTATTCTTTAATGATTTTTCCAATCTGTATTGCTGAATGCTGATTTTACATTTTCTCTTGACGAGGGAATTATAGAGTAGGAAATTAAATTAGCCACCATGAGCTACTAAAATTTTTCAATTATTAGATATTTAATCGATAGGTATGTCCATAATTAGAGGGGAATAGAACTATTACAACTAGGATTGTTTATTTCTTCATTTAGTTTAACATGTTATATTTGTGACTCCATTGAATCAGCTGCAAACTGTAATACTCCCTCCGTTTCGGAATAAATGAATTGTTGAATTTTGACACATAGATTAAGGAAAAAGCACTAAAGACATAAATTTTCATTTTTACCCAAAAAAAGAAAAAACTGACCTTGGTAATGTCTTTTCAAAAGTTAATTGATTGTCAAATCATAAGGGTAAATTTAAAAAAAAATTCAACGATTCACTTATTTTGAAACACTAATAAATACCCCAACAATTCATTTATTCTGAAACGAAGGGAGTATTTAATAAGACATAGTATTAATTTTGTATTTAAACTTAAAATTTCATCAAGTGTAAAAATTCCTAAAATATATTCCACAAATAAACTCAAGTAAAGCTTACTTTTTTGAACCCAAGTAAAGCTTACTTTTTTGAACCCTCATATATATATTCCGATATATACTACTCCCTCCGTTTAAAAAAGAATGACCAACTTTGACTTGACACAAAGTTTAAGAAAATAAAGATAATTTTTGAATCTTGTGGCCTTAAATTAAAGTTGTGTAAAATGTACCAAAATGTTCTTTAATCTTTGGTCCTAAACATGTCATGTGGAAAGTTGAAATTAAAGTATTACCAAAAAAAGAAAAGGGACCATTCTTTTTTAAACGAACTAAAAAAGAAAGTAGATCATTATTTTTGGAACAGAGGGAGTAGTTTAGTCGCATGTGCCTCGCAAGTGTAATATTTGATTATTTAAAATTAAACGATTTTATCTATTGCAAAGAATTTTAATTAAGTGCGAAAAAGCTCAAATCACCTCTCAAAGATCATTCACACTTTAATATAATAACAAAAACATAACATATATTTTATTGTATGCACAAACATATTTTACCACCAAAAATTTCAAGTGGTTAATGGATCGTCACTTTTGCGAATGTTATGCAGTACCTTTTTTTTCTTGCTGCTAGAGGCTAAGAGAGACGCATCGATCTAAACCATATTTGTAGTACGATCATTTTTTCTATATTTAAAATATTTTCTTATTTTTAAAGTTAAATCTCTAGAAAATATTAATTACTTACTTAAAACTTTTAAATATTTGGAACTTCTTATATTTTCTTATTCTAACATTTTCATATTTATTTCTATATTTTTCGAATTTTCTTAAAGTTGGTTAGAATTCTTAAACTATTGAAAAAATGTCTTAGTTGTCATTATTTTTTATGACCTCGAATAAAAAAAGGTTTAATATAAATATTAATTAATTTCAACACTTAAATATTAAAAAAATAGTGAAAAAATGATTTTGTCTAAAATAGAGACTCTTAGATATAAATTATAGATTATAGATATAGATATAAATATAGATTATATCAATGCTAAATTTATTTTTCATGTGACTAGTTCAGGTGTACGCGTCTTGCGCGTGTACCTCAATTTAATGAGTGAAAACATTACACTAAATATGATATTTGTTTAAATAATAAAGATGAATATAATAATTAAATTTAATATATTTTGAGTATGTAAAGATGGAGAATTTATTTATAAAACCTAACATTTACCAAAAATATTTTTAAAAGTCGATCGACATTCATCTACCATCTGTAAATTGCAACAAAATAATATAATGATAGAGACATCAAAATAATATAATTAAATCTAATTTTTACATACAATTTTTTTTCAATGTCACCCAACACGCATCCACCACTGTAAATAATAACAAAATGATACGATAATAGAGATATCAAAATAATACAACTTAACCTAACCTTTACATAAAAAAAATTCTCAAAGTCGATCAACATTTATCTATCACCTGTAAAGTGCAATAAAATAATACGATAAAAGTAATATCAAAACAATACAATTAAACTTAAATTTTACACACAAAAAATTTTCAAAGCCGACCGAGATTCATCTACGAACTGTAAACCACCACAAAATAACAAACTAATAGAGATATTACGATAGTACAATTAAACCTAACATTTACCTAAAAATTTCAAAGCTGGCCGACATTCATCTAATATTTGTAAATTAAGATAAAACAATAAGATAATAAAGATATCAAAGCAATACAATTAAACTTAACCTTTACACAAGAAATTCTTCAAAGTCAACCGACATTCATCCACGACCTGTAAACTAAAAATAATATAACAGTGATCACAAAGCTTCGATTTTGATCCAACTAATTCTTGTTTGAGTGAAAATTTTGACCCTAAAGAGTGATTTAGAATGAAAACAAAAACGATATATATATACACACATGTTGAATTCTATTACGCTGACAAAAACAGTGAAGAAGTTGAGGGTTAGAAAATCAAACATTCACCAATCTAGACATGCAATCGAATCAAGTTAGACGACCATCAATCATATTCTCCCAATAGGCAAATCGGTTTGTACTCTAGTTTAACGTACATCTCAATATTTCAATATTTATAGAAGTATTTCCTTAATAGAGTCCTATTTTAGGAGTATTTTTCTAATTGAACAGTAGAAAGAAAATATTAATTAATTAATTCTCCTACCATATATTTTAAGAGTCTCATATATTTTAGGAAATATAGTAAAAAAGAAAATATTAATTATTTTTTCTACCATATATTTTAGGAGTCCCATATATTTTAGGAAGTCTAGTTAATATAATAAAAGATAACTAAATAATAAATTTAAAAAAATAGTGAGAAGACAATTTTGTCTAAAGTGAGTTTTTTAATGAAGGGCAAAAAGTTCAAATCACTTTTCTAAGGGTCTTCACATGTTTAATATATTATAGATTATAGATATAGATATATATTAGGACTCCTTTTTTTGATATTTTTTTCTATATATTTTAGGAATCATATATTTATTTTTTTCATATATTTTATTTTAGTTTTAGAAGTCCTTAATCTAATAAAATAATGATTATTTTTAATACGGAATTATGATTATCTAAATTTTCATCCTTTGTCAAAGTGACAATCTTAATAATTTGATACGTGTTTCTAAGCTACTTTTAGACTGTAAATATATACTCTTATGAAGTGTTTATATCAAATTATATAAATTTATAATCGGTAAGTGATTTTAAACTAGGGATTTAAACTTGCATGTTAATCAATCATGGTTAAAAATCAACCAAAAAGAAAAAGAAAAGAAGTAAACTTTTAAAAGTTTATGTGAGGTGTGGGACACAATTGTCTTTGTTAGGGAGAGACTTTTGACATAAATCCTTACCTCAATTTTAAATTTCTTAATATTAAAAGTCTTTACCATTGTTCAAAGAAGGTAAAAAGTGAAACAATTCTTTAGAACTTATATTTTTGATATATAGTACACATGTTTCTTTTAATAATTGAAACTAAACACAGTGTAATAAATATATGAACAATTTGAATCCTAATGATAAATAACTTCATCGCATAGCATATATGTCGCAGAATATGAAATTTATTATGTCCTAAATTTTAGGTACATAATTCAAATAAGGAAAGGTTTAAAAATCTTAATAATTTTAAGTTTTAAACAATTTAAAATAATAGTGAAAAAATAATTTTGTGTCTTAATGAAGGCAAAAAGTTCAAACAATATTTTTGAGGCGCTTCACACTTTTAATATATATATATATATATATATATATATATATATATATATATATATATATATATATATATATATATATATATATATATATATATATATATATAAGGAAGTCTTGATGAAAAAATTATATCTAGTTTTCCTAGAAAAAAGACAGAGAGAAGAATTAGAAAAATTAGAAAAAATGTCAAAGAATTCTAAAAATAAAAATATAGAAGAAACTTCTACCTCTAAAACCAAGATAGAAGACTTTACAGAAATAAAAGAAAATGAATGAACTAGACGAACTAGACGAGGATAAAAAATTGTTCCTATAAAACATGTTTTTGCTTATGACAAACTTGAAACTGATTTGTTCTTAGGAAATGATTTTATACAACAGTTTCAAAATTATAAGCAAACAATATACATGGTTAGTTTTAAAACCCCATGTAAGCTATTTTAGAGATGAATATGCTAAAGAAGATCAAACGCACGACTCTCTAGGAAGAAGGATTTCCTTCCTTAATCAAAGACTTAGCCAATTTTGTATGTTACATAACATGCAAAGGAAAGCTAATAGAATTGGTACTCAGATTTATTGTGAAGATACAGAAGCAGCATCTTAATGGGGATGTCATGAAAGAAATCCTTCAAAAAAAAAATAATATATATATATATATATATGCTTCATGTCCGGCCATTGATATAAAGTCTATAAAAGAAAATAATTTATTGAAAACAATGGTTGACTTTAAAAACTAAAGATAGTCACATAAATAAAAATTTATTTTTCAACGTCACATAACGGATAATAATAACAAAAACAATTGTATACTAATAGATTATAAACTACAACAAAACAATGTGATTAGACCCAATTTTTAAATAAAAATCGCTCAAAGTCCGAACATTCATCTACCGCCTTGTAAAATACGATAAAAAAATATGATGATTGAACTTTGACTTATATACTACATCCCAATTTTGAACTACTACTTAGAATGAAAAAACATGTTTCCAAGTTGCAAAGTATCATCTATTAGAGAAAGGTAGTTCTTTGAATTAATAAAAGAAATAAAAATTACCTCTAAAAATACTTCTTGATCATATTTTGTATGTGCGATACCCATTAAAATTTGTACCAAAAAAACAATAACAAACAAAGTTTGTTAACAAATATAATGATGATATGTTAGATTTCATGATTTATTCAATATTAAAATAATTGTATATAATTAAAAATTTAAAAGTGATTTCATATAATGAAAAAGGCTAGAAAATTCTAGTGATGAATGCAAGATGAAAGCTTTAATTAATCATCAATCATCAAATTCAAAGCAAAATAATACGAAAACATAGAAATAGAAGAATCACATATTTTTTCAAGTAAAATTTGATTAAAATACAACTTAAAGAATTATAGACATTCTTTATTTATATAAGGTAAAATTCTATATGATTTAGAGGTTTTTATTTAAGTTATAATTCTACTTAATTTCGAAGTGTTAAGTATTACAATTTCTTACCTGAATCAAATATTTTTTTCCTTTTTATGCATAGATATTTTAAAAAAAAAAGTATATTTTGATTAGTAATTTTTTTACCTTAAAAGTTGCATGTATATTTTTTTTTTCAATAACTATAAATTTGAATTCTTAATTTAGTTTCCTCTTCCATCGTTTTCTTTTATTAAGTTGCGGAGGACTCCAAAAAAAAATAAAAAATTACATGTTACATTTAATTCCTTTTAGTTGTGAGATTCCTCCTTTTTTTTTCTCCTTTTCTATGTCTTCAGTATTTAAAGAGAAAATGGTTTATTACCCCCCAATCTTTACCTCAAATTTCAACTATACACTCAACCTTTAAAGGTGACCTATTACCCCCCTGAACTATTTTAAAGTGAAATTATTATCTCCCTGAACTATTTTAAAGTGGAATTATTAAACCCCCAAAAACTGGCAATCAGTCATTGCAAATGTGGTGTGATGCACGCACCGCCACATCATGCCACGTCATTGTCACGTCATTTTTTATTTTTTTACTCTAAAAAAATTAATAATTTAACTTTATTATTCCTTTTTTCTTCCCCATTTTCCATTTTAATTATTATTTTTCTTTCTTCTTCTTCTTCTTCAATGGCTTCCAAGAACCATCAATGGCATTTATTATTTTTTCTTTCTTCTTCTTCAATTCTTCTCCTTCAATTCTTCTTCTTCATTTCTTCTTCTTCAATTCTTCTTCTTCTTCAATGGCACCCAAGAACCCATCAATGACAATTATTATTTTTCTTTCTTCTTCTTATTCAATTCTTCTTCTTCTTCAATGACATCCAAGAACCCATCAATGACATTTCTTCTTCAATAGCATCCAAGAACTCATCAATGACATTCAAGATTAATTTATCATCTTCCTCATCTCCTCATTCAAGAATTCAAGTTCTTAAATTTTTTCAAGTTAATTCGGGTTCAATGACATTTCTTCTTCAAGAACTAATCAATGACAGTCAAGATTAATTTATCATCTTCCTCATCTCCTCGTTCAAGAATTCAAGTTCTTAATTTTTTTCAAGTTTTTTGAATCGAAGTTCTTAGTTCAAGTGAGAACTCATTAATGACATTTCTTCTTCTTCTTCAATGGCATCTAAGAACTCAAATTACGTGAGAATGTTGAATCAAAAAAGTCGAATGCCATTAATTTCGTGAAGCTGAATTGAATGTTGAATTAAATTACGTGAAATTCATCAAAAAAAAAAGTCGACAAAATTTTGAATTTTCCAGCGTCGTCACTGTTCATCGGCATCTCACCATTGAAGCTGCACCATTGAAGGCATTGAAGAAGAAGAATAGAAGAAGAAGAAAAAGAAGAAAAAGAAGAATAGAAGAAGAAGGGCAATATTTATTAACAAAAAATAATTATTATTAAAAATAATGATGTGGCAATAAAAAAATAATGATTTTAAAGTGAAAAAAGTCAACTGATGCGCCTAGGGGCGCGTGTAGTTACGTCCAGTGACACATCAGCAACTGGGGGGGAGGTTAATAAATCCGATAAAAATAAGTTCAGGGGGTAATAAGTCACATTAAAAGGTTGAGTGTGTAGCTGGGATTTCGACTAAAGGTTGGGGGGGGGTAACAGACCATTTTCTCGTATTTAAATAATTATTTAATGTTAATTATTTGAAAAAAATAGTAAATGACGATTTTATCTATTATGAAGTGTTTTAATGAAGGGCAAAAAGTTCAAATCACTTTTCTAAGGGGCTTCACACTTTTCATATATTATAGATATAGATTATAGATTATAGATTATGTACTAGATATAAAGTGCCCGTGCTAGCACGGGCCCAATATAAATTATTTTTTTACTCAATTTATGTGACAGAAATAAAATTTAGATAATTAATCATATTTTCAATATATTTTTAGATATTTTAAGCTGTTAACTACTGTAATTTTGAATACTTTTTTATGTAATTTTTAAATAATATATGTTATACTTCTTGTCAAACTTTTGTAGCATGGATAGTCAATTATATTTTTAAAATAATTAAAATTTTAAATTATCGTGATTTATAATAATTTTTCTTCTATTCTACTAATTGAAAGTGACATAGTAAAATTATTATAAAAATACCTATCAAAAAAATGTAAGCGGGTCCACATAAGACACCAAGTTATTTTAAAAGACAGAGTTAATTTATCATTTTATATTTATTTTATTTTATTAGTATTATTAATTTTTTAATACTTAGATGACTTATAATTATTAATTATGGGTGATATATTAAAATAACGATTGAAGAAGCTGAAGCAGTCATGCCATTAATATCTATTTTACTTTATTTATTAAATATTATTATTTTTAATACACAAATAACTTATAATAATTAATTAGGGGTGATATAGTTAAATTACGGTTAAAGCAGCTGAAGTAGACATGTTGACCATGAATAGCTTGCTTTAGCTACTTCATTGTCACTTATTATATAGGAGAATTATTTTTTTAAAAATACTTGTGAAAAAACTTTAAGAGGGTCTCATATAAATCGTTAAGTTAATTTTAAACATCAAAAGTTAATTTTCATTTTATGTCTATTTTATATTTTTTTTATTAAATATTATTAATTTTTTTATACTCAGATGACTTGTAATAATTAATTAAAGGTAACATGATAAAATTACGATTAAAGCAGCTGAAGCAGACATGTCATAAATGTCTATTTTTTAATTAAATATTATTAATTTTTTAATATGTAAATGACTTATAATATTTAACTAGGGATATAATAATTAATTAGGGGTGATATAGTAAAATTATGGTTGAAGCAGCTGAAGTGGACATGTCATAAATGTCTATTTTATTTTTTATTAGATATTATTAATTTTTTAATACATAAATGACTTGTAATAATTAATTAGGGATGATATAATAAAATCACAGTTGAAACAACTGAAATAGGCATGAGGTCAAATTAGAGATGATATAATAAAATTACGATTGAAGTAGCTGAAACAGACATGTTATAAATGCCTACTTTAATATTTTATTAAATACTATTAATTTTCTAATACATAAATGACTTATAATAATTAATTAGGGGTGATAAAATAAAATTACAATTGAAGCAGCTGAAGCAGACGTATTGACCTCGTGCCTATTTCAGCTGCTTATTCCCTCTTATTATATTTTAATACATAAATAATTTATAATAATTAATTATGAATGATATAATAAAATCACAATTAAAACAATGGAAGCAGATTTATCGACTTCGTGCCTGCTTAGCTTCTTATTCCCTCTTATTATATAAGAGAATATATTCACAAGTTTATAGAGTGCAACAAGTTACATGTTTATGATGGATAAAGATAATTTTGTCCATTAATGGCCAGCAAGACGAATACTACTACTGTGAGATTTTCTCTAACAATCTCTGTCTTCCTTTTTCTCTTCATCGGAGCAATCTTCTACACACGCTTTCTCCATTCTTCCTTCGACATTAATGTAAGTTCATTTTTCTTGATTTTCGATATTCAAATTCATGGTTTATTGATACAACACTAATGTAATTACGCATTTTCATAATTTTGTGTGGCAAAGATGTTTTTAAAATTTGTTGAATAATACTTTTGTTATGTTGAGATGATCTAAATTAGTACATGACTATTTATCAACATTTTAAACTGTAGTTTTTAAATTAAATTGACATGATAAAAGTTGTAACTTATAATAGTATTTCTCTTGTAGATGTTGAAAATTTAGATTTTTGTAAAAGATATAGCTGATCTAATCTAATTGTGCATTAAAATTTCTAGTTAAATAAACTCTTAAAAAGCAAAACATGATGATTATTTTGGAGCGTGGTGTACGAGACAATGAAATAACAACTACTTTGTGATGAGTACGCTAAGTTTTTGTTGTAGAGGTGGCAAATGATTTGGTTTGATTGAATTTAGGTGAGTCGGAATGAATTGAGTTATAAATGGACAGATCAATAATTACTTGGATTGAAATGAGCTAAAATAGGAATCAAAACAACATTCGTCCAATTCTTACCAAGTTTTAATTACTTTTATAACTTTGTATTACTAGATTTCTTTTTATAGTTATATATAACATATCAAATAAAGAAAATATCTTTTAAGAATATTTTGACAAAATTTCTCATGGACCGAATCATTTCAATTCGTGACCGGACGTAAAACATAAAAAAGTGATGAAATAATTTAAGAACATGTGATTTTAAGCATGTCATAATATTATTATGACTATAAAGCATTTGAAATTTAGGGATCTTTTGGTACAAAATTAAGGTTATCCAAGAGTTACAATCAATGAAGAGATAATTTTAGCTTGTATATTTAACAGAATTAATTGAGGTGTGTGCAAATTGACTCGAACACCACATTTATTTTTTTAAAAAGAAAGAAGTTGGAGCTGGTCTTTAACTTAACCAAACCAGCTGATCTCAGGCATAGGTGGACATTTTAGTGGGAATTTGTAGTCCCTTGGTTGGTAAGGCAGGATACCCTAGACTACCAAATTGGCCAAGTAAGTTAGTATATTCTCTCTCAATGCCACCTCAAGAGGCAAGCAAGCTGTTGATGACCATCAAAGCTTATGATTAGTGAAACAGATAAGCAAGAGAGAGGGTTGCGCAATTGGTAAGCACCTCTATGATGAACCATCAGCATAATTTGTGGTTGGATTATGACCCCTCCAATCCTAATATCAAAATCCGAAAAGGCTTATAACCTATTATAATTATTGCAATCGAATAACATAAAGATTATGGTCATTTTGATATTTGGGCTTAATGCATAAATAATCTCTTAAACTTGTCAGGATATTTTATTTGGATAATTGAATTAAGTCATGTTTCAATTGAACACCTCAACTCCTAGTAAAGTGTTCCAATTGGACATTTTTTTATTTAAATTTGATTTTTTTTTAACATGTTCTCCTTCATATATTAGATAGTTAAGTTAACCACATAAAAAATATCATTTCCTTTAGTTATACGCATTCACCTCAATAAGTCGTAGACTCATATATTTTCTACCTGAAGTTGATGCGTATTATTAAAGGAGATAACATATTAACTTATCTATTTAATATATGAATGAAATTTGAAAACACACATAAAAGTTTATTTAATATTTGAATAAAAAATGTCTAATTGAAACGATTTATTAAGAATTGAAGTGTTCAAATCAAGCAAGATTTAATTTGAGTGTGTAAATGAAATATGTTGATATTTAACTGGCTGACCAGCATGTACTAAGCCTTATATTTGGGGTCCTTCAATTCATACGTGATTGTTAAATTCTATGGTTTCCTTTGTTCTTTGTTACTATTTTTTCCCCTTTAAAGAGATATGGAGGTGAGTAATCCTTGCAAGGCATAGTGGTGGTCGTTTGGTTGGAGAGATTACAAAAAATAATCTCACGTGAAACAATATCACAAGATGGGGATAAAATAGTAAGGCAATCTTTAGTTCAAAGCAAATTTTCCTTAGGGTGTCAAGTCATTGTATTTTTCTGTAATGATGCTAGAGCAGAACAGGAACAAATTAGTTGGACTAATTACATTACATGCTACATTTGGAAACTGCTATAATAGCAAAAACTCATGATTATGTGCCAATGTGAAACTTAACAACACCTGTTCTTGATCATTCTTGTGATTATAGGACGTTGTTTGTTGTATAAAGTACCTGTGATCATGTATGTTGTGTCCATGACACCATATGTCGATACTGTTCAATATTCATATCTTTTCCTTGTTGAATTTAGGTTTATGTGGTTTATTCTTCTGAATTGACAGCCATTCTCATTGATACAACCGTAGCCAACTCAAAACAGCCCCAAAAAAAGCTGGAAATCCAACTGAATTGTACACTTGGGAACCTCACACAGACTTGTCTTGCTTCTTACTACCCGTCAAAGTTCACTTATCAAAATCGATCTCTTTATCAACTCTTCTGCCCACATGTCTGGATTACTTTCGCTGGATCTACGATGATCTACGGCCTTGGAGAGAAACAGGAATCACCGACGAAATGCTGATGCGAGCCACAAGTAATGCAGAATTTTGGTTGGTGATAGTGAATGGGAGAGCATATGTTGAAACCTATAGGAAGTCATTTCAAAGCCGAAACACATTTACATTATGGGGCATTTTACAAATGTTAAGGAGGTACCTCGGTAAAGTCCCCGATTTGGACATGATATTCACCTGTGGTGACCCAACAGTTGTTCAGACCGAATTCTATCAGCGTCCTAAGGCCCCTGCTCCTTCACCTGTGTTTCATTACTGCTCAAATGACGCGAGTTTGGATATTGCTTTTCCAGATTGGTCATTCTGGGATGGTACACTAGCCTTTTACTTGCAATATTGATATGATAACGTACTGAACTTGATCTTTTTTGTTTCGAAAATATTGTTTAGGACAGAGATTAATATAAGGTCTTGGGAGAAGAAAGCGAATGAGAAGAAAAAATGGACGGAGAGGGACCGTATGCCTACTGGAAGGGCAATTTATATGTTGCTTTAAGCAGGAAGGATCTGCGCAAGTGCAATGTTATATGTTGCTTTAAGCAGGAAGGATCTGCGCAAGTGCAATGTTTCAAAAAAACAGGACACGGGTGCACGTATATATGGTCAGCTATATTGTTATGCAACATATGTAACCATGTACATGTTCTTCTTCAGGAATACAATACAGAAGGTACAATGTAAAATAAATTTTACTGATGACTGTGGAACATGTATATGTAGGACTGGAGTCAAGAACTGAAGCATGCTTTAAACATTCAGATTTAGCTAGTCAATGAATCACAGGTATAAACATTCAAATTTAGCTAGTAAATGCATCCACAGGTATGAAAATGTCAGATACAAGATTTATGTCCGTGAATGAAAAATACATTCTGGCCTGTGATTCTGTTACGTTACTTATAAAACCCCAATACTACGATTTCTGTAGCAGAGGTTTGATGCCGATAAAGCAATAGTGTCCCATGAAAGATACAAATGTCGATCTATCAAGCATGCTGTTGACTGGGAATACTCATGAACAAGAGGTAAGCTATTTTCATGTTTTACTCTCATTTCCACCCAAGGCCGTCTCAATAAAATTAGTGACCTAAAGCTAAATATTTTAATATAAGGCCTTAAATATATGCACATAACAAAAGTATTATCAATAATTTAGAGTCATTTTTTTATTTTTACGTTCTACTTTTTAGTATAGTATTCTTACAACATAGTAATATTATTATTTATAAAAGTAAATACTAATTTTAATTAATAAGATCATTTATAAAATTAAAGACTAATTTTAATTAATAAGATATTAGTCATTTGTTTGCAATACATTACCTTGAATATTATTATAAAAACTTTATTTATTAATATCAAGATTTGATAAAAAGTTCTAAAATATTTTTAATAAAGATTAGATAGCTCTTTTTTTTTTTTTCATTAATTTAAATTTTATACCTTTATATTTTCCAATCTTTAATATTATTTGAAGTAAAATTAAAATCATAAAATTCATATTAAATTTTTTGGGGCCTCAAAATTTTGGGGACCTAAAGCAGACGCTTTACTAGCCTTACCCTTGAGCCACCCTTGTTTCCACCTGAGAGGCCGAAACTTCAATTGATAAAGTCATCTTATTGGCATTGTTCTAGAAATAGTTGATACACTTAAACGTTGAAAATTTTAAATGTTATCTGTATGAGTGTATAATGTATTCTCCATACCTATATTATGTTGGTGTTTGTCCGGACTTTCTTATCAAAATTGGATTTTCCTTTTGGTACCATAATTGGTTTCCCTTTAGGAAAAGGAAAACGTAATTCTCCATATTTGGCTAATCCTTGTTCTTATAGGACAATGTTATAGACTCTATATACAGAGACTCCTTTTTTCTAGTTTGGTAGCATCCACAATGTAGTCCTAGGGGTTTGATAACATTGTTTGGAAGGAGAATTTGTTTGACAGAAGTGTTGCGGCATCACTTGTGAGAACCGCTTTTATTCTCAGCGAATTGTGTGAGGTTGTCTCTCTTGACAATTTGTACTTTCTTTGATATAGTGAATTGTTCATCTCCTTTTGTGGATGTAGGTCGATTGATCGAACCACGTTAAATATTATGTCTCGTTAGGTGTTTTAAACGGAGCATATGTGTATATGTGAGAAATCATTAGAAATTCAACAAATACTAAGTTTTGAACGCATAATAGTTAAACCTTGGATACGACTTTGGCTAACTAAGCAATCAAATGTTCATGTAGCATGTCAACACTGCACCCACCGAACAACATGCATTTACTTCTAACGCCAGTTCTCTCATCATTTATGCTCATGTTAATTTTTCTGTCACTGTTTTTCATGTTTGACTACTTCTGTGGTGAACAAAATAGGCTCAGGCGATTGGTAAGACAGCAAACGATTTCATTCAAGAACAACTCAAAATGGATTATGTATACGACTTCATGTTCCATCTCCTGAATGAGTACTCAAAGCTCTTGAAATACAAGCCCACTATACCTGAAAATGCAATTGAGCTTTGTTCAGAGGCAATGGCATGCCCAGCTGAAGGAATCACAAAGAAATTCATGTTAGAATCTATGGTTGAAGGCCCCTCGGACACGATACTTGCAAGTTGCAACATGCCACCCCCTAGTCCTTTAGAAGTTCACTCTATTCTTGATACAAAAGAAAATTCAATCAAACAAGTTGACTCATGGGAACAAAACTACCGGAAGAACAAAACAAACTACAATGATGATTTTAGTTTTTTTTATACATTAATTAGTGAGTTATATTTTGCAACTAAAACGAGCTATGAATTCATTTTCTTGTTTTTGAACCAATAAACTGTAATGTATAAATTTTAGTTTCGCCTCTGAAGTTGACCAGTGACTACAATGTACTACTATGTGGTAGATACAGTTGTTGATGATTACAATTAAGTTTCACAGTCAGCTAAAGGCCAAACCCATCGACAATCCCCTAAACTGTTGATTTTATGTTTCAATAAATTTTGAAACGAATACATCGGTTAAAGATTTTTTAAGAGTTATGTTTCAATTAGTTTTGAAACAAATGCATCACTTAAAGTTTTAAGTTACAAAGGAAATGAATTTGATAAATTCATTATTCATAAGTTTTGAGTTACAAAAAAAATGTATTTGACAAATTCATTATTCATTAAGTTTTACGTTATAGGTTCTTGAAAGAATGACATTTTTTATTTTAAAACATACATGAACCTATTAACTATTATTTAATTAATATGCTTCTCATGCATGAAACTTTCATCCTATAAATAGTGTTTTCTTTGATTTGAAAAGACAAGCACTCAAAACTATTTTCCCCGTGAAAACACTAGAGAGACATTGATCAAATGGTGAAATCACCAATTCAAGAATAGAAAAGCAACATTCTTGAATGCTACTTGTTTTGTGGCTTAGTTGAATCCCGAAGATAGAGTTGTCACTTGTTCTTCCGTTTGCTCGTGGGAGAGACTCCAACTATCTTTAAGAAGCGTATTATCGTGCCTCTAAGCCAAGCAAGTTTTATTTTGAATTTCTTGTACAATTATCATTATTGTTCTAACAATTTGAAGATAGTTGTCTCTATGGCTTCTACATCAATATCAAATAGTATTCCATCTTTGCCTAATCCTAATTTTGAAATATTTGATGGCAAAGACTTTTCTAGATGGCGTGGAAAGATGGAATTCTTTTTAAAACGATTAAAGTTGGCATATGTTCTTGAAGAACCTTGCCCTAATGCTCCTGGTTCTGAGGTAGCATCTAACGAGGCTACTTTGATTAAAGAACAAATTGTCAAATGGCAATATGATGATTATTTGTGCAAGAATTATATTCTTGGAGGAATGTCTAACAAACATTATGATCAATATTTTGTTAAATGCAAATATGCTAAAGAGATATGGGACACTCTTCAAGATATTTATTTAGCCGAAGAGGCGAGTTCCAAGAAATTTCTCGTTTCAAATTATATGGAGTTCAAAATGGTTGATGACAAGTCAATCACTGAACAAGTACAAGAATTCCAACTTATAGCTAATAAAATTGCTATATCTGGAATTGCTCTTGATGAAAACTTTCATGTTGGTGCTATTGTATCAAAACTTCCTCCATCTTGGGAAGAGTATCGAAGCAAACTCTCACACAAAAAGGAAGATTTGACTCTTGAACAATTGTTGCAACACTTGCAAATTGAACAAGAGACACGATGACGCGATAATAATAGTTTGAAGGAACCTGTCATGAAAACTCATATGGTTGAAGAAAAATCAAACAAGAAGGAACCTGAAATAAGAATTTTTCAAAGGCAAAGAAGACTACAAATTTCAAGCGTAATGGTGCCAATTTTAAATCTGGTGAATGCTATCATTGTCACAAAGTTGGTCACTATGCGCGTGATTGTAGAATTCTCAAAGTCGAAAAGAAGAAAGAAAAAGTAAATAAAAATAAAAAAGATTATCTTGTGGCAATGGTCACAGAAGTATTTGTAGCGGAAGATCAAGTGGAATGGTGGATAGATACTGGTGCAACTCGTCACATATCAGGTAACCGAAATTCTTTCAAGACTTATGAATTAGTGGGGGATGGTAAAACTGTATATATGGGAAACTCCTCCTCTACTAAAGTTGTGGGAAAATGAAATATTGAACTGAAGTTTACTTCCGGAAAGATAGTTACATTGATAGACGTATTGCATGTTCATGATATTCGAAAGAACTTGGTGTTAGGTACGCTTCTTTCGAAGCATGGTTTTAAAATGGTTTTTTGAGGCAGATAAGTTTATTTTATCTAAAAATGGCATGTTTGTTGGAAAAGGTTATGTTGCAAATGGAATGTTTAAACTCAATATTGAAAATGAAAATATTTTTGTTTATCTTGTGGAGTCTCTGGACTTATGGCATGAACGTCTGGACATGTGAATTTTAGATCCATTCAACTTATGGTGAATAATGAATTAATCAAAGATTGTGGAAAGAATCATACTACTAAGTGTCTTACTTGTAGTAAATGCAAGATTACTAAGAAGCCCTTTAAGATAGTTGAAAGGACTTTCACACTTTTGCAATTAATCCACACTGATATTTGTGAGATGAATTATTTATCACATCATGGAAAGTGGTATTTTATCACTTTTATTGATGACTACTCAAGATATACTTATGTCTTTCCATTGAAAACAAAAGATGAAACATTTGAGACTTTCAAAACATATAAAGCAGAAGTTGAAAATAAATTGAGTGTGAAAATTAAGTCAATAAGGTCTGATAGAGGTGGAGAGTACTTAAAGTCAGATTTTATTGATTTTTGTGAGAGAGAAGGCATTGAAAAACAATTGACCATGTCCTATACACCACAACCAAATGGTGTAGCAGAAAGAAAAAATTGGACTTTCATAGAAATGGTTGATTCTATGCTTTATGGATCTGGTATATCTGAAAATTTATGGACTGAAGCCTTGCTTTCAGCATGTCATATTTTGAATAGAATTACTTCCAGGAATCATGATGCATCTCCATATGAACTTTGGAATAATCGAAAATCAAATATAAATTATTTTAAAGTATAGGGTTGCTTGGCTCATGTTCGATTACCAAATCAACATTTAACCAAGATTGGCTATAGAGGAGTAGATTGTGTGTTTATTGGTTATTCACAAACCAGTAAGGCTTATAGATTTTTAAATCTTGAGACCCCAAGTCCTCACACAATTATTGAATCTTTACATGCTAACTTTTTTGAGCATATATATCCCAAGAAAAAAGATTCTTTTGAACAAGATTCAAGTTCTTCTATTCCTCCTCTTAAAAGTAAAATAGTTGAGCCATTGAAAGAAAGTAAACCAAGACGTAGTTCAAGATCAGCCAAATCAAAAGACTTTGGACTTGATTTTCAAGCTTATTTGGTTGAAAAGGATCCTGAAAGTTATGCTGAAGTTATGTTTTCACATGATGCTCCATTTTGGCGTGAAGCCATTGATGATGAAATGCATTCTATATTATCTAATAATACATGGATATTGTCAGATCTTCCTCCTGGATGTAAACCAATTGGCTGCCGATGGATTTTTAGGAAGAAAATGAAATCCGATGGTACTTTAGATAAGTACAAAGCCCGTTTGGTAGCTAAAGGCTTTACTCAATTGAAAGATATTAATTATTTTGATACTTTTGCACCTGTAGCTCGGATGAACTCTATTCGTCTCTTGATTGCTCTAGCAGTAATTCATGGTCTTGTGATTCATCAGATGGATGTGAAAACTACATTCCTGAATGGAGATCTAGACGAAGAAGTCTACATGAAACAACCAGAAGGATTTGTCAATCCTGGTCAAGAACGTAAAGTTTGTAAACTTCTTAAATCTCTTTATGGATTAAAACAAGCTCCAAAATAATGGCATGATAAATTTAGAAAAGTTATGATTTCTAATGGCTACTTAATCAATGATGGAGATATCTGCATATTTAGTAAATTTCAAGAAAATTCTGGTGTTATAATATGTCTTTATGTAGATGACATGTTGATCTTTGAAACTGATATCGAAAGAGTCAAATAAACAAAATATTTTCTTGTTTCTCAATTTGAAATGAAAGATCTTGGAGAAGCTGATGTAATTTTAGGCATCAAAATTGTAAGATCGGCAAGTGATTTGACTCTTACTCAATCAAGTTATATTGAGAAGGTTCTAAAGAGGTTTGGTCATTTTGACGACAAGCCTGCTCCTACACCATTTGATTCTAGCATCAAACTAGTACGAAACTCTGGTGATATTCTTGATCAATTGACATATTCTCAGATTGTTGGGAGTCTTATGTATGCCA
The DNA here is from genome assembly GCA_030864215.1 of Capsicum pubescens. Classification (NCBI taxonomy): domain Eukaryota; kingdom Viridiplantae; phylum Streptophyta; class Magnoliopsida; order Solanales; family Solanaceae; genus Capsicum; species Capsicum pubescens. The sequence goes on along the minus strand of CM061539.1, from coordinate 171,462,684 downwards.
TGCATTGTACTAGGCCAGATATTGGTTATGCTGTAGGAACTTTGAGCAAGTTTACTGGTAGCCCTGGAGTTGAGCATTGGAATGCCTTAATTCGTGTTTTAAGGTATCTGAAGGGTACAATTAATGTTGGCCAGCATTATTCTACCTTTCCAGCAGTTCTTGAAGGTTATAGTGATGCTACTTGGAATTCTGATCCGAATGACTCTAAATCTATTACTGCTTGGATTTTCACTTTGGCTGGAACAACAATATCTTGGAGATCAAAGAAGCAGACATGTATTACTCACTCAACCATGGAGTCAGAATTTATCGCTATGTCTTCTGCTGGAGAAAAAGCTGATTGGCTGCGGAGTATGCTAATAGATATTCCATTATGGGGTAAGTCAATACCACAATTGACTATATATTGTGATAATAAAGCTGCTATATTTCGGGCTTCAAGTGATTATTACAATGGCAAGTCAAGACAAGTTCGTCTCAAACACAATCACGTGAGAATATTATTGGAGGATGGCATAATATCGCTTCAATATGTGAAGTCCAAACTCAATTTAGCAGATCCTTTGTCTAAAGGGTTAGGCAAGGAATTGGTGGTACAAACTTGTAATGGGATGGGAATGAAGCCTGTTGTAGATTGATTGTACTTTATGGTAACCCTACCTAATGATGTAATCTTAGGTTCAAAGAGAAAAACAAGTAAAGTTACGATTGTGAAGAACATCAATAAAAATTTCTTTTCCCCTAGAGAGTGAGTAGATGTGCATAAGTTGAGATTTATTCTCTTGATAAATCTATAAGACCGATATCGATTGGAGTAAATAATAACACTCTTGATAGATTTGACAGTATTCCTACAAAAGAAAAGAATGAGATTATATTCTCTTATTAAGTCTATACATCGATTTCGGTTGGAGTGTGTAGGAACACTCTTAATAGATTTACTGATACTTCGTTGTAAAAGAGGATGAGATTAATTTCTCTTAATGAAATTCATAGACTACTTAGTCGGAGTATGCAAAGTTACTCTTGATGAATTCACCGCACTAAGTGCGAAATGGAGGCCGCTTTAATAAGATTTTTACAGAGAAATCTTAAAGCACTTAGCTAAAAGGATTCGGGACACATGGTCGTAAGGTGTCAGAGGATTTTGATTTTCACCGGAACATAGCAATATGAGTGGAGTATTTTTCTACTTCATTCAATGAACCACTTAGTTCAAGATTTGTTCACTAAGTAGTCAGTGATTTAGAAAGTCTTCACTAGCTAATGGTTCAAGTTCAAAAGACACCATTATTGATGCATGTTACTAGATTGATGTCTCAAATGAATTTTGTTTTTTAAATATAAAATTTCTTGAAACAAGTGGGAGATTGTTGATTTTATGTTTCAATAAATTTTGAAACAAATACATCGGTTAAAGATTTTTTAAGAGTTATGTTTCAATTAGTTTTGAAACAAATGCATCACTTAAAGTTTTGAGTTACAAAGGAAATGAATTTGATAAATTCATTATTCATAAGTTTTGAGTTACAAAGAAAATGTATTTGACAAATTCATTATTCATTAAGTTTTACGTTATAGATTCTTGAAAGAATGACATTTTTTGTTTTAAAACATACATGAACCTATTAACTATTACTTAATTAATATGCTTCTCATGCATGAAACTTTCATCCTATAAATAGTATTTTCTTAGATTTGAAAAGACAAGCACTCAAAACTACTTTTCCCTTGAAAACACTAGAGAGACATTGATCAAATGGTGAAATTACCAATTCAAGAATAGAAAAGCAACATTCTTGAATGCTACTTGTTTTGTGGCTTAGTTGAATCCCGAAGATAGAGTTGTCACTTGTTCTTCCGTTTGCTCGTGGGAGAGACTCCAACTATCTTCAAGAAGCGTATTATCGTGCCTCTAAGCCAAGCAAGTTTTATTTTGAATTTCTTGTACAATTATCATTATTGTTCTAACATAAACTTGACACCATCTTTCACTTTGGCACCTCAAGTGGTTGTTGTTCACTTTTGGCACCTCAAGTAGCCATAAATTGTTACTTTGACATCTTTTGATGATTCAACAAAGAGAGTGTATCACACTTGCTTTTGAGCACGTTTCAGGGATATTTTCGTAATTTTAGTATCTTTCTTCCTCATTCTTTCATCCATTAGTTTTCCATCATTTTTTCCTTTTCTTAACACATCTAATTTTTACAATATTGCAACAGAAAGTAGTATTTGATCTCTAGAGTGTAGATTTCAAGAAACGAGCATCTCCAAAACAATATTGCCATCTGGGAGGAGCTTATATTAGCCTCATATCTATTTGTTGTTAATTGAAGTTAAAATGCTCCTTTGCTAAATTTTAGATTTAGAAAATTGAAGAGGTATAGTATTGGTTGAGGTTTGCTAGCCTCTGATCACCATTTTTTGATCAATTGGATGTTATATTTCTTATGATTTGAAATCCCAAAAGAAAATTGTCAATCTTGGACTACTTCATCCAAAAGCCACAATCTGCTTCTTCTTTTTGTGTTTTTCAAAGCTCAATTGTCATGATTTGATATTTATATGCTTATTAGAAGTTTAATTGGAATCAGGGGTGGAGAGGCAGCAACAGAAGATGGAGGGACTATTTGGATCGTTGTCTTCATTGAAGGAACAACGATGAAGGTGGTTTTTGTTGGGTTTGCTGACGAAGCTCCGGTGTTATCTTGGCGGAGGTGCGGTTGTTGGCTTGGTTTCACTGGCTATGGCTGGTCGAAAATCGTGGTGGATGTCTTGCCGGCTGTTCGTGGCTGGTGGAGCGGCGACTAGTTCAGCGTGGCTGCCAACGCTAGTTCGCCGGAGGAGGAAGCAACAACAACCATCGTGGCTCGCCGACGGATGGGTGTGCCGATTTGGGGTTTCATCGGTGTTGATGGTGGTGCGACGACTTTGGGTTTGACTGGTGGCGGCAAATGATTTGGGGGTGGGGTGGGTTAAGGAAGATGTTATGGGGTAAGGTGGTTAGGAAGATGATATAAGGTGGGGGTGAGGTTATTAATATTTTTATTTAAATTAATTATATAAAAATTATTTTAATAAAAATAACAAATGTCCTTTTATAATTGGTCCCTTTCCACGTCATCAGCGAGTGTGATACATTCTTGAGGTGCCAAAAGTGAACAACATTCACTTGAGGTGGCAAAGTGAAAGATGGTACAAAGTTTAGGGGGCTGTCGATGGGTTTGGCCTAAAATTAGTTGTGAACTAGGTTATAGTGTTTTGTTTAATTTGATTCGTCTATTACTTCATTCTCGAATTTGTGTATTAAATTTGTTGCTTTTGCTATTTTACAAGTTGAAACATGTTATTATTTGCGTGATGTCTAGCAAGTTCTTCTAATTAATATTATTAGTAGTTCATAAGGCTCTTTTAAGTGCATTTTTTTTATAATTGTGGTGTCTGGATCAGCTTACTCGCACTTCGTTAGGTGAAAACTTTTATGATCAATAGATGTTCTTTTGTTGTTGAAATGATGAATGATCAAGCATCTTGAAAGCATATATGACCATTTTTCATCTTAGAATATCTCCAGTGTTGTAAAAAATAAAATAAGAATATTGCTTCCTCCGTTTCAATTTATGTGATGTATTTTGATTCAACAGAGGATTTAAGAGAGACTTTTTAAACTTGTGATTTAAAATAAATAATAAATATTTGTATAGTTAAAAATCATTTCATTAAGGTAAATTAAATATTTTAAAGTTAAATTATTTCTAAAGTGAAATGGTCTAAGACCCGCCCTCCCCCAACCTATACTCGAAATTTCAACTACACACTCCATCTTTTAGAAAGTTCTATGACCCCCTGAGCTATTTAAAATTAAAATTATTACCCCCTTGAAAATTCACGCCCACATGTGTATTGGGAAGTGATTATCACGCGTGTGCCATGTAATGCAACGTAATATTACCACCTAATATTTTATTTTTATTATAAAAAGTTAATTATTTTTTCTCTTCATTTAATATTTCCTTTTCCATTCCCCTGTCTTTTTTCTTTTTTCCTTTTCTGTAAATTCCTCACCTTTCATTTTCCCGACGATCGAAGAGGCACCAAGATGGTGAAGAAGATGGCTGCAAATAAATATTACGTGAATTTTAAGTTGTAGGATCTGAATTGAATCTAAATCGATCAAAGAAGATGAGATATTAATTTCACCAGCAAATATTGAGTTTGCTGGAAGTTTTGTGAATGTGCCACATCATAGTAGTGAGAAGAAACGTAAGACAGAGGTTAAAATTGGCTATAACTGAGTTATTGGAGAATGACTTAAACCCTATGCGTTCTCTTCCTACAAAAACGTTCGAACTCTGAGGCTCAGATCAATAAAAACCGCTTCTTCTTCTCTTCATTTGGTAATCGTCATCTGGTTTTCTCTTCTCTTGTCAATTTCGCTATTCTTATCAGGTAATTTCTTAAATTGTTATCAGTTGTTCTTTGTTCAATTTCGTTGACTCATCTCATGCAATTGCTTAATTGTTATCAATTGTTCTTTGTATGCTTATTTTTGCAATTATTGGGTCTTTTTTTGGGTGATTTTTCTTACCTTGTACTTTATATTGAGGTATTTGTTTTAGAACTCCACGTACTGTTTGTGGTGATGTGGGATGAATAAAGGGCATAAAAGCCAGAAGTTTTAGTAAAAAAAGTACGGATTTGAGGCCTAAACGCAAAAAAGTTATATATCTTAAGTCATTCATAGGCTATGTATGTTTCTGTACACTCTGGCTCTGCTGGTAAAACATCAAACATCAAAAGTGATGTACTATTCTGATGTCTCTGAATATACCCAACTTTTATGTCTTAACATGGCAATTATGAATATTGTCTTCATTACCATCTTAAGACATCAAAATTGGGTGTATTAAGAGATATCCATAGTCTTCACTATTAACTTCAATTACTATAACGATATAAAAATAACAACAACATAGCCAATTCTCACGAGATGAGAGTTTCTCTGATTTGTGCAATTGGATGGAATTGAGATTTAGGGGCGCCACTATGAAGAGGTTACGCAGGAAGCTTCTAGCTCATATTGGTCATAGGTTAGGAGCGGAAATTGAAGTCTATGAGATTGAATCTCCTGTTATGCCTCAGTAGCTTAGTGCTAGAACGGTAGGCGGTTAACCAGCTGGTCATAGGTTTGAATCTAGGAATGTAATCTACATCTCTTGGTGTTGGAGCTTGAAAACATTTGTGACAAGGGTTCAAAGTGTTTTTTATTTTCAATTAAAGCCTTAGAGCAAGTGTGATCTGTGCATTTTCTTATTTTCTTTAACTATACGCCAAGCTAGTGGTGATTTATGGAAGTCGATGTTTAATACTTGTACTGGGCTTCATTATTACCTTTATTGAGTAGATTTGTCATGGTGGATCTGTTGATAGTTTTGGATGTTTACTACTTCTTTTCGTCTATTAATTTTCTGAATTTGGGTTATATTTAGAAATTGTTTTGATGAAGAAGAGATTCGCCAATCTGCTTCTTGATGCGGACATCTCTGGAGGAGGTAAAGGGGTCTGTATGGCACTTACAGTCTCAAATGCTTTCACAAATCTATCTGGTTTAGCTCTTCCCCGCTCTTTGAACTCGAAGGCTAAAAAAAGAAAAGACACATGAACAAAATACAGCATAATAAGGTGGGTGATACAAACTTACATGCAGATTAAATGATAAAATAGAACAGCGAGAGGACATAATGTGATTTTTATTTTGGTAACAAAAGAATATTATGAGTTGAAGATTAGAGGATTTCTTGCTACAAAAATTGGTATCATGCACTCCTTGTTAAATAATGAATAATTCTGGATGACGAACAATTTATTTTTCACTCATGAAATGCTTGATACATCTTCTCTGGATGAACCTTATTTGAGGGGTCATGCAATTTTGATTATTGTGTAATTGTATGTTCAACCAATATGGACTGTAGAATCTAAGTTGCAACTTGTTTTACGTTCGCTTTTGAAATTTATTAGTGTTATTGTTATTTTGCATATGTAATCGAGAGGCAATTACTTGTACTCTTGAACTTGCAAGAGGTAAGAATTGTTCGATAATTTGAGTTTTGTTGTCAAAAATGTAATTGAAGTCCGCCTTTGTGAGGAATCTGTTGGAGCTTTTAGATGAATCTGCTGCAGCTATATTACACTTAATTGAAGTTGCTAATGTTATTGAAAGAATTAAGAAGAATGTCTGACTTTGCTGCATTAATTCTTCACTAGAAGTCTCATCCAAAATAGTTCTCCCCCTTTTGTTGTCTCTCCAGATATATATGTGACGAACTAATATTGTTGTTATACCACCTCCTAATGATAAACTCATTTGTGCTTACTGTGATGTATACAATTTTTTCGTACAATAAAACGTTCTCATTTTTTAACATAAAAACCACTTGGGTTATTGGGACCCGCGCTGGCGCGGGCTCTTCCATCTGGTTTATAGAAGAGTGAGTAAGTGGGACGACCAAGGGTATTCTTGTCATTTGGAAAAAAGTGCATTGTTTGTTTATTTTGTAAGCCTCAAAGTTCATAAATTCATTTTTAGTGACCAAAAAAATAAATAAAATAAACCTCGTTTTGTAAATGTCAATCATATCTCAAAGTTGTATAATATCTCACGTGGACCCCACAATTTTCTTCACAACTTTCTATAAATGTTTGTTGCGAGTTCTAATACACAGTACTCATTTCTATTTTTCTTTTGTAAGTTTAACACAATATATTAAAAGTTTGATTGACTATCACAATGATTAACAACATAAAATTTTAAAAAATATATTAAAATTTTGATTGACTCTTAAAATTTTATCTGTATCACATAAAATAATATATAAAAAAACTTATATTGTGTCCGTGCTTGCACGGGCTATTGTATCTAGTTTGATAGATAACATGGAAACTATTTTATACAAACTTTTTTTAATAAAAGGACAAAAGTTTTGTCATGGTGCAAATAGGAGCAAGTCACAATCATATTTCAGCTACAAATTGAAATCAAAATCTATCATCATTAGCTTATTAATTAAATAAAATTAATCTCAAAATAAGTTATTCAAGCTTTTGTTTACCAAACCATCAGGCTCACATAGAAGAATCCGTCATCAGTCGGGTCAAAATAAAACCCCCTAAGTTTTTTGTTCTGTTCGGCTAGTTCCCTTCCTAATTACGCATCCCCAACAACTCTAGCAACTTGCTTTCTTGTGAGTATTACTTCTTTAAATCTATGACTTTTTGTTTGATTTTTTGTCTGAATGTGCTGAGAATTGAGACACACAAATCTTCACTGAAGTTATCTAGTCACTTTCTTGAATCAGCCTTATGTTAGAAGCTTTTCTTGTTTACTGAAAATGAATAGTTTACTCTATTTAGGAGTAGTATTATTATTATATTTTAACTTAATTTTTGCACTTTTATTTTATTTACTATGACGATGATATGCAATGAACTTAATTGAATGTGGGGATTCATTTGCCAACCCCAACCTGTATAATCAAAAGCAAACTACATAGGAGTACAGAACTTAGAACAGCAGTGAAGAGAGAGAGATTAGTGGTGAAAACGCAATCTTACAATCAGAAAATTGCCTATGCCTTTCAACTCTTTTTTCTAATGCTTCTGCCAGTGCATTCGGTGCTGGTGGAGGCTGTGGGTGTGAGTATAATTGGATGGTTTGAAAGAGGCGATGATGATTTTTGTCAATTTTTAATTCCTTTCTGAGCTGATCAACTGAGCATTTGAGGTTATCCAACCTGTATCGTGGCGGGGCATGCTCCCAGATTTTCTGGTGGTTTTTGCAGCCATGGCGTTGTTGGACTCTTTTTTTGCCTGAGCTTAATGCAGATCTGAGCCTCAATTAGCAGTCTCTTGGTCAATTTTACAATCAGAAGAGAGATTAGTCACTTGAAGTGTGAATTAGTTACTGGAAAATGATTAAGTGTAGTTGTTTTTCTAAAGAGGTTGATGTTATTTTTTGATATGAAGTAGCAAGTAATTTGATGTTGCTTTTTGACAGAACCCGAATTCGGAAAAAGGATTGCTTTGCTATTTTCTGGTGACCGCTTATCTCTTTCTCTTCGACTTAGGCCAAACAAAGGTGAGTTGATTTTTCTCTATTTTCTTTTAGTGAAGTCTTTAAATGTAGTGTTAAGGTGGAATTATTTGTTGTAGAAGGCTTTGAAAGCCATAGGTTTTGTGATGATTATATGGTGTACGCCTCTACTTATTTGCTTTATTAAATTTGTTGAATTGTATAACTTATATTATAAATTGAAGTTTAATAATTTTATTTTGAAATGTGATGTCGGTTGTGATGATTATATGGTGTGAGAGGGACATGCGACGCCTCTACTTATTTGCTTTATTAAATTCGTTTAATTGTTTGACTTATAGTTCAAATGAAAGTTTAATAATTTTATATTGAATTGTGATGTTGGTAATGTGAAATGTGAATTAGTTACTTGAAAGTGGTTAGGTATAGTGTTTTGAAATGTGAATTACTTACTTTAAAATGTGAACTTGTGTTTTGAAAATGATGTCGTTTAGTAACTTGAGAATATGAACTAGTTACTTGAAAATGGTTAAGTGTAGTCACTTGAAAATGGTTAAGTGAGTCAGTTGAAATGTGAATTAGTGACTTGAAAATAGTTAAATGCGGTGTTTTCGAATGTGAATTAGTTACTTGATAATGGTTAGCATTAAGTCACTTGAAATGTGATTTAGTTACTTGAAAATGGCTGTGTAGTTACTTGAAAAGTGAATTAGAGACTTGAAAGTATTTAAGTGTAGTCACTTGAAATGTGTACTAGTGATTTGAAAATGATCAAGTGTAGTCACTTGAAATGTGAATTAGTAACTTGAAATTGGTTTAGTGTAGCCACTTGAAATGTGAATCAGTGATTTGAAAATGGTTAAGTGTATTGACTTGAAATATGAATTAGGTACTTGGAAATAGTTAAGTGTAGTTACTTGAAATGTGAATTAGTTACTTGAAAATGGTTAAGTGTAGTCGCTTGATATGTGTACTAGTGACTTGAAAATGGTTTAGTGTAGTCACTTGAAATGTGAATTAGTGACTTGAAAAGAGACTCGTTTATCTATATAGACACTAGAGAATAAGAGATAATTAAAACATGTATCAATATAAATAATTACATACGTGCTTAATATATATATAATATAAAAATTTTAGATCATAAAAAATAACATTAGATTTTGTGATTAATTTATAAAAGAATTATTTTATTAATAATGTTAATGAACTTAAATAAAAATGGTAAATAGCTAGGTTATGAAAAATAAATATATAATATAAAAATATTTTATAAATAGAAGATTGAAAATGGTAAGGGCAAAATAGACATTATATAAGAAAAGGAGGGAGAGTGATTATTATTCAATGTTGAGAGAGGGGTGTTTCATTTTTAAAGCAAAGTTGAGAGGTTTAAATGATGTTCACCTTCACCCTTTGAAAAACAGGTGCTTTATAGTTTCATCCTCTACATCACATAGAGAGCACACAGTCAGGGGCGGCTCAACCCTTTAGGAGAAAAGGCGGCTGCCTAAGGCCCCCAAAATTTGAGGAGCCTATTTTTGTTTAGTAACAATAAATTACAAATTTTAAGAAATATATTAAATACTATTTATAGAAAAAAGAAAATTTTTATATAAAAAAATTTAGGAGTTTGATATAGTAGAAACTTTTTAATGCATTGACTATATTATTAATTAAAAAAGAATTATTAAATACGATTACCTAATTTTAAAAATATACTTTATAAAAATAATTATTTTTTCTTAAAAACGTAAGGCCTCCGTTTGATTTTCGCCTTAGGCCACGAATTTGCTTAAGCCGCCCCTGCACACAGTTGTAACTTGTAATAGAAACTCCCTATTTAAACAACCTATCTCTTGTATACATCCCGCCCTGTGCCACCCAAGGTAAAATAGAAATAGCCACTTAGGACTACCTTCATTGTTGTATACTATTCTTATCCCGCTTACTTTGCGGAGTAGCCCTCTTAACTGTTTGTATTGTACACTCTTTTTATCAGCTTATGTCATTCCTGCCTTCTCAAGTGTTTTTAGCTTTCAATATCTTCCTCATCATCCAAGCTGCCTGTTTGGAAAGGATGTACCTGATCAACTGCTTTACCCTTTATGTAGTATGTGTGGATCCATTGTATCCACTTGTCTTTTTTCTGACACAGGTTCCAATAATTCTTACTAATAGCAATATTATTGTTCATCTTTTTTTTTTTTGAAAAAGGTAACTTGTATTATAAACAAAGAAATACACCAGAAGCATTCCAGTAAAACTTACAACCGAAATTACAGAAAAATTCTTCTAAAGGATCTCATAAGTAGTCTAAAATGCCAGGAATGTCCTCTTCATCTTGAGGATATTCATGTTTACACCATAAAAAGAAAAGGACCAGACTATTCATTTTCAGTTTCTGCATAGTGCAACTCTTGTGTTCAAAGCATCTCTGGTTCCTCTCTATCCATATAGTCCACCAAATGCATGCTGGGACAATTTTCCATCTCTCTCTGTGTCCTGACTGATTTCCATCTCTATTCCAGCAAGCTAGCGCTTCTTTGATACTCCTTGGCATTGTCCAGCTTATGCCTCTTACAGTAATGAAAATCTGCCACAGCTTAGCAGTCTCCTTACAATGTAGAAAAAGATGGTTTATTGTCTCCAACTCACATTCACATAGAGAACACCTAGAACATATATGGAAACCTCTTTTCATAAGGTTGTCTTAAGTCAGTGCAGCTTGTTTGGCTAGAAGCCAGGTGAAGCATGCTACCTTTAAAGGCACCTTGACTTTCCAAATCATCTTCCAAGGCCAACCATCAACATGTGGACCTGCTCTCTGTAATTTCCTGTAAGCCGAGGGAACCGTAAACCTTCCTTGCTTGTTTGGTAACCAAAACAGGCTATCCTCACATGAGTTTAGATCTTTTTGCTGCTCCAGAATGTTGAGTAATTCCGTTACTCTGTTGACCTCCCAATCATTAAGATTTCTCCTGAACCTGAGATCCCATCCCTGATTGTCTCTCATTTCTCTGATTATGGATCTTTTTTGTAAACTCAAATTGAATAAATCAAGGAACTTGATTTTGAAAGTCTCCTGCCCCACCCAAACATCTTCCCAGAATCGAATGTTCCTACCATTTCCCACCTTTATTTTGCAGTTGTTGGCAAAGTTGGTCCACTGATTCCTAATAGATCTCCATACTCCAGTGCCATAAGGTTGTGTAGCCCTATTTGTGGTCCATGAGTTCTCCATTCCAAACCTGGTTTTTGTTCTCTCCTTCCAGAGTGCTTGTTCCTGTGAGGCAAATCTCCATAACAATTTCATAAGCAAGCTTTGGTTCTGCTGTTTCAGATTTCTTATCCCCAAACCCCCTTCCTTTTTGCTGAGCATTACTTGATCCCACTTTACTAAATGAATTTTATGATTATTTGGGTCACAATTTCCTTGCCACAAAAAGTTCCTCCTAATAGCATCCATCCTGTCAATCACATTTGTTGGCATGGGGAAGATCAACATCATATATGTTGGTAAAGCATCCAACACACTATTGATGAGTGTGACTCTGCCACCCAGAGACAAATATTGACTTTTCCAATTCACTAACTTCTTCTCACACTTCTCTAGCACATTGTTCCAAATGCCTTTTGACTTGCTCTTGTCCCCCAAAGGCATGCCAAGGTAAACCGTGGGAAGCTCCCCTATCTGCCCCCCTAGTTTATTTGCTAACAAACTCATCCTGGGCGGCACCTCATTTACTGGGTAAATGAAACTCTTCCCCCAATTAATTTGGAGGCCTGAAATGGCTTCAAAAAGAATCAATATAACTCTTAAGTACTTTAATTGGGAACTCTCAGCATCACAAAAAATTAGGGTGTCATCCGCATACTGAAGGTGTGATATGGCCAAACCTTGTCTATCATTCATATTGGGATTGAAACCTCTTATCCAATCTTTTGTTTGAGCTGTCCTGAGCATGTCATTTAGACCCTCCATAGCCAATATAAAGAGAAAAGGGGATAAGGGATCTCCTTGTCTCAATCCTCTCTCAGACGAGAAAAAAACAGACGGGGAACCATTTATCAATATAGAGAATTTCACGGATGTAATGCAGAACTTCATCCACCCGACCCATTTCTCACCAAATCCCATGCTTTCCATAGTGTCCCAGAGAAATCCCCAGTGAAGATGGTCATAAGCTTTTTCAATATCCAGCTTGCATAATATACCTGGAACCTTACTGATCTTTCTAGTATCCACGCATTCATTTGCAATCAGAATTGCATCCATGATTTGTCTACCTTTTATAAACGCCATTTGTTGAGCATCCACCAATTTGGAGACCACTCTCTTGAGTCTTTCAGTTAAAACCTTTGAGATGATCTTATAAATACTCCCTATTAAGCTAATAGGTCTGAAATCCTTTAGATCCTTAGCCCCTACCTTCTTAGGAATCAATGCTATGAAGGTAGCATTGAAACTTTTTTCAAAAATACTCTGATCATGGAAGTTCTGGACTGCTGCAACATCTTTACTGACCACATCCCAACAAGCATTACAGAAAGCCATAGTATAACCATCAGGACCTGGTGCTTTATCTCTAGCGCATGCCATAACACAATCCCTTATTTCTTTCTCACCAAATTGGCTTTGGAGCATGATATTGTCAGCCTCGTTTATCATAGTACCAGTTCTTGCATTGAATTGGGGTCTCCACCTTTCTGTTTCAGCATATAAAGTCTTGTAGAATTTTATGATTTCTTCCTTAATCACTGTTGGTTCCCCTGTGCAGACTCCATCGACAGACAACTTGTCAATATTGTTGTATCTCCTGTGGCAATTAGCAGTTCTATGAAAGAACTTTGTGTTTCTATCCCCCTCTTTAAGCCATAGTGCCCTGGATCTTTGTCTCCAAGCTACTTCCTCCCTCTTTGCATTTTCTTCAAATTCTACTGACAGTACTGCTCTCAGGTATGCCATACCTCATCATCTGTTAATTGTCTATGGTCTTGGATCCCCTCTAATTCAGCCAGCTGCTTGAGAATGCTTTGTTTCTGCAGTCCCAGGTTCCCTTGTCTTGTTCTGCTCCATTCTTTGAGTTTTTCTTTCAAGTGTTTAAGCTTACTTGCTAAGATAAAGTTAGGCCTTCCCCTAAAAGTGCTTGAGTCCCACCAGATCTTCACCATTTCCTTGAAGTTCTCTGTTTGCAGCCACCAATTCTCGAACTTGAAAGATGAATTTGACTTTTCCCAGTTCCGACATTCTAGAATTAAAGGGCTATGATCTGAAGTTACTCTATGCAAAGTTGACTGTTTGATGTTTCTGAAAGAAGTTTCCCACTGTTCAGATATCAAGAATCTGTCCAATCTAGCAGCCCGACTCGTGTCTTTCCCCTCTCCTCCAAGTAAAAGTGTCACCTGCTAGCTCTGGAAATCAGTCATAGCTTTAGTGAACCTGGAGCAGTTCCTTTTTTCTGAGGGAAATCTGACAGTATTAAAATCACCCCCCACCACCCATGGACCTGGGAAAAGACCTCTCACCGAAGCAAGTTCCCACCACACCTTCTCTCTCTCTACTCTACTATGAGGAGCATAAACTCCAGATATATGCCAACTGAAATCCATATATTTTCCCTTGAATTTATAAGTAATACAATATGCACCTATTTCACATACTTCCCCCTCCCACAAGAGAATGATTCCTCCTCACGTACCACTAGCCTCTAGCTGTGCATACTTCATCCATCTATTAGCCCATAGTTCCCCTACCATGTCCCTTATATCCCCCTGTAACTTTGTTTCTTGAAAGCAAAAAACATCTGTCTTCCAATTGTGTCGCATACTTTTGATTATCAACCTCTTTCTTGTGTCATTTAGGCCCCTCACGCTCCAAGAAACAATGTTAATCTTCATGAGGAAATTGATATTGCATCCCCCCCCCTTCTCCCCCCCCCCCACTTCTTGTGCCATAGCTGAAAAACTTTGTTCCAGATTCCAAATTCTTTAGTTCCTTTGACCCTTTCACTTTGGGAGTTATTGAAATCAGTGCATTCACAGCTTCAATTGAGTTTTGTCTCTTCCCATGTATTTTCATCAACATTTCCTCCGCTATTTTCTCACAACCATTAAAATGAATCCCAAATTCCTTCCCCAGTTTTAAGATGTTTTTTCGAACCCACATTGATACTGTTGGATCAGTAGTTGGTTCAACTGTTTCATGTAATTCGGCTGAGTTCAAGGGAATAGCTTCCACGATATTTGATTTCCCCACTTCTTTATTTTCCTGCCCTGCATGGTTGTCTATGTCCAGTCTGTTGTCCACTTCAATAATTGACATGGCATCATCATCTACTATCCCCACATGGTTGTCTATGTCCAGTCTGTTGTCCACTTCAATAATTGACATGGCATCATCATCTACTATCCCCACATCCTGGAGTTCGAGATCGAGTTGGTCTTCCTCATTTCGTATTCCTTCAGGTGGAGTAATAAGAGATTCTTTTGTGTTATGTAAAAAGAGCATACCCTTAAACTGATTTGAAATTATTTCATCAAATAAAGGATCAGATGGACTTTTTCCAAAATTTCCTTTACTTTAACTCCAGGTTGGGCCACTGGATCAAAGCCCGGAATCCCCCAGCCCAAAATTTCTTTCCTCTTCACATTAGGATCACCCACACCTGCTTTCACACAAGCGCCGAGTCCCACATCCCCCTCACATGGGTAAGCCTCTTTTTGACCAGCTGTTACATTTAAAATTTCCCTTCACTTTGATGTACCCACATGTCCCATCACCTCAGTATATCCCAGTCCCTTCCTACCCTCAACAAAGTCGGGTTTCTCCACAGATCACTGGACAAAAGACTTGTCCTCCCTTTGTCTGCTGGTTAAAGTTCTCACCGGAGCTTCCACCCAAACTTGTATTCTGTAGGAGATTTCACCATGCACCAGCTCCACCACCTTTGGTACTGATTCCTCATCACCTCTAACCTTCAATCTGGCCCATTTTAAATGATTCCGAAGCTCTGTTTCCTCCTCCGTCTGGATCCATCCACCTCAGAACTCTCCGATCTCTCGGAGGTTTTTTTGAGACCAGAACTGGAGTCTCTGATCCAGACTTCGTTCGAGCTTTCCGCAACGAAGTTTGAGGTCGGCGACCACCAATCAAAATAGAATGTGAGATTTCCAGATCCATTCTCCCTTCATGATATGATCTGCAGCCACCTTGGATGGAAACTCAAAAAAAAATTGATTGTACCCCCCCATCTCATAAATGTTTATGCCATGCTGTTGCTTCCAGGAGTTGTTTGCCCAACGTCGAATCTCAGAAAGATATACCTCTGAGATATCCTCTGACAAGCTGCCTACCAAACTTCTATCCAGAAGCTCATTCTGATCTTTTACAGCATCTTCAGAGATAATTAGGGATCTCCCTTCTCTATGCACCCTAGCAGCATTCATTTCTCTTGTAGACCATTTATTGCTCTTTGGTTGTATCAGCATAAAGGAGACCTTCCTCTGTCTTTCGATGTAATAAATTGGTCGTCCTCTTTGTTGTGACATTAATAAAGTTGATGATTTTGGAGGCAATGTCCAACCACCCTGTATTAAATGCCCATTCCGGTATGATAATAACTGCTTTCCTCTTTCCAAGCATAGTTATGATACTGAAATAGCGGCCGAATTTGTTAAAATTCCTCGAGCAGAAAGATTCAGAGCAATGGTCATGGAATTTCCATCTCCTGACAAAATTTCCTTGAGTTTTTGATGCTTCCTTTAAAGTGTGAACTATCCACTCCATCGTCTTCTGACTGAAGCTCGCCCTAATCATCATATTTCGACCTCTTTCCACCCAATCGTACCAAGTCTCAGCCCTAGAGACCTTCCTTGTAATGTCAAAAGATTTAAAGCCTGCCGCAAAATAAATGGTGTCACCCCCCATGTTGAAAGAGAAGAAAGAAAGAGAATAAAGATGGGTAAAGACAGGTTTTTTGAAAGAGAGAGGTTCAATTCCGGCAAGTCTACCGAAAAAGGTCTTGAGTAATGGCCTGAAGCTGTTGTATGTAGCCGGAAATTAGTCTTGGTGAAGCCGGAAAATCTGGAAAACTGGTCTGAATGTGTCACGCGCCGGCGCATGAAGCGCGTGACGGCGCTGAGTGGGAGTTTTGGGTGGCACGTGACAACGCGTGGGGTATTTTCCGGCGATGGATTTTCTGTGGTTAGGTCGCAACAGTGTGTTGGTGACTAAGGAGGGGGAGGATAGAATAAAGAAGTATTAGATGAGGTATTCCGGTGATCAGAAGGACCACCGGAGAGGTTTTTGGTTGAAAAGGGGTTCTTTTGAAAATTACATTGGAAAAAGTGTCTGGGAGAAAAAAGGGGAGGAGAGAGAAAAAGTTACAATACCAAAACGACTCGAGCAAGCATTATTGTTCATCTTCAATTCCCTCTTTGATTGGCTTCGCCAATTTATTCTCAATTTTGCAAAGAAAGAATCAAAGACATCTCGTTTTGCCTAGATATCCAAAGTTAGTGGAGGCAAGTTTGTATGACATCCACTCCTCGGTTCTTGATTTTGTTTTTATTTATTTTTCCCCGGAGAAGCCTTTCACATTTAAAGATAAAAAGTGGACCCAAAGACTGCAAGAGCGCAGTGGCTACTCTTGATATTTTTGGACTTATATTACTGATTTTATTTTAAATATTGGTACTGCAATTATTTGATTTCCGGGTTGATCGCATGTTTATGATATGTGATAAAATCAACTTATGAACAATGTCAACCTCCTAGAACTCTTTTTTTGTTATAACGGTGGTGCTCGGCCGAGCTTGCAAGCAACTTGACTAATTTCATGTTTGCATCTCCATTCCCTTTCTCAACAATCTGTCCACTGTAAGCAGTCACCCTTGTACTTGCAACCATAGAGTGAATGTAGCTTTTGGTCTTGCTAGGCTGTGAAACATTAGTCCTCTCCAAGGTACTTTTATAGTGTTCTCTTAGTAATTTAAGATAAAGCTGTCGAATAACACTTCCTTTGCCCCCATGTGGTATTTGAATAAGGGAAAGGTTATCTTTAGCACCCAGTATTTTCCTCACCATCCAACTTGCCTGTTGAGGCACCCTTACTTCCTCCATACTAAGCCTGTTGATATAGTAATTATATATCCATTTTATCCGTAGTTTATCTTGCTTCGTAGCCACATCCCAACAAATTTTTAACGCAGCTGCCTTGTTCCACAGTTTGAGATTAATGAGATCATATCCTCCTGCTGCCTTAGGAAGGCTCATTTTTTCCAATGAAACTAAGGTTTTCCTTGTAATGGCATTGGTCCCTGACCATATATAGCTCCTACAGTATGCCTGTACGGCTTTCATTACCTTTGCGGGGATGATAAACATTTGAGCCCAATGCGCCTGAACTCCAAAAATGACACTCTGCACTAGTTGAATTCTGTCTGCGTAGGACAACTTCCATGATGTTATTTTTGCCACAATCGTATCGATCAAAGTTTGCCATTGTAGCAAATTCAGCTTCTTGGTATCAAGGGGAATGCCAGGTACTTACATGGTAAGGTACCATGAGTGTATCCTAAGGCGGCTTGAATCATGTTCTTTGTAACTGGATCAACTCCTCCATAGTAAATTGCACTTTTAGCAAAGTTTGCCTGTAGGCCTGATGCCGCAATAAAGATAGTAAACTTCTCCTGGAGTAGGGATACTGAAGCAAGATCCCCTCTGGCAAACATTAGCAAGTCATCAGCGATGATGAGATGAGTGATATCCAATCTTTGCAAATTTGGATGGTACTTAAATTGTTTATTTTTGCTTAGATCCTTGAAGTTTTTATTGAGGTACTGCATTACAATCGCCAAGAGAAAAGAGACATGTGATCCCCTTGTCTCAACCCCCTAGCCGCATCAAAAGGTGTAGTTAGTTCTACATTGATCATCAGCGAGTAAGACACGGTAGAGACACATTCAATCACCCATCTGACAAACCTGTTAGGGAAACCAAGTCAGTTCATCACCTGTTCAAGGTATTTCCAGTCTACTGTATCATACACTTACTGAATATCGACCTTAATCAAGGTATCGAGGAGAAATGTTTTTCCTGTTATATGCTTTAACTAGCTCGTGCGCAAGAATAATGTTATCAGCCCCCCTTCTTCCCGGTATAAATCCAGCTTGAGTATCTGATACCACAGAGGCTAGAGGCTATTACTGACTGTATCCTAGCAGCTAACACTTTAGCTATTAGCTTATAAAGGACTGAACAACAGGCTATTGGCCTGTACTGCTTGATGGTCGATGGATTAGGTACTTTAGGTAGCAAGGTGACAGCAGTACAATTAATGGCTTTAAACATCTTTCCTGTAGTAAAGAACTCCCTCACAACTGCACACACATCGTGTTTAAGCACTGGCCACGCCCTTTAAAAGAACAAAGCGTTAAATCCATCAACCCCCGGGGCTTTCTCATTACCAATTGAACATAACCCTTCAAATATTTCCATGTCAGTCACATCTGTGCATAAGGCAAACTGTTGTGCATGATTTAATACTGGAACATTTCTCATAGTAATTTTGTTCACTGTGGTGATGCGGGGAGCAGCAGACCCCATCAATGTATTATAAAAATTGATAATCTGAAGCTGAATTGCTTTAGGATCAACTAGTACATCCCCATTTAGAGCTTTTAAGGTAACAATCTGCTTCTTGTATCTCCTCTCCTTCATTACTGCTGTGAAATACTTGGTGTTAGCATCACCAAGTTTAATCCACGTGGCTCTAGACTTCTGTTGGTATATGCCTTCCTCTATAAGTGACCACTTCTCTAGCTGCTGTAGTAAATTTTTCTCGTTCTCTGCCTAACTTTCTGTGTATTGTGCAGCCATCCTTGCCTGAGTGTCTATCAATTCAGTTCTAATGCAAGCAATATTCTCAGTGACCCCTCTGAAGTTATTATTGTTTAGCTGTTTTAGATGAGGTTTTAGTGCCTTTAGATTTATCCATACCCCTTTCATGTTATCTCCAGACAGTTTGTTAGCCCAGTACCTTCGCACTAGAGGAAGAAATTTATCATGATCTGCCCAAATATTAAAGAACCTGAATGGTGATTTGACTGTATTATCAGCAACCTTTATATCTAGTACCATTGGTGAGTGATCCGAGATGTGAGGTAGTCGATGTTCATTGTTTAGATGTCCAAGTGCTGCATCCATTCATCATTACCCAACGCCCTATCCAATCGACTGCATACTCTATCAGACCCACGTTGTTTGTTAGACCAATAATAAAACTCTCCTGTCCACATAACTTCATTCAGTAGTAGATCCCGAGTGCAATCAGAAAAATCCTTCACTTCATTTCTAGTCACAGGAGCTCCATTAATCGATCTTGTGTATGCAGTATGGCGTTGAAATCTCTCCAAATAAGCCACGACTTTGTACACTGCCGGCCAAGTGCTCTCAGGCTTGCCCATAATGATTTTCGTTGCTCAACTGTATTAAATCCATATACTACAGTCATAACACAATCCATCTTCCCACCCCTACTACGGACATTGCAATGAATAAATTGGGCATCTTGGGACAAAGGGATAATATCATGTACCTTTGTGTCCCATAGGATCCATATCCTACCATTATATGCAGAAGTGTAATTGTGTATTAAGCCCCAACCAGGTCCTAGCGTGTTTGCAATAAAATCTGCTTTGTGCACTTTAACTCTACTTTCGACTAGTCCCACTAGTTTGATGTGGTTATCCTTTATATATATACTCAATTCATTCTGCTTGTACCTTTTATTTACCCCTCTAATCGTCCATGCTAACGAAGTCATCAAACAGTTGAAGAACTTCCTCCTCCCCCTTTATCAGGAGGTGGAGTGTGAGCCACCACAGCTTCAGCCGTTTGTAACTGAGCAAAACTATTATGCACTGCAGTACAACAGTCCTGTTGTATGACTTGTAGTGTCGCTTTACCCTTTGCTGTCTGCCATTCTGTTGTGCCAAATACAATTTCTGCGCGGCTATTTGTTGTTTTGGTTTGTTGTTCAGCATGTACATCTGCTTCTTTAGGCACCACAGATGCAGTAGACTTCCCTAACACATGCTCTACTACCTCCTCCGCATGATGTTGTTTCATAGTGTTAACCTCTAGTCGCCGATCTTCTTTAGCGTGCCACTTTTGTACTGTATTTTTATGTGTTAAGAAAGATATATGTATAGATTTGCATAAAATACATATACAAATTTTAAAAATATGAAAAATACATATAACGATCTATGAATTCATATGTAGGCCTGTAAAATACATATGCCGAACAGAAAAATACATATGCAGAAACTGAAAAATACAGTTAAAATACATATGCAGACCTATAAATATACAAACATAATAAACATGTACAAACGCAAACAATATATACAGATAAAAATAAGTAGATTACAATTTCACTATTTCAAATATACAAACAGATTAATCGACTATACAATCTGATAAAATTCAATTTTTTTTAATTACTATTTAACGTATCAAAATCGAGTTTGAACAAATAATAACTCGATCAATTCGATTTTCATCTAATTCGATGAAATAGTACAATCGCCTTTATTTTTTTAAAATTCATATACGAAATATTCAAAAAACTATTTGCTGAAAAAAAGATTGACAAAAAAAATGATTAAAGACATAAAAACGATATCAAACAACATTAAATCGTTTTAAGTTAATTGGAAAACTTGTTTGTCCCTTTAATTCAAAGTCCCAGACAGAAGAGTAAGAAAAAGAAAAAAAGAAAAAGACAAAAGCGGAAAATAAAAATCTGAAAAAAAAAAGCGAAAAAGGAAAAAAAGAAAGAAATAGAAACTAGAAATGAAAGTGTAAAAACAAAAGCGAGGAAAACAAAAAAAGGAAAAAGAAGAAGAAAACGAAAAAAGGATTAAAAAAGAGAAGCAGAAGAGAGAAAATAAAGTGGAAAGAAAAAAATGGAACAGAAAAAGAAATTTAATTTAAAAAATAAAACGATAATAAAAATGAAAAAACTAGCAAGAAAAAAGTTAAGATATAAGAGAGTGATATTTTGAAATTTTGAATGTTCATAATTGAGTTTGATTTGGAAAAGGAATCTATTAATTTAAATAAGAGTAATTTAGGGGAAAGGGAAAAAATTGAAAGAGGAATCTAAGAGATTTCAAACAATAAAAGGTCAAGTAAAAACCAGTTAAAGGAAAGAGAAAGAGAAAGAGAAGTGACATGAAAAAAGAAATCTGATACATGGTAACTCCTCAAAGACACAATGTAATTTCTTTGAAGTGTTGCTATTTTTCATAATTTAAGTATGTGAGTAGTTTTCCAAATCAAAATTCAAAACTACCACTTGAAGCTATTTTTATTGGACTTTGTTATGGGTACAGCATATCAAAGCCCATCTGCTGCCATTTTGTGAACTTGACCCGACCGTTTGCCTGGAGCCTCTACTATTTCACTGGTCGGCCCCAGCACGGTTTAAGAGCCCTAAACAAATCAGCAGTAATTTTTTGTTTGAAGTTACAACAAATGATGGAGAAATTCTTGCCGGTTGGAGGCTTTGATGTTTTTTCCGACAGTGACTCAATTCTCCTCCTTTCTGGTCCTTCCTCATCGTAAGTTAGTTTTGTCAAAAGTGTTGGAATTATTTTTTTTTCTTTCTTTGTTCCATGGAAGTTTAAAATTGTTTTCTTCTTCTTATTGTAAGAGGGAAGACCTCTTTAGTTTTCCAATTCGCAATTAACTCTGCAACTGCAAATGGTGAGCGTAATGTGGTCTTCATTTGCAACCGTCGTAAATTGGAGGCTAAACCCCCTTATCTTCCTCAGGTATATTTACCAATCTTTTTTTATTTCTTCCTAAATGCTTGTTTGGATCGTTGTTACCTATTGTATTATATTGTGTTGTTAGTTTAAATACAATTTTTGTTTTGATTAGTACTTATATTCTATTGTATTTAAAATCCATCATCCTTATGTAACAACGAAAAGTCCCACATTGTGTAACAACAAATTTGATGTAATTGCATTGTGACCTTATCTTTTTTCTCATTTTATCTTTTCTTATTATTTAATAATTTATTTTCATCTTTTATCCCACCTTTTTATAGTTGCTCTACCATGTACGCTACTGTTTTTGTAGATTTATCTTTAAATTATTGATGTGTGACATTACCTAATGACAAAAATGATGCAATATACAAACATTGTATTCATTAAAACTATAAAGTACGATACATTATGAAACAATATTTAACAACAATCCAAACAGATTAAGTTTGTTTTGGCAAAAATAATTTTCCAAAACAAACGGCTGATGAGATGATTTTCAGGGAATTGATCCATCCTCTGATGTTATTCGCCGTATTCACATGAAGTAAGCATATATTTCTACTTTGCTCTTTTCCACTGGCTGACCTTGGGCTAAAAGTTACTGCTCATCTAATTTGCAAAGTTAATGATGTAGGTATATAGACGACGAGGAAGGAATTAAGAAATACTTTGCTGCATTCCATATGCATGATCCTGCTCCTGCTTCAGTTGTTATTGATGATTTTGCTGACTTTTTTGATCAAGGGTACTTGATTTCTAGCCAATCCCTCTCCCGTGAAACCAATTTTTGTCTACTATGTGTCAGTATCATTATTATGTCTAATTCTTTTTCAGAAACTGCCAAGAGAGATACAATAATACTCGAGGAAGGGATTTGGCGATGGTTGGGATACTAGCCTTATGTCGTAATGCCATTTTGTATGCTAAGTAAGCAAACTTCTCTTGAATATTAATAATTTGATGCACCTTTCCAGTGCTGAAATCTCCATATCCCCCTTAGTGAAAAGGGGCCATGTCAGCTTCTACTCTCTGATACTCATAATGGCGACTGCCCAAGGTTGCTATACCTTTACAAGAGATGGGTCTCCTCTATCTACACAATCAAAGGTAACTTCGCTACTCTTCTTGTTGATATTTTAGGTAATGCTTGTGTTTTGTTTGTAGGAGTTGCGCTGCTTTCTATGCACCTTTAGTTCTACCGTCTTTGAAATATTTGATTCTTCATATGGAAGGGGATGGCTTTGGTTCATATCTTATTAGGAGTTTGGGCGTTGCCAAACCTGCAAGAACTAAACTTGCAAAATACTCAATAGCCCTTCAGTGTTTGGTTTATGAAGGTATTACAGAAGATGAAGAGCAATCAGATGAATGAGTATTTTCTCTCATAGAGGTTTATTATTATTGTACACCACACGGATTCGGTATGTCTATCTTCAAATTTTGGTCATGTTAGCTCTTACATTAACTTCTTTTGGACATCCAAAGAAAATTATATTTCATTGAGTTTTATATGCTGAGCAGTTATCTATTCAGAAAATGCTAATGTCGTCTTTATTCAGTCTCTGATAATATTACTAGTCTCAGCATATAAAGCTCCATTGGTGAATGTCAATAGGGTTTGAGCAATTTTGGAAGAAGGATAAATACTCATGTTGAAAGTTCTGTAACTTGTACGTGCCTTGGAACAATTGTAGTTTAAATATCAAGGGTCACTCATATTCACTAGTGAGATTGGGGCCAAACTGATAGCAGTGAGAGTGCCTACTAAAGTCGTGAACATCTTATTCCTCATCTGTTTCACTCAAACTCATCTGAGGACTTCAAATATTCTTTCTTGCAATGGCAGACACTGTAAAGAAGAAGAAAAAAGGGAAAAGTAATTGTTTTTTCATTTGCTTGCTCAGTAGTCGACGATCAGACTTTATGCGTATATTATGTCCATGCTTTAACAAAGTATTTCCCTTCCAGTTTAACACAAATGACTACTGTTGGTTTTTTCAGAATTAATGTCTACTTCAGTCAAATGGTACCATAAACAAATGGAAAGATAAAATAATCAGACAATCCACTTCTTCACTACTTAAAATTGCCTATTCGACACCAGTGATTTTCTGAATGCAGCCTAAGTTTCATTCCCAAGAAAATAGGAGAGACAAATCACTCCTATGATGACAAGTGTAAGCACAACAAAAAGTTTATTTGTTTACTTTAGTTACTGCAATTTTTTTAGTATAATAAGTTTACTAGTTTTAGGATGAATTTAAATTTTAAATGTTTGTTAGTTGGTTTAGTTTGTTGAGATAGTTCAGGTTTTAAAATTTTAAATTATGCAGTTTTTTATGTTTTGTTGGCTATTTAAAGCCCTTCAATGCTTAATAACAATTATTGAAAGCTTGAAAGTCATTTCAATCCAAAGAGAGTCATTTTAACCTCCTTTTTCGTTGCCCCATCTTTCTTTTAAAAACAACAACAGTGGTATCGAGAGCCTCATTGATCTTACGGGATCTGTGAGTTCTTTCAAAACGCTATCATACCATTTTTAACTCGTAAGGGCTACCTTTTTAACTCGTCTGGGCTTCATTTTAACCCGTCAGGGCTATCATTTTTAATCCGTGCTTATTTTCAAAGCGTTGGGTTATTTTTAACCAAAAAGATGTCAAGCAACAGTTTCTCTTTGAATGTATCAAAAATTTTCACAGACAAAAATAATCAAATTTGTTCTGTGAAAAAATCATATCTTGAAACCTATGCTTTATGTGATGTCGTGATGAAAGAAAAATTCTTACAATATTTTATAAAGCCTATGAAAGCTCTTTCAAACAAGACAAGATTGTTGATGTTGTTCTTTAAACACTAAACCAAAAGAAGAAAAAAGAAAGTCCAAATTCAAAAAGAAAAAAAAAAGATCAAGAAAAATTCAGATCAATTGCGAAAGCAAAAATTGAGGAGCAGTTTGTTTTTTAAATTGCAGTAAGTTTACTTTAGTTACTGCAGTAATTTTTTTAGTATAATAAGTTTACTAGTTTTATGATGAATTTAAATTTTAAATGTTTGTTGAGATGGTTTAGGTTTTTAAATTTTAAATTATGCAGTTTTTTATGATTTGTTGGCTATTTAAAGCCCCTCAATGCTTAATAAATAATGTTGAAAGCTCATTGAAAGCTTGAAAGTCATTTCAATTCAATTAGTGTCATTTTAACCTCCTTTTTCGCTGCATTATTTTTCTTTCAAAAACCAACAATATATATATATATATATATATAGTACATATATATTTTTTCTTTTTAAAAAAAATACATAAAAAGTATGTGTTGTGGGATTACTTTTTTTTAAAAAAAAATTATAATTTCTTACGTGGCAATGACTTGACACTGATTTGACATGACATGGCGCGTGTATAGTGCACTCTTCCGTGTGAGAGTGAATTTTGATTTTGAAGTTGAAATTAATTCACTTGAAAGTTTTTAAGAGAGTAAATAATTGCCCGATTAGTTTAGGGTCTAAAGTATGTTTTGGCTACAAGTTGAAGGGGGATTTGATGTCTTTTCTCATATTAAAAAATTATATGAAATGTATTATAAATTATAATTTATTTATTTTTTGATGAAGAAATACATCTTAAAATATTAATTAAAGTTTGGATTCTTTGATTCTAAAAAACAAATAAGGAGCAAATAAAAATAAATGGAGTAGTAATTAGTAATTTAGATATCTGAATAGCTGTTACATGTTCAGAGGAAATCTAAATATCTAATATAATTTTACATATTTTGTATTATTGAAACACATAGTAATTTCTTGTAATGATGAAATAATATAGGGCTACTTAGCTAGTATAAATGTGTATACCAGTAGCCCAACCTACGAAATAATTATTCTTTAATGATTTTTCCAATCAGTATTGCTGAATGCTGATTATGCATTTTTTCTTGACGAGGGAATTATTGAGTAGGAAATTAAATTAGCCACCATGAGCTACTAAAATTTTTCAATTAGTAGATATTTAATCGATAGGTATGTTCATAATTAGCGGGGAATATAACTATTACAACTAGGATTGTTTATTTATTCATTTATTTAGTTAAACATGTTATATTTGTTACTCCATTAAATGAGCTGCAAACTGTAATATTTATTATGGCATAGTATTAGTTTTGTATTTAAACATAAAATTTTATCAATGTGAAAATTCCTAACATATATTCCACAAAATAAACCCAAGTAAAGCTTACTTTTTTAGAACCCTAATTAAGTTTAATTGAGTCAAAAACGATGGCACCTCAACAGGAAAATGTAGTTCATTCAAATAGAACATGCGGCACAAGTGTATTACTTTTTTTTTTCTCTGTATTGAAATTCGATAAATTTGAATTCGCACCAAGTAGGGCCTATTTGGGGCTGACACTCTCTACCAAGATTTTTTTTTTTTACAAACATGATTCGAATCTGACACCTCTACTTAAGAAAAAAACAGTCGCATCCACTGCACTACATTTTTGGCAATAAATGTATAATTCTTTAAACGAGCATACCTTTGAATCTATAAAAATTACGTGGTGTACATAACTCTTTACAGATCATCTGAATTGCAGGTGCTCATATGGCATTTGTCCGCGCCCTTACCGTTCTGGGGGCGTGACAACAAAGCTCCTGGTTTTTAAGTCTTTAAATTACTTTACAGAAACAGCTAGAGCAGGCAGAGCCCTCCACTCCATAAATGAAAGGCACAGATAAACGAGGATTGTGATGGAGTGACAAGTATTTTTTTATTTTTAATTAGAAGTTTTGCATTAAGTTCTTCTGAGTATGAAACTGTCTTTATTAATTAGCGCATGAAATTTTTTAATGTAAATTTAAATTTAGTCGAATTACAATGCGAATATCAGAAATTGAATAAAAAAAAGGAAAAAAAGAAAATGAAAACCACAGGCACAATACTGTCGACAAAAACAAGAAAACACTTGAAAACAACAGGGACCAAAGTGATGGGCGACGCTACCGGTTCATAACGACTGTGGTGTCAACTCAATTAGTTTAGTTTAAATGTTAATATTAATATAAAAATATATTAAATATATTACTTAAATTGTTAGCATTTTAATATCATAAGCTTTAAATTTTAATTTTGCCGCGGCAAGTAGCCAACATATGCTGCCACGTCTTAAGGTTGAATCTTTTTTTTATTTAATCTATTATGCTAAATTATAACTAGTGTATCTCTTAATTGATAAATCTAGTACTATAGAGCCACGTATCTGTCTTACTAAATTAATTATGATTAAATATTACTAATAACATATTCAGATATACTTTTTCATCTCTATTTTTCTCCTGCGCCAACTGCTTTTGTTTGCCCCTTGTTTTCTTGTATTAATATCACCCACAACATTTTCATTGGGCCGCCACTATGGTTCACCCAACTTTTTGTTTCTTTTGGTTTGCTTTATAAATGAGGAATTGTATGCCCTGAGGCTGAATATTATATTCATTGACACAAACAAAAGAAAAATCTCAAATGGCTTCTCTCGTTCTTCTATTATCTGAGCTTCTTAAGCATGAAAATACAGATTATTTAACTTCATCTTCTTCTTCAGTTGCTAATTCTTGTGCTATTGCAGCTGCCAAAGGAGTTCAATCATTTCCCAACAAAAGGGTATTCAACAGTTCTTCAAGTAACTTCAACGGTGAATATTTCAAATTGGCTGAGGAATTAGAAGAACTTCCCAAGATTTGTGTTGATTTTGTTTGGCCTTAAGAGTATTGATTTGTAATTAATTATTCACTAGTTAAATAATGTGACTCAGTTTTCTTTCTGGTGGAAATGAATCAAATTTCTTTACTCTTTTTTCTCATTCCTTGTGTTTATTTCCCAATTACGTATTACGTATTACTTTACTCCATCTATTTCGTCTTATGTCATTATAATTTTTTATTAGGTCACAAAAAAGGGATAAAACATTTTTATATTTTAAAAATAATACATAAATTGGGACGGACAATAAAATAAATTCATTTTGAAGTTGATTTATTAATTCAATCAGTTGTCGGAATTTGTACAAGTTATGACAAGAGCCCAATATCTAAATAGAACTAAAACTGGAGCAGCTTCTTTTTTGATTATTGGTTGTTTACTTTTTGTTTGGGAAGTTTTGTCAATCTCAAATTGAAGTTCACTAGTTCAAGGAAATTCGTTTTCATTTTCCTCGTGAAAATGGTTAAATGAAATTTAACTAAAAAGTAGAACCCATGGGCATTTGGTACATATTAGGGAAAGTTGTTCTAATTCTTTTTTGCAAAGCTTAAAGAGACATAGTTGAATGAATTATATCTACTTCCAAAAGGAAGAAGAAAAAATTGCACTAGATTTAAACCTAAAAATATGGTGGAGCATCCTATTTTCATCGCCTCATTTAAGTACTATTATTTTTGCTACAAATATTCAATATTAGATAAAATAGTACACTACTTTTTCTGTGTTTTCATCAGACACATATAATTGAAACTTAAGTCAATTTTAATATTTGTTTCAATCATGTTGTTGGACAATAAAATTTTAAGTTCGTAATAAAATAAATAATCGGGATAAAAAAAATATTATAACAATTATTTTATTTATTGTAATATGTGAATGTTATAGTTTTTATGAATCCTTCGATTCGCTTTTTCAAATATAAATTTAAGGATTTCGAGCTTGATCTTGAATTTGAAATTGATTTGTGAATTTGATCTGAACTTGTACTTGAATTTAATGACTTTTGAGCTTGTTCTTGAATCTTGTAGAATTGATCTTGAATGCTTGAATTTATAGAGAATCTGTGGCGTTTGATCCACGAGCTCTCTCTTGCTTCTTGCTGAAATTATCGATCCTTTTTCTGAATTATGAGACATCTATTTATAGTTGTAGGGAGGAAAAAGTCATGAAAAAGGTGAACATTTTTTGTCCAATCAAATTTAAGTGACATGACACATTTTTATGGGCTTTTAATTTCACTAGGTCCATCATTTTGATATGTGGTATGATTTTATTTGCTTCTTCGCTTGACTTGGCATGTCACATTCTTTTGACACGTAACGCTTTATTGGGCCTTTAAAATAAGATAACACCTTGAACTTAGTAAAATGGGCTCACCATTTGTAGATCAAATTAATGGACTGATTCAATAATAAAATTTTAGAAAAAAATACATAAAGTAGCATACTTAAGTATTAAATTACAAAAAATAGCAACACTTTTACCAAATTACATTTTGTGGCATATATAATTGTATGTATTTGTATTTTTGTAGCAACAGTTTGCAAAAATACAAAATACATAACAGTAAAAATCATATATATTTGTATTTTTGTAGCAACAGTTTGCAAAAATACAAAATACAACTTGCTATATTATGTAATTATGAAACTGTTGCTATGAAACTCATAATTAAGGGGATAAATATGTTATTTCTGAATTTTGCCCATTAAATTAAATTTTTATTGGGATAAATTATGCATAAACATATATTTAAAAGGCATGAATGCAAAAAATCTCTTTTATCTTTTAAAATATTTCATAAAATCTCATATTTCTCCTTTCCCTCTTGATACATATTAAATAAGAAAGTAACAGATTTACAGTTACTTTAGGAGAGTAAATAATGAGAGAGAATCTCTTAAATATCTAAACAAAAAATCAATTTAAAAAAATTTCATCAGATCTTGTTATTTGCAATTTACAATTTGGTTGATTTTTTTTCCATCTCTATTAATTTCCTTTTTTCCTTAAAATTTTAAAAGCTTTACCGTGTGCTTTACGTTGACAAGCATTCATATTCTTTTGAAGAATTTTCATAATATAAAAGATAAAAAAAATCATAGTTTTCAGCGGAACCATGACAATTACCTGATCACTGTAATGGTCGGCAGAATTATATATCAAATTCAGCGTTGATATATATATATATATTCGGTTAATGTGCTTGATACATATATAATGTTGTTAATTTCATGATACATTTTCGTACGTAAACGGTGATACATATGAGTGATATATTTCCTAGTAGTATATTGATGATAGATATAAGCGATACATTTGTTGTCAGAATATTCGTGATGCATATAAAAAATATACTTTTTGGTAGTGATTCATATTTTTGATTCATTTATAAATGTTTAATACATTTAAAATATGTTTGACATATGTAAGTTATTTATTTTCTGTGTGAGATTGAATTTTGAATGAGTATTGAGTAATTTTACTAGATGTATCATTATGATACAACTGAAACTAGATGTATTTATACCACAATTTGCGCGTGATTTACTCCATGTAAAAATTGAAAATCAGTTACTTTCCTATATAACTAACCACACAGTTACAAATGTATCACAATACATATGTATCAAGGTTAAAGATATGTATCACAAAAATTAAAATCTGAAATATCTTGTAATTTAACAAAATTATGATAAGAAGTGTTACAACCTGTTAAAAATTCGAAATTTATGTAAGTTATCCTCAATTAAATTTATATTTATTTGAATTTAAATAATTAAGTCAACCATATT
The DNA here is from genome assembly GCA_030864215.1 of Capsicum pubescens. Classification (NCBI taxonomy): domain Eukaryota; kingdom Viridiplantae; phylum Streptophyta; class Magnoliopsida; order Solanales; family Solanaceae; genus Capsicum; species Capsicum pubescens. The sequence goes on along the minus strand of CM061539.1, from coordinate 171,432,194 downwards.
AATTCGTCACATTTATTTGAACTAATATATTTTAAATTTGATTTGGATAAAATTTATATGCCTACACATGTGTAACTAGTCAATATTTGTGTGGAAAAGGCGTAATGATGTTAAAGGAATTTGTTAGATTTGTCCAGGCAAATTGATAATTAAAGTTTGTCCTGGCAAATTAAAGTTTTCATATAATTCAGTCATGTATGCCAAAATGAAGTATAGATTTGTAAAATATAAAACGATGTTAAATAAATTTGTTATATTTGTGTTTTTGATAAATGGATGATTATATACTTTTTTATAATATATAAAATTTACGTTTTAAATTTGAGCTTATTAAAAACATATTTGAGTGTTAAATAGTGTGTTAATTTGTTAAAATTTGAAGAATAAATTATTATTTTTGTCAAATGCACATGTCTATAATTTTAGCATGCATACACGAAAAGATTCAAACACACATGACTGCAAATTTAATCAATTTTACACATACCTCGGTAAATTTTTTCAAAAGTTTTACCTTTACAAGTTATACTAACATCAAGTGAAAATGTTTAATATTTAGTTCTTCACAAAATTAAATTTCATAGGTAAGTGTTCGAAAACATCAGGGGTAAATGTTTAATATTTAACCTTCAAAAGATTAAACTTTCATATATGAGAGAGTGAAATTATCAAATTTCAAACGCAATTATCTTAACTTCTTAATCAATGTAGATAAACTTACAATTAAAAAATATAAAGAAAGTATTAATCAATGTGGATAAATTTACAATTAAAAAATATAAAAAATTATTAATTAAAGTATAAACCATATAAATCCCTTATATAGATAACGTCAAAAATGGCTAGTCATGCACTTCTCATTGTTACAAGAAGATTAAACTTGGGAAGTGGCCAAGTTGGCCCACTTAACTCGCAAGGCCCAGTTGCAGGCCGTGACTTGGACCAGCCCAGCTTGTACTACATTCCTTTTTTAGAAAATTTCAGAAATAACAATCGTAGAGCTTTCAATGTAATTTTTATAGCAACAATTTCAAAATTATAAAAATAGCAATATGTATTTTGTATTTCAGTAAATTGTTGCTATTTAAATACATATACAATAAGATATTCCCTTCCTAATTTAATGTTAATCAGTTTGTGTTAAATAAGGAAAAAAAATGTTCCTTAATTTATGGCACATTTAATTTTACAGATTCCTTTATCTTATAAAACTCTTTTTTAACCACAACCGTTAAATTACAGCTACTAATTGAAATTCAAAAAACGTTTTCTATAATCAGCAACTCAAATCAAATTCAAAATAAAGATGATATGCAAATACTATGGAGCACAATATTTATCAACAGATAGAGAGATAAAAGCGAAAATTGAAAAAAAAAATAGAAGATGCGGTTAATTGGAGAGAGAGAAGTGAATATTGCATGAAAAAAGGAAAAAGGTAAACCGATGGGAGAAACACACACTCTTCTTTAAAGAATGGATAAAAGTATAAATAACATAAATACCAACCTTGTAAAAGTAAGGATACTTTCTACCACTTTTTTTAATTACTTTATTCTCTCTCCCTATTAATATACATAACATAGCCGACATATACATAACATTTCATGTACATGTGGGATTTTTATAATATGTTTAGGGTATTGGGATTTTTTGTAATATTGAAAACATAAGTTGTGTATTTGTGTAATTTTTAGATAAAATATTACTACTTTTGTTATAAGTTGTAATTTTAAAAAAGTGTTGCTATTTATTGTGATTATAGTCCTAAGGATGCTAGTTTCTGTAATTTTCCCTCCTTTTATGATAAAATTTTGGAAAATAGCTATGAAAAATATTTAGGCAATAAATTAATTATCATAGTTAATATTTATTTAATTATAGAACGTAGTTACAATTTAATATCTAAATATATAAATATAAATTTACTTTGGAAATTTGTATATAAATCGTAAAATTAGAGCGCCTCCCAGTAATTATGACTCGATATTTGCTATTCCACATATATTTTTTTCTTATAAATCAATGGAAAATGATTAAAAAAAAAAAAAAGATCTTAAACTATGGAATGAATAAAAATGCTCTTAGTTAAAAGTTTGGTTTAAAAATATTTCTCTTTTGTGATGAAACTTTTGAGTAAACTCTGTTTGCCATTCTCTTTTACGACACTCTTTTACTACTGACAGAAATTTGTACTCAAATCGGTCAAAGTATTTTGAGAATGTGAAATCCTTGCTAATTACAGCCTTAATCCTCCTTTAAATGGAATACACCTAAATCTTTCTTTAACAATTACTACTATCTCTTATAACAATATTTCACAATAACATTTACATTTATGTTCTCGATAACAATATTTCATTATAACAATCAATTAAAAAACTATTCAAAATGACGCTCTTAGAAAAAGAAAAGTTTAAGAGGTAATTGTTTACTATTTTCTTCGTCTCATATTACTTGATGTATTTGTCTTTTGCACAATTATTAAGAAAAAATTAATAAGGGATGTAAGTTGACTAATATGACTCTATTAAATTTATATTAAATATTGTCATTATCTATTAAAGTTAATTACTCTTTCATTAAATTGCTAAAGATAAAGTTAAAAAAATATATTTAATTATCTTTCGATTCTTTAAATATGTTAATTACTTTAAAATAATTTATATTTTAGTAAAATATGTCAAATAATATAAGAGGTAGGCATCATTTCCACCCTATACTATACAAGAAAAGTCTAAGCCACACCTAAATTATATAAGTGATCTATTACACACCTTAACTATATAAAAGTGATATTATTACCTCCTCGCAACCCCCATTCTAAGGCGCGTGTGTTACACTTATTTTAGGCGCGTCCAGCCTATTAAATAACAAAAGTAAACGGCTAAAAACATTAAGGGAAAATGCATCGTTTTCACCCCAAACTATAGTCGAAAAGTCGAATCCACACCTAAACTATATAAGTGACCTATTACACACCTTAACTATAAAAAAGTGATACTTTTTACTGACGTGGTGCTGACGTAGCAGCGCGTGTAAAACACTATACCACATGCAAGTGGTGATAGCCTGACATGGTGTAAATAATTTCACTTTTTTATAGTTTAAGTGTGTAATAAGTCACTAGCATAATTTAGATGTGACTTCAATTTTTCAGATATAGTTTGAGATAAAAACAATGCCTTTCTTCATCCACCATACATGGAGATCTGTGCCACCAGGAAACATGGTTTAATAAGGAAAGTCAAACAACGAAGGCACATTTTGGAATCTACATTGATTGATAGTAATAACTAATCTATGCTTTCTCTTCCTAAGTTTCCCTTTTTTTTTTTTTTTTTTTTTCTTTCTAACATATTATAATAATTCTTTTCTACTCCTAGATTGACCAATTGTCACATGAATTTTCGTGTATAAACACGTGAATTATCAGCTAATCTTACGATTCTTCAGTTTTTCCGTCAGATTGATATTGTCTTTTCGGAATATTTAGCCAGCCAAGTTTAGGATATGCTACGAATCCATTACACTGAAATACTTTCTTCATTCGATTTTATTCATCACAAATTTAGATAACACATCTATTAAAAAAATAATTAATAACATGATTATTTTATTATAATATTCTTATTAAATGATACTTTCTCCATCTCAAATTACCCGTATCAAATTGAGATGACATATTGATTAAGAAAAATAATTAATAGCATGACTAGTTTACCATAGTATCCATATTAAATGATGTTTATATTTTAATTTCAAGAAAAAGTAATTAATGCAAAGGGTAAAACATAGATTTTTTTTTTGTCTATTCTTGATTAATGAAAAAAGACAAGTAAAATGAGAAAATTAAATTAGGAAATTTGAGACGGGTAATTTGAGACGGAGGGAGTATCTACATTGTGTCTTGAAATAAACTTGGAGAAAAAATAATTAATGTTAAGGGTAAAATAGAAAAAAGAAATTTCTCTTTTCTTGATATGTCAAAAATGACAAGTAAAAGTAGAAATTTAATTAGAAAATTAGTTAATTAAAAGTGAACGAAGAGAGTAAGAGAAAATACCCACCCAAATAAGATAATTTGACAAATCAATCTTATCTTCATAATTTGATTAAATTAATCTTATTTAATTTTTAATTTCAGTTTAATATTACTCGCCCCTTCACCATATTAATCTACTTACATTAATGTAGGGATAAATGTGAAAAAATAGAATAATTAATTCTTTCTTACAATTTTAAAGAATTAATAACCATGACAAATAAAATGAATTAGAGGGAATACTATAGTAGATAGGGATTCTTGACTGCATAAATTTAAAGGAGTATAATTTCAAAGGAAAAATAAAATAAAATTATTGCATTCAGGCTAAAGTCGTATTATTATTTTCTTATCATCAATTCTGAATCAAAATTGTGCCATATTAATCCTTGGCTTTGGAAAATGCCATGCGAAGCAACAACAAGGATAAGTCAATTTTTGTTCATTAAACTTTAATGTGACCCTAGTCCCTACTGAACAGCTAGACCACTAATTACTCCATCCGTTCGATTTTACTTGTAATTTTTTGACATGACATATCTATTAAGAAAATAATAACTGATATAGTAATTTTATTATACTGTTCCTATTAATTGATATTTAGTTAATAAGTATTGAAAAATAATTTGAAGAATAAATAATTATTGCAAAGGGTAAAGTACGATTTTTTTGAAAAATAGTGATAGGTTAAAAAAAAAAATGGAGGGTATGATCTAAATAATAGAAATATACTCCTGTTGACAAAAAAACCATTGACAATTAGAAATTGATAAGGTGCTTAACTTAAGGCGTTACTCGAGGAGCTTGTTGCTATTATTAATAGAGTGAAAATGTCCTTTGAGGAAACACAATTTAAGTCTATGCAAGTTGTACTAATATTTTAGAGGCAAACCTTCCGAAAAATTTATGGTTGTTATAGAGAGGTAAGGTTATATCTATGAATATTGACTTTTGATATCAGATCTCATTTAATTGTTAATTGTTATAAATAAAAATATGTAAAATTAGAAAGAATATGAATATAAAAAAAGTATGAATATAAAAAAGATAAGTATTACTTACTCCCGCGAAGTTATGAAATAACTTATGTATATCATTTAAATATAATTTTTCCTCTAAATAAGACATCAATACTAAAAATTTATTGTGTGCATGACATTAAAGATGACTACAACAAATATTTTGATATTTTATACATAATATATTTCTTACAAAATATTATGTATTACTACAATAAACATCATTGATGTTATAATGCTGTTATAGAGAAGTAAAATATAACATGAAAAATCTGTTTTGAAAAAAACTACGCAACTATAGTGAAATATTGTTATAACGAGATGACGTTATAGAGAATTCTTACTTCTATAACGAAGTTATTCAAATTTCAAAAGATATAGTAATTGTTAAAAAGGGAGGGAATCAGAGGAAATTCACTGTAATATTTATTAGTTAATTGTATGAAAATAACAAGTCACTTTACTTAATAAGATGTACTTTCTCAATTTCTAAATATTTGTCATTCATCTTAAAAAAATATACTCTTTTCGTTCCTAAATACTTGTCATTCATATTAAAAACTGAAAATTTGAATGGTTGCTTGGATGAGACTCATCTCCACAAGATTTAAACGCTATGCAGCCAAGCCAGCTTGTTGGCCATATGCTACTAACAATTTTTTATCTTCGTTTTACAACAGTTACATCGTGTCCCTCAATTAATCTTTATGAAGCATTTCGGATCACTACCTAAAGTTAATTTCGTTTTACTACAATGACATTGTGTGAAGTGAATTTCGTTCTACTACAAAGATATTGTCTCCCTTAATTATTGTAATGATTAGCTTCGATTAAAATTAATGACCATTAATTATTGTCACTTATTACAGAAAGTATAAGGTTCTTCTTCTGGTAGCTTATAAGGCAAATCAATATTACGTTCTTAAAAGTAGAAAAGTAATAGGAATATATACCAATGTTGTCGATATTACAATTTTAAGTAATCTTGTTTATACGATAGATAATTTTAACGAAAGATTCTATTTTGAACCAAACCGAGCACGAGGTCGAATTAACAACAGTAGTGGTCTATTACAGTCACTATGTATCTCATTGGTATATTAATTGTAGAGCCGTCAATATGGGCTAGGCCCGTTGGGCCGGCTCAATCCAGCCTGTAATTTGATGGAGTTAGGCTTCAGTTTTTACAGCTTATTTAAGAACAGGGTTTTTTAGTCAGACCCGGATAAGCCCGTGGCCCGTGGGGCTTGAGCAATGTGGGTTGGGCTAGCCCGTGGGCCGACCCATAAGTCAAATACATGCAACTATTTAGATTGCTTATTAGTATTTTAATTATTTGGTTTGAAGGATATCATGTCAAAAGTTATTTAATTTTGCTATTAGGAGTATCTTTTGGGGTGTTGGAGACTTGATTAACAAATATTAACACTATGTAATATTGTCTGGTAATACTTATGTTTATTAACATTCTAAAATTAAATTATAATATATTATTTTTTTTAAAAGCGAGCTGGCCCGTGAGGTTCACAACCCATAGAGTAATAGTATGGGATTGATGTTTTTTGGCCTATCTGTAGAAGTATACAACTAGAAGGGTAAATTAGTAATTCACCTAGATTAAGTTAGTTAAATTACACTGTTAACTGATAGTTAGGAAGTTAGTTAATCAGTTAGTTAACTGCTAACCTCCACACTAATCTACATTCTAACCTACACTTTAACCCCATATCGATATATACCTATACACTATCACATTGTAAATACAAGATTATGATCAATAAAGATTCAAATTTACTCTCTTATGGTTTCTTCTTCCTCTGCTCATACTGATTTTCTTCTTTCTGGTTCTTCATTTCTCTTCCGATTATAATCTTTCCTTGCTACTGATCATATTACGACATGGTATCAAAGCCAATGATCTTTCACTCATATTTCACAATTTCTTTCAAATAGTGAATTTCGACTATAGTTCGATTGACTACTTCTCATTCTTCAGCTGCATTTATCAAAATTCTGGTTACACTCTGCTTTTTTTTTTATTCCGCTATTCTTGTTCAAGATTATTACAGTTTTAAAGAAACATGGAACATGCAAATGGTGTGATTCCAACTTTCATCCCTACGGGCCAAGCAACTAGTGATGGCAATTCAAATGTTAATGGGGTTAATCACAACTCAGCTGGAAATTCTACTACTACGAATCAGGTTCTTGGAATTGATTATAATCATCCATTGTTTTTGCATCCTTCTGATGTTAGTGGCATTCAAATTGTATTCTTTCAATTAACTGGGAAAGAGAATTACGCCATCTGGGCTAGGTCTATGTGCATTGCTATTCTAGGAAGGAACAAACTAGGCCTAGTTGATGGTACTTGTAGTAAAGAGAAATTTCCAGAACAGTTATGGAATCACTGGGAAAGGGTGAATGCGATCGTATTGTCATGGGTGATGAATTCTGTGTCTAAAACTCTGCTTGGGGGTATCATGTATGCATCCACTACACACGCCGTTTGGCAGGATCTTCTTGAGAGATTCGATAAGGTTGACGGTTCAAGAATCTTTAATGTTCATAAAGAAATAGCAACCTGTGTTCAAGGCACTATGTCTGTATCTATATACTACTCAAAATTAAAGGATTTATGGGAGGAGTTTGAGGCTTTGATTCCAGCTCCGGGCTGTGATTGTGAAAAATCTAAAGATTTTGTACTCCATCTTTAAAAACTCAAATTGTTTCAATTTTTGATGGGGTTAAATGATTCGTATGGCCAAGCTAGGAGACAAATACTCATGATGTGTCCTTTGCCTTCTGTGAATAAGGCTTATGCTATGATTCTAGGTGATGGAAGTCAAAGAAGTATTGCTGCAACTGCAGGAGTATTGGGTCCAAGCCCAAGCAATGTCAATCTTGACATGGCTTTGTACACCAGAAATCACATTGGGGGTGGTTCTAACAGTGGTGGTAATTCTTATCAGAGGACAATAATGGAGCTGGTGTAAGCTCCTATCAGGAGTACAAGAAGAATTTTAATCTTGTGTGTGACTACTGTAAGAACAAAGGTCATACTAAGGATGTATGTTACAGACTAGTTGGTTGTCCTAATGATTTCAAGACAAAAAAGAGGACACTAAATCCTACTGGCCACAGTGCTGCTTACAATGTGTCCAATAATCTGAATGCAGAAGAGTGTTCTCAGTATGTTGAGCAGTCACATAGTCAGGTCATGAATGGGACTAGAAAAGGCTTCAAAGAGCAAATGTCTGATGAACTAGGAGGCCACATTCAACATTTCAGAGGTGGTGTTTCAGGCACTCAAAATGATGGATATGTTGGACCATTTACTAGGACTCAATATGATCAGATAGTCCAGCTTCTAAACCAAACTCAGACTGCTCCACCAACCTCAGCTAATGTGGTAAATGCTAATACGAATGTTGCAGGTATTGATAAAGCTTTATCTGTATTAACAAATGATGCACCTGAATGGATCATAGATACAAGAGCCACAAATCATATGACTTCTGATATTGATCTTTTAGATAAAACTACTGTCTATGAGCCAGTAATTCCAAAAAAGGTACATCTACCAAATAGAGGCATTTCCTTAGTCACTCATACAGGAAATTGTTCCATCTCAGATCAAAGAACTATCTCAAATGTGTTTTATGTACCACAATTCAAGTATAATATCTTATCTATTCCTAAATTAACAAGAGAATTACAATGCTTTGTCTATTTTTTTCCTGATTTTTGTGTCTTTTCGGATCTCTTCACTGGGAGGGTGAGTGAAGAAGATTGGTAGGCTTGAAGATGGTCTATACATGCTAAGGAACAAATATAAGATCAACAACAACAAGGGTGCAAAGATTACTGGTTGCCTGACAACAAATGCTGAAGAACTAGCTAGGACAAAATCTCATTGAGCCTATGGCATAAAAGAATTGGACATAGTTCATCTACTATTTTACAAAAAAAATTTCCTTATAATTTACATATCATAAATAACTCTTTGCATAGTTGTATTGTATGCCCATGTGCCAAACAAACTAGAAGTCCTTTTCTACCTAGTAGCATAAAGAGTACTATTTCATTGCATTTGATTCATGTAGATCTTTGGGGACCTTACAGAGTTCCTACTGTTGATGGAAATAGATACTTTCTTACAATTGTGGATGATTATATAAGGTTTACTTGGATGTTCTTACTTAAACAAAAGTCTGATGTATGTTTAGCTTTACAAAAAATTTTCTTGCTTATTAAGAATCAGTTTGATAAAACAATAAAAATTATCAGGTCTGATAATGGTACAAAATTTACTAACTCTATCTATGAAAATATGTTCACTCAATTAGGCACCATTCATCAGAAATCATGTGTCTATACACCTTAGCAAAATTGTGTTACTGAGAGGAAACATAGACACATCCTAGAGGTTACAAGAGCATTAAGACTACAAGCCTGCATTCCCATTAAGTTCTGGGGTCAATGTATACTAGCTGCAGTATATCTTATTAATAGACTTCCTAGTGCTATCTTGGGATATAAATCTCCTTATGAAAAGTTTCATAACAAAACTCCATCAATTAATCATCTGAGAATGATAGGCTGCTTATGTTTTGCTAAGGACTTAACACAGTCTGATAAACTTATGTCTAGGTCCAGACCTTTTATTTTTATGGGATATTCTGATGTGCAGAAGGGTTACCTACTATATGATCTAACTAACAAATGTTTCTTTGTAAATATGGATGTTATTTTCAAAGAGGATGTTTTTCCATTTCCTTTCAAACTACTGAGACACAGTTCCTTTTCCCAGCATCAGTTGATAACTCATTAGACTGGCCTACTCACATTCATTTCAGATCTTGTGGTACTGAGAGTCAATCCATAATGACTCAAACTACAACTTCAACCTCGGTTGCACCTTCTCAACCATTTCTTGATCATGATAATGTGGTTCAATCACCAGTAGTAGAAGAGGTGCAACCAGTAGTTACACTAATTGTACCAAGGAGGTCAACAAGGGATAAACTACCTCCAATTTGGTTAAAAGACTTTGTATCTTTAAACATTCATAAGGATGTTCCCTACAGTCTAGATAACTATATTTCCTATACTAATGTTTTTGAAAATTATCAAGCTTACATTGCTTTTTTTTCATCTATAACAGAACCATACAGTTACTCTGAAGCTATTAAAGATCCAAGATGGATTCAAGCAATGTAGGAAGAAATTGCGGCATTGGAAAGCAATAACACCTGGTCTATTGAGAAGTTACTTGAATGAAAGGCTGTTATAGGTTGCAAATGGGTCTACAAGATAAAATACAAGGCAAATGGTGAGATTGAAAGATTCAAAGCTAGACTAGTTGCAAAAGGATACAGTCAAAGGGAAGGAATAGATTTCCAAGAGACATTTTCACCTGTGGTGAAAATGGTGACTGTAAGAACTATATTATCTTTAGCTATTGCTAAACATTGGCACATCCATCAAATGGATGTCTACAATGCATTCCTTCAAGGTGATTTGAATAATGAAATATACATGAAGCTGCCACAGGGATTTAATAGTCAGGGGGAGAATATTGTATGTAGACTAGTTAGATCCTAATATGGTCTGAAACAAGCACCAAGACAATGAAACACTAAGTTATCAGAAACCTTACTAAGATTCAAGTTTGTGCAAAGTCAATATGATCACTCCTTGTTCATCAAAAGGACAACACAAGGAATCATCTTGATACTAGTGTATGTTGATGATATGCTTATCACTGGGGATAGTCTACAACTAATTCAAGAAACAAAGGTTGCTCTTCAAAATGCCTTCAAAATGAAAGACTTGGGAGAATTGAAATACTTCTTAGGTATTGAGTTTGCAAGGTCAAAAAAGGGAATCAGTATGCACCAAAGGAAATATGCACGGGAGTTAATCTCAGAAGCAGGATTATCAGGTGCAAAGCCTAATATTACACCTATAGATGTCAATACTAAACTTACATCCAGACAATATGATGAAGTCAACAAGGAAAAGTATAACACAAATGAAGATCCTCCAGATGATCATAATACTTATCAAAGACTGATAGGAAAGTTACTATACTTAACAATCACTAGACCAGATATATCATTTGGGGTACAAACCCTTAGTCAATTTCTTCAAGCACCAAAGACATCTCACATGGAAGCAACACTAAGGATTGTAAAGTATATCAAGAAGCAGTCTGGTCAAGGAATCCTACTTTCAAGTAACTACAAAAATAAGGTTACTACATTTTGTGATGCAGATTGGGCAGCATGTCCTAATACTAGAAGGTCAGTTACAGGATTTATGATAAAGTTTGGTGAATCTCTTGTATCATGGAAGTCTAAGAAGCAAACTTTGGTTTCAAGAAGTTCTGCAGAGGCAGAATACAGAAGTTTAGCTACTACTATTGCTGAACTGACTTGGCTACTTGGAATGTTGAAAGAAATAGGAGTTGAAGTGATGCAACCTGTAAAGTTGTTCAGCGATAGCAAATCAGCATTACAGATTGCTGCAAATCCAGTATACCATGAGAGAACTAAGCACATAGAAATTGATTGTCATTTCATAAGAGAAAAGATTCAACAAGGACTGGTTACTACTCAATACATATCAACCAGATATCAGCCAGCAGACATTCTTACTAAGGGGCTTCCTAAAGTTCAACATGAGTACCTGAAGACCAAACTAGGTGTACTTGATATATTCCATCCCACCTAGTTTGAGGGGGAGTGTAGAATTATACAACTAGAAGGGTAAATTAGTAATTCACCTAGATTAAGTTAGTTAAATTACACTGTTAACTAGTAGTTAAGAAGTTAGTTAATCAGTTAGTTAACTGCTAACCTCCACACTAATCTACATTCTAACTTACACTTTAACCCCATATCTATATATACCTATACACTATCACATTGTAAATACAAGATTATGATCAATAAAGATTCAAATTTGCTCTCTTATGGTTTCTTCTTCCTCTGCTCATACTGATTTTCTTCTTTCTGGTTCTTCATTTCTCTTCTGGTTATAATCTTTCCTTGCTACTGATCATATTACGACACTATCATTTTGATGGACCAGCCCGACCTGACTCGTCAAACTCAAAATTCGTGTAGATTAGCTCGGATGGGCTGAGTCTACCCGTATTTACAACTCTAATTAATTCAGAGGGGAGATAAAGAGAAAAACATTGCATGAACAAGGTCTTCATCTTTTCCCATTTTGTTTTTTTAAATTTAATTTTTGTACAACATACATGAACAATACCATTCATAGGAAATTTTACATGCATTTCCTATCCTTGCATGTGCAGCATTTACGCACTTGTCTTCACAAGCATGTTAGGACTTCTATTACTACATCCTTGCTTTAATGAAGATTAATTGAAACCCTCAACTTAAGCAGACGTTAGGTCAGATTTGATAATGTCCTATAATTATCTTATGCATATAAAGTATAAAGAAAACAAATTGTAAATCTATGGCTCTTCGAGCCCCATTAACAGCGTGTACTCTGGACCAATATGGACGCACATCGATTACTATATTAGATATTTGTCATCTCTAACCAGCTATACATGTACATACTATATCATGCTTATTCAAGTTTTTGGAAAGTCAAAATTGTTTATTTTAGAAAATTGAGATGTTTGGCCAAGCTTTTAGGAAGAATGCATAGTGACATTTGTTTTTTTCTCAGAAATACTTTTGAAATCTTAGTCAAACACAAATTGATGCTTTACTGTTGTGAGAAAAATAATACGTAGTTAAATTGATTATTCAAATACAAACTATTACTCTCCACATTACCTTTTGAAAACAGATCACTTCTAATTATAAAAAATAAAGAGAGTTTAGAAGCTGACCAAACAAGCTACTATTAATTCTGCCCCTATAAATACATGGCTCTCGCTTCCCTTTACACACACCACTTAGTTCGGTTGAGAAGAATTTAGCAACAATGGCAAGGGCCCTTGTTCTTTTTCAGCTTTCAGTTTTATTGCTTAGCTCATTCACAGTTCTTAGCCACGGTGATCACTGGTACTCATTAGACAAAAATGTTGACCACCTTTCACCAGCCCAAGCCCCTAAGCCTCACAAGGGCCACCACCACCACCCCAAAAATTCCCCAGCCCCTTCACCAATAGATACTCCAACTCCACCACCAGCTAAGCCCCCAACTCCACCACCAGCTAAGCCTCCATCCCCACCACCATCAAAGCAACCAACTAAGCCACCAGCTAAGTCCCCTTCTCCACCACCAGCTAAGCCTCCAACTCCACCACCATCAAAGCCACCAACTAAACCACCAACACCGTCACCTTATTATCCTTCAAGGAAACCTGTCATTGTAAGAGGCCTTGTTTACTGCAAGCCTTGCAAGTTTAGAGGGATTGAAACTCTTTACCAAGCTAAACCACTTGAAGGTAATTTGTTCAATATCTATATTTTCTGGTGCTTCATTAAAACAAACTTGCATTTTATGTTCTTTGATCGTAATTCATCATGTCATGTGATTACTCACGTCATTTTAGTTTTTGGTTTCATCTGGAGCTCAATATATATGTGACTATTTATTTACTTGTTATGGTTGTTAACATAGAACGCATATCGTATGTTCACTCTGAATACTAGTTATTTACCCTCAAAATATGTGCTTTAAGCTATATACACTGATAGTATAGTCTCTCTCTCTCTCTATATATATATATATATTTGTAGCATATTGCTCTACTTGTCCTTGAGTTTCTACATTGGTAAGGATGTACATAGTTTTCCACCTTATATGTTATTGAACAGTCCTCATGTCATGAACTTTTGTGGTTTAGGCTCAATAACCATTTTCTTATCATGGTATCAGACCCTATCTTATATTGTTCATGCTTCAAAGTTCAAATATCCAATCTTGGGACTGCACGCAAGGTTGTTGAGTTCCCACATTGGTAGAGCTATGCATCATTTTCCTCATATAGTTTAAGCAATCCGCATCTCGTGAATTAATTAATTAACTTTTGAGTTTAAATGGGACCTAAGATCTACTATCAGATTAGTACTTATTTTCAGGTAACTAGTTACACTTATATAGTCGATTAAATTAAATAATAGCTATCTATTAAGTGACTAGATACTTATTGTTTTTATTATGGTGTTGTAGGAGCCGTGGTGAAGCTAGTGTGCAAAAACTCCAAAAAGACACTAGTTGAACAGGGAAAGACAGACAAGAATGGATACTTCTGGATCATGCCAAAACTCTTGACCTCAGGAGCCTACCACAAGTGCAAGGTGTTCTTGGTCTCATCAAACAACTCTTACTGTAATGTCCCAACAAATTTCAATGGTGGAAAATCTGGTGCTTTGTTGAAATACACACCACCTCCCAAGACAACACCTCCAGCTATCACCAAATTTGATGTCTTCACCGTTGGGCCATTTGGATTTGAGCCCTCAAAGAAGGTGCCTTGCAAGAAGTATTAAATTAACTTGGGAAATTAGAATTTAAGACTATGGGATAAAAGTGGAAGAAAGTTAACTAAGTGTTGGAGAAAGAAAAATTTGTAGTACCACCGTCGCTTGTGTCCTTGTTATTCCATTAATAAATGATGAGTATTCTAAATGATGAAGAGGAAAGAATGTACTAGTTTATTTTCTTGTTTTTTTTTTTCTCAATTTCTTTCTGTCTGTTTAAAGCCCAAACAAGTCAAAAGGATTTATAAAGTTTCTCTTCTATGTTTGTGCTTTTTCTTTAACTTCCTAACACAATGTTATGGCCTCGTGTGACTGGTTTCTGCCACCTCGCACCTAACATCTTCATGGATTGTCATATTCGTTTACTTCTTGTATTTTGCTTCTGGAAAGTCATTCACTTTGTCACGTTTCCCTTTTCGGAGTTATTTATTTGTCACATTTTATTTTTTGAGAGTCAAACCGCATGAATATGATCATATTTCAAGATATAGTTTTTCACCATCAAATTAATATTGAATGGATTGCAACTTATCGCGTATATATTTTTTTATATAATTTTCAAGCATTTAAATTTTTATTACATTTTAGTTAGCAAAACATTCATCTGTTTTAATTTAAATTTGCTGAGTAAACTAATTTGATCGCCCCTTATGACTTAAGATTTATCAAAACTTTCATTAGTTAGTTAAGCAAAACATGCAACTTAAGATAAGTTAATAGTGTGGCAAGATTTAAAATTTTCTGCGTGATGGTTGTAGCTGAAGAAAATTTGATACTGCATGCTAACGGTGCCTATAAAAAGATAAAAAAAAAACTTCATATTCGTAATGGCCATTTGATGGATTTTGGGATGGGTTAATTTGAAGCAAACACTCAGAGAACATATATCTAATTACTTAATATTAAGACTAAGAACATAACAAAGAATAGCAACACCCAAAACATTTTAAAGCATTCTGGTTTTCTGGGAATTAAGGTTCAGGCACCAAACAAACATTTTCCAGAGTTTCTAATGGGCCACAGATAGGTCCAAACCAATTAAACACTTCTGGGCTTTCAGCAGACCAATCACTGTTGGACTTGGAACACAAGGCCCATCATTCCGCTAACACTACTCCGAACACTACTAGAAAACATCATTTTTCCGACGGTTAATGTAGTCGGAATGTGGTCGAAAAATAAGGTAGTTCTGACTACTTTCCGACTGTTTCATGTTAGTCGGAATATAACTTGTCGGAAAAATATTTCGGACTACTATATTCGAAAATTTCCGACTACTATAGTCGGAAACGTAGTCGGATATTTAATAAATATTTATTTAATAATTATAAATATTTCGACTACTGTAGTCGTAAATTTAATAAATAATTATTTAATAATTGTAAATTTTCCGACTGCGGTAGTCGAAAATTTAATAAATACCGACTTTCTAGTGAGACTTAGAATATTGGATAGGGATTCAGACAACAGTAAGGTGGAACACATAAATATACTAACTCCCAATTCCTAATAGCGAAATATTTATACACAACAAGGGACAAACAGCCAAACAAGAGAAACAAGGTAGTACTTAGAAAATGGAACAAATTTTTACCTCCAATCAGTGAAGATGTGAGTGAAGATGGGAATTTCTTGATCGACCTTCAATACCGTCGTTCAGTGAAATTATATCTTCACTACCGTCGTTCACCGTCGCCATTACCACTCCACCGTCGCCAATTTTTGAGAGAGCCCTAGCTCAAAGAGAGAGACGACTTAGAGAGTGAGAGAGAATTGGGAAAGTAGATGTGGTTTGTTTAGGTTATATTAAATATAAATTTTCGACTACTTCAGTCGGGTAGTAATTAATATATTTAATTATTTAAATTTTTCGACTACAACGGTCGGTTATACATATAATATATTTAATTATTTATATTTTCGACTACAGTAGTCGGAAATACATATTTGATAATTTATTTAAATAATTATGTAATTTCCGTATAAGGGTCTAATTATATATTTAGTAATATATTTATTTAATTATTTTTATTTTCGACCACAGTAGTCGGAAATAGATATTTAATAATTTATTTAAATAATTATTTAATTTTTATATAAGGGTCTGATTATATATTTAGTAATATATTTATTTAATTGTTTTTATTTTCGACTACAGTAGTCGGAAATACATATTTAATAATTTATTTAAATAATTATTTTATTTTTTATAAGGGTCTAATTATATATTTAATAATATATTTATTTAATTATTTATTTTTTCGACTACGGTAGTCGGAAATAAATATTTAATAATTTATTTAAATAATTATTTAATTTTCGTATAAGGGTCTGATTATATATTTAGTAATATATTTATTTAATAATTATTTAATTTTTGTATAAGGGTCTGATTATACATTTAATAATATATTTATTTATTATTTATATTTTCGATTAAAGTAGCCGGCAATACATATTTAATAATTTATTTAAATAATTATTTAATTTTCGTATAAGGGTCTGATTATATATTCAGTAATATATTTATTTAATTATTTTTATTTTCGACTACAGTAGTCAAAAAAATATATTTAATAATTTATTTAAATAATTATTTAATTTTTGTATAAGGATCTGATTATATATTTAGTAATATATTTATTTAATTATTTTTATTTCCGACATTACAGTAGTCGAAAATAAATATTTAATAATTTATTTAAATATTTAATTTTCATATAAGGGTCTAATTATATATTTAGTAATATATTTATTTAATTATTTTTATTTCTGACTACAATAGTCAGAATATACATTTTTCGCAATTTACCGTCAAACATTCTGACTGTTGTAGTCACAAATAGTATCGGAATAATATTTTGTAAAAAATAAAAATAAAAATTAAAAAAGTAAAGTTTCCGATCGAAGTAGTCAGAAAACTGCGACTACTTTTTTTAGTTGGAAATTTCAGTCGAAAAATAGCGAATTTCTGGTAGTGAAAATATTCCGACGTCTCAGTAAAATTAGTGGTTTAAAGATAAATTTAAATATGAGGCCTTAAAAATATACATTTACATAATAAATAAAAAATTAATATTGCTTTTTGTTGTTTTTTCATAATTGTTGTTTTTAGTGTAGTATTATATTTCACATAGTAATATTATATTATTATTTATAATAGTAAGGATTGATTCAAGTTAATAATACATTAGCCATACATTTTCAATACATTACCTTGGATGTTATTGTAAACATATTATTTATTATTATAAAGATTTGAGCAGTTTAATTCAAAGTTTCAAAATATTTCTATTGAATGATGATAGTTTTTTTCTTAATTATCATATTTAATATTGTCAAAAAGAAAATAAAATTATAAAATTAACAATTAATTTTTTTTGATGCCTTGAGATTTTGGAGGCCTAAAATAAAGGCTTTACTAGCCTCACCCTTGAGCCAACATGAGCAAAGGGATATTGTTGAGATTTATTTAATTTGATAAAGCTTAACTTTAATTAGTTGATGTTACGTGTGCCATCAGAGGCGGAACAAAGATTTCAACGAAGGGGGTTCCATATTCAAAGAAAACTTAGGATTTCAACTAAGGGGGTTCCATATTCAAAGAAAACTTAGTCGAAAGGAATTCAACAATTACTATAACCACATAAAAAATAATTTTAATCATATATAAATAGTAAATTTTTTCGTCGAAGAGGATTAGACCAAACCCCCGAACAGAAAGCTGGCTCCCCCTGGTGTGCCATATATGTTATACATTGGATCAACCTCTTCATTGTTGGTCACAGTGATGACATCGCCCTACTGAACTGTTTGTCGCAGTCTTACCAACTAGTCAACTAGTATTTTGAACGACTAGTAGTTTCAATAAAAGGAAATGTTAACTCCACTAACTTTTGGTGTGGTCGGTGCGGTTATTACCTTTTACCCATATTATTTAGAAATTATGCTAAAATAAGAGAAGCTTGTAGAAAGAAAATTTTCTTGATGAATTTAATTAAGTATATACTAATTGAGAAAATTTCACATCTCAAAAATAGATATGCAACAACAAGTGAATCCACTCTAGAATTTTTACATGGGAGGTTGTAAAATAAAAATATATTGCTTGGTATTTCAATTTGAAATCTCAAAGTGATTTTGGAATTTTCTAAACTATTAAATCAACCTCTAGTCTTGTGTTCACGGACTCAAAATCCATACATATACACTGAAAATTTTAGAAAATACTTCATATATACATTGGATTTTTTTTATCAAGGGGGTTAGGGTAAACACCCTCCCCTTCTGTGGATCAACAAAGCAACAGAACATGTGAACACATAAGTACAAAGTGTGTTAATTGTTACATTAGTAAAATATCTTTATGGATTTTTTACTCATGAAGGCTAAAAATGTTTGGTTAATAACATCCAAATGAAATTCTATTTAATTAGGGCAAACTCATTTAATAGTTGGGCCCATTGTCCATATAAATTTTCATAAACGTCCTCTTCGCACGGTCCTATAAATTTGGCCCCCTTTAACGCCATTTTACCAACATACATTTGAATGAATTATAACTAGAAGTATTATGGCAGTTATATCAGTGAAAATCCTCTTACTAGTTTCAGTTTTAGCAGTTGCCTCATCCTTAGAGCTCATTCATGGAGATCAAGTCGATGAAAATTCATCTGATCCAACTCTTTCTCATCATTTTAGGTTTCAGTTTCCGAAACCTATACTTAGGATTCCACGTCCTCCTCCCAGTCCTTTGAGGTTTCAGTTTCCGAAATCTATACTTAGGATTCCACGTCCTCCCCCCAGTCCTTCTAGGTTTCAGTTTCCTAAACCTATACTTAGGATTCCAGGTCCTCCTCCTAGTCCTTCTTCGCTTAAGCAACATTCACCCTCTCCACCACATGATGACCAACCAAGGTTTCCGAAACCTATACTTAGGATTCCACGTCCTCCTCCCAGTCTTTCTAGGTTTCAGTTTCCGAAACCTATACTTAGGATTCCACGTCCTCCTAGTCCTTCTAGGTTTTGGTTTCCGAAACCTATACTTAGGATTCCAGGTCCTCCTCCTAGTCCTTCTTCGCTTAAGCAACATCCACCCTCTCCACCACATGATGACCAACCAGGGTTTCCGAAACCTATACTTAGGATTCCAGGTCCTCCACCTAGTCCTTCTTCGCTTAAGCAACATCCACCCTCTCCACCACATGATGATCAACCAGCGCTTTCGCTGCAAGCTGATGACCAACCAGGGCTTTCGCCTTCATATGATGATGAACCATTGTTTGATCTGCGAATAGAAGACAATGACTACGTCTACAGTGACGGGCCATCTCCATCACCTGCTCCTTCGACGCAAGATGGCTCCGACTACAGTGACGGGCCATTCCCATAACTAGTTGCTGATAAGCCAAGTGTAATTCTGAGGACCAGAAATTTAGTAATATAATGAGAAATGAATGTTAACTACTACGCTGTTGACTAAAATAGTTCAATACTCTATAATTGTTCTTGAATTTGAATCTCCTAATTTCTTTTCTATCTTTGTTTTATGACAAAATAACATACTCCATGATATGAAAATACATAAACATTAACAAAGACAAGAAATAATCGAACCTATAAGAGGATCAAGTGGTAGCACCATATCCTTCTTAATTAGCTATAGCCCGTGAGTGTTGATGGTTTTTACAAAATAGATTGAATAGGTTGAAAAAATCGTATCGAACTGATTTTAGATTTTTTTAAAAATAAAATCAAAAATTTCAATATAAAGCTATAACTATATCGAATGTTTAGGATATTTAGGGTGGATTTTTATTTGAATTGCAACTTTTTTGCTATTAGTGGGAAAAGCTATTTTTTTGCCTTTTCAAGTATCACAATTTGTAGTTATGTCTCTTTTTTCAAATTAAAAAAGTCACTTTCTCCGATATTATTTTTAAAAGAATCTGTTGCTCCCTTAGTTATAAATTAGGTATTTTTTTTTGTTGTTGAGCATTAATTAAATAATTACATGGAAAAGACGTGATGAGTTTTCAAAATTAAGAAATATAATTTAGCTAGCATTTAGCCATAAATTCTTTAATACTATATATTTTTGATAAGTCATTTTTTAGTAAAGATTTGGGTGAAGTTTCACCATGTTTGGCCATAGTACTAGCTTGCATGTTAAAGGTTTTTATAAGGATCAAGGAAAAAGTCAAATAACAAAAATAGTTCGATTCACTTTAATTTTTCAATTTAATTTGAATAATACAACTCCCTAATCGTATTGGACCAACTTCTTAGTTAGTGATCTCGGTGATGACATCTTCTTACTGAAACTGTTTGCCTTTACATTCTTAGAAAGAAGTCATACCAACTTAATTTTGTATGAGTACTTCGAACTTTAATTAAAAAGGAAATTAAACTTCACTAACTTGTGGTGACGGATTATAAACTTTTCCCTTTGTTAGAAAGTGGTGGTGCATTTTATTATTAAAATAAAAATATTAAAATATATGATAATTAGTAGGCATGAAGTGGAAAAAGTGATGTCATTATTGTTGCAACTCATCATATTATCTTTTTACATTAGTGGATATAAATTGAAAAGAATATTGTCAATTATTTTGATGTAGCTCATTTAACCACAATGTCATTATCTCCTACTAATTGCCACTAATTCTCAAATGACTGTCACATTCTTGATATTTATTTGTGGAAGATATTTTACAACTATACAAAAGATGTCTTCTTCCTTATACTGATACAAGAGAAACATGTTACGTGTGGAAAAATATTGTAGTATAATAAGGTAAGAGCAGCGATAGAGAGTAGTCTACAAATATGTTTAATATACAAAAGATAGATTTTATATGTTGAAGAAAGATATTTTTTTGGTGGAGCTTTGAACTCTTCAATTAATCCAGAGTTGCTTGATGTGTACATCGTTGATAAGATTTTGTATCCTAGAGGGGATATGAGTCAAAAGTGATACTATTGGATCGATGTAGATTATGCTGCAGTGGATCTCTTAAAGAAAGCGAGATACTCATGCCTCAACTAAGAAAAAAATTATTTTGTTTTCTTAATTTTTTGTATTTTCAACTGCGATTTAATCATTATAATATATTACACCAATTTCTCAAAAACGTCACTTAAATATGTGATATTATTTGATAAATTTAATTTCGTATCATTAAAGTCAATTAGTTTTAGTTTTTATTTTAAACTTACTCAAGATTGACTAATTTTTCCATAAGTAATTATGGGCTATGATTTCATATTTAATTTTGTCACCTCTAGTTATTAGTACAACAGAGAAATCAAATATACAAAGACTAAGGGGTCATTTGACATAATGTATAAAAATAGTAGTGAATGAAATTGATTAGTAATGTTGAAATTAGTTGTACTTAAATTAGTTATGTTGAAACTATTTCATATCGTCTGTTTGGTTTCGGACTATTTCATAACACTGAATTTAATAACAATGACTATTGACTAATACTTCAATCACAAGCTACTACAACTCATTAAATTTCAATTAGTTACAAGAATTCATAAGAAATTAAAAACGATAGTAACTACAAAATTTGTTTTTTTTTTTTTATAAAATATCAAGAAAAAAAAAATGGGGACAAGTTTTAAAATAGATCAACAGTTATATCTTGGATGAAAAAGAGATTTGACGCAGGTTCAGGAACTTGAATATTTAATTTTCAAAATCTTTCACAAATCTATAATCTATAATCTATAATATATTAAAAGTGTAAAAATCGTTAGAAAAGTGATTTGAATTTTTTACCCTTCATTAAAAAACTGTGCAGACAAAATTATCTTTTCACTATTTTTCTTAAATAGTTAGTCAATTATTATTTACTATTTAGTTCTTTAAAATTAATTAAAACCTCTATTTAATCTAGATAAGAAATCATACCATTTAACACTTCTAAAACAATTACAATTATACCTTAAATAGACAAGAATTTTTAATTTTATTTAAGTTGTATTTTGGTAGCAATATTCTTTGCTTACTATAGGTTATCAAGGTATGCCGAAGAATTCAAGAGCTAAAACAATTGAATGTGATTTAGAAGAAGCATTATATTTGGAGCGGTAGAAAAGAGATACCGACTATTTGATCAAGAAGAGGGATTGAAGTGGCACGAAATCTGCATGTCAATTTTTGCACTTCAAGGATGGAACCAAGTCAAGTTATGCAACTTTATGAATTATCAAGCACTAATCATCGGCTTACTGAGACACCAATCGTAATTTAAGGGGTTAGCAAGTCATCTTCTTCATTTGTATCTTAGATATTTACAACTGCTATATAACTAATTAAATAAATTCTCCATTTTTACACGCCCAAAAAATGTTAAATTTAATTATTGTATTAATCTTTATTATTTAAACAAATACCTTATTTCGTGTAATGTTTAAACTCATTAAAGTGAGATACACGTGCTAGGCGCGTACACCTTAGCTAGTTAAATAAATTTTAGGCCGGATAAATATTTTAAAATTTATTTGCAATTAAAAAAAAGTCAAAACCTATGACTAAATAGGAGCTTAGTTCTAAAATCTCAAACCTTCCGCCGGAAGTTAGCTTTAATTTACTGAAGATCCAACTTCAAATCAGCTTTAGATTTCTAAAACCTCAACTCTAGAGTAAATTATCTGTGTTTACTTTTCCTTTTTTAAGACTATCATGTCTATTTGAAATTTATTATTTGTATCAAAAAGTGATACTATAAAACTCCCTAATTTATATAATTTTAGAAGAATCAAGAAAAAAGCCAAGTAACAAAAATAGTTCGATTCAATTTAAATTTCTGATCTAATCTGAATAATGCAACTTCCTAATCATATTGGATCAACTTTTTCATTAGTGATCTCAGTGATGACATCTTCTTACTGAAACTGTTTGTCCTAGTATTCTTACCAAGAAGTCATACCAACTTGATTTTGTACAACTAATTTTAACTTTAATTAAACTTTTTTTTTGGTTGGAAAAAGGAAATTAAACTTCACTAACTTGTGGTGAGGGATTATAAACTTTTTTCCCGTATTAGAAGTTATGAAGTAAATTTCTCAAAAAAGGCCGGTTACTTAGTGAAATTATTTAGTAAAGTTTAATCTAATTTTATACCATTAAATTCATTTAGTATTATTCTTTATTATACTCAAAATAGACTAATTTTCCCACAAAGTAATTATAATCAAAGAGTAAAAAGAAGAAGAATTGCACAAGTCTTCCCATAAAGTATTATACTTACGTGTCCTTTTAATTTTGATAGTACTTATAATCTTAACATAATTATTATTTGCATAAAAAGTTGTGATTAAAATTGAGTTGTTCTTTGTCATATAGTATTATTTTTATTTAATTAGTCTTGTAACATTTTCTTATTCATTTCATCACAAAACTCTAACTTGAGCTTCATCTTAAGTAATTCTTCAGCTTGGTCTTGCAGAATATCGATTGTATGTAGCAAAGAATTTTGTGCATTCTTTTTATGACCTGAAAGAGAGATGTTTATAAATTAATTAAATAAATAATACCATATGATAAAAGAATCGCATTAAGAGAAATTTTAACAAAAACTAAAATAAGAGAGGTACGCGTATTATCATACACTGTAAGAAATGTTAGTATTACAAAATCAATCTTGAGGGCATGTTTTTGTGATTATGTTTTTTATTTTTTGGTACAATGACGTTGTGGAAAAACAAGTCTAGAGTGATTTTAGATAAAATTTATAAATTGAATGACTTTATTAATACAAAATTAAGTTAAGTGATTTTACTATATAATTCCATATACTAACAAAATTACTCGAAATTATACTTAAAAGAGGGGAAGCTTGTAGACTTCACATTTTCTTAAAGAGGATGTTTCAAATATCAGTAGTAGATATGCATGCAATTAATTAATTTGAACAGAAAGTGATAGATATGCACTTTAGTTTCACATCACTACTGTTTCATTTTAATTCACCCTCCTCCTAAAAATATTTATTTCATTTTAGTTGTTCCATTTATAAAATTAAGGTTTTTTGTATATATTTTTCTCACTTTAATTATCATTAATATTAAATAACTATATAAAGTAATTTAAGATTTCAAAATATCAATAAGATTAATTTAGTAAAATAAATACTTTATTAATTTTTTTTTAATTTTTTTTTTAAAGAATGTATCAAGTCAACAAAAGCCAACTAAAATGAAACGGCATGAGTGAAGAACAAAGCAACAGAAAACGTGAACACATATTACAAAGATAAATGAGTAATTGTTGTAATAATAGTAAACGTGTTCGTGGAATATTTGCATTTTGCAGGCCAAAAAAATTTGATGATCTTGAATGAAATTCTATTTAATTAGGGAAAACACATTTAATCGTGGTATCAAAAATTTCATAAATATCCTTTTTGCATGGTCCTATAAATTTGGCCCCCTCAAACGTTATTTTACGTACTTCAATGTACATTTGAAAGAAAGAATTATATCAAGTATTATGGCAGCAATATCAGTGAAGATCCTCTTACTAGTTTCAGTTTTAGTAGTTAGCTCATTCTCACAACTCATTCATGCAGATGAATTCACTGAAAATTCATCTGATCCAACTCTTCAACCTTTAAGGTTTGGTCGTGGTCGTGGTCGTGGTCGTGGTCGTCCCCCTAAGTCTCCATCGTCCAAGCGGCCACCACCACCGGCGCCGGTTAAGTCTCCGCCACCACCAGTGCCAGTTTTGTCTCCGCCACCACCAGTACCAATTTTGCCACCACCACCACCAGTTCCAGTAAAGTCTCCACCACCACCATCACCAGAAGATGAGCAACCACCTCCGCCACCACATGATGAGCAACCACCACCGCCACCCGAAGATGAGAAACCACCTCCGCCACCCGAAGATGAGCAACCAGCTCCTCCACCAGAAGATGAGCAACCACCTCCGCCACCAGAAGATGAGCAACCACCACCGCCACCTGAAGATGAGCAACCACCTCCGCCACCACAAGATGAGCAACCACCTCCACCACCAGATGTGGAGCAACCAGCTCCTGCACCACATGATGAGCAACCACCTCCACCACCAGATGTTGAGCAACCAGCTCCTCCACCACATGATGAGGCTCAGTCACCGGTACCATTGCCACATGCTGAGCAACCACTTCCTCCTCCACCAGAGGTTCTGTCACCGGCACTATCACCAGATGCAGATGAGTCATTTCATACATCAACTGATATGCTGACCAATGAATTTATATATTGGGAAAATAATTAATACTATATAGATTATTTTCAATCGTAAATCTGAAACCGAAACTCGCGATAACTTAGAATATATATGAGTACTATCTATTGATTAATACAAATGCAAGAATGGTTTTAGAATTTTAAACTCCTAATTTCTTCTCTGTATCTTTATTTTACGACGAAATGACGTAAGAAATTAAAATACATAAGCAATGACAAAATAACCGGAACTATAAAAGGAGATCTGGTCGCATTGCACAAACATGTAATGGATATATACTAACAATTACCAGTATATATTCAATAAATATCGTTAAGTATATATAATCAAGTAAATAAAAGTATTATTTTGCTTACGGTTTTAGATAAAGTATATGTTATTCAAAGATCTATTTCAATACCCTAACTTTTTCTTCCCTTTACTATGATAATTACTAATAATCTATCTACCTTAGTGCATGTTTGTCAAGATGAAAAGTGCACACGTTAAAATGGAATTAGTAAATTCCTTCACTTCACGTATATGTCTATGTAAGGATCTTGAGTATATATACTGGATTATATGGGATTATGGAGAAAGATATATGCAGCATGCATGATTATCCTAGTTGTACATTAATATATAATATACATACATATATATAATTTATACACAATAATATATAACTGTATTTTTATACTATATAACTGTATTTTTGATATAGAGCTACCTAATGTAATTATTTCAGGATGTCAGGTTAAGATAGACCTAAATGTGTAATGTTTACCAGTCGTACAGCTTTAGCTTGTTAGCTTGGGGCTTGGGCCCTTCTCTTCTATTGGGCCATTTGCATGAATTCAACATCTAAAATTTTCCATCTATATAATATTCAGAAATCCATCAGAATTGGTGATCTATTCCCTTCTCTCTTTTTTATTTGTTTGTATGTAAATGAACGTCAAGGAGTTTTATCCGTCGGTAATTAAGTCTAATAATTGGCAGCCATGCGTGAGCTTTTTAACTTATCATTGAAAATCCGAGTTTCATTTTAAATGGAGCATTATTTTAATTAGATTAAATCCTTTGATTAATCCATATATTTATCACATAATATTTGGGTTAAAACATTTGCGTCTTACCAAACTTGCGGCAGATGAGTACATATTCCCCAAGTTTGGGCCTCTTCAAACTCCTATAAATACATTCGATCCCTTTAACCTAGTTTTAGACATTTGAGTTGAGTTAACAAAAATATGGGTGTTGTTCCAGTGAAAGCTCTAGTGCTTTTACAACTCTCAATGTTGGTAGTTTGCTCATTCTCAGAGCTGAGTCATGGAGAAGGAATTGAAAGTTTGCCTGATGCAACGACTCTTCGGGTATATAAGTTTCCTGAAAGTCCTCCCATTAACTTTTGGCGTACTCGTCAGCGGTGGTCACCACCCCCACCACCAGCTCCTCAGACACCAGTTGTGGGAGGAACACCGCCAGATATGCTGTAAGAAAGTGAGGAAAATAAACAATTACATTAGTAAGAAACTGTGAACAAATAAACAACAGTATGAAATTATTGAGGGGAACTTTTTTTTCCATTTTCTTTATCTAGTTTGATGTAAGTACGAAAGAAAAATGTCCAACATTCGTAACAAAAATCAGATCATTATGGTTTTGAATTGTAAGTCCTAAATTAAGACTTCATGAAAATCAAAAGTACTACTCCGTATGTATTATTTAACAAGAGAGTGAATGGTTCTTCTGGATTTTGAATCTCTAAGTGTAATTTTCCTACGTACTTTTGATTTCCTAATTAATTAGTGGAGTAGCACAACAAAAGAAGATATATAAAACAATGAAAGGGATCAATCAGGCTTAGCTTGTTCAGGAATTAATGGAAGACAAAATAATTTGTAACATCATGGAATTAATATAGCTCAATGGCAAATTAAAATTCTGGAAACATGGGTAATATATATATATATATATATATGTATATATTCTGTTGTACATTTCATCTTATGAATGAAGTGGTCATACAATATAATTTAACATGATATCAGATTATCCACATAAGTCTATTTCAAATGTCATTGCCAAATCCTATAAATAATTAAATAAAGAATTCCAGTTTATTTAAAAGAGGTCCAAAGAATTTTAATAGCAAAAACACGCGTCTCAATCCCTTGTAGACTTTGACAAATGAGGAGTATGTGTGAGTTTCAAGTTCGGCTCTACTCAACAGCTTTGAGATTAATTTGGAAATATTAGTTTCCAAATTGAATTATTTAAAATTATTGGTGAACAATAACATTTGGAATTCTTAACTTTAAATCTTTAATCCGTAAATAGTGTCATTAGACAAATATTACAGCCATCCGCTCTTCTTGTGAGTCGATACATGGTTTATATGGCGAGGTAAAAATTGTGTGTAATTCTCTAAGGTCAAAAATAAATAATAAGAAGGGAGATTTCCCTTTTTCCGCTGTTACTTCAATAATCGAGAAAGGTAACATCCGTTTATTTTATTTTTTTGAATATATTAAAAAGGGATGTGCACTTTACTAATTTAATTTAGAAAACTAATAGATAATTTGTGGTGACTTATGATAATTAATAGTGATATGGTAAAATTATCATTTTATTTATTGTTTCGGTGTATCAAGTCAAACATGATTGCAACTAGCTAGCTGGAAGGACTTTTTTCTCTTTTTGTTAACATACATAATATTAGGGTATCATTGTAACGAGTGCACTTAGTAGTAATTTTCTAATTAGCGAAGTGGGGGTCAATTAAAATTATTGAGAAATTAATTAGTATATATCTGTTTTAAGAAAAAGCAAATGGAGAAAAGAAAAATAATCCCATGTCTAATGTTGGATCATTTTAATTAATTTTCTGCCAACTTATAAACTCTCTCGACATGGCTTCTGCATACTCATGGTCATGTCTAATTTTTCATCAAATTTCTATTGCGGGGATATGAGTATTTTCTGTTACCTTGAAAGCTTGAAGCATCTACAGTAGAATTCAAGGGGAGCAAAGAAACAACCGTTTATTACTGGAACATCCAAGTGTAATTGTAGACATTGAGCTCTACAAAAAGAGTTCAATTTTGGTTAGAGTTCTTGGGCTACTTTACCCTAGCTATTCTACCTAAATCCTAAATTACGCCAATATAAAGGGGGCAAATATCCATTTATCCCACAAATTTACGGGATATTCACAAAGAGATCAACGATCTTTAAAGTCCCAATAAATTCATGGGATGTTTATAGATCAAAACTCTTTCTTCTTGATAATCAAATCAAATACATCAAGAAGATCCACAAAACCTCCTTTCACGGAGATCAAATTCAAATATTCCTACATTCGAGAAATACGCCACTAACAGTCCTCGAATTACGGAGAAATTCATATCAAATCCTACGTTCGAGAAATATGTTACTGACAACCCTCGAATTATGGAGAAAATCAAGAGAGAAGAATAAAGGGAGGAACAGATTTGTACTCACATCGTTTATCAATAAAATTGTTGTTTCTTCATATTCTTACTTGTGGTTGAAATTTATTTTCCATGAATTAAATTATATTGTAAACAAATTGGTACGCCCAGTGGGACCAAGTCTGCCCTTCATCTCTTCTCTCATAAATCAAATATGCAAATCTGTAGCCGTCTTCCATCGTAAAGATGGAAGCGGTACTTCAAGACTCGTGTTTGAGTTTCATCATCTACACTCCGACAAGCCTTGAAGTAGGGGGCATTTTTGTGGGCTCTACAAAAAGAGTTCAATTTTGGTTAGAGTTCTTGGGGGCTACTTTACCCTAAATCTAGTTTGGTAGCTACTTTACCTAAACCCTAAATTACGCCTGTATAAAGGGGCAAATGTCCCTTTAAAGGCATCTTCAGTATCCCACAAATTTACGTGATATTCACAAAGAGATCAACGATGTTCAAAGTCCCACTAAATTCATGGGATATTTATAGATCAAAACTCTTTCTTCTTGATAATCAAATCAAATACATCAAGAAGATCCACAAAATCTCCTTTTTATGGAGATCAAATTCAAATATTCCTACATTCGAGAAATACGCCACTAACGGTCCTCAAATTATGGAGAAATCCATATCAAATCCTACGTTCGAGAAATACGCTACTGACAGCCCTCGAATTATCGAGAAAATCAGGAGAGAAGAATCAAGGGGAAGAACAGATTTGAACTCACTTCGTTTATCAATAAAATTATTATTTCTTCATATTTTTATTTGTGGTTGAAATTTATTTTCCATGAATTAAATTATGTTGCAAACAGTAATACTTAAGTAATGATCAGTAATAAACAATTTTTTTTAAAATGGAAATCAAGAAAAAGATAAATAGTTCTTCTGAAGCGAAAACAGTAATCTGAAGACCTTGTAAGGAAATGCTTGAGTTACAAGAATCAAATAGTAGTAGCAAGTAAAATTAAAGGATATGGTCTGCATTAAAAAAAAGTATTATTGACGTTAAGAGTGCAAAATGCGATGAAGAAAGTAAATTAAGTTACTGATTATTTCTCTCGTAAAGTAAATTGATATTGAGCGAATTAATATTGGAGAGAGGTGATTAAACGTGACATGGAGCAGTTACAGTTTACTGAGGACATGACCCTAGATAGAAAGGTTTGGAGGAAGCATATTAGGATAGAGGACTAGTGCGCGTGAATGAGTCTTAATTAGGCAGTAGTTATGAGTGTTGTGGTGTAGCTTCGCTAGTAGTCTTAGGGCCTTGTGCATAGGGTAGATATACTAGTGTCTTTAATTTGTTAGTGTATAATATTATTTTGTGAGTATTGTTCATTTGTGTTTTCGCCTTGTTTTACGATTTATGATTACTTTGATTACTGTCCTTTTGTCCTGAGCCGATGGTCTATCAAAAACAACCTCTCTACTTCTTCGGAGATAGTGATATGGGTTGCATACATTTTATCCTCCCCAAACTCTACTATGTGGGAATATACTCCGTTTCATTCTCTATTAATAAACCTACTCTCTCTAAAGGAGCAACATACTAAAAACAATACGTGCGATGAAAAATTGTCTGAAATTTTTTGTGATAAAATCATCATAACTTGACAAATTTTGACACAAACTCACTATAGTTAATATTCTATCGCAACTCCATATGTTATGTTGTATTTGGTAATGTGATCACCAGAGGACTTGTATATAAGTTTTCTCCTATATTATAAAGGGGAGAGGACGAGAATGGTCTGTCGGCCAAAGTATTTTTATCAAAATGGCCCTTGAATTCATATTACCATATAGTAGTCATTTCCATCACAATGGCTCCTGAATGTTGCATTCCTCTTTCTTCCTATTTTTTCTTTTTGTTTTTTAACTATTTTTTTTCTTATTTCTTCTAATGTTGTTATTTTTTATTTTATTTTTTGAAAAAAGTCCACTCTCCACCCATTTATTTTGTCAGATGCGATAAAAAAAAATAAAAACATGAAATACAAGTCCATCCATAATTGTTCCATCTCTTTTCAAATGAGTTAACACTATAGCGACACTTTGACTTATTTTTTTTTTTCCTGCTATCCCTCTCTTTTTAATCAAAAAATTAAGGAATGTTTGGACAGTAAGGGTACAGGATTTAATAAATTTTGTATATGCTTGCACAAATGTTCACAAAATTTTAGGTGAAGTTAACAAATTTAGGAATAACAAATTACTGCACACGTTTGCACAAATTTTTTCTGTAAAAGGTGTGTTTATGTGGTATATATACTGTATAAACGTAGTATAAAAGTGTATCAATCTAGTATACAAGTGTATCAATGCGGTATCAAAGTGTATCAATGTAGTATAAAAGTGTATTAATATGATATAAAAAAGTATCAATTGGGTATAGGGACTGCATGTACTTGCATAGAATTTCATTTTTCTTTTGTAAAAAGTGTATCAATATAGTATAAAAGTGTATCAATTGAGTATAGAGACTGCATGTGCCCAATTGGGCCAAATGACTAAAAAAGGAAATTAATTTGGTCGACTGACTACAGTTGTCCACCTTTTCAAATGTGGGTCATTTTGTAAAAAATGGTCAGTTCATGTCCTTTTCCATATTATAAATGACAATGAATCAGCTAAAACAGGCTGCTCATGGTCAACATGTTTGCTTTAGCTGTTTCAATTATAATTTTTCTATATCATTCTTGATTAATTATTATAAGTTATTTATATATTAAAAAATTAATAATATTTAATGAAAAAGACAAAATAGACATTTATGATATGTCTATTTCATCTGCTTCAATAATAATTTTAGTATATCACCTTTGATTGATTATTACAAGTCATTTATGTATTAAAAAATTAATAAAATTTAATGAAAAAGGTAAAATAGACATTTACGATATATCTGTTTCAGCTGTTTTAACCGTAATTTTACTAGGTCACCTCTAATAAATTATTATAAGTTATCTAAGTTTTAGAAATTAATAATATTTCATAAAAAAAAAGTAAAATAGACACAAAATTAAAAGTTTAAAATAGACACAAAATTAAAAGTTAATTCTTATGTTTTAAACTAATCTGACGACTTATATGGGGTTCAGTTAAATTTGTTCACAAGTGGAGTACTTTTGTTCGTAATTTTATTGTATCACCTCTAATTAGTTATTATAAGTCATTTAAGTATTAAAAAATAAATAATATTTAATAATAAGAATAAAATAGATACAAAATACTAAATTAAAAATGGTTGTATGAAGTATTTTCTGTTACCTTGAAAGCTTGAAACATCTAGAGTAGAATTCTAGGGGAGCAAAGCAACAACCGTTTATTACTGGAACATCCAAGTGTAATCGTAGACATTGAAATTTTGTGGGCTCTACAAAAAGAGTTCAATTTTGGTTAGAGTTCTTGGGGCTACTTTACCCCAGCTATTCTACCTAAACCCTAAATTACACCAATATAAAGGGGGCAAATATCCCTTTAAAGTCATCTCCAGTATCCCACAAATTTACGGAATATTCACAAAGAGATCAACGATCTTCAAAGTCCCAATAAATTCATGAGATATTTATAGATCAAAACTCTTTCTTCTTGATAATCAAATCAAATACATCAAGAAGATCCATAAAACCTCCTTTCATGGAGATCCATCCAAATATTCTTACATTCTAGAAATACGCCACTAACGACCCTCGAATTACGGAGAAATTCTTATCAAATCCTACGTTCGAGAAATACGCTACTTACAACCCTCGAATTATTGAGAAAATCAAGAGAGAAGAATCAAGGGAGGAACAAATTTGTACTCATATCGTTTATCAATAAAATAGTTGTTTCTTCATAATTTTATTTGTGGTTGAAGTTTATTTTCCATGAATTAAATTATGTTGTAAACAAATTGGCACGTCCAGTGGGACCAAGTCTGTCCTTCATCTCTTCTCTCATAAAAAAAATATGCAAATCTGTAGCCGCAGGATCGTAAAGATGGAAGCGGTACTTCAAGACTCGTCTTTGAGTTTCATCAAGTCTATACTCCGACAAGCCTTGAAGTAGGGGACATTTGTAAACATTGAAATTTTGTGGGCTCTACAAAAAGAGTTCAATTTTGGTTAGAGTTCTTGGGGCTACTTTACCCTAAATCTAGCTTGATAGCTACTCTACCTAAACCCTAAATTACGCCTGTATAAAGGGGTAAATGTCCCTTTAAAGGCATCTCCGGTATCCCACAAATTTACGGGATATTCACAAAGAGATCAACGATCTTCAAAGTCCCAATAAATTCATGGAATATTTATAGATCAAAACTCTTTCTTCTTCATAATCAAATCAAATACATCAAGAAGATCCACAAAACCTCCTTTCACTGAGATCAAATCCAAATATTCCTACATTCGAGAAATACGCCACTAACAGTCCTCGAATTATGGAGAAATTCTTATCAAATCCTACGTTCAAGAAATATGCTACTGACAACCCTCGAATTATGGAGAAAATCAAGAGAGAAGAATAAAGGGAGGAACAGATTTGTACTCACATCGTTTATCAATAAAATTGTTGTTTCTTCATATTCTTATTTGTGGTTGAAATTTATTTTCCATGAATTAAATTATGTTGTAAACAATAATACTTAAGTAATGATCAGTAATAAACAATTTTTTTTAAAATGGAAATCAAGAAAAAGATAAACAGTTCTTCTGAAGCGAAAACAGTAATCTGAAGACCTTGTAAGGAAATGCTTGAGTTACAAGGACCAAATAGTAGTAGCAAGTAAAATTAAAGGATATGGTCTGCATTAAAAAAAAAGTATTATTGACGTTAAGAGTGCAAAATGCGATGAAGAAAGTAAATTAAGTTACTGATTATTTCTCTCGTAAAGTAAACTGATATTGGGCGAATTAATATTGGAGAGAGGTAATTAGACGTGACATGGAGCAATTACAGTTTACTGAGGACATGATCCTAGATAGAAAGGTTTGGAGGAAGCATATTAGGATAGAGGACTAGTGCACGTGAATGAGTCTTAATTAGGCAGTAGTTAGGAGTGTTGTGGTGTAGCTTCGCTAGTAGTCTTAGGGCCTTGTGCATAGGGTAGAGATCCTAGTGTCTTTGGTTTGTTAGTGTATAATATTGTTTTATGAGTATTGTTCATTTGTGTTTTCGCCTTGTTTTACGATTTATGATTACTTTGATTACTGTCCTTTTGTCCTGAGCCGATGGTCTATCAAAAACAACCTCTCTACTTCTTCGGAGATAGTGATATGGGTTGCATACATTTTACCCTCCCCAAACTCCACTATGTAAGAATATACTCCGTTTCATTCTCTATTAATAAACCTACTCTCTCTAAAGGAGCAACATACTGAAAACAATACGTGCGATGAAAAATCGTCTGGAAATTTTTGTGACAAAATTATCATAAATTAACAAATTTTGACACAAACTCACAATAGTTAATATTCTATCGCAACTCCATATGTTATGTTGTATTGGTAATGTGATCACCAAGAGGATTTGTATATAAGTTTTCTCCTATATTATACAGGGGAGAGGACGAGAATGGTTTGTCGGTTAAAGTATTTTTACTAAAATAGCCCTTGAATTCATATTACCATACAGTAGCCATTTCCACCAAAATGGCTCCTGAATGTTGCATTCCTCTTTCTTCCTGTTTTTTTACTATTTTTTTCCTTTTTTATTTTAATGTTGTTATTTTATTTTTATTTTGAAAAAAGTCCACTCTGTCCATCCATTTATTTTTTCAGATGCGATCACAAAAATAAAAACATGAAATACAAGTCCACCCATAATTGTTCCATCTCTTTTCAAATGAGTTAACACTATAGCGGCACTTTGACTTATTTTTTCCTGCTATCCCTCTCTTTTTAATTAAAAAAATTAAGGAATGTTTGGACAATAAGAGTACAAGATTTAATAAATTTTGTATATGCTTGCACAAATTTTCACAAAATTTTAGGCGAAGTTAACAAATTTACGAATAACGAATTACTGCATACGTTTGCACAAATTTTCTATGTAAAAGGTGTATTTATGTGGTATATATATATTGTATCAACGTGGTATAAAAGTGTATCAATCTAGTATAAAAGTGTATCAATACGGTATCAAAATGTATCAATGTAGTATAAAAGTGTATCAATATGATATAAAAAAGTATCAATTGGGTATAGGGACTGCATGTATTTGCATAGAATTTCATTTTTCTTTTGTAAAAAGTGTATCAATATAGTATAAAAGTGCACCAATTGAGTATAGAGACTGCATGTGCCCAATTGGGCCAAATGACTAAAAAAGGAAATTAATTTGGTCGACTGACTACAGTTGTCCACCTTTTCAAATGTGGGTCATTTTGTAAAAAATGGCCAGTCCATGTCCTTTTTCATATTATAAATGACAATGAATCAGCTAAAGCAGGCTGCTCATGATCAACATGTTTGCTTTAGCTGTTTCAATTTTAATTTTTCTATATCATTCTTGATTAATTATTATAAGTCATTTATATATTAAAAAAATTAATAATATTTAATGAAAAGATAAAATAGACATCTATAATATATTAAAAGTGTGAAGACCCTTAGAAAAGTGATTTGAACTTTTTGCCCTTCATTAAAAGATTCTGTAATAGATAAAATTGTTTTTTCACTTATTTTTCTCCAATTATTATTTAATTAAAATCCAAAAAATTAACATCTCTTAAAATGTATAGTAAACCCTAAAAGTTAAGGAAAAAAAAATAAACGTCTAAAAAAAAGAATCCTAAAATAGTAGAATTTGAAACGGACTAAAATAGACAAAGATTCCTAAAATAGAAAAATTAGAAAAGATCTCAATTACTAAAATACTCCTATAAATATTTGATAATCTTCATAAATATTCGTACATATGTTATAATTCAACTAACGATTCTCTGCTCATATGCTGGAAGCATGATATCCAGCATGGTTATTTCGTTGCCTTGAGATTTATACCAGAAATATGTGCAGCATTGATTTTGCTGGTAGGTTATAGATGTTTGTGATTAGATGTTCAGGTTGATTATCTGCTCATATGTTAGAAGCATGATTATTTTTTATTTAGTGTTAGTTTGCTAGATTAGATGTGTGGTTGTTTATGATAATTCATTTAAACAAAAACGTGAGACATGTGCAAAGCGCGTATACTTGACTAGGCACTTGTAGGTAATCTAATATCTTGATTATCTATTTTTGTAGTTTCTCTTTTATTTCTATATGTTGTTTTTTCTACTTAATACATGTGGTTGATAAATGTTTGGTCCGTCGGCCGAGCTTTGAGGATTTTTGTGTAAAAGTTACGTTTAATTAAATTGTTCTATATCTCGATTATCGTATTATTTTATTATAGTTTATAGATGGTAGATGAATATTTGATCGGGCTTCGAGGTAATCAAGATATTTTAATTTCTGGGCTTTGAGGATTTTTGTCTAAAGATTAGTTTTAATTGTATTTTTTGATATCTAAATGATCATATTATTATTATTTATTATATTTTATAGGTGATAGATGAATATCCGATCGAGTTTTGATTTAATCATGATTAAATTCTTGCTATTCTCGAATTTGAAGAAAGACGAGACCACAAGCACGAAAATACAACCGCTTTTTATAAATCAAATTTTGATTTAATCATGGTTAAATTTTTGTTATTCTCGAATTTGAAGAAAGACGAGACCACAACCACGAAAATACAACCGCTTCTTCTACTTTTACTTTCCTTCTTGATGAAATTTCAGATATAGCCTTTAGTAATCACTGTTTCGATATGGATTCTATGTATTGCATTCAACTACACAATATAAGAAATATAATGTGTCTACCTACTAACTTTCTACCCTAATTTTGTCCTTCACATCCTTCTATCTAATATTATATTCTCGATAAAATAGTTTCAAACAAATCTAGCAAAATACCGTAACATACAAATAATCCATGCAAAAATTAATTAAAACATAGATCATGTGAATTCTCCAAGTACGAGTTCGACCACCGTTAGACATTGTTAAAAAAAGAAGGAAGAAATTCTCTAAGTACACAACATGAGACAAAAAAAGATCAATTAATTAGTAGCTAAAATTCCGAGCAAACTGTAATGAAAAAGAAATATACACACATGAGAGAAAATCCTAGAATTCTTAATATTTGTTTCTTATCATATATTTTAGATTTTTTAATTCAATATATATATATATATATATATATATATATATATATATGGATTCCTTAGTTATTAATTCTCCCAATATATCTTACCAAATATTTTAGAATTCCTTAATTTTAAAGTATATTTTCCACTAACCATAAGTTTTCGTGTTTAATTAGAGTAAAAGACTATAAAGAAAGATAAGTAATATAGCGTTAATTATTTTTGAAAGTTTATTTTGTAGAATTTTGAAAATCCGAACGATGACTTTTGATATCAAGTAAAATTTTTTTTTTTTATTTTTTTTTGCTCTTTTTAATTATTCGGAGTTTTATTTATTAAATCTTAAATGAATTAGGTACTAATGTTTAAAATACTAAAATTAATTATAGTTTACCTATAAAAATTATGATTTAGCTTAAATAGAGTATGTAAGATGATTTTTTTAATTTATTAAAAATTTTAGAACTTCAACTTATATAGAACTTTAAGTATACAATGATTCCTTTAAATATGAGTTCTTAAAATATATGAAAAAAGAACTGACAAAATAAATGTATGAAAAAAAATTAGGTATTTATATTTAATATTAAGAGAATTAAGAAACGAAAAAATATGTGTGGAAGAGACAAGCAATTTTGTTTACGTATATTTAAGAATTAAGTAATTCATATAATACACACAACAAAGACAACATAAAAGTTAATTTGAAGCATATTGAAACAAGCAATACCTGAAGTCGGGAGTTTAATCTAAATTATCTTGTACATTTTTCGTATAATAAGCAATGATCATTCTGTTGTTGGTTCTGCCGTATATATATTTATATTCAATTATCCAGAGTTTTTTAATTGTGTTGTATTAGCAAAAAAGAAGCAGAGAAAGCTAGACTTTACCTCAGTCTAGCGTATATCTAATAAATAATAATAATAATGTAGCTAATTACAGGAGAAAACGAGGAGAATATATAATGGTTATGAAGAGAAGTTTCTCAACTATGAAGAAAATTACGAATTTTTTTTTGATTCTGCTATAAAAGCCAAGGATGAATCGGCCAAAAAATGAGATCTTTGCACCAATATTAGATTCTTCGATGTGTATTGCCATCCATTTTATATTTGCTTGTATTGTACTATTTTTGTGTCTACCATAAATAACTTCTTTAACTCACAATATAAGGATAAGATATGTGTATATCTCACTCACTCCAAATTTCACTTCTGAAATTACATAGAGTATATTGTTGTTTTTATTATATTCAAATTAAAGCTATCAACATTTGCATCTATTTTAATGTACATATATTTGCGATTTAGTTGAATATAATGTTGCATTTAATGTAAATTTAATTGGAACATTCTGTATTTTTGATACTATATTAAACGTTGAATTGTATTTTTCACTAACGATGTCACATAATTTTGTAACTAAACATTTTAAACCTTATACAAATAATATATGTAATTTTCTTCTTTAATATTAAATACACGCGCAAAACGCGTACACTAAACTAGTTTATGATATGTCTGTTTCATCTGCTTCAATAATAATTTTAGTATATCACTTTTGATTAATTATTACATGTCATTTATGTATTAAAAAATTAATAAAATTTAATGAAAAAGGTAAAATAGACTTTTATGATATATCTGTTTCAGCTGTTTTAACCGTGATTTTACTATGTCACCTCTAATAAATTATTATAAGTTATCTAAGTATTAGAAATTAATAATATTTCATAAAAAAAAAGTAAAATAGACACAAAATTAAAAGTTAACTCTTATGTTTTAAATTAATACGACGACTTATATGGGGTTCAGTTAAATTTGTTCACAAGTGGAGTACTTTTGTTCGTAATTTTATTGATCACTTCTAATTAGTTATTATAAGTCATTTAAGTATTAAAAAATTAATAATATTTAATAATAAGAATAAAATAGATACAAAATACTAAATTAAAAATGGTTGTATGAAGTATTTTGCCATAGTAGTAAATCTGTATCGAAAAGAAAACATGAAAGTAGTACACCTATTGAGGTCTAAAGGATTAAATTCAAACAAAAAATTAATTACATAGTTACGATCTTAAATCTGAATAAATAAAATTTTAATTTTTATCAAGTACAAATAAATGAAGCATAAAATACCTAAAATAAAAAAATTAATTTTTATTTTTTTTACCATTTTTCATTTCATTTTATATGACACCATTTGATTAAGCACGGTATAGAAAAAATGAAATGCTTTTCAAATTTGTGGAATAAATAAACTTTAGATTTTGTATGATTATAAAATATTTTATTAAAATATAAAACAAAAATTATAAAAGTAATTTTTTTTTAAAAATGCAAAAATGACATTCTTTT
This sequence comes from Capsicum pubescens, assembly GCA_030864215.1. Classification (NCBI taxonomy): domain Eukaryota; kingdom Viridiplantae; phylum Streptophyta; class Magnoliopsida; order Solanales; family Solanaceae; genus Capsicum; species Capsicum pubescens. The sequence goes on along the minus strand of CM061539.1, from coordinate 171,392,385 downwards.
TTAAGCAAGTTAAATAAATAAAATATATTACATAAATTGAGAAAAAAATATAAATATTAGGCCCGTGCTCATCACTAACGACATGCCACTAGTGTTTATATATGGCTTCTAATTTTATTTTCTTAATATTTCAATAAAACAATTTTCTTTTTTGGGGAATGGAAGATAATTTTATTTATAATATAAAGTAGTATTTGTAATAAAACAAAATTGAGAATCATCTCTTCTATAAATTCATTCAGTTTGACTTCCTTCAACATAGGTGATTAATTAATTGAGTTAACAATAGTAACTATGGTTGTACTTTCAGCTAAGGCCCTACTAATACAATTACTTTTAGGTCTATTACTTGCCTCATTCTCAAAGCTGAGCCATGTAAAAGGCTTTGATTTGCCTACTATTGATGATACATTGCCTGATTTGGGCTTCCAACCACTGCAGATTACCCCAGGCAGATTTCGACCTCGACCGGGGACCGAGAAAGAATTTCAACCTTCACCGCGGGTGCGGTTAGCACCACCTCCGCCCTCGCCGTCACCATCACCACCACCACCTCCGCCTCCTCCGTCACCGTCACCACCACCTCCACCGTCATCAGACTTATCATCACTTATTGGGCCTATTATCATCGGCCTTTTGGCTCCTCCCATTAGGCCTCCTCTAATAATTCCTCCTGGTTTTCCCGGCGGACCATCGATTAATAACCCAACGCCATCGTCACCATCACCACCCGGTAATAAGTCACCATCTCCACCTCCACCTCCACCTCCAGAGTGTAAGCCATCACTAAAACCACCTCCACAAGCCAAGCAACCACCACCTCCACCACCACAGGTTAAGGCACCGTCTCCAGCACCAGCAAATCAACCGCCTCCTCCTCGGGCACCATCTCCATCACCAGCGAAACAGCCAACTCCATCACCAGCACCTGCACCATCACCAGCAAAACAACCATCTCCATCACCAGCAAAACTACCAACTCCACCACCAGTTACGGCACCATCTCCATCACCACATGCGAAAAAACCACCGCCGCCTCCGCCAGCTTCTCCACCAGTTATGGCACCATCTCCATCACCAGTAGAGAAACAACCCTTTATTCCACGGCGACCAATTAAACCGATAATTCTACCTCCATTACTTCCCACCGCCGAGATTAGAACCGTTAAGGGCCTTGTGTACTGTAAATCTTGCAACAGCTATGGGGCTCCTACTCTCCTCAACGCCTCCCTACTCCAAGGTCTATTTTACTATACTAGCTTCATTAATTATACTTTAAAAATATAAATTTGAGTATCATAAACTTTATACAATCGTTTAATCAAAGAGATAATATTAAAAAAGTAAGATAATTTTTTTAATGAATTGAACAATTAAATTAAAATAAATATTTTTAATAAGTGGGTCAACTAATATTTAAGGTTCACCATTTAATATATTTTTAAATATTTACTAACTTAAAATAATAAAAAATAAAATGTATATATATATATATATATTCTAGTCATATGCTCCGTCTTCGGTAAAAATTTAGGTAAAAATTTAGCCTCACCGGTATACACTAAATAAACTAATGTATACATGTAAGAGGAGGTACTTAATTTCTATTTCTATGTGGTTACGTATTAATCACATGTACCTAAACTCAAAACAAACTAAAATACTATCTTTGGAGATAGTTCACATAGGAATGTATGTATTGGTTCACGTAAGGGTGCATATAGAATATCAAAGGGAGTTATTTCAAGTAAGTTTCAATAAAACCATTGTCACGGTTACAAAGATGTCGGTGATTTTTCTGTTGGAATTTTGCTTACACAATTCAATTAATGGTTGTTCTAATTAATATTATTATTGCAGGAGCTTCTGTGAAGCTAGTTTGCTACAATGGAAAGAACGGAATTGTTGAATCAGCCACGACAAACAACAATGGTGTGTTTCTGATCACGCTCAAATCTTTAAGTGGAGCAGATATCAGCAAGTGCAGGGTATACTTACTGAAATCACCAAATCCCACTTGTAATGTACCAACAGACTTCAATGGCGGTAAAACAGGTGCTCTATTGAAACAAGTTGTACCACCTAAGCCACCAATTGTTACCCCTGCCATGCGTCTGCCGGAACAACCACCCATATTTGATTTCTATGATGTTGGACCTTTTATTTTTGAAGCATCAAGCAAATTGCCATGCATAGGATGACTTACTAGAACAAGTAAAAATAAGGTACTTCGTCTCATTTTATGTTATGAGGTTCGGAGAGAAATGTAGGAAAAATAAAGAATATAAGAGCACTGAGTTATGGAAAATACTTTTTTCTTTTGTTTTCTATGTATCATTGAAGGAGACAAAAGTTTGTACCAATACAGAAAAATCGAATGTCACAAACTCAAAATTATAGTCTATATGATAAATTGAAAAGCTGACTTGATTATTGTGCTTTGAATGCACGAATTACTTTAGGTTTTGAATTTCCAAAATCTCTCATGTACGTACGGTGATATTCACAAACAAGGACATAGATGAAGTGTTGATGATGATAAAGAAGAATTTATTTCGCCTTGAAAATCAATATGTTCATATATCTCCAACAATTGGACTTGTATAATGTTATTCTCCTTTCTACGGGTATAAGCTGCATACTAGAAACAACAACTTCAACTTTAGTTCAATGTTTAAAAAACAAGAACACAATGAAGTACAAAAAAATATCCTCAACACAAGATCAAAGTGATCTTTCTAAGAAGTGTATTTTATTTTCAGAAATTAAGATGAAACAGAATTTTAGACCAAGTCCTCCGAGTTCACGGAGTGTCCTTAAAGAATAATTCCCCTCATTGTACCCGAGGTTATGGAATTTTCCTCCCAGAATAAAATGACCTTCAATCCAATTATAGTTGTACCTCAAATAGTTGGATTCCACGAACGCACTCAACGGTTTGAATGATCACACAAAATATTTTTAAGAAAAGAAGAGTTTTTATTCTGAAAATTTTCGTACCTAAACCTGTGAATGAAAACAGGTTTATATAGCCACAACATGCCTCTTCTGAAAAGAGGCCATGGTTCACTTTAGAGGTTTGCCTTTTCTGAAAATTGATGTTTGTTCATTCAAAGACTGTCTTTTCAGAACAGACATATCATTCATAACATTGCATCAGTTCAGTTCGAAACAGTGCATCAGTTCAGGTTGAAACATTGCAACAGTTCACAGTATACGTGCATATAAATGGAGGATAAAACACAGAAAATATTTATTGCGTTTTCATTTTTCACTTAGGTATTTTCAGAAATTTTAACCAAAAATATATATCTCATTGATCAATTGCCGAAGTCAAAGCCAAGCAAGCAACGGTGATGGCATGAGGAATCTCTTATTTCTTGCCTCACTTATCATGTGGAGTAAGTGTTCATTATTATAAACACTCCAAAGTTCCCTTCTCCCACCAATGTGGGAGAATTAATAAACTTTTCAATTTGGGAGTACACCTTCTAAATTGGTGTCTCCTTCCTTCCACTATTTTTCTCTCAATTTCCATTGACACCTTTCCATACATATTCAACCCAACATACAAGTCCTCTAGCCCACCGAGCTACTGATTCTGCGAGAGTTCTAAACTCCTAGTCAAATATTTTATCAACAATGGCTCCTGGTACATGGAAAAACTTTGAAGGATCATAACCAATCAATCATATACGTGGCATCATCTCCAAAATTGACTAGGAAGGATCATAACCAATCATATACCGGGCTTCATCAAATTGAATACTGATGGAAGCTTCAACAAGGACACTAGCAAAGCAGGTTTGGGGGGAGCGCTCAGAGATGAGCTAGGGAGGAAAATTGATCATGGCCTTCTCAATTCCCATATCAATGCACCGTCCACAATATAGCAGAGGCCAAAGCAAGCTGGTATGCAGCTAATTGGTGTAGAAACAATGGATACACCAACCTTCTTATAAAATTAGACTCCATGGTCGTTACCGAAATACTCAAAGAAAAGAAGGCAGGAAGCTTTAGACTTAACAAGATTATTGACAACACCTCTGGATAGCTCAAGCTCACAACGGCAAAATATAAGCATTGCTACAGGGAAGCCAATCAACTTGTAGACTGGCTGGCCAAAATGGCATTGAACTCTCAAATTAACAACATCTATTTACCGGAGCAGGAGCATCCAAATGGTGCTAAAGTCCTCTTATGCTTGGACAAGAGACAAGTTCCATCCATTAGAACTGAAGATGACAAGGCAATTTTTTTGTTTGTTAGGCTAACTTTATGCACAGTAGGAGAATGAGCAATAAGTTGTTTTTGTTGAAAGCTCACTCTTTTTTTTTTCTTTTTGACGGATAGTCTGTATCCTGTGTTGTAATTAAACCTTTGGTATGATATACAACACCCAGATGACAGAGAAATTTATCAAAAAAAAAAAGAAAAAATCTCCAACATTTACAATATAATACTCGTGTTTGGGAGCTAGATGATAAAGTATTGTTAAGTCAATGTGGAACAATTGATAATTCACAGATAGTAAAATTAGCAAATAAAATTATAATTTTTTTCATTCGTTTAAGTTTGGATTGATTATTGACTTGATTATTTGTTAGTTCAGACCGTCTAAATTTAAATGATATCTAGCCCAAATTGACTTTCAAAAAAATATTTATATATAACCATAATAAATAATAATGGTAATAATTTATTAGGTACTGATAAAAAAATAAATAAGGCAATTAATATTTAATAAGAATTTGGCAGTTGAATTTTGACCCGCTTTTAGCCTATTTCACCCTAAGTAACTTTGGAAGAGTCAACCACTAGAGTTGACATGGTGGTTCAGCGTCATGTTCCTTAAGCAAGAGGTCGGGGATTTGATCCCCTCCTCTGGCGAATGGAGCAAACTCTGTGGCCAGTTCCCTACCGCTTAGTGCGCTGACAGAGGAACGGAGGATTAGTCTCACGGCTGCCGGCTGTGGGGATACCTTGAGAAACCAAAAAAAAAAAAAAAAACTTTGGAAGAGTCAATAATTCGTCATGTATTAACTCAACATATTTTAACCCGTCCAAATTCAATTTAATCCGCCCATTCATTACATTCCAAGGATTCGATCTCTTAGAGGTGATGACCCCTGCATTTTAACGTACAGATCCGGTGTTCCTACGAGTCAATACATAGTTTATATTAGGTGGTAAAATCGTGCATATAATTCTCCAAGGTCAAAAGTAAATTATAAGAAGGGAAATTCTCATCTTTTTTTCCTGTTACATTATTAATCGAGATACGTCATATTCATTCTTTTTTTACTTTAGCTATACTAATAAAAAAAAAGACTACACTTACAACTTGTTCAATTTAGAAAATCAAGAGATAATTTATAATAATTAATCGTGATATAGTTAATTATTATTTTATTTATTATTACTTGTGTATGTCAAGTCAAACATGTAATTTAAAAAAAAAAAACATCTCCTACGTACATTTAGGATGTAATTTTCTAATCAATTGTAACGAGATCACTCCATTGTAATTTTCTAATCAGCAAAAGTGGAGTGAATTAAAATTAATGAGACATTAATTAGAATATATGTTTTAAGAAAAAACAAATGCAGAAACGAACAACTATTCCATGTCTAATGTTGGATCATTTTAATTTCCTGCCAACTGATAAACCCTCTCGACATGGCTTCTGCATGGTCATGTCCAATGTCAGTTTGATCAAATTTCACTTGAAATCTTGAAACATCAATAGAAAAATTAAATGGTAACAAAGCAACAAAGTTTATTAATTAATGGAAGATCAAAGTGTAACATAGAATACTAAATTAATCAGTAATAAACAGGTTTCTTAAGATAAAAGTTGAAACGAAGATAAATAGCGTAAAGGCTCCGATTTAATTACATTTTTCTTGCTCTTCATAACAACTTTCATGAAGATTTTCCAAGAAAATGCGTAAAGTTAACGAACCAAAGAGTACCAATTAAGAAAATATGGTGTACATTTTTTAAAAAGTACGAAAAAGGGTCAAAAATACCTTTAAACTATTCGAAATGGATTAAAAATATCCTCCATTTATTTTTTGGCTCAAAAATACCCCTCCACTAATTTTTTTGTCTCAAAAATACCCCTCCGTTAACTTTTTGGCTTAAAAATACCCTTCTCTCTAACGGAATACCACCAGACATGCCACGTGGATTAAAAAGGTCACTTGACCAGTCCACGACAACACAGACGTGGGAAATTACTCAATTTAATCCATCTATCCATCAACTCAATTTTGTCTATTTAAAATATCCAACCCCGCCTGTATTTAAAAAAACCCTACTCGAGGAAAAAATTGAGAAATTGATTGCTTATTTTTCATGTGATAGGTTCAGATATTGTGGATTCATCAAGGTAAAAGATGAGGAAATAATCAGGCCCTCAAATTGTTACTCAAAAGAATCGGGTCGACCCTAGACAATTGGTGCCTCAATAGTTGACCCAATTTCCAAGAGCTCGAATTGCTACTGGAATTCCTATCTGAATTTGTCCAAACAGGAACCTGATTGCGGTGAGAGGAATGGTAATTCGGAGATGAAATTGAAATTTGGAGAGAGTAAGTTTTGTGGCAATATAAGACAACTGCAAGTTGATGAGGTTAAGAAATGCTTGAATGAGTCTCGTAACTTTAAAAATGTTGATAATAGAATGGAAGAAGGTGAAAGGGATGATCTAAGAAAAAAATTGAAGAATTGAATTTTGTCTCTTGGATCGGGTTAGATTTTTAAATAGAATAAAATGAGTTGATGGTTAAATGGAAAAAATGGAGTGATTTTTCATATGTATGCTGACATGGACCGATTAAATAATTTTTTTTTAATCCAAGTGACGTGTTTGGTGACATTCCGTTAGAGAGAAGGGTATTTTTTAGCCAAAAAAATAACAGAGGGGTATTTCTGAGACAGAAAACAAACAGAGGGACTTTTAATGAGCCAAAAAAGAAACGAAGGATATTTTTAATCCATTTTCAATAGTCTAAGGATATTTTTGACCCTTTTCCGAAAAGGATATTACTGATATTATGAGTGCAAAATGCGAACAAGAAAGTAGATTAAATTAGAGATTTCTCTGTAGTAAAGTAAAATTGATCTAGAATTGTAATTATGTGTACCAGATAGTTTTAAGGAGATCTTTCAAAAGTAGCCACATTTTGCTAGAAAACTCACCTTTCATAGCCATATTTTACATAATTACCATTTATAGTCGTTGTATTCAATTTACACCCACTGTATTCGATTTTATCAATAGTCTGTATTCATATAAAATATAAATACAGTACCATTTAGCTGTTGTATTCGATTCACAGCCGTTGTATTCACTTTTACTCAGTGGTCTGTATTCATAAAAACATAAATATACTACATATTTAGTCTTGCCAAAAACACTACCATTTTTTTCTTTTTTAATTTTTTAATATTTTTTCTTTTTCGTGTTTTCCTCGATTTTTCTTCTTCTTTTTTTAAAATTTTTATATTTTTATTTTTTATGTATATTTTTCTCTCTTCTATCTCTATTTCTTTTTTTTCTTTTTCTTTTCTTTTTTGTACTTATTTTCTTTATCATTTTTTTTTGTTCTATTTTATATTTTTTATATTTTTAAAAAATATAACTATTCGAGCACAAGTCATTAATGATAACGTAAACACTATAATTGTTTATCTATTTGTAGTCACGCCGTCATTTATATTTTTACAATTGTATTTGTATTTTTATTGTAAAGTTCGCGCTTGTATTTGTATTTTGTAGTTCGCGGTTATATTTGTATTTTATAGTTCGCACTTGTATTTGTATTTGTTAGTTCGCACCATCATTTATATTTTATATAATTCACACTTGTATTTTAAAAATTATTTTGTATTTGTATTTTATAATTGACTGTGTATTATATTAGATTATATTTGTATTATGATTTTATTGTGTTGGTATATTTAGATCATATTTGTATTTGTATTCTATTTTCGTCGATGTCTTTTTATTTTTAAAGAATTATTTTGTATTTGTATTTGTAAGTTGATTGCATATTGTATTTAACCGTGATTATGAACAATTTATCATTTATATTTGTATACAAATAAGTAAATGCATTAATTGTATTTTCTTGATTTTAAAATATATAAATATACAATGTATCATTTGATACAAATATACCGTTTTGTATTTGTATGTCAAAATTATTATTCTTATTTGTAAATAAATAAATATCACTTGATAAAAATACAATTACAAGCAAATGAAACCAATGATTTTAAAAATACAAATACAATATGTATTTGTATATACTGTATTTTTATAAGAAATTGAATTGTATTTATTTGTATCAATAAATGCAACTCGTATAAATAAATACAAACAAGTATTCGTAAAAAGAAAATCAATCATTCCTTTTCAATAATTAAAAAATACAAATAATAGTTCGCACTTGTATCTATATGTTATAATTTGCATTTGTATTTTATAGTTCCCACTTATATTTGTATGTTATAATTCGCTTTTGTATTTATATTTTATAATTCACACTTGTATTTTTGTTTGCTAGTTCGCACAGATGAAAAGAAGGAGAAAAAATACAAAAAAAGGAGAGAAATAGAAAACGAAAAAAGGAGAGAAAAGAAGGAGAAAAAATACAAAAAAAGGAAAGAAAACGAAAAAGAAAAAATTAAAAAAATTGAAACATAGTTCACACTTATATTTGTGTTTGCTAGTTCGCACAAATGAAAAAAAGGAGAAAAATAAAAGAAACAAAAAAAGAAAAAAAGGAGAAAAAATACGAAAAAAGAAAGAGAGTAATAGAAAATATAGAAAAAAATAAAATAGAAAAGAAGAAAAAAAAAGACAACGAAAAAGAAAGAAGAAAGAGAAAACAAAAAAAGGAATAGAAAAAATGAAGCAAAAAGAAAAAAAAAGTATTAGAAAATAAACAAAAAAACAAAAAAAAGGAGAAAAGATAAAAATAAAAAATTGAAAAAAGAAAAGAAAGTGAAAACGAAAAAAAAAAACAAAGAAAAGAAAAAAAGGAAAAAGGAAAAAAAAGGGAAGTAATAGAAAATAGAGAAAAAGAAAAAATATATGAGAGAGAGTATAAATTGTAGTTATGAAAAATTAATAGGTAAGAGGAGGCTATGAATTGTAATTAATTGAAACTAGGCTAAATTAGGTAATTAGAATTCAATATTGGCTAAGTTATGTAATTATTCCTAGTTTTAAACTCTACTTACGAGATAGCGAAACAGTGAAAAATATTGCATGACAATGTAACGTGACCTCATTTCCCCTTATTAACATTTAACACCATCGTTAGAAAACAACATATCAATTAGCAAAGTTCAATAATGATCAGAATGCTTAATTGGAACATTAGGGGTATGAAGTCCCAAGCCTCTACTGAGAGATTAAAGTTTTTGTTAGTTAGCCAAGATATATCTCTGGTAGCGATGCAGGAACCTTTCGTCAAAGAAACAAAAATTGAACTATATATGCGGTCTCTTGATATGAAAGGGTGTTACGCCAATTGTAGTAATAAGATCTGGATTTTTTGGAAACACAATATTGAGTGTTTTATCTACTCTAGTGAAGACCAAATGGTGACTTGCAAAATTCAAGATAAAGAGAAATATTTCTTCATTTCTATTGTTTATGCAAAATCCAGAGTTTCGGGGAGGGAAGATTTATGGAGATATATGAGTGTGTTTTCTACTACCATTAATGCTCCTTGGGCCGTTACCGGGGACTTCAACAACATTTTATTTAAGGAAAAAAAAAGATGGGGGGCAAACCATACAGGCTAAGCAAAAGCATTTCATTTATAGAGTGTCTCCATGATTGTGGTTTGAGAGATATTGGCTACACTGGAAACACTTTTACTTGGTGCAATGAGAGAAAAGGACAAGAGATAATATGAAAAAGGTTGGATAGGATGGTGTGTAATGAAAAATGGGATGACTATTTTTTCTTTTACAATGTTCAACATATGACTAGAGTCAGTTCAGATCATTGCCCCTCTCGTTATTACTCTTGGAAGCAATCAAGATACTCACATTAAAAACTTTTGATTTTTGAATTTTTGGACTGATTGGACTGATTTAGATGAATTTCATGAAGTGGTCAAGAGTTGTTGGACATCTCATGATAATGGCAACATATTTTGGCAAGTTCAACAGAAATTAAAGAGAACTAGTAAAACTCTCACTCACTGGTCTAAAATCAAAGTCGGCAACATCTTTGAGAAGTCTCAACTTATGAAAGATCGAGTCAAATATTATGAAGAAAAGTATATATCTTTGTTGGATCAACAAGATAGGATAAACATGAACAAATTCAAAGCGGAGTTGATTATTCACCACAAGTATGTGGATACTTTCTGGAGGCAAAAAACAAACTTGAAATGGAATTTGGAAGGGGATGAGAATACCCAATATTTTCACACTATTGTAAAAGGTAGAAGAAAATTTCTACAAATTCATAAAATAAAAGTGGGGGAGAATTGGTTAGAAGGTGAAAATGATATTGGTACAGCAGCAGCTGATTTTTATCAGCAGTTATTCTCTCAAGATGACCACAACATTGATATGACTATTCTGGACAACATCAACAAATGCATCAGTGAGGAAGACAATCAATCTTTACTTCAAGATCCTACTGAGGAAAAAAATTAAAAGTGTTGTCTTTGAGATCAATCCCAATAGCTCAGCAGGCCCTAATGGTTTCACTAGTCTCTTCTTTCAAAAGACTTGGGATATCACTGGTTTGGATATTATTTTATTAGTTAAGAATGTTTTTAATGGTGAACAACTTCCAAGATTTTTTACTAATACTTGTCTGGTATTGCTTCCTAAAGTGGAGATCCCCCAATTTTTTTCAGACTTTAGACCTATTAGTTTTAGCAATGTCATTCAAAAAATAATTTCAAAAGTTGTAAATAATAGGTTGACTTTGATCCTTCTAAATATCATCTCTCTTAATCAAAGTGGTTTTATTAAAGGTAGAGTAATTGGAAAAAATATTTTACTTGCCCAAGAAATTATTCATGAGATTAAAACAGTAAACAAAGGGGGAAATGTGATTTTCAAAATTGCTATGAATAAAGCTTATGATAGAATTTCTTGGCGCTTTATTTGTTCTGTTATGAGAAGAATGGGTTTTGATGAAATATGGATTTATATGATTTGAAATCTTATCTCCAATAATTGGTATTCAGTCATTATAAATAGCAAAAGACATGGATTTTTTAAATCTCATAGAGGTGTTAAACAGGGTGATCTGATATCTCCTTCTCTATTTATAATAGCTGTCGAAGTACTATCCATTATTCTTAATAAATTATATGATAATCCTAGGTTTAACGGATTCAGTATGGATCCCAACAAACCATGGATTAATCATTTAGCTTATGCTGACGACTTGATTATTTTTTGTTAAGGTAAATCTAAAACCTTGAGACTCATCACTGATTGCCTCAGGTCATATGAATTCAGCACAATTAATAAACAGAGAGAAAAGTTGCTTCATTATGGACAAGGACATTTCTCAGAACAGGATCAACATCGTCGCAAACTTGCTTCAAATGAAAAAGGAAGAATTCCCCATTTATTATTTGGGATGCCCATTGTTTGCTGGAAAAAAAATGAATCAATACTTTGCTGACATAGCTTCCAAGATAATAAAAAGAGTGGGAACATGGCATTGTAATAAACTATTAGCTGGAGGTAAAATAATTCTTATTAAGCATGTTTTAAATGCGATGTCTGTTCACCTCTTGTCTGTTTGTCAGCCTACAGTGACAATCCTTAAACAGATGGATAGTATTTTTGCTATTTTTTCTGGGGAAGTAAAGAAGGAAAACAAAAGTATCATTGGGCTTCCTGGAACAGTATGTGCTTTCCTACGGAGGAGGGGGGTATTGGTATCAGGTCCATCCACGATATTTCAGAAAGTTTTGCTGTCAAGTTGTGGTGGTAATTTAGAACTAAAGACTCCATATGGACTAGATTCATGAAAGCCAAGTATTCCAAAAGAATCCATCCAGTGTCCATGAAATAGAGTTATAAACATTCTCACAATTGGAGAAGAATGATGAAGATTAAAGAGAAAGTTGATCACCTTATTCAGTGGAGAATCAACAAAGGCAACTCAAGTTTTTAGTGGGACAACTGGACTGAAATAGACAATTTAGCTAATTATGTTGAAGCTTCTACATCGATTATAATCAAAGTGTCGAATTACATACAAAACGGTACTTGGAATCTCATCAAAATTGGTCAGACTCTTCCTATAAATATTGTTAACATCATTTAGGGGATTACTATTAACTCTTCTAATCTTGAAAATTTTCCTATCTGGACTATTAATACAGATGGAAGATTTGATTGTAAATCATCTTGGAAAACTATCAGGAGCTAGAAAGACTCAAACTTCTTTAACAAAATGATTTGGCACAAAAAAAATTCTTTTAAAATTTCCTTTTTTCTCTGAAAAGTATTAAGGAATAAGGTTGCAGTTGATTTAAATTTAATTAAGTTTAAAGTTCATCTTCCATCTAGATGTTTTTGTTGTACTAACTTTGAGCAGGAAGATGTTGAGTATCTATTCCACAAAGGAAAGATTGCTCAAGATATTTGGAGATGTTATTGCAGGTTGTTTGGAATCAATGAGGGGCAGAATAGCTTCAAACATCAAATTATATCTTGGTGGCTAACTTTTGGAAAGAACCCAGTGCAAAGCTTTAGCTCTAGAGATTGGTCTAGAATGGTGTGTAACTAAAGGAGTTAGACAATTAGAAATGGAATTGGACTCGAAATTGTTAGTAGAGTGGATTAACAATTCGAGTAAGCCACCCTGGAACATATGGATCTCTCTAACAAGGATAAAAAATTTACTAGATCAAGTGAAAAGGTGGCACATTTCCCATTATTTCAGGGAAGGTAACAAGGTAGCTGATGGTCTAGCCAACTGGGGAATACAATTCACTGATATTCAATGGATCTACGACTTTCGACAATTACCCCGAAATGTTAGAGGAGCCTTGAACATGGATAGAATGAATTATCCCTCTTTTCGAAAAAATATTGTAAGAACTCATTTTATATGGATAGAAACTTGTATAGGAACTACACTTTTGATGTACCTTGATGATCCTTCTCGATGTTGAGGCGAGCATCTTTAGATGCTCTTTTGAGAGCTTATTAGAAATCCTACTTGTTCCATAGTATGGAGAGTGTCCCATACTAAGTAGGTACATGGAGGCAGGCCTCCTATGCTTTGTACATATTTGCTTATAATAAAATCTGTTTTCCCTTAAAAAAAAAAGAAAAAAAAAGTACAAACCATATTTATGAAGGAAAATTCATCACAAAAACGATTATCATAAAGAAAATTATGATGGAATATAATTATGAAACCGTAACAAATTGGAAGGTTTCTTCATAAAATAATGGGAAAATACTTTATTGGACCCCTGTACTATGTCAGTCTTGTAAGTTGGACACTTCTACTTACATGTTTGTCATCTGAACCCTTGAACCCAACAAAAAACATCATTTCACACCCTTTGACCGTTGACCTTGCCTATGTGGCAAGGTCATGGTGACTAGGATAAAGAGAGGGTGTAGATACGTGATTTTTTATTCTCCCCGAGTGTAATATATATATTTTTCGATATTAAAATATTTATATTTGATTCAATATTATTTTAATTCTTATTTTTAATAAATTTTTAGTTTTAAAAAAATATAAATAACTAAATGAAGTTAATTTTAGGATATTATTTATTTTATTTCAATTTTTAAAAAATAACACAATTTTTTTTTTAAAATGTTTCTTTTTAAATAAATAAGTTAGTAGTTTTAAATATTATTTTCTTATATTTATTTTGGCTATTTATACATTTTAATTATGTTTTTGTTAAATATAAAAATTAATTAATTATTATTATATTTATATTTATTATTATCATTATCTTTATTTATTATTATTATTTTCTAGAAAATAAAAATAATAATTAATTTAAATTTTGAATTCCCCTCTTATCTAACCATTAGTTATTCCCCAAAAGGTAACTACTCCCCAAATTTCTGTACTTAAAATCCTCCACAGAAAACTACGGACATACATTCACCGTCAGACATTTTTTACACTATTACTACATCAGAAACCAGACCAAATAAAATATCAAAATCAGTAAAAAGGGAGAGAAAACAAGTGAAGTAGGAAAGAAAATCAAAGAAAAAAAAGAAGATTTTTAGAGTTTGAAGTTGGAGTTTTCTGGTGATCAGTATCTTTGTTCATTCACTACAGGTTCTATTCAATCCTGTATTATTTATTTTGTAAACTTCATTGTGTAAAAGCATGAATAAAAATATTCAAATAATCTTGAGTATTATTTAGCACTTTCTGTCATGGCATATTATCGATCAAACTACAAAATGCATATATGTATTTGTACTCATATTTTGAATGTTTAATTATTATGTGTGAATATCACACAAGAAAAAATGTGAGAACACAGGAAAATCAGTTTGACAACCCATTTCTCCGGCGAAATCTCGCCAGAATCACTGTTACACCAGTAATCTTCCTATATCCCATCGGAAAGCAAGAAAACAACTGACCAATATTCCCATTCTCGTTTTCGGAGAAACCCATTGGTAATCAACAAAATTCAAAATCAGATCCGGTGAAAACCCACCGGAAAACGCATAAACCGACAGTCACCATGGCTGGCCACATTCATCCCTTTTTCGCCCTGTTCCGTCGTCCCTCTCTCCCCTTCCCCGCGCTGCTCCAACATCCCTTCTCTCCTTCCCCGCGCCATTCCTTTCTTTTTTGCGCCGATGAACTTTAGCGCATTAAGCCGACCAACAACCATTGCTCGCCAGAAACATTTAAGATCTGACTAATTTTATTATGTTTCCATTGTTGCTTTACAATGCCAATAAAGTGACGTCAATTTTTTTTTATCACTTTAGTTTTACTATTTTTTACAAATTGATTTTTAATTTATTTTCTACACAGATTTGACAAGAGAGATTTTCTATAGTAATTGTTTTAAAAATTGTCTCTTTGGTCCTTTATTTTAATTTTTTTAATTTTTTTTTCAAATAAAAAAATAAAAAAATGTATTTATTTAAGATAAAAAAAGGTAATGTTTAATTTTAGTTAAGAACCCGTATATATATTTTTACTTGAATTATCTCATGTAATATATATTTGTCTTTTCGTTCATGATTTAAATCTTGTTATATAGAATCTTTTATTGTATTTTTTTATACTAATTAAATATAAGAAATTAGGTGAAATAAAATAATAAAAAATTGTTATTATTACGAATTTATAATGAGTCAACCAGTGTTTTTAATATTAGACAATTTTTAGTCTCGTTTTAATAAATTTTAAATTTTGTCTCGGTTAAGAATGCGGCGCACACATCTTTTTGAGACATTTTAAAAATTCAAGGATGCAAAAATGCACCTTGACAAATATTTTTTTTAATTAATTTTCACAAATTTATTTAACATAAGAGGTGTAGACAGTCATTTTCGATATAATTAAAAATGAGTGATTTTAGGTCTTAACATAATTTATTAAAATAATCTAAGTCAAGATAAGTCAATAAAAGCGACCGTGCTAGAACCACGGGATTCGAGGGGTGCGTAACACCTTCCTCTCGGTCAACAGAATTCCTTATCCAGTCTTCTGTTTTCGCAGACCAAATAAGAGTCATTTCCTATTGATTAGGGATTCAAAAAGGTGACTTGGAACACCATAACTCAATTTCAAGTGGCGACTCTGTAAATAAACTAATCCATATTCAAAGCCGTCACTTCAATTGGAAAAACCTATTCGACTCGATCGTTTCGGGCGGAAAAAGGGTGTGAAAGAGTGTAACCACTCGCCTAGGGGTACGAGTGGGGTTAATTTTTGGCCAATTTTACATTAAAATAATTTTTAAAAAATAAAAATAATATTAAAATTTATAAAAAAAAATAAAAAGGGTTTTTTTTCCTCCATCTTTATAATTTTAAAATATTTTTAAAAAATTTAAAAATAATTTAAAAATATTTCTAAAAATTTAAAAATAAATTAAAAACATTTTTAAAATTTTAGAAAAAATAAAAAAAGATCCTTTTTTTCCCTCCATCTTTTTTTAATTTAAAAATATTTTCAAAATAATTTTTAAAAAAAATTAAAAATAAAAAAGATTTTTAAAATATTTTTAAAAATTTAAAGAAAAAATATTTTTTCCCTCCCCACCCCAGCCCATCCCCAGCCCCTCATTTTTTTCCTCCATACTTTTTAATCTAAAAATATTTTTAAAAATTTAAAATTAATAAATTTAAAAAACAAATCCCACCCCACCCCCTCTTTAGCCCCTCCCCACCTCACCCAGCCTCCCCATTCCTTCCAGTCCCACCCACCCCTCTCCCCCAGCCCTTCACCCCACCCCAGCCCGTCCCCATCCCACCCAGCCCCACGCAACCCCTTCCCCAGCCCCCCACCTCACCCAACCCCCTTCCTTCATCCCCCCACGCAACCCCTTCTCCAGCTCCCCACCCCACCAAGCCCCACGCAACCCCCTCCCCCCACAGTTAATTTAAATTAAATATTTTAAATGTGTAAATCATATTTAAATTAATTAATTATTTAAGTAAAATTTATTTAAATTAGGTAAGAATTTTAAATTGATAAATTAATAAATTTAAAATTTAATTAATTTAAATAAATTATTTAGTTAAGAATTTTAATTAATTAATATTTTACTAATTTAAATTTAAATTAATTAATTAAATTAATTTTAATATTTAATTAATTTTAATATAATAATTTTTTTATTTTTATTTTTATTTTAAAAATGAATATTCAAATTTTTTCAAATTTTAAAAGCATCATTATTCAAATTTTTCTACAATTTATAATTTTTTCTTATTTAATTAAATTAATTTTAATATTTAATTTGTTATGTAGCATTTTAAAAATGACTTGAAATTTAATGTAATACTTTTTCTACTTTTTTTATTTTTAAAATGACGTGGCAGATGACGTGACACGCGTGACAGATGACATGACACACGTGGCAACTGATGTGGCAGCTGACATGGGAGAATGTGTTACACTCTCCAAAAAGGTGCTTAAAATGTAGTTTTTTCGTGGGTTCAGGGGTCCAGATGACAAATATGTAAGTAGGAGTGTCCAACTTACAAAACTGACATAGTACAGGAGTCCAATAGAGCATTTTGCCTTAAATAATTATAAGTCACTTTTTTTTGGACGTAATAAAAAATATGTCGTTTTTCGCTTATAGTTATATAGTATCACCAAGGGGAGCTTGTATAAGTTTGTAATATGTGGTTTCAAATAAACTTTGCTCTGTCCTATAGTCCTAACTTTCTATAAATAAATCCACAATTTGACATCCTTAATCCAACACAATTATGGTTGTTATTTTAGGGAAGGACCTACTAATACAGTTACTTTTACTTGTACTAGTTGACACATTGTTAGAGCTCGGTCATGGAAAAGACACTGATCCAATCCTCTCAACTATTATGGTTTACATAGCTGAGCCATACCGTAACTTTGTTTTCTTTCATCACCCACCACCTCCCCCATTCGCTATACTCCGAGTTGCCGCGACAGCCGCAACTGGCCACGCTGCCGCCGCTATCGATCACCATCACCACCTCCGTCGTTACTATCATCATTTTCTCCGCCACCTCCACCTTCACCATCACCTTCTCCTTCATCATCAACTGTTATTTCCACAATATATTCGGGTATGCAGAATCTGTATATTGCAACAACAACTTCAACTCGAGTTCAAGTATGAACAAGAACACAATGAAGTATTAAATACCCTCAACACAAGATCAAAATGACCTTTCCAAGAGGTATATTTATTTTTCAGAAAATAAAGATGAAACAGAAATGATTAATGCCAAGTTATCTGAATTCACGAACTTTTCTTAAGGAAATAATTTCCCTCACTGTACCCGAGGTTGTGGAATTTTTTCTCCCAGGATAAAATGGCCAACAATCCAACTATAACGGTACGTCAAATAGTTAGATTCTACGAGCGCAGTCAACGATTTGTATGATCACAAAGAGTATTTTGAAGACAAGAAGAATGATTTTGTAATCTGAAAATTTCATATAAAACCTGTGGAATAAAACAGGTTATTTATAGCCATACCATGCCCCTATGAAAATGTGGCAATGGTTCAATCTATATGTGTGACTTTTCCTGAAAATGTATGTCTGTTTATCCTAAACAGTGCATCTGTTTCGAACAGCAATGTCACTTCGTGAATTAGTGTGTATTTTCGTTGAACAATTGCAACTTTCTGTAGCATCTGTTCGAAAACAGTGCATCAGTTCATGAAGCAGTGCAACCTTCTGCAGCAACATCAGTTCGAAAAGGCACCAGTTCGTTCAAACTATTGCATCTGTTACTGTTTCACTGTTACTGCACGCTGCATATATATAAATGGAGTTCCGTCCAAAAAAGATAGATCCCATCGATCGATCATTTGCCAAATCTAAATCCAAATCCAAATCCAAATACAAATCCGAAGTCGAAGCCGAAGCCGAAGCCGAGCGAGCGACGACGACGCGAGGCATCATTTATTTCTTACCTCACTTGCCATGTGGAGTAAGTGTTTCTCATTATAAACACTCTCAAGTTCTCTTCTTCCACCAATGTGGGAGAAAGAGTAAACTTGCCAATTTTGAGTACACTTTCCATTTTGGTGTAAACTCAATTTTTCTCTTCCACTTGATTTCTCCATTTTCCATTCAACACACATATAGAACCCAATAATCCCTCACATGAATGGGCAATGACTATTTTTCGTAAAAGTTTTACGGACAAGTATGTGATCATCAAGGAAAGACTGATTGCATCTGGATAAGTGGATTTCCCTTTGAGCTTTCCGTAGTGAACATGCATCGGATGCACTCGGTCAATCGGTAGATTTGATATCTTTGAACCGTCGAGCTTTAATGTACACCTAGACAACACATATCACACAATCAGTCTTTTACAGTTTATGGTTCTTACGGTTTTATTCTTTTCAGCCATGAACACGTCCCGATTTTCATGAGAGCTTAGAGAATAGGCCTTTACTAAGATTCTCTTTGAAGCGGCTTCCACTTCGCCCTCGCATAGGTGATCTCTAAACTTTCAATCCTGTAGATTAAACTATTTGGTCACATCTACCAAATTTAGATAATCATTAAAAGACTTTTCACCTTAAGTCTTATCCTTGTTTACTATACATTGTCTACATCATGAGAATGAGTTGGGTATTTAACAATGTTGAACCTGTCAGACACAACTTTGTTTGATCTCCTTAAACATAGCTCTTGGGATCTCCAGTCTTCTAGGTAGAGTTACCGCCATGCTGACTTGTCCTAGGCCTTAAACCCATTCCCTTAAATGTCCTTTCTACTACTTCTCTAGATAGGCCTTTTATAAGTGGATCTGACACATTATCCTTTGACTTTACATAGTCTACAGTGATAATTCCACTAAAAAGAATTTCTCTAACGGTATCATGTCTTCTTCTTATATGACGAGATTTACCGTTATACATCATGCTCCCTGCCCTACCTATTGCTGTTTGGCTATCACAGTATATACATACTGGTGCCACTGGCTTGGGCCAATACAGAATATCTTCCAAGAAATTCCGGAGCCATTCTGCTTCTTCATCGGCTTTATCTAATGCGATAAACTCAGATTCCATTGTAGAGCGAGCAATACACGTCTGTTTGGATGATTTCCAAGAGACTGCTCCTCCACCGATAGTAAATACATATCCACTTGTGGATTTTACTTCGTTCGATCTGGTGATCCAATTTGCATCACTATATCCTTTAAGTACCGCAGGATATTTATTATAATGCAAAACATAATTTTGAGTGTATTTAAAATACCCCAAAACTCTTTTCATTGCCATCCAGTGAGTTTTGTTGGGATTACTCGTGTACCGACTCAATTTATTGATAACACATGCTATGTCTGGTCGTGTACAGTTCATTATATACATTAAACATCCCAATACTCTTGCATACTCCAATTGCGAGTCACTTTCACCTTCATTCTTTCGAAGTGCAAAGCTCGCATCCAATGGAGTCTTGGCAATACCGAATTCCATATACTTGAACTTGTCAAGTTCCTTTTTTATATAATGAGACTGTGACAATGCCAACCCTTGTGGAGTTCGATGGATTCTTATACCTAAGATCACATCTACAACTCCAAGGTCTTTCATATCAAACTTGCTCTCGAGCATTCGTTTTGTTGCATTTATGTCAGAAATGTCTCTACTGATGATCAACATATCATCCACATATAAACATACAATGACTTGGTGATTTGTAGTGTCTTTAATATAAACACATTTATCACATTCATTTATTTTGAATCCGTTTGCCAACATGGTTTGGTTAAACTTTGCATGCCATTGTTTTGGTGTTTGCTTTAGTCCATATAATGACTTGATAAGAATACACACCTTGTTTTCCTTTCCTAAAACCACAAAACCCTCAGGTTGTTCCATGTAAATTTCTTCATTCAAATCTCCATTTATGAATGCGATTTTCACATCCATTTGATGGATTTGAAGATCATATACCGCCGCCAAGGCAATTAACATTCGAATCGAGGTTATCCTTGTTACTGGAGAGTGTATATCAAAGTAATCAAGGCCTTCCTTCTGTTTGAAGCTTTTTGCTTCAAGCCTTGCCTTGTATTTGTCAATAGTACCATCCACCTTCATTTTCCTTTTGAAGATCCACTTAGAACCTAAAGGTTTATATCCGGGAGGAAGGTCAACCAACTCCCATGTATGGTTGTTTAAGATTGAATCTATCTCACTATTGACTGCCTCTTTCCAAAAGGATGAGTCTGACGAAGAAATCACTTCTTTAAATGTTTGAGGCTCATTTTCTAAGAGAAATGTTACAAAATCCGATCCAAATGAAGTTGACATTCTTTGACGTGTACTACGTCTTGGATTTTCTTCATTATGTACATTCTCACTTGGTTCATTTCGAGGTTGTTTAGATCCTCCACTAGACTGTTCATGTCTAATTTTATACGGGTAAATATTTTCAAAGAATTCAGCATTGTCTGATTAAATTACCATATTTTCACTAATATCCGGATGTTCGGATTTATGAACCAAAAATCGACATGCTTTACTACTTTTAGCATATCTTATGAACACGTAGTCCACCATTTTAGGTCCTATCTTAACCCTTTTAGGTATAGGAACTTGAACCTTCGCTAGACACCCCCATACTTTGAAATATTTCAAGTTAGGTTTTCTTCCTTTCCATTGTTCGTAAGGAATTGATTGTGTCTTACTATGGGTAACTCTGTTGAGTCTACGATTATCCATAAGGATAGCCTCCCCCCATAAGTTTTGCGGTAAATCAGAACTTATAAGTAAGACATTCATCATTTCCTTCAAAGTTTGGTTTTTCCTTTCCGCAATTCCATTAGATTGAGGTGAATATGGGGCCGTAGTTTGATGGATTATTCCATTCTCTACACATATTTGCGCAAAGGGAGATTCATATTCTCCGCCCCAATCACTTCTTATCATTTTGATCTTTTTGTCTAACTGATTTTCAACTTCAGTTTTATATTGCCTAAACGCATCTATTGCTTCATCTTTACTATTTAGCAAATAGACATAACAATATCTAGTGCAATCGTCAATAAAAATTATGAAATACTTTTTCCCACCACGAGATGGTATTGACTTCAATAACAAATGTCAGTGTGTATTAAGTCTAAGGGATTGGAATTCCTTTCAACGAACTTATAAGGATGTTTTGCATACTTTGATTCCACACACGTTTGACACTTAGATTTATTGCACTCAAAGTTTGGCAAAACTTCTAAGTTAATCAGTTTTCGTAAAGTTTTGTAATTAACATGGCCTAAACGTTCATGCCATAAATCATAAGACTCAAGCAAATAAGAAGAATTTGAACTTTTATTTATTTCAACAGTCATTACATTCATCTTATAAAGGCCTTCGGTCAGATAGTCTTTCCCTACATACATTTCTCTTTTGCTAATTACAATTTTTCCAGAAACGGTTACACATTTAAATTCGTTCTTATATAGAAGTGAAACAGAGATTAAGTTCCTACGTAATTCGAGAACATACAAGACCTTGTTAAGTGTCAAGACCTTGCCCGAAGTCATTTTCAAGCATATTTTACCTGTTCCTTCCACCTTAGCAGTAACGGAGTTAGCCATGTAGATCATTTCCTCTACTTGAGCCGGAGCAAATGACGAAAACAACTCTCTGTTGGCACAAACATGGCGGGTTGCACCAGAATCCATCCACCATTCGCGAAGATTCCCCGTCAAGTTGCATTCTGAGAACATAGCACACAAATCACCGCTTTCTTTGTTGGATTCAATCATATTCGCTTGGTCCTTTTTCTTGCCTTTCTTTAAGGCTCGACAATCTGTGGACTTGTGGCCAATTTTGCCACAATTGAAGCATTTTCCCTTGAACTTTTTCTTGGGTTGATTGCTTCCATGTTCAACTTTCTTTCTTTTCTTCGAGTTGTTTTGGCCATCTTCTACAATATGTGCTCCATTCATTGTAGAATTTCCCTTTGACCTTCTTTCGGCAGCTTTATTGTCCTCTTCAATACGAAGTCGGACAATAAGATCTTCAACGGTCACCTCCTTGCGTTTATGCTTTAAGTAGTTTTTGAAGTCTTTCCACAAAGGTGGTAGCTTCTCAACTATCGCTGCTACTTGGAAAGCATCATTCACAATTAAACCTACAAAACAGTTTATGTGAGTATTAAGAACATTTTTAATTTGTTCAACTACGGTATTTTTCAAAAATATACCTTCTGCTAGGAGATCATGTATGATGACTTGCAACTCCTGTACTTGATAGACAACAGATTTGCTATCAATCATTTTGAAGTCCAGGAACCGTGCAACAAGGAATTTCTTAATTTTCGCATCCTCCGTTTTATATTTCCGTTCAAGTACCCCCCACAGTTCCTTTGATGCCTTGGTTCCAATATAGACATTATAGAGGTCATCTTGGAGACCACTCAGAATATAGTTTCTGCAAAGGAAATCCGAATGTTTTCAAGCTTCTACAATAACGAAGCGGTCTTTGTCTGAGGTTTCCTCGGGCACCTCAGGAGCCTCTTCGCTAGTGAACCGTTGTAGACATAAAGTGGTGAGGTAAAAGAACATCTTTTGTAGCCACCGCTTGAAGTCAATGCCCGAAAATTTTTCGGGCTTCTCCGCCGGTGCCATCGTTGGCGGAGCATTTGTGCGACTTGATGTGGCATTATTATTTTCCCCCACAGACGTTGTCGCATCCATCATTTGACTTTCAGTTGTCATTTTTTCTTGTCACCACAAGACAGAAAACTTAGTATTTTTCAGAATACTATTTATAAAGTTAAATAACTTGAAACTCTTCTTCTTGTTTCTAGTTAACGATGAAGTTTTTATTACTTCGAATCGTCAACCGAATGAACCTTAACTTGTGATGAAGATTTTATGTCTTCTAATCATTAGTTAAATTCAAGCGGAGTAGAAAGCCTAAGCTTTAATCTCCAAAAACAAGCAATACAGATTCTGTAAAGGTTATTTCCTTAAGATTGTTATTTCCACAATATATTTGGGTATACAAAATCTGTATATTGCAACAACAACTTCAACTCGAGTTCAAGTATGAACAAGAACACAATGAAGTATTAAATACCCTCAACACAAGATCAAAATGACCTTTCCAAGAGGTATATTTATTTTTCAGAAAATAAAGATGAAACAGAAATGATTAAGGCCAAGTCGTCCGAATTCACGGACTTTCCTTAAGGAAATAATTTCCCTCACTGTACCCGAGGTTATGGAATTTTTTCTCCCAGGATAAACAATCCAACTATAGCGGTACCTCAAATAGTTAGATTCTACGAACGCTGTCAACGATTTGTATGATCACAAAGAGTATTTTGAAGACAAGAAGAATGATTTTGTAATCTGAAAATTTCATATAAAACCTGTGGAATAAAACAGGTTATTTATAGTTTATAGCCATACCATGCCCCTTTGAAAAGGTGGCAATGGTTCAATCTGTAGGTGTGACTTTTCCTGAAAATGCATGTCTGTTTATCCTAAACAGTGCATCTGTTCGAAAACAGTGAATCGGTTTATGAAGCAGTGCAACCTTCTGCAGCAACATCAGTTCGAAAAGGCACCAGTTCGTTCAAACCATTGCATCTGTTACTGTTTCACTGTTACTGCACGCTGCATATATATAAATGGAGTTCTGAAAATCTGCAGTAAAAATTTACTGCATTTTTTCTTGACATTCTTCGGAATTCAAATAAAGTTTGTCCAAAAAAATATAGGAATTCGAAGCCGTGCAAGCGAAGACGACAACAACGCGAGGCATCATTTATTTCTTGCCTCACTTGCTATGTGGAGTAAGTTTTTCTCATGATAAACACTCTCAAGTTCTCTTCTTCACCAATGTGGGAGAAAGAGTAAACTTGCCAATTTTGAGTACACTTTCTATTTTGGTGTAAACTCAATTTTTCTCTTCCACTTGATTTCTCCATTTTCAATTCAACACACATATAGGACCCAACATCAACATCATCTCCGCCTCCTTCACCATCACCATCACCATTATCTCCGTCACCATCACCATCATCTCGGCCTTCACCAGCACCTTCGCCGTCATCATCAACATCATCTCCGCCTCCTTCACCATTACCATTATCTCCGCCACCTTCACCGTCACCATCACCATCACCATCACCATGGCCATCAGCAGCACCATCACCTTCGCCATCACCTACGCCACCTTCACCATCAACATCATCACCACCTTCGCCATCACCATCACCGCCAGCTCCATCGTCAACACCAAAAACACCACCTCCGCCGTCAACAAACTCATCACCTTTAATTCCTCCTTTTGTCAGCGGCCCTGGTGGTTCGGGTTCTACAATTCCTGGTATTCCTGGCATCTCAATTGGTTCTGGTAATAACCCAACGCCTTCGTCACCATCACCACCAGTTAATAAGTCACCTCCTCCACCTTCACAATGTAAGCCATCACCACCTGGTCAGTCTGCAAAGCTACCTTCACCAGCAAAGCAACCACCACCTCCACCACCAGTTAAGGAACCATCTGCACCACCACCACCACTTTCTAAGAAAATGCCTCCACCAGCTCCTGCACCATTAATTGCTAATCCACCAGTTATGGCACCATCTCCATCACCAGTTGCTCAGCCACCTGTAATACTATTAGCACCATTTCCATCACCAGTAGCGAAACAACCCCTTATTCCACGTATACCACTTACGCCGTTTGAACCTCCATCTCTTCCCGCCTCCAAGACTGCAACCGTCAGTGGCCTTGTGCATCAGGAGCGAATTTAAGCCAGAATTTTCATTACGAAGTGTTGTCAAAATATACATGAATAAACAAACAGAGAAGTTAACAAAATAGCTTTTGCAAATGAAAGCAGAGCGTACTTACATTACATGCATTATCTCAACCGCACCATACTTGACGACGTTTCTTCTTTTGAAATGTTTTACAATAACTTCATTTGAAATATTAATATCACAGTAAATTTTCACTAACTCTTCTTCGTATAGTTATGAGTGTTATTTGAGCCACCGGTAAATGGCTAAACTTTCAAAGAATCTAAATCAATTTCTCGTCTTTAAGAAGAATGCAATCCCACTTCCGTTTGGTTGGTATTTTTGTCCTAATTAGATTGATTATAAGAGACCAAATTTAATGTTGTTACTTCGAAAAGAGTACTTCTTTGGCTATTTTGAGGCCGGATGATAGATGTATGCACGCAAAGAAAATTATATTTAATCCATAAGTCAAGGGCCAAACCCCATTTTGACGACTCTAATGCTATCAGACAAATTGAGGGAGCCTTAATTCACATTACAATTTGTCAAGAAACAACTGAGGCTGAGTTTTATATTCGCAAAGATATAATGGAAGATATTGCCAATCTTGTATACTTATCAACAATATTAAGAAACAAATATTAGCTTTCTCAAGTAATAAGGTCTTGGGACAAGCCCCACAAATAGCTCATTGATTTACTACGTCTTGGAAATGCTTGTACAATAAGATATACTGACTTTATTGACATCGACATTTGCCTATTTATATGTTTTATATGATTTGCTATGTTTTATCAATTGAACCGTCGTACTCCATGAAGTTTCAGCCAGTCACTTTAACTCAAACAAAATTTCTCTTAAACTAAAACAAAATAGAAATTTTGAATCAATTAGCAAGATAATTGGACCTGTGCTAGGGTCTTAAGGGTTAGTACTGTACGGGCCGACCCACCATTAAAAAACGTATGAACCCATCATCTTTTTGAATCGATTACTAGCATTGAAAAGGGGATCATATAGATATAGAATTTGTTGATTGTCATGACTCATAGAAACTCCCACTCTATGTATTGTTCTACAATCTACATGTATTATGCCATGTAAGATATGCGTATCTACTTATTCATCCTTATACAGGTTTAAGTGTTTATTTTGTACACCTAAAAATTAGAGGATATAAATGAGAATTGAGACCAAGTTAAAGAGCATGTATATGCATTATGCCAATGGAGGATCCCGATGAATTTAAAGTGTTATGTATTAAGCCTTTAAAATATATTACTGTTTCAACATATGAAAAATAGTAAGGTCCTTACAGAAATGAAATATAGGTCACGAGCAAATATGTCCAATATTGGTAAAAAAAACAATGTTGCTTTTAGTTATTTCATTAGTAATCAAAACTAAACTTTCCCACCTAATACTTCAATTAGGAGGCACATTTTATAACGTAAAAAGTTGTTACTATATCTATAAGCTAAAGGGCAGATGAATTTGCATTATTAAATGTCGCATTTATTCAAGGTCTAAAAATTAGATTTAAATAGAACATCCTAATCAATGCATGCACGCAATTAATTATGAATACAAAAATGATGGAGTATAAAAGAAAGTAAAAGAAAACTCTTTGATATATCAAATCAAAGGAGGAGAAAGTAACAAAAATATAATAATGGCACGTACCAGTACAAATTTCATTACATGCATTTTCCTAATAGTATTTATTCCTGAAATATGTTTGGGTGACGATGATCTTGGAAAAACTCTTCGATCTGCAAAGGAAGTAGCTCATAAGCCTGTTACTGCAGAAGATTATACAGAGTGTGACATGTATGTAGTTATCCGGGATATTGAATCGGCAATTAAAAAATATCATGAAGGTGAAATTAAACAAGTTATTAATCAGATTGATCATGCCTTAAAGAAGATGGAATTTTGTTTAACTTTTTTGAGTAGTATGCCATTCCTACAGGGAGGTTCAGAAGATATTTACCAACTTGACCGACTTCTCAAGAAAAGTAAGAAAGAAGCTTTCTCCATATTATATTTGGGACCAGCTGCCATGAGCCCAGTTTAGTTAGCTCAAGAAAACTGTCTTATATATTGTCTATGTAGTAGAGATGACAAAACATTAAATTCATGAATGGAATAACAAAACCCAAGTATATATTATGGTTAAATAAAAGTAAATCAATTAATTAACTTGCATACATATGGAGCTATATATGCGTGCGTACAGACATAAATATACACATATGTAATTGTGTTTATGAGAAAATTAAGTCCTATTTCCTAGGAGAGAAAAATGAAGAATAGAATAGTGCTCGTCTTATTTATGCGAATTACCCATTGAAGATGTTGAAGCAACAAAGTCAAAGGAGGAAATTAATAATGATCAAGTGATCATTGATGCACCAAAGATTGTAACATTCAAAAGTGATGCAATTAATATAGGTGCAGAGCAAGTTAAAGAAGAAGAAAATAATAGTAAAATTGCAGGTGAGGGCAACAAAAAAAGAACCAAGTCGACAAAGAAGAAAAAGATAGAATAGAAAGTTCAGAAGAAGAGTTGAAATGCAGGCCAATAGCATTGGTAAAAACTTACATGCACCCGGTGTATACAATAAATTAATGTTCTTTATTATGGTTATGTAATTAAATTAAGTAAAATATATATTGATTATGTTATATTAACATAGAAACACACCACAGATTCACATAAATCAAGAACACCTATAAAGTAACGAAATATGCGAAAAATAAGGTGTGTACCTATGTTCGCCATTGAAACACGTAATCGAAGACGAACTAGGCTGAGTCTAACTCTCCTTTGCTTATGACGACAGACAGTTTATGGGAATACGTCTTATGTTAAAGTCAGGAGAGGGACCTAGCCTTATATTTATAGGCTTAAAAGCCTTAACCTAGTGCACCCCCATTATGGGCTCACAGGTCTACTATAGGCCTACACTATTGTCAGCCCATACCAATAACATGAAATGGATACAGGCTCATATGGAATTCGCATGAATACACGGCCTGTGTCTTGTCCACCAACTAATAACATCAGCCCGTTATTACTTTAATGTAATAAAAGTTAATGTTAAGTCCACATAAAATAAATAATTCTAACATTCTCCCACTTGGACAACGTTAACTTTTAAAGAAAAGTTTTGGAAAACTTATTTTTATGAAAATGACTCTCGGATTGAATAGACAGTGGCCATAAATATTTAGTGGTGGAATGCCATCTCCAACATAGTTCAGTCAAGCAAAATATCACTGTTGAACTGCAGCAATACTTGCATCAACCAATGATACAAGATCAGTCCACAATTACTAACATTGAAGTTTTGAAGACATAAATCAAATGATGTGGTAGTGTAGCAAGAAATAGCCAACATGGACTCCAAATCGAGGTTATTTCATTGTTAGTCCTTCAAACAATTTTTCATATCAACATGTACGCTTAAAATCAACATGCGTACCATAGAAAAATCGTCACCGCAATTTTCTGTTACAACATGCGTGAGCACTAAAACAACATGTGCTCCACTAGAAAATCTTGATTTTCAAGGTTCAACATTTGCAACATATTACATGGTGCAACAACCAGAAAATTCACAAGGTAGAATGATATACCATATATGTTTTCAAAAGAAAGATCCAATAAAACAACAATATGATTTTATCAATATGAGACATAGCCAACACGTAAGGCAAAAGCCTTAATATAATAAAACAATATTAAAGTGTGCACAATAATAATCAATAAAAAAGTGAGATGAACTTAGTTCCACTGATCTTAAGATAGATGCGATGATCAATCTTGTTCTCCACAAATTCCATAAAGTAATAATTTTCGCGAACTTCTAGTACCACTGTCTAGAAGTTTGCTTCAAGCTATAGATATATTTCTTCAACTTACACACAAGATGCTCATTGCCTTTACCAAGAACAAAATTGAGGTTGTTGCATGTAAACCTCTTCATTAGGATCACCATTCAAAAGACTGTCTTTACATCAATCTGATGTAGCTCAAGATCAAAGGGTCCCATTTGTTGCCTATTCTCTGTGTATCTACCATAGTACTCACCTCTTCGATCAAACCTCACTTTTTTAAATGACCTTTCCCAGTTGTTTCTCTACTTCAGTTTTAAACACTTTGAACTTTTCAAGAGAATCTGATTTTTCTTTAATAAGAAATACATAACCATATCGAAGAAAGTCATCAATGAAGATGATAAAATAACTTGAACCACATATTGTAGTAAAATACAGACCACTTATGTCTGTGTGAATGATTTTCAACAAATCAGAACTACGAGTAACATTTTTTTTTGATCAACTTTCCTATAATGCAATCAATACATGTTCCTCTGTCCCTAAAATCAAAAGAAGGTAAAATATTAGACTTAACCAATTTATCAACTCTACCCTTAGAGATATAACCTAAACGCCTATGCCACCACATGCCGATTTTTCGTTTAAAATTATCGTTTAGACCCAACAATTTCAGAACTAAAAGAGTTGTATTCAAAATCAGAAGCCAAGAAAATTTTAAACAAACCATCAGATTCCATGACCAACAACTCGAAAGTTCAAAAGCAAATTAAATTTTTCATTAAGAGAATCAAAACCATAACCAAATTAAATTTATTCATTAGATCTCCAGTGTCAGACTTATTGGATACAAGATACTTTTCTTCCACTTGGGAAAGAAATCTTTTGGCATCGATAGTTTCAGGCAAGCCACTTTTGAGGTGCTCAGCAATCAACCTTTTAAAGGCAAGGATGCATAACCTCTTAGATCTCTCCTACTTAGCATAAAATTCTTTTTCAGCAGCTATACTAGAATCAGTAAAAGCTGGAGGCTCATCCTCATGCAAGGCTTGATCTATGTCAGTCATACCCAAAGAAAATTCAATATCTTTTTTCCATCACTTAAAGTTAGAGCTCGATAGAACCATAACCTCAACATTGTTATTGTTCAAATAAATAGTAGCTTTTCACAACATAACATGAATGAATTTATCAAAATATCAAGGCATAAAAATAATAATCTTATCACAACGATGAGTCCCGCAGCATCAGCAAGTAGCCCCCCTTTGGGCAGGGCAAGAAAATATTTTCAATATTAGAAACTATCCTCTTTGGGCAGATTATAAATTTACTAAAATCAAAATATTTTCACATAATGGGGCGCATCACAATACTAATTTAAAACACACAATAAATCTTCTTTGGGCAGATCATTGTACTTTCTAACTTAGTGATATTCCTAGAAATGGATTAAACAAGTCTCGTAAAACAAAGCAAATAGGTCACTTTGGTGTACACTATTTACCCTAATTTTACAAAATAAATTCAATCTCAGGGATTCAACATTCATTGCTTAATTTACTTATGTGACACAGTAAGTAACCACACAATTAAAAATATTATAAATTTGATTTAGTTGCAATTCAAATGAAACCAAATTCAAATAGAATAAATAAATAAATAAATAACAATTCGATATCTTTTATAAACAATAGCTTAAATTTTATTTTTTTATAAAATAAATAACTTTTTATATTATTTAATCTAAGCATATAGAACTAAATAAATGAATGAATCTTTAATAACATAGCTGCCAGAACGTATTCTTAAGGAGACTTTAGTTTAGCCGACTTTACTTCTACCAATATAAAAAATAAATAAAATTAACACTCTGTAAACAAGAAATGTAGCGGAAAAACACTTGAATAAGGCACATCTTGGATAGAATCTTACAAGTCTAGGCTTAACTTATAACCTTTAACCACAGGGACATCATCGGTCTTAAAATTTTTCATTTGAAATCTTTTTCAAAAATACGATCAATATAGGCCTTTTGTGAAAGCCCCAATAACTTACGAGATCTATCTAGTCGAATCTCAATGCCCAGAACAAATGATGTCTCTCTTAGATCTTTCATATCAAACATTTTGTTCAATGAATGTTTAGTTTCATGCAATAGTCTCAAATTATTATTAGGAAGTAAAATATCATCAACATAAATGATAGCAAAATCTACCATAACGTAAATGTCAATTCAAGAGATAATATCACCATAAGCCCGAAACAATAAGACGAATAGTCTAATGACAAATGAATAATAATATTAAATACTCTCACTAACCCAGCAAATCAAATGACTTAACACCACCCATATTCTAAACATGTTGCATAAAAATTATGGGTCTTAGCCCCTAGTTAGTGGATCGGCAAACATCAAATCGGTGGGTATATGTTCAATGATTATTAGATCTTTCAAACTTCCTAGGTCTTTGTTAGAGCTTGCCTTAGAATCATGAGAAGCTAACATGGCAACCTCACCCTTCTCCTTTTTAAATTTTTCCCTCTTCAACAACACATTTAGAGATAAGATCATTGATTGATCAAAATTCATCCTGAGTATTATAGGCAGCTTTCATTTGGCTAAACTCGGCAGACAAAGAGTTAAAAGCAGAGTGAACAATGTAAGTATCAGGGAGAGATATTTCAAGAGTTTTCAATTTGGACCGAATATGAACTTGTTTTTTGTTTCCTTTGACAATCATTCACAATTCAAAAACTTTAAAGAGATTTATTTCAATAGGATCTTTTAATAAAAGGCAGAACTCGAGGGATAGCTTCACACCAATTGGAGAGTCGTATGCAAGTTTATTCTAGAGATTGGTACAACAGGGCATGATCACTCCTCTCCTTGGGTATACTCCTAACCCATATTCAAGAAGTTTTGATCCTAATGTACGAGGTGTATATCATTTTGATGTTCAGGGTCACAGTATTGAAGATTGTCGTGCTTTGAAAAGAGAAATTGAAAAGATGATTCAAGATAAATCAATTATGGTGCAGAACATTGACAGTAAGGAAAATCTCTAACACCCAGTAAAGTCTTACCTCAGTTTATTCATTGCATACCACATCATATCTGTAGCCTTTTTATTCAAAAGCATGATAATGACCACCCAAAATATTTAAACATCACAGGAGGAGTTCTTATTTCAAAACAAATGAAAACTTATATTTTATCATACGGTGGTCATCTCTTTCATCAATCACATGCACATTCACATTCTTTATTCGAAAAATGAGCATTTGTAAATCAAGGGAAAAAAACTCCTCCCATTCATTCATAAAACAATAACAATCCATAACATTGTTAGGATAATGAATTTCATAACGACAGAAGTAACACCCAAATCATGCTCTCATATAACTTTTCAAACTAACAATGCATGTACACATGAAAACAATTCAAGTTTAGTAAAACGGGCCTTACAATGCAGTCTCTTCAATAATTTTAAAATTCATCTCATTTACGAAATTAAATACCTTAAATGCTTGTTTAATCGATAAATTTATGCCCACGGAGTTTAGAATAGTCCCACATACAAGAAATTTTGCCTTTTAAGTTTCAACTATTATGGTTCTCCTTGTAAGACAGTAGAACCTGTATACTTTAGAATGAGCTGGATAACCAATGAAAAAAAAATACAAGGTCTAGGTTCACTTTTCTTTTCTGAAAAGTTGTATATCTTTACCTCCGCAGGACATCTCCAAACTCAAAAATAAATAAATTTAACTGGGTTTTCTATTGGCCCACATAAATAGTGATTCATATATTAATCACACTATAGAACCCGAATTAAATCCTCTCATTACCTTACAGAAAGCATAACACTTTACTGTGCAATAATATTACCAAAGTCTAATTCGAAATCCCATCAAATTCCTACCAACAATCTTTTTTTTTTTTTTTTTGAAATTACAGCTCCAAACAATTTTATTTTAAAGTAACAACACTTCGTAGATTAATTTTCATATTTCCACATCAAACAAAAACAACTCTCCCATTACCCACAACAATAATCCCCAGAACTCGAAAAACACGCCACAATTTTTAAAAGCCAAATCTAATTGATTTGATTTCATCCACTTTCCCAAATCTAATTGATTAGGTCATCGCCTGACTCATAATCATATGTAAACCTTTTGAGATGTTCCAAGTCAGTTAAACCAAATGGAAAACTAATATTGTCACAAAATAATTTCAGCAGTAAACTTGAGAA
This sequence comes from Capsicum pubescens, assembly GCA_030864215.1. NCBI lineage: Eukaryota > Viridiplantae > Streptophyta > Magnoliopsida > Solanales > Solanaceae > Capsicum > Capsicum pubescens. The sequence continues at coordinate 171,358,810 of CM061539.1, read as the reverse complement.
GAGCTTGATATCTTATGGCATTGTGGAGCCTACAAATCATTATTATGTTTAACAACCTAAGTCTAATCTGGTACTCTATCTACAACTTGTTTCATCTTTCACGGCTTTGCCAATTATTCAAAGAACCAACAAAATTTGTAAAGAAGTTGCATTAGAGCAGATTATAATCCAAAAAGAAAAAAGAAAAGAAAAACAAAGATCCATAGACGTTCCAAATAATCTATCTAGTAACCATCTCAATACTAAATCAGTGGTCTTTCAAATATCGCAGTCTATTAAGCAAGCGACAGTGAAGATTCAAACAAATTCGATCCATATTGAGTTTCAACTTTAATAAATCACGTCGTATTTACTTAGAGGGTGTTTGGATAGGATTAAAATCTGGTCAAACTAGATTTTAATCACTTTTTTAATTTTTTTATGTGTTTGGTAAAATTAAAAAGAGCTTAAAAAAAGCTAAAAGTGGATTAAAATAGCAAAAGTTGAGAAGCTGGATACCTCTAGCTTTTTACTTTTTAGATTAATTTTTTTTTAGGTTTGACCAAAACATTTACCTTTTTATCTCTTATATTTTCTTCTAATTCCAACAATACTCTAAACTTTGTAGCCCTTATTGATTTTTCTTTCTTTTTCTTTTTGCCGTTTTTTTTTCATCTTTTCCCTCCAGTTTTCTCTTTATCTTTCTCCTTTATTTTCAGGGAATCCATCATTACATAAGAAAACATTCAAAAATTTTATTGTCAAATCGAGCTTGTGGTAAGTTCTTCTCTATCCGTTCATATAAAATCTCTGCATGTTATTTAAATTTTAAAAATTGATTCTTTTTAACAGTTTATTTCATTCCTAAATTTTTTTTGTTGTTTACAAGCTTGCAATATTACAATATAATACTATATTTATATAAAAAATATCTTAAAATTTTTATTTTTTAATATTTAAAAATAAAAAAGTAACTTATTTTTTTAAATTGACTTGACATAATCACTTTACGTTGAAAGTGTATTTAAATAGAAATTATTTTTGAAGTATTAGAATTAAAAATCATAAATAATTCACGTTATTATGTGTTAACAACTTTAAGGATATTTAAGTTATTTTGACAACAAAAAAAGTGATTGACAATACTTGTTTACCAAACACATCAACAATTTTTTTTCAGTTTCAGCACTTCTATCCAAACACTTATCTGCTTAATTTAAAAGCACTTATTTTAAGTTTTTAATCACTTAAGCTAAAAAATAATTTTTTTAATCCTATCCAAACGGGCTCTTAGTCATCACATCAATTAACACCTCTACTTCAACACTTTATCATCAAAACACGCAACGGAAAAGAAAATTAAATTACAACCAAATTGAGGTTCTCGAAACATACATCATAGTATTCGGTCATAGGGTTCAAGATCTATGTGAAAAGCTCTTGATACCAAGTGTTATATTAACATAGAAACACACCACAGGTTCACATAAACCAAGAACACCTATAAAGTAACGAAATATGCGAGAAATAAGGTGCGTACCTTTGTTTGCCGTTGGAACACGTAATCGAAGACGAACTAGGCTGAGTTGTCCTCTCCTTTGCTTATGACGGTTGACAACTTATGGGAATACTGACAGCTTATAGGAATACATCTTATGTTAAAAGTCTTATATTTATAGGCTTAAAAGCCTTAACCTACTGCACCACCCATTATGGGCTCACAGTCTACTACAGACCTACACTATTGTCAGCCCACACCAATAACATGAAATAGATACAGGCCCATATGGAATCCGCATAAATACACGGGTTGTGTCTTGTCCACCAACTAATAACATCAGCCCGTTATTACTTTAATATAATAAAAATTAATGTAAGTTCACATAAAATAAATAATTCTAACAGTTGAAACTTTTATTTTTGAAGAATCAAGCAAAATGCCATGCGCTATGCATAAATAATTATAAGCCTTCGAGTCTTGGGAGACAAAGGCAGGTAACTTACTAGAACAAGTAAAAATAAAGTACTTGTCGAACAGAAATGTAGGGAAAATAAAGAATATATAAGAGCACTGAGTTACGGAAAAAACTTTTTTCTTTGAAATTTTGAAATTTTGAGTTTGATTATTGGCTTTGAATGCACGAATTACTTTAGGTTTTGAATCTCCAAAATCTCTCATGTACGTACGGTGATATTCATAAACAAGGACATAGATGATCCCCTCCTCTGGCGAATGGAGCAAACTCTGTGGCCAGTTCTCTACCGCTTAGTGCGCTGACAGAGGAACGGAGGATTAGTCTCACGACTGCCGGCTGTGGGGATACCTTGAGAAACCAAAAAAAAAAAAAAAAACTTTGGAAGAGTCAATAATTCGTCATGTATTAACTCAACATATTTTAACCCGTCCAAATTCAATTTAATCCGCCCATTCATTACATTCCAAGGATTCGATCTCTTAGAGGTGATGACCCCTGCATTTTAACGTACAGATCCGGTGTTCCTACGAGTCAATACATAGTTTATATTAGGTGGTAAAATCGTGCATATAATTCTCCAAGGTCAAAAGTAAATTATAAGAAGGGAAATTCTCATCTTTTTTTCCTGTTACATTATTAATCGAGATACGTCATATTCATTCTTTTTTTACTTTAGCTATACTAATAAAAAAAAAGACTACACTTACAACTTGTTCAATTTAGAAAATCAAGAGATAATTTATAATAATTAATCGTGATATAGTTAATTATTATTTTATTTATTATTACTTGTGTATGTCAAGTCAAACATGTAATTTAAAAAAAAAAAACATCTCCTACGTACATTTAGGATGTAATTTTCTAATCAATTGTAACGAGATCACTCCATTGTAATTTTCTAATCAGCAAAAGTGGAGTGAATTAAAATTAATGAGACATTAATTAGAATATATGTTTTAAGAAAAAACAAATGCAGAAACGAACAACTATTCCATGTCTAATGTTGGATCATTTTAATTTCCTGCCAACTGATAAACCCTCTCGACATGGCTTCTGCATGGTCATGTCCAATGTCAGTTTGATCAAATTTCACTTGAAATCTTGAAACATCAATAGAAAAATTAAATGGTAACAAAGCAACAAAGTTTATTAATTAATGGAAGATCAAAGTGTAACATAGAATACTAAATTAATCAGTAATAAACAGGTTTCTTAAGATAAAAGTTGAAACGAAGATAAATAGCGTAAAGGCTCCGATTTAATTACATTTTTCTTGCTCTTCATAACAACTTTCATGAAGATTTTCCAAGAAAATGCGTAAAGTTAACGAACCAAAGAGTACCAATTAAGAAAATATGGTGTACATTTTTTAAAAAGTACGAAAAAGGGTCAAAAATACCTTTAAACTATTCGAAATGGATTAAAAATATCCTCCATTTATTTTTTGGCTCAAAAATACCCCTCCACTAATTTTTTTGTCTCAAAAATACCCCTCCGTTAACTTTTTGGCTTAAAAATACCCTTCTCTCTAACGGAATACCACCAGACATGCCACGTGGATTAAAAAGGTCACTTGACCAGTCCACGACAGCACAGACGTGGGAAATTACTCAATTTAATCCATCTATCCATCAACTCAATTTTGTCTATTTAAAATATCCAACCCCGCCTGTATTTAAAAAAACCCTACTCGAGGAAAAAATTGAGAAATTGATTGCTTATTTTTCATGTGATAGGTTCAGATATTGTGGATTCATCAAGGTAAAAGATGAGGAAATAATCAGGCCCTCAAATTGTTACTCAAAAGAATCGGGTCGACCCTAGACAATTGGTGCCTCAATATTTGACCCAATTTCCAAGAGCTCGAATTGCTACTGGAATTCCTATCTGAATTTGTCCAATCAGGAACCTGATTGCGGTGAGAGGAATGGTAATTCAGAGGTGAAATTGAAATTTGGAGAGAGTAAGTTTTGTGGCAATATAAGACAAAACTGTTTTGCTTGAATGAGTCTCGTAACTTTAAAAATGTTGATAATAGAATCGAAGAAGGTGAAAGGGATGATCTAAGAAAAAAATTGAAGAATTGAATTTTGTCTCTTGGATCGGGTTAGATTTTTAAATAGAATAAAATGAGTTGATGGTTAAATGAACAAAATGGAGTGATTTTTCATATGTATGCTGACATGGACTGATTAAATAATATTTTTTTAATCCAAGTGACGTGTTTGGTGACATTCCGTTAGAGAGAAGGGTATTTTTTAGCCAAAAAAATAACAGAGGGGTATTTCTGAGACAGAAAACAAACAGAGGGACTTTTAATGAGCCAAAAAAGAAACGAAGGATATTTTTAATCCATTTTCAATAGTCTAAGGGTATTTTTGACCCTTTTCCGAAAAGGATATTACTGATATTATGAGTGCAAAATGCGAACAAGAAAGTAGATTAAATTAGAGATTTCTCTGTAGTAAAGTAAAATTGATCTAGAATTGTAATTATGTGTACCAGATAGTTTTAATGAGATCTTTCAAAAGTAGCCACATTTTGCTAGAAAACTCACCTTTCATAGCCATATTTTACATAATTACCATTTATAGTCGTTGTATTCAATTTACACCCACTGTATTCGATTTTATCAATAGTCTGTATTCATATAAAATATAAATACAGTACCATTTAGCTGTTGTATTCGATTCACAGCCGTTGTATTCACTTTTACTCAGTGGTCTGTATTCATAAAAACATAAATATACTACATATTTAGTCTTGCCAAAAACACTACCATTTTTTTCTTTTTTATTTTTTTTTCTTTTTCATTTTTTATATATATTTTTCTCTCTTCTATCTCTCTTTTTTTTTTTTTTTTCTTTTTCTTTTCTTTTTTGTACTTATTCTCTTTATCATTTTTTTTTATTCTATTTTATATTTTTTGTATTTTTAAAAAATATAACTATTCGAGCACAAGTCATTAATAATAACGTAAACACCATAATTGTTTATCTATTTGTGGTCACGCTATCATTTATATTTTTACAACTGTATTTGTATTTTTATTTTAAAGTTCGCGCTTGTATTTGTATTTTGTAGTTTGCGTTTATATTTGTATTTTATAGTTCACATTTGTATTTGTATTTGTTAGTTCGCACCATCATTTATATTTTATATAATTCACACTTGTATTTTAAAAATTATTTTGTATTTGTATTTTATAATTGACTGTGTATTATATTGGATTATATTTGTATTATGATTTTATTGTGTTGGTATAATTAGATCATATTTATATTTGTATTCTATTTTCGTCGATGTCTTTTTATTTTTAAAGAATTATTTTGTATTTGTATTTGTAAGTTGATTGTATATTGTATTTAACCGTGATTATGTACAATTTATCATTTATATTTGTATATAAATAAGTAAATGCATTAATTGTATTTTCTTTATTTTAAAATATATAAATATGCAATGTATCATTTGATACAAATATACCGTTTTGTATTTGTATGTCAAAATTATTATTCTTATTTGTAAATAAATAAATATCACTTGATACAATTACAAACAAATGAAACCAGTGATTTTAAAAATACAAATACAATATATACTGTATTTTTATAAAAAAAATTAAATTGTATTTATTTGTATCAATAAATGCAACTCGTATAAATAAATACAAACAAGTATTCGTAAAAAGAAAATCAATCGTTCCTTTTCAATAATTAAAAAATACAAATAATAGTTCGCACTTGTATCTATATGTTATAATTTGCATTTGTATTTTATAGTTCCCACTTATATTTGTATGTTATAATTCGCTTTTGTATTTATATTTTATAATTCACACTTGTATTTTTGTTTGCTAGTTCGCACAGATGAAAATAAGGAGAAAAAATGTGAGAAAAAGGAGAAAAAATACAAAAAAAAAAAGAGAGAAATAGAAAATAGAGAAAAAAACAAAAAAAAGAAGGAAAAAAATAAAAAGGAAAAGAAGAAAAAGAAAAAAAGACAAAATGAAAAAGGGACAACGAAAAAGAAAAAAATGAAAAAAGAAAGAAGAAAAAAGAAAGAGAAAACAAAAAAAAGGAAAAGAAAAAATGAAGAAAATAGAAAAAAAAAGAGTAATAGAAAATAGAAAAAAAAAGGAGAAAAATAAAAAGGAAAAAAAGAAAAAGAAAAAAAAATACAAAAGGAAAAAAAGAAAACGAAAAAATGACGAAAAAAGAAAACAAAAAGTAATAGAAAATAGACAAAAAAAATAAAAAAGTAGAAAAAATAAAAAGGGTAAAAAAGAAAAAGAAAAAAAAAATACAAAAGCAAAAGAAAAAATTGAAACATAGTTCACACTTATATTTGTATTTGCTAGTTCACACAAATGAAAAGAAGGAGAAAAAATAAAAAGAAAAAAAAGAGAAAAAATGTGAGAAAAAGGAAAAAAATACAAATAAAAAGGATAGTAATAGAAAATACAGAAAAAAATAAAAAGGAAAAGAAGAAAAAGAAAAAAAAGACAAAATGATAAAAAGACAACGAAAAAGAAAAAATTGAAAAAAGAAAGAAAAAAGAGAAAACAAAAAAAGGAAAAGTAAAAATGAAGAAAAAAGAAAAAAAAAGAGTAATAGAAAATAGACAAAAAAAAAAAAAAATAAAGAGAAAAAATGAAAAGGAAAAAAAGAAAATGAAAAAGAAAAAATTGAATCATAGTTCACACATGTATTTGTGTTTGCTAGTTCGCACAAATGAAAAGAAAGAGAAAAATAAAAGGAACAAAAAAAGAAAAAAAGGAGAAAAAATACAAAAAAAAGAAAGAGAGTAATAGAAAATAGAGAAAAAAATAAAATAGAAAAGAAGAAAAAAAAAGATAAAATGAAAAAAAAGACAACGAAAAAGAAAAAATTAAAAAAAGAAAGTAGAAAGATAAAACAAAAAAAGGAATAGAAAAAATGAAGAAAAACGAAAAAAAAAAGAGTGATAGAAAATAAACAAAAAAATAAAAAAAAGGAGAAAAAATAAAAAGAAAACGAAAAAGAAAAAATTGAAAAAAGAAAAGAAAGAGAAAACGAAAAAAAAACAAAGAAAAGAAAAAAAGGGAAAAGTAAAAAAAAGGGAAGTACTAGAAAATAGAGAAAAAGAAAAAATACATGAGAGAGAGTATGAATTGTAGTTATGAAAAATTAATAGGTAAGAGGATGCTATGAATTGTAATTAATTGAAACTAGGCTAAATTAGGTAATTAGAATTCAATATTGGCTAAGTTATGTAATTATCCCTAGTTTTAAACTCTACTTATGAGATAGCGAAACAGTGAAAAATATTGCATGACAATGTAACGTGACCTCATTTCCCCTTATTAACATTTAACACCATCGTTAGAAAGCAACATATCAATTAGCAAAGTTCAATAATGATCAGAATGCTTAATTGAAACATTAGGGGTATGAAGTCCCAAGCCTCTACTGAGAGATTAAAGTTTTTGTTAGTTAGCCAAGATATATCTCTGGTAGCGATGCAGGAACCTTTCGTCAAAGAAACAAAAATTGAACTATATATGCGGTCTCTTGATATGAAAGGGTGTTACGCCAATTGAAATAATAAGATCTGAATTTTTTGGAAACACAATATTGAGTGTTTTATCTACTCTAGTGAAGACCAAATGGTGACTTGCAAAATTCAAGATAAAGAAAAATATTTCTTCATTTCTATTGTTTATGCAAAATCCAGAGCTTCGGGGAGGAAAGATTTATGGAGATATATGAGTGTGTTTTCTACTACCATTAATGCTCCTTGGGCCGTCACCGGGGACTTCAACAGCATTTTATTTAAGGAAAAAAAGATGGGGGGCAAACCATACAGGCTAAGCAAAAACATTCCATTTATAGAGTGTCTCCATGATTGTGGTTTGAGAGATATTGGCTACACTGAAAACACTTTTACTTGATGCAATGAGAGAAAAGGACAAGAGATAATATGGAAAAGGTTGGATAGGATGGTGTATAATGAAAAATGGGATGACTATTTTTCCGTTTACAATGTTCAACATATGACTAGAGTCAGTTCAGATCATTTCCCCTCTCGTTATTACTCTTGGAAGCAATCAAGATACTCACATTAAATACTTTCGATTTTCGAATTTTTGGACTGATTTAGATGAATTTCATGAAGTGGTCAAGAGTTGTTGGACATCTCATGATAATGGCAACATATTTTGGCAAGTTCAGCAAAAATTAAAGAGAACTAGCAAAGCTCTCACTCACTGGTCTAAAATCAAAGTCGGCAGCATCTTTGAGAAGTCTCAACTTATGAAAGATCGAGTCAAATATTATGAAGAAAAGTATATATCTTCGTTGGATCAACAAGATAGGATAAACATGAACAAATCCAAAGCAGAGTTGATTATTCACCACAAGTATGTGGATACTTTCTGGAGGCAAAAGCAAACTTGAAATGAAATTTGGAAGGGGATGAGAATACCAAATATTTTCACACTACTGTGAAAGGTAGAAGAAAATTTCTACAAATTCATAAAATAAAAGTAGGGGAGAATTGGTTAGAAGGTGAAAATGATATTGGTACAGCAGTAGCTGATTTTTATCAGCAGTTATTCTTTCAAGATGACCACAATATTGATATGACTATTCTGGACAACATCAACAAATGCATCAGTGAGGAAGACAATCAATCTTTACTTCAAGATCCTACTGAGGAAAGAAATTTAAAGTGTTGTCTTTGAGATCAATCCCAATAGCTCATGTAACACCCCGTACTTAATTACGTACATTAGCCATGGTGATATGTGTTGGAGTATATGTATTGATCATAAGTTAGGTATATATGAGTTTAAGTATGAGTATTGATTATTTTGAGATGGTTTCAAGTGTATAGTTTGATTATATGTGTATAAGAATCGACTTTATTTATACCGGAATTTGCTCGTCGAAGTTTCTATGCGAAGTTTATCGAGTTAGCTTTCCAACGATATAAAGATTTATGAAAACAGATGAGTATCGAATATAAGCGAGCATGTTCGAAACTTGAAAACGGTGGACACAATGAACAGTAAATGTGCAGAAATTTTCTGCAGCCAAACAGATTTTTGGGTCAACTTTAAACGATCATAACTCCTTGTAAAAAATGAACTGTGTGAGCTTCTATATATCGATGAGAAGCCCCGAGAGTCTTCTTTATAATGCAATTGATTTCACCCAAATCCATTATCGGATCAAAGAGTTATGGTCGATTTACTTTAGCCTACCAAAACAGTCCACCATGGACAGATTCGGATTTACTTAAATTTAAAGGGCAATATGGTCATTTTCCATCACCTCATGGACGAAAATTGGTCATTATATACATATACTTAGCCTCATATCCATTATTTATCATCCAAATTATTGAAGAATAAGAAACCCTAGCCTAATTTCAACTCCAATTATCTTGTGATTCAACCGTAGAAAATCCAAATTGATTCCGTAGTTGTGTTCACCGTCTCGAGGGCTTCGAGAAGCACCCCTTATTTGTGCCAACAGGACTTCGAAATCAAAAGGGCCATTTTATGGTAAGGATGTAAATTATGTTGGTGTTATTTATATGGATATGTATATATATGCATGTGAGCATAAGAAGTATGTTATTTGATTGTTGTTGAAAGATGATTGGAAATGATGTTGGATTATTCTTGTGCATGGTTGGATTATGTTGAACTGTGAAGGGATTTGGTGTGATGATGTGGTATTGAAATGATGATTATATATATATATATATATACACACATAAACCTATTGTTCAAGTTGGTTTTTGGAATGCTTTGCAAATATTGGTTGTATGGAATTATGGAAGAGAATTGTGGTGTTGGGTTGCTAATACTAGATGTCAAAAATTTCATTGTAGATAAGTGATTTGTAAAGGCAGGAAGTTGTGTTGAATTGGTATCCGAATCTACAACGAGGTATGTAAAGCATACTCTAACGATGTTCTTTGGCATGAAAATACCAATGTTCCATCAAGTAAGATTCCGAGGTTGTCCAAAAAATATGTATTGTTCTACGTTACCAACGAAGTTGTTTCCATTCTATAAAGTGTCAAAATATTTCATTGATATACCAAAAGGCTCCTATTTCATTGATGTGATATCGATGATTCTGAAACACATTGTTGATGTACCAATGAGTCTTTATTACATTGTTATTGTATAGAAGGTCTATTACTTGGTTCCTATTGATGAATCATTGTTCCAAAGGTACTATATTGGCATGAACACTAATGTAATAATCTCAAAAGCGTTTGAACTAAGTTATTGGAAAGATCTCTTATGTGTGTTACTTGATATACGTGTGGGTGGTAGCTTTAGGGGCTTAAGCCTAGCATGGGCCGATCCCGATACTTGATATGATTACAGTTGATATGTACTGGGGGCAGCCTAATGGTCATAGTACGGTACACTATTGATTATTGTTAGGTGGTTGGAGGTTCGGGAGGAGGAGGTAATGACGAATGATAATTGTAAAGAATGAAATGAACGAATGTATACCGTTCCACAAATGTGTTTGAATTCAAGAACCCAATTCAGATTAATGATAATGTACATGATCCTAAAAGTGTTTATGAAGTGTGGTTCACTTCTATTATGATTTATTCACTTGTGTCTGATTTTCTTGATCCCCCATATCACATATGATTATTTACAGCTTTACATACTCAGTACATATTTCGTACTGACGTCCCTCACGGGGGACCTGCATTTCATGCTGCAGGCACAGGAGCTTCAACTCATACACAACATAGATAGGAGCCAGGTCATACAACTATTGTTAGTGAGCTCTTGTTTGCTTCGGAGCTTTCCGAGTCGGTTCCTTATGTTTTGTTATTGTACAGGAGTCATGTGTGGGCGGGAGGTTTGTCCCGACTCTAGTTATGTCATGTATATCCTAGAGGCTTTGTAGACATAAGGAAGGGTAAAGTCATGGAAGTTTATATAGTGATGTTATATTTGTATACGTGGTGGCCCCAACGGCCAAGTATTATATATATATATATATATATATATATATATATTTGTGCGTGTTGTGCTGATACAGGTAATTAGACCCTTCTATATGCAACAAAGTGCTGTCCAAATTTTTGGTGACATGTAAGTGAAAGTACAGGTATTTGAACGGGTTCTCCCGGGCCTTCTCGGATTCGGGTGCCAGTCCGTCCCGATGGGATTTTGGGGCGTGATAGCTCAGCAGGCCCTAATGGTTTCACTAGTCTCTTCTTTCAAAAGACTTGGGATATCACTGGTTTGGATATTGTTTTATTAGTTAAGAATGTTTTTAATGGTGAACAACTTCCAAGATTTTTTACTAATACTTGTCTGGTATTGCTTCCTAAAGTGGAGATCCCCCAATTTTTTTCAGACATTAGACCTATTAGTTTTAGCAATGTCATTCAAAAAATAATTTCAAAAGTTGTAAATAATAGGTTGACTTTGATCCTTCCAAATATCATCTCTCTTAATCAAAGTGGTTTTATTAAAGGTAGAGCAATTGAAGAAAATGTTTTACTTGCCCAAGAAATTATCCATGAGATTAAAACAGTAAACAAAGGGGGAAATGTGATTTTCAAAATTGCTATGAATAAAGCTTATGATAGAATTTCTTAGCGCTTTATTTGTTCTGTTATGAGAAGAATGGGTTTTGATGAAAGATGGATTTATATGATTTGAAATCTTATCTCCAATAATTGGTATTCAGTCATTATAAATAGCAAAAGACATGGATTTTTTAAATCTCATAGAAGTGTTAAACAGGGTGATCCGATATCTCCTTCTCTATTTATAATAGTTGCCGAAGTACTGTCCATTATGCTTAATAAATTATATGATAATCCTAGGTTTAACGAATTCAGTATGGATCCCAACGAACCAAGGATTAATCATTTAGCTTATGCTGACGACTTGATTATCTTTTGTTAAGGTAAATCTAAAACCTTGAGATTCATCACTGATTGCCTCAGGTCATATGAATTCAGGACAATTGATAAACAGAGAGAAAAATTGCTTCATTATGGACAAGGACATTTCTCAGAACAGAATCAACATCATCGCAAACTTGCTTCAAGTGAAAAAGGAAGAATTTCCCATTTATTATTTGGGATGTCCATTGTTTGCTGGAAAAAAATTGAATCAATACTTTGCTGACATAGCTTCCAAGATAATAAAAAGAGTGGGAGCATGGCATTGTAATAAACTATCAGCTGGAGGTAAAATAATTCTTATTAAGCATGTTTTAAATGCGATGTCTGTTCACCTCTTGTCTGTTTGTCAGCCTACAGAGACAATCCTTAAACAGATGGATAGTATTTTTGCTAATTTTTTCTGGGAAAGTAAAGAAGGAAAACAAAAGTATCATTAGGCTTCCTGGAACAGTATGTGCTTTCCTACGGAGGAGGGGGTATTGGTATCAGGTCCATCCACGATATTTCAGAAAGTTTTGCTTTCAAGTTGTGGTGGAAATTTAGAACTAAAGACTCCATATGGACTGGATTCATGAAAGCCAGGTATTCCAAAAGAATCCACCCAGTGTCCAGGAAATGGAGTTATAAACATTCTCACAATTGGAGAAGAATGATGAAGATTAAAGAGAAAGTTGATCACCTTATTCAGTGGAGAATCAACAAAGGCAACTCAAGCTTTTGGTAGGACAACTGGACTGAAACAGGCAAATTAGCTGATTATGCTGAAGCTTCTACATCGATTAGAATCAAAGTGTCGGATTACATATAAAACGGTACTTGGAATCTCATCAGAATTGGTCAGACTCTTCCTATAAATATTGTTAACATCATTCAGGGGATTACTATTAACTCTTCTAATCTTGAAGATTTTCCAATCTGGACTATTAATACAGATGGAGGATTTGATAGTAAATCATCTTGGAAAACTATCAGGAGCTAGAAAGACTCAAACTTCTTTAATAACATGATTTGGAACAAAAAAAATTCTTTTAAAATTTCCTTTTTTCTCTGTAAAGTATTAAGGAATAAGGTTGCAGTTGATTTAAATTTAATTAAGTTTAAAGTTCATCTTCCATCTAGATGTTTTTGTTGTACTAACTTTGAGCAGGAAGATGTTGAGCATCTATTCCACAAAGGAAAGATTGCTCAAGATATTTGGAGATGTTATTGCAGGTTGTTTGGAATCAATGAGGGGTAGAATAGCTTCAAACATCAAATTATATCTTGGTGGCTAACTTTTGGAAAGAACCCAGTGCAAAGCTTTAGCTCTAGAGATTGGTCTAGAATGGTGTGTAACAAAAGGAGTTAGACAATTAGAAGTGGAATTGGACTTGAAATTGTTAGTAGAGCGGATTAACAATTCGAGTAATCCACCCTGGAACATATGGAGCTATCTAACAAGGATAAAAAATTTACTAGATCAAGTGGAAAGGTAGCATATTTCCCATTTTTCAGGGAAGGTAACAAGGTAGCCGATGGTCTAGCCAACTGGGGAATACAATTCACTGATATTCAATGGATCTACGACTTTCGACAATTACCCCGGAATGTTAGAAGAGCCTTGAACATGGATAGAATGAATTATCCCTCTTTTCGAAAAAAAAATATTGTAAGAACTCATTTTATATGGATAGAAACTTGTATAGGAACTACACTTTTGATGTACCTTGATGATCCCTCTCGATGTTGAGGCGAGCATCTTTAGATGCTCTTTTGAGAGCTTATTAGAAATCCTACTTGTTCCATAGTATGGAGAGTGTCCCATACTAAGTAGGTACATGGAGGCAGGCCTCCTATGCTTTGTACATATTTGCTTATAATAACATCTGCTTTTCCTTAAAAAGAAAAAAAGAAAAAGTACAAACCATATTTATGAAGGAAAATTTATCACAAAAACGATTATCATAAAGAAAATTATGATGGAATATAATTATGAAACCGTAACAAATTGGAAGGTTTCTTCATAAAATAATGGGAAAATACTCTATTGGACCCCTGTACTATGTCAGTTTTGTAAGTTAGACACTTTTGCCTACATGTTTGTCATCTGAACCCTTGAACCCATCAAAAAGCAACATTTCGAACCCTTTGACTGTTGACCTTGCCTATGTGGCAAGGTCATGGTGACTAGGATAAAGAGAGTGTGTAGACACGTGATTTTTGATCCTCCCCAAGTGTAATATATATATTTTTCGATATTAAAATATTTATATTTGATTCGATATTATTTTAATTCTTATTTTTAATAATTTTTTAGTTTTAAAAAAAATATAAATAACTAAATGAAGTTAATTTTACGATATTATTTATTTTATTCCAATTTTTAAAAAATAACACAAAAATTTAAAAAAAAATTAAAAAAAATATGTTTCTTTTTAAATAAATAAGTTAGTAGTTTTAAATATTATTTTCTTATATTTATTTTGGTTATTTATACATTTTTATTATGTTTTTGTTAAATATAAAAATTAATTAATTATTATTATATTTATATTTATTATTATCATTATCTTTATTTATTATTATTATTATTATCTTCTAGAAATAAAAATAATAATTAATTTAAATTTTGAATTCCCCTCTTATCTACCATTAGTTATTCCCCAAAAGGTAACTACTCCCCAAATCTCTGTACTTAAAATCCTCCACAGAAAACTACGGACATACATTCACCGTCAGACATTTTTTACACTGTTACTACATCAGAAACCAGACCAAATAAAATATCAAAATCAGTAAAAAAGGAGAGAAAACAAGTGAAGTAGGAAGGAAAATCAAAGAAAAAAGAGAACATTTTTAGAGTTTGAAGTTGAAGTTTTCTGGTGATCAATATCTTTGTTCATTCACTACAGGTTCTATTCAATCCTGTATTATTTATTTTGTAAACTTCATTGTGTAAAAGCATGAATAAAAATATCCAAGTAATCATGAGTATTATTTAGCATTTTCTGTCATGGCATATTATTGATCAAACTACAAAATGCATATATGTATTTGTACACATGTTTTGAATGTTTAATTATTATGTGTTAATATCACACACACAAAAAAAAAGTGAGAACACAGGAAAATCAGTTTGACAACCCATTTCTCCGACGAAATCTCGCTGGAATCACTGTTACACCAGTGATCTTCCTATATCCCATCGGAAAGCAAGAAAACAACTGACCAATATTCCCATTCTCGTTTCCGAAGAAACCCATTGGTAATCAACAAAATCTAAAATCAGATCCGGTGAGAATCCGCCGAAAAACGCATAAACCGGCAGTCACCATGGCTGGCCACATTCATCCCTTTTTCGCCCTGTTCCGTCGTCCCTCTTTTCCCTTCCCCGCGTTGCTCCGACATCCCTTCTCTCCTTTCCCACGCCACTCCTTTCTCTTTTGCGCCGATGAACTTTAGCGCATTAAGTCGATCAACAACCATTACTCGCTAGAAACATTTAAGATCTGACTAATTTTATTATGTTTCCATTGTTGCTTTACAATGCCAATAAAGTGACGTCAATTTTTTTTTATCACTTCAGCTTTACTATTTTTAACAAATTGATTTTTAATTTATTTTCTACACAGATTTGACAAGAGAGATTTTCTATAGTAATTGTTTTAAAAATTGTCTCTTTGGTCCTTTTATTTTATTTTTTTCAATTAAATAAATAAATATATGTATTTATTTAAGATCAAAAAGGTAATGTTTAATTTTAGTTAAGAACCCGTATATATATTTTTACTTGAATTATCTCATGTAATATATATTTGTCTTTTCGTTCATGATTTAAATCTTGTTATATAGAATCTTTTATTGTATTTTTGTTATACTAATTAAATATAAGAAATTAGGTGAAATAAAATAATAAAAAATTGTTATTATTACGAATTTATAATGAGTCAACCAGTGTTTTTACTATTAGACAATTTTTAGTCTCGTTTTAATATATTTTAAATTTTGTCTCGATTAAGAATGCTACGCACACATCTTTTTAGACATTTTAAAAATTCAAGGATGCAAAAATGCACCTTGACAAATATTTTTTTAAAATTAATTTTCACAAATTTATTTAACATAAGTGGTGTAGACAGTCATTTTCGATATAATTAAAAATGAGTGATTTTAGGTCTTAACATAATTTATTAAAATAATTTATTTCAAGATAAGTCAATAAAAGCGACCGTGCTTAACCACGGGACTCGAGGGGTGCCTAACACCTTCCTCTCGGTCAACAGAATTCCTTATCCAGTCTTCTGTTTTCACAGACCAAATAAGAGTCATTTCCTTTTGATTAGGGATTCAAAAAGGTGACTTGAAACACCATAACTCAATTCCAAATGACGACTCTGTAAATAAACTAATCCCTATTCAAAACCGTCACTTCAATTGGAAAAATCCATTCGACTCGATCCCTTCGGGCGAAAAAGGGGTGTGACAGAGTGTAACCACTCGCCTAGGGGTACGAGTGGAGGTTAATTTTTGGCCAATTTTATATTAAAATAATTTTTAAAAAATAAAAATAATATTAAAATTTATAAAAAAAAATTTAAAAGGTTTTTTTTCCCTCCATCTTTTTAAATTTAAAAATATTTTTAAAAAATTTAAAAATAATTTAAATATATTTTTAAAAATTTAAAAATATTTTTAAAATTTAAAAATATTTTTAAAATTTAAAAATAAAAATAAAAAAGGATCCTTTTTTTCCCTCCATCTTTTTTAATTTAAAAATAATTTTAAAATAATTTTTTTAAAAAAAAATTAAAAAATATTTTTAAAAATTTCAAGAAAAAATAATTTTTCCCTCCCCAGCCCAGCCCATCCCCATCCCCACCCCCACACCCCCCATCCCCTCTTTTTTTTTCCTCCATTATTTTTAATTTAAAAATATTTTAAAAAAATAAAAATATTTTTAAAAATTTAATAATAATAAATTTAAAAAGCAAATCCCACCCCACCCCCCTCTCCAGCCCCTCCCCATCCCATCCATCCCCACCCACCCCTCTCCCTCAGACCTTCACCCCACCCCAGCCCGTCCCCAGCCCACCCAGCCCCACATAATCCCTCCCCCTTCCCCAGCCCCCCACCCCACCCAGCCCCACGCAACCCATTCCCCAGCCCCCACCTCACCCAACCCCCTTCCTTTAGACCCCCACCCAACCTTTTCCCCAGCCCCCTACCCCACACAGCCCCACGCAACCCCCTCCCCCAGCCGCTCCCCCCACAGTTAATTTAAATTAAATATTTTAAATATGTAAATCATATTTAAATTAATTAATTATTTAAGTAAAATTTATTTAAATTTGGTAAGAATTTTAAATTGATAAACTAATTAATTTAAAATTTAATTAATTTAAATAAATTATTTAGTTAAGAATTTTAATTAATTAATTTTTTACTAATTTAAATTTAAAATTTAAATTAATTAATTAAATTAATTTTAATATTTAATTAATTTTAATATAATACTTTTTTATTATTTTTTTTATTTTAAAAATGATTATTCAAATTTTTTCAAATTTTAAAAACATGGTTATTCAAATTTTTCTACAATTTATAAATTTTTCTTATTTAATTAAATTAATTTTAATATTTAATTTGTTATGTAGCATTTTAAAAATGACTTGACATTTAATGCAATACTTTTTCTATATTTTTTATTTTTAAAATGATGTGGCAGATGACGTGACACGCGTGACAGATGACATGACACACGTGGAAGCTAACATGGGAGAGTGTGTTACACTCTCTAAAAAAGTGCTTAAAATGTAGTTTTTTCGTGGGTTCAGGAGTCCAGATGAAAAATATGTAAGTAGGAGTGTCCAGCTTACAAAATTGACATAGTATAGGAGTCCAATAGAGCATTTTTCCTAAAATAATTATAAGTCACTTTTTTTTGGACGTAATAAAAAATATGTCGTTCTTCGCTTATAATTATATAGTATCACCAAGGGGAGCTTGTATAAGTTTGTAATGTGTGGTTTCAAATAAACTTTGCTCTGTCCTATAGTCCTAACTTTCAATAAATACATCCACAATTTGACATCCTTAATCCAACACAATTATGGTTGTTATTTCAGGGAAGGACCTACTAATACAGTTACTTTTACTTGTACTAGTTGACACATTGTTAGAGCTCAGTCATGGAAAAGACACTGATCCAATCCTCTCAACTAATATGGTTTACATAGATGAGCCATACCGCAACTTAGTTTTCTTTCATCACCCACCACCTCCCCCATCCGCTATACTCCGAGTTGCCGCTACAGCCGCAACTGGCCACGCTGCCGCCGCTATCGATCACCATCACCACCTCCGTCGTTACCATCATCATTTTCTCCGCCACCTCCACCTTCACCATCACCTTCTTCGTCATCATCAACTGTTATTTCCACAATATATTCGGGTATACAAAATCTGTATATTACAACAACAACTTCAACTCGAGTTCAAGTATGAACAAGAACACAATGAAGTATTAAATACCCTCAACACAAGATCAAAATGACCTTTCCAAGAGGTATATTTATTTTTCAGAAAATAAAGATGAAACAGAAATGATTAAGGCCAAGTCGTCCGAATTCATGGACTTTCCTTAAGGAAATAATTCCCCTCACTGTACCCAAGGTTGTGGAATTTTTTCTCCCAGGATAAAATGGCCAACAATCCAACTATAGTGGTACGTCAAATAGTTAGATTCTACGAACGCAGTCAACGATTTGTATGATCACAAAGAGTATTTTGAAGACAAGAAGAATGATTTTGTAATCTGAAAATTTCATATAAAACCTGTGGAATAAAGCAGGTTATTTATAGCCATACCATGCCCCTATGAAAAGGTGGCAATGGTTCAATCTATAGGTGTGACTTTTCCTGAAAATGCATGTCTGTTTATCCTAAACAGTGCATCTGTTCCGAACAGGAATGTCACTTCGTGAATTAGTGTGTATTTTCGTTGAACAATTGCAACTTTCTGTAGCATCTGTTTGAAAACAGCGCATCAGTTCATGAAGCAGTGCAACCTTCTGCAGCAACATCAGTTCGACAAGGCACCAGTTCTTTCAAACCATTGCATCTGTTACTGTTTCACTGTTACTGCACACTGCATATATATAAATAGAGTTCTGAAAATCTACAGTAAAAATTTACTTCATTTTTTCTTGGCATTCTTCGGAATTCAAATAAAGTTTGTCCAAAAAAAGATAGATCCCATCGATCGATCATTTGCCAAATCCAAATCTAATTCCGAAGCCGAGCCGAGCAAGCGACGACACCGACGGAGTAAGTGTTTCTCATTATAAACACTCTCAAGTTCTCTTCTTCCATCAATGTGGGAGAAAGAGTAAACTTCCCAATTTTGAGTACACTTTCCATTTTGGTGTAAACTCATTTTTTCTCTTCCACTTGATTTCTCCATTTTCCATTCAACACACATATAGAACCCAACAATCCCTCACATGAATGGGGAATGACTATTTTTCGTAAAAGTTTTATGGACAAGTATGTGATCATCAAGCAAAGACTGATTGCATCTGGATAAGTGGGTTTCCCTTTGAACTTTTCGTAGTGAACATGCATCAGATGCACTCGGTCAATCGGTAGATTTGATATCTTTAAACCGTCGAGCTTTAATGTACACCTAGACAACCCATATCACACAACCAGTCTTTTACCATTTATGGTTCTTACGGTTTTATTCTTTTTAGCCATGAACACGTCCCGGTTTTCATGAGAGCTTAGAGAATAGGACTTTACTAAAATTCTCTTTGAAGCGGCTTCCACTTCGCCTTCACATAGGTGATCTCTAAAAGTTCAGTCCTGTAGATTAAACTATTTGGTCACATCTGCCAAATTTAGATAATCATTAAAAGACTTTTCACCTTAAGTCTTATCCTTGTTTACTATACATTATCTACATCATGAGAATGAGTTGGGTATTTGTCAATGTTGAACCTGTCAGACACAACTTTGTTTGATCTCCTTAAACCTAGCTCTTGGGATCTCCAGTCTTCTAGGTAGAGTTACCGCCATGCTGACTTGTCCTAGGCCTTAAACCCATTCCCTTAAATGTCCTTTCTACTCCTTCTCTAGATAAGCCTTTTGTAAGTGGATCCGACACATTATCCTTTGATTTTACATAGTTTACAGTGATAATTCCACTAAAGAGAAGTTCTTTAACGGTATTATGTCTTCATCTTATATGACGAGATTTACCGTTATACATCATGCTTCCTTCCCTACCTATTGTCGCTTGGCTATCACAGTGTATACATATTGGTGCCACTGGCTTGGGCCAATACGGAATATCTTCCAAGAAATTCCGGAGCCATTCTGCTTCTTCACCAGCTTTATCTAATGCGATAAATTCAGATTCCATTGTAGAGCGAGCAATACACGTCTGTTTGGATGATTTCCAAGAGACTGCTCCTCCACCGATAGTAAATACATATCCACTTATGGATTTTACTTTGTTCGATTCGGTGATCCAATTTGCATCACTATATCCTTTAAGTACCGTAAGATATTTATTATAATGCAAAGCATAGTTTTGAGTGTATTTAAAATACCCCAAAACTCTTTTCATTGCCATCCAGTGAGTTTTGTTGGGATTACTCGTGTACCGACTCAATTTACTGATAACGCATGCTATGTCTGGTCATGTACAGTTCATTATATACATTAAACATCCCAATACTCTTGCATACTCCAATTGCGAGTCACTTTCACCTTCATTCTTTCGAAGTGCAAAGCTCGCATCCAATGGAGTCTTGGCAATACCGAATTCCATATACTTGAACTTGTCAAGTACCTTTTTTATATAATGAGACTGTGACAATGCCAACCCTTGTGGAGTTCGATGGATTCTTATACCTAAGATCACATCTGCAACTCCAAGTTCCTTCATATCAAACTTGCTCTCGAGCATTCGTTTTGTTGCATTTATGTCAGAAATGTCTCTATGATCAACATATCATCCACATATAAACATACAATGACTTGGTGATTTGGAGTGTCGTTAATATAAACACATTTGTCATATTCATTTATTTTGAATCCGTTTGCCAACATGGTTTGGTCAAACTTCGCATGCCATTGTTTTGGTGTTTGCTTTAGTCCATATAATGACTTGATAAGTTTACGCACCTTGTTTTCCTTTCCTGAAACCACAAAATCCTCAGGTTGTTCCATGTAAATTTCTTCCTTCAAATCTTCATTTATGAATGCGATTTTCACATCCATTTGATGGATTTGAAGATCATATACCGCCACCAAGGCAATTAACATTCAAATCAAGGTGATCCTTGTTACTAGCAAGAATGTATCAAAGTAATCAAGGCCTTCCTTCTGTTTGAAGCTTTTTGCTTCAAGCCTTGCCTTGTATTTGTCAATAGTACCATCCACCTTCATTTTCCTTTTGAAAATCCATTTAGAACCTAAAGGTTTATTTTCGGGAGGAAGGTCAACCAACTCCCATGTATGGTTGTTTAAGATTGAATCTATCTCACTATTGACTGCCTCTTTCCAAAAGGTTAAGTCTGACGAAGACATCGCTTCTTTAAATGTTTGAGGCTCATTTTCTAAGAGAAATGTTACAAAATTCGATCCAAATGAAGTTGGCGTTCTTTGACGTGTACTACGTCTTGGATTTTATTCATTATGTACATTCTCACATGGTTCATCTCGAGGTTTTTTAGATCCTCCACTAGACTGTTCATGTCTTATTTTATTCGGGTAAATGTTTTCAAAGAATTCAACATTATCTGATTCAATTACCATATTTTTACTAATATCCGGATGTTCGGATTTATGAACCAAAAATCGACATGCTTTACTACTTTTAGCATATCCTATGAACACGCAGTCCACCATTTTAGGTCCTATCTTAACCCTTTTAGGTATAGGAACTTGAACCTTCGCTAGACACCCCCATACTTTGAAATATTTCAAGTTAGGTTTTCTTCCTTTCCATTTTTCGTAAGGAATTGATTGTGTCTTACTATGGGGAACTCTGTTGAGTATACGATTAGCCGTAAGGATAGCCTCCCCCCATAAGTTTTGCGGTAAATCAGAACTTATTAGTAAGGCATTCATCATTTTCTTCAAAGTTTGGTTTTTCCTTTCCGCAATTCCATTAGATTGAGGTGAATATGGGGCCGTAGTTTGATTGATTATTCCATTCTCTACACATATTTGTGCAAAGGGAGATTCATATTCTCCGCCCCTATCACTTCTTATCATTTTGATCTTTTTGTCTAACTGATTTTCAACTTCAGTTTTATATTGCCTAAACGCATCTATTGCTTCATCCTTACTATTTAGCAAATAGACATAAAAATATCTAGTGCAATCGTCAATAAAAGTTATGAAATACTTTTTCCCACCACGAGATGGTGTTGACTTCATGTCACAAATGTCAGTGTGTATTAAGTCTACGGGATTGGAATTCCTTTCAACGGAATTATAAGGATGCTTTGCATACTTTGATTCCACACACGTTTGCCACTTAGATTTATTGCACTCAAAGTTTGGCAAAACTTCTAAGTTAATCAGTTTTCGTAAAGTTTTGTAATTAACATGGCCTAAACGTTTATGCCATAAATCATAAGACTCAAGCAAATAAGAATAATTTGGACTTTTATTTATTTCAACAGTCATTACATTCATCTTATAAAGGCCTTCAGTCAGATAGTCTTTCCCTACATACATTTCTCCTTTGCTAATTACAATTTTTCCAGAAACGGTTACACATTTAAATCCGTTCTTATCTAGAAGTGAAACAGAGATTAAGTTCCTACGTAATTCGGGAACATACAAGACATTGTTAAGTGTCAAGACCTCGCCTGAAGTCATTTTCAAGTATATTTTTCCTGTTCCTTCCACCTTAGTAATAACGGAGTTAGCCATGTAGATCATTTCCTCTACTTGAGCCGGAGCAAATGACGAAAACAACTCTCTGGTGGCACAAACATGGCGGGTGGCACCAGAATCCATCCACCATTCGCGAGGATTCCCCGTCAAGTTGCATTCTGAGAACATAGCACACAGATCACCGCTTTCTTTGTTGGATTCAATCATATTCGCTTGGTCCTTTTTCTTGCCTTTCTTTGGGGCTCGACAATCTGTGGACTTGTGGCCAATTTTGCCACAATTGAAGCATTTTCCCTTGAACTTTTTCTTGGGTTGATTGCTTCCATGTTCAACTTTCTTTCTTTTCTTCGAGTTATTTTGTCCATCTTCTACAATATGTGCTCCATTCATTGTAGAATTTCCATTTGACCTTCTTTCGGCAGCTTTATTGTCCTCTTCAATACGAAGTCGGACAATAAAATCTTCAATAGTAACCTCCTTGCGTTTATTCTTTAAGTAGTTTTTGAAGTCTTTCCACAAAGGTGGTAGCTTCTCAACTATCGCTGCTACTTGGAAAACATCATTCACAATTAAACCTACAAAACAGTTTATGTGAGTATTAAGAACATTTTTAATTTGTTCAACTGCAGTATTTTTCAAAAATATACCTTCTGCTAGGAGATCATGTATGATGACTTGCAACTCCTGTACTTGAGAGACAACAGATTTGCTATCAATCATTTTGAAGTCCAGGAACCGTGCAACAAGAAATTTCTTAATTTCTGCATCCTCCGTTTTATATTTCTGTTCAACTGCCCCCCACAGTTCCTTTGATGGCTTGGTTCCACTATAGACATTATAGAGGTCGTCTTGGAGACCACTCAGAATATAGTTCCTGCAAAGGAAATCCGAATGTTTTCAAGCTTCTACAATAACGAAGCGGTCTTTGTCCGAGGTTTCCTCGGGCACCTCAGGAGCGTCTTCGCTAGTGAACCGTTGTAGACATAAAGTGGTGAGGTAAAAGAACATCTTTTGTTGCCACCGCTTGAAGTCAATGCCCGAAATTTTTTTGGGCTTCTCCGCCGGTGCCATCGTTGGCGAAGTATTGTGCGAATTGATGTGGAAATATTATTTGCCACCACAGACGTTGTCGTATCCATCATTTGACTTTCAGTTGTCAGTTTTTCCTGTCACCACAAGACAGAAAACTTAGTATTTTTCAGAATACTATTTATAAATTTAAATAACTTGAAACTCTTCTTCTTGTTTCTTGTTAACGATGAAGTTTTTATTACTTTGAATCGTCAACCGGATGAACCTTAACTTGTGATGAAGATTTTATGTCTTCTAATCACTAGTTAAATTCAAGTGGAGTAGAAAGCCTAAGCTTTAATCTCCAAAAACAAGCAATATAGATTTTGTAAAGGTTATTTCCTTAAGATTGTTATTTCCACAATATATTTGGGTATACAGAATCTGTATATTGCAACAACAACTTCAACTCGAGTTCAAGTATGAACAAGAACACAATGAAGTATTAAATACCCTCAACACAAGATCAAAATGACCTTTCCAAGAGGTATATTTATTTTTCAGAAAATAAAGATGAAACAGAAATGATTAAGGCCAAGTCATCCGAATTCACGGACTTTCCTTAAGGAAATAATTCCCCTCACTGTACCCGGGGTTGTGGAATTTTTCCTCCCAGGATAAAATGGCCAACAATCCAACTATAGCGGTACCTCAAATAGTTAGATTCTACGAACGCAGTCAACGATTTGTATGATCACAAAGAGTATTTTGAAGACAAGAAGAATGATTTTGTAATCTGAAAATTCCATATAAAACCTGTGAAATAAAGCAGGTTATTTATAGCCATACCATACCCCTTTGAAATGGTGTCAATGGTTCAAGCTATAGGTGTGACTTTTCCTGAAAATGCATGTCTGTTTATCCTAAACAGTGCATCTGTTCCGAACAGGAATGTCACTTCGTGAATCAGTATGTATTTTCATTGAACAATTGTAACTTTCTGTAGCATCTGTTCGAAAACAGTGCATCAGTTTATGAAGCAGTGCAACCTTCTGCAGCAACATCAGTTCAAAAAGGCACCAGTTCGTTCAAACCATTGCATCTGTTACTGTTTCACTATTACTGCACGCTGCATATATATAAATGGAGTTTCGAAAATCTGCAGTAAAAATTTACTTCATTTTTCCTTGGCATTCTTCGTACTTCAAATAAAGTTTTTCCAAAAAAATATCAAAATCCAAAGCCGAGCGAAGCGAGCGACGACGACGACGTGAGACATCATTTATTTCTTGCCTAACTTGCCATGTGGAGTAAGTGTTTCTTATGATAAACACTCTCAAGTTCTCTTCTTCCACCAATGTGGGAGAAAGAGTAAACTTGCCAATTTTGAGTACGCTTTCTATTTTGGTGTAAACTCAATTTTTCTCTTCCACTTGATTTCTCCATTTTCAATTTAACACACATATAGGACCCAACATCAACATCATCTCCGCCTCCTTCACCATCACCATCACCATTATCTCCGTCACCATCACCATCATCTCGGCCTTCACCAGCACCTTCGCCGTCATCATCAACATCATCTCCGCCTCCTTCACCATTACCAAAAAAGTTAACAAAATAGCTTTTGCAAATGAAAGCAGAGCGTAATTACATTACATGCATTATCGCAACCGTACCATACTTGACGACGTTTCTTCTTTTGAAATGTTTTACAATAACTTCATTTGAAATATTAATATCACAGTAAATTTTCACTAACTCTTCTTCGTATAGTTATGAGTGTTATTTGAGCCACCGATAAATGGCTAAACTTTTAAAGAATCTAAATCAATTTCTCGTCTTTAAGAAGAATGCAATCACACTTCCGTTTGGTTGGTATTTTTGTCCTAATTAGATTGATTATAAGAGACCAAATTTAATGCTGTTACTTCGAAAAGAGTACTTCTTTGGCTATTTTGAGGCCGGATGATAGATGTATGCACGCAAAGAAAATTATATTTAATCCATAAGTCAAGGGCCAAACCCCATTTTGACGACTCTAATGCTATCAGACAAATTGAGGGAGCCTTAAGTCACATTACAATTTGTCAAGAAACAACTGAGGCTGAGTTTTATATTCGCAAAGATATAATGGAAGATATTGCCAATCTTGTATACTTATCAACAATGTTAAGAAACAAATATTAGCCTTCTCAAGTAATAAGGTCTTGGGACAAGCCCCACAAATAGCTCATTGATTTACTACGTCTTGGAAATGCTTGTACAATAAGATATACTAACTTTATTGACATCGACATTTGCTTATTTATATGTTTTATATGATTTGCTATGTTTTATCAATTGAACCGTCGTACTCCGTGAAGTTTCAGCCAGTCACTTTAACTCAAACAAAATTTCTCATAAACTAAAACAAAATAGAAATTTTGAATCAATTAGCAAGATAATTGGACCTGTGCTAGGGTCTTAAGGGTAAACCTGTCAAACGGGCCGGGCTGGCCCGGCCCGAACCGGCCCGAACCGGCCCTACATATCAAACCGGACCGGTTTGACCCGGCCCGGTAAGCCCTAGGGCTTTAGGGTTCCGGGTTCCGGTCCGTTTTTTTTTTTAAACTGGGCCCGGTTAACCCGGCCCGGACCAACCCGGTCCAGGCCCGCCGGTTAACCGGCCCGGAACCGGCCCGGAATTAAAAAAAAAAAAAAAAAAAAAAAAATTATTGGGCCAAACTAGCCGTTGGCCCAACGGCTATATTACCGTTTTTGGGTCCAAACGGCTAGTTTGGGCCCATTAACTTAAAAAAAAAAAAAATATATATATATTTTTTAATCCCCAAAATAAATCTATAAATACCCTACAACTTCAAATCATTTCTCACACAATTTTTCACTCTCTCAAATCTCATTCTCTCTCAAATCTCATTCTCTCTCAAATCTCAATTCTCAATTCTCAAATATTCAATATATTTAATTTCTTAAAGTGTTCAATTTAAATTTTTAATTTTTCGTTTACAAAGTACGAGCGGAAGTTTCTAAAGTCGCAATCTTCGGATACTTCCAAAATTTGGTATTGTCGTTCCATCTCTTACGTTTAATTTTTATTTATTGTATTAATTGTTTAATATTTAATTTTATTATATTTGTGTATTTTGAATATTTTTAGTTTAATTTAATTTATATTATGGATAAATTAAAAAACCTCGCTACTAAAGGTGTTAGAAATTTTTGTCCCGGAAGCGGTAGTGGTAGTAAAAAGCGAATTACTAGCGGTAGAGGTAGTTCAAGTAATAGATATACCCGTGTGACTTCGCCTCCGGTACCGCTTGGTACACCTTTTGAGGAAGAAATAGGTGTAGGTGCTCACGATATGGATTATGTAGAATTTCAGGAAAATTACGGTATAGAAGAAGAAAATGAAGTAGATGCAGTTAATGTAGACGAAGATGATGAAAATATTGCTGAAACACCCGCAGTAGGACATGCTAACGTTAGATCTGAATCAGTTAATCTCCCTTCCCGTCCTCCCAGTGCCCCAAAACCCCGTAAAAGAACTAGTATTGCATGGCAATTTTTTGAACGTATATCAGATATTGAGGTGCAGTGCAATATTTGTCAACAAAAATATAAGCATAGAAGTGGCGGTAAGCAAGGGGGTACGGGTACGTTAATGAGACATATAACTGAAGATCACACTAGAGAGTTGAATATTGCAAAAGGTGGTGGGGATGTTGGTGGGTCAACGCAAACTAGAATGGACCCAACAACCGGTCAAGTAGCGAAAAAGTATAATAAATTGAGGGACAGAGAAGAAATAGCTAAAATGGTAGCTGTGGGTTGTTTGCCTTTTAGTTTTCCTTCTTCTGATGCCTTTATTCGTTATATACAAGCAATTTATAATCCTATGTTTAATGGTATTCCTAGAACTACTTGTCGGTCTGATATTTTTAGACTCCATTCACAATATTGTTTTTATTTATCAACATTCTTAAAAAATATTCAATGTAGATTGTCCCTAACTTCCGATCTTGGTCGTGCTGTAAATAAAAATGATTATTTAACCGTTACTTGTCATTGGATGGATAGTAATTTCATAATGCAAAAACGTATTCTTGC
Source organism: Capsicum pubescens (assembly GCA_030864215.1). Classification (NCBI taxonomy): domain Eukaryota; kingdom Viridiplantae; phylum Streptophyta; class Magnoliopsida; order Solanales; family Solanaceae; genus Capsicum; species Capsicum pubescens. The sequence continues at coordinate 171,330,893 of CM061539.1, read as the reverse complement.
TTTTTTATATGATGAAGATCGGAAACATACTGGACAATTTATTGCTGATTCTATTATTAAAATTGCCGGATATTATGGTATAGAAAATAAAATTTTATGTATTGCTTTTGATAATGCTTCTAACAACAAGACTGCTATAACAAAAATAAAATCTACGCTATCTCCGCCCTTTCCTGAAATTTTTCATGTTAAGTGTGCATGTCATATATATAATTTAATTGTAAAAGATGGTCTTGACTTTTTTGAGGTTTATATTGAAAAAATTCGTCTTGCTGTTGGTTTTATTCAAGGAAATAATCGTAGATCTAGAATTAAAGAATTTAAAGTTAAATGTCAAGAAAATGGACTTGCACCGATTTTGATGCCTGAGGAAATTGATATTAGATGGAATTCTACGTATGAATTTTTAAAAACTTGTTATAAATATAGAATTCCTATTACACTAGCTTTTAACCAACATTGTGGTTCATTTGCTGATTCTGCTGATTGCATGCTACATAATTCTGATTGGGTTATAATTAATGATCTTGTTAAGTTCTTAGAAAAATTTTATGTAGCTACGGTTGAATTTTCCGGTGCATATTATCCTACTGTTTGTAATATTTTGGCATATATAGCCGATATTTCTGGTTTGCTCCGACAATATAAAGATAAAGAAGGTTATAAAGAAGCTGTTGGCGCTATGTTTACGAAATTTAAAAAATATTTCTTCCCGATTCCCCCTATTTACTTGGTTGCTGCTATGTTAAATCCGTGCATGAAATATAATCATATGTGTCACTTTAGTACTCTTATTTATACTAACTTAGAAATAAATACTAACCATGATTCTGAACAAATACAACCTGATTTGTGGACGGCTACGGCTGATGCAAAAGATTATATAGAAAAATTATATAATCACTATGCTGATTTATTTGATTCAGCCGTACCTACAAATATCACTCCAACTGTCGCTCCTCATCCTCCCGAGGAGCCATCAGCTTCTAAAAGGCCGGCACATAGTGGTTTTCCTGATTCGTTTTATGATTTAACTTGTTGGAACAGTGTGGATGAGAGAGCTTACACATCAACTTATCGGGAAGAGCTAAAATATTATCTGCGGACGCCACCAGAGGATCGCAGACGACGGATCAACACGCTGGATTGGTGGAGGAATAATGAATCACAATATCCTGTACTTTCAAGATTAGCCAGAGATATCTTGAATGTTCCTATGTCAACCGTTGCATCAGAGAGCGCCTTCAGTCAGGGACGACAGCAGCTTGGAGACAACCGACACTCATTGGGAAGCAACGCAATGAATGTTTTAGTTTGCCTCAGAGATTGGATTAGAGCAGAAAGAAGAAACCAAGGAATGGAACCAGAGCCCAACGACGACCTCAAACTTGAAGAAATTATGACTTCACGGGAGAACTCAGCAGAATCAAGTCCAATGCAGGGTTTTTCCCCCGTTGACTTCGACTACCCTATGCAAGTTCCAATTAATATTAACATGAATGAGTTGGAAAAAATGATGCATAATTTATAGATTTTTCATTCATGTAAATTATAAATTTTGGATCATTTTGCAATCAATAAAATTCCACAAATTCATTCACTCCTTAGTCGTTGTTTTTTATTTTTTTTTATTTAACGATTTATAATTTTAATATCTTCTATACAAGTGTATATTTAATGTATACATGTGTATATGTTTATATATCTTATATAGAAGTGTATATTTAATGTATACAGGTGTATATATCTTCTATAGAAGTGTATATTTAATGTATACATTGTGTATATAGCGTATATAGTGTATATATGTGAATAGATCTTCTATAGACATGTATATTTAGCGTATACATGTGTATATGTTTTATAAATTAGTATATAACTATACAAATATATATTGTAATGTATATATATTGTAGTATATCTCATTTAAAGTATTACATATACATAGAATAGAGTGTATGAATGTTAATAGATCTTCTATAGACGTGTATATTTAACGTATATATGTGTATATATTTTATAAATTAGAATATAACTATACAAATATATATTGTAATGTATATATATTGTAGTATATCTCATTTAAAGTATTACCTATACATAAGAATAGAGTGTATATATGTGAATAGATCTTCTATAGACATGTATATTTAACGTATACATGTGTATATGTTTTATAAATTAGTATATAACTATACAAATATATATTGTAATGTATATATATTGTAGTATATCTCATTTAAAGTATTACATATACATAGAATAGAGTGTATGAATGTTAATAGATCTTCTATAGACGTGTATATTTAACGTATAGTCGTTGTTTTTTATTTTTTTTTATTTAACGATTTATAATTTTAATATCTTCTATACAAGTGTATATTTAATGTATACACGTGTATATATCTTCTATAAAAGTGTATATTTAATGTATATATTATGTATATAGCGTAGATAGTGTATATTTGACCGGTTTTTAACCGGGTTTGACCGGGTTTGACCGGGTTTTAGTGGGTTTGACCGGATTGGGTTAAGTGGGCCGGTTCCGGGTGGGTTTTAATATTTTTACTGTGCAGCCCGGCCCGGACCGGACCGGTTAAGGCCAAACCCGGCCCGTAACCGGCCCGGAACCCGGTAAGAATGAGAGGGCCGGTTCCGGGTTGAACCGGCCCGGCCCGTTAGACAGTCTTACTTAAGGGTTAGTACTGTACGGGCCGACCCACCATTAAAAAACGTATGAACCCATCATCTTTTTGAATCGATTACTAGCATTGAAAAGGGGATCATATAGATATAGAATTTGTTGATTGTCATGACTCATAGAAACTCCCACTCTATGTATTGTTCTACAATCTACATGTATTATGCCATGTAAGATATGCGTATCTACTTATTCATCCTTATACAGGTTTAAGTGTTTATTTTGTACACCTAAAAATTAGAGGATATAAATGAGAATTGAGACCAAGTTAAAGAGCATGTATATGCATTATGCCAATGGAGGATCCCGATGAATTTAAAGTGTTATGTATTAAGCCTTTAAAATATATTACTGTTTCAACATATGAAAAATAGTAAGGTCCTTACAGAAACGAAATATAGGTCACGAGCAAATGTGTCCAATATTGGTAAAAAAAACAATGTTGCTTTTAGTTATTTCATTAGTAATCAAAACTAAACTTTCCCACCTAATACTTCAATTAGGAGGCACATTTTATAACGTAAAAAGTTGTTACTATATCTATAAGCTAAAGGGCAGATGAATTTGCATTATTAAATGTCGCATTTATTCAAGGTCTAAAAATTAGATTTAAATAGAACATCCTAATCAATGCATGCACGCAATTAATTATGAATACAAAAATGATGGAGTATAAAAGAAAGTAAAAGAAAACTCTTTGATATATCAAATCAAAGGAGGAGAAAGTAACAAAAATATAATAATGGCACGTACCAGTACAAATTTCATTACATGCATTTTCCTAATAGTATTTATTCCTGAAATATGTTTGGGTGACGATGATCTTGGAAAAACTCTTCGATCTGCAAAGGAAGTAGCTCATAAGCCTGTTACTGCAGAAGATTATACAGAGTGTGACATGTATGTAGTTATCCGGGATATTGAATCGGCAATTAAAAAATATCATGAAGGTGAAATTAAACAAGTTATTAATCAGATTGATCATGCCTTAAAGAAGATGGAATTTTGTTTAACTTTTTTGAGTAGTATGCCATTCCTACAGGGAGGTCCAGAAGATATTTACCAACTTGACCGACTTCTCAAGAAAAGTAAGAAAGAAGCTTTCTCCATATTATATTTGGGACCAGCTGCCATGAGCCCAGTTTAGTTAGCTCAAGAAAACTGTCTTATATATTGTCTATGTAGTAGAGATGACAAAACATTAAATTCATGAATGGAATAACATATTACATGGTGCAACAACCAGAAAATCCACAAGGTAGAATGATATACCATATATGTTTTCAAAAGAAAGATCCAATAAAACAACAATATGATCTTATCAATATGAGACATAGCCAACACGTAAGGCAAAAGCCTTAATATAATAAAACAATATTAAAGTGTACACAATAATAATCAATAAAAGAGTGAGATGAACTTACTCCCACTGATCTTAAGATAGATGCGATGATCAATCTTGTTCTCCACAAATTCCATAAAGTGATAATTTTCGCGAACTTCTAGTACCACTATCCAGAAGTTTGCTTCAAGCTATAGATATATTTCTTCAACTTACACACAAGATGCTCATTGCCTTTACCAAAAATAAAATAAAATTGAGGTTGTTGTATGTAAACCTCTTCATTAGGATCACCATTCAAAAGACTGTCTTTACATCAATCTGATGTAGCTCAAGATCAAAGGGTCCCATTTGTTGCCTATTCTATGTGTATCTACCATAGTACTCACCCCTTCGATCAAACCTCACTTTTTTTAATGACCTTTCCCAGTTGTTTCTCTACTTCCGTTTTAAACACTTTGAACTTTTCAAGAGAATCTGATTTTTCTTTAATAAGAAATACATAACCATATCGAAGAAAGTCATCAATGAAGATGATAAAATAACTTGAACCACATATTGTAGTAAAATACAGACCACTTATGTCTGTGTGAATGATTTTCAACAAATCAGAACTACGAGTAACATTTTTTTTTGATCAACTTTCCTATAATGCAATCAATACATGTTCCTCTATCCCTAAAATCAAAAGAAGGTAAAATATTAGACTTAACCAATTTATCAACTCTACCCTTAGAGATATGACCTAAACGCCTATGCCACCACATGCCCGATTTTTCGTTTAAAATTATCGTTTAGACCCAACAATTTCAGAACTAAAAGAGTTGTATTCAAAATCAGAAGCCAAGAAAATTTTAAACAAACCATCAGATTCCATGACCAACAACTCGAAAGTTCAAAAGCAAATTAAATTTTTCATTAAGAGAATCAAAACCATAACCAAATTAAATTTATTCATTAGATCTCCAGTGTCAGACTTATTGGATACAAGATACTTTTCTTCCACTTGGGCAAGAAATCTTTTGGCATCGATAGTTTCAGGCAAGCCACTTTTGAGGTGCTCAACAATCAACCTTTTAAAGGCAAGGATGCATAACCTCTTAGATCTCTCCTTCTTAGCATAAAATTCTTTTTCAGCAGCTATACTAGAATCAGTAAGAGCTGGAGGCTCATCCTCATGCAAGGCTTGATCTATGTCAGTCATACCAAAAGCAAATTCAATATCTTTTTTCCATCACTTAAAGTTAGAGCTCGATAGAACCATAACCTCAGCATTGTTATTGTTCAAATAAATAGTAACTTTTCACAACATAACATGAATGAATTTATCAAAATAGCAAGGCATAAAATAATAATCTTATCACAACAATGAGTCCCGCAGCATCAACAAGTAGCCCCCCTTTGGGCAGGGCAAGAAAATATTTTCAATATTAGAAACTATCCTCTTTGGGCAGATTATAAATTTACTAAAATCAAAATATTTTCACATAATGGGGCGCATCACAATACTAATTTAAAACACACAATAAATCGTTCATTCTAACTTAGTGATATCCCTAGAAATGGATTAACCAAGTCTCATAAAACAAAGCAAATAGGTCACTTTGGTGTACACTATTTACCCTAATTTTACAAAATAAATTCAATCTAAGGGATTCAACATGCATTGCTTAATTTATTCATGTGACACAGTAAGTAACCACACAATTAAAAATATTATAAATTTGATTTAGTTGCAATTCAAATGAAATCAAATTCAAATAGAATAAATAAATAAATAAATAAATAACAATTCAATATCTTTTATAAACAATAGCTTAAATTTTATTTTTTTATAAAATAAATAACTTTTTATATTATTTAATCTAAGCATATAGAACTAAATAAATGAATGAATCTTTAATAACATAGCTGCCAGAACGTATTCTTAAGGAGACTTTAGTTTAGCCGACTTTACTTCAACCAATATAAAAAATAAATAAAATTAACACTCTGTAAACAAGAAATGTAGCGGAAAAACACTTGAATAAGGCACATCTTTGATAGAATCTTACAAGTCTAGGCTTAACTTATAACCTTTAACCACAGGGACATCATCAAGCTTAAAATTTTCCATTTGAAATCTTTTTCAAAAATACGATCAATATAGGCCTTTTGTGAAAGCCCCAATAACTTACGAGATCTATCTAGTCGAATCTCAATGCCCAGAACAAATGATGTCTCTCTTAGATCTTTCATATCAAACATTTTGTTCAATGAATGTTTAGTTTCATGCAACAGACTCAAATTATTATTAGCAAGTAAAATATCATCAACATAAATGATAGCAAAATCTACCATAACGTAAATGTCAATTCAAGAGATAATATCACCATAAGCCCGAAACAATAAGATGAATAGTCTAATGACAAATGAATAATAATATTAAATACTCTCACTAACCCAGCAAATCAAATGACTTAAACCACCCATATTCTAAACATGTTGCATAAAAACTATGGGTCTTAGCCCCTAGTTAGTGGATCGGCAAGCATCAAATCGGTGGGTATATGTTCAATGATTATTAGATCTTTCAAACTTCCTAGGTCTTTGCTAGAGCTTGCCTTAGAATCATGAGAAGCTAACATGGCAACCTCGCCCTTCTCCTTTTTAAATTTTTCCCTCTTCAACAACACTTTTTAAAATTTCCCCTCTTCAACAACACATTTAGAGATAAGATCATTGATTGATCAAAATTCATCCTGAGTATTCTAGGCAGCTTTCATTTGGCTAAACTCGGCAGACAAAGAGTTAAAAGCAGAGTGAACAATGTAAGTATCAAGAAGAGATATTTCAAGAGTTTTCAATTTGGACCGAATATAAACTTGTTTTTTGTTTCCTTTGACAATCATTCACAATTCGAAAACTTTAAAGAGATTTATTTCAATAGGATCTTTTTATAAAAGGCAGAAGTCGAGGGATAGCTTCACACCAATTGGAGAGTCGTATGCAAGTTTATTCCAGAGATTGGTACAACAGGGCATGATCACTGTTCTCCTTGGCTATACTCCTAACCCACATTCAAGAAGTTTTGATCCTAATGTACGATGTGTTTATCATTTTGATGTTCAGGGTCACAGTATTGAAGATTGTCGTGCTTTGAAAAGAGAAATTAAAAAGATGATTCAAGATAAGTCAATTATGGTGCAGAACATTGACAGTGAGGAAAATCTCTAACACCCAGTAAAGTCATACCTCAGTTTATTCATTGCATACCACATCATATCTATAGCCTTTTTATTCAAAAGCATGATAATGACCACCCAAAATATTTAAACATCACAGGAGGAGTTCTTATTTCAAAACAAATGAAAACTTATATTTTATCATACGGTGGTCATCTCTTTCATCAATCACATGCACATTCACATTCTTTATTAGGAAAATGAGCATTTGCAAATCAAGGGGAAAAAATCCCTCTCATTCATTCATAAAACAATAACAATCCATAACATTGTTAGGATAATGGATTCCATAACGAGAAAAGTAACACCCAAATCATGCTCTCATATAACTTTTCAAACTAACAACGCATGTACACATGAAAACAATTCAAGTTTAGGAAAACGGACCTTACAATGTAGGCTCTTCAACAATTTCAAAATTCATCTCATGTACGAAATTAAATACCTTAAATGTTTGTTTAATCGATAAATTTATGCCCACGGAGTTTAGAATAGTCCCACATACAAGAAATTTTGCTTTTTAAGTTTCAACTATTCTGGTTCTCCTTGTAAGACAGTAGAACCTGTATACTTTAGAATGAGCTGGATAACCAATGGAAAAAAAAACACAAGGTCTAGGTTCAGTTTTCTTTTCTGAAAAGTTGTATATCTTTACCTCCGCAGGACATCTCCAAACTCAAAAAAAAAAAAATTAACTGGGTTTTCTATTGGCCCACATAAATAGTGATTCATATATTAATCACACTATAGAACCCAAATTAAATCCTCTCATTACCTTACAGAAAGCATAACACTTTACTGTGCAATAATATTACCAAAGTCTAATTCGAAATCCCATCAAATTCCTACCAACAATCTTTTTTCTTTTTTTGAAATTACAGCTCCAGACAATTTTATTTTAAAGTAACAACACTCCGTAGATTAATTTTCATATTTCCACATCGAACATAAACAACTGTTCCATTACCCACAACAATAACCCCCAGAACTCGAAAAACACGCCACAATTTTTAAAAGTCAAATCTAATTGATTTGATTTCATCCACTTTCCCAAATCTAGTTGATTAGGTCATCGCCTGACTCATAATCATATGTACACCTTTTGAGATGTTCCAAGTCAGTTAAACCAAATGGAAAACTAATATTGTCACAAAATAATTTCAGCAGTAAACTTGAGAAGAGCTTGATATCTTATGGCATTGTGGAGCCTACAAATCATTATTATGTTTAACAACCTATGTCTAATCTGGTACTCTATCTACAACTTGTTTCATCTTTCACGGCTTTACCAATTATTCAAAGAACCAACAAAATTTGTAAAGAAGTTGCATTAGAGCAGATTATAATCCAAAAAGAAAAAAAGAAAAGAAAAACAAAGATCCATAGACGTTCCAAATAATCTATCTAGTAATCATCTCAATACTAAATCAGTGGTCTTTCAAATATTGCAGTCTATTAAGCAAGCGACAGTGAAGATTCAAACAAATTCGATCCATATTGAGTTTCAACTTTAATAGATCATGTCGTATTTACTTAGAGGGTGTTTGGATAGGATTAAAATCTGGTCAAACTAGATTTTAATCACTTTTTTAGTTTTTTTAGGTGTTTGGTAAAATTAAAAAGAGCTTAAAAAAAAGCTAAAAGTGGATTAAAAAAAGCAAAAATTGAGAAGCTGGATACCTCCAGCTTTTAACTTTTTAGATTAATTTTTTTTTAGGTTTGACCAAAATATTTACCTTTTTATCTCTTATAATTTCTTCTAATTCCAACAATACTCTAAACTTTGTAGCCCTTATTGATTTTTCCTTCTTTTTCTTTTTGTCGTTTTTTTTCCATCTTTTCCCTCCAGTTTTCTCTTCATCTTTCTCCTTTATTTCCAGGGAATCCATCATTACATAAGAAAACACTCAAAAATTTTATTGTCAAATCGAATTTGTGGTAAGTTCTTCTCGATCCGTTCATATAGAATCTCTGCATGTTATTTAAATTTTAAAAATTGATTCTTTTTAACAGTTTATTTCATTCTAAAAAAATTTTGTTGTTTACAAGCTTGCAATATTACAATATAATACTATATTTATATAAAAAATATCTTAAATTTTTTATTTTTTAATATTTAAAAATAAAAAAGTAACTTATATTTATAAATTGACCTGACATAATCACTTTACGTTGAAAGTGTATTTAAATAGAAATTATTTTTGAAGTATTAGAATTAAAAATCATAAATAATTCACGTTATTATGTGTTAACAACTTTAAGGATATTTAAGTCATTTTGACAACAAAAAAAGTGATACACATCAACAGATTTTTTTCAGTTTCAGCACTTCTATCCAAACACTTATCTGCTTAATTTAAAAGCACTTATTTTAAGCTTTTAATCACTTAAGCTAAAAAGTAATTTTTTTAATCCTATCCAAACGGGCTCTTAGTCATCACATCAATTAACACCTCCACTTCAACACTTTATCATCAAAAAACGCAGCGGAAAAGAAAATTAAATTACAACCAAATTGAGGTTCTCGAAACATACTTCATAGTATTCGGTCATAGGGTTCAAGATCTATGTGAAAAGCTCTTTATACCAAGTGTTATATTAACATAGAAACACACCACAGGTTCACATAAGCCAAGAACACCTATAAAGTAACGAAATATGCGAGAAATAAGGTGCGTACCTTTGTCTGCCGTTGGAACACGTAATTGAAGACGAACTAGTCTGAGTCTTCCTCTCCTTTGCTTATGACGGCTGACAGCTTATGGGAATACTGGCAGCTTATGGGAATACATCTTACGTTAAAAGTGTTATATTTATAGGCTTAAAAGCCTTAACCTAGTGCATCACCCATTATGGGCTCACAATCTACTACAAACCTACACTATTGTCAGCCCACACCAATAACATGAAATAGATACAGGCCCATATGGAATTCGCATAAATACACGGGCTATGTCTTGTCCACCAACTAATAACATCAGCCCGTTATTACTTTAATATAATAAAAATTAATGTAAGTTAACATAAAATAAATAATTCTAACCGTTGAAACTTTTATTTTTGAAGCATCAAGCAAAATGCCATGCACTATGCATAAATAATTATAGGGATTTCGAGTCTTGGGAGACAAAGGCAGGTAACTTACTAGAACAAGTAAAAATAAAGTACTTGTCGAACAGAAATGTAGGAAAAATAAAGAATATATAAGAGCACTGAGTTATGGAAAAAACTTTTTTCTCCTTCCTTCCACTATTTTTCTCTCAATTTCCATTGACACCTTTCCATACATATTCAACCCAACATACAAGTCCTCTAGCCCACCGAACTACTGATTTTGCGAAGAGTTCTAAACTCCTAGTCAAATATTTTATCAACAATGGCTCCTGGTACATGGAAAAACTTTGAAGGATCATAACCAATCAATCATATACGTGGCATCATCTCCAAAATTGACTAGGAAGGATCATAACCAATCATATACCGGGCTTCATCAAATTGAATACTGATGGAAGCTTCAACAAGGACACTAGCAAAGCAGGTTTGGGGGGAGCGCTCAGAGATGAGCTAGGGAGGACAATTGATCATGGCCTTCTCAATTCCCATATCAATGCACCGTCCACAATATAGCAGAGGCCAAAGCAAGCTGGTATGCAGCTAATTGGTGTAGAAACAATGGATACACCAACCTTCTTATAAAATTAGACGCCATGGTCGTTACCGAAATACTCAAAGAAAAGAAGGCAGGAAGCTTTAGACTTAACAAGATTATTGACAACACCTCTGGATAGCTCAAGCTCACAACGGCAAAATATAAGCATTGCTACAGGGAAGCCAATCAACTTGTAGACTGGCTGGCCAAAATGGCATTGAACTCTCAAATTAACAACATCTATTTACCGGAGCAGGAGCATCCAAATGGTGCTAAAGGCCTCTTATGCTTGGACAAGAGACAAGTTCCATCCATTAGAACTGAAGATGACAAGGCAATTTTTTGTTTGTTAGGCTAACTTTATGCACAGTAGGAGAATGAGCAATAAGTTGTTTTTGTTGAAAGCTCACTCTTTTTTTTTTTTTTGACGGATAGTCTGTATCCTGTGTTGTAATTAAACCTTTGGTATGATATACAACACCCCAGATGACTGAGAAATTTATCAAAAAGAAAAAAGAAAAAATCTCCAACATTTACAATATAATACTCGTTTAAGTTTGGATTGATTATTGACTTGATTATTTGTTAGTTCAGACCGTCTAAATTTAAATGATATCTAGTTCAAATTGACTTTCAAAAAAATATTTATATATAACCATAATAAACAATAATGGTAATAATTTATTAGGTACTGATAAAAAAATAAATAAGGCAATTAATATTTAATAAGAATTTGGCAGTTGAATTTTGACTCGCTTTTAGCCTATTTCACCCTAAGTAACTTTGGAAGAGTCAACCACTAGAGTTGGCATGGTGGTTCAGCGTCATGTTCCTTAAGCAAGAGGTCGGGGATTTGATCCCCTCCTCTGGCGAATGGAGCAAACTCTGTGGCCAGTTTTCTACCGCTTAGTGCGCTGACAGAGGAACGGAGGATTAGTCTCACGACTGCCGGCTGTGGGGATACCTTGAGAAACCAAAAAAAAAAAAAAAAACTTTGGAAGAGTCAATAATTCGTCATGTATTAACTCAACATATTTTAACCCGTCCAAATTCAATTTAATCCGCCCATTCATTACATTCCAAGGATTCGATCTCTTAGAGGTGATGACCCCTGCATTTTAACGTACAGATCCGGTGTTCCTACGAGTCAATACATAGTTTATATTAGGTGGTAAAATCGTGCATATAATTCTCCAAGGTCAAAAGTAAATTATAAGAAGGGAAATTCTCATCTTTTTTTCCTGTTACATTATTAATCGAGATACGTCATATTCATTCTTTTTTTACTTTAGCTATACTAATAAAAAAAAAGACTACACTTACAACTTGTTCAATTTAGAAAATCAAGAGATAATTTATAATAATTAATCGTGATATAGTTAATTATTATTTTATTTATTATTACTTGTGTATGTCAAGTCAAACATGTAATTTAAAAAAAAAAAACATCTCCTACGTACATTTAGGATGTAATTTTCTAATCAATTGTAACGAGATCACTCCATTGTAATTTTCTAATCAGCAAAAGTGGAGTGAATTAAAATTAATGAGACATTAATTAGAATATATGTTTTAAGAAAAAACAAATGCAGAAACGAACAACTATTCCATGTCTAATGTTGGATCATTTTAATTTCCTGCCAACTGATAAACCCTCTCGACATGGCTTCTGCATGGTCATGTCCAATGTCAGTTTGATCAAATTTCACTTGAAATCTTGAAACATCAATAGAAAAATTAAATGGTAACAAAGCAACAAAGTTTATTAATTAATGGAAGATCAAAGTGTAACATAGAATACTAAATTAATCAGTAATAAACAGGTTTCTTAAGATAAAAGTTGAAACGAAGATAAATAGCGTAAAGGCTCCGATTTAATTACATTTTTCTTGCTCTTCATAACAACTTTCATGAAGATTTTCCAAGAAAATGCGTAAAGTTAACGAACCAAAGAGTACCAATTAAGAAAATATGGTGTACATTTTTTAAAAAGTACGAAAAAGGGTCAAAAATACCTTTAAACTATTCGAAATGGATTAAAAATATCCTCCATTTATTTTTTGGCTCAAAAATACCCCTCCACTAATTTTTTTGTCTCAAAAATACCCCTCCGTTAACTTTTTGGCTTAAAAATACCCTTCTCTCTAACGGAATACCACCAGACATGCCACGTGGATTAAAAAGGTCACTTGACCAGTCCACGACAGCACAGACGTGGGAAATTACTCAATTTAATCCATCTATCCATCAACTCAATTTTGTCTATTTAAAATATCCAACCCCGCCTGTATTTAAAAAAACCCTACTCGAGGAAAAAATTGAGAAATTGATTGCTTATTTTTCATGTGATAGGTTCAGATATTGTGGATTCATCAAGGTAAAAGATGAGGAAATAATCAGGCCCTCAAATTGTTACTCAAAAGAATCGGGTCGACCCTAGACAATTGGTGCCTCAATAGTTGACCCAATTTCAAAGAGCTCGAATTGCTACTGGAATTCCTATCTGAATTTGTCCAAACAGGAACCTGATTGCGGTGAGAGGAATGGTAATTCGGAGATGAAATTGAAATTTGGAGAGAGTAAGTTTTGTGGCAATATAAGACAACTGCAAGTTGATGAGGTTAAGAAATGCTTGAATGAGTCTCGATAATAGAATGGAAGAAGGTGAAAGGGATGATCTAAGAAAAAAATTGAAGAATTGAATTTTGTCTCTTGGATCGGGTTAGATTTTTAAATAGAATAAAATGAGTTGATGGTTAAATGGAAAAAATGGAGTGATTTTTCATATGTATGCTGACATGGACTGATTAAATAATTTTTTTTTAATCCAAGTGACGTGTTTGGTGACATTCCGTTAGAGAGAAGGGTATTTTTTAGCCAAAAAAATAACAGAGGGGTATTTCTGAGACAGAAAACAAACAGAGGGGCTTTTAATGAGCCAAAAAAGAAACGAAGGATATTTTTAATCCATTTTCAATAGTCTAAGGATATTTTTGACCCTTTTCCGAAAAGGATATTACTGATATTATGAGTGTAAAATGCGAACAAGAAAGTAGATTAAATTAGAGATTTCTCTGTAGTAAAGTAAAATTGATCTAGAATTGTAATTATGTGTACCAGATAGTTTTAAGGAGATCTTTCAAAAGTAGCCACATTTTGCTAGAAAACTCACCTTTCATAGTCATATTTTACATAATTACCATTTATAGTCATTATATTCAATTTACGCCCGTTGTATTCAATTTTATCAATAGTCTGTATTCATATAAAATATAAATACAGTACCATTTAGCTGTTGTATTCGATTCACAGCCGTGGTATTCACTTTTACTCAGTGGTTTGTATTCATAAAAACATAAATATACTACATATTTAGTCTTGCCAAAAACACTACCATTTTTTTCTTTTTTGTTTTTTTTTATATATTTTTTCTTTTTCGTGTTTTCCTCGATTTTTCTTCTTCTTTTTTTAAATTTTTCATATTTTTATTTTTTTCATTTTTTATATATATTTTTCTCTCTTCTATCTCTCTTTCTTTTTTTTTTCTTTTTCTTTTCTTTTTTGTACTTATTTTCTTTATCATTTTTTTTGTTCTATTTTATATTTTTTGTATTTTTAAAAAATATAACTATTCGAGCACAAGTCATTAATGATAACGTAAACACCATAATTGTTTATCTATTTGTAGTCACGCCGTCATTTATATTTTTACAACTGTATTTGTATTTTTATTTTAAAGTTCGTGCTTGTATTTGTATTTTGTAGTTTGCGTTTATATTTGTATTTTATAGTTCGCACTTGTATTTATATTTGTTAGTTCGCACCATCATTTATATTTTATATAATTCACACTTGTATTTTAAAAATTATTTTGTATTTGTATTTTATAATTGACTGTGTATTATATTGGATTATATTTGTATTATGATTTTATTGTGTTGGTATATTTAGATCATATTTGTATTTGTATTCTATTTTCGTCGATGTCTTTTTATTTTAAAGAATTATTTTGTATTTGTATTTGTAAGTTGATTGCATATTGTATTTAACCGTGATTATGTACAATTTATCATTTATATTTGTATACAAACAAGTAAATGCATTAATTATATTTTCTTGATTTTAAAATATATAAATATGCAATGTATCATTTGATACAAATATACCGTTTTGTATTTGTATGTCAAAATTATTATTCTTATTTGTAAATAAATAAATATCACTTGATAAAAATACAATTACAAACAAATGAAACCAATGATTTTAAAAATACAAATACATATTGTATTTTTATATACTGTATTTTTATAAAAAAAATTAAATTGTATTTATTTGTATCAATAAATGCAACTCGTATAAATAAATACAAACAGGTATTCGTAAAAAGAAAATTAATCGTTCCTTTTCAATAATTAAAAAATACAAATAATAGTTCGCACTTGTATCTATATGTTATAATTTGCATTTGTATTTGTATTTTATAGTTCCCACTTATATTTGTATGTTATAATTCGCTTTTGTATTTATATTTTATAATTCACACTTGTATTTTTGTTTTCTAGTTCGCACAGATGAAAAGAAGGAGAAAAAATGTGAGAAAAAGGAGAAAAAATACAAAAAAAAAGAAGAGAAATAGAAAATAGAGAAAAAACAAAAAAAAAAAGGAAAAAAATAAAAAGGAAAAGAAGAAAAAGAAAAAAAGACAAAATGAAAAAGGGACAACGAAAAAGAAAAAAATGAAAAAAGAAAGAAGAAAGAAGAAAGAGAAAACAAAAAAAGGAAAAGAAAAAATGAAGAAAATAGAAAAAAAAAGAGTAATAGAAAATAGAAAAAAAAAGGAGAAAAATAAAAAGGTAAAAAAGAAAAAAAAAATACAGAAGGAAAAAAAGAAAACGAAAAAATGAAGAAAAAAGTAATAGAAAATAGACAAAAAAAATAAAAAAAGGAGAAAAAATAAAAAGGTAAAAAAGAAAAAGAAAAAAAATACAAAAGCAAAAGAAAAAAATTGAAACATAGTTCACACTTATATTTTTATTTGCTAGTTCGCACAAATGAAAAGAAGGAGAAAAAATAAAAAGAAAAAAAAGGAGAAAAAATGTGAGAAAAAGGAAAAAAATACAAATAAAAAGGATAGTAATAGAAAATAGAGAAAAAATAAAAAGGAAAAGAAGAAAAAGAAAAAAAAGACAAAATGATAAAAAGACAACGAAAAAGAAAAAATTAAAAAAAGAAAGAAAAGACGGAAAACAAAAAAAGGAAAAGTAAAAACGAAGAAAAAAGAAAAAAAAAGAGTAATAGAAAATAGACCAAAAAAATAAAAATAAAGAGAAAAAATGAAAAGGAAAAAAATACAAAAGGAAAAAAAGAAAATGAAAAAGAAAAAATTGAATCATAGTTCACACTTGTATTTGTGTTTGCTAGTTCACACAAATGAAAAAAAGGAGAAAAATAAAAGGAACAAAAAAAGAAAAAAAGGAGAAAAAAATACAAAAA
Organism: Capsicum pubescens; assembly: GCA_030864215.1. Taxonomy (NCBI): domain Eukaryota; kingdom Viridiplantae; phylum Streptophyta; class Magnoliopsida; order Solanales; family Solanaceae; genus Capsicum; species Capsicum pubescens. The sequence goes on along the minus strand of CM061539.1, from coordinate 171,314,484 downwards.
AAGAAGAAGAGAGTAATAGAAAATGGTGAAAAAATAAAATAGAAAAGAAGAAAAAAAAAGATAAAATGAAAAAAAGACAACGAAAAAGAAAAAATTAAAAAAAGAAAGTAGAAAGATAAAACAAAAAAAGGAATAGAAAAAATGAAGAAAAACTAAAAAAAAAAAAAGAGTAATAGAAAATAAACAAAAAAATAAAAAAAGGAGAAAAAATAAAAAGAAAACGAAAAAGAAAAAATTGAAAAAAGAAAAGAAAGAGAAACCGAAAAAAAAACAAAGAAAAGAAAAAAAGGAAAAAGTAAAAAAAGGGAAGTAATAGAAAATAGAGAAAAAGAAAAAATACATGAGAGAGAGTATGAATTGTAGTTATGAAAAATTAATAGGTAAGAGGATGCTATGAATTGTAATTAATTGAAACTAGACTAAATTAGATAATTAGAATTCAATATTGGCTAAGTTATGTAATTATCCCTAGTTTTAAACTCTACTTATGAGATGGAGAAACAGTGAAAAATATTGCATGACAATGTAACGTGACCTCATTTCCCCTTATTAACATTTAACACCATCGTTAGAAAGCAACATATCAATTAGCAAAGTTCAATAATGATCAGAATGCTTAATTGGAACATTAGGGGTATGAAGTCCCAAGCCTCTACTGAGAGATTAAAGTTTTTGTTAGTTAGCCAAGATATATCTCTAGTAGCGATGCAGGAACCTTTCGTCAAAGAAACAAAAATTGAACTATATATGCGGTCTCTTGATATGAAAGGGTGTTACGCCAATTGTAGTAATAAGATCTGGATTTTTTAGAAACACAATATTGAGTGTTTTATCTAATCTAGTGAAGACCAAATGGTGACTTGCAAAATTCAAGATAAAGAAAAATATTTCTTCATTTCTATTGTTTATGCAAAATCCAGAGATTCGGGGAGGGAAGATTTATGGAGAAGCTTCGGGGAGGGAAGATTTATGGAGATATATGAGTGTGTTTTCTACTACCATTAATGCTCCTTGGGCCGTCACCGGGGACTTCAACAACATTTTATTTAAGGAAAAAAAGATGGGGGACAAACCATACAGGCTAAGCAAAAGCATTCCATTTATAGAGTGTCTCCATGATTATGGTTTGAGAGATATTGGATACACTGGAAACACTTTTACTTGATGCAATGAGAGAAAAGGACAAGAGATAATATGGAAAAGGTTGGATAGGATGGTGTGTAATGAAAAATGGGATGACTATTTTTCCTTTTGCAATGTTCAACATATGACTAGAGTCAGTTCAGATCATTGCCCCTCTCGTTATTACTCCTTGAAGCAATCAAGATACTCACATTAAATACTTTCGATTATTGAATTTTTGGACTGATTTAGATGAATTTCATGAAGTGGTCAAGAGTTGTTGGACATCTCATGATAATGGCAACATATTTTGGCAAGTTCAGCAAAAATTAAAGAGAACTAGCAAAGCTCTCACTCACTGGTCTAAAATCAAAGTCGGCAGCATCTTTGAGAAGTCTCAACTTATGAAAGATCGAGTCAAATATTATGAAGAAAAGTATATATCTTCGTTGGATCAACAAGATAGGATAAACATGAATAAATCCAAAGCAGAGTTGATTATTCACCACAAGTATGTGGATACTTTCTGGAGGCAAAAAGCAAACTTGAAATGAAATTTGGAAGGGGATGAGAATACCAAATATTTTCACACTATTGTGAAAGGTAGAAGAAAATTTCTACAAATTCATAAAATAAAAGTGGGGGAGAATTGGTTAGAAGGTGAAAATGATATTGGTACAGCAGTAGCTGATTTTTATCAGCAGTTATTCTTTCAAGATGACCACAACATTGATATGACTATTCTGGACAACATCAACAAATGCATCAGTGAGGAAGACAATCAATCTTTACTTCAAGATCCTACTGAGGAAAGAAATTTAAAGTGTTGTCTTTGAGATCAATCCCAATAGCTCAGCAGGCCCTAATGGTTTCACTAGTCTCTTCTTTCAAAAGACTTGGGATATCACTGGTTTGGATATTGTTTTATTAGTTAAGAATGTTTTTAATGGTGAACAACTTCCAAGATTTTTTACTAATACTTGTATGGTATTGCTTCCTAAAGTGGAGATCCCCCAAATTTTTTCAGACTTAAGACCTATTAGTTTTAGCAATGCCATTCAAGAAATAATTTCAAAAGTTGTAAATAATAGGTTGACTTTGATCCTTCCAAATATCATCTCTCTTAATCAAAGTGATTTTATTAAAGGTAGAGCAATTGGAGAAAATGTTTTACTTGCCCAAGAAATTATCCATGAGATTAAAACAGTAAACAAAGGGGGAAATGTGATTTTCAAAATTGCTATGAATAAAGCTTATGATAGAATTTCTTAGCGCTTTATTTGTTCTGTTATGAGAAGAATGGGTTTTGATGAAAGATGGATTTATATGATTTGAAATCTTATCTTCAATAATTGGTATTCAGTCATTATAAATAGCAAAAGACATGGATTTTTTAAATCTCATAGAGGTGTTAAACAGGGTGATCTGATATCTCCTTCTCTATTTATAATAGCTGCCGAAGTACTGTCCATTATGCTTAATAAATTATATGATAATCCTAGGTTTAACGGATTCAGTATGGATCCCAACGAACCAAGGATTAATCATTTAGCTTATGCTGACGACTTGATTATCTTTTGTTAAGGTAAATCTAAAACCTTGAGACTCATCACTGATTGCCTCAGGTCATATGAATTCAGGACAATTGATAAACAGAGAGAAAAGTTGCTTCATTATGGACAAGGACATTTCTCAGAACAGAATCAACATCATCGCAAACTTGCTTCAAGTGAAAAAGGAAGAATTCCCCATTTATTATTTGGGATGCCCATTGTTTGCTGGAAAAAAATTGAATCAATACTTTGCTTACATAGCTTCCAAGATAATAAAAAGAGTGGGAGCATGGCATTGTAATAAACTATCAGTTGGAGGTAAAATAATTCTTATTAAGCATGTTTTAAATGCGATGTCTGTTCACCTCTTGTCTGTTTGTTAGCCTACAGAGACAATCCTTAAACAGATGGATAGTATTTTTGCTAATTTTTTCTGGGGAAGTAAAGAAGGAAAACAAAAGTATCATTAGGCTTCCTGGAACAGTATGTGCTTTCCTACGGAGGAGAGGGTATTGGTATCAGGTCCATCCACGATATTTCAGAAAGTTTTGCTGTCAAGTTGTGGTGGCAATTTAGAACTAAAGACTCCATATGGACTAGATTCATGAAATCCAGGTATTCCAAAAGAATCCACCCAGTGTCCATAAAATGGAGTTATAAACATTCTCACAATTGGAGAAGAATGATAAAGATTAAAGAGAAAGTTGATCACCTTATTCAGTGGATAATCAACAAAGGCAACTCAAGCTTTTGGTAGGACAACTGGACTGAAACAGGAAAATTAGCTGATTATGCTGAAGCTTCTACATCGATTAGAATCAAAGTGTCGGATTACATATAAAACGGTACTTGAAATCTCATCAAAATTGGTCAGACTCTTCCTATAAATATTGTTAACATCATTCAGGGGATTACTATTAACTCTTCTAATCTTGAAGATTTTCCAATCTGGACTATTAATACAGATGGAAGATTTGATAGTAAATCATCTTGGAAACTATCAGGAGCTAGAAAGACTCAAACTTCTTTAATAACATGATTTGGAACAAAAAAAATTCTTTTAAAATTTCCTTTTTTCTCTGTAAAGTATTAAGGAATAAGGTTGCAGTTGATTTAAATTTAATTAAGTTTAAAGTTCATCTTCCATCTAGATGTTTTTGTTGTACTAACTTTGAGTAGGAAGATGTTGAGCATCTATTCCACAAAGGAAAGATTGCTCAAGATATTTGGAGATGTTATTGCAGGTTGTTTGGAATCAATGAGGGGCAGAACAGCTTCAAACATCAAATTATATCTTGGTGGCTAACTTTTGGAAAGAACCCAGTGCAAAGCTTTAGCTCTAGAGATTGGTCTAGAATGGTGTGTAACAAAAGGAGTTAGACAATTAGAAGTGGAATTGGACTCGAAAATATTAGTAGAGTGGATTAACAATTCGAGTAAGCCACCCTGGAACATATGGAGCTCTCTAACAAGGATAAAAAATTTACTAGATCAAGTGGAAAGGTGGCATATTTCCCATTTTTCAGGGAAGGTAACAAGGTAGTTGATGGTCTAGCCAACTGGGGAATACAATTCACTGATATTCAATGGATCTACGACTTTCGACAATTACCCCGGAATGTTAGAGGAGCCTTGAACATGGATAGAATGAATTATCCCTCTCTTCGAAAAAAAATATTGTAAGAACTCATTTTATATGGATAGAAACTTGTATAGGAACTACACTTTTGATGTACCTTGATGATCCCTCTCGATGTTGAGGCGAGCATCTTTAGATGCTCTTCTGAGAGCTTATTAGAAATCCTACTTGTTCCATAGTATGGAGAGTGTCCCATACTAAGTAGGTACATGGAGGCAGGCCTCCTATGCTTTGTACATATTTGCTTATAATAAAATCTGCTTTTCCTTAAAAAGAAAAAGAAAAAAAAAGGTACAAACCATTCTTATGAAGGAAAATTTATCACAAAAATGATTATTATAAAGAAAATTATGATGGAATATAATTATGAAACCGTAACAAATTGGAAGGTTTCTTCATAAAATAATGGGAAAATACTCTATTGGACCCCTGTACTATATCGGTTTTGTAAGTTGGAACTTCTACTTACATGTTTGTCATCTGAACCCTTGAACCCATCAAAAAGCAACATTTCGAACCCTTTGACCGTTGACCTTGCCTATGTGGCAAGGTCATAGTGACTAGGATAAAGAGAGTGTGTAGACACGTGATTTTTTATCCTCCCCGAGTGTAATATATATATTTTTCGATATTAAAATATTTATATTTGATTCGATATTATTTTAATTCTTATTTTTAATAATTTTTTAGTTTTAAAAAAATATATAAATAACTAAATGAAGTTAATTTTACGATATTATTTATTTTATTCCAATTTTTAAAAAATAACACAAAAAATTAAAAAAAAATATGTTTCTTTTTAAATAAATAAGTTAGTAGTTTTAAATATTATTTTCTTATATTTATTTTGGTTATTTATACATTTTTATTATGTTTTTGTTAAATATAAAAATTAATTAATTATTATTATATTTATATTTATTATTATCATTATCCTTATTTATTATTATTATTATCTTCTAGAAATAAAAATAATAGTTAATTTAAATTTTGAATTCCCCTCTTATCTACCATTAGTTATTCCCCAAAAGGTAACTACTCCCCAAATCTCTGTACTTAAAATCCTCCACAGAAAACTACGGACATACATTCACCGTCAGATATTTTTTACACTGTTACTACATCAGAAATCAGACCAAATAAAATTTCAAAATCAGTAAAAAAGGAGTGAAAACAAGTGAAGTAGGAAAGAAAATCAAAGAAAAAAGAGAACATTTTTAGAGTTTGAAGTTGAAGTTTTCTGGTGATCAGTATCTTTGTTCATTCACTACAGGTTCTATTCAATCCTGTATTATTTATTTTGTAAACTTCATTGTGTAAAAGCATGAATAAAAATATCCAAGTAATCTTGAGTATTATTTAGAATTTTCTGTCATGGCATATTATTGATCAAACTACAAAATGCATATATGTATTTGTACACATGTTTTGAATGTTTAATTATTATGTGTTAATATTACAAAAAAAAAAAAGTGAGAACACAAGAAAATCAGTTTGACAACCCATTTCTCCGACGAAATCTCGTCGGAATCACTGTTACACCAGTGATCTTCCTATATCCCATCGGAAAGCAAGAAAATAACTGACCAATATTCCCATTCTCATTTCCGAAGAAACTCATTGGTAATCAACAAAATCTAAAATCAGATCCGGTGAGAACCCGCCGAAAAATGCATAAACCGGCAGTCACCATGGCTGGCCACATTCATCCCATTTTTGCCCTGTTCCGTCGTCCCTCTTTTCCCTTCCCCGCGTTGCTCCGACATCCCTTCTCTCCTTTCCCACGCCACTCCTTTCTCTTTTGCGCCGATGAACTTTAGCGCATTAAGCCGATCAACAACCATTGCTCGCTAGAAACATTTAAGATCTGACTAATTTTATTATGTTTCCATTGTTGCTTTACAATGCCAATAAAGTGACGTCAATTTTTTTTTTATCACTTCAGTTTTACTATTTTTAACAAATTGATTTTTAATTTATTTTCTACACAGATTTGACAAGAGAGATTTTCTATAGTAATTGTTTTAGAAATTGTCTCTTTGGTCCTTTTATTTTATTTTTTTCAAATAAATAAATAAATAAATGTATTTATTTAAGATCAAAAAGGTAATGTTTAATTTTAGTTAAGAACCCGTATATATATTTTTACTTGAATTATCTCATGTAATATATATTTGTCTTTTCGTTCATGATTTAAATCTTGTTATATAGAATCTTTTATTGTATTTTTTTATACTAATTAAATATAAGAAATTAGGTGAAATAAAATAATAAAAAATTGTTATTATTACGAATTTATAATGAGTCAACCAGTGTTTTTAATATTAGACAATTTTTAGTCTCGTTTTAATATATTTTAAATTTTGTATCGATTAAGAATGCGACGCATGCATCTTTTTAGACATTTTAAAAATTCAAGGATGCAAAAATGCACCTTGACAAATAATTTTTCAAAATTAATTTTCACAAATTTATTTAACATAAGAGGTGTAGACAGTCATTTTCGATATAATTAAAAATGAGTGATTTTAGGTCTTAACATAATTTATTAAAATAATTTAAGTCAAGATAAGTCAATAAAATCGACCGTGCTTGAACCACGGGACTCGAGGGGTGCCTAACACCTTCCTCTCGGTCAACAGAATTCCTTATCCAGTCTTCTGTTTTCGCAGACCAAATAAGAGTCATTTCCTTTTGATTAGGGATTCAAAAAGGTGACTTGAAACACCATAACTCAATTCCAAGTGGCGACTCTGTAAATAAACTAATCCCTATTCAAAACCGCCACTTCAATTGGAAAAATCCATTCGATTCGATCCCTTCGGGCGAAAAAGGGGTGTGACAGAGTGTAACCACTCGCCTAGGAGTACGAGTTGAGGTTAATTTTTGGCCAATTTTATATTAAAATAATTTTTTTTAAATAAAAATAATATTAAAATTTATAAAAAAAATTAAAAAGGTTTTTTTTTTCCTCCATCTTTTTAAATTTAAAAATATTTTTAAAAAATTTAAAAATAATTTAAAAATATTTTTAAAAATTTAAAAATAATTTAAAAATATTTTTAAAATTTAAAAAAAAATAAAAAAGGATCCTTTTTTTCCCTCCATCTTTTTTAATTTAAAAATATTTTTAAAATTATTTTTTAAAAAATAAAAATATAAAAAAATAAAAAATATTTTTAAAAATTTAAAGAAAAAATATTTTTTCCCTCCCCACCCCCATACCCCCCATCCCCTCCTTTTTTTTCCTCCATTATTTTTAATTTAAAAATATTTTAAAAAAATAAAAATATTTTTAAAAATTTAAAAATAATAAATTTAAAAGGCAAATCCCACCCCACCCCTCTCTCCAGCCCCTCCCCATCCCATCCATCCCCACCCACCACTCTCCCTCAGCCCTTCACCCCACCCCAGCCCGTCCCCAGCCCACCCAGCCCCACGTAATCCCCCCCCTTCCCCAGCCCCCACCCCACCCAGCCCCACGCAACCCCTTCCCCAACCCCCCACCTCACCCAACCCCCTTCCTTCAGCCCCCTACCCCACCAAGCCCCACACAACCCCCTCCCCCCACAGTTAATTTAAATTAAATATTTTAAATATGTAAATCATATTTAAATTAATTAATTATTTAAGTAAAATTTATTTAAATTTGGTAAGAATTTTAAATTGATAAATTAATTAATTTAAAATTTAAATAAATTATTTAGTTAAGAATTTTAATTAATTAATTTTTTACTAATTTAAATTTAAAATTTAAATTAATTTTAATATTTAATTAATTTTAATATAATATTTTTTTATTATTTTTTTTATTTTAAAAATGATTATTCAAATTTTAAAAACATGGTTATTCAAATTTTTCTACAATTTATAAATTTTTCTTATTTAATTAAATTAATTTTAATATTTAATTTGTTATGTAGCATTTTAAAAATGACTTGAAATTTAATGTAATACTTTTTCTATATTTTTTATTTTTAAAATGACGTGGCAGATGACGTGACACGCGTGACAGATGACATGGCACACATGGAAGCTAACATGGGAGAGTGTGTTACACTCTCCAAAAAAGTGCTTAAAATGTAGTTTTTTCGTGGGTTCAGGAGTCCAGATGAAAAATATGTAAGTAGGAGTGTCCAACTTACAAAACTGAGATAGTACAGGAGTCCAATAGAGCATTTTGCCTAAAATATTTGTAAGTCACTTTTTTTTGGACGTAATAAAAAATATGTCGTTCTTCGCTTATAATTATATAGTATCACCAAGGGGAGCTTGTATAAGTTTGTAATGTGTGGTTTCAAATAAACTTTGCTCTGTCCTATAGTCCTAACTTTATATAAATACATCAACAATTTGACATCCTTAATCCAACACAATTATGGTTGTTATTTCAGGGAAGGACCTACTAATACAGTTACTTTTACTTGTACTAGTTGACACATTGTTAGAGCTCAGTCATGGAAAAGACACTGATCCAATCCTCTCAACTAATATGGTTTACATAGCTGAGCCATACCGCAACCTAGTTTTCTTTCATCACCCACCACCTCCCCCATCCGCTATACTCCGAGTTGCCGCTACAGCCGCAACTGGCCACGCTGCCGCCGCTATCGATCACCATCACTACCTCCGTCGTTACCATCATCATTTTCTCCGCCACCTCCACCTTCACCATCACCTTCTTCGTCATCATCAACTGTTATTTCCACAATATATTTGGGTATACAGCATCTGTATATTGCAACAACAACTTCAACTCGAGTTCAAGTATGAACAAGAACACAATAAAGTATTAAATACCCTCAACACAAGATCAAAATGACCTTTCAAAGAGGTATATTTATTTTTCAGAAAATAAAGATAAAACAGAAATGATTAAGGCCAAGTCGTCCGAATTCATGGACTTTCCTTAAGGAAATAATTCCCCTCACTGTACCCAAGGTTGTGGAATTTTTTCTCCCAGGATAAAATGGCCAACAATCCAACTATAGTGGTACGTCAAATAGTTAGATTCTACGAACGCAGTCAACGATTTGTATGATCACAAAGGGTATTTTGAAGACAAGAAGAATGATTTTGTAATCTGAAAATTTCATATAAAACTGGTGGAATAAAGCTGGTTATTTATAGCCATACCATGCCCCTATGAAAAGGTGGCAATGGTTCAATCTATAGGTGTGACTTTTCCTGAAAATGCATGTCTGTTTATCATAAATAGTGCATCTGTTCCGAACAGGAATGTCACTTCGTGAATTAGTGTGTATTTTCGTTGAACAATTGCAACTTTCTGTAGCATCTGTTTGAAAACAGTGCATCAGTTCATGAAGCAGTGCAACCTTCTGCAGTAACATCAGTTTGAAAAGACACCAGTTCTTTCAAACCATTGCATCTGTTACTGTTTCACTGTTACTGCATGCTGCATATATATAAATAGAGTTCCGAAAATCTACAGTAAAAATTTACTGCATTTTTTCTTGGCATTCAACGGAATTCAAATAAAGTTTGTCCAAAAAAAGATAGATCTCATCGATCGATCATTTGCCAAATCCAAATCCAATTCCAAAGCCGAGCCGAGCAAGCGACGACGACGATGGAGTAAGTGTTCTCATTATAAACACTCTCAAGTTTTCTTCTTTCACCAATATGGGCGAAAGTGTAAACTTTCCAATTTTGAGTACACTTTCCATTTTGGTGTAAACTCATTTTTTCTCTTCCATTTGATTTCTCCATTTTCCATTCAACACACATATAGAACCCAACAATCCCTCACATGAATGGGGAATAACTATTTTTTGTAAAAGTTTTATGGACAAGTATGTGATCATCAAGCAAAGACTGATTGCATCTGGATAAGTGGGTTTCCCTTTGAAATTTCCGTAGTGAACTTGCATCGGATGCACTCGGTCAATCGGTAGATTTGATATCTTTGAACCGTCGAGCTTTAATGTACACCTAGACAACACATATCACACAACCAGTCTTTTACCGTTTATGGTTCTGACGGTTTTATTCTTTTCAGCCATGAACACGTCCCAGTTTTCATGAGAGCTTAGAGAATAGGACTTTACTAAGATTCTCTTTGAAGCGGCTTCCACTTCGCCCTCGCATAGGTCAGTCCTGTAGATTAAACGTTCAGTCCTGTAGATTAAACTATTTGGTCACATCTGCCAAATTTAGATAATCATTAGAAGACTTTTCACCTTAAGTCTTATCCTTGTTTACTATACATTGTCTACATCATGAGAATGAGTTGGGTATTTGACAATGTTGAACCTGTCAGACACAACTTTGTTTGATCTCCCTAAACCTAGCTCTTAGGATCTCTAGTCTTCTAGGTAGAGTTACCGCCATGCTGACTTGTCCTAGGCCTTAAACCCATTCCCTTAAATGTCATTTCTACTCCTTCTCTAGATAGGCCTTTTGTAAGTGAATCCGACACATTATCCTTTAATTTTACATAGTTTATAGTGATAATTCCACTAAAGAGAAGTTCTTTAACGGTATTATGTCTTCGTCTTATATGACGAGATTTACCGTTATACATCATGCTTCCTGCCCTACCTATTGTCGTTTGGCTATCACAGTGTATACATACTGGTGCCACTGGCTTGGGCCAATACGGAATATCTTTCAAGAAATTCCGGAGCCATTCTGCTTCTTCACCGGCTTTATCTAATGCGATAAATTCAGATTCCATTGTAGAGCGAGCAATACACGTCTGTTTGGATGATTTCCAAGAGACTGCTCCTCCACCGATAGTAAATACTTATCCACTTGTGGATTTTACTTCGTTCGATCCGGTGATCCAATTTGCATCACTATATCCTTTAAGTACTGCAGGATATTTATTATAATGCAAAGCATAATTTTGAGTGTATTTAAAATACCCCAAAACTCTTTTCATCGCCATCCAGTGAGTTTTGTTGGGATTACTCGTGTACCGACTCAATTTACTGATAGCGCATGCTATGTCTGGTCATGTACAGTTCATTATATACATTAAACATCCCAATACTCTTGCATACTCCAATTGCGAGTCACTTTCACCTTCATTCTTTCGAAGTGCAAAGCTCTCATCCAATGGAGTCTTGGCAATACCGAATTCCATATACTTGAACTTGTCAAGTACCTTTTTGATATAATGAGACTGTGACAATGCCAACCCTTGTGGAGTTCGATGGATTCTTATACCTAAGATCACATCTGCAACTCCAAGGTCCTTCAAATCAAACTTGCTCTCGAGCATTCGTTTTGTTGCATTTATGTCAGAAATGTCTCTATGATCAACATATCATCCACATATAAACATACAATGACTTGGTGATTTGGAGTGTCGTTAATATAAACACATTTATCATATTCATTTATTTTGAATCCGTTTGCCAACATGGTTTGGTCAAACTTCGCATGCCATTGTTTTGGTGTTTGCTTTAGTCAATATAATGACTTGATAAGTTTACGCACCTTATTTTCCTTTCCTAAAACCACAAAATCCTCAGGTTGTTCCATGTAAGTTTCTTCCTTCAAATCTTCATTTATGAATGCGATTTTCACATCCATTTGATGGATTTGAAGATCATATACCGCCGCCAAGGCAATTAACATTCAAATAAAGGTTGTCCTTGTTACTGGCGAGTATGTATCAAAGTAATCAAGGCCTTCCTTCTGTTTGAAGCCTTTTGCTTCAAGCCTTGCCTTGTATTTGTCAATAGTACCATCCACCTTCATTTTCCTTTTGAAGATCCATTTAGAACCTAAAGGTTTATTTTCGGGAGGAAGGTCAATCAACTCCCATGTATGGTTGTTTAAGATTGAATCTATCTCACTATTGACTGCCTCTTTCCAAAAGGATAAGTCTGACGAAGACATCGCTTCTTTAAATGTTTGAGGCTCGTTTTCTAAGAGAAATGTTACAAAATCCGATCCAAATGAAGTTGGCGTTCTTTGATGTGTACTACGTCTTGGATTTTATTCATTATGTACATTCTTACTTGGTTCATCTCGAGGTTTTTTAGATCCTCCACTAGACAGTTCATGTCTAATTTTATACGGGTAAATGTTTTCAAAGAATTCAGCATTATCTAATTCAATTACCGTATTTTCACTAATATCTGGATGTTCGGATTTATGAACCAAAAATCGATATGCTTTACTACTTTTAGCATATCCTATGAACACGCAATCCACCATTTTAGGTCCTATCTTAACCCTTTTAGGTATAGGAACTTGAACCTTCGCTAGACACCCCCATACTTTGAAATATTTCAAGTTAGGTTTTCTTCCTTTCCATTTTTCATAAGGAATTGATTGTGTCTTACTATGGGGAACTCTGTTGAGTATACGATTAGCCGTAAGGATAGCCTCCCCCCATAAGTTTTGCGGTAAATCAGAACTTATAAGTAAGGCATTCATCATTTCCTTCAAAGTTTGTTTTTTCCTTTCCGCAATTCCATTAGATTGAGGTGAATATGGGGCCGTAGTTTGATTGATTATTCCATTCTCTACACATATTTGCGCAAAGGGAGATTCATATTCTCCGCCCTTATCATTTCTTATAATTTTGATCTTTTTGTCTAACTGATTTTCAACTTCAGTTTTATATTGCCTAAACGCATCTATTGCTTCATCCTTACTATTTAGCAAATAGACATAACAATATCTAGTGCAATCGTCAATAAAAGTTATGAAATACTTTTTCCCACCACGAGATGGTGTTGACTTCATATCACAAATGTCAGTGTGTATTAAGTCTAAGGGATTGGAATTCCTTTCAACGGAATTATAAGGATGCTTTGCATACTTTGATTCCACACACGTTTGACACTTAGATTTATTGCACTCAAAGTTTGGCAAAACTTCTAAGTTAATCAGTTTTCGTAAAGTTTTGTAATTAACATGGCCTAAACGTTTATGCCATAAATCATAAGACTCAAGCAAATAAGAATAATTTGGACTTTTATTTATTTCAATAGTCATTACATTAATCTTATAAAGGCCTTCGGTCAGATAGCCTTTCCCTACATACATTTCTCCTTTGCTAATTACAATTTTTCCAGAAACGGTTACACATTTAAATTCGTTCTTATCTAGAAGTGAAACAGAGATTAAGTTCCTACGTAATTCGGGAACATACAAGACATTGTTAAGTGTCAAGACCTCGCCCGAAGTCATTTTCAAGCATATTTTTTCTGTTCCTTCCACCTTAGCAGTAACGGAGTTAGCCATGTAGATCATTTCCTCTACTTGAGCCAAAGCAAATGACGAAAACAATTCTCTATTGGCACGAACATGGCGGGTGGCACCAGAATCCATCCACCATTCGCGAGGATTCCCCGTCAAGTTGCATTCTGAGAACATAGCACACAGATCACCGTTTTCTTTGTTGGATTCAATCATATTCGCTTGGTCCTTTTTCTTTCCTTTCTTTGGGGCTCGACAATTTGTGGACTTGTGGCCAATTTTGCCACAATTGAAGCATTTTCCCTTGAACTTTTTCTTGGGTTGATTGCTTCCATGTTCAAATTTATTTCTTTTCTTCGAGTTGTTTTGGCCATCTTCTACAATATGTGCTCCATTCATTGTAGAATTTCCCTTTGACCTTCTTTCGGCAGCTTTATTGTACTTTTCAATACGAAGTCGGTCAATAAAATCTTCAACGGTAACCTCCTTGCGTTTATTCTTTAAGTAGTTTTTGAAGTCTTTCCACAAAGGTGGTAGCTTCTCAACTATCGTTGTTACTTGGAAAACATCATTCACAATTAAACCTACAAAACAGTTTATGTGAGTATTAAGAACATTTTTAATTTGTTCAACTGTGGTATTTTTCAAAAATATACCTTCTGCTAGGAGATCATGTATGATGACTTGCAACTCCTGTACTTGAGAGACAACAGATTTGCTATCAATCATTTTGAAGTCTAGGAACCGTGCAACAAGGAATTTCTTAATTTCTGCATCCTCCGTTTTATATTTCCGTTCAAGTGCCCCCCACAGTTCTTTTAATGTCTTGGTTCCACTATAAACATTATAGAGGTCGTCTTGGAGACCACTCAGAATATAGTTCCTGCAAAGGAAATCCGAATGTTTTCAAGCTTCTACAATAACGAAGCGGTCTTTGTCCGAGGTTCCCTCGGGCACCTCAGGAGCGTCTTCGCTAGTGAACCGTTGTAGACATAAAGTGGTGAGGTAAAAGAACATCTTTTGTTGCCACCGCTTGAAGTCAATGCCCGAAAATTTTTTGGGCTTCTCCGCCGGTGCCATTGTTGGCGGAGCATTTGTGCGAATTGATGTGGCAATATTATTTGCCCCCACAGACGTCGCATCCATCATTTGACTTTCAGTTGTCATTTTTTCCTGTCACCACAAGACAAAAAACTTAGTATTTTTCAGAATACTATTTATAAAGTTAAATAAATTGAAACTCTTCTTCTTGTTTCTAGTTAACGATGAAGTTTTTATTACTTTGAATCGTCAACCGGATGAACCTTAAATTGTGATGAAGATTTTATATCTTCTAATCACTAGTTAAATTCAAGCGGAGTAGAAAGCCTAAGCTTTAATCTCGAAAAACAAGCAATATAGATTCTGTAAAGGTTATTTCCTTAAGATTGTTATTTCCACAATATATTTGGGTATATAGAATCTGTATATTGCAACAACAACTTCAACTCGAGTTCAAGTATGAACAAGAACACAATAAAGTATTAAATACCCTCAACACAAGATCAAAATGACCTTTCCAAGAGGTCTATTTATTTTTCAGAAAATAAAGATGAAACAGAAATGATTAAGGCCAAGTCATCCGAATTCACGGACTTTCCTTAAGGAAATAATTCCCCTCACTGTACCCGGGGTTGTGGAATTTTTCCTCCCACGATAAAATGGACAACAATCCAACTATAGCGGTACCTCAAATAGTTAGATTCTACGAACGCAGTCAACGATTTGTATGATCACAAAGAGTATTTTGAAGACAAGAAGAATGATTTTGTAATCTGAAAATTCCATATAAAACCTGTGGAATAAAACAGGTTATTTATAGCCATACCATACCCCTTTGAAAAGGTGGCAATGGTTCAATCTATAGGTGTGACTTTTCCTGAAAATGCATGTCTGTTTATCCTAAACAGTGCATCTGTTCCAAACAGGAATGTCACTTCGTGAATCGGTGTGTATTTTCATTGAACAATTGCAACTTTCTGTAGCATCTGTTCGAAAATAGTGCATCAGTTTATGAAGCAGTGCAACCTTCTGCAGTAACATCAGTTCGAAAAGGCACCAGTTCGTTCAAACCATTGCATCTGTTACTGTTTCACTATTACTGCACGCTGCATATATATAAATGGAGTTCCGAAAATCTGCAGTAAAAATTTACTGCATTTTTCCTTGGCTTGGTGGGGTAGGGGGCTGAAGGAAGGGGGTTGGGTGAGGTGGGGGGTTGGGGAAGGGGTTGCGTGGGGCTGGGTGGGCTGGGGACGGGCTGGGGTGGGGTGAAGGGCTGAGGGAGAGTGGTGGGTGGGGATGGATGGGATGGGGAGGGGCTGGAGAGAGGGGTGGGGTGGGATTTGCCTTTTAAATTTATTATTTTTAAATTTTTAAAAATATTTTTATTTTTTTAAAATATTTTTAAATTAAAAATAATGGAGGAAAAAAAAGGAGGGGATGGGGGGTATGGGGGTGGGGAGGGAAAAAATATTTTTTCTTTAAATTTTTAAAAATATTTTTTATTTTTTTATATTTTTATTTTTTAAAAAATAATTTTAAAAATATTTTTAAATTAAAAAAGATGGAGGGAAAAAAAGGATCCTTTTTTATTTTTTTTTAAATTTTAAAAATATTTTTAAATTATTTTTAAATTATTTTTAAATTTTTTAAAAATATTTTTAAATTTAAAAAGATGGAGGAAAAAAAAAACCTTTTTAATTTTTTTTTATAAATTTTAATATTATTTTTATTTAAAAAAAATTATTTTAATATAAAATTGGCCAAAAATTAACCTCCACTCGTACTCCTAGGCGAGTGGTTACACTCTGTCACACCCCTTTTTCGCCCGAAGGGATCGAATCGAATGGATTTTTCCAATTGAAGTGGCGGTTTTGAATAGGGATTAGTTTATTTACAGAGTCGCCACTTGGAATTGAGTTATGGTGTTTCAAGTCACCTTTTTGAATCCCTAATCAAAAGGAAATGACTCTTATTTGGTCTGCGAAAACAGAAGACTGGATAAGGAATTCTGTTGACCGAGAGGAAGGTGTTAGGCACCCCTCGAGTCCCGTGGTTCAAGCACGGTCGATTTTATTGACTTATCTTGACTTAAATTATTTTAATAAATTATGTTAAGACCTAAAATCACTCATTTTTAATTATATCGAAAATGACTGTCTACACCTCTTATGTTAAATAAATTTGTGAAAATTAATTTTGAAAAATTATTTGTCAAGGTGCATTTTTGCATCCTTGAATTTTTAAAATGTCTAAAAAGATGCATGCGTCGCATTCTTAATCGATACAAAATTTAAAATATATTAAAACGAGACTAAAAATTGTCTAATATTAAAAACACTGGTTGACTCATTATAAATTCGTAATAATAACAATTTTTTATTATTTTATTTCACCTAATTTCTTATATTTAATTAGTATAAAAAAATACAATAAAAGATTCTATATAACAAGATTTAAATCATGAACGAAAAGACAAATATATATTACATGAGATAATTCAAGTAAAAATATATATACGGGTTCTTAACTAAAATTAAACATTACCTTTTTGATCTTAAATAAATACATTTATTTATTTATTTATTTGAAAAAAATAAAATAAAAGGACCAAAGAGACAATTTCTAAAACAATTACTATAGAAAATCTCTCTTGTCAAATCTGTGTAGAAAATAAATTAAAAATCAATTTGTTAAAAATAGTAAAACTGAAGTGATAAAAAAAAAATTGACGTCACTTTATTGGCATTGTAAAGCAACAATGGAAACATAATAAAATTAGTCAGATCTTAAATGTTTCTAGCGAGCAATGGTTGTTGATCGGCTTAATGCGCTAAAGTTCATCGGCGCAAAAGAGAAAGGAGTGGCGTGGGAAAGGAGAGAAGGGATGTCGGAGCAACGCGGGGAAGGGAAAAGAGGGACGACGGAACAGGGCAAAAATGGGATGAATGTGGCCAGCCATGGTGACTGCCGGTTTATGCATTTTTCGGCGGGTTCTCACCGGATCTGATTTTAGATTTTGTTGATTACCAATGAGTTTCTTCGGAAATGAGAATGAGAATATTGGTCAGTTATTTTCTTGCTTTCCGATGGGATATAGGAAGATCACTGGTGTAACAGTGATTCCGACGAGATTTCGTCGGAGAAATGGGTTGTCAAACTGATTTTCTTGTGTTCTCACTTTTTTTTTTTTGTAATATTAACACATAATAATTAAACATTCAAAACATGTGTACAAATACATATATGCATTTTGTAGTTTGATCAATAATATGCCATGACAGAAAATTCTAAATAATACTCAAGATTACTTGGATATTTTTATTCTTGCTTTTACACAATGAAGTTTACAAAATAAATAATACAGGATTGAATAGAACCTGTAGTGAATGAACAAAGATACTGATCACCAGAAAACTTCAACTTCAAACTCTAAAAATGTTCTCTTTTTTCTTTGATTTTCTTTCCTACTTCACTTGTTTTCTCTCCTTTTTTACTGATTTTGAAATTTTATTTGGTCTGATTTCTGATGTAGTAACAGTGTAAAAAATATCTGACGGTGAATGTATGTCCGTAGTTTTCTGTGGAGGATTTTAAGTACAGAGATTTGGGGAGTAGTTACCTTTTGGGGAATAACTAATGGTAGATAAGAGGGGAATTCAAAATTTAAATTAACTATTATTTTTATTTCTAGAAGATAATAATAATAATAAATAAGGATAATGATAATAATAAATATAAATATAATAATAATTAATTAATTTTTATATTTAACAAAAACATAATAAAAATGTATAAATAACCAAAATAAATATAAGAAAATAATATTTAAAACTACTAACTTATTTATTTAAAAAGAAACATATTTTTTTTTAATTTTTTGTGTTATTTTTTAAAAATTGGAATAAAATAAATAATATCGTAAAATTAACTTCATTTAGTTATTTATATATTTTTTTAAAACTAAAAAATTATTAAAAATAAGAATTAAAATAATATCGAATCAAATATAAATATTTTAATATCGAAAAATATATATATTACACTCGGGGAGGATAAAAAATCACGTGTCTACACACTCTCTTTATCCTAGTCACTATGACCTTGCCACATAGGCAAGGTCAACGGTCAAAGGGTTCGAAATGTTGCTTTTTGATGGGTTCAAGGGTTCAGATGACAAACATGTAAGTAGAAGTTCCAACTTACAAAACCGATATAGTACAGGGGTCCAATAGAGTATTTTCCCATTATTTTATGAAGAAACCTTCCAATTTGTTACGGTTTCATAATTATATTCCATCATAATTTTCTTTATAATAATCATTTTTGTGATAAATTTTCCTTCATAAGTATGGTTTGTACCTTTTTTTTTCTTTTTCTTTTTAAGGAAAAGCAGATTTTATTATAAGCAAATATGTACAAAGCATAGGAGGCCTGCCTCCATGTACCTACTTAGTATGGGACACTCTCCATACTATGGAACAAGTAGGATTTCTAATAAGCTCTCAAAAGAGCATCTAAAGATGCTCGCCTCAACATCGAGAGGGATCATCAAGGTACATCAAAAGTGTAGTTCCTATACAAGTTTCTATCCATATAAAATGAGTTCTTACAATATTTTTTTTCGAAGAGAGGGATAATTCATTCTATCCATGTTCAAGGCTCCTCTAACATTCCGGGGTAATTGTCGAAAGTCGTAGATCCATTGAATATCAGTGAATTGTATTCCCCAGTTGGCTAGACCATCAACTACCTTGTTACCTTCCCTGAAAAATGGGAAATATGCCACCTTTCCACTTGATCTAGTAAATTTTTTATCCTTGTTAGAGAGCTCCATATGTTCCAGGGTGGCTTACTCGAATTGTTAATCCACTCTACTAATATTTTCGAGTCCAATTCCACTTCTAATTGTCTAACTCCTTTTGTTACACACCATTCTAGACCAATCTCTAGAGCTAAAGCTTTGCACTGGGTTCTTTCCAAAAGTTAGCCACCAAGATATAATTTGATGTTTGAAGCTGTTCTGCCCCTCATTGATTCCAAACAACCTGCAATAACATCTCCAAATATCTTGAGCAATCTTTCCTTTGTGGAATAGATGCTCAACATCTTCCTACTCAAAGTTAGTACAACAAAAACATCTAGATGGAAGATGAACTTTAAACTTAATTAAATTTAAATCAACTGCAACCTTATTCCTTAATACTTTACAGAGAAAAAAGGAAATTTTAAAAGAATTTTTTTTGTTCCAAATCATGTTATTAAAGAAGTTTGAGTCTTTCTAGCTCCTGATAGTTTCCAAGATGATTTACTATCAAATCTTCCATCTGTATTAATAGTCCAGATTGGAAAATCTTCAAGATTAGAAGAGTTAATAGTAATCCCCTGAATGATGTTAACAATATTTATAGGAAGAGTCTGACCAATTTTGATGAGATTTCAAGTACCGTTTTATATGTAATCCGACACTTTGATTCTAATCGATGTAGAAGCTTCAGCATAATCAGCTAATTTTCCTGTTTCAGTCCAGTTGTCCTACCAAAAGCTTGAGTTGCCTTTGTTGATTATCCACTGAATAAGGTGATCAACTTTCTCTTTAATCTTTATCATTCTTCTCCAATTGTGAGAATGTTTATAACTCCATTTTATGGACACTGGGTGGATTCTTTTGGAATACCTGGATTTCATGAATCTAGTCCATATGGAGTCTTTAGTTCTAAATTGACACCACAACTTGACAGCAAAACTTTCTGAAATATCGTGGATGGACCTGATACCAATACCCTCTCCTCCGTAGGAAAGCACATACTGTTCCAGGAAGCCTAATGATACTTTTGTTTTCCTTCTTTACTTCCCCAGAAAAAATTAGCAAAAATACTATCCATCTGTTTAAGGATTGTCTCTGTAGGCTAACAAACAGACAAGAGGTGAACAGACATCGCATTTAAAACATGCTTAATAAGAATTATTTTACCTCCAACTGATAGTTTATTACAATGCCATGCTCCCACTCTTTTTATTATCTTGGAAGCTATGTAAGCAAAGTATTGATTCAATTTTTTTCCAGCAAACAATGGGCATCCCAAATAATAAATGGGGAATTCTTCCTTTTTCACTTGAAGCAAGTTTGCGATGATGTTGATTCTGTTCTGAGAAATGTCCTTGTCCATAATGAAGCAACTTTTCTCTCTGTTTATCAATTGTCCTGAATTCATATGACCTGAGGCAATCAGTGATGAGTCTCAAGGTTTTAGATTTACCTTAACAAAAGATAATCAAGTCGTCAGCATAAGCTAAATGATTAATCCTTGGTTCGTTGGGATCCATACTGAATCCGTTAAACCTAGGATTATCATATAATTTATTAAGCATAATGGACAGTACTTCGGCAGCTATTATAAATAGAGAAGGAGATATCAGATCACCCTGTTTAACACCTCTATGAGATTTAAAAAATCCATGTCTTTTGCTATTTATAATGACTGAATACCAATTATTGAAGATAAGATTTCAAATCATATAAATCCATCTTTCATCAAAACCCATTCTTCTCATAACAGAACAAATAAAGCGCTAAGAAATTCTATCATAAGCTTTATTCATAGCAATTTTGAAAATCACATTTCCCCCTTTGTTTACTGTTTTAATCTCATGGATAATTTCTTGGGCAAGTAAAACATTTTCTCCAATTGCTCTACCTTTAATAAAATCACTTTGATTAAGAGAGATGATATTTGGAAGGATCAAAGTCAACCTATTATTTACAACTTTTGAAATTATTTCTTGAATGGCATTGCTAAAACTAATAGGTCTTAAGTCTGAAAAAATTTGGGGGATCTCCACTTTAGGAAGCAATACCATACAAGTATTAGTAAAAAATCTTGGAAGTTGTTCACCATTAAAAACATTCTTAACTAATAAAACAATATCCAAACCAGTGATATCCCAAGTCTTTTGAAAGAAGAGACTAGTGAAACCATTAGGGCCTGCTGAGCTATTGGGATTGATCTCAAAGACAACACTTTAAATTTCTTTCCTCAGTAGGATCTTGAAGTAAAGATTGATTGTCTTCCTCACTGATGCATTTGTTGATGTTGTCCAGAATAGTCATATCAATGTTGTGGTCATCTTGAAAGAATAACTGCTGATAAAAATCAGCTACTGCTGTACCAATATCATTTTCACCTTCTAACCAATTCTCCCCCACTTTTATTTTATGAATTTGTAGAAATTTTCTTCTACCTTTCACAATAGTGTGAAAATATTTGGTATTCTCATCCCCTTCCAAATTTCATTTCAAGTTTGCTTTTTGCCTCCAGAAAGTATCCACATACTTGTGGTGAATAATCAACTCTGCTTTGGATTTATTCATGTTTATCCTATCTTGTTGATCCAACGAAGATATATACTTTTCTTCATAATATTTTACTCGATCTTTCATAAGTTGAGACTTCTCAAAGATGCTGCCGACTTTGATTTTAGACCAGTGAGTGAGAGCTTTGCTAGTTCTCTTTAATTTTTGCTGAACTTGCCAAAATATGTTGCCATTATCATGAGATGTCCAACAACTCTTGACCACTTCATGAAATTCATCTAAATCAGTCCAAAAATTCAATAATCGAAAGTATTTAATGTGAGTATCTTGATTGCTTCAAGGAGTAATAACGAGAGGGGCAATGATCTGAACTGACTCTAGTCATATGTTGAACATTGCAAAAGGAAAAATAGTCATCCCATTTTTCATTACACACCATCCTATCCAACCTTTTCCATATTATCTCTTGTCCTTTTCTCTCATTGCATCAAGTAAAAGTGTTTCCAGTGTATCCAATATCTCTCAAACCATAATCATGGAGACACTCTATAAATGGAATGCTTTTGCTTAGCCTGTATGGTTTGTCCCCCATCTTTTTTTCCTTAAATAAAATGTTGTTGAAGTCCCCGGTGACGGCCCAAGGAGCATTAATGGTAGTAGAAAACACACTCATATATCTCCATAAATCTTCCCTCCCCGAAGCTTCTCCATAAATCTTCCCTCCCCGAATCTCTGGATTTTGCATAAACAATAGAAATGAAGAAATATTTTTCTTTATCTTGAATTTTGCAAGTCACCATTTGGTCTTCACTAGATTAGATAAAACACTCAATATTGTGTTTCTAAAAAATCCAGATCTTATTACTACAATTGGCGTAACACCCTTTCATATCAAGAGACCGCATATATAGTTCAATTTTTGTTTCTTTGACGAAAGGTTCCTGCATCGCTACTAGAGATATATCTTGGCTAACTAACAAAAACTTTAATCTCTCAGTAGAGGCTTGGGACTTCATACCCCTAATGTTCCAATTAAGCATTCTAATCATTATTGAACTATTAATACAGATGGAAGATTTGATAGTAAATCATCTTGGAAAACTATCAGGAGCTAGAAAGACTCCAACTTCTTTATCAACATGATTTGGCACAAAAAAAATTCTTTTAAAATTTCCTTTTTTCTCTGGAAAGTATTAAGGAATAAGGTTGCAGTTGATTTAAATTTAATTAAGTTTAAAGTTCATCTTCCATCTAGATGTTTTTGTTGTACTAACTTTGAGCAGGAAGATGTTGAGCATTTATTCCACAAAGGAAAGATTGCTCAAGATATTTGGAGATGTTATTGCAGGTTGTTTGGAATCAATGACGGGCAGAATAGCTTCAAACATCAAATTATATCTTGGTGGCTAACTTTTGGAAAGAACCCAGTGCAAAGCTTTAGGTCTAAAGATTGGTCTAGAATGGTGTGTAACAAAAGGAGTTAGACAATTAGAAGTGGAATTGGACTCGAAATTGTTAGTAGAGTGGATTAACAATTCGAGTAATCCACCCTGGAACATATGGAACTCTCTAACAAGGATAAAAAATTTACTAGATCAAGTGGAAAGGTGGCATATTTCCCATTTTTCAGGGAAGGTAACAAGGTAGCTGATGGTCTAGCCAACTGGGGAATACAATTCACTGATATTCAATGGATCTACGACTTTCGACAATTACCCCGGAATGTTAGAGGAGCCTTGAACTTGGATAGAATGAATTATCCCTCTTTTCGAAAAAATATTGTAAGAACTCATTTTATATGGATAGAAACTTGTATAGGAACTACACTTTTGATGTACCTTGATGATCCCTCTCGATGTTGAGGTGAGCATCTTTAGATGCTCTTTTGAGAGCTTATTAGAAATCCTACTTGTTCCATAGTATGAAAAGTGTCCCATACTAAGTAGGTACATGGAGGCAGGCCTCCTATGCTTTGTACATATTTGCTTATAATAAAATCTGTTTTTCCTTAAAAAAAAAAGAAAAAAAAAGTACAAACCATATTTATGAAGGAAAATTTATCACAAAAACGATTAACATAAAGAAAATTATGATGGAATATAATTATGAAACCGTAACAAATTGGAAGGTTTCTTCATAAAATAATGGGAAAATACTCTATTGGACCCCTGTACTATGTCAGTTTTGTAAGTTGGACACTTCTACTTACAAGTTTGTCATCTGAACCCTTGAACCCATCAAAAAGCAATATTTCGCACCCTTTGACCGTTGACCTTGCCTATGTGGCAAGGTCATGGTGACTAGGATAAAGAGAGTGTGTAGACACGTGATTTTTTATCCTCCCCGAGTGTAATATATATATTTTTCGATATTAAAATATTTATATTTGATTCGATATTATATTAATTCTTATTTTTAATAAATTTTTAGTTTTAAAAAAAATATAAATAACTAAATGAAGTTAATTTTAGAATATTATTTATTTTATTCCAATTTTAAAAAAATAACACAAAAATTTTAAAAAAAGAAATATGTTTTTTTTAAATAAATAAGTTAGTAGTTTTAAATATTATTTTCTTATATTTATTTTGGCTATTTATAAATTTTTATTATGTTTTTGTTAAATATAAAAATTAATTAATTATTATTATATTTATATTTATATTTATATTTATTATTATCATTATCTTTATTTATTATTATTATTATCTTCTAGAAAATAAAAATAATAATTAATTTAAATTTTGAATTCCCCTCTTATCTACCATTAGTTATTCCCCAAAAGGTAACTACTCCCCAAATCTCTGTACTTAAAATCCTCCACAGAAAACTACGGACATACATTCACCGTCCGACATTTTTTACACTGTTACTACATCAGAAATCAGACCAAATAAAATATCAAAATCAGTAAAAAGGGAGAGAAAACAAGTGAAGTAGGAAAGAAGATCAAAGAAAAAAGAGAACATTTTTAGAGTTTGAAGTTGGAGTTTTCTGGTGATCAGTATCTTTGTTCATTCACTACAGGTTCTATTCAATCCTGTATTATTTATTTTGTAAACTTCATTGTGTAAAAGCATGAATAAAAATATCCAAGTAATCTTGAGTATTATTTAGCACTTTCTGTCATGGCATATTATTGATCAAACTACAAAATGCATATATGTATTTGTACACATGTTTTGAATGTTTAATTATTATGTGTTAATATCACAAAAGAAAAGAAAAAGTGAGAACACAAGAAAATCAGTTTGACAACCCATTTCTCCGGCGAAATCTTGTCGGAATCACTGTTACACCAGTGATCTTCCTATATTCCATCGGAAAGCAAGAAAACAACTGACCATTATTCCCATTCTCGTTTCCGGAGAAATCCATTGGTAATCAACAAAATCCAAAATCAGATCCGGTGAAAATCCTCCGGAAAATGCATAAATCGGCAGTCACCATGGCTGGCCACATTCATCCCTTTTTCGCCCTGTTCCGTCGTCCCTCTCTTCCCTTCCCCGCGCTGCTCCGACATCCCTTCTCTCCTTCCCCGCGCCACTCCTTTCTCTTTTGCGCCGATGAACTTTAGCGCATTAAGCCGACCAACAATCATTGCTCGCCAAAAATATTTAAGATCTGACTAATTTTATTATGTTTCCATTGTTGCTTTACAATGCCAATAAAGTGACGTCAATTTTTTTTTTATCACTTCAGTTTTACTATTTTTAACAAATTGATTTTTAATTTATTTTCTACACAGATTTGACAAGAGAGATTTTCTATAGTAATTGTTTTAAAAATTGTCTCTTTGGTCCTTTTATTTTTTTTTCTAATAAAAAAATAAATAAATGTATTTATTTAAGATCAAAAAAGGTAATGTTTAATTTTAGTTAAGAACCCGTATATATATTTTTACTTGAATTATCTCATTTAATATATATTTGTCTTTTTGTTCATGATTTAAATCTTGTTATATAGAATCTTTTATTGTATTTTTGTTATACTAATTAAATATAAGAAATTAGGTGAAATAAAATAATAATAAAATTGTTATTATTACGAATTTATAATGAGTCAACCAGTGTTTTTAATATTAGATAATTTTTAGTCTTGTTTTAATATATTTTAAATTTTGTCTCGATTAAGAATGCGACGCACGCATCTTTTTAGACATTTTAAAAATTCAAGGATGTAAAAATGCACCTTGACAAATATTTTTTTAAAATTAATTTTCACATATTTATTTAACATAAGAGGTGTAGACAGTCATTTTCGATATAATTAAAAATGAGTGATTTTAGGTCTTAACATAATTTATTAAAATAATTTAAGTCAAGATAAGTCAATAAAAGCGACCGTGCTAGAACCACGGGACTCGAGGGGTGCCTAACACCTTCCTCTCGGTCAACAGAATCCTTATCCAGTCTTCTGTTTTCGCAGACCAAATAAGAGTCATTTCCTTTTGATTAGAGATTCAAAAAGGTGACTTGGAACACCATAACTCAATTCCAAGTGGCGACTCTGTAAATAAACTAATCCCTATTCAAAACCGTCACTTCAATTGAAAAAATCCATTCGACTCGATCCCTTCAGACGAAAAAGGGGTGTGACAGAGTGTAACCACTCGCCTAGGGGTACGAGTGGGAGTTAATTTTTGGCCAATTTTATATTAAAATAATTTTTAAAAAATAAAAATAATATTAAAATTTAAAAAATAAAAATAAAAAGGGTTTTTTTTCCTCTATCTTTTTAAATTTAAAAATATTTTTAAATAATTTAAAAATAATTTAAAAATATTTTTAAAATTTTAAAAAAAATTAAAAAGGATCCTTTTTTTCCCTCCATCTTTTTTAATTTAAAAATATTTTAAAAAAAATTAAAAAAATAAAAATTTAAAGAAAAAATATTTTTCTAATCCCCACCCCCACCCCCACACCCCCCAACCCCTCCTTTTTTTCCTCCATCCTTTTTAATCTAAAAATATTTTTAAAAAAATTAAAAATATTTTTAAAAATTTAAAAATAATAAATTTAAAAAACAAATCCCACCCCACCCAGCCTCCCCATCCCATCCATCCCCACCCACCCCTCTCCCCCAGCCCTTTACCCCACCCCAGCCCATCCCCAGCCCACCCAGCCCCACGTAATCCCTCCCGCTTCCCCAGCCCGTCCCCATCACACCCAGCCCCACGCAACCCCTTCCCCAGCCCCCCACCTCACCCAACCCCTTCCCCATCCCCCACCCCACCAAGCCTCACGCAACCCCCTCCCCCAGCCCCACCCAGCCCCTCCCCCCACAGTTAATTTAAATTAAATATTTTAAATATGTAAATCATATTTAAATTAATTAATTATTTAAGTAAAATTTATTTAAATTAGGTAAGAATTTTAAATTGATAAATTAATTAACTTAAAATTTAATTAATTTAAATAAATTATTTAGTTAAGAATTTTAATTAATTAATTTTTTACTAATATAAATTTAAAATTTAAATTAATTAATTAAATTAATTTTAATATTTAATTAATTTTAATATAATACTTTTTTTATTATTTTTTTTATTTTGAAAATGATTATTCAATATTTTTTCAAATTTTAAAAACATGATTATTCAAATTTTTCTACAATTTATAAATCTTTCTTATTTAATTAAATTAATTTTAATATTTAATTTGTTATGTAGCATTTTAAAAATGACTTGAAATTTAATGTAATACTTTTGCTATATTTTTTACTTTTTTATTTTTAAAATGACGTGGCAGATGACGTGACACACGTGACAGATGACATGACACACGTGGCAGCTAACATGGGAGAGTGTGTTACACTCTCCAAAAAGTGCTTAAAATGTAGTTTTTTCGTGGGTTCAGGGGTCCAGATGAAAAATATGTAAGTAGGAGTATCCAACTTACAAAACTGACATAGTACAGGGGTCCAATAGAGCATTTTGCCTAAAATAATTATAAGTCACTTTTTTTTGGACGTAATAAAAAATATGTCGCTCTTCGCTTATAGTTATGTAGTATCACCAAGGGGAGCTTGTATAAGTTTGTAATGTGTGGTTTCAAATAAACTTTGCTCTGTCCTATAGTCCTAACTTTCTATAAATACATCCAAAATTTAACATCCTTAATCCAACACAATTATGGTTGTTATTTCAGGGAAGGACCTACTAATACAGTTACTTTTACTTGTACTAGTTGACACATTGTTAGAGCTCAGTCATGGAAAAGACACTGATCCAATCCTCTCAACTAATATGGTTTACATAGATGAGCCATACCGCAACTTAGTTTTCTTTCATCACCCACCACCTCCCTCATCCACTATACTCCGAGTTGCCGCTACAGCCGTAATTGGCGCCGCTGCCGCCGCTATCGATCACCATCACCACCTTTACCGTCATCATCACTACCTCCGTCGTTACCATCATCATTTTTTCCGCCACCTCCACCTTCACCATCACCTTCTCCGTTATCATCAACTGTTATTTCCACAATATATTCGGGTATGCAGAATCTGTATATTGCAACAACAACTTCAACTCGAGTTCAAGTATGAACAAGAACACAATGAAGTATTAAATACCCTCAACACAAGATCAAAATGACCTTTCCAAGAGGTATATT
Organism: Capsicum pubescens; assembly: GCA_030864215.1. Lineage (NCBI taxonomy): Eukaryota > Viridiplantae > Streptophyta > Magnoliopsida > Solanales > Solanaceae > Capsicum > Capsicum pubescens. The sequence goes on along the minus strand of CM061539.1, from coordinate 171,286,017 downwards.
TATTTTTCAGAAAATAAAGATGAAACAGAAATGTTAAGGCCAAGTCGTCCGAATTCACGGACTTTCCTTAAGGAAATAATTCCCCTCACTGTACCCAAGGTTGTGGAAATTTTTTTCCCAGGATAAAATGGCCAACAATCCAACTATAGCGGTACGTCAAATAGTTAGATTCTACGAACGCAGTCAACGATTTGAATGATCACAAAGAGTATTTTGAAGACAAGATGAATGATTTTGTAATCTGAAAATTTCATATAAAACATGTAGAATAAAAAAGGTTATTTATAGCCATACCATGCCCCTATGAAAAGGTGGCAATGGTTCAATCTATCGGTGTGACTTTTCCTGAAAATGCATGTCTGTTTATCCTAAACAGTGCATCTGTTCCGAACAAAAATGTCACTTCGTGAATTAGTGTGTATTTTCGTTGAACAATTGTAACTTTCTGTAGCATCTGTTCAAAAACAGTGCATCAGTTCATGAAGCAGTGCAACCTTCTGCAGCAACATCAGTTTGAAAAGGCACCAGTTCTTTCAAACCATTGCATCTGTTACTGTTTCACTGTTACTGCACGCTACATATATATAAATGGAGTTCCAAAAACCTGCAGTAAAAATTTACTGCATTTTTCCTTGGCATTCTTCGAAATTCAAATAAAGTTTGTCCAAAAAAAGATAGATCCCATCGATCGATCATTTGTCAAATCCAAATCCAAATCCAAATCCAAAGCCGAAGCCGAAGCCAAGCCGAGCGAGCGACGACGACGACGGAGTAAGTGTTTCTCATTATAAACACTCTCAAGTTCTCTTCTTCCACCAATGTGGGAGAAAGAGTAAACTTGCCAATTTTGAGTACACTTTCCATTTTGGTGTAAACTCAATTTTTCTCTTCCACTTAATTTCTCCATTTTCCATTCAACACACATATAGAACCCAACAATCCCTCACATGAATGGGGAATGACTATTTTTCGTAAAAGTTTTCCGGACAAGTATGTGATCATCAAGCAAAGACTGATTGCATCTGTTCCGAACAGGAATGTCACTTCGTGAATCACTGTGTATTTTCATTGAACAATTGCAACTTTCTGTAGCATCTGTTCGAAAACAATGCATCAGTTTATGAAGCAGTGCAACCTTCTGCAGCAACATCAGTTCGAAAAGGCACCAGTTCGTTCAAACCATTGCATCTGTTACTGTTTCACTGTTACTGCACGCTGCATATATATAAATGGAGTTCCAAAAATCTGCAGTAAAAACTTACTGCATTTTTCCTTGGCATTCTTTGGAAGCCGAGCGAGCGACGACAACGACGACGCGAGGCATCATTTCTTTCTTGCCTCACTTGCCATGTGGAGTAAGTGTTTCTCATGATAAACACTCTCAAGTTCTCTTCTTCCACCAATGTGGGAGAAAGAGTAAACTTGTCAATTTTGAGTACACTTTCTATTTTTGTGTAAACTCAATTTTTCTCTTCCACTTGATTTCTCCATTTTCAATTCAACACACATATAGGACCCAACATCAAAATCATCTCTGCCTCCTTCTCCATCACCATCACCATTATCTCCGTCACTATCACCATCATCTCGGCCTTCACCAGCACCTTCGCCGTCATCATCAACATCATCTCCGCCTCCTTCACCATTACCATTATCTCCGCCACTTTCACCGTCACCATCACCATCACCACCACCTCGGCCATCAGCAGCACCATCACCTTCGCCATCACCTACGCCACCTTCACCATCACCATCACCACCAGCTCCATCGTCAACACCAAACACACCACCTCCACCGTCAACAGACTCATCACCTTTAATTCCTCCTTTTCTCAGCGGCCCTGGTGGTTCGGGTTCTACAATTCCTGGTATTCCTGGCATCTCAATTGGTTCTGGTAATAACCCAACGCCTTCGTCACCATCACCACCAGTTAATAAGTCACCTCCTCAACCTTCACAATGTAAGCCATCACCACCTGGTCAGTCTGCAAAGCTACCTTCACCAGCAAAGCAACCACCACCTCCACCACCAGTTAAGGAACCATGTCCACCACCACCACCACCACTTTCTAAGAAAACGCCTCCACCAGCTCCTGCACCATTAATTGCTAATCCACCAGTTATGGCACCATCTCCATCACCAGTTGCTCAGCCACCTGTAATACTATTAGCACCATTTCCATCACCAGTAGCGAAACAACCCCTTATTCCATGTATACCACTTAAGCCGTTTGAACCTCCATCTCTTCCCGCCTCCAAGACTGCAACCGTCAAGGCTGGAGGATGTAGTACTGGACGGCTTTACCTACGACATTTCCTACTCCTACTTTTCATACAAAGAGAATGGGCAGCCTGAAAAACTTGGAATGATTACAGAATGGCCTTGTGCATCAGGAGCGAATTTAAGCCAGAATTTTCATTACGAAGTGTTGTCGAAATATACATGAATAAACAAACAGAGAAGTTAACAAAATAGCTTTTGCAAATGAAAGCAGAGCGTAATTACATTACATGCATTATCTCAACCGCACCATACTTGACGACGTTTCTTCTTTTGAAATGCTTTACAATAACTTCATTGGAAATATTAATATCACAGTAAATTTTCACTAACTCTTCTTCGTATAGTTATGAGTGTTATTTGAGCCACCGATATATGGCTAAACTTTTAAAGAATCTAAATCAATTTCTCGTCTTTAAGAAGAATGCAATCACACTTCCGTTTGGTTGGTATTTTTGTCCTAATTAGATTGATTATAAGAGACCAAATTTAATGTTGTTACTTCGAAAAGAGTACTTCTTTGGCTATTTTGAGGCCGGATGATAGATGTATGCACGCAAAGAAAATTATATTTAATCCATAAGTCAAGGGCCAAACCTCATTTTGACGACTCTAATGCTATCAGACAAATTGAGGGAGCCTTAAGTCACATTACACTTTGTCAAGAAACAACTGAGGCTGAGTTTTATATTCGCAAAGATATAATGGAAGATATTGCCAATCTTGTATACTTATCAACAATATTAAGAAACAAATATTAGCTTTCTCAAGTAATAAGGTCTTGGGACAAGCCCCACAAATAGCTCATTGATTTACTACGTCTTGGAAATGCTTGTACAATAAGATATACTAACTTTATTGACATCGACATTTGCTTATTTATATGTTTTATATGATTTGCTATGTTTTATCAATTGAATCGTCGTACTCCGTGAAGTTTCAGCCAGTCACTTTAACTCAAACAAAATTTCTCATAAACTAAAACAAAATAGAAATTTTGAATCAATTAGCAAGATAATTGGACCTGTGCTAGGGTCTTAAGGGTTAGTACTGTACGGGCCGACCCACCATTAAAAAACGTATGAACCCATCATCTTTTTGAATCGATTACTAGCATTGAAAAGGGGATCATATAGATATAGAATTTGTTGATTGTCATGACTCATAGAAACTCCCACTCTATGTATTGTTCTACAATCTACATGTATTATGCCATGTAAGATATGCGTATCTACTTATTCATCCTTATACAGGTTTAAGTGTTTATTTTGTACACCTAAAAATTAGAGGATATAAATGAGAATTGAGACCAAGTTAAAGAGCATGTATATGCATTATGCCAATGGAGGATCCCGATGAATTTAAAGTGTTATGTATTAAGCCTTTAAAATATATTATTGTTTCAACATATGAAAAATAGTAAGGTCCTTACAGAAACGAAATATAGGTCACGAGCAAATGCGTCCAATATTGGTAAAAAAAACAATGTTGCTTTTAGTTATTTCATTAGTAATCAAAACTAAACTTTCCCACCTAATACTTCAATTAGGAGGCACATTTTATAACGTAAAAAGTTGTTACTATATCTATAAGCTAAAGGGCAGATGAATTTGCATTATTAAATGTCGCATTTATTCAAGGTCTAAAAATTAGATTTAAATAGAACATCCTAATCAATGCATGCACGCAATTAATTATGAATACAAAAATGATGGAGTATAAAAGAAAGTAAAAGAAAACTCTTTGATATATCAAATCAAAGGAGGAGAAAGTAACAAAAATATAATAATGGCACGTACCAGTACAAATTTCATTACATGCATTTTCCTAATAGTATTTATTCCTGAAATATGTTTGGGTGACGATGATCTTGGAAAAACTCTTCGATCTGCAAAGGAAGTAGCTCATAAGCCTGTTACTGCAGAAGATTATACAGAGTGTGACATGTATGTAGTTATCCGGGATATTGAATCGGCAATTAAAAAATATCATGAAGGTGAAATTAAACAAGTTATTAATCAGATTGATCATGCCTTAAAGAAGATGGAATTTTGTTTAACTTTTTTGAGTAGTATGCCATTCCTACAGGGAGGTCCAGAAGATATTTACCAACTTGACCGACTTCTCAAGAAAAGTAAGAAAGAAGCTTTCTCCATATTATATTTGGGACCAGCTGCCATGAGCCCAGTTTAGTTAGCTCAAGAAAACTGTCTTATATATTGTCTATGTAGTAGAGATGACAAAACATTAAATTCATGAATGGAATAACAAAACCCAAGTATATATTATGGTTAAATAAAAGTAAATCAATTAATTAACTTGCATACATATGGAGCTATATATGCGTGCGTACAGACATAAATATACACATATGTAATTGTGTTTATGAGAAAATTAAGTCCTATTTCCTAGGAGAGAAAAATGAAGAATAGAATAGTGCTCGTCTTATTTATGCGAATTACCCATTGAAGATGTTGAAGCAACAAAGTCAAAGGAGGAAATTAATAATGATCAAGTGATCATTGATGCACCAAAGATTGTAACATTCAAAAGTGATGCAATTAATATAGGTGCAGAGCAAGTTAAAGAAGAAGAAAATAATAGTAAAATTGCAGGTGAGGGCAACAAAAAAAGAACCAAGTCGACAAAGAAGAAAAAGATAGAATAGAAAGTTCAGAAGAAGAGTTGAAATGCAGGCCAATAGCATTGGTAAAAACTTACATGCACCCGGTGTATACAATAAATTAATGTTCTTTATTATGGTTATGTAATTAAATTAAGTAAAATATATATTGATTATGTTATATTAACATAGAAACACACCACAGATTCACATAAATCAAGAACACCTATAAAGTAACGAAATATGCGAAAAATAAGGTGTGTACCTATGTTCGCCATTGAAACACGTAATCGAAGACGAACTAGGCTGAGTCTAACTCTCCTTTGCTTATGACGACAGACAGTTTATGGGAATACGTCTTATGTTAAAGTCAGGAGAGGGACCTAGCCTTATATTTATAGGCTTAAAAGCCTTAACCTAGTGCACCCCCATTATGGGCTCACAGGTCTACTATATGAACTTGTTTTTTGTTTCCTTTGACAATTATTCACAATTCGAAAACTTTAAAGAGATTTATTTCAATAGGATCTTTATATAAAAGGCAGAAGTCGAGGGATAGCTTCACACCAATTGGAGAGTCGTATGCAAGTTTATTCCAGAGATTGATACAGCAGGGCATGATCACTCCTCTCCTTGGGTATACTCCTAACCCACATTCAAGAAGTTTTGATCTTAATGTACGATGTGCATATCATTTTGATGTTCAGGGTCACAGTATTGAAGATTGTCGTGCTTTGAAAAGAGAAATTGAAAAGATGATTCAAGATAAATCAATTATGGTGCAGAACATTGACAGTGAGGAAAATCTCTAACACCCAGTAAAGTCATACCTCAGTTTATTCATTACATACCACATCATATCTATAGCCTTTTTATTCAAAAGCATGATAATGACCACCCAAAATATTTAAACATCACAGGAGGAGTACTTATTTCAAAACAAATGAAAACTTATATTTTATCATACGGTGGTCATCTCTTTCATCAATCACATGCACATTCACATTCTTTATTAGAAAAATGAGCATTTGTAAATCAAGGGGAAAAAAACCCTCTCATTCATTCATAAAACAATAACAATCCATAACATTGTTAGGATAATGGATTCCATAACGAAAAAAGTAACACACAAATCATGCTCTCATATAACTTTTCAAACTAACAACGCATGTACACATGAAAACAATTCAAGTTTAGGAAAACGGGCCTTACAATGCAGGCTCTTCAACAATTTCAAAATTCATCTCATGTACGAAATTAAATACCTTAAATGCTGGTTTAATCGATAAATTTATGCCCACGGAGTTTAGAATAGTCCCACATACAAGAAATTTTGCTTTTTAAGTTTCAACTATTCTGGTTCTCCTTGTAAGACAGTAGAACCTGTATACTTTAGAATGAGCTGGATAACCAATGAAAGAAAAAAACACAAGGTCTAGGTTCAGTTTTCTTTTCTGGTCCAAACTCAAAAAAAAAAAATTTAACTGGATTTTCTATTGGCCCACATAAATAGTGATTCATATATTAATCACACTATAGAACCCGAATTAAATTCTCTCATTACCTTACAGAAAGCATAACACTTTACTGTGCAATAATATTATCAAAGTCTAATTCGAAATCCCATCAAATTTCTACCTACAATCTTTTTTTTTTTTTTTGAAATTACAGCTCCAGACAATTTTATTTTAAAGTAACAACACTCCGTAGATTAATTTTCATATTTCCACATCGAAAAGAAACAACTGTTTCATTACCCACAACAATAACCCCAAGAACTTGAAAAACACGCCACAATTTTTAAAAGACAAATCTAATTGATTTGATTTCATCCACTTTCCCAAATCTAATTGATTAGGTCATCGTCTGACTCATAATCATATGTACACCTTTTGAGATGTTCCAAGTCAGTTAAACCAAATGGAAAACTAATATTGTCACAAAATAATTTCAGCAGTAAACTTGAGAAGAGCTTGATATCTTATGACATTGTGGAGCCTACAAATCATTATTATGTTTAACAACCTATGTCTAATATGGTACTCTATCTGCAACTTGTTTCATCTTTCACAGCTTTGCCAATTATTCAAAGAACCAACAAAATTTGTAAAGAAGTTGCATTAGAGCAGATTATAATCCAAAAAGAAAAAAGAAAAGAAAAACAAAGATCCATAGACGTTCCAAATAATCTATCTATGTCATACCCCAAATCCCATTGGAGCAGACTGGCACCCGTAGCCGAGGAGGCCCAGGATAACCCGTTCATAACTTATACTTTCACATTCACATTACTTATGAAAATTAGAAATTTGGGCAGCACTTCATTGTAAATAGAAGAAAACAGTACCTGTATCAGCCCAGCAGACACGCATAAATATATATATGAACAGTAATTGGCCGTCAGAGCCATCACGTCTATCAACCAAACACTCCTATGGCTGTACAATATGTCTACAAAAGCCTCTACATAGATACACAACTGAGTTGGGGTCGGGACAAACTCCCGCCCACAAAAGACTTTTATGCAAATAACAAAAGTACATATAGAGACGACTTGGGATGCCCCAAAACAACTGGAGCTCACCACTAACAACAGAATGTCCTGGCTCTTACTGCGGAGGTGTACGACCTGAAGTACCTGTTCCTGCAGGCATGAATGCAGGTCCCCCGTGAGGGACGTCAGTACGGAAATATGTACTGAGTATGTAAGGCAGTGAGTATCAAGATGAGATACAAAAGATCAACAGAAACCAGATACCAGTGAATAAACAGTATGAGTAGGCCACACTTAAAAGAACTGATGGGATACCTGCACATTACTTTCATATCATTACTTCCCGTAATCCTTGTCAATACATAACATATGTCATACAATGGCCAACTGATCAGTGGTACTATTACAATACATCAGGGACCACCCCTGGAATAGCATATATACATAATCTTTATAATACAATGGCCAACTGATCAGTGGTACTAATACAATACATCATATCATCAATTTAAAATACAGACATTCCATTTCTTAATTCAATTAATCTTTGAGATTGGTTACTTTGTGGTCACACTTTATGGAACTTGAAACCATGATACCTCAATAGGAAAAACATGTAAATAGGTAATCAATATCATGAAGATGAAGTAGAGAATCATGGATACCTCATTAAACCATTTCGGAGTCAACAATAGTATGTGGACATTTTTTTGACTAGCCGGACATCTTAAAAGTGAAAACAAGTTCAATTGGTAGTGTCGAAGATCATATGATGTTATTATGTGTCATGTGTCGTAGGACAATGTTGGAAGCTTACTTGAGAGTGCCATGGGTCATTATTCATGCCAAAGAATAGATAGAGTATGTCTTACATACCTTGATATAACCACTTCAATACAAGTGACTTCCCGTACTCTTCGAACACTTATCTACAATAAGTCATTTGTGGCAAACTAGTATTAGCAACCAAACCTTACCATTTAGGTATTAACTTCACCAAATAATGTCTAGGAAGTAATCCTTTAGCTCATCAATAAAAGTACTACATACATCCTCTTATACTCTTATTACATTCACCTATTCTGCATTTTCATGAAATATCCCTCAACATCACTCTTAGCCTTTATTTCCCTTCTTAATCACCATCCAATAGCAACATGATCACTAGGCATACATAACCACTAATATAATGATATATCACCACAATTCATCCTCCATAATCCAACACAGCAACTTCCATAATTTACTACTAACAATTTATACACAACAATTCATAACTATGTTTCTAGTTATCTTCCAACATCAAGACAATACTCATAATCCTTTATCAATACTTGTTCATGGATAAGAATCAAGAATAAACAATATTCATACCTTAACAATGAACTCTTGTATTTAGGATCCTCCTTACATAACCATGGGGTGCTTCTTGAAGCTTCCGAGATGGTGAACACAACTACGGAACCAATTTGAATTTTCTACGGTTGAATCACAAAATATTTGAGGTTGAAATTGGCTAGGGTTTTCACCTTTCCTAAAATTTGGATAAAATCTGATAAAATTGAGGCTAAGTGCAGGTTTTTAAGACCAATTTTCGTCCAAAGGTAATAGAAAATGACCATTGTGCCCTAAAAATTGAAATAAATCCCGAATCTGTCCCCAGTGGACAGTTTTGACAGGCTGAAGTAAATCGACCATAACTCTTTTCTCCGATATCGGATTTGGGTGAAATTGGTATCGTTGGATAGATAACTCAAAGGTCTTTCATTTCATATAAAGTAGGCCACCCAGTTCGTCCTGTAAAAGGAGTTATGATCGTTTGAAGTTGACCCTTAAAAACTGTTTTGAGAGGCTGAAGTAAAACGAGTATAACTCCTTACTCCGATGTTGGATTTGGATGAAACCAATTGCATTAGAAAGAAGACTCTCGGAGCTTTTCGTCTATATATAGCATCTCACACAGTTCTTTTTGTACAAGGAGTTATGATCGTCTCAAGTTGGAGTGCCTAGCTGCAGAAATTTTCCTGCAGAATCACTGTTCACAGGCTTCCCGGCCACCGTTTTGAAATTTCGAATGTGCTCGCTTATATGAAATACTCCTCTGTTTTGGGCAAACTTTATATCGTTGGAAAGCTTATTCCAATACCTACACATACAACTATCGACGGGATACTTACGAACACCATAAACTTAATTTAACCCATACGCAAGTCTTTAGGACTCCATATAATCGCGATAAGTGTACGAAAAAATTTACGGGGTGTTACAATCTAGTAACCATCTCAATACTAAATCAGTGGTCTTTCAAATATTGCAGTCTATTAAGCAAGCGATAGTGAAGATTCAAACAAATTCGATCCATATTGAGTTTCAACTTTAATAGATCACGTCGTATTTACTTAGAGGGTGTTTGGATAGGATTAAAATCTGGTCAAACTAGATTTTAATCACTTTTTTAGCCTTTTTAGGTGTTTGGTAAAATTAAAAAGAGCTTAAAAAAAGCTAAAAGTGGATTAAAAAAAATAAAAATTGAGAAGCTGGATACCTCCTGCTTTTTACTTTTTAGATTAAAATTTTTTTAGGTTTGACCAAAACAATTACCTTTTTATCTCTTATATTTTCTTCTAATTCCAACAATACTCTAAACTTTGTAGCCCTTATTGATTTTTCTTTCTTTTTCTTTTTGCCGTTTTTTTTCATCTTTTCCCTCCAGTTTTCTCTTCATCTTTCTCCTTTATTTTCAGGGAATCCATCATTACATAAGAAAACACTCAAAAATTTTATTGTCAAATCGAGCTTGTGGTAAGTTCTTCTCTATCCGTTCATATAGAATCTCTGCATGTTATTTAAATTTTAAAAATTGATTCTTTTTAACAGTTTATTTCATTCCTAAAATTTTTCAGTTATTTACAAGCTTGCAATATTACAATATAATACTATATTTATATAAAAAATATCTTAAAATTTTTATTTTTTAAAATTTAAAAATAAAAAAGTAACTTATATTTATAAATTGACCTGGCATAATCACTTTACGTTGAAAGTGTATTTAAATAGAAATTATTTTTGAAGTATTAGAATTAAAAATCATAAATAATTCACGTTATTATATGTTAACAACTTTAAGGATATTTAAGTCATTTTGACAACAAAAAAAGTGATTGACAACACTTGTTTACCAAACACATCAACAGATTTTTTTCAGTTTCAGCACTTCTATCCAAACACTTATCTGCTTAATTTAAAAGCACTTATTTTAAATTTTTAATCACTTAAGCTAAAAAGCAATTTTTTTAATCCTATCCAAATGGGTTCTTAGTCATCACATCAATTAACACCTCCACTTCAACACTTTATCATTAAAAAACGCAGCGGAAAAGAAAATTAAATTACAACCAAATTGAGGTTCTCGAAACATACATCATAGTATTCGATCATAGGGTTCAAGATCTATGTGAAAAGCTCTTGATACCAAGTGTTATATTAACATAGAAACACATCACATGTTCACATAAACCAAGAACACCTATAAAGTAACGCAATATGCGAGAAATAAGGTGCGTACCTTTGTCTGCCGTTGGAACACGTAATCGAAGACGAACTAGTCTGAGTCTTCCTCTCCTTTGCTTATGACGGCTGACAGCTTATGGGAATACTGACAGCTTATGGGAATACATCTTATGTTAAAAGTCTTATATTTATAGGCTTAAAAGCCTTAACCTAGTGCACCACCCATTATGGGCTCACAGTCTACTACAGACCTACAATATTGTAAGCCCACATCAATAACATGAAATAGATACAGGCCCATATGAAATTCGCATAAATACACGGGCTATGTCTTGTCCACCAACTAATAACATCAGCCCGTTATTACTTTAATATAATAAAAATTAATGTAAGTTAACATAAAATAAATAATTCTAACCGTTGAAACTTTTATTTTTGAAGCATCAAGCAAAATGCCATGCACTATGCATAAATAATTATAGGGATTTCGAGTCTTGGGAGACAAAGGCAGGTAACTTACTAGAACAAGTAAAAATAAAGTACTTGTCGAACAGAAATGTAGGAAAAATAAAGAATATATAAGAGCACTGAGTTATGGAAAAAACTTTTTTCTCCTTCCTTCCACTATTTTTCTCTCAATTTCCATTGACACCTTTCCATACATATTCAACCCAACATACAAGTCCTCTAGCCCACCGAACTACTGATTTTGCGAAGAGTTCTAAACTCCTAGTCAAATATTTTATCAACAATGGCTCCTGGTACATGGAAAAACTTTGAAGGATCATAACCAATCAATCATATACGTGGCATCATCTCCAAAATTGACTAGGAAGGATCATAACCAATCATATACCGGGCTTCATCAAATTGAATACTGATGGAAGCTTCAACAAGGACACTAGCAAAGCAGGTTTGGGGGGAGCGCTCAGAGATGAGCTAGGGAGGACAATTGATCATGGCCTTCTCAATTCCCATATCAATGCACCGTCCACAATATAGCAGAGGCCAAAGCAAGCTGGTATGCAGCTAATTGGTGTAGAAACAATGGATACACCAACCTTCTTATAAAATTAGACGCCATGGTCGTTACCGAAATACTCAAAGAAAAGAAGGCAGGAAGCTTTAGACTTAACAAGATTATTGACAACACCTCTGGATAGCTCAAGCTCACAACGGCAAAATATAAGCATTGCTACAGGGAAGCCAATCAACTTGTAGACTGGCTGGCCAAAATGGCATTGAACTCTCAAATTAACAACATCTATTTACCGGAGCAGGAGCATCCAAATGGTGCTAAAGGCCTCTTATGCTTGGACAAGAGACAAGTTCCATCCATTAGAACTGAAGATGACAAGGCAATTTTTTGTTTGTTAGGCTAACTTTATGCACAGTAGGAGAATGAGCAATAAGTTGTTTTTGTTGAAAGCTCACTCTTTTTTTTTTTTTTGACGGATAGTCTGTATCCTGTGTTGTAATTAAACCTTTGGTATGATATACAACACCCCAGATGACTGAGAAATTTATCAAAAAGAAAAAAGAAAAAATCTCCAACATTTACAATATAATACTCGTTTAAGTTTGGATTGATTATTGACTTGATTATTTGTTAGTTCAGACCGTCTAAATTTAAATGATATCTAGTTCAAATTGACTTTCAAAAAAATATTTATATATAACCATAATAAACAATAATGGTAATAATTTATTAGGTACTGATAAAAAAATAAATAAGGCAATTAATATTTAATAAGAATTTGGCAGTTGAATTTTGACTCGCTTTTAGCCTATTTCACCCTAAGTAACTTTGGAAGAGTCAACCACTAGAGTTGACATGGTGGTTCAGCGTCATGTTCCTTAAGCAAGAGGTCGGGGATTTGATCCCCTCCTCTGGCGAATGGAGCAAACTATGTGGCCAGTTTTCTACCGCTTAGTGCGCTGACAGAGGAACGGAGGATTAGTCTCACGGCTGCCGGCTGTGGGGATACCTTGAGAAACCAAAAAAAAAAAAACTTTGGAAGAGTCAATAATTCGTCATGTATTAACTCAACATATTTTAACCCGTCCAAATTCAATTTAATCCGCCCATTCAATACATTCCAAGGATTCGATCTCTTAGAGGTGATGACCCCTGCATTTTAACGTACAACCATCCGGTGTTCCTACGAGTCAATACATAGTTTATATTACGTGGTAAAATCGTGCATATAATTCTCCAAGGGAAATTCACATCTTTTTTTCCTGTTACATTATTAATCGAGATACGTCATATTCATTCTTTTTTTACTTTAGCTATACTAATAAAAAAAATGACTACACTTACAACTTGTTCAATTTAGAAAATCAAGAGATAATTTATAATAATTAATCATGATATAGTTAATTATTATTTAATTTATTATTACTTGTGTATGTCAAGTCAAACATGTAATTTAAAAAAAAAAAAACATCTCCTACGTACATTTAGGATGTAATTTTCTAATCAATTGTAACGAGATCACTCCATTGTAATTTTCTAATCAGCAAAAGTGGAGTGAATTAAAATTAATGAGACATTAATTAGAATATATGTTTTAAGAAAAAACAAATGCAGAAACGAACAACTATTCCATGTCTAATGTTGGATCATTTTAATTTTCTGCCAACTGATAAACCCTCTCGACATGGCTTCTGCATGGTCATGTCCAATGTCAGTTTGATCAAATTTCACTTGAAATCTTGAAACATCAATAGAAAAATTAAATGGTAACAAAGCAACAAAGTTTATTAAGTAATGGAAGATCAAAGTGTAACATAAATACTAAATTAATCAGTAATAAACAGGTTTCTTAAGATAAAAGTTGAAACGAAGATAAATAGCGTAAAGGCTCCGATTTAATTACATTTTCCTTGCTCTTCATAACAACTTTCATGAAGATTTTCCAAGAAAATGCGTAAAGTTAACGAACCAAAGAGTACCAATTAAGAAAATATGGTGTACATTTTTTAAAAAGTACGAAAAGGGGTCAAAAATACCTTTAAACTATTCGAAATGGATTAAAAATATTCTCCATTTGTTTTTTGGCTCAAAAATACCCCTCCACTAATTTTTTTGTCTCAAAAATACCCCTCCGTTAACTTTTTGGCTTAAAAATACCCTTCTCTCTAACGGAATACCACCAGACATGCCACGTGGATTAAAAAGGTTACTTGGCCAGTCCACGTCAGCATAGACGTGGGAAATTACTCAATTTAATCCATCTAACCATCAACTCAATTTTGTCTATGTAAAATATCCAACCCCGCCTGTATTTAAAAAAACCCTACTCGAGGAAAAAATTGAGAAATTGATTGTTTATTTTTCATGTGATAGGTTCAGATATTGTGGATCCATCAAGGTAAAAGATGAGGAAATAATCAGGCCCTCAAATTGTTACTCAAAACAATCGGGTCGACCCTAGACAATTGGTGCCTCAATAGTCGACCCAATTTCCAAGAGCTCGGATTGCTACTGGAATTCCTATCTGAATTTGTCCAATCAGGAACCTGATTGCAGTCAGAGGAATGGTAATTCGGAGATGAAATTGAAATTTGAAGAGAGTAAGTTTTGTGGCAATATAAGACAACTGCAAGTTGATGAGGTCAAGAATTGCTTGAATGTGTCTCGTAATTTTAAAAATGTTGATAATAGAACGGAAGAAGGTGAAAGGGATGATCTAAGAAAAAAAAAATTGAAGAATTGAATTTTGTGTCTTGAATCGGGTTAGATTTTTAAATAGAATAAATTGAGTTGATGGTTAAATGAACAAAATGGAGTGATTTTTCATGTGTATGTTGACATGGACTGAATAAATAATTTTTTTTTTAATCCAAGTGACGTGTTTGGTGACATTCCGTTAGAGAGAAGGGTATTTTTTAGCCAAAAAAATAACGGAGGGGTATTTTTGAGACAGAAAACAAACAGAGGGACTTTTATGAGCCAAAAAAAGAAACGAAGGATATTTTTAATCCATTTTCAATAGTCTAAGGGTATTTTTGACCCTTTTCCGAAAAGGATATTACTGATATTATGAGTGCAAAATGCGAACAAGAAAGTAGATTAAATTAGAGATTTCTCTGTAGTAAAGTAAAATTGATCTAGAATTGTAATTATGTGTACCAAATAGTTTTAAGGAGATCTTTCAAAAGTAGCCACATTTTGCTAGAAAACTCACCTTTCATAGTCATATTTTACATAATTATCATTTATAGTCGTTGTATTCAATTTACGCTCGCTGTATTCGATTTTATCAATAGTCTGTATTCATATAAAATATAAATACAGTACCATTTAGCTGTTGTATTCGATTCACAGCCGTTGTATTCACTTTTACTCAGTGGTCTGTATTCATAAAATCATAAATATACTACATATTTAGTCTTGCCAAAAACACTACCATTTTTTCCTTTTTTTTTTATATATTTTTTCTTTTTCGTGTTTTCCTCAATTTTTCTTCTTCTTTTTTTAAATTTTTTATATTTTTATTTACAGAAAAAGAAAAAATACATGAGAGAGAGTACGAATTGTACTTATAAAAAATTAATAGGTAAGAGGAGGCTATGAATTGTAATTAATTGAAACTAGGCTAAATTAGGTAATTAGAATTCAATATTGGCTAAGTTATGTAATTATCCCTAGTTTTAAACTCTACTTACGAGATAGAGAAACAGTGAAAAATATTGCATGACAATGTAACGTGACCACATTTCCCCTTATTAACATTTAACACCATCGTTAGAAAGCAACATATCAATTAGCAAAGTTCAATAATGATCAGAATGCTTAATTGGAACATTAGGGGTATGAAGTCCCAAGCCTCTACTGAGAGATTAAAGTTTTTGTTAGTTAGCCAAGATATATCTCTGGTAGCGATGCAGGAACCTATCGTCAAAGAAACAAAAATTGAACTATATATGCGGTCTCTTGATATGAAAGGGTGTTATGCCAATTGTAGTAATAAGATCTAGATTTTTTAAAAACACAATATTGAGTGTTTTATCTACTCTAGTGAAGACCAAATGGTGACTTGCAAAATTCAAGATAAAGAGAAATATTTCTTCATTTCTATTGTTTATGCAAAATTCAGAGCTTCGGGGAGGAAAGATTAATGGAGATATATGAGTGTGTTTTCTACTACCATTAATGCTCCTTGGGCCGTCACCGGGGACTTCAACAACATTTTATTTAAGGAAAAAAAAATGGGGGGCAAACCATACAGGCTAAGCAAAAGCATTCCATTTATAGAGTGTCTCCATGATTGTGGTTTGAGAGATATTGGCTACACTGGAAACATTTTTACTTGATGCAATGAGAGAAAAGGACAAGAGATAATATGGAAAAGGTTGGATAGAATGGTGTGTAATGAAAAATGGGAAGACTATTTTTCCTTTTGCAATGTCCAACATATGACTAGAGTCAGTTCAGATCATTGCCCCTCTCGTTATTACTCTTGAAAGCAATCAAGATACTCACATTAAATACTTTCGATTTATGAATTTTTGAACTGATTTAGATGAATTTCATGAAGTGGTCAAGAGTTGTTGGACATCTCATGATAATGACAACATATTTTGGCAAGTTCAGCGGAAATTAAAGAGAACTAGCAAAGCTCTCACTCACTGGTCTAAAATCAAAGTCGGCAACATCTTTGAGAAGTCTCAACTTATGGAAGATCGAGTCAAATATTATGAAGAAAAGTATATATCTTCGTTGGATCAACAAGATAGGATAAACATGAACAAATCCAAAGCAGAGTTGATTATTCACCACAAGTATGTGGATACTTTCTGGTGGCAAAAACCAAACTTGAAATGAAATTTGGAAGGGGATGAGAATACCAAATATTTTCACACTATTGTGAAAGGTAGAAGAATATTTCTACAAATTCATCAAATAAAAGTGGGGGAGAATTGGTTAGAAGGTGAAAATGATATTGGTACAGCAGCAACTGATTTTTATCAGCAGTTATTCATTCAAGATGACCACAACATTGATATGACTATTCTAGACAACATCAACAAATGCATCAGTGAGGAAGACAATCAATCTTTACTTCAAGATCCTACTGAGGAAAGAAATTAAAAGTGCTATCTTTGAGATCAATCCCAATAGCTCAGCAGGCCCTAATGGTTTCACTAGTCTCTTCTTTCAAAAGACTTGGGATATCACTGGTTTGGATATTGTTTTATTAGTTAAGAATGTTTTTAATGGTGAACAACTTTCAAGATTTTTTACTAATACTTGTCTGGTATTGCTTCCTAAAGTGGAGATCCCCCAAACTTTTTCAGACTTTAGACCTATTAGTTTTAGCAATGTCATTCAAAAAATAATTTCAAAAGTTGTAAATAATAGGTTGACTTTGATCCTTCCAAATATCATCTCTCTTAATCAAAGTGATTTTATTAAAGGTAGATCAATTGGAGAAAATGTTTTACTTGCCCAAGAAATTATCCATGAGATTAAAACAGTAAACAAAGGGGGAAATGTGATTTTCAAAATTGCTATGAATAAAGCTTATGATAGAATTTCTTAGCGCTTTATTTGTTCTGTTATGAGAAGAATGGGTTTTGATGAAAGATGGATTTATATGATTTGGAATCAAATCTCCAATAATTGATATTCAGTCATTATAAATAGCAAAAGACATGGATTTTTTAAATCTCATAGAGGTGTTAAACAAGGTGATCCGATATCTCCTTCTTTATTTATAATAGCTGCCGAAGTGCTGTCCATTATGCTTAATAAATTATATGATAATCCTAGGTTTAACGGATTCAGTATGGATCCCAACGAACCAAGGATTAATCATTTAGCTTATGCTGACGACTTGATTATCTTTTGTTAAGGTAAATCTAAAACTTTGAAACTCATCACTGATTGCCTCAGGTCATATGAATTCAGGACAATTGATAAACAGAGAGAAAAGTTGCTTCATTATGGACAAGGACATTTCTCAGAACAGGATCAACATCATCGCAAACTTGCTTCAAGTGAAAAAGGAAGAATTCCCCATTTATTATTTGGGATGCCCATTGTTTGCTGGAAAAAAATTGAATCAATACTTTGCTAACATAGCTTCCAAGATAATAAAAAGAGTGGGAGCATGGCATTGTAATAAACTATCAGCTGGAGGTAAAATAATTCTTATTAAGCATGTTTTAAAGGCGACGTCTGTTCACCTATTGTCTGTTTGTCAGCCTACAGAGACAATCCTTAAACAGATGGATAGTATTTTTGCTAATTTTTTCTTGGAAAGTAAAAAAGGAAAACAATAGTATCATTAGGCTTCCTGGAATAGTATGTGTTTTCCTACGGAAGAGGGGGGTATTGGTATCAGGTCCATCCACGATATTTTAGAAAGTTTTGCTGTCAAGTTGTGGTGGAAATTTAGAACTAAAGACTCTATATGGACTAGATTCATGAAAGCCAAGTATTCCAAAAGAATCCACCCAGTGTCCAGGAAATGGAGTTATAAACATTCTCACAATTGGAGAAGAATGATGAAGATTAAAGAGAAAGTTGATCACCTTATTCAGTGGAGAATCAACAAAGGCAACTCAAGCTTTTGGTGGGACAACTGGACTGAAATAGGCAGTTTACTGATTATGCTGAAGCTTTTACATCGATTAGAATCAAAGTGTCGGATTACATATAAAACGGTACTTGGAATCTCATCAAAATTGGTCAGACTCTTCCTATAAATATTGTTAACATCATTCAGGGGATTACTATTAACTCTTCTAATCTTGAAGATTTTCCAATCTGAACTATTAATACAGATGGAAGATTTGATAGTAAATCATCTTGGAAAACTATCAGGAGCTAGAAAGACTCCAACTTCTTTATCAACATGATTTGGCACAAAAAAAATTCTTTTAAAATTTCCTTTTTTCTCTGGAAAGTATTAAGGAATAAGGTTGCAGTTGATTTAAATTTAATTAAGTTTAAAGTTCATCTTCCATCTAGATGTTTTTGTTGTACTAACTTTGAGCAGGAAGATGTTGAGCATTTATTCCACAAAGGAAAGATTGCTCAAGATATTTGGAGATGTTATTGCAGGTTGTTTGGAATCAATGACGGGCAGAATAGCTTCAAACATCAAATTATATCTTGGTGGCTAACTTTTGGAAAGAACCCAGTGCAAAGCTTTAGGTCTAAAGATTGGTCTAGAATGGTGTGTAACAAAAGGAGTTAGACAATTAGAAGTGGAATTGGACTCGAAATTGTTAGTAGAGTGGATTAACAATTCGAGTAATCTACCCTAGAACATATGGAACTCTTTAACAAGGATAAAAAATTTACTAGATCAAGTGGAAAGGTGGCATATTTCCCATTTTTCAGGGAAGGTAACAAGGTAGCTGATGGTCTAGCCAACTGGGGAATACAATTCACTGATATTCAATGGATCTACGACTTTCGACAATTACCCCGGAATGTTAGAGGAGCCTTGAACTTGGATAGAATGAATTATCCCTCTTTTCGAAAAAATATTGTAAGAACTCATTTTATATGGATAGAAACTTGTATAGGAACTACACTTTTGATGTACCTTGATGATCCCTCTCGATGTTGAGGTGAGCATCTTTAGATGCTCTTTTGAGAGCTTATTAGAAATCCTACTTGTTCCATAGTATGAAAAGTGTCCCATACTAAGTAGGTACATGGAGGCAGGCCTCCTATGCTTTGTACATATTTGCTTATAATAAAATCTGTTTTTCCTTACAAAAAAAAAGTACAAACCATATTTATGAAGGAAAATTTATCACAAAAACGATTATCATAAAGAAAATTATGATGGAATATAATTATGAAACCGTAACAAATTGGAAGGTTTCTTCATAAAATAATGGGAAAATACTCTATTGGACCCCTGTACTATGTCAGTTTTGTAAGTTGGACACTTCTACTTACATGTTTGTCATCTGAACCCTTGAACCCATCAAAAAGCAACATTTCGCACCCTTTGACCGTTGACCTTGCCTATGTGGCAAGGTCATGGTGACTAGGATAAAGAGTGTGTAGACACATGATTTTTTATCCTCCCCGAGTGTAATATATATATTTTTCGATATTAAAATATTTATATTTGATTCGATATTATATTAATTCTTATTTTTAATAAATTTTTAGTTTTAAAAAAAATATAAATAACTAAATGAAGTTAATTTTAGAATATTATTTATTTTATTCCAATTTTAAAAAAATAACACAAAAATTTTAAAAAAAAAAATATGTTTTTTTTAAATAAATAAGTTAGTAGTTTTAAATATTATTTTCTTATATTTATTTTGGCTATTTATAAATTTTTATTATGTTTTTGTTAAATATAAAAATTAATTAATTATTATTATATTTATATTTATATTTATATTTATTATTATCATTATCTTTATTTATTATTATTATTATCTTCTAGAAAATAAAAATAATAATTAATTTAAATTTTGAATTCCCCTCTTATCTACCATTAGTTATTCCCCAAAAGGTAACTACTCCCCAAATCTCTGTACTTAAAATCCTCCACAGAAAACTATGGACATACATTCACCGTCCGACATTTTTTACACTGTTACTACATCAGAAATCAGACCAAATAAAATATCAAAATCAGTAAAAAGGGAGAGAAAACAAGTGAAGTAGGAAAGAAGATCAAAGAAAAAAGAGAACATTTTTAGAGTTTGAAGTTGGAGTTTTCTGGTGATCAGTATCTTTGTTCATTCACTACAGGTTCTATTCAATCCTGTATTATTTATTTTGTAAACTTCACTGTGTAAAAGCATGAATAAAAATATCCAAGTAATCTTGAGTATTATTTAACACTTTCTGTCATGGCATATTATTGATCAAACTACAAAATGCATATATGTATTTGTACACATGTTTTGAATGTTTAATTATTATGTGTTAATATCACAAAAGAAAAAAAAAAGTGAGAACACAAGAAAATCAGTTTGACAACCCATTTCTCCGGCGAAATCTTGTCGGAATCACTGTTACACCAGTGATCTTCCTATATTCCATCGGAAAGCAAGAAAACAACTGACCATTATTCCCATTCTCGTTTCCGGAGAAATCCATTGGTAATCAACAAAATCCAAAATCAGATCCGGTGAAAATCCTCCGGAAAATGCATAAATCGGCAGTCACCATGGCTGGCCACATTCATCCCTTTTTCGCCCTGTTCCGTCGTCCCTCTCTTCCCTTCCCCGCGCTGCTCCGACATCCCTTCTCTCCTTCCCCGCGCCACTCCTTTCTCTTTTGCGCCGATGAACTTTAGCGCATTAAGCCGACCAACAATCATTGCTCGCCAAAAATATTTAAGATCTGACTAATTTTATTATGTTTCCATTGTTGCTTTACAATGCCAATAAAGTGACGTCAATTTTTTTTTTATCACTTCAGTTTTACTATTTTTAACAAATTGATTTTTAATTTATTTTCTACACAGATTTGACAAGAGAGATTTTCTATAGTAATTGTTTTAAAAATTGTCTCTTTGGTCCTTTTATTTTTTTTTCTAATAAAAAAATAAATAAATGTATTTATTTAAGATCAAAAAAGGTAATGTTTAATTTTAGTTAAGAACCCGTATATATATTTTTACTTGAATTTTCTCATTTAATATATATTTGTCTTTTTGTTCATGATTTAAATCTTGTTATATAGAATCTTTTATTGTATTTTTGTTATACTAATTAAATATAAGAAATTAGGTGAAATAAAATAATAATAAAATTGTTATTATTACGAATTTATAATGAGTCAACCAGTGTTTTTAATATTAGATAATTTTTAGTCTTGTTTTAATATATTTTAAATTTTGTCTTGATTAAGAATGCGACGCACGCATCTTTTTAGACATTTTAAAAATTCAAGGATGTAAAAATGCACCTTGACAAATATTTTTTTAAAATTAATTTTCACATATTTATTTAACATAAGAGGTGTAGACAGTCATTTTCGATATAATTAAAAATGAGTGATTTTAGGTCTTAACATAATTTATTAAAATAATTTAAGTCAAGATAAGTCAATAAAAGCGACCGTGCTAGAACCACGGGACTCGAGGGGTGCCTAACACCTTCCTCTCGGTCAACAGAATCCTTATCCAGTCTTCTGTTTTCGCAGACCAAATAAGAGTCATTTCCTTTTGATTAGAGATTCAA
The DNA here is from genome assembly GCA_030864215.1 of Capsicum pubescens. Taxonomy (NCBI): domain Eukaryota; kingdom Viridiplantae; phylum Streptophyta; class Magnoliopsida; order Solanales; family Solanaceae; genus Capsicum; species Capsicum pubescens. Next base: position 171,263,925 of record CM061539.1, on the reverse strand, counting down.
AAAGGTGACTTGGAACACCATAACTCAATTCCAAGTGGCGACTCTGTAAATAAACTAATCCCTATTCAAAACCGTCACTTCAATTGAAAAAATCCATTCGACTCGATCCCTTCAGACGAAAAAGGGGTGTGACAGAGTGTAACCACTCGCCTAGGGGTACGAGTGGGAGTTAATTTTTGGCCAATTTTATATTAAAATAATTTTTAAAAAATAAAAATAATATTAAAATTTAAAAAATAAAAATAAAAAGGGTTTTTTTTCCTCTATCTTTTTAAATTTAAAAATATTTTTAAATAATTTAAAAATAATTTAAAAATATTTTTAAAATTTTAAAAAAAATTAAAAAGTATTTTTAAAATTTAAAAAAAAATAAAAAAGGATCCTTTTTTTCCCTCCATCTTTTTTAATTTAAAAATATTTTTAAAATTATTTTTTAAAAAATAAAAATATAAGAAAATAAAAAATATTTTTAAAAATTTAAAGAAAAAATATTTTTTCCCTCCCCACCCCCATACCCCCCATCCCCTCCTTTTTTTTCCTCCATTATTTTTAATTTAAAAATATTTTAAAAAAATAAAAATATTTTTAAAAATTTAAAAATAATAAATTTAAAAGGCAAATCCCACCCCACCCCTCTCTCCAGCCCCTCCCCATCCCATCCATCCCCACCCACCACTCTCCCTCAGCCCTTCACCCCACCCCAGCCCGTCCCCAGCCCACCCAGCCCCACGTAATCCCCCCCCCCTTCCCCAGCCCCCACCCCACCCAGCCCCACACAACCCCTTCCCCAACCCCCCACCTCACCCAACCCCCTTCCTTCAGCCCCCTACCCCACCAAGCCCCACACAACCCCCTCCCCCCACAGTTAATTTAAATTAAATATTTTAAATATGTAAATCATATTTAAATTAATTAATTATTTAAGTAAAATTTATTTAAATTTGGTAAGAATTTTAAATTGATAAATTAATTAATTTAAAATTTAAATAAATTATTTAGTTAAGAATTTTAATTAATTAATTTTTTACTAATTTAAATTTAAAATTTAAATTAATTTTAATATTTAATTAATTTTAATATAATATTTTTTTATTATTTTTTTTATTTTAAAAATGATTATTCAAATTTTAAAAACATGGTTATTCAAATTTTTCTACAATTTATAAATTTTTCTTATTTAATTAAATTAATTTTAATATTTAATTTGTTATGTAGCATTTTAAAAATGACTTGAAATTTAATGTAATACTTTTTCTATATTTTTTATTTTTAAAATGACGTGGCAGATGACGTGACACGCGTGACAGATGACATGACACACATGGAAGCTAACATGGGAGAGTGTGTTACACTCTCCAAAAAAGTGCTTAAAATGTAGTTTTTTCGTGGGTTCAGGAGTCCAGATGAAAAATATGTAAGTAGGAGTGTCCAACTTACAAAACTGAGATAGTCCAAGGGGAGCTTGTATAAGTTTGTAATGTGTGGTTTCAAATAAACTTTGCTCTGTCCTATAGTCCTAACTTTATATAAATACATCCACAATTTGACATCCTTAATCCAACACAATTATGGTTGTTATTTCAGGGAAGGACCTACTAATACAGTTACTTTTACTTGTACTAGTTGACACATTGTTAGAGCTCAGTCATGGAAAAGACACTGATCCAATCCTCTCAACTAATATGGTTTACATAGCTGAGCCATACCGCAACCTAGTTTTCTTTCATCACCCACCACCTCCCCCATCCGCTATACTCCGAGTTGCCGCTACAGCCGCAACTGGCCACGCTGCCGCCGCTATCGATCACCATCACTACCTCCGTCGTTACCATCATCATTTTCTCCGCCACCTCCACCTTCACCATCACCTTCTTCGTCATCATCAACTGTTATTTCCACAATATATTTGGGTATACAGCATCTGTATATTGCAACAACAACTTCAACTCGAGTTCAAGTATGAACAAGAACACAATAAAGTATTAAATACCCTCAACACAAGATCAAAATGACCTTTCAAAGAGGTATATTTATTTTTCAGAAAATAAAGATAAAACAGAAATGATTAAGGCCAAGTCGTCCGAATTCATGGACTTTCCTTAAGGAAATAATTCCCCTCACTGTACCCAAGGTTGTGGAATTTTTTCTCCCAGGATAAAATGGCCAACAATCCAACTATAGTGGTACGTCAAATAGTTAGATTCTACGAACGCAGTCAACGATTTGTATGATCACAAAGGGTATTTTGAAGACAAGAAGAATGATTTTGTAATCTGAAAATTTCATATAAAACTGGTGGAATAAAGCTGGTTATTTATAGCCATACCATGCCCCTATGAAAAGGTGGCAATGGTTCAATCTATAGGTGTGACTTTTCCTGAAAATGCATGTCTGTTTATCATAAATAGTGCATCTGTTCCGAACAGGAATGTCACTTCGTGAATTAGTGTGTATTTTCGTTGAACAATTGCAACTTTCTGTAGCATCTGTTTGAAAACAGTGCATCAGTTCATGAAGCAGTGCAACCTTCTGCAGTAACATCAGTTTGAAAAGACACCAGTTCTTTCAAACCATTGCATCTGTTACTGTTTCACTGTTACTGCATGCTGCATATATATAAATAGAGTTCCGAAAATCTACAGTAAAAATTTACTGCATTTTTTCTTGGCATTCAACGGAATTCAAATAAAGTTTGTCCAAAAAAAGATAGATCTCATCGATCGATCATTTGCCAAATCCAAATCCAATTCCAAAGCCGAGCCGAGCAAGCGACGACGACGATGGAGTAAGTGTTCTCATTATAAACACTCTCAAGTTTTCTTCTTTCACCAATATGGGCGAAAGTGTAAACTTTCCAATTTTGAGTACACTTTCCATTTTGGTGTAAACTCATTTTTTCTCTTCCATTTGATTTCTCCATTTTCCATTCAACACACATATAGAACCCAACAATCCCTCACATGAATGGGGAATAACTATTTTTTGTAAAAGTTTTATGGACAAGTATGTGATCATCAAGCAAAGACTGATTGCATCTGGATAAGTGGGTTTCCCTTTAAAATTTCCGTAGTGAACTTGCATCGGATGCACTCGGTCAATCGGTAGATTTGATATCTTTGAACCGTCGAGCTTTAATGTACACCTAGACAACACATATCACACAACCAGTCTTTTACCGTTTATGGTTCTGACGGTTTTATTCTTTTCAGCCATGAACACGTCCCAGTTTTCATGAGAGCTTAGAGAATAGGACTTTACTAAGATTCTCTTTGAAGCGGCTTCCACTTCGCCCTCGCATAGGTCAGTCCTGTAGATTAAACGTTCAGTCCTGTAGATTAAACTATTTGGTCACATCTGCCAAATTTAGATAATCATTAGAAGACTTTTCACCTTAAGTCTTATCCTTGTTTACTATACATTGTCTACATCATGAGAATGAGTTGGGTATTTGACAATGTTGAACCTGTCAGACACAACTTTGTTTGATCTCCCTAAACCTAGCTCTTAGGATCTCTAGTCTTCTAGGTAGAGTTACCGCCATGCTGACTTGTCCTAGGCCTTAAACCCATTCCCTTAAATGTCATTTCTACTCCTTCTCTAGATAGGCCTTTTGTAAGTGAATCCGACACATTATCCTTTAATTTTACATAGTTTATAGTGATAATTCCACTAAAGAGAAGTTCTTTAACGGTATTATGTCTTCGTCTTATATGACGAGATTTACCGTTATACATCATGCTTCCTGCCCTACCTATTGTCGTTTGGCTATCACAGTGTATACATACTGGTGCCACTGGCTTGGGCCAATACGGAATATCTTTCAAGAAATTCCGGAGCCATTCTGCTTCTTCACCGGCTTTATCTAATGCGATAAATTCAGATTCCATTGTAGAGCGAGCAATACACGTCTGTTTGGATGATTTCCAAGAGACTGCTCCTCCACCGATAGTAAATACTTATCCACTTGTGGATTTTACTTCGTTCGATCCGGTGATCCAATTTGCATCACTATATCCTTTAAGTACTGCAGGATATTTATTATAATGCAAAGCATAATTTTGAGTGTATTTAAAATACCCCAAAACTCTTTTCATCGCCATCCAGTGAGTTTTGTTGGGATTACTCGTGTACCGACTCAATTTACTGATAGCGCATGCTATGTCTGGTCATGTACAGTTCATTATATACATTAAACATCCCAATACTCTTGCATACTCCAATTGCGAGTCACTTTCACCTTCATTCTTTCGAAGTGCAAAGCTCTCATCCAATGGAGTCTTGGCAATACCGAATTCCATATACTTGAACTTGTCAAGTACCTTTTTGATATAATGAGACTGTGACAATGCCAACCCTTGTGGAGTTCGATGGATTCTTATACCTAAGATCACATCTGCAACTCCAAGGTCCTTCAAATCAAACTTGCTCTCGAGCATTCGTTTTGTTGCATTTATGTCAGAAATGTCTCTATGATCAACATATCATCCACATATAAACATACAATGACTTGGTGATTTGGAGTGTCGTTAATATAAACACATTTATCATATTCATTTATTTTGAATCCGTTTGCCAACATGGTTTGGTCAAACTTCGCATGCCATTGTTTTGGTGTTTGCTTTAGTCAATATAATGACTTGATAAGTTTACGCACCTTATTTTCCTTTCCTAAAACCACAAAATCCTCAGGTTGTTCCATGTAAGTTTCTTCCTTCAAATCTTCATTTATGAATGCGATTTTCACATCCATTTGATGGATTTGAAGATCATATACCGCCGCCAAGGCAATTAACATTCAAATAAAGGTTGTCCTTGTTACTGGCGAGTATGTATCAAAGTAATCAAGGCCTTCCTTCTGTTTGAAGCCTTTTGCTTCAAGCCTTGCCTTGTATTTGTCAATAGTACCATCCACCTTCATTTTCCTTTTGAAGATCCATTTAGAACCTAAAGGTTTATTTTCGGGAGGAAGGTCAATCAACTCCCATGTATGGTTGTTTAAGATTGAATCTATCTCACTATTGACTGCCTCTTTCCAAAAGGATAAGTCTGACGAAGACATCGCTTCTTTAAATGTTTGAGGCTCGTTTTCTAAGAGAAATGTTACAAAATCCGATCCAAATGAAGTTGGCGTTCTTTGATGTGTACTACGTCTTGGATTTTATTCATTATGTACATTCTTACTTGGTTCATCTCGAGGTTTTTTAGATCCTCCACTAGACAGTTCATGTCTAATTTTATACGGGTAAATGTTTTCAAAGAATTCAGCATTATCTAATTCAATTACCGTATTTTCACTAATATCTGGATGTTCGGATTTATGAACCAAAAATCGATATGCTTTACTACTTTTAGCATATCCTATGAACACGCAATCCACCATTTTAGGTCCTATCTTAACCCTTTTAGGTATAGGAACTTGAACCTTCGCTAGACACCCCCATACTTTGAAATATTTCAAGTTAGGTTTTCTTCCTTTCCATTTTTCATAAGGAATTGATTGTGTCTTACTATGGGGAACTCTGTTGAGTATACGATTAGCCGTAAGGATAGCCTCCCCCCATAAGTTTTGCGGTAAATCAGAACTTATAAGTAAGGCATTCATCATTTCCTTCAAAGTTTGTTTTTTCCTTTCCGCAATTCCATTAGATTGAGGTGAATATGGGGCCGTAGTTTGATTGATTATTCCATTCTCTACACATATTTGCGCAAAGGGAGATTCATATTCTCCGCCCTTATCATTTCTTATAATTTTGATCTTTTTGTCTAACTGATTTTCAACTTCAGTTTTATATTGCCTAAACGCATCTATTGCTTCATCCTTACTATTTAGCAAATAGACATAACAATATCTAGTGCAATCGTCAATAAAAGTTATGAAATACTTTTTCCCACCACGAGATGGTGTTGACTTCATATCACAAATGTCAGTGTGTATTAAGTCTAAGGGATTGGAATTCCTTTCAACGGAATTATAAGGATGCTTTGCATACTTTGATTCCACACACGTTTGACACTTAGATTTATTGCACTCAAAGTTTGGCAAAACTTCTAAGTTAATCAGTTTTCGTAAAGTTTTGTAATTAACATGGCCTAAACGTTTATGCCATAAATCATAAGACTCAAGCAAATAAGAATAATTTGGACTTTTATTTATTTCAACAGTCATTACATTAATCTTATAAAGGCCTTCGGTCAGATAGCCTTTCCCTACATACATTTCTCCTTTGCTAATTACAATTTTTCCAGAAACGGTTACACATTTAAATTCGTTCTTATCTAGAAGTGAAACAGAGATTAAGTTCCTACGTAATTCGGGAACATACAAGACATTGTTAAGTGTCAAGACCTCGCCCGAAGTCATTTTCAAGCATATTTTTTCTGTTCCTTCCACCTTAGCAGTAACGGAGTTAGCCATGTAGATCATTTCCTCTACTTGAGCCAAAGCAAATGACGAAAACAATTCTCTATTGGCACGAACATGGCGGGTGGCACCAGAATCCATCCACCATTCGCGAGGATTCCCCGTCAAGTTGCATTCTGAGAACATAGCACACAGATCACCGTTTTCTTTGTTGGATTCAATCATATTCGCTTGGTCCTTTTTCTTTCCTTTCTTTGGGGCTCGACAATTTGTGGACTTGTGGCCAATTTTGCCACAATTGAAGCATTTTCCCTTGAACTTTTTCTTGGGTTGATTGCTTCCATGTTCAAATTTATTTCTTTTCTTCGAGTTGTTTTGGCCATCTTCTACAATATGTGCTCCATTCATTGTAGAATTTCCCTTTGACCTTCTTTCGGCAGCTTTATTGTACTTTTCAATACGAAGTCGGTCAATAAAATCTTCAACGGTAACCTCCTTGCGTTTATTCTTTAAGTAGTTTTTGAAGTCTTTCCACAAAGGTGGTAGCTTCTCAACTATCGTTGTTACTTGGAAAACATCATTCACAATTAAACCTACAAAACAGTTTATGTGAGTATTAAGAACATTTTTAATTTGTTCAACTGTGGTATTTTTCAAAAATATACCTTCTGCTAGGAGATCATGTATGATGACTTGCAACTCCTGTACTTGAGAGACAACAGATTTGCTATCAATCATTTTGAAGTCTAGGAACCGTGCAACAAGGAATTTCTTAATTTCTGCATCCTCCGTTTTATATTTCCGTTCAAGTGCCCCCCACAGTTCTTTTAATGTCTTGGTTCCACTATAAACATTATAGAGGTCGTCTTGGAGACCACTCAGAATATAGTTCCTGCAAAGGAAATCCGAATGTTTTCAAGCTTCTACAATAACGAAGCGGTCTTTGTCCGAGGTTCCCTCGGGCACCTCAGGAGCGTCTTCGCTAGTGAACCGTTGTAGACATAAAGTGGTGAGGTAAAAGAACATCTTTTGTTGCCACCGCTTGAAGTCAATGCCCGAAAATTTTTTGGGCTTCTCCGCCGGTGCCATTGTTGGCGGAGCATTTGTGCGAATTGATGTGGCAATATTATTTGCCCCCACAGACGTCGCATCCATCATTTGACTTTCAGTTGTCATTTTTTCCTGTCACCACAAGACAAAAAACTTAGTATTTTTCAGAATACTATTTATAAAGTTAAATAAATTGAAACTCTTCTTCTTGTTTCTAGTTAACGATGAAGTTTTTATTACTTTGAATCGTCAACCGGATGAACCTTAAATTGTGATGAAGATTTTATATCTTCTAATCACTAGTTAAATTCAAGCGGAGTAGAAAGCCTAAGCTTTAATCTCGAAAAACAAGCAATATAGATTCTGTAAAGGTTATTTCCTTAAGATTGTTATTTCCACAATATATTTGGGTATATAGAATCTGTATATTGCAACAACAACTTCAACTCGAGTTCAAGTATGAACAAGAACACAATAAAGTATTAAATACCCTCAACACAAGATCAAAATGACCTTTCCAAGAGGTCTATTTATTTTTCAGAAAATAAAGATGAAACAGAAATGATTAAGGCCAAGTCATCCGAATTCACGGACTTTCCTTAAGGAAATAATTCCCCTCACTGTACCCGGGGTTGTGGAATTTTTCCTCCCACGATAAAATGGACAACAATCCAACTATAGCGGTACCTCAAATAGTTAGATTCTACGAACGCAGTCAACGATTTGTATGATCACAAAGAGTATTTTGAAGACAAGAAGAATGATTTTGTAATCTGAAAATTCCATATAAAACCTGTGGAATAAAACAGGTTATTTATAGCCATACCATACCCCTTTGAAAAGGTGGCAATGGTTCAATCTATAGGTGTGACTTTTCCTGAAAATGCATGTCTGTTTATCCTAAACAGTGCATCTGTTCCAAACAGGAATGTCACTTCGTGAATCGGTGTGTATTTTCATTGAACAATTGCAACTTTCTGTAGCATCTGTTCGAAAATAGTGCATCAGTTTATGAAGCAGTGCAACCTTCTGCAGTAACATCAGTTCGAAAAGGCACCAGTTCGTTCAAACCATTGCATCTGTTACTGTTTCACTATTACTGCACGCTGCATATATATAAATGGAGTTCCGAAAATCTGCAGTAAAAATTTACTGCATTTTTCCTTGGCATTCTTCGGACTTCAAATAAAGTTTGTCCAAAAAAATATAGAAATCCAAAGCCGAGCCGAGCAAGCGACGACGACGACGCGAGGCATCATTTATTTCTTGCCTCACTTGTCATGTGGAGCAAGTGTTTCTTATGATAAACACTCTCAAGTTATCTTCTTCCACCAATGTGGGAAAAAGAGTAAACTTGCCAATTTTGAGTACGCTTTCTATTTTGGTGTAAACTCAATTTTTCTCTTCCACTTGATTTCTCCATTTTCAATTTAACACACATATAGGACCCAACATCAACATCATCTCCGCCTCCTTCACCATCACCATCACAATTATCTCCGTCACCATCACCATCATCTCGGCCTTCATCAGCACCAGCACCTTCAACCGCACCATACTTGACGACGTTTCTTCTTTTGAAATGTTTTACAATAACTTCATTTGAAATATTAATATCACAGTAAATTTTCACTAACTCTTCTTCGTATAGTTATGAGTGTTATTTGAGCCACCGGTAAATGGCTAAACTTTCAAAGAATCTAAATCAATTTCTCGTCTTTAAGAAGAATGCAATCCCACTTCCGTTTGGTTGGTATTTTTGTCCTAATTAGATTGATTATAAGAGACCAAATTTAATGTTGTTACTTCGAAAAGAGTACTTCTTTGGCTATTTTGAGGCCGGATGATAGATGTATGCACGCAAAGAAAATTATATTTAATCCATAAGTCAAGGGCCAAACCCCATTTTGACGACTCTAATGCTATCAGACAAATTGAGGGAGCCTTAATTCACATTACAATTTGTCAAGAAACAACTGAGGCTGAGTTTTATATTCGCAAAGATATAATGGAAGATATTGCCAATCTTGTATACTTATCAACAATATTAAGAAACAAATATTAGCTTTCTCAAGTAATAAGGTCTTGGGACAAGCCCCACAAATAGCTCATTGATTTACTACGTCTTGGAAATGCTTGTACAATAAGATATACTGACTTTATTGACATCGACATTTGCCTATTTATATGTTTTATATGATTTGCTATGTTTTATCAATTGAACCGTCGTACTCCATGAAGTTTCAGCCAGTCACTTTAACTCAAACAAAATTTCTCTTAAACTAAAACAAAATAGAAATTTTGAATCAATTAGCAAGATAATTGGACCTGTGCTAGGGTCTTAAGGGTTAGTACTGTACGGGCCGACCCACCATTAAAAAACGTATGAACCCATCATCTTTTTGAATCGATTACTAGCATTGAAAAGGGGATCATATAGATATAGAATTTGTTGATTGTCATGACTCATAGAAACTCCCACTCTATGTATTGTTCTACAATCTACATGTATTATGCCATGTAAGATATGCGTATCTACTTATTTATCCTTATACAGGTTTAAGTGTTTATTTTGTACACCTAAAAATTAGAGGATATAAATGAGAATTGAGACCAAGTTAAAGAGCATGTATATGCATTATGCCAATGGAGGATCCCGATGAATTTAAAGTGTTATGTATTAAGCCTTTAAAATATATTACTGTTTCAACATATGAAAAATAGTAAGGTCCTTACAGAAACGAAATATAGGTCACGAGCAAATATGTCCAATATTGGTAAAAAAAACAATGTTGCTTTTAGTTATTTCATTAGTAATCAAAACTAAACTTTCCCACCTAATACTTCAATTAGGAGGCACATTTTATAACGTAAAAAGTTGTTACTATATCTATAAGCTAAAGGGCAGATGAATTTGCATTATTAAATGTCGCATTTATTCAAGATCTAAAAATTAGATTTAAATAGAACATCCTAATCAATGCATGCACGCAATTAATTATGAATACAAAAATGATGGAGTATAAAAGAAAGTAAAAGAAAACTCTTTGATATATCAAATCAAAGGAGGAGAAAGTAACAAAAATATAATAATGGCACGTACCAGTACAAATTTCATTACATGCATTTTCCTAATAGTATTTATTCCTGAAATATGTTTGGGTGACGATGATCTTGGAAAAACTCTTCGATCTGCAAAGGAAGTAGCTCATAAGCCTGTTACTGCAGAAGATTATACAGAGTGTGACATGTATGTAGTTATCCGGGATATTGAATCGGCAATTAAAAAATATCATGAAGGTGAAATTAAACAAGTTATTAATCAGATTGATCATGCCTTAAAGAAGATGGAATTTTGTTTAACTTTTTTGAGTAGTATGCCATTCCTACAGGGAGGTCCAGAAGATATTTACCAACTTGACCGACTTCTCAAGAAAAGTAAGAAAGAAGCTTTCTCCATATTATATTTGGGACCAGCTGCCATGAGCCCAGTTTAGTTAGCTCAAGAAAACTGTCTTATATATTGTCTATGTAGTAGAGATGACAAAACATTAAATTCATGAATGGAATAACAAAACCCAAGTATATATTATGGTTAAATAAAAGTAAATCAATTAATTAACTTGCATACATATGGAGCTATATATGCGTGCGTACAGACATAAATATACACATATGTAATTGTGTTTATGAGAAAATTAAGTCCTATTTCCTAGGAGAGAAAAATGAAGAATAGAATAGTGCTCGTCTTATTTATGCGAATTACCCATTGAAGATGTTGAAGCAACAAAGTCAAAGGAGGAAATTAATAATGATCAAGTGATCATTGATGCACCAAAGATTGTAACATTCAAAAGTGATGCAATTAATATAGGTGCAGAGCAAGTTAAAGAAGAAGAAAATAATAGTAAAATTGCAGGTGAGGGCAACAAAAAAAGAACCAAGTCGACAAAGAAGAAAAAGATAGAATAGAAAGTTCAGAAGAAGAGTTGAAATGCAGGCCAATAGCATTGGTAAAAACTTACATGCACCCGGTGTATACAATAAATTAATGTTCTTTATTATGGTTATGTAATTAAATTAAGTAAAATATATATTGATTATGTTATATTAACATAGAAACACACCACAGATTCACATAAATCAAGAACACCTATAAAGTAACGAAATATGCGAAAAATAAGGTGTGTACCTATGTTCGCCATTGAAACACGTAATCGAAGACGAACTAGGCTGAGTCTAACTCTCCTTTGCTTATGACGACAGACAGTTTATGGGAATACGTCTTATGTTAAAGTCAGGAGAGGGACCTAGCCTTATATTTATAGGCTTAAAAGCCTTAACCTAGTGCACCCCCATTATGGGCTCACAGGTCTACTATATGAACTTGTTTTCTGTTTCCTTTGACAATTATTCACAATTCGAAAACTTTAAAGAGATTTATTTCAATAGGATCTTTATATAAAAGGCAGAAGTCGAGGGATAGCTTCACACCAATTGGAGAGTCGTATGCAAGTTTATTCCAGAGATTGATACAGCAGGGCATGATCACTCCTCTCCTTGGGTATACTCCTAACCCACATTCAAGAAGTTTTGATCTTAATGTACGATGTGCATATCATTTTGATGTTCAGGGTCACAGTATTGAAGATTGTCGTGCTTTGAAAAGAGAAATTGAAAAGATGATTCAAGATAAATCAATTATGGTGCAGAACATTGACAGTGAGGAAAATCTCTAACACCCAGTAAAGTCATACCTCAGTTTATTCATTACATACCACATCATATCTATAGCCTTTTTATTCAAAAGCATGATAATGACCACCCAAAATATTTAAACATCACAGGAGGAGTACTTATTTCAAAACAAATGAAAACTTATATTTTATCATACGGTGGTCATCTCTTTCATCAATCACATGCACATTCACATTCTTTATTAGAAAAATGAGCATTTGTAAATCAAGGGGAAAAAAACCCTCTCATTCATTCATAAAACAATAACAATCCATAACATTGTTAGGATAATGGATTCCATAACGAAAAAAGTAACACACGAATCATGCTCTCATATAACTTTTCAAACTAACAACGCATGTACACATGAAAACAATTCAAGTTTAGGAAAACGGGCCTTACAATGCAGGCTCTTCAACAATTTCAAAATTCATCTCATGTACGAAATTAAATACCTTAAATGCTGGTTTAATCGATAAATTTATGCCCACGGAGTTTAGAATAGTCCCACATACAAGAAATTTTGCTTTTTAAGTTTCAACTATTCTGGTTCTCCTTGTAAGACAGTAGAACCTGTATACTTTAGAATGAGCTGGATAACCAATGAAAGAAAAAAACACAAGGTCTAGGTTCGGTTTTCTTTTCTGGTCCAAACTCAAAAAAAAAAAAATTTAACTGGATTTTCTATTGGCCCACATAAATAGTGATTCATATATTAATCACACTATAGAACCCGAATTAAATTCTCTCATTACCTTACAGAAAGCATAACACTTTACTGTGCAATAATATTATCAAAGTCTAATTCGAAATCCCATCAAATTTCTACCTACAATCTTTTTTTTTTTTTTGAAATTACAGCTCCAGACAATTTTATTTTAAAGTAACAACACTCCGTAGATTAATTTTCATATTTCCACATCGAAAAGAAACAACTGTTTCATTACCCACAACAATAACCCCAAGAACTTGAAAAACACGCCACAATTTTTAAAAGACAAATCTAATTGATTTGATTTCATCCACTTTCCCAAATCTAATTGATTAGGTCATCGTCTGACTCATAATCATATGTACACCTTTTGAGATGTTCCAAGTCAGTTAAACCAAATGGAAAACTAATATTGTCACAAAATAATTTCAGCAGTAAACTTGAGAAGAGCTTGATATCTTATGACATTGTGGAGCCTACAAATCATTATTATGTTTAACAACCTATGTCTAATATGGTACTCTATCTGCAACTTGTTTCATCTTTCACAGCTTTGCCAATTATTCAAAGAACCAACAAAATTTGTAAAGAAGTTGCATTAGAGCAGATTATAATCCAAAAAGAAAAAAGAAAAGAAAAACAAAGATCCATAGACGTTCCAAATAATCTATCTATGTCATACCCCAAATCCCATTGGAGCAGACTGGCACCCGTAGCCGAGGAGGCCCGGGATAACCCGTTCATAACTTATACTTTCACATTCACATTACTTATGAAAATTAGAAATTTGGGCAGCACTTCATTGTAAATAGAAGAAAACAGTACCTGTATCAGCCCAGCAGACACGCATAAATATATATATGAACAGTAATTGGCCGTCAGAGCCATCACGTCTATCAACCAAACACTCCTATGGCTGTACAATATGTCTACAAAAGCCTCTACATAGATACACAACTGAGTTGGGGTCGGGACAAACTCCCGCCCACAAAAGACTTTTATGCAAATAACAAAAGTACATATAGAGACGACTTGGGATGCCCCAAAACAACTGGAGCTCACCACTAACAACAGAATGTCCTGGCTCTTACTGCGGAGGTGTACGACCTGAAGTACCTGTTCCTGCAGGCATGAATGCAGGTCCCCCGTGAGGGACGTCAGTACGGAAATATGTACTGAGTATGTAAGGCAGTGAGTATCAAGATGAGATACAAAAGATCAACAGAAACCAGATACCAGTGAATAAACAGTATGAGTAGGCCACACTTAAAAGAACTGATGGGATACCTGCACATTACTTTCATATCATTACTTCCCGTAATCCTTGTCAATACATAACATATGTCATACAATGGCCAACTGATCAGTGGTACTATTACAATACATCAGGGACCACCCCTGGAATAGCATATATACATAATCTTTATAATACAATGGCCAACTGATCAGTGGTACTAATACAATACATCATATCATCAATTTAAAATACAGACATTCCATTTCTTAATTCAATTAATCTTTGAGATTGGTTACTTTGTGGTCACACTTTATGGAACTTGAAACCATGATACCTCAATAGGAAAAACATGTAAATAGGTAATCAATATCATGAAGATGAAGTAGAGAATCATGGATACCTCATTAAACCATTTCGGAGTCAACAATAGTATGTGGACATTTTTTTGACTAGCCGGACATCTTAAAAGTGAAAACAAGTTCAATTGGTAGTGTCGAAGATCATATGATGTTATTATGTGTCATGTGTCGTAGGACAATGTTGGAAGCTTACTTGAGAGTGCCATGGGTCATTATTCATGCCAAAGAATAGATAGAGTATGTCTTACATACCTTGATATAACCACTTCAATACAAGTGACTTCCCGTACTCTTCGAACACTTATCTACAATAAGTCATTTGTGGCAAACTAGTATTAGCAACCAAACCTTACCATTTAGGTATTAACTTCACCAAATAATGTCTAGGAAGTAATCCTTTAGCTCATCAATAAAAGTACTACATACATCCTCTTATACTCTTATTACATTCACCTATTCTGCATTTTCATGAAATATCCCTCAACATCACTCTTAGCCTTTATTTCCCTTCTTAATCACCATCCAATAGCAACATGATCACTAGGCATACATGACCACTAATATAATGATATATCACCACAATTCATCCTCCATAATCCAACACAGCAACTTCCATAATTTACTACTAACAATTTATACACAACAATTCATAACTATGTTTCTAGTTATCTTCCAACATCAAGACAATACTCATAATCCTTTATCAATACTTGTTCATGGATAAGAATCAAGAATAAACAATATTCATACCTTAACAATGAACTCTTGTATTTAGGATCCTCCTTACATAACCATGGGGTGCTTCTTGAAGCTTCCGAGATGGTGAACACAACTACGGAACCAATTTGAATTTTCTACGGTTGAATCACAAAATATTTGAGGTTGAAATTGGCTAGGGTTTTCACCTTTCCTAAAATTTGGATAAAATCTGATAAAATTGAGGCTAAGTGCAGGTTTTTAAGACCAATTTTCGTCCAAAGGTAATAGAAAATGACCATTGTGCCCTAAAAATTGAAATAAATCCCGAATCTGTCCCCAGTGGACAGTTTTGACAGGCTGAAGTAAATCTACCATAACTCTTTTCTCCGATATCGTATTTGGGTGAAATTGGTATCGTTGGATAGATAACTCAAAGGTCTTTCATTTCATATAAAGTAGGCCACCCAGTTCGTCCTGTAAAAGGAGTTATGATCGTTTGAAGTTGACCCTTAAAAACTGTTTTGAGAGGCTGAAGTAAAACGAGTATAACTCCTTACTCCGATGTTGGATTTGGATGAAACCAATTGCATTAGAAAGAAGACTCTCGGAGATTTTCGTCTATATATAGCAGCTCACACAGTTCTTTTTGTACAAGGAGTTATGATCGTCTCAAGTTGGAGTGCCTAGCTGCAGAAATTTTCCTGCAGAATCACTGTTCACAGGCTTCCCGGCCACCGTTTTGAAATTTCGAATGTGCTCGCTTATATGAAATACTCTTCTGTTTTGGGCAAACTTTATATCGTTGGAAAGCTTATTCCAATACCTACACATACAACTATCGACGGGATACTTACGAACACCATAAACTTAATTTAACCCATACGCAAGTCTTTAGGACTCCATATAATCGCGATAAGTGTACGAAAAAATTTACGGGGTGTTACAATCTAGTAACCATCTCAATACTAAATCAGTGGTCTTTCAAATATTGCAGTCTATTAAGCAAGCGATAGTGAAGATTCAAACAAATTCGATCCATATTGAGTTTCAACTTTAATAGATCACGTCATATTTACTTAGAGGGTGTTTGGATAGGATTAAAATCTGGTCAAACTAGATTTTAATCACTTTTTTAGCCTTTTTAGGTGTTTGGTAAAATTAAAAAGAGCTTAAAAAAAGCTAAAAGTGGATTAAAAAAAATAAAAATTGAGAAGCTGGATACCTCCTGCTTTTTACTTTTTAGATTAAATTTTTTTTAGATTTGACCAAAACATTTACCTTTTTATCTCTTATATTTTCTTCTAATTCCAACAATACTCTAAACTTTGTAGCCCTTATTGATTTTTCTTTCTTTTTCTTTTTGCCGTTTTTTTTCATCTTTTCCCTCCAGTTTTCTCTTCATCTTTCTCCTTTATTTTCAGGGAATCCATCATTACATAAGAAAACACTCAAAAAAAATCGAGCTTGTGGTAAGTTCTTCTCTATCCGTTCATATAGAATCTCTGCATGTTATTTAAATTTTAAAAATTGATTCTTTTTAACAGTTTATTTCATTCCTAAATTTTTTCAGTTGTTTACAAGCTTGCAATATTACAATATAATACTATATTTATATAAAAAATATCTTAAAATTTTTATTTTTTAAAATTTAAAAATAAAAAAGTAACTTATATTTATAAATTGACCTGGCATAATCACTTTACGTTGAAAGTGTATTTAAATAGAAATTATTTTTGAAGTATTAGAATTAAAAATCATAAATAATTCACGTTATTATATGTTAACAACTTTAAGGATATTTAAGTCATTTTGACAACAAAAAAAGTGATTGACAACACTTGTTTACCAAACACATCAACAGATTTTTTTCAGTTTCAGCACTTCTATCCAAACACTTATCTGCTTAATTTAAAAGCACTTATTTTAAATTTTTAATCACTTAAGCTAAAAAGCAATTTTTTTAATCCTATCCAAACGGGTTCTTAGTCATCACATCAATTAACACCTCCACTTCAACACTTTATCATTAAAAAACGCAGCGGAAAAGAAAATTAAATTACAACCAAATTGAGGTTCTCGAAACATACATCATAGTATTCGATCATAGGGTTCAAGATCTATGTGAAAAGCTCTTGATACCAAGTGTTATATTAACATAGAAACACATCACATGTTCACATAAACCAAGAACACCTATAAAGTAACGCAATATGCGAGAAATAAGGTGCGTACCTTTGTCTGCCGTTGGAACACGTAATCGAAGACGAACTAGTCTGAGTCTTCCTCTCCTTTACTTATGACGGCTGACAGCTTATGGGAATACATCTTATGTTAAAAGTGTTATATTTATAGGCTTAAAAGCCTTAACCTAGTGCACCACCCATTATGGGCTCACAGTCTACTACAGACCTACAATATTGTAAGCCCACACCAATAACATGAAATAGATACAGCCCATATGAAATTCGCATAAATACACGGGCTATGTCTTGTCCACCAACTAATAACATCAGCCCGTTATTACTTTAATATAATAAAAATTAATGTAAGTTCACATCAAATAAATAATTCTAACCGTTGAAACTTTTATTTTTGAAGCATCAAGCAAAATGCCATGCACTATGCATAAATAATTATAGGGATTTCGAGTCTTGGGAGACAAAGGCAGGTAACTTACTAGAACAAGTAAAAATAAAGTACTTGTCGAACAGAAATGTAGGAAAAATAAAGAATATATAAGAGCACTGAGTTATGGAAAAAACTTTTTTCTCCTTCCTTCCACTATTTTTCTCTCAATTTCCATTGACACCTTTCCATACATATTCAACCCAACATACAAGTCCTCTAGCCCACCGAACTACTGATTTTGCGAAGAGTTCTAAACTCCTAGTCAAATATTTTATCAACAATGGCTCCTGGTACATGGAAAAACTTTGAAGGATCATAACCAATCAATCATATACGTGGCATCATCTCCAAAATTGACTAGGAAGGATCATAACCAATCATATACCGGGCTTCATCAAATTGAATACTGATGGAAGCTTCAACAAGGACACTAGCAAAGCAGGTTTGGGGGGAGCGCTCAGAGATGAGCTAGGGAGGACAATTGATCATGGCCTTCTCAATTCCCATATCAATGCACCGTCCACAATATAGCAGAGGCCAAAGCAAGCTGGTATGCAGCTAATTGGTGTAGAAACAATGGATACACCAACCTTCTTATAAAATTAGACGCCATGGTCGTTACCGAAATACTCAAAGAAAAGAAGGCAGGAAGCTTTAGACTTAACAAGATTATTGACAACACCTCTGGATAGCTCAAGCTCACAACGGCAAAATATAAGCATTGCTACAGGGAAGCCAATCAACTTGTAGACTGGCTGGCCAAAATGGCATTGAACTCTCAAATTAACAACATCTATTTACCGGAGCAGGAGCATCCAAATGGTGCTAAAGGCCTCTTATGCTTGGACAAGAGACAAGTTCCATCCATTAGAACTGAAGATGACAAGGCAATTTTTTGTTTGTTAGGCTAACTTTATGCACAGTAGGAGAATGAGCAATAAGTTGTTTTTGTTGAAAGCTCACTCTTTTTTTTTTTTTTGACGGATAGTCTGTATCCTGTGTTGTAATTAAACCTTTGGTATGATATACAACACCCCAGATGACTGAGAAATTAATCAAAAAGAAAAAAGAAAAAATCTCCAACATTTACAATATAATACTCGTTTAAGTTTGGATTGATTATTGACTTGATTATTTGTTAGTTCAGACCGTCTAAATTTAAATGATATCTAGTTCAAATTGACTTTCAAAAAAATATTTATATATAACCATAATAAACAATAATGGTAATAATTTATTAGGTACTGATAAAAAAATAAATAAGGCAATTAATATTTAATAAGAATTTGGCAGTTGAATTTTGACTCGCTTTTAGCCTATTTCACCCTAAGTAACTTTGGAAGAGTCAACCACTAGAGTTGGCATGGTGGTTCAGCGTCATGTTCCTTAAGCAAGAGGTCGGGGATTTGATCCCCTCCTCTGGCGAATGGAGCAAACTCTGTGGCCAGTTTTCTACCGCTTAGTGCGCTGACAGAGGAACGGAGGATTAGTCTCACGGCTGCCGGCTGTGGGGATACCTTGAGAAACCAAAAAAAAAAAACTTTGGAAGAGTCAATAATTCGTCATGTATTAACTCAACATATTTTAACCCGTCCAAATTCAATTTAATCCGCCCATTCAATACATTCCAAGGATTCGATCTCTTAGAGGTGATGACCCCTGCATTTTAACGTACAACCATCCGGTGTTCCTACGAGTCAATACATAGTTTATATTACGTGGTAAAATCGTGCATATAATTCTCCAAGGGAAATTCACATCTTTTTTTCCTGTTACATTATTAATCGAGATACGTCATATTCATTCTTTTTTTACTTTAGCTATACTAATAAAAAAAATGACTACACTTACAACTTGTTCAATTTAGAAAATCAAGAGATAATTTATAATAATTAATCATGATATAGTTAATTATTATTTAATTTATTATTACTTGTGTATGTCAAGTCAAACATGTAATTTAAAAAAAAAAAAACATCTCCTACGTACATTTAGGATGTAATTTTCTAATCAATTGTAACGAGATCACTCCATTGTAATTTTCTAATCAGCAAAAGTGGAGTGAATTAAAATTAATGAGACATTAATTAGAATATATGTTTTAAGAAAAAACAAATGCAGAAACGAACAACTATTCCATGTCTAATGTTGGATCATTTTAATTTTCTGCCAACTGATAAACCCTCTCGACATGGCTTCTGCATGGTCATGTCCAATGTCAGTTTGATCAAATTTCACTTGAAATCTTGAAACATCAATAGAAAAATTAAATGGTAACAAAGCAACAAAGTTTATTAATTAATGGAAGATCAAAGTGTAACATAAATACTAAATTAATCAGTAATAAACAAGTTTCTTAAGATAAAAGTTGAAACGAAGATAAATAGCGTAAAGGCTCCGATTTAATTACATTTTCCTTGCTCTTCATAACAACTTTCATGAAGATTTTCCAAGAAAATGCGTAAAGTTAACGAACCAAAGAGTACCAATTAAGAAAATATGGTGTACATTTTTTAAAAAGTACGAAAAAGGGTCAAAAATACCTTTAAACTATTCGAAATGGATTAAAAATATTCTCCATTTGTTTTTTGGCTCAAAAATACCCCTCCACTAATTTTTTTGTCTCAAAAATACCCCTCCGTTAACTTTTTGGCTTAAAAATACCCTTCTCTCTAACGGAATACCACCAGACATGCCACGTGGATTAAAAAGGTTACTTGGCCAGTCCACGTCAGCATAGACGTGGGAAATTACTCAATTTAATCCATCTAACCATCAACTCAATTTTGTCTATTTAAAATATCCAACCCCGCCTGTATTTAAAAAAACCCTACTCGAGGAAAAAATTGAGAAATTGATTGTTTATTTTTCATGTGATAGGTTCAGATATTGTGGATCCATCAAGGTAAAAGATGAGGAAATAATCAGGCCGTCAAATTGTTACTCAAAAGAATCGGGTCGACCCTAGACAATTGGTGCCTCAATAGTCGACCCAATTTCCAAGAGCTCGGATTGCTACTGGAATTCCTATCTGAATTTGTCCAATCAGGAACCTGATTGCAGTCAGAGGAATGGTAATTCGGAGATGAAATTGAAATTTGAAGAGAGTAAGTTTTGTGGCAATATAAGACAACTGCAAGTTGATGAGGTCAAGAATTGCTTGAATGTGTCTCGTAATTTTAAAAATGTTGATAATAGAACGGAAGAAGGTGAAAGGGATGATCTAAGAAAAAAAATTTGAAGAATTGAATTTTGTGTCTTGAATCGGGTTAGATTTTTAAATAGAATAAATTGAGTTGATGGTTAAATGAACAAAATGAAGTGATTTTTCATGTGTATGTTGACATGGACTGAATAAATAATTTTTTTTTTAATCCAAGTGACGTGTTTGGTGACATTCCGTTAGAGAGAAGGGTATTTTTTAGCCAAAAAAATAACGGAGGGGTATTTTTGAGACAGAAAACAAACAGAGGGACTTTTATGAGCCAAAAAAAGAAACGAAGGATATTTTTAATCCATTTTCAATAGTCTAAGGGTATTTTTGACCCTTTTCCGAAAAGGATATTACTGATATTATGAGTGCAAAATGCGAACAAGAAAGTAGATTAAATTAGAGATTTCTCTGTAGTAAAGTAAAATTGATCTAGAATTGTAATTATGTGTACCAAATAGTTTTAAGGAGATCTTTCAAAAGTAGCCACATTTTGCTAGAAAACTCACCTTTCTTAGCCATATTTTACATAATTATCATTTATAGTCGTTGTATTCAATTTACGCTCGCTGTATTCGATTTTATCAATAGTCTGTATTCATATAAAATATAAATACAGTACCATTTAGCTGTTGTATTCGATTCACAGCCGTTGTATTCACTTTTACTCAGTGGTCTGTATTCATAAAATCATAAATATACTACATATTTAGTCTTGCCAAAAACACTACCATTTTTTCCTTTTTTATTTTTTTTATATTTTTTCTTTTTCGTGTTTTCCTCAATTTTTCTTCTTCTTTTTTTAAATTTTTTATATTTTTATTTACAGAAAAAGAAAAAATACATGAGAGAGAGTACGAATTGTACTTATAAAAAATTAATAGGTAAGAGGAGGCTATGAATTGTAATTAATTGAAACTAGGCTAAATTAGGTAATTAGAATTCAATATTGGCTAAGTTATGTAATTATCCCTAGTTTTAAACTCTACTTACGAGATAGAGAAACAGTGAAAAATATTGCATGACAATGTAACGTGACCACATTTCCCCTTATTAACATTTAACACCATCGTTAGAAAGCAACATATCAATTAGCAAAGTTCAATAATGATCAGAATGCTTAATTGGAACATTAGGGGTATGAAGTCCCAAGCCTCTACTGAGAGATTAAAGTTTTTGTTAGTTAGCCAAGATATATCTCTGGTAGCGATGCAGGAACCTATCGTCAAAGAAACAAAAATTGAACTATATATGCGGTCTCTTGATATGAAAGGGTGTTATGCCAATTGTAGTAATAAGATCTAGATTTTTTAGAAACACAATATTGAGTGTTTTATCTACTCTAGTGAAGACCAAATGGTGACTTGCAAAATTCAAGATAAAGAGAAATATTTCTTCATTTCTATTGTTTATGCAAAATTCAGAGCTTCGGGGAGGAAAGATTAATGGAGATATATGAGTGTGTTTTCTACTACCATTAATGCTCCTTGGGCCGTCACCGGGGACTTCAACAACATTTTATTTAAGGAAAAAAAAATGGGGGGCAAACCATACAGGCTAAGCAAAAGCATTCCATTTATAGAGTGTCTCCATGATTGTGGTTTGAGAGATATTGGCTACACTGGAAACATTTTTACTTGATGCAATGAGAGAAAAGGACAAGAGATAATATGGAAAAGGTTGGATAGAATGGTGTGTAATGAAAAATGGGAAGACTATTTTTCCTTTTGCAATGTCCAACATATGACTAGAGTCAGTTCAGATCATTGCCCCTCTCGTTATTACTCTTGAAAGCAATCAAGATACTCACATTAAATACTTTCGATTTATGAATTTTTGAACTGATTTAGATGAATTTCATGAAGTGGTCAAGAGTTGTTGGACATCTCATGATAATGGCAACATATTTTGGCAAGTTCAGCAGAAATTAAAGAGAACTAGCAAAGCTCTCACTCACTGGTCTAAAATCAAAGTCGGCAACATCTTTGAGAAGTCTCAACTTATGGAAGATCGAGTCAAATATTATGAAGAAAAGTATATATCTTCGTTGGATCAACAAGATAGGATAAACATGAACAAATCCAAAGCAGAGTTGATTATTCACCACAAGTATGTGGATACTTTCTGGTGGCAAAAACCAAACTTGAAATGAAATTTGGAAGGGGATGAGAATACCAAATATTTTCACACTATTGTGAAAGGTAGAAGAATATTTCTACAAATTCATCAAATAAAAGTGGGGGAGAATTGGTTAGAAGGTGAAAATGATATTGGTACAGCAGCAACTGATTTTTATCAGCAGTTATTCATTCAAGATGACCACAACATTGATATGACTATTCTAGACAACATCAACAAATGCATCAGTGAGGAAGACAATCAATCTTTACTTCAAGATCCTACTGAGGAAAGAAATTAAAAGTGCTATCTTTGAGATCAATCCCAATAGCTCAGCAGGCCCTAATGGTTTCACTAGTCTCTTCTTTCAAAAGACTTGGGATATCACTGGTTTGGATATTGTTTTATTAGTTAAGAATGTTTTTAATGGTGAACAACTTTCAAGATTTTTTACTAATACTTGTCTGGTATTGCTTCCTAAAGTGGAGATCCCCCAAACTTTTTCAGACTTTAGACCTATTAGTTTTAGCAATGTCATTCAAAAAATAATTTCAAAAGTTGTAAGTAATAGGTTGACTTTGATCCTTCCAAATATCATCTCTCTTAATCAAAGTGATTTTATTAAAGGTAGATCAATTGGAGAAAATGTTTTACTTGCCCAAGAAATTATCCATGAGATTAAAACAGTAAACAAAGGGGGAAATGTGATTTTCAAAATTGCTATGAATAAAGATTATGATAGAATTTCTTAGCGCTTTATTTGTTCTGTTATGAGAAGAATGGGTTTTGATGAAAGATGGATTTATATGATTTGGAATCTTATCTCCAATAATTGATATTCAGTCATTATAAATAGCAAAAGACATGGATTTTTTAAATCTCATAGAGGTGTTAAACAAGGTGATCCGATATCTCCTTCCTTATTTATAATAGCTGCCGAAGTGCTGTCCATTATGCTTAATAAATTATATGATAATCCTAGGTTTAACGGATTCAGTATGGATCCCAACGAACCAAGGATTAATCATTTAGCTTATGCTGACGACTTGATTATCTTTTGTTAAGGTAAATCTAAAACCTTGAAACTCATCACTGATTGCCTCAGGTCATATGAATTCAGGACAATTGATAAACAGAGAGAAAAGTTGCTTCATTATGGACAAGGACATTTCTCAGAACAGGATCAACATCATCGCAAACTTGCTTCAAGTGAAAAAGGAAGAATTCCCCATTTATTATTTGGGATGCCCATTGTTTGCTGGAAAAAAATTGAATCAATACTTTGCTAACATAGCTTCCAAGATAATAAAAAGAGTGGGAGCATGGCATTGTAATAAACTATCAGCTGGAGGTAAAATAATTCTTATTAAGCATGTTTTAAATGCGACGTCTGTTCACCTCTTGTCTGTTTGTCAGCCTACAGAGACAATCCTTAAACAGATGGATAGTATTTTTGCTAATTTTTTCTTGGAAAGTAAAAAAGGAAAACAATAGTATCATTAGGCTTCCTGGAACAGTATGTGTTTTCCTACGGAAGAGGGGGGTATTGGTATCAGGTCCATCCACGATATTTTAGAAAGTTTTGCTGTCAAGTTGTGGTGGAAATTTAGAACTAAAGACTCTATATGGACTAGATTCATGAAAGCCAAGTATTCCAAAAGAATCCACCCAGTGTCCAGGAAATGGAGTTATAAACATTCTCACAATTGGAGAAGAATGATGAAGATTAAAGAGAAAGTTGATTACCTTATTCAGTGGAGAATCAACAAAGGCAACTCAAGCTTTTGGTGGGACAACTGGACTGAAATAGGCAATTTACTGATTATGCTGAAGCTTTTACATCGATTAGAATCAAAGTGTCGGATTACATATAAAACGGTACTTGGAATCTCATCAAAATTGGTCAGACTCTTCCTATAAATATTGTTAACATCATTCAGGGGATTACTATTAACTCTTCTAATCTTGAAGATTTTCCAATCTGAACTATTAATACAGATGGAAGATTTGATAGTAAATCATCTTGGAAAACTATCAGGAGCTAGAAAGACTCCAACTTCTTTATCAACATGATTTGGCACAAAAAAAATTCTTTTAAAATTTCCTTTTTTCTCTGGAAAGTATTAAGGAATAAGGTTGCAGTTGATTTAAATTTAATTAAGTTTAAAGTTCATCTTCCATCTAGATGTTTTTGTTGTACTAACTTTGAGCAGGAAGATGTTGAGCATTTATTCCACAAAGGAAAGATTGCTCAAGATATTTGGAGATGTTATTGCAGGTTGTTTGGAATCAATGACGGGCAGAATAGCTTCAAACATCAAATTATATCTTGGTGGCTAACTTTTGGAAAGAACCCAGTGCAAAGCTTTAGGTCTAAAGATTGGTCTAGAATGGTGTGTAACAAAAGGAGTTAGACAATTAGAAGTGGAATTGGACTCGAAATTGTTAGTAGAGTGGATTAACAATTCGAGTAATCCACCCTGGAACATATGGAACTCTCTAACAAGGATAAAAAATTTACTAGATCAAGTGGAAAGGTGGCATATTTCCCATTTTTCAGGGAAGGTAACAAGGTAGCTGATGGTCTAGCCAACTGGGGAATACAATTCACTGATATTCAATGGATCTACGACTTTCGACAATTACCCCGGAATGTTAGAGGAGCCTTGAACTTGGATAGAATGAATTATCCCTCTTTTCGAAAAAATATTGTAAGAACTCATTTTATATGGATAGAAACTTGTATAGGAACTACACTTTTGATGTACCTTGATGATCCCTCTCGATGTTGAGGTGAGCATCTTTAGATGCTCTTTTGAGAGCTTATTAGAAATCCTACTTGTTCCATAGTATGAAAAGTATCCCATACTAAGTAGGTACATGGAGGCAGGCCTCCTATGCTTTGTACATATTTGCTTATAATAAAATCTGTTTTTCCTTAAAAAAAAAAGAAAAAAAAAGTACAAACCATATTTATGAAGGGAAATTTATCACAAAAACGATTAACATAAAGAAAATTATGATGGAATATAATTATGAAACCGTAACAAATTGGAAGGTTTCTTCATAAAATAATGGAAAAATACTCTATTGGACCCCTGTACTATGTCAGTTTTGTAAGTTGGACACTTCTACTTACATGTTTGTCATCTGAACCCTTGAACCCATCAAAAAGCAATATTTCGCACCCTTTGACCGTTGACCTTGCCTATGTGGCAAGGTCATGGTGACTAGGATAAAGAGAGTGTGTAGACACGTGATTTTTTATCCTCCCCGAGTGTAATATATATATTTTTCGATATTAAAATATTTATATTTGATTCGATATTATATTAATTCTTATTTTTAATAAATTTTTAGTTTTAAAAAAAATATAAATAACTAAATGAAGTTAATTTTAGAATATTATTTATTTTATTCCAATTTTAAAAAAATAACACAAAAATTTAAAAAAAAAAAATATGTTTTTTTTAAATAAATAAGTTAGTAGTTTTAAATATTATTTTCTTATATTTATTTTGGCTATTTATAAATTTTTATTATGTTTTTGTTAAATATAAAAATTAATTAATTATTATTATATTTATATTTATATTTATATTTATATTTATATTTATTATTATCATTATCTTTATTTATTATTATTATTATCTTCTAGAAAATAAAAATAATAATTAATTTAAATTTTGAATTCCCCTCTTATCTACCATTAGTTATTCTCCAAAAGGTAACTACTCCCCAAATCTCTGTACTTAAAATCCTCCACAGAAAACTACGGACATACATTCACCGTCCGACATTTTTTACACTGTTACTACATCAGAAATCAGACCAAATAAAATATCAAAATCAGTAAAAAGGGAGAGAAAACAAGTGAAGTAGGAAAGAAGATCAAAGAAAAAAGAGAACATTTTTAGAGTTTGAAGTTGGAGTTTTCTGGTGATCAGTATCTTTGTTCATTCACTACAGGTTCTATTCAATCCTGTATTATTTATTTTGTAAACTTCATTGTGTAAAAGCATGAATAAAAATATCCAAGTAATCTTGAGTATTATTTAGCACTTTCTGTCATGGCATATTATTGATCAAACTACAAAATGCATATATGTATTTGTACACATGTTTTGAATGTTTAATTATTATGTGTTAATATCACAAAAGAAAAAAAAAAGTGAGAACACAAGAAAATCAGTTTGACAACCCATTTCTCCGGCGAAATCTTGTCGGAATCACTGTTACACCAGTGATCTTCCTATATTCCATCGGAAAGCAAGAAAACAACTGACCATTATTCCCATTCTCGTTTCCGGAGAAATCCATTGGTAATCAACAAAATCCAAAATCAGATCCGGTGAAAATCCTCCGGAAAATGCATAAATCGGCAGTCACCATGGCTGGCCACATTCATCCCTTTTTCGCCCTGTTCCGTCGTCCCTCTCTTCCCTTCCCCGCGCTGCTCCGACATCCCTTCTCTCCTTCCCCGCGCCACTCCTTTCTCTTTTGCGCCGATGAACTTTAGCGCATTAAGCCGACCAACAATCATTGCTCGCCAAAAATATTTAAGATCTGACTAATTTTATTATGTTTCCATTGTTGCTTTACAATGCCAATAAAGTGACGTCAATTTTTTTTTTATCACTTCAGTTTTACTATTTTTAACAAATTGATTTTTAATTTATTTTCTACACAGATTTGACAAGAGAGATTTTCTATAGTAATTGTTTTAAAAATTGTCTCTTTGGTCCTTTTATTTTTTTTTCTAATAAAAAAATAAATAAATGTATTTATTTAAGATCAAAAAAGGTAATGTTTAATTTTAGTTAAGAACCCGTATATATATTTTTACTTGAATTATCTCATTTAATATATATTTGTCTTTTTGTTCATGATTTAAATCTTGTTATATAGAATCTTTTATTGTATTTTTGTTATACTAATTAAATATAAGAAATTAGGTGAAATAAAATAATAATAAAATTGTTATTATTACGAATTTATAATGAGTCAACCAGTGTTTTTAATATTAGATAATTTTTAGTCTTGTTTTAATATATTTTAAATTTTGTCTCGATTAAGAATGCGACGCACGCATCTTTTTAGACATTTTAAAAATTCAAGGATGTAAAAATGCACCTTGACAAATATTTTTTTAAAATTAATTTTCACATATTTATTTAACATAAGAGGTGTAGACAGTCATTTTCGATATAATTAAAAATGAGTGATTTTAGGTCTTAACATAATTTATTAAAATAATTTAAGTCAAGATAAGTCAATAAAAGCGACCGTGCTAGAACCACGGGACTCGAGGGGTGCCTAACACCTTCCTCTCGGTCAACAGAATCCTTATCCAGTCTTCTGTTTTCGCAGACCAAATAAGAGTCATTTCCTTTTGATTAGAGATTCAAAAAGGTGACTTGGAACACCATAACTCAATTCCAAGTGGCGACTCTGTAAATAAACTAATCCCTATTCAAAACCGTCACTTCAATTGAAAAAATCCATTCGACTCGATCCCTTCAGACGAAAAAGGGGTGTGACAGAGTGTAACCACTCGCCTAGGGGTACGAGTGGGAGTTAATTTTTGGCCAATTTTATATTAAAATAATTTTTAAAAAATAAAAATAATATTAAAATTTAAAAAATAAAAATAAAAAGGGTTTTTTTTCCTCTATCTTTTTAAATTTAAAAATATTTTTAAATAATTTAAAAATATTTTTAAAATTTTAAAAAAAATTAAAAAGGATCCTTTTTTTCCCTCCATCTTTTTTAATTTAAAAATATTTTAAAAAAAATTAAAAAAATAAAAATTTAAAGAAAAAATATTTTTCCCATCCCCACCCCCACCCCCACACCCCCCAACCCCTCCTTTTTTTCCTCCATCCTTTTTAATCTAAAAATATTTTTAAAAAAATTAAAAATATTTTTAAAAATTTAAAAATAATAAATTTAAAAAACAAATCCCACCCCACCCAGCCTCCCCATCCCATCCATCCCCACCCACCCCTCTCCCCCAGCCCTTCACCCCACCCCAGCCCATCCCCAGCCCACCCAGCCCCACGTAATCCCTCCCGCTTCCCCAGCCCGTCCCCATCACACCCAGCCCCACGCAACCCCTTCCCCAGCCCCCCACCTCACCCAACCCCTTCCCCATCCCCCACCCCACCAAGCCTCACGCAACCCCCTCCCCCAGCCCCACCCAGCCCCTCCCCCCACAGTTAATTTAAATTAAATATTTTAAATATGTAAATCATATTTAAATTAATTAATTATTTAAGTAAAATTTATTTAAATTAGGTAAGAATTTTAAATTGATAAATTAATTAACTTAAAATTTAATTAATTTAAATAAATTATTTAGTTAAGAATTTTAATTAATTAATTTTTTACTAATATAAATTTAAAATTTAAATTAATTAATTAAATTAATTTTAATATTTAATTAATTTTAATATAATACTTTTTTTATTATTTTTTTTATATTGAAAATGATTATTCAATATTTTTTCAAATTTTAAAAACATGATTATTCAAATTTTTCTACAATTTATAAATCTTTCTTATTTAATTAAATTAATTTTAATATTTAATTTGTTATGTAGCATTTTAAAAATGACTTGAAATTTAATGTAATACTTTTGCTATATTTTTTATTTTTTTATTTTTAAAATGACGTGGCAGATGACGTGACACACGTGACAGATGACATGACACACGTGGCAGCTAACATGGGAGAGTGTGTTACACTCTCCAAAAAGTGCTTAAAATGTAGTTTTTTCGTGGGTTCAGGGGTCCAGATGAAAAATATGTAAGTAGGAGTATCCAACTTACAAAACTGACATAGTACAGGGGTCCAATAGAGCATTTTGCCTAAAATAATTATAAGTCACTTTTTTTTGGACGTAATAAAAAATATGTCGCTCTTCGCTTATAGTTATGTAGTATCACCAAGGGGAGCTTGTATAAGTTTGTAATGTGTGGTTTCAAATAAACTTTGCTCTGTCCTATAGTCCTAACTTTCTATAAATACATCCAAAATTTAACATCCTTAATCCAACACAATTATGGTTGTTATTTCAGGGAAGGACCTACTAATACAGTTACTTTTACTTGTACTAGTTGACACATTGTTAGAGCTCAGTCATGGAAAAGACACTGATCCAATCCTCTCAACTAATATGGTTTACATAGATGAGCCATACCGCAACTTAGTTTTCTTTCATCACCCACCACCTCCCTCATCCACTATACTCCGAGTTGCCGCTACAGCCGTAATTGGCGCCGCTGCCGCCGCTATCGATCACCATCACCACCTTTACCGTCATCATCACTACCTCCGTCGTTACCATCATCATTTTTTCCGCCACCTCCACCTTCACCATCACCTTCTCCGTTATCATCAACTGTTATTTCCACAATATATTCGGGTATGCAGAATCTGTATATTGCAACAACAACTTCAACTCGAGTTCAAGTATGAACAAGAACACAATGAAGTATTAAATACCCTCAACACAAGATCAAAATGACCTTTCCAAGAGGTATATTTATTTTTCAGAAAATAAAGATGAAACAGAAATGTTAAGGCCAAGTCGTCCGAATTCACGGACTTTCCTTAAGGAAATAATTCCCCTCACTGTACCCAAGGTTGTGGAAATTTTTTTCCCAGGATAAAATGGCCAACAATCCAACTATAGCGGTACGTCAAATAGTTAGATTCTACGAACGCAGTCAACGATTTGAATGATCACAAAGAGTATTTTGAAGACAAGATGAATGATTTTGTAATCTGAAAATTTCATATAAAACATGTAGAATAAAGAAGGTTATTTATAGCCATACCATGCCCCTATGAAAAGGTGGCAATGGTTCAATCTATCGGTGTGACTTTTCCTGAAAATGCATGTCTGTTTATCCTAAACAGTGCATCTGTTCCGAACAAAAATGTCACTTCGTGAATTAGTGTGTATTTTCGTTGAACAATTGTAACTTTCTGTAGCATCTGTTCAAAAACAGTGCATCAGTTCATGAAGCAGTGCAACCTTCTGCAGCAACATCAGTTTGAAAAGGCACCAGTTCTTTCAAACCATTGCATCTGTTACTGTTTCACTGTTACTGCACGCTACATATATATAAATGGAGTTCCAAAAATCTGCAGTAAAAATTTACTGCATTTTTCCTTGGCATTCTTCGAAATTCAAATAAAGTTTGTCCAAAAAAAGATAGATCCCATCGATCGATCATTTGTCAAATCCAAATCCAAATCCAAATCCAAAGCCGAAGCCGAAGCCAAGCCGAGCGAGCGACGACGACGACGGAGTAAGTGTTTCTCATTATAAACACTCTCAAGTTCTCTTCTTCCACCAATGTGGGAGAAAGAGTAAACTTGCCAATTTTGAGTACACTTTCCATTTTGGTGTAAACTCAATTTTTCTCTTCCACTTAATTTCTCCATTTTCCATTCAACACACATATAGAACTCAACAATCCCTCACATGAATGGGGAATGACTATTTTTCGTAAAAGTTTTCCGGACAAGTATGTGATCATCAAGCAAAGACTGATTGCATCTGTTCCGAACAGGAATGTCACTTCGTGAATCACTGTGTATTTTCATTGAACAATTGCAACTTTTTGTAGCATCTGTTCGAAAACAATGCATCAGTTTATGAAGCAGTGCAACCTTCTGCAGCAACATCAGTTCGAAAAGGCACCAGTTCGTTCAAACCATTGCATCTGTTACTGTTTCACTGTTACTGCACGCTGCATATATATAAATGGAGTTCCAAAAATCTGCAGTAAAAACTTACTGCATTTTTCCTTGGCATTCTTTGGAAGCCGAGCGAGCGACGACAACGACGACGCGAGGCATCATTTCTTTCTTGCCTCACTTGCCATGTGGAGTAAGTGTTTCTCATGATAAACACTCTCAAGTTCTCTTCTT
The DNA here is from genome assembly GCA_030864215.1 of Capsicum pubescens. NCBI lineage: Eukaryota > Viridiplantae > Streptophyta > Magnoliopsida > Solanales > Solanaceae > Capsicum > Capsicum pubescens. The sequence continues at coordinate 171,231,869 of CM061539.1, read as the reverse complement.
CCACCAATGTGGGAGAAAGAGTAAACTTGTCAATTTTGAGTACACTTTCTATTTTTGTGTAAACTCAATTTTTCTCTTCCACTTGATTTCTCCATTTTCAATTCAACACACATATAGGACCCAACATCAAAATCATCTCTGCCTCCTTCTCCATCACCATCACCATTATCTCCGTCACTATCACCATCATCTCGGCCTTCACCAGCACCTTCGCCGTCATCATCAACATCATCTCCGCCTCCTTCACCATTACCATTATCTCCGCCACTTTCACCGTCACCATCACCATCACCACCACCTCGGCCATCAGCAGCACCATCACCTTCGCCATCACCTACGCCACCTTCACCATCACCATCACCACCAGCTCCATCGTCAACACCAAACACACCACCTCCACCGTCAACAGACTCATCACCTTTAATTCCTCCTTTTCTCAGCGGCCCTGGTGGTTCGGGTTCTACAATTCCTGGTATTCCTGGCATCTCAATTGGTTCTGGTAATAACCCAACGCCTTCGTCACCATCACCACCAGTTAATAAGTCACCTCCTCAACCTTCACAATGTAAGCCATCACCACCTGGTCAGTCTGCAAAGCTACCTTCACCAGCAAAGCAACCACCACCTCCACCACCAGTTAAGGAACCATGTCCACCACCACCACCACCACTTTCTAAGAAAACGCCTCCACCAGCTCCTGCACCATTAATTGCTAATCCACCAGTTATGGCACCATCTCCATCACCAGTTGCTCAGCCACCTGTAATACTATTAGCACCATTTCCATCACCAGTAGCGAAACAACCCCTTATTCCATGTATACCACTTAAGCCGTTTGAACCTCCATCTCTTCCCGCCTCCAAGACTGCAACCGTCAAGGCTGGAGGATGTAGTACTGGACGGCTTTACCTACGACATTTCCTACTCCTACTTTTCATACAAAGAGAATGGGCAGCCTGAAAAACTTGGAATGATTACAGAATGGCCTTGTGCATCAGGAGCGAATTTAAGCCAGAATTTTCATTACGAAGTGTTGTCGAAATATACATGAATAAACAAACAGAGAAGTTAACAAAATAGCTTTTGCAAATGAAAGCAGAGCGTAATTACATTACATGCATTATCTCAACCGCACCATACTTGACGACGTTTCTTCTTTTGAAATGCTTTACAATAACTTCATTGGAAATATTAATATCACAGTAAATTTTCACTAACTCTTCTTCGTATAGTTATGAGTGTTATTTGAGCCACCGATATATGGCTAAACTTTTAAAGAATCTAAATCAATTTCTCGTCTTTAAGAAGAATGCAATCACACTTCCGTTTGGTTGGTATTTTTGTCCTAATTAGATTGATTATAAGAGACCAAATTTAATGTTGTTACTTCGAAAAGAGTACTTCTTTGGCTATTTTGAGGCCGGATGATAGATGTATGCACGCAAAGAAAATTATATTTAATCCATAAGTCAAGGGCCAAACCTCATTTTGACGACTCTAATGCTATCAGACAAATTGAGGGAGCCTTAAGTCACATTACACTTTGTCAAGAAACAACTGAGGCTGAGTTTTATATTCGCAAAGATATAATGGAAGATATTGCCAATCTTGTATACTTATCAACAATATTAAGAAACAAATATTAGCTTTCTCAAGTAATAAGGTCTTGGGACAAGCCCCACAAATAGCTCATTGATTTACTACGTCTTGGAAATGCTTGTACAATAAGATATACTAACTTTATTGACATCGACATTTGCTTATTTATATGTTTTATATGATTTGCTATGTTTTATCAATTGAATCGTCGTACTCCGTGAAGTTTCAGCCAGTCACTTTAACTCAAACAAAATTTCTCATAAACTAAAACAAAATAGAAATTTTGAATCAATTAGCAAGATAATTGGACCTGTGCTAGGGTCTTAAGGGTTAGTACTGTACGGGCCGACCCACCATTAAAAAACGTATGAACCCATCATCTTTTTGAATCGATTACTAGCATTGAAAAGGGGATCATATAGATATAGAATTTGTTGATTGTCATGACTCATAGAAACTCCCACTCTATGTATTGTTCTACAATCTACATGTATTATGCCATGTAAGATATGCGTATCTACTTATTCATCCTTATACAGGTTTAAGTGTTTATTTTGTACACCTAAAAATTAGAGGATATAAATGAGAATTGAGACCAAGTTAAAGAGCATGTATATGCATTATGCCAATGGAGGATCCCGATGAATTTAAAGTGTTATGTATTAAGCCTTTAAAATATATTATTGTTTCAACATATGAAAAATAGTAAGGTCCTTACAGAAACGAAATATAGGTCACGAGCAAATGCGTCCAATATTGGTAAAAAAAACAATGTTGCTTTTAGTTATTTCATTAGTAATCAAAACTAAACTTTCCCACCTAATACTTCAATTAGGAGGCACATTTTATAACGTAAAAAGTTGTTACTATATCTATAAGCTAAAGGGCAGATGAATTTGCATTATTAAATGTCGCATTTATTCAAGGTCTAAAAATTAGATTTAAATAGAACATCCTAATCAATGCATGCACGCAATTAATTATGAATACAAAAATGATGGAGTATAAAAGAAAGTAAAAGAAAACTCTTTGATATATCAAATCAAAGGAGGAGAAAGTAACAAAAATATAATAATGGCACGTACCAGTACAAATTTCATTACATGCATTTTCCTAATAGTATTTATTCCTGAAATATGTTTGGGTGACGATGATCTTGGAAAAACTCTTCGATCTGCAAAGGAAGTAGCTCATAAGCCTGTTACTGCAGAAGATTATACAGAGTGTGACATGTATGTAGTTATCCGGGATATTGAATCGGCAATTAAAAAATATCATGAAGGTGAAATTAAACAAGTTATTAATCAGATTGATCATGCCTTAAAGAAGATGGAATTTTGTTTAACTTTTTTGAGTAGTATGCCATTCCTACAGGGAGGTCCAGAAGATATTTACCAACTTGACCGACTTCTCAAGAAAAGTAAGAAAGAAGCTTTCTCCATATTATATTTGGGACCAGCTGCCATGAGCCCAGTTTAGTTAGCTCAAGAAAACTGTCTTATATATTGTCTATGTAGTAGAGATGACAAAACATTAAATTCATGAATGGAATAACAAAACCCAAGTATATATTATGGTTAAATAAAAGTAAATCAATTAATTAACTTGCATACATATGGAGCTATATATGCGTGCGTACAGACATAAATATACACATATGTAATTGTGTTTATGAGAAAATTAAGTCCTATTTCCTAGGAGAGAAAAATGAAGAATAGAATAGTGCTCGTCTTATTTATGCGAATTACCCATTGAAGATGTTGAAGCAACAAAGTCAAAGGAGGAAATTAATAATGATCAAGTGATCATTGATGCACCAAAGATTGTAACATTCAAAAGTGATGCAATTAATATAGGTGCAGAGCAAGTTAAAGAAGAAGAAAATAATAGTAAAATTGCAGGTGAGGGCAACAAAAAAAGAACCAAGTCGACAAAGAAGAAAAAGATAGAATAGAAAGTTCAGAAGAAGAGTTGAAATGCAGGCCAATAGCATTGGTAAAAACTTACATGCACCCGGTGTATACAATAAATTAATGTTCTTTATTATGGTTATGTAATTAAATTAAGTAAAATATATATTGATTATGTTATATTAACATAGAAACACACCACAGATTCACATAAATCAAGAACACCTATAAAGTAACGAAATATGCGAAAAATAAGGTGTGTACCTATGTTCGCCATTGAAACACGTAATCGAAGACGAACTAGGCTGAGTCTAACTCTCCTTTGCTTATGACGACAGACAGTTTATGGGAATACGTCTTATGTTAAAGTCAGGAGAGGGACCTAGCCTTATATTTATAGGCTTAAAAGCCTTAACCTAGTGCACCCCCATTATGGGCTCACAGGTCTACTATATGAACTTGTTTTTTGTTTCCTTTGACAATTATTCACAATTCGAAAACTTTAAAGAGATTTATTTCAATAGGATCTTTATATAAAAGGCAGAAGTCGAGGGATAGCTTCACACCAATTGGAGAGTCGTATGCAAGTTTATTCCAGAGATTGATACAGCAGGGCATGATCACTCCTCTCCTTGGGTATACTCCTAACCCACATTCAAGAAGTTTTGATCTTAATGTACGATGTGCATATCATTTTGATGTTCAGGGTCACAGTATTGAAGATTGTCGTGCTTTGAAAAGAGAAATTGAAAAGATGATTCAAGATAAATCAATTATGGTGCAGAACATTGACAGTGAGGAAAATCTCTAACACCCAGTAAAGTCATACCTCAGTTTATTCATTACATACCACATCATATCTATAGCCTTTTTATTCAAAAGCATGATAATGACCACCCAAAATATTTAAACATCACAGGAGGAGTACTTATTTCAAAACAAATGAAAACTTATATTTTATCATACGGTGGTCATCTCTTTCATCAATCACATGCACATTCACATTCTTTATTAGAAAAATGAGCATTTGTAAATCAAGGGGAAAAAAACCCTCTCATTCATTCATAAAACAATAACAATCCATAACATTGTTAGGATAATGGATTCCATAACGAAAAAAGTAACACACAAATCATGCTCTCATATAACTTTTCAAACTAACAACGCATGTACACATGAAAACAATTCAAGTTTAGGAAAACGGGCCTTACAATGCAGGCTCTTCAACAATTTCAAAATTCATCTCATGTACGAAATTAAATACCTTAAATGCTGGTTTAATCGATAAATTTATGCCCACGGAGTTTAGAATAGTCCCACATACAAGAAATTTTGCTTTTTAAGTTTCAACTATTCTGGTTCTCCTTGTAAGACAGTAGAACCTGTATACTTTAGAATGAGCTGGATAACCAATGAAAGAAAAAAACACAAGGTCTAGGTTCAGTTTTCTTTTCTGGTCCAAACTCAAAAAAAAAAAATTTAACTGGATTTTCTATTGGCCCACATAAATAGTGATTCATATATTAATCACACTATAGAACCCGAATTAAATTCTCTCATTACCTTACAGAAAGCATAACACTTTACTGTGCAATAATATTATCAAAGTCTAATTCGAAATCCCATCAAATTTCTACCTACAATCTTTTTTTTTTTTTTTGAAATTACAGCTCCAGACAATTTTATTTTAAAGTAACAACACTCCGTAGATTAATTTTCATATTTCCACATCGAAAAGAAACAACTGTTTCATTACCCACAACAATAACCCCAAGAACTTGAAAAACACGCCACAATTTTTAAAAGACAAATCTAATTGATTTGATTTCATCCACTTTCCCAAATCTAATTGATTAGGTCATCGTCTGACTCATAATCATATGTACACCTTTTGAGATGTTCCAAGTCAGTTAAACCAAATGGAAAACTAATATTGTCACAAAATAATTTCAGCAGTAAACTTGAGAAGAGCTTGATATCTTATGACATTGTGGAGCCTACAAATCATTATTATGTTTAACAACCTATGTCTAATATGGTACTCTATCTGCAACTTGTTTCATCTTTCACAGCTTTGCCAATTATTCAAAGAACCAACAAAATTTGTAAAGAAGTTGCATTAGAGCAGATTATAATCCAAAAAGAAAAAAGAAAAGAAAAACAAAGATCCATAGACGTTCCAAATAATCTATCTATGTCATACCCCAAATCCCATTGGAGCAGACTGGCACCCGTAGCCGAGGAGGCCCGGGATAACCCGTTCATAACTTATACTTTCACATTCACATTACTTATGAAAATTAGAAATTTGGGCAGCACTTCATTGTAAATAGAAGAAAACAGTACCTGTATCAGCCCAGCAGACACGCATAAATATATATATGAACAGTAATTGGCCGTCAGAGCCATCACGTCTATCAACCAAACACTCCTATGGCTGTACAATATGTCTACAAAAGCCTCTACATAGATACACAACTGAGTTGGGGTCGGGACAAACTCCCGCCCACAAAAGACTTTTATGCAAATAACAAAAGTACATATAGAGACGACTTGGGATGCCCCAAAACAACTGGAGCTCACCACTAACAACAGAATGTCCTGGCTCTTACTGCGGAGGTGTACGACCTGAAGTACCTGTTCCTGCAGGCATGAATGCAGGTCCCCCGTGAGGGACGTCAGTACGGAAATATGTACTGAGTATGTAAGGCAGTGAGTATCAAGATGAGATACAAAAGATCAACAGAAACCAGATACCAGTGAATAAACAGTATGAGTAGGCCACACTTAAAAGAACTGATGGGATACCTGCACATTACTTTCATATCATTACTTCCCGTAATCCTTGTCAATACATAACATATGTCATACAATGGCCAACTGATCAGTGGTACTATTACAATACATCAGGGACCACCCCTGGAATAGCATATATACATAATCTTTATAATACAATGGCCAACTGATCAGTGGTACTAATACAATACATCATATCATCAATTTAAAATACAGACATTCCATTTCTTAATTCAATTAATCTTTGAGATTGGTTACTTTGTGGTCACACTTTATGGAACTTGAAACCATGATACCTCAATAGGAAAAACATGTAAATAGGTAATCAATATCATGAAGATGAAGTAGAGAATCATGGATACCTCATTAAACCATTTCGGAGTCAACAATAGTATGTGGACATTTTTTTGACTAGCCGGACATCTTAAAAGTGAAAACAAGTTCAATTGGTAGTGTCGAAGATCATATGATGTTATTATGTGTCATGTGTCGTAGGACAATGTTGGAAGCTTACTTGAGAGTGCCATGGGTCATTATTCATGCCAAAGAATAGATAGAGTATGTCTTACATACCTTGATATAACCACTTCAATACAAGTGACTTCCCGTACTCTTCGAACACTTATCTACAATAAGTCATTTGTGGCAAACTAGTATTAGCAACCAAACCTTACCATTTAGGTATTAACTTCACCAAATAATGTCTAGGAAGTAATCCTTTAGCTCATCAATAAAAGTACTACATACATCCTCTTATACTCTTATTACATTCACCTATTCTGCATTTTCATGAAATATCCCTCAACATCACTCTTAGCCTTTATTTCCCTTCTTAATCACCATCCAATAGCAACATGATCACTAGGCATACATAACCACTAATATAATGATATATCACCACAATTCATCCTCCATAATCCAACACAGCAACTTCCATAATTTACTACTAACAATTTATACACAACAATTCATAACTATGTTTCTAGTTATCTTCCAACATCAAGACAATACTCATAATCCTTTATCAATACTTGTTCATGGATAAGAATCAAGAATAAACAATATTCATACCTTAACAATGAACTCTTGTATTTAGGATCCTCCTTACATAACCATGGGGTGCTTCTTGAAGCTTCCGAGATGGTGAACACAACTACGGAACCAATTTGAATTTTCTACGGTTGAATCACAAAATATTTGAGGTTGAAATTGGCTAGGGTTTTCACCTTTCCTAAAATTTGGATAAAATCTGATAAAATTGAGGCTAAGTGCAGGTTTTTAAGACCAATTTTCGTCCAAAGGTAATAGAAAATGACCATTGTGCCCTAAAAATTGAAATAAATCCCGAATCTGTCCCCAGTGGACAGTTTTGACAGGCTGAAGTAAATCGACCATAACTCTTTTCTCCGATATCGGATTTGGGTGAAATTGGTATCGTTGGATAGATAACTCAAAGGTCTTTCATTTCATATAAAGTAGGCCACCCAGTTCGTCCTGTAAAAGGAGTTATGATCGTTTGAAGTTGACCCTTAAAAACTGTTTTGAGAGGCTGAAGTAAAACGAGTATAACTCCTTACTCCGATGTTGGATTTGGATGAAACCAATTGCATTAGAAAGAAGACTCTCGGAGATTTTCGTCTATATATAGCATCTCACACAGTTCTTTTTGTACAAGGAGTTATGATCGTCTCAAGTTGGAGTGCCTAGCTGCAGAAATTTTCCTGCAGAATCACTGTTCACAGGCTTCCCGGCCACCGTTTTGAAATTTCGAATGTGCTCGCTTATATGAAATACTCCTCTGTTTTGGGCAAACTTTATATCGTTGGAAAGCTTATTCCAATACCTACACATAAATCTATCGACGGGATACTTACGAACACCATAAACTTAATTTAACCCATACGCAAGTCTTTAGGACTCCATATAATCGCGATAAGTGTACGAAAAAATTTACGGGGTGTTACAATCTAGTAACCATCTCAATACTAAATCAGTGGTCTTTCAAATATTGCAGTCTATTAAGCAAGCGATAGTGAAGATTCAAACAAATTCGATCCATATTGAGTTTCAACTTTAATAGATCACGTCGTATTTACTTAGAGGGTGTTTGGATAGGATTAAAATCTGGTCAAACTAGATTTTAATCACTTTTTTAGCCTTTTTAGGTGTTTGGTAAAATTAAAAAGAGCTTAAAAAAAGCTAAAAGTGGATTAAAAAAAATAAAAATTGAGAAGCTGGATACCTCCTGCTTTTTACTTTTTAGATTAAAATTTTTTTAGGTTTGACCAAAACATTTACCTTTTTATCTCTTATATTTTCTTCTAATTCCAACAATACTCTAAACTTTGTAGCCCTTATTGATTTTTCTTTCTTTTTCTTTTTGCCGTTTTTTTTCATCTTTTCCCTCCAGTTTTCTCTTCATCTTTCTCCTTTATTTTCAGGGAATCCATCATTACATAAGAAAACACTCAAAAATTTTATTGTCAAATCGAGCTTGTGGTAAGTTCTTCTCTATCCGTTCATATAGAATCTCTGCATGTTATTTAAATTTTAAAAATTGATTCTTTTTAACAGTTTATTTCATTCCTAAAATTTTTCAGTTGTTTACAAGCTTGCAATATTACAATATAATACTATATTTATATAAAAAATATCTTAAAATTTTTATTTTTTAAAATTTAAAAATAAAAAAGTAACTTATATTTATAAATTGACCTGGCATAATCACTTTACGTTGAAAGTGTATTTAAATAGAAATTATTTTTGAAGTATTAGAATTAAAAATCATAAATAATTCACGTTATTATATGTTAACAACTTTAAGGATATTTAAGTCATTTTGACAACAAAAAAAGTGATTGACAACACTTGTTTACCAAACACATCAACAGATTTTTTTCAGTTTCAGCACTTCTATCCAAACACTTATCTGCTTAATTTAAAAGCACTTATTTTAAATTTTTAATCACTTAAGCTAAAAAGCAATTTTTTTAATCCTATCCAAACGGGTTCTTAGTCATCACATCAATTAACACCTCCACTTCAACACTTTATCATTAAAAAACGCAGCGGAAAAGAAAATTAAATTACAACCAAATTGAGGTTCTCGAAACATACATCATAGTATTCGATCATAGGGTTCAAGATCTATGTGAAAAGCTCTTGATACCAAGTGTTATATTAACATAGAAACACATCACATGTTCACATAAACCAAGAACACCTATAAAGTAACGCAATATGCGAGAAATAAGGTGCGTACCTTTGTCTGCCGTTGGAACACGTAATCGAAGACGAACTAGTCTGAGTCTTCCTCTCCTTTGCTTATGACGGCTGACAGCTTATGGGAATACTGACAGCTTATGGGAATACATCTTATGTTAAAAGTGTTATATTTATAGGCTTAAAAGTCTTAACCTAGTGCACCACCCATTATGGGCTCACAGTCTACTACAGACCTACAATATTGTAAGCCCACACCAATAACATGAAATAGATACAGGCCCATATGAAATTCGCATAAATACACGGGCTATGTCTTGTCCACCAACTAATAACATCAGCCCGTTATTACTTTAATATAATAAAAATTAATGTAAGTTCACATCAAATAAATAATTCTAACCGTTGAAACTTTTATTTTTGAAGCATCAAGCAAAATGCCATGCACTATGCATAAATAATTATAGGGATTTCGAGTCTTGGGAGACAAAGGCAGGTAACTTACTAGAACAAGTAAAAATAAAGTACTTGTCGAACAGAAATGTAGGAAAAATAAAGAATATATAAGAGCACTGAGTTATGGAAAAAACTTTTTTCTCCTTCCTTCCACTATTTTTCTCTCAATTTCCATTGACACCTTTCCATACATATTCAACCCAACATACAAGTCCTCTAGCCCACCGAACTACTGATTTTGCGAAGAGTTCTAAACTCCTAGTCAAATATTTTATCAACAATGGCTCCTGGTACATGGAAAAACTTTGAAGGATCATAACCAATCAATCATATACGTGGCATCATCTCCAAAATTGACTAGGAAGGATCATAACCAATCATATACCGGGCTTCATCAAATTGAATACTGATGGAAGCTTCAACAAGGACACTAGCAAAGCAGGTTTGGGGGGAGCGCTCAGAGATGAGCTAGGGAGGACAATTGATCATGGCCTTCTCAATTCCCATATCAATGCACCGTCCACAATATAGCAGAGGCCAAAGCAAGCTGGTATGCAGCTAATTGGTGTAGAAACAATGGATACACCAACCTTCTTATAAAATTAGACGCCATGGTCGTTACCGAAATACTCAAAGAAAAGAAGGCAGGAAGCTTTAGACTTAACAAGATTATTGACAACACCTCTGGATAGCTCAAGCTCACAACGGCAAAATATAAGCATTGCTACAGGGAAGCCAATCAACTTGTAGACTGGCTGGCCAAAATGGCATTGAACTCTCAAATTAACAACATCTATTTACCGGAGCAGGAGCATCCAAATGGTGCTAAAGGCCTCTTATGCTTGGACAAGAGACAAGTTCCATCCATTAGAACTGAAGATGACAAGGCAATTTTTTGTTTGTTAGGCTAACTTTATGCACAGTAGGAGAATGAGCAATAAGTTGTTTTTGTTGAAAGCTCACTCTTTTTTTTTTTTTTGACGGATAGTCTGTATCCTGTGTTGTAATTAAACCTTTGGTATGATATACAACACCCCAGATGACTGAGAAATTTATCAAAAAGAAAAAAGAAAAAATCTCCAACATTTACAATATAATACTCGTTTAAGTTTGGATTGATTATTGACTTGATTATTTGTTAGTTCAGACCGTCTAAATTTAAATGATATCTAGTTCAAATTGACTTTCAAAAAAATATTTATATATAACCATAATAAACAATAATGGTAATAATTTATTAGGTACTGATAAAAAAATAAATAAGGCAATTAATATTTAATAAGAATTTGGCAGTTGAATTTTGACTCGCTTTTAGCCTATTTCACCCTAAGTAACTTTGGAAGAGTCAACCACTAGAGTTGACATGGTGGTTCAGCGTCATGTTCCTTAAGCAAGAGGTCGGGGATTTGATCCCCTCCTCTGGCGAATGGAGCAAACTATGTGGCCAGTTTTCTACCGCTTAGTGCGCTGACAGAGGAACGGAGGATTAGTCTCACGGCTGCCGGCTGTGGGGATACCTTGAGAAACCAAAAAAAAAAAAACTTTGGAAGAGTCAATAATTCGTCATGTATTAACTCAACATATTTTAACCCGTCCAAATTCAATTTAATCCGCCCATTCAATACATTCCAAGGATTCGATCTCTTAGAGGTGATGACCCCTGCATTTTAACGTACAACCATCCGGTGTTCCTACGAGTCAATACATAGTTTATATTACGTGGTAAAATCGTGCATATAATTCTCCAAGGGAAATTCACATCTTTTTTTCCTGTTACATTATTAATCGAGATACGTCATATTCATTCTTTTTTTACTTTAGCTATACTAATAAAAAAAATGACTACACTTACAACTTGTTCAATTTAGAAAATCAAGAGATAATTTATAATAATTAATCATGATATAGTTAATTATTATTTAATTTATTATTACTTGTGTATGTCAAGTCAAACATGTAATTTAAAAAAAAAAAAACATCTCCTACGTACATTTAGGATGTAATTTTCTAATCAATTGTAACGAGATCACTCCATTGTAATTTTCTAATCAGCAAAAGTGGAGTGAATTAAAATTAATGAGACATTAATTAGAATATATGTTTTAAGAAAAAACAAATGCAGAAACGAACAACTATTCCATGTCTAATGTTGGATCATTTTAATTTTCTGCCAACTGATAAACCCTCTCGACATGGCTTCTGCATGGTCATGTCCAATGTCAGTTTGATCAAATTTCACTTGAAATCTTGAAACATCAATAGAAAAATTAAATGGTAACAAAGCAACAAAGTTTATTAAGTAATGGAAGATCAAAGTGTAACATAAATACTAAATTAATCAGTAATAAACAGGTTTCTTAAGATAAAAGTTGAAACGAAGATAAATAGCGTAAAGGCTCCGATTTAATTACATTTTCCTTGCTCTTCATAACAACTTTCATGAAGATTTTCCAAGAAAATGCGTAAAGTTAACGAACCAAAGAGTACCAATTAAGAAAATATGGTGTACATTTTTTAAAAAGTACGAAAAGGGGTCAAAAATACCTTTAAACTATTCGAAATGGATTAAAAATATTCTCCATTTGTTTTTTGGCTCAAAAATACCCCTCCACTAATTTTTTTGTCTCAAAAATACCCCTCCGTTAACTTTTTGGCTTAAAAATACCCTTCTCTCTAACGGAATACCACCAGACATGCCACGTGGATTAAAAAGGTTACTTGGCCAGTCCACGTCAGCATAGACGTGGGAAATTACTCAATTTAATCCATCTAACCATCAACTCAATTTTGTCTATGTAAAATATCCAACCCCGCCTGTATTTAAAAAAACCCTACTCGAGGAAAAAATTGAGAAATTGATTGTTTATTTTTCATGTGATAGGTTCAGATATTGTGGATCCATCAAGGTAAAAGATGAGGAAATAATCAGGCCCTCAAATTGTTACTCAAAAGAATCGGGTCGACCCTAGACAATTGGTGCCTCAATAGTCGACCCAATTTCCAAGAGCTCGGATTGCTACTGGAATTCCTATCTGAATTTGTCCAATCAGGAACCTGATTGCAGTCAGAGGAATGGCAATTCGGAGATGAAATTGAAATTTGAAGAGAGTAAGTTTTGTGGCAATATAAGACAACTGCAAGTTGATGAGGTCAAGAATTGCTTGAATGTGTCTCGTAATTTTAAAAATGTTGATAATAGAACGGAAGAAGGTGAAAGGGATGATCTAAGAAAAAAAAAATTGAAGAATTGAATTTTGTGTCTTGAATCGGGTTAGATTTTTAAATAGAATAAATTGAGTTGATGGTTAAATGAACAAAATGGAGTGATTTTTCATGTGTATGTTGACATGGACTGAATAAATAATTTTTTTTTTTAATCCAAGTGACGTGTTTGGTGACATTCCGTTAGAGAGAAGGGTATTTTTTAGCCAAAAAAATAACGGAGGGGTATTTTTGAGACAGAAAACAAACAGAGGGACTTTTATGAGCCAAAAAAAGAAACGAAGGATATTTTTAATCCATTTTCAATAGTCTAAGGGTATTTTTGACCCTTTTCCGAAAAGGATATTACTGATATTATGAGTGCAAAATGCGAACAAGAAAGTAGATTAAATTAGAGATTTCTCTGTAGTAAAGTAAAATTGATCTAGAATTGTAATTATGTGTACCAAATAGTTTTAAGGAGATCTTTCAAAAGTAGCCACATTTTGCTAGAAAACTCACCTTTCATAGTCATATTTTACATAATTATCATTTATAGTCGTTGTATTCAATTTACGCTCGCTGTATTCGATTTTATCAATAGTCTGTATTCATATAAAATATAAATACAGTACCATTTAGCTGTTGTATTCGATTCACAGCCGTTGTATTCACTTTTACTCAGTGGTCTGTATTCATAAAATCATAAATATACTACATATTTAGTCTTGCCAAAAACACTACCATTTTTTCCTTTTTTTTTTATATATTTTTTCTTTTTCGTGTTTTCCTCAATTTTTCTTCTTCTTTTTTTAAATTTTTTATATTTTTATTTACAGAAAAAGAAAAAATACATGAGAGAGAGTACGAATTGTACTTATAAAAAATTAATAGGTAAGAGGAGGCTATGAATTGTAATTAATTGAAACTAGGCTAAATTAGGTAATTAGAATTCAATATTGGCTAAGTTATGTAATTATCCCTAGTTTTAAACTCTACTTACGAGATAGAGAAACAGTGAAAAATATTGCATGACAATGTAACGTGACCACATTTCCCCTTATTAACATTTAACACCATCGTTAGAAAGCAACATATCAATTAGCAAAGTTCAATAATGATCAGAATGCTTAATTGGAACATTAGGGGTATGAAGTCCCAAGCCTCTACTGAGAGATTAAAGTTTTTGTTAGTTAGCCAAGATATATCTCTGGTAGCGATGCAGGAACCTATCGTCAAAGAAACAAAAATTGAACTATATATGCGGTCTCTTGATATGAAAGGGTGTTATGCCAATTGTAGTAATAAGATCTAGATTTTTTAGAAACACAATATTGAGTGTTTTATCTACTCTAGTGAAGACCAAATGGCGACTTGCAAAATTCAAGATAAAGAGAAATATTTCTTCATTTCTATTGTTTATGCAAAATTCAGAGCTTCGGGGAGGAAAGATTAATGGAGATATATGAGTGTGTTTTCTACTACCATTAATGCTCCTTGGGCCGTCACCGGGGACTTCAACAACATTTTATTTAAGGAAAAAAAAATGGGGGGCAAACCATACAGGCTAAGCAAAAGCATTCCATTTATAGAGTGTCTCCATGATTGTGGTTTGAGAGATATTGGCTACACTGGAAACATTTTTACTTGATGCAATGAGAGAAAAGGACAAGAGATAATATGGAAAAGGTTGGATAGAATGGTGTGTAATGAAAAATGGGAAGACTATTTTTCCTTTTGCAATGTCCAACATATGACTAGAGTCAGTTCAGATCATTGCCCCTCTCGTTATTACTCTTGAAAGCAATCAAGATACTCACATTAAATACTTTCGATTTATGAATTTTTGAACTGATTTAGATGAATTTCATGAAGTGGTCAAGAGTTTTTGGACATCTCATGATAATGACAACATATTTTGGCAAGTTCAGCAGAAATTAAAGAGAACTAGCAAAGCTCTCACTCACTGGTCTAAAATCAAAGTCGGCAACATCTTTGAGAAGTCTCAACTTATGGAAGATCGAGTCAAATATTATGAAGAAAAGTATATATCTTCGTTGGATCAACAAGATAGGATAAACATGAACAAATCCAAAGCAGAGTTGATTATTCACCACAAGTATGTGGATACTTTCTGGTGGCAAAAACCAAACTTGAAATGAAATTTGGAAGGGGATGAGAATACCAAATATTTTCACACTATTGTGAAAGGTAGAAGAATATTTCTACAAATTCATCAAATAAAAGTGGGGGAGAATTGGTTAGAAGGTGAAAATGATATTGGTACAGCAGCAACTGATTTTTATCAGCAGTTATTCATTCAAGATGACCACAACATTGATATGACTATTCTAGACAACATCAACAAATGCATCAGTGAGGAAGACAATCAATCTTTACTTCAAGATCCTACTGAGGAAAGAAATTAAAAGTGCTATCTTTGAGATCAATCCCAATAGCTCAGCAGGCCCTAATGGTTTCACTAGTCTCTTCTTTCAAAAGACTTGGGATATCACTGGTTTGGATATTGTTTTATTAGTTAAGAATGTTTTTAATGGTGAACAACTTTCAAGATTTTTTACTAATACTTGTCTGGTATTGCTTCCTAAAGTGGAGATCCCCCAAACTTTTTCAGACTTTAGACCTATTAGTTTTAGCAATGTCATTCAAAAAATAATTTCAAAAGTTGTAAATAATAGGTTGACTTTGATCCTTCCAAATATCATCTCTCTTAATCAAAGTGATTTTATTAAAGGTAGATCAATTGGAGAAAATGTTTTACTTGCCCAAGAAATTATCCATGAGATTAAAACAGTAAACAAAGGGGGAAATGTGATTTTCAAAATTGCTATGAATAAAGCTTATGATAGAATTTCTTAGCGCTTTATTTGTTCTGTTATGAGAAGAATGGGTTTTGATGAAAGATGGATTTATATGATTTGGAATCAAATCTCCAATAATTGATATTCAGTCATTATAAATAGCAAAAGACATGGATTTTTTAAATCTCATAGAGGTGTTAAACAAGGTGATCCGATATCTCCTTCTTTATTTATAATAGCTGCCGAAGTGCTGTCCATTATGCTTAATAAATTATATGATAATCCTAGGTTTAACGGATTCAGTATGGATCCCAACGAACCAAGGATTAATCATTTAGCTTATGCTGACGACTTGATTATCTTTTGTTAAGGTAAATCTAAAACTTTGAAACTCATCACTGATTGCCTCAGGTCATATGAATTCAGGACAATTGATAAACAGAGAGAAAAGTTGCTTCATTATGGACAAGGACATTTCTCAGAACAGGATCAACATCATCGCAAACTTGCTTCAAGTAAAAAAGGAAGAATTCCCCATTTATTATTTGGGATGCCCATTGTTTGCTGGAAAAAAATTGAATCAATACTTTGCTAACATAGCTTCCAAGATAATAAAAAGAGTGGGAGCATGGCATTGTAATAAACTATCAGCTGGAGGTAAAATAATTCTTATTAAGCATGTTTTAAATGCGACGTCTGTTCACCTATTGTCTGTTTGTCAGCCTACAGAGACAATCCTTAAACAGATGGATAGTATTTTTGCTAATTTTTTCTTGGAAAGTAAAAAAGGAAAACAATAGTATCATTAGGCTTCCTGGAATAGTATGTGTTTTCCTACGGAAGAGGGGGGTATTGGTATCAGGTCCATCCACGATATTTTAGAAAGTTTTGCTGTCAAGTTGTGGTGGAAATTTAGAACTAAAGACTCTATATGGACTAGATTCATGAAAGCCAAGTATTCCAAAAGAATCCACCCAGTGTCCAGGAAATGGAGTTATAAACATTCTCACAATTGGAGAAGAATGATGAAGATTAAAGAGAAAGTTGATCACCTTATTCAGTGGAGAATCAACAAAGGCAACTCAAGCTTTTGGTGGGACAACTGGACTGAAATAGGCAGTTTACTGATTATGCTGAAGCTTTTACATCGATTAGAATCAAAGTGTCGGATTACATATAAAACGGTACTTGGAATCTCATCAAAATTGGTCAGACTCTTCCTATAAATATTGTTAACATCATTCAGGGGATTACTATTAACTCTTCTAATCTTGAAGATTTTCCAATCTGAACTATTAATACAGATGGAAGATTTGATAGTAAATCATCTTGGAAAACTATCAGGAGCTAGAAAGACTCCAACTTCTTTATCAACATGATTTGGCACAAAAAAAATTCTTTTAAAATTTCCTTTTTTCTCTGGAAAGTATTAAGGAATAAGGTTGCAGTTGATTTAAATTTAATTAAGTTTAAAGTTCATCTTCCATCTAGATGTTTTTGTTGTACTAACTTTGAGCAGGAAGATGTTGAGCATTTATTCCACAAAGGAAAGATTGCTCAAGATATTTGGAGATGTTATTGCAGGTTGTTTGGAATCAATGACGGGCAGAATAGCTTCAAACATCAAATTATATCTTGGTGGCTAACTTTTGGAAAGAACCCAGTGCAAAGCTTTAGGTCTAAAGATTGGTCTAGAATGGTGTGTAACAAAAGGAGTTAGACAATTAGAAGTGGAATTGGACTCGAAATTGTTAGTAGAGTGGATTAACAATTCGAGTAATCTACCCTAGAACATATGGAACTCTTTAACAAGGATAAAAAATTTACTAGATCAAGTGGAAAGGTGGCATATTTCCCATTTTTCAGGGAAGGTAACAAGGTAGCTGATGGTCTAGCCAACTGGGGAATACAATTCACTGATATTCAATGGATCTACGACTTTCGACAATTACCCCGGAATGTTAGAGGAGCCTTGAACTTGGATAGAATGAATTATCCCTCTTTTCGAAAAAATATTGTAAGAACTCATTTTATATGGATAGAAACTTGTATAGGAACTACACTTTTGATGTACCTTGATGATCCCTCTCGATGTTGAGGTGAGCATCTTTAGATGCTCTTTTGAGAGCTTATTAGAAATCCTACTTGTTCCATAGTATGAAAAGTGTCCCATACTAAGTAGGTACATGGAGGCAGGCCTCCTATGCTTTGTACATATTTGCTTATAATAAAATCTGTTTTTCCTTACAAAAAAAAAGTACAAACCATATTTATGAAGGAAAATTTATCACAAAAACGATTATCATAAAGAAAATTATGATGGAATATAATTATGAAACCGTAACAAATTGGAAGGTTTCTTCATAAAATAATGGGAAAATATTCTATTGGACCCATGTACTATGTCAGTTTTGTAAGTTGGACACTTCTACTTACATGTTTGTCATCTGAACCCTTGAACCCATCAAAAAGCAACATTTCGCACCCTTTGACCGTTGACCTTGCCTATGTGGCAAGGTCATGGTGACTAGGATAAAGAGTGTGTAGACACGTGATTTTTTATCCTCCCCGAGTGTAATATATATATTTTTCGATATTAAAATATTTATATTTGATTCGATATTATATTAATTCTTATTTTTAATAAATTTTTAGTTTTAAAAAAAATATAAATAACTAAATGAAGTTAATTTTAGAATATTATTTATTTTATTCCAATTTTAAAAAAATAACACAAAAATTTTAAAAAAAAAATATGTTTTTTTTAAATAAATAAGTTAGTAGTTTTAAATATTATTTTCTTATATTTATTTTGGCTATTTATAAATTTTTATTATGTTTTTGTTAAATATAAAAATTAATTAATTATTATTATATTTATATTTATATTTATATTTATTATTATCATTATCTTTATTTATTATTATTATTATCTTCTAGAAAATAAAAATAATAATTAATTTAAATTTTGAATTCCCCTCTTATCTACCATTAGTTATTCCCCAAAAGGTAACTACTCCCCAAATCTCTGTACTTAAAATCCTCCACAGAAAACTATGGACATACATTCACCGTCCGACATTTTTTACACTGTTACTACATCAGAAATCAGACCAAATAAAATATCAAAATCAGTAAAAAGGGAGAGAAAACAAGTGAAGTAGGAAAGAAGATCAAAGAAAAAAGAGAACATTTTTAGAGTTTGAAGTTGGAGTTTTCTGGTGATCAGTATCTTTGTTCATTCACTACAGGTTCTATTCAATCCTGTATTATTTATTTTGTAAACTTCATTGTGTAAAAGCATGAATAAAAATATCCAAGTAATCTTGAGTATTATTTAGCACTTTCTGTCATGGCATATTATTGATCAAACTACAAAATGCATATATGTATTTGTACACATGTTTTGAATGTTTAATTATTATGTGTTAATATCACAAAAGAAAAAAAAAAGTGAGAACACAAGAAAATCAGTTTGACAACCCATTTCTCCGGCGAAATCTTGTCGGAATCACTGTTACACCAGTGATCTTCCTATATTCCATCGGAAAGCAAGAAAACAACTGACCATTATTCCCATTCTCGTTTCCGGAGAAATCCATTGGTAATCAACAAAATCCAAAATCAGATCCGGTGAAAATCCTCCGGAAAATGCATAAATCGGCAGTCACCATGGCTGGCCACATTCATCCCTTTTTCGCCCTGTTCCGTCGTCCCTCTCTTCCCTTCCCCGCGCTGCTCCGACATCCCTTCTCTCCTTCCCCGCGCCACTCCTTTCTCTTTTGCGCCGATGAACTTTAGCGTATTAAGCCGACCAACAATCATTGCTCGCCAAAAATATTTAAGATCTGACTAATTTTATTATGTTTCCATTGTTGCTTTACAATGCCAATAAAGTGACGTCAATTTTTTTTTTATCACTTCAGTTTTACTATTTTTAACAAATTGATTTTTAATTTATTTTCTACACAGATTTGACAAGAGAGATTTTCTATAGTAATTGTTTTAAAAATTGTCTCTTTGGTCCTTTTATTTTTTTTTCTAATAAAAAAATAAATAAATGTATTTATTTAAGATCAAAAAAGGTAATGTTTAATTTTAGTTAAGAACCCGTATATATATTTTTACTTGAATTATCTCATTTAATATATATTTGTCTTTTTGTTCATGATTTAAATCTTGTTATATAGAATCTTTTATTGTATTTTTGTTATACTAATTAAATATAAGAAATTAGGTGAAATAAAATAATAATAAAATTGTTATTATTACGAATTTATAATGAGTCAACCAGTGTTTTTAATATTAGATAATTTTTAGTCTTGTTTTAATATATTTTAAATTTTGTCTCGATTAAGAATGCGACGCACGCATCTTTTTAGACATTTTAAAAATTCAAGGATGTAAAAATGCACCTTGACAAATATTTTTTTAAAATTAATTTTCACATATTTATTTAACATAAGAGGTGTAGACAGTCATTTTCGATATAATTAAAAATGAGTGATTTTAGGTCTTAACATAATTTATTAAAATAATTTAAGTCAAGATAAGTCAATAAAAGCGACCGTGCTAGAACCACGGGACTCGAGGGGTGCCTAACACCTTCCTCTCGGTCAACAGAATCCTTATCCAGTCTTCTGTTTTCGCAGACCAAATAAGAGTCATTTCCTTTTGATTAGAGATTCAAAAAGGTGACTTGGAACACCATAACTCAATTCCAAGTGGCGACTCTGTAAATAAACTAATCCCTATTCAAAACCGTCACTTCAATTGAAAAAATCCATTCGACTCGATCCCTTCAGACGAAAAAGGGGTGTGACAGAGTGTAACCACTCGCCTAGGGGTACGAGTGGGAGTTAATTTTTGGCCAATTTTATATTAAAATAATTTTTAAAAAATAAAAATAATATTAAAATTTAAAAAATAAAAATAAAAAGGGTTTTTTTTCCTCTATCTTTTTAAATTTAAAAATATTTTTAAATAATTTAAAAATAATTTAAAAATATTTTTAAAATTTTAAAAAAAATTAAAAAGGATCCTTTTTTTCCCTCCATCTTTTTTAATTTAAAAATATTTTAAAAAAAATTAAAAAAATAAAAATTTAAAGAAAAAATATTTTTCCCATCCCCACCCCCACCCCCACACCCCCCAACCCCTCCTTTTTTTCCTCCATCCTTTTTAATCTAAAAATATTTTTAAAAAAATTAAAAATATTTTTAAAAATTTAAAAATAATAAATTTAAAAAACAAATCCCACCCCACCCAGCCTCCCCATCCCATCCATCCCCACCCACCCCTCTCCCCCAGCCCTTCACCCCACCCCAGCCCATCCCCAGCCCACCCAGCCCCACGTAATCCCTCCCGCTTCCCCAGCCCGTCCCCATCACACCCAGCCCCACGCAACCCCTTCCCCAGCCCCCCACCTCACCCAACCCCTTCCCCATCCCCCACCCCACCAAGCCTCACGCAACCCCCTCCCCCAGCCCCACTCAGCCCCTCCCCCCACAGTTAATTTAAATTAAATATTTTAAATATGTAAATCATATTTAAATTAATTAATTATTTAAGTAAAATTTATTTAAATTAGGTAAGAATTTTAAATTGATAAATTAATTAACTTAAAATTTAATTAATTTAAATAAATTATTTAGTTAAGAATTTTAATTAATTAATTTTTTACTAATATAAATTTAAAATTTAAATTAATTAATTAAATTAATTTTAATATTTAATTAATTTTAATATAATACTTTTTTTATTATTTTTTTTATTTTGAAAATGATTATTCAATATTTTTTCAAATTTTAAAAACATGATTATTCAAATTTTTCTACAATTTATAAATCTTTCTTATTTAATTAAATTAATTTTAATATTTAATTTGTTATGTAGCATTTTAAAAATGACTTGAAATTTAATGTAATACTTTTGCTATATTTTTTATTTTTTTATTTTTAAAATGACGTGGCAGATGACGTGACACACGTGACAGATGACATGACACACGTGGCAGCTAACATGGGAGAGTGTGTTACACTCTCCAAAAAGTGCTTAAAATGTAGTTTTTTCGTGGGTTCAGGGGTCCAGATGAAAAATATGTAAGTAGGAGTATCCAACTTACAAAACTGACATAGTACAGGGGTCCAATAGAGCATTTTGCCTAAAATAATTATAAGTCACTTTTTTTTGGACGTAATAAAAAATATGTCGCTCTTCGCTTATAGTTATGTAGTATCACCAAGGGGAGCTTGTATAAGTTTGTAATGTGTGGTTTCAAATAAACTTTGCTCTGTCCTATAGTCCTAACTTTCTATAAATACATCCAAAATTTAACATCCATAATCCAACACAATTATGGTTGTTATTTCAGGGAAGGACCTACTAATACAGTTACTTTTACTTGTACTAGTTGACACATTGTTAGAGCTCAGTCATGGAAAAGACACTGATCCAATCCTCTCAACTAATATGGTTTACATAGATGAGCCATACCGCAACTTAGTTTTCTTTCATCACCCACCACCTCCCTCATCCACTATACTCCGAGTTGCCGCTACAGCCGTAATTGGCGCCGCTGCCGCCGCTATCGATCACCATCACCACCTTTACCGTCATCATCACTACCTCCGTCGTTACCATCATCATTTTTTCCGCCACCTCCACCTTCACCATCACCTTCTCCGTTATCATCAACTGTTATTTCCACAATATATTCGGGTATGCAGAATCTGTATATTGCAACAACAACTTCAACTCGAGTTCAAGTATGAACAAGAACACAATGAAGTATTAAATACCCTCAACACAAGATCAAAATGACCTTTCCAAGAGGTATATTTATTTTTCAGAAAATAAAGATGAAACAGAAATGTTAAGGCCAAGTCGTCCGAATTCACGGACTTTCCTTAAGGAAATAATTCCCCTCACTGTACCCAAGGTTGTGGAAATTTTTTTCCCAGGATAAAATGGCCAACAATCCAACTATAGCGGTACGTCAAATAGTTAGATTCTACGAACGCAGTCAACGATTTGAATGATCACAAAGAGTATTTTGAAGACAAGATGAATGATTTTGTAATCTGAAAATTTCATATAAAACATGTAGAATAAAGAAGGTTATTTATAGCCATACCATGCCCCTATGAAAAGGTGGCAATGGTTCAATCTATCGGTGTGACTTTTCCTGAAAATGCATGTCTGTTTATCCTAAACAGTGCATCTGTTCCGAACAAAAATGTCACTTCGTGAATTAGTGTGTATTTTCGTTGAACAATTGTAACTTTCTGTAGCATCTGTTCAAAAACAGTGCATCAGTTCATGAAGCAGTGCAACCTTCTGCAGCAACATCAGTTTGAAAAGGCACCAGTTCTTTCAAACCATTGCATCTGTTACTGTTTCACTGTTACTGCACGCTACATATATATAAATGGAGTTCCAAAAATCTGCAGTAAAAATTTACTGCATTTTTCCTTGGCATTCTTCGAAATTCAAATAAAGTTTGTCCAAAAAAAGATAGATCCCATCGATCGATCATTTGTCAAATCCAAATCCAAATCCAAATCCAAATCCAAATCCAAAGCCGAAGCCGAAGCCGAAGCCAAGCCGAGCGAGCGACGACGACGACGGAGTAAGTGTTTCTCATTATAAACACTCTCAAGTTCTCTTCTTCCACCAATGTGGGAGAAAGAGTAAACTTGCCAATTTTGAGTACACTTTCCATTTTGGTGTAAACTCAATTTTTCTCTTCCACTTAATTTCTCCATTTTCCATTCAACACACATATAGAACCCAACAATCCCTCACATGAATGGGGAATGACTATTTTTCGTAAAAGTTTTCCGGACAAGTATGTGATCATCAAGCAAAGACTGATTGCATCTGTTCCGAACAGGAATGTCACTTCGTGAATCACTGTGTATTTTCATTGAACAATTGCAACTTTCTGTAGCATCTGTTCGAAAACAATGCATCAGTTTATGAAGCAGTGCAACCTTCTGCAGCAACATCAGTTCGAAAAGGCACCAGTTCGTTCAAACCATTGCATCTGTTACTGTTTCACTGTTACTGCACGCTGCATATATATAAATGGAGTTCCAAAAATCTGCAGTAAAAACTTACTGCATTTTTCCTTGGCATTCTTTGGAAGCCGAGCGAGCGACGACAACGACGACGCGAGGCATCATTTCTTTCTTGCCTCACTTGCCATGTGGAGTAAGTGTTTCTCATGATAAACACTCTCAAGTTCTCTTCTTCCACCAATGTGGGAGAAAGAGTAAACTTGTCAATTTTGAGTACACTTTCTATTTTTGTGTAAACTCAATTTTTCTCTTCCACTTGAT
The DNA here is from genome assembly GCA_030864215.1 of Capsicum pubescens. Taxonomy (NCBI): domain Eukaryota; kingdom Viridiplantae; phylum Streptophyta; class Magnoliopsida; order Solanales; family Solanaceae; genus Capsicum; species Capsicum pubescens. Next base: position 171,207,521 of record CM061539.1, on the reverse strand, counting down.
TTCTCCATTTTCAATTCAACACACATATAGGACCCAACATCAAAATCATCTCTGCCTCCTTCTCCATCACCATCACCATTATCTCCGTCACTATCACCATCATCTCGGCCTTCACCAGCACCTTCGCCGTCATCATCAACATCATCTCCGCCTCCTTCACCATTACCATTATCTCCGCCACTTTCACCGTCACCATCACCATCACCACCACCTCGGCCATCAGCAGCACCATCACCTTCGCCATCACCTACGCCACCTTCACCATCACCATCACCACCAGCTCCATCGTCAACACCAAACACACCACCTCCACCGTCAACAGACTCATCACCTTTAATTCCTCCTTTTCTCAGCGGCCCTGGTGGTTCGGGTTCTACAATTCCTGGTATTCCTGGCATCTCAATTGGTTCTGGTAATAACCCAACGCCTTCGTCACCATCACCACCAGTTAATAAGTCACCTCCTCAACCTTCACAATGTAAGCCATCACCACCTGGTCAGTCTGCAAAGCTACCTTCACCAGCAAAGCAACCACCACCTCCACCACCAGTTAAGGAACCATGTCCACCACCACCACCACCACTTTCTAAGAAAACGCCTCCACCAGCTCCTGCACCATTAATTGCTAATCCACCAGTTATGGCACCATCTCCATCACCAGTTGCTCAGCCACCTGTAATACTATTAGCACCATTTCCATCACCAGTAGCGAAACAACCCCTTATTCCATGTATACCACTTAAGCCGTTTGAACCTCCATCTCTTCCCGCCTCCAAGACTGCAACCGTCAAGGCTGGAGGATGTAGTACTGGACGGCTTTACCTACGACATTTCCTACTCCTACTTTTCATACAAAGAGAATGGGCAGCCTGAAAAACTTGGAATGATTACAGAATGGCCTTGTGCATCAGGAGCGAATTTAAGCCAGAATTTTCATTACGAAGTGTTGTCGAAATATACATGAATAAACAAACAGAGAAGTTAACAAAATAGCTTTTGCAAATGAAAGCAGAGCGTAATTACATTACATGCATTATCTCAACCGCACCATACTTGACGACGTTTCTTCTTTTGAAATGCTTTACAATAACTTCATTGGAAATATTAATATCACAGTAAATTTTCACTAACTCTTCTTCGTATAGTTATGAGTGTTATTTGAGCCACCGATATATGGCTAAACTTTTAAAGAATCTAAATCAATTTCTCGTCTTTAAGAAGAATGCAATCACACTTCCGTTTGGTTGGTATTTTTGTCCTAATTAGATTGATTATAAGAGACCAAATTTAATGTTGTTACTTCGAAAAGAGTACTTCTTTGGCTATTTTGAGGCCGGATGATAGATGTATGCACGCAAAGAAAATTATATTTAATCCATAAGTCAAGGGCCAAACCTCATTTTGACGACTCTAATGCTATCAGACAAATTGAGGGAGCCTTAAGTCACATTACACTTTGTCAAGAAACAACTGAGGCTGAGTTTTATATTCGCAAAGATATAATGGAAGATATTGCCAATCTTGTATACTTATCAACAATATTAAGAAACAAATATTAGCTTTCTCAAGTAATAAGGTCTTGGGACAAGCCCCACAAATAGCTCATTGATTTACTACGTCTTGGAAATGCTTGTACAATAAGATATACTAACTTTATTGACATCGACATTTGCTTATTTATATGTTTTATATGATTTGCTATGTTTTATCAATTGAATCGTCGTACTCCGTGAAGTTTCAGCCAGTCACTTTAACTCAAACAAAATTTCTCATAAACTAAAACAAAATAGAAATTTTGAATCAATTAGCAAGATAATTGGACCTGTGCTAGGGTCTTAAGGGTTAGTACTGTACGGGCCGACCCACCATTAAAAAACGTATGAACCCATCATCTTTTTGAATCGATTACTAGCATTGAAAAGGGGATCATATAGATATAGAATTTGTTGATTGTCATGACTCATAGAAACTCCCACTCTATGTATTGTTCTACAATCTACATGTATTATGCCATGTAAGATATGCGTATCTACTTATTCATCCTTATACAGGTTTAAGTGTTTATTTTGTACACCTAAAAATTAGAGGATATAAATGAGAATTGAGACCAAGTTAAAGAGCATGTATATGCATTATGCCAATGGAGGATCCCGATGAATTTAAAGTGTTATGTATTAAGCCTTTAAAATATATTATTGTTTCAACATATGAAAAATAGTAAGGTCCTTACAGAAACGAAATATAGGTCACGAGCAAATGCGTCCAATATTGGTAAAAAAAACAATGTTGCTTTTAGTTATTTCATTAGTAATCAAAACTAAACTTTCCCACCTAATACTTCAATTAGGAGGCACATTTTATAACGTAAAAAGTTGTTACTATATCTATAAGCTAAAGGGCAGATGAATTTGCATTATTAAATGTCGCATTTATTCAAGGTCTAAAAATTAGATTTAAATAGAACATCCTAATCAATGCATGCACGCAATTAATTATGAATACAAAAATGATGGAGTATAAAAGAAAGTAAAAGAAAACTCTTTGATATATCAAATCAAAGGAGGAGAAAGTAACAAAAATATAATAATGGCACGTACCAGTACAAATTTCATTACATGCATTTTCCTAATAGTATTTATTCCTGAAATATGTTTGGGTGACGATGATCTTGGAAAAACTCTTCGATCTGCAAAGGAAGTAGCTCATAAGCCTGTTACTGCAGAAGATTATACAGAGTGTGACATGTATGTAGTTATCCGGGATATTGAATCGGCAATTAAAAAATATCATGAAGGTGAAATTAAACAAGTTATTAATCAGATTGATCATGCCTTAAAGAAGATGGAATTTTGTTTAACTTTTTTGAGTAGTATGCCATTCCTACAGGGAGGTCCAGAAGATATTTACCAACTTGACCGACTTCTCAAGAAAAGTAAGAAAGAAGCTTTCTCCATATTATATTTGGGACCAGCTGCCATGAGCCCAGTTTAGTTAGCTCAAGAAAACTGTCTTATATATTGTCTATGTAGTAGAGATGACAAAACATTAAATTCATGAATGGAATAACAAAACCCAAGTATATATTATGGTTAAATAAAAGTAAATCAATTAATTAACTTGCATACATATGGAGCTATATATGCGTGCGTACAGACATAAATATACACATATGTAATTGTGTTTATGAGAAAATTAAGTCCTATTTCCTAGGAGAGAAAAATGAAGAATAGAATAGTGCTCGTCTTATTTATGCGAATTACCCATTGAAGATGTTGAAGCAACAAAGTCAAAGGAGGAAATTAATAATGATCAAGTGATCATTGATGCACCAAAGATTGTAACATTCAAAAGTGATGCAATTAATATAGGTGCAGAGCAAGTTAAAGAAGAAGAAAATAATAGTAAAATTGCAGGTGAGGGCAACAAAAAAAGAACCAAGTCGACAAAGAAGAAAAAGATAGAATAGAAAGTTCAGAAGAAGAGTTGAAATGCAGGCCAATAGCATTGGTAAAAACTTACATGCACCCGGTGTATACAATAAATTAATGTTCTTTATTATGGTTATGTAATTAAATTAAGTAAAATATATATTGATTATGTTATATTAACATAGAAACACACCACAGATTCACATAAATCAAGAACACCTATAAAGTAACGAAATATGCGAAAAATAAGGTGTGTACCTATGTTCGCCATTGAAACACGTAATCGAAGACGAACTAGGCTGAGTCTAACTCTCCTTTGCTTATGACGACAGACAGTTTATGGGAATACGTCTTATGTTAAAGTCAGGAGAGGGACCTAGCCTTATATTTATAGGCTTAAAAGCCTTAACCTAGTGCACCCCCATTATGGGCTCACAGGTCTACTATATGAACTTGTTTTTTGTTTCCTTTGACAATTATTCACAATTCGAAAACTTTAAAGAGATTTATTTCAATAGGATCTTTATATAAAAGGCAGAAGTCGAGGGATAGCTTCACACCAATTGGAGAGTCGTATGCAAGTTTATTCCAGAGATTGATACAGCAGGGCATGATCACTCCTCTCCTTGGGTATACTCCTAACCCACATTCAAGAAGTTTTGATCTTAATGTACGATGTGCATATCATTTTGATGTTCAGGGTCACAGTATTGAAGATTGTCGTGCTTTGAAAAGAGAAATTGAAAAGATGATTCAAGATAAATCAATTATGGTGCAGAACATTGACAGTGAGGAAAATCTCTAACACCCAGTAAAGTCATACCTCAGTTTATTCATTACATACCACATCATATCTATAGCCTTTTTATTCAAAAGCATGATAATGACCACCCAAAATATTTAAACATCACAGGAGGAGTACTTATTTCAAAACAAATGAAAACTTATATTTTATCATACGGTGGTCATCTCTTTCATCAATCACATGCACATTCACATTCTTTATTAGAAAAATGAGCATTTGTAAATCAAGGGGAAAAAAACCCTCTCATTCATTCATAAAACAATAACAATCCATAACATTGTTAGGATAATGGATTCCATAACGAAAAAAGTAACACACAAATCATGCTCTCATATAACTTTTCAAACTAACAACGCATGTACACATGAAAACAATTCAAGTTTAGGAAAACGGGCCTTACAATGCAGGCTCTTCAACAATTTCAAAATTCATCTCATGTACGAAATTAAATACCTTAAATGCTGGTTTAATCGATAAATTTATGCCCACGGAGTTTAGAATAGTCCCACATACAAGAAATTTTGCTTTTTAAGTTTCAACTATTCTGGTTCTCCTTGTAAGACAGTAGAACCTGTATACTTTAGAATGAGCTGGATAACCAATGAAAGAAAAAAACACAAGGTCTAGGTTCAGTTTTCTTTTCTGGTCCAAACTCAAAAAAAAAAATTTAACTGGATTTTCTATTGGCCCACATAAATAGTGATTCATATATTAATCACACTATAGAACCCGAATTAAATTCTCTCATTACCTTACAGAAAGCATAACACTTTACTGTGCAATAATATTATCAAAGTCTAATTCGAAATCCCATCAAATTTCTACCTACAATCTTTTTTTTTTTTTTTGAAATTACAGCTCCAGACAATTTTATTTTAAAGTAACAACACTCCGTAGATTAATTTTCATATTTCCACATCGAAAAGAAACAACTGTTTCATTACCCACAACAATAACCCCAAGAACTTGAAAAACACGCCACAATTTTTAAAAGACAAATCTAATTGATTTGATTTCATCCACTTTCCCAAATCTAATTGATTAGGTCATCGTCTGACTCATAATCATATGTACACCTTTTGAGATGTTCCAAGTCAGTTAAACCAAATGGAAAACTAATATTGTCACAAAATAATTTCAGCAGTAAACTTGAGAAGAGCTTGATATCTTATGACATTGTGGAGCCTACAAATCATTATTATGTTTAACAACCTATGTCTAATATGGTACTCTATCTGCAACTTGTTTCATCTTTCACAGCTTTGCCAATTATTCAAAGAACCAACAAAATTTGTAAAGAAGTTGCATTAGAGCAGATTATAATCCAAAAAGAAAAAAGAAAAGAAAAACAAAGATCCATAGACGTTCCAAATAATCTATCTATGTCATACCCCAAATCCCATTGGAGCAGACTGGCACCCGTAGCCGAGGAGGCCCGGGATAACCCGTTCATAACTTATACTTTCACATTCACATTACTTATGAAAATTAGAAATTTGGGCAGCACTTCATTGTAAATAGAAGAAAACAGTACCTGTATCAGCCCAGCAGACACGCATAAATATATATATGAACAGTAATTGGCCGTCAGAGCCATCACGTCTATCAACCAAACACTCCTATGGCTGTACAATATGTCTACAAAAGCCTCTACATAGATACACAACTGAGTTGGGGTCGGGACAAACTCCCGCCCACAAAAGACTTTTATGAAAATAACAAAAGTACATATAGAGACGACTTGGGATGCCCCAAAACAACTGGAGCTCACCACTAACAACAGAATGTCCTGGCTCTTACTGCGGAGGTGTACGACCTGAAGTACCTGTTCCTGCAGGCATGAATGCAGGTCCCCCGTGAGGGACGTCAGTACGGAAATATGTACTGAGTATGTAAGGCAGTGAGTATCAAGATGAGATACAAAAGATCAACAGAAACCAGATACCAGTGAATAAACAGTATGAGTAGGCCACACTTAAAAGAACTGATGGGATACCTGCACATTACTTTCATATCATTACTTCCCGTAATCCTTGTCAATACATAACATATGTCATACAATGGCCAACTGATCAGTGGTACTATTACAATACATCAGGGACCACCCCTGGAATAGCATATATACATAATCTTTATAATACAATGGCCAACTGATCAGTGGTACTAATACAATACATCATATCATCAATTTAAAATACAGACATTCCATTTCTTAATTCAATTAATCTTTGAGATTGGTTACTTTGTGGTCACACTTTATGGAACTTGAAACCATGATACCTCAATAGGAAAAACATGTAAATAGGTAATCAATATCATGAAGATGAAGTAGAGAATCATGGATACCTCATTAAACCATTTCGGAGTCAACAATAGTATGTGGACATTTTTTTGACTAGCCGGACATCTTAAAAGTGAAAACAAGTTCAATTGGTAGTGTCGAAGATCATATGATGTTATTATGTGTCATGTGTCGTAGGACAATGTTGGAAGCTTACTTGAGAGTGCCATGGGTCATTATTCATGCCAAAGAATAGATAGAGTATGTCTTACATACCTTGATATAACCACTTCAATACAAGTGACTTCCCGTACTCTTCGAACACTTATCTACAATAAGTCATTTGTGGCAAACTAGTATTAGCAACCAAACCTTACCATTTAGGTATTAACTTCACCAAATAATGTCTAGGAAGTAATCCTTTAGCTCATCAATAAAAGTACTACATACATCCTCTTATACTCTTATTACATTCACCTATTCTGCATTTTCATGAAATATCCCTCAACATCACTCTTAGCCTTTATTTCCCTTCTTAATCACCATCCAATAGCAACATGATCACTAGGCATACATAACCACTAATATAATGATATATCACCACAATTCATCCTCCATAATCCAACACAGCAACTTCCATAATTTACTACTAACAATTTATACACAACAATTCATAACTATGTTTCTAGTTATCTTCCAACATCAAGACAATACTCATAATCCTTTATCAATACTTGTTCATGGATAAGAATCAAGAATAAACAATATTCATACCTTAACAATGAACTCTTGTATTTAGGATCCTCCTTACATAACCATGGGGTGCTTCTTGAAGCTTCCGAGATGGTGAACACAACTACGGAACCAATTTGAATTTTCTACGGTTGAATCACAAAATATTTGAGGTTGAAATTGGCTAGGGTTTTCACCTTTCCTAAAATTTGGATAAAATCTGATAAAATTGAGGCTAAGTGCAGGTTTTTAAGACCAATTTTCGTCCAAAGGTAATAGAAAATGACCATTGTGCCCTAAAAATTGAAATAAATCCCGAATCTGTCCCCAGTGGACAGTTTTGACAGGCTGAAGTAAATCGACCATAACTCTTTTCTCCGATATCGGATTTGGGTGAAATTGGTATCGTTGGATAGATAACTCAAAGGTCTTTCATTTCATATAAAGTAGGCCACCCAGTTCGTCCTGTAAAAGGAGTTATTATCGTTTGAAGTTGACCCTTAAAAACTGTTTTGAGAGGCTGAAGTAAAACGAGTATAACTCCTTACTCCGATGTTGGATTTGGATGAAACCAATTGCATTAGAAAGAAGACTCTCGGAGATTTTCGTCTATATATAGCAGCTCACACAGTTCTTTTTGTACAAGGAGTTATGATCGTCTCAAGTTGGAGTGCCTAGCTGCAGAAATTTTCCTGCAGAATCACTGTTCACAGGCTTCCCGGCCACCGTTTTGAAATTTCGAATGTGCTCGCTTATATGAAATACTCCTCTGTTTTGGGCAAACTTTATATCGTTGGAAAACTTATTCCAATACCTACACATACAACTATCGACGGGATACTTACGAACACCATAAACTTAATTTAACCCATACGCAAGTCTTTAGGACTCCATCTAATCGCGATAAGTGTACGAAAAAATTTACGGGGTGTTACATTATCCCCCCCTTAAGAACATTCGTCCTCGAATGTTAGCATAGTTACTCAATTAAGACATGTCCAAGCTTACAATTAACATATTCATCATCATAACATCCTTGCATAAAAACAAACACTTACTTGTTATTGTTCTTCTTCCGTCTCATGAACTTCCTCCTCATCGTTGAATAGGTAAGGGTACTTAATATTCATCGCTTCCTCGGCTTCCCATGTGATCTCCTCAACTTGTTGATTCCTCCAAAGTACTTTTACCGATGCTATCTCTTTATTCCTTATCTTTTTAATTTGGCGATCAAGAATAGCAATAGGCATTTCTTCAAAAGTGAGATCTTTTGTAATTTGTACATCTTCCGTAGTAGTGATGTGCGATGGATCTCCGATGTACTTGCGAAGCATCGAAACATGAAATACGGGATGAACTGCTGAGAGCTCTTGAGGTAGCTCTAACTCATAAGCAACTTGTCCAAATCTTTGAATGATCTTATACGGACCTATGTATCGTGGACTTAACTTTCCTTTCTTGCCAAACCTCATCACTCCTTTCATTGGTGATACTTTCAAGAATACCCAATCGTCGATAGAAAACTCAAGTCCTCTTCTTCTAACATCCGCATAAGATTTGTGTCGACTTTGAGCTGTTGCAAGCCGTTGTTGGATCACTTTAACCTTCTCCATTGCTTGATAAATAAGATCCGGTCCAAATAAGACCGCATCACCTGCTTCAAACCATCCTATTGGCGATCTACACTTTCTTCCATACAATGCTTCATATGGTGCCATTTTGATACTTGAATGATAGCTATTATTGTAGGCAAACTCGATAAGAGGTAGGTGATCATCCCAGTTGCCTTTGAAATCTAATACACATGCTCGTAACATATCTTCAAGTGTCTGGATGGTACGTTCCGCTTGTCCGTCCGTTTGAGGATGAAAAGCCGTACTTAGATTTACTTGTGTCCCCAAACTCCTTTGAAAAGACTTCCAGAAATTTGCGGTAAATTGGGCTCCTCGATCGGATATAATGGAAATTGGAACTCCATGTAACCGAACGATCTCCTTAATATACAACTTCGCATACTCTTCCGCCGTATAAGTTGTCTTAACTGGTAAGAAGTGCGCAGATTTGGTAAGCCTATCAATGATCACCCATATGGAATCAAACTTTCGATATGTACGAGGCAAACCCGTGATGAAATCCATATTGATCTTGTCCCACTTCTAGACTGGAAGATCTATACATTGCATGTAACCACCGGGTTTCTGGTGTTCTACTTTGACTCTTTGACAATTCAGACATTCAGCTACAAATTCGGCAATATTCTTCTTCATGTCATTCCACCAATATATTGCTTTCCAATCTTGATACATCTTAGTCGACCCTGGATGGATGGTAATTCTCTTTCTTAGCTCAACTACATCAGGTACACATAAACGATTCTGACACTGAAGCACTCCTTCTCGCGTAAGCTCAAATGCCTTTGTCGTGCCACTCTGCACATCCTCCTTAAGCTGCAATAAAATTGGATCTGTATACTGCTTCTCTTTCACTTCAGCTATCAATGAAGATTCCGCTGCATTACGTACAATAACCTCTTCATCTGGAGTTTCGAGAAGTCGAACTCCCAAATTAGCTAGGTTGTGAAGATCCTTAATCATCCCCTGCTTTTCTATAGATGCCATTTTAGACTTACGACTCAGTGCATCCGCTACCACATTCGTTTTCCCTGGATGATACAAGATATCAACATCATAATCTTTCAACAATTCAAGCCATCTCCGCTGCCTCAAGTTTAGATCTTTCTGACTGAAGATATATTGCAGGCTCTTATGATCGGTATATATGTCAACATGAACCCCATATAAGTAGTGGCGCCATATCTTCAAAGCAAATACAACTGCAGCTAGCTCAAGATCATGCGTGGGATAATTCCTCTCATGAGGTCGCAACTGTCTAGAGCCATAGGCTATTACTCTACCATATTGCATTAGTACGCATCCTAAGCCAATTCTCGAAGCATCACAGTACACTGCATACCCTTTTGTGCCTTCAGGAAGTACCAATACCGGTGTAGAAGTCAACTTGCTCTTCAGATCCTGGAAACTCTTTTCACAGGCATCATTCCATTGAAACTTGGAGGCTTTATGTGTCAACTTAGTCAAAGGTGCAGAAATAGAAGAAAAACCTTCAACAAACCTTCTATAATAACCTGCCAACCCGAGGAAACTACGAATCTCCGTAGGCATCGTGGGTCTTGGCCAATTCTTCACAGCCTCAATCTTCTGAGTGTCAACTTTTATGCCTTCACTGGATACAATATGGCCCAAAAATGCCACTGACTTGAGCCAAAACTCACATTTAGAAAACTTCGCATACAGCTTACGATCACGAAGAATCTGCAACGCCTGCCTTAAGTGATTAACATGGTCCTCTTCTGATCTAGAGTAGACCAGAATATCATCTATGAAAACTATCACGAACACATCTAGAAACGGCTTAAACAACCTATTCATCAGATCCATAAAAACTGCGGGTGCATTTGTCAGTCCGAATGACATAACCAGGAATTCATAATGACCATACCGTGTTCGGAAAGTTGTCTTGGGTATATCTTTATCCTTGACTCCCACTTGATGATAGCCTGATCTCAAGTCAATCTTGGAAAAACACTGGGCACCCTGCAACTGGTCAAATAAATCATCAATTCGGGGAAGGGGGTATTTATTCTTGATAGTCACCTTATTCAATTGCCGATAGTCAATACACATCCTCAGCGAACCATCTTTCTTACGCACAAACAATACTGGTGCTCCCCAAGGGGACATACTAGGCCTGATGAATCCCTTCTCTAGCAAGTCTTTCAGTTGCTCTTTCAATTCTCGCAACTCTGCTGGTGCCATTCTATAAGGAGGAATTGAGATTGGTTGTGTGTCTGGCAACAAATCAATACCAAACTCCACTTCTCGTTCAGGAGGTAAACCTGGTAGTTCTTCAGGAAATACATCAGGAAATTCATTCACAACCGGAATGGTCTGAAAAGTTGGCGGCTCTGCCTCTGTATCCCTTACTCTAACCAGATGGTATATGTACCCTTTGGAAATCATTTTTCTTGCCTTAAAGTAAGAAATAAATCTACCTCTCGGCGCGCCAACATTACCCTTCCATTCAAGGACTGCCTCATTTGGGAAATGGAAATATACCTTCTTAGAACGACAATCTACTGTAGCATAACAAGACGCTAACCAATCCATGCCCATAATAACATCAAAATCTGCCATTTCTAACTCAACAAGATCGGCCATCGTATCACGACCACAAATATTTACAACACAATTTCGATAAATATTCCTAGCTATAAGAGATTCCCCCACTGGCGTTGATACCTCAAATGGCTTGGCTAATAATTCTGGTGTTCTTCCGAACCTTCCCGCAACCAAAGGAGTAGCATACGATAATGTAGAACCAGGATCAATTAAGGCATACACATCAAATGCAAAGATGGACAACGTACCTGTAACCACGTCTGGAGAAGCCTCTAAATTCTGCCGATCTGCTAGGGCATACACACGGTTCTGAGCTCCGCTAGCTCTAGTTGCTCCTCTATCACCTCTACCGTGACCCATAGGTTGTGCACCCCTACTCAAAGGAGGCACCGAAGATGACGCAACAGCTGATCCGGTAGGTCGTGTTATACTACCTGTGGTCCTGCGTGGGCAATCTCTAGCCATATGCCCCGGCTTACCACACCAAAAGCAATTGTTTGTCCCAAGACGACATTCGCCAAAGTGAAATTTTCTACAAATGGGGCACGGGTGTCGTGGAGGTCTCAATTGACTCATACTCCCTTGCCCTTGATACCCCACTGTTCGCGAACTCTGATTTTCACTGCTTTGCCCAAACTGATTACCTCTGAACCTTTAAAATTGTGGTGGAGCACTAATTGCAGGATAAGAAGATAACGGGCTAGGCAATCTATGAGAGAACGAAGGCCTAAAACCTCCCTGAGATGCCACAAACTGCCCTATAGCTCTGGGCCGCTTAGAATATCCTTTTTCTGATTCCTGGGTTCTTCTTCTTTGCCTCTGATCTTCCATCTTCTGAGCGAAAGCTTGTATCCTCGCTATATCCATGTCCTTGTTCAAAGCAGCAATGGTACAATCTCTAACCAAGTATGGTTCCAATCTATTCACATAGTGATGAACTCTGTCGTCCATAGTAGCTACCACATTAGAAGCATATCGAGACAAGGAGTTAAATCAAAGACTATACTCTCTTACACTCATATTACCCTGACGAAGATTTAAGAATTGATCTGCACGGGCCTGACGAGTCTCAAATGGAAGATAATGATCAATAAATGCATTTTTGAACTCTCCCCACGTAGTTGGAGGTGCATCAATACCCCTAGATCGTTTCCAATCCTCGTACCACAATATAGCCTCTCCTTTCAGTCTATATGCTGCTAGCTCAACCATCTCTTTACCGGATACATGCATAACATCTAGAGCCCTTTGGGTCTGATCGACAAAGTTCTGCGGGTCTTCATTAATATCTGATCCGGTAAAAGTAGGAGGATCCAGTTTCAGAAAATCTTGAGTCCGAAGGCTAGCTGCTCTATCCATACCACTAGAACCCGTGGTAGGAATAGCTTGCCCTTGAACTTGACCGGCAACTATACGCGTCAGAAGTTGTACTGCATCCCTCAAATCTCGATCAACAGCATTAATAGACGGCCCTTCCGGAGGAGAAGAAGCGCCTGATATATGCTCAGCTTGAGACTCACTTTGCTCAGCTTGTGCCGGTGGTGACTTACTAGTACCTTCTCCGGCCACTGCATCTACTCGCTTCCACTTATTCTTTCTCCTTGTAACCGGCATCGTCACTATAATAAATAAAAAAGAAACAATTGGATTAAGCTATTGATTATGACTTTATCTCTAATATGGGATCTATTGCACGATCTAAGAAATGAAGAGTGGAAACAATCCCTAAATGTCCAATAGCCTCCTGTTTATAGATGTGGTGCACAACACACCGATAAACGAGATTCTACGTAGACACGGCTTTGTAGACTCACTAGGAAGAACTTCTCTGATACCACTTCTGTCATACCCCAAATCCCATTGGAGCAGACTGGCACCCGTAGCCGAGGAGGCCCGGGATAACCCGTTCATAACTTATACTTTCACATTCACATTACTTATGAAAATTAGAAATTTGGGCAGCACTTCGTTGTAAATAGAAGAAAATAGTACCTGTATCAGCCCAGCAGACACGCATAAATATATATATGAACAGTAATTGGCCGTCAGAGCCATCACGTCTATCAACCAAACACTCCTATGGCTGTACAATATGTCTACAAAAGCCTCTACATAGATACACAACTGAGTTGGGGTCAGAACAAACTCCCGCCCACAAAAGACTTTTATGCAAATAACAAAAGTACATATAGAGACGACTTGGGATGCCCCAAAACAACTGGAGCTCACCACTAACAACAGAATGTCCTGGCTCTTACTGCGGAGGTGTACGACCTGAAGTACCTGTTCCTGCAGGCATGAATGCAGGTCCCCCGTGAGGGACGTCAGTACGGAAATATGTACTGAGTATGTAAGGCAGTGAGTATCAAGATGAGATACAAAAGATCAACAGAAACCAGATACCAGTGAATAAACAGTATGAGTAGGCCACACTTAAAAGAACTGATGGGATACCTGCACATTACTTTCATATCATTACTTCCCGTAATCCTTGTCAATACATAACATATGTCATACAATGGCCAACTGATCAGTGGTACTATTACAATACATCAGGGACCACCCCTGGAATAGCATATATACATAATCTTTATAATACAATGGCCAACTGATCAGTGGTACTAATACAATACATCATATCATCAATTTAAAATACAGACATTCCATTTCTTAATTCAATTAATCTTTGAGATTGGTTACTTTGTGGTCACACTTTATGGAACTTGAAACCATGATACCTCAATAGGAAAAACATGTAAATAGGTAATCAATATCATGAAGATGAAGTAGAGAATCATGGATACCTCATTAAACCATTTCGGAGTCAACAATAGTATGTGGACATTTTTTTGACTAGCCGGACATCTTAAAAGTGAAAACAAGTTCAATTGGTAGTGTCGAAGATCATATGATGTTATTATGTGTCATGTGTCATAGGACAATGTTGGAAGCTTACTTGAGAGTGCCATGGGTCATTATTCATGCCAAAGAATAGATAGAGTATGTCTTACATACCTTGATATAACCACTTCAATACAAGTGACTTCCCGTACTCTTCGAACACTTATCTACAATAAGTCATTTGTGGCAAACTAGTATTAGCAACCAAACCTTACCATTTAGGTATTAACTTCACCAAATAATGTCTAGGAAGTAATCCTTTAGCTCATCAATAAAAGTACTACATACATCCTCTTATACTCTTATTACATTCACCTATTCTGCATTTTCATGAAATATCCCTCAACATCACTCTTAGCCTTTATTTCCCTTCTTAATCACCATCCAATAGCAACATGATCACTAGGCATACATAACCACTAATATAATGATATATCACCACAATTCATCCTCCATAATCCAACACAGCAACTTCCATAATTTACTACTAACAATTTATACACAACAATTCATAACTATGTTTCTAGTTATCTTCCAACATCAAGACAATACTCATAATCCTTTATCAATACTTGTTCATGGATAAGAATCAAGAATAAACAATATTCATACCTTAACAATGAACTCTTGTATTTAGGATCCTCCTTACATAACCATGGGGTGCTTCTTGAAGCTTCCGAGATGGTGAACACAACTACGGAACCAATTTGAATTTTCTACGGTTGAATCACAAAATATTTGAGGTTGAAATTGGCTAGGGTTTTCACCTTTCCTAAAATTTGGATAAAATCTGATAAAATTGAGGCTAAGTGCAGGTTTTTAAGACCAATTTTCGTCCAAAGGTAATAGAAAATGACCATTGTGCCCTAAAAATTGAAATAAATCCCGAATCTGTCCCCAGTGGACAGTTTTGACAGGCTGAAGTAAATCGACCATAACTCTTTTCTCCGATATCGGATTTGGGTGAAATTGGTATCGTTGGATAGATAACTCAAAGGTCTTTCATTTCATATAAAGTAGGCCACCCAGTTCGTCCTGTAAAAGGAGTTATGATCGTTTGAAGTTGACCCTTAAAAACTGTTTTGAGAGGCTGAAGTAAAACGAGTATAACTCCTTACTCCGATGTTGGATTTGGATGAAACCAATTGCATTAGAAAGAAGACTCTTGGAGCTTTTCGTCTATATATAGCATCTCACACAGTTCTTTTTGTACAAGGAGTTATGATCGTCTCAAGTTGGAGTGCCTAGCTGCAGAAATTTTCCTGCAGAATCACTGTTCACAGGCTTCCCGGCCACCGTTTTGAAATTTCGAATGTGCTCGCTTATATGAAATACTCCTCTGTTTTGGGCAAACTTTATATCGTTGGAAAGCTTATTCCAATACCTACACATAAATCTATCGACGGGATACTTACGAACACCATAAACTTAATTTAACCCATACGCAAGTCTTTAGGACTCCATATAATCGCGATAAGTATACGAAAAAATTTACGGGGTGTTACAATCTAGTAACCATCTCAATACTAAATCAGTGGTCTTTCAAATATTGCAGTCTATTAAGCAAGCGATAGTGAAGATTCAAACAAATTCGATCCATATTGAGTTTCAACTTTAATAGATCACGTCGTATTTACTTAGAGGGTGTTTGGATAGGATTAAAATCTGGTCAAACTAGATTTTAATCACTTTTTTAGCCTTTTTAGGTGTTTGGTAAAATTAAAAAGAGCTTAAAAAAAGCTAAAAGTGGATTAAAAAAAATAAAAATTGAGAAGCTGGATACCTCCTGCTTTTTACTTTTTAGATTAAAATTTTTTTAGGTTTGACCAAAACATTTACCTTTTTATCTCTTATATTTTCTTCTAATTCCAACAATACTCTAAACTTTGTAGCCCTTATTGATTTTTCTTTCTTTTTCTTTTTGCCGTTTTTTTTCATCTTTTCCCTCCAGTTTTCTCTTCATCTTTCTCCTTTATTTTCAGGGAATCCATCATTACATAAGAAAACACTCAAAAATTTTATTGTCAAATCGAGCTTGTGGTAAGTTCTTCTCTATCCGTTCATATAGAATCTCTGCATGTTATTTAAATTTTAAAAATTGATTCTTTTTAACAGTTTATTTCATTCCTAAAATTTTTCAGTTGTTTACAAGCTTGCAATATTACAATATAATACTATATTTATATAAAAAATATCTTAAAATTTTTATTTTTTAAAATTTAAAAATAAAAAAGTAACTTATATTTATAAATTGACCTGGCATAATCACTTTACGTTGAAAGTGTATTTAAATAGAAATTATTTTTGAAGTATTAGAATTAAAAATCATAAATAATTCACGTTATTATATGTTAACAACTTTAAGGATATTTAAGTCATTTTGACAACAAAAAAAGTGATTGACAACACTTGTTTACCAAACACATCAACAGATTTTTTTCAGTTTCAGCACTTCTATCCAAACACTTATCTGCTTAATTTAAAAGCACTTATTTTAAATTTTTAATCACTTAAGCTAAAAAGCAATTTTTTTAATCCTATCCAAACGGGTTCTTAGTCATCACATCAATTAACACCTCCACTTCAACACTTTATCATTAAAAAACGCAGCGGAAAAGAAAATTAAATTACAACCAAATTGAGGTTCTCGAAACATACATCATAGTATTCGATCATAGGGTTCAAGATCTATGTGAAAAGCTCTTGATACCAAGTGTTATATTAACATAGAAACACATCACATGTTCACATAAACCAAGAACACCTATAAAGTAACGCAATATGCGAGAAATAAGGTGCGTACCTTTGTCTGCCGTTGGAACACGTAATCGAAGACGAACTAGTCTGAGTCTTCCTCTCCTTTGCTTATGACGGCTGACAGCTTATGGGAATACTGACAGCTTATGGGAATACATCTTATGTTAAAAGTCTTATATTTATAGGCTTAAAAGCCTTAACCTAGTGCACCACCCATTATGGGCTCACAGTCTACTACAGACCTACAATATTGTAAGCCCACACCAATAACATGAAATAGATACAGGCCCATATGAAATTCGCATAAATACACGGGCTATGTCTTGTCCACCAACTAATAACATCAGCCCGTTATTACTTTAATATAATAAAAATTAATGTAAGTTCACATCAAATAAATAATTCTAACCGTTGAAACTTTTATTTTTGAAGCATCAAGCAAAATGCCATGCACTATGCATAAATAATTATAGGGATTTCGAGTCTTGGGAGACAAAGGCAGGTAACTTACTAGAACAAGTAAAAATAAAGTACTTGTCGAACAGAAATGTAGGAAAAATAAAGAATATATAAGAGCACTGAGTTATGGAAAAAACTTTTTTCTCCTTCCTTCCACTATTTTTCTCTCAATTTCCATTGACACCTTTCCATACATATTCAACCCAACATACAAGTCCTCTAGCCCACCGAACTACTGATTTTGCGAAGAGTTCTAAACTCCTAGTCAAATATTTTATCAACAATGGCTCCTGGTACATGGAAAAACTTTGAAGGATCATAACCAATCAATCATATACGTGGCATCATCTCCAAAATTGACTAGGAAGGATCATAACCAATCATATACCGGGCTTCATCAAATTGAATACTGATGGAAGCTTCAACAAGGACACTAGCAAAGCAGGTTTGGGGGGAGCGCTCAGAGATGAGCTAGGGAGGACAATTGATCATGGCCTTCTCAATTCCCATATCAATGCACCGTCCACAATATAGCAGAGGCCAAAGCAAGCTGGTATGCAGCTAATTGGTGTAGAAACAATGGATACACCAACCTTCTTATAAAATTAGACGCCATGGTCGTTACCGAAATACTCAAAGAAAAGAAGGCAGGAAGCTTTAGACTTAACAAGATTATTGACAACACCTCTGGATAGCTCAAGCTCACAACGGCAAAATATAAGCATTGCTACAGGGAAGCCAATCAACTTGTAGACTGGCTGGCCAAAATGGCATTGAACTCTCAAATTAACAACATCTATTTACCGGAGCAGGAGCATCCAAATGGTGCTAAAGGCCTCTTATGCTTGGACAAGAGACAAGTTCCATCCATTAGAACTGAAGATGACAAGGCAATTTTTTGTTTGTTAGGCTAACTTTATGCACAGTAGGAGAATGAGCAATAAGTTGTTTTTGTTGAAAGCTCACTCTTTTTTTTTTTTTTGACGGATAGTCTGTATCCTGTGTTGTAATTAAACCTTTGGTATGATATACAACACCCCAGATGACTGAGAAATTTATCAAAAAGAAAAAAGAAAAAATCTCCAACATTTACAATATAATACTCGTTTAAGTTTGGATTGATTATTGACTTGATTATTTGTTAGTTCAGACCGTCTAAATTTAAATGATATCTAGTTCAAATTGACTTTCAAAAAAATATTTATATATAACCATAATAAACAATAATGGTAATAATTTATTAGGTACTGATAAAAAAATAAATAAGGCAATTAATATTTAATAAGAATTTGGCAGTTGAATTTTGACTCGCTTTTAGCCTATTTCACCCTAAGTAACTTTGGAAGAGTCAACCACTAGAGTTGACATGGTGGTTCAGCGTCATGTTCCTTAAGCAAGAGGTCGGGGATTTGATCCCCTCCTCTGGCGAATGGAGCAAACTATGTGGCCAGTTTTCTACCGCTTAGTGCGCTGACAGAGGAACGGAGGATTAGTCTCACGGCTGCCGGCTGTGGGGATACCTTGAGAAACCAAAAAAAAAAAAACTTTGGAAGAGTCAATAATTCGTCATGTATTAACTCAACATATTTTAACCCGTCCAAATTCAATTTAATCCGCCCATTCAATACATTCCAAGGATTCGATCTCTTAGAGGTGATGACCCCTGCATTTTAACGTACAACCATCCGGTGTTCCTACGAGTCAATACATAGTTTATATTACGTGGTAAAATCGTGCATATAATTCTCCAAGGGAAATTCACATCTTTTTTTCCTGTTACATTATTAATCGAGATACGTCATATTCATTCTTTTTTTACTTTAGCTATACTAATAAAAAAAATGACTACACTTACAACTTGTTCAATTTAGAAAATCAAGAGATAATTTATAATAATTAATCATGATATAGTTAATTATTATTTAATTTATTATTACTTGTGTATGTCAAGTCAAACATGTAATTTAAAAAAAAAAAAACATCTCCTACGTACATTTAGGATGTAATTTTCTAATCAATTGTAACGAGATCACTCCATTGTAATTTTCTAATCAGCAAAAGTGGAGTGAATTAAAATTAATGAGACATTAATTAGAATATATGTTTTAAGAAAAAACAAATGCAGAAACGAACAACTATTCCATGTCTAATGTTGGATCATTTTAATTTTCTGCCAACTGATAAACCCTCTCGACATGGCTTCTGCATGGTCATGTCCAATGTCAGTTTGATCAAATTTCACTTGAAATCTTGAAACATCAATAGAAAAATTAAATGGTAACAAAGCAACAAAGTTTATTAAGTAATGGAAGATCAAAGTGTAACATAAATACTAAATTAATCAGTAATAAACAGGTTTCTTAAGATAAAAGTTGAAACGAAGATAAATAGCGTAAAGGCTCCGATTTAATTACATTTTCCTTGCTCTTCATAACAACTTTCATGAAGATTTTCCAAGAAAATGCGTAAAGTTAACGAACCAAAGAGTACCAATTAAGAAAATATGGTGTACATTTTTTAAAAAGTACGAAAAGGGGTCAAAAATACCTTTAAACTATTCGAAATGGATTAAAAATATTCTCCATTTGTTTTTTGGCTCAAAAATACCCCTCCACTAATTTTTTTGTCTCAAAAATACCCCTCCGTTAACTTTTTGGCTTAAAAATACCCTTCTCTCTAACGGAATACCACCAGACATGCCACGTGGATTAAAAAGGTTACTTGGCCAGTCCACGTCAGCATAGACGTGGGAAATTACTCAATTTAATCCATCTAACCATCAACTCAATTTTGTCTATGTAAAATATCCAACCCCGCCTGTATTTAAAAAAACCCTACTCGAGGAAAAAATTGAGAAATTGATTGTTTATTTTTCATGTGATAGGTTCAGATATTGTGGATCCATCAAGGTAAAAGATGAGGAAATAATCAGGCCCTCAAATTGTTACTCAAAAGAATCGGGTCGACCCTAGACAATTGGTGCCTCAATAGTCGACCCAATTTCCAAGAGCTCGGATTGCTACTGGAATTCCTATCTGAATTTGTCCAATCAGGAACCTGATTGCAGTCAGAGGAATGGCAATTCGGAGATGAAATTGAAATTTGAAGAGAGTAAGTTTTGTGGCAATATAAGACAACTGCAAGTTGATGAGGTCAAGAATTGCTTGAATGTGTCTCGTAATTTTAAAAATGTTGATAATAGAACGGAAGAAGGTGAAAGGGATGATCTAAGAAAAAAAAAATTGAAGAATTGAATTTTGTGTCTTGAATCGGGTTAGATTTTTAAATAGAATAAATTGAGTTGATGGTTAAATGAACAAAATGGAGTGATTTTTCATGTGTATGTTGACATGGACTGAATAAATAATTTTTTTTTTAATCCAAGTGACGTGTTTGGTGACATTCCGTTAGAGAGAAGGGTATTTTTTAGCCAAAAAAATAACGGAGGGGTATTTTTGAGACAGAAAACAAACAGAGGGACTTTTATGAGCCAAAAAAAGAAACGAAGGATATTTTTAATCCATTTTCAATAGTCTAAGGGTATTTTTGACCCTTTTCCGAAAAGGATATTACTGATATTATGAGTGCAAAATGCGAACAAGAAAGTAGATTAAATTAGAGATTTCTCTGTAGTAAAGTAAAATTGATCTAGAATTGTAATTATGTGTACCAAATAGTTTTAAGGAGATCTTTCAAAAGTAGCCACATTTTGCTAGAAAACTCACCTTTCATAGTCATATTTTACATAATTATCATTTATAGTCGTTGTATTCAATTTACGCTCGCTGTATTCGATTTTATCAATAGTCTGTATTCATATAAAATATAAATACAGTACCATTTAGCTGTTGTATTCGATTCACAGCCGTTGTATTCACTTTTACTCAGTGGTCTGTATTCATAAAATCATAAATATACTACATATTTAGTCTTGCCAAAAACACTACCATTTTTTCCTTTTTTTTTTATATATTTTTTCTTTTTCGTGTTTTCCTCAATTTTTCTTCTTCTTTTTTTAAATTTTTTATATTTTTATTTACAGAAAAAGAAAAAATACATGAGAGAGAGTACGAATTGTACTTATAAAAAATTAATAGGTAAGAGGAGGCTATGAATTGTAATTAATTGAAACTAGGCTAAATTAGGTAATTAGAATTCAATATTGGCTAAGTTATGTAATTATCCCTAGTTTTAAACTCTACTTACGAGATAGAGAAACAGTGAAAAATATTGCATGACAATGTAACGTGACCACATTTCCCCTTATTAACATTTAACACCATCGTTAGAAAGCAACATATCAATTAGCAAAGTTCAATAATGATCAGAATGCTTAATTGGAACATTAGGGGTATGAAGTCCCAAGCCTCTACTGAGAGATTAAAGTTTTTGTTAGTTAGCCAAGATATATCTCTGGTAGCGATGCAGGAACCTATCGTCAAAGAAACAAAAATTGAACTATATATGCGGTCTCTTGATATGAAAGGGTGTTATGCCAATTGTAGTAATAAGATCTAGATTTTTTAGAAACACAATATTGAGTGTTTTATCTACTCTAGTGAAGACCAAATGGTGACTTGCAAAATTCAAGATAAAGAGAAATATTTCTTCATTTCTATTGTTTATGCAAAATTCAGAGCTTCGGGGAGGAAAGATTAATGGAGATATATGAGTGTGTTTTCTACTACCATTAATGCTCCTTGGGCCGTCACCGGGGACTTCAACAACATTTTATTTAAGGAAAAAAAAATGGGGGGCAAACCATACAGGCTAAGCAAAAGCATTCCATTTATAGAGTGTCTCCATGATTGTGGTTTGAGAGATATTGGCTACACTGGAAACATTTTTACTTGATGCAATGAGAGAAAAGGACAAGAGATAATATGGAAAAGGTTGGATAGAATGGTGTGTAATGAAAAATGGGAAGATTATTTTTCCTTTTGCAATGTTCAACATATGACTAGAGTCAGTTCAGATCATTGCCCCTCTCATTATTACTCTTGAAAGCAATCAAGATACTCACATTAAATACTTTCGATTTATGAATTTATGAACTGATTTAGATGAATTTCATGAAGTGATCAAGAGTTGTTGGACATCTCATGATAATGGCAACATATTTTGGCAAGTTCAGCAGAAATTAAAGAGAACTAGCAAAGCTCTCACTCACTGGTCTAAAATCAAAGTCGGCAACATCTTTGAGAAGTCTCAACTTATGGAAGATCGAGTCAAATATTATGAAGAAAAGTATATATCTTCGTTGGATCAACAAGATAGGATAAACATGAACAAATCCAAAGCAGAGTTGATTATTCACCACAAGTATGTGGATACTTTCTGGTGGCAAAAACCAAACTTGAAATGAAATTTGGAAGGGGATGAGAATACCAAATATTTTCACACTATTGTGAAAGGTAGAAGAATATTTCTACAAATTCATCAAATAAAAGTGGGGGAGAATTGGTTAGAAGGTGAAAATGATATTGGTACAGCAGCAACTGATTTTTATCAGCAGTTATTCATTCAAGATGACCACAACATTGATATGACTATTCTAGACAACATCAACAAATGCATCAGTGAGGAAGACAATCAATCTTTACTTCAAGATCCTACTGAAGAAAGAAATTAAAAGTGCTATCTTTGAGATCAATCCCAATAGCTCAGCAGGCCCTAATGGTTTCACTAGTCTCTTCTTTCAAAAGACTTGGGATATCACTGGTTTGGATATTGTTTTATTAGTTAAGAATGTTTTTAATGGTGAACAACTTTCAAGATTTTTTACTAATACTTGTCTGGTATTGCTTCCTAAAGTGGAGATCCCCCAAACTTTTTCAGACTTTAGACCTATTAGTTTTAGCAATGTCATTCAAAAAATAATTTCAAAAGTTGTAAGTAATAGGTTGACTTTGATCCTTCCAAATATCATCTCTCTTAATCAAAGTGATTTTATTAAAGGTAGATCAATTGGAGAAAATGTTTTACTTGCCCAAGAAATTATCCATGAGATTAAAACAGTAAACAAAGGGGGAAATGTGATTTTCAAAATTGCTATGAATAAAGATTATGATAGAATTTCTTAGCGTTTTATTTGTTCTGTTATGAGAAGAATGGGTTTTGATGAAAGATGGATTTATATGATTTGGAATCTTATCTCCAATAATTGATATTCAGTCATTATAAATAGCAAAAGACATGGATTTTTTAAATCTCATAGAGGTGTTAAACAAGGTGATCCGATATCTCCTTCCTTATTTATAATAGTTGCCGAAGTGCTGTCCATTATGCTTAATAAATTATATGATAATCCTAGGTTTAACGGATTCAGTATGGATCCCAACGAACCAAGGATTAATCATTTAGCTTATGCTGACGACTTGATTATCTTTTGTTAAGGTAAATCTAAAACCTTGAAACTCATCACTGATTGCCTCAGGTCATATGAATTCAGGACAATTGATAAACAGAGAGAAAAGTTGCTTCATTATGGACAAGGACATTTCTCAGAACAGGATCAACATCATCGCAAACTTGCTTCAAGTGAAAAAGGAAGAATTCCCATTTATTATTTGGGAAATCCGAATGTTTTCAAGCTTCTACAATAACGAAGCGGTCTTTGTCCAAGGTTTCCTCGGGCACCTCAGGAGCGTCTTCGCTAGTGAACCGTTGTATACATAAAGTGGTGAGGTAAAAGAACATCTTTTGTTTCCAACGCTTGAAGTCAATGCCCAAAATTTTTTTGGGCTTCTCCGCCGGTGCCATCGTTGGCGGAGCATTTGTGCGACTTGATGTGGCAATATTATTTTCCCCCACAGACGTTGTCGCATCCATCATTTGACTTTCAGTTGTCATTTTTTCCTGTTACCACAAGACAGAAAACTTAGTATTTTTCAGAATACTATTTATAAAGTTAAATAACTTGAAACTCTTCTTCTTGTTTCTAGTTAACGATGAAGTTTTTATTAATTCGAATCGTCAACCGAATAAACCTTAACTTGTGATGAAGATTTTGTCTTCTAATCACTAGTTAAATTCAAGCGGAGTAGAAAGCCTAAGCTTTAATCTCAAAAAACAAGCAATATAGATTCTGTAAAGGTTATTTCCTTAAGATTGTTATTTCCATAATATATTTGGGTATACAAAATCTGTATATTGCAACAACAACTTCAACTCGAGTTCAATTATGAACAAGAACACAATGAAATATTAAATACCCTCAACACAAGATCAAAATGACCTTTCCAAGAGGTATATTTATTTTTCAAAAAATAAAGATGAAACAGAAATGATTAAGGCCAAGTCGTCCGAATTCACGGACTTTCCTTAAGGAAATAATTTTCCTCACTGTACCCGGGGTTGTGGAATTTTTCCTCCCAGGATAAAATGGCCAACAATCCAACTATAGCGGTACCACAAATAGTTGGATTCTACGAGCGCAGTCAACGATTTGTATGATCACAAAGAGTATTTTGAAGTCAAGAAGAATGATTTTGTAATTTGAAAATTCCATATAAAACCTGTGGAATAAAGCAGGTTATTTATAGTCATACCATTCCCCTTTGAAAAGGTGGCAATGGTTCAATCTATTGGTGTGACTTTTCCTGAAAATGCATGTTTGTTTATCCTAAACAGTGCATCTGTTCCGAACAGGAATGTCACTTCGTGAATCACTGTGTATTTTCATTGAACAATTGCAACTTTCTGTAGCATCTGTTCGAAAACAATGCATCAGTTTATGAAGCAGTGCAACCTTCTGCAGCAACATCAGTTCGAAAAGGCACCAGTTCGTTCAAACCATTGCATCTGTTACTGTTTCACTGTTACTGCACGCTGCATATATATAAATGGAGTTCCAAAAATCTGCAGTAAAAACTTACTGCATTTTTCCTTGGCATTCTTTGGAAGCCGAGCGAGCGACGACAACGACGACGCGAGGCATCATTTCTTTCTTGCCTCACTTGCCATGTGGAGTAAGTGTTTCTCATGATAAACACTCTCAAGTTCTCTTCTTCCACCAATGTGGGAGAAAGAGTAAACTTGTCAATTTTGAGTACACTTTCTATTTTTGTGTAAACTCAATTTTTCTCTTCCACTTGATTTCTCCATTTTCAATTCAACACACATATAGGACCCAACATCAAAATCATCTCTGCCTCCTTCTCCATCACCATCACCATTATCTCCGTCACTATCACCATCATCTCGGCCTTCACCAGCACCTTCGCCGTCATCATCAACATCATCTCCGCCTCCTTCACCATTACCATTATCTCCGCCACTTTCACCGTCACCATCACCATCACCACCACCTCGGCCATCAGCAGCACCATCACCTTCGCCATCACCTACGCCACCTTCACCATCACCATCACCATCACCATCACCACCAGCTCCATCGTCAACACCAAACACACCACCTCCACCGTCAACAGACTCATCACCTTTAATTCCTCCTTTTCTCAGCGGCCCTGGTGGTTCGGGTTCTACAATTCCTGGTATTCCTGGCATCTCAATTGGTTCTGGTAATAACCCAACGCCTTCGTCACCATCACCACCAGTTAATAAGTCACCTCCTCAACCTTCACAATGTAAGCCATCACCACCTGGTCAGTCTGCAAAGCTACCTTCACCAGCAAAGCAACCACCACCTCCACCACCAGTTAAGGAACCATGTCCACCACCACCACCACCACTTTCTAAGAAAACGCCTCCACCAGCTCCTGCACCATTAATTGCTAATCCACCAGTTATGGCACCATCTCCATCACCAGTTGCTCAGCCACCTGTAATACTATTAGCACCATTTCCATCACCAGTAGCGAAACAACCCCTTATTCCATGTATACCACTTAAGCCGTTTGAACCTCCATCTCTTCCCGCCTCCAAGACTGCAACCGTCAAGGCTGGAGGATGTAGTACTGGACGGCTTTACCTACGACATTTCCTACTCCTACTTTTCATACAAAGAGAATGGGCAGCCTGAAAAACTTGGAATGATTACAGAATGGCCTTGTGCATCAGGAGCGAATTTAAGCCAGAATTTTCATTACGAAGTGTTGTCGAAATATACATGAATAAACAAACAGAGAAGTTAACAAAATAGCTTTTGCAAATGAAAGCAGAGCGTAATTACATTACATGCATTATCTCAACCGCACCATACTTGACGACGTTTCTTCTTTTGAAATGCTTTACAATAACTTCATTGGAAATATTAATATCACAGTAAATTTTCACTAACTCTTCTTCGTATAGTTATGAGTGTTATTTGAGCCACCGATATATGGCTAAACTTTTAAAGAATCTAAATCAATTTCTCGTCTTTAAGAAGAATGCAATCACACTTCCGTTTGGTTGGTATTTTTGTCCTAATTAGATTGATTATAAGAGACCAAATTTAATGTTGTTACTTCGAAAAGAGTACTTCTTTGGCTATTTTGAGGCCGGATGATAGATGTATGCACGCAAAGAAAATTATATTTAATCCATAAGTCAAGGGCCAAACCTCATTTTGACGACTCTAATGCTATCAGACAAATTGAGGGAGCCTTAAGTCACATTACACTTTGTCAAGAAACAACTGAGGCTGAGTTTTATATTCGCAAAGATATAATGGAAGATATTGCCAATCTTGTATACTTATCAACAATATTAAGAAACAAATATTAGCTTTCTCAAGTAATAAGGTCTTGGGACAAGCCCCACAAATAGCTCATTGATTTACTACGTCTTGGAAATGCTTGTACAATAAGATATACTAACTTTATTGACATCGACATTTGCTTATTTATATGTTTTATATGATTTGCTATGTTTTATCAATTGAATCGTCGTACTCCGTGAAGTTTCAGCCAGTCACTTTAACTCAAACAAAATTTCTCATAAACTAAAACAAAATAGAAATTTTGAATCAATTAGCAAGATAATTGGACCTGTGCTAGGGTCTTAAGGGTTAGTACTGTACGGGCCGACCCACCATTAAAAAACGTATGAACCCATCATCTTTTTGAATCGATTACTAGCATTGAAAAGGGGATCATATAGATATAGAATTTGTTGATTGTCATGACTCATAGAAACTCCCACTCTATGTATTGTTCTACAATCTACATGTATTATGCCATGTAAGATATGCGTATCTACTTATTCATCCTTATACAGGTTTAAGTGTTTATTTTGTACACCTAAAAATTAGAGGATATAAATGAGAATTGAGACCAAGTTAAAGAGCATGTATATGCATTATGCCAATGGAGGATCCCGATGAATTTAAAGTGTTATGTATTAAGCCTTTAAAATATATTATTGTTTCAACATATGAAAAATAGTAAGGTCCTTACAGAAACGAAATATAGGTCACGAGCAAATGTGTCCAATATTGGTAAAAAAAACAATGTTGCTTTTAGTTATTTCATTAGTAATCAAAACTAAACTTTCCCACCTAATACTTCAATTAGGAGGCACATTTTATAACGTAAAAAGTTGTTACTATATCTATAAGCTAAAGGGCAGATGAATTTGCATTATTAAATGTCGCATTTATTCAAGGTCTAAAAATTAGATTTAAATAGAACATCCTAATCAATGCATGCACGCAATTAATTATGAATACAAAAATGATGGAGTATAAAAGAAAGTAAAAGAAAACTCTTTGATATATCAAATCAAAGGAGGAGAAAGTAACAAAAATATAATAATGGCACGTACCAGTACAAATTTCATTACATGCATTTTCCTAATAGTATTTATTCCTGAAATATGTTTGGGTGACGATGATCTTGGAAAAACTCTTCGATCTGCAAAGGAAGTAGCTCATAAGCCTGTTACTGCAGAAGATTATACAGAGTGTGACATGTATGTAGTTATCCGGGATATTGAATCGGCAATTAAAAAATATCATGAAGGTGAAATTAAACAAGTTATTAATCAGATTGATCATGCCTTAAAGAAGATGGAATTTTGTTTAACTTTTTTGAGTAGTATGCCATTCCTACAGGGAGGTCCAGAAGATATTTACCAACTTGACCGACTTCTCAAGAAAAGTAAGAAAGAAGCTTTCTCCATATTATATTTGGGACCAGCTGCCATGAGCCCAGTTTAGTTAGCTCAAGAAAACTGTCTTATATATTGTCTATGTAGTAGAGATGACAAAACATTAAATTCATGAATGGAATAACAAAACCCAAGTATATATTATGGTTAAATAAAAGTAAATCAATTAATTAACTTGCATACATATGGAGCTATATATGCGTGCGTACAGACATAAATATACACATATGTAATTGTGTTTATGAGAAAATTAAGTCCTATTTCCTAGGAGAGAAAAATGAAGAATAGAATAGTGCTCGTCTTATTTATGCGAATTACCCATTGAAGATGTTGAAGCAACAAAGTCAAAGGAGGAAATTAATAATGATCAAGTGATCATTGATGCACCAAAGATTGTAACATTCAAAAGTGATGCAATTAATATAGGTGCAGAGCAAGTTAAAGAAGAAGAAAATAATAGTAAAATTGCAGGTGAGGGCAACAAAAAAAGAACCAAGTCGACAAAGAAGAAAAAGATAGAATAGAAAGTTCAGAAGAAGAGTTGAAATGCAGGCCAATAGCATTGGTAAAAACTTACATGCACCCGGTGTATACAATAAATTAATGTTCTTTATTATGGTTATGTAATTAAATTAAGTAAAATATATATTGATTATGTTATATTAACATAGAAACACACCACAGATTCACATAAATCAAGAACACCTATAAAGTAACGAAATATGCGAAAAATAAGGTGTGTACCTATGTTCGCCATTGAAACACGTAATCGAAGACGAACTAGGCTGAGTCTAACTCTCCTTTGCTTATGACGACAGACAGTTTATGGGAATACGTCTTATGTTAAAGTCAGGAGAGGGACCTAGCCTTATATTTATAGGCTTAAAAGCCTTAACCTAGTGCACCCCCATTATGGGCTCACAGGTCTACTATATGAACTTGTTTTTTGTTTTCTTTGACAATTATTCACAATTCGAAAACTTTAAAGAGATTTATTTCAATAGGATCTTTATATAAAAGGCAGAAGTCGAGGGATAGCTTCACACCAATTGGAGAGTCGTATGCAAGTTTATTCCAGAGATTGATACAGCAGGGCATGATCACTCCTCTCCTTGGGTATACTCCTAACCCACATTCAAGAAGTTTTGATCTTAATGTACGATGTGCATATCATTTTGATGTTCAGGGTCACAGTATTGAAGATTGTCGTGCTTTGAAAAGAGAAATTGAAAAGATGATTCAAGATAAATCAATTATGGTGCAGAACATTGACAGTGAGGAAAATCTCTAACACCCAGTAAAGTCATACCTCAGTTTATTCATTACATACCACATCATATCTATAGCCTTTTTATTCAAAAGCATGATAATGACCACCCAAAATATTTAAACATCACAGGAGGAGTACTTATTTCAAAACAAATGAAAACTTATATTTTATCATACGGTGGTCATCTCTTTCATCAATCACATGCACATTCACATTCTTTATTAGAAAAATGAGCATTTGTAAATCAAGGGGAAAAAAATCCTCTCATTCATTCATAAAACAATAACAATCCATAACATTGTTAGGATAATGGATTCCATAACGAAAAAAGTAACACACAAATCATGCTCTCATATAACTTTTCAAACTAACAACGCATGTACACATGAAAACAATTCAAGTTTAGGAAAACGGGCCTTACAATGCAGGCTCTTCAACAATTTCAAAATTCATCTCATGTACGAAATTAAATACCTTAAATGCTGGTTTAATCGATAAATTTATGCCCACGGAGTTTAGAATAGTCCCACATACAAGAAATTTTGCTTTTTAAGTTTCAACTATTCTGGTTCTCCTTGTAAGACAGTAGAACCTGTATACTTTAGAATGAGCTGGATAACCAATGAAAGAAAAAAACACAAGGTCTAGGTTCAGTTTTCTTTTCTGGTCCAAACTCAAAAAAAAAAAATTTAACTGGATTTTCTTTTGGCCCACATAAATAGTGATTCATATATTAATCACATTATAGAACCCGAATTAAATTCTCTCATTACCTTACAGAAAGCATAACACTTTACTGTGCAATAATATTATCAAAGTCTAATTCGAAATCCCATCAAATTTCTACCTACAATCTTTTTTTTTTTTTTTTGAAATTACAGCTCCAGACAATTTTATTTTAAAGTAACAACACTCTGTAGATTAATTTTCATATTTCCACATCGAAAAGAAACAACTGTTTCATTACCCACAACAATAACCCCAAGAACTTGAAAAACACGCCACAATTTTTAAAAGACAAATCTAATTGATTTGATTTCATCCACTTTCCCAAATCTAATTGATTAGGTCATCGTCTGACTCATAATCATATGTACACCTTTTGAGATGTTCCAAGTCAGTTAAACCAAATGGAAAACTAATATTGTCACAAAATAATTTCAGCAGTAAACTTGAGAAGAGCTTGATATCTTATGACATTGTGGAGCCTACAAATCATTATTATGTTTAACAACCTATGTCTAATATGGTACTCTATCTGCAACTTGTTTCATCTTTCACAGCTTTGCCAATTATTCAAAGAACCAACAAAATTTGTAAAGAAGTTGCATTAGAGCAGATTATAATCCAAAAAGAAAAAAGAAAAGAAAAACAAAGATCCATAGACGTTCCAAATAATCTATCTATGTCATACCCCAAATCCCATTGGAGCAGACTGGCACCCGTAGCCGAGGAGGCCCGGGATAACCCGTTCATAACTTATACTTTCACATTCACATTACTTATGAAAATTAGAAATTTGGGCAGCACTTCGTTGTAAATAGAAGAAAACAGTACCTGTATCAGCCCAGCAGACACGCATAAATATATATATGAACAGTAATTGGCCGTCAGAGCCATCACGTCTATCAACCAAACACTCCTATGGCTGTACAATATGTCTACAAAAGCCTCTACATAGATACACAACTGAGTTGGGGTCGGGACAAACTCCCGCCCACAAAAGACTTTTATGCAAATAACAAAAGTACATATAGAGACGACTTGGGATGCCCCAAAACAACTGGAGCTCACCACTAACAACAGAATGTCCTGGCTCTTACTGCGGAGGTGTACGACCTGAAGTACCTGTTCCTGCAGGCATGAATGCAGGTCCCCCGTGAGGGACGTCAGTACGGAAATATGTACTGAGTATGTAAGGCAGTGAGTATCAAGATGAGATACAAAAGATCAACAGAAACCAGATACCAGTGAATAAACAGTATGAGTAGGCCACACTTAAAAGAACTGATGGGATACCTGCACATTACTTTCATATCATTACTTCCCGTAATCCTTGTCAATACATAACATATGTCATACAATGGCCAACTGATCAGTGGTACTATTACAATACATCAGGGACCACCCCTGGAATAGCATATATACATAATCTTTATAATACAATGGCCAACTGATCAGTGGTACTAATACAATACATCATATCATCAATTTAAAATACAGACATTCCATTTCTTAATTCAATTAATCTTTGAGATTGGTTACTTTGTGGTCACACTTTATGGAACTTGAAACCATGATACCTCAATAGGAAAAACATGTAAATAGGTAATCAATATCATGAAGATGAAGTAGAGAATCATGGATACCTCATTAAACCATTTCGGAGTCAACAATAGTATGTGGACATTTTTTTGACTAGCCGGACATCTTAAAAGTGAAAACAAGTTCAATTGGTAGTGTCGAAGATCATATGATGTTATTATGTGTCATGTGTCGTAGGACAATGTTGGAAGCTTACTTGAGAGTGCCATGGGTCATTATTCATGCCAAAGAATAGATAGAGTATGTCTTACATACCTTGATATAACCACTTCAATACAAGTGACTTCCCGTACTCTTCGAACACTTATCTACAATAAGTCATTTGTGGCAAACTAGTATTAGCAACCAAACCTTACCATTTAGGTATTAACTTCACCAAATAATGTCTAGGAAGTAATCCTTTAGCTCATCAATAAAAGTACTACATACATCCTCTTATACTCTTATTACATTCACCTATTCTGCATTTTCATGAAATATCCCTCAACATCACTCTTAGCCTTTATTTCCCTTCTTAATCACCATCCAATAGCAACATGATCACTAGGCATACATAACCACTAATATAATGATATATCACCACAATTCATCCTCCATAATCCAACACAGCAACTTCCATAATTTACTACTAACAATTTATACACAACAATTCATAACTATGTTTCTAGTTATCTTCCAACATCAAGACAATACTCATAATCCTTTATCAATACTTGTTCATGGATAAGAATCAAGAATAAACAATATTCATACCTTAACAATGAACTCTTGTATTTAGGATCCTCCTTACATAACCATGGGGTGCTTCTTGAAGCTTCCGAGATGGTGAACACAACTACGGAACCAATTTGAATTTTCTACGGTTGAATCACAAAATATTTGAGGTTGAAATTGGCTAGGGTTTTCACCTTTCCTAAAATTTGGATAAAATCTGATAAAATTGAGGCTAAGTGCAGGTTTTTAAGACCAATTTTCGTCCAAAGGTAATAGAAAATGACCATTGTGCCCTAAAAATTGAAATAAATCCCGAATCTGTCCCCAGTGGACAGTTTTGACAGGCTGAAGTAAATCGACCATAACTCTTTTCTCCGATATCGGATTTGGGTGAAATTGGTATCGTTGGATAGATAACTCAAAGGTATTTCATTTCATATAAAGTAGGCCACCCAGTTCGTCCTGTAAAAGGAGTTATTATCGTTTGAAGTTGACCCTTAAAAACTGTTTTGAGAGGCTGAAGTAAAACGAGTATAACTCCTTACTCCAATGTTGGATTTGGATGAAACCAATTGCATTAGAAAGAAGACTCTCGGAGATTTTCGTCTATATATAGCAGCTCACACAGTTCTTTTTGTACAAGGAGTTATGATCGTCTCAAGTTGGAGTGCCTAGCTGCAGAAATTTTCCTGCAGAATCACTGTTCACAGGCTTCCCGGCCACCGTTTTGAAATTTCGAATGTGCTCGCTTATATGAAATACTCCTCTGTTTTGGGCAAACTTTATATCGTTGGAAAGCTTATTCCAATACCTACACATACAACTATCGACGGGATACTTACGAACACCATAAACTTAATTTAACCCATACGCAAGTCTTTAGGACTCCATCTAATCGCGATAAGTGTACGAAAAAATTTACGGGGTGTTACATTATCCCCCCCTTAAGAACATTCGTCCTCGAATGTTAGCATAGTTACTCAATTAAGACATGTCCAAGCTTACAATTAACATATTCATTATCATATCATCCTTGCATAAAAACAAACACTTACTTGTTATTGTTCTTCTTCCGTCTCATGAACTTCCTCCTCATCGTTGAATAGGTAAGGGTACTTAATCTTCATCGCTTCCTCGGCTTCCCATGTGATCTCCTCAACTTGTTGATTCCTCCAAAGTACTTTTACCGATGCTATCTCTTTATTCCTTATCTTTTTAATTTGGCGATCAAGAATAGCAATAGGCATTTCTTCAAAAGTGAGATCTTTTGTAATTTGTACATCTTCCGTAGTAGTGATGTGCGATGGATCTCCGATGTACTTGCGAAGCATCGAAACATGAAATACGGGATGAACTGCTGAGAGCTCTTGAGGTAGCTCTAACTCATAAGCAACTTGTCCAAATCTTTGAATGATCTTATACGGACCTATGTATCGTGGACTTAACTTTCCTTTCTTGCCAAACCTCATCACTCCTTTCATTGGTGATACTTTCAAGAATACCCAATCGTCGATAGAAAACTCAAGTCCTCTTCTTCTAACATCCGCATAAGATTTGTGTCGACTTTGAGCTGTTGCAAGCCGTTGTTGGATCACTTTAACCTTCTCCATTGCTTGATAAACAAGATCCGGTCCAAATAAGACCGCATCACCTGCTTCAAACCATCCTATTGGCGATCTACACTTTCTTCCATACAATGCTTCATATGGTGCCATTTTGATACTTGAATGATAGCTATTATTGTAGGCAAACTCGATAAGAGGTAGGTGATCATCCCAGTTGCCTTTGAAATCTAATACACATGCTCGTAGCATATCTTCAAGTGTCTGGATGGTACGTTCCGCTTGTCCGTCCGTTTGAGGATGAAAAGTCGTACTTAGATTTACTTGTGTCCCCAAACTCCTTTGAAAAGACTTCCAGAAATTCGCGGTAAATTGGGCTCCTCGATCGGATATAATGGAAATTGGAACTCCATGTAACCGAACGATCTCCTTAATATACAACTTCGCATACTCTTCCGCCGTATAAGTTGTCTTAACTGGTAAGAAGTGCGCAGATTTGGTAAGCCTATCAATGATCACCCATATGGAATCAAACTTCCGATATGTACGAGGCAAACCCGTGATGAAATCCATATTGATCTTGTCCCACTTCCAGACTGGAAGATCTATACATTGCATGTAACCACCGGGTTTCTGGTGTTCTACTTTGACTCTTTGACAATTCAGACATTCAGCTACAAATTCGGCAATATTCTTCTTCATGTCATTCCACCAATATATTGCTTTCCAATCTTGATACATCTTAGTCGACCCTGGATGGATTGAATACCTTGAACAGTGTGTTTCTGTCATAATTCTCTTTCTTAGCTCAACTACATCAGGTACACATAAACGATTCTGACACTGAAGCACTCCTTCTCGCGTAAGCTCAAATGCCTTTGTCGTGCCACTCTGCACATCCTCCTTAAGCTGCAATAAAATTGGATCTGTATACTGCTTCTCTTTCACTTCAGCTATCAATGAAGATTCCGCTGCATTACGTACAATAACCTCTTCATCTGGAGTTTCGAGAAGTCGAACTCCCAAATTAGCTAGTTGGTGAAGATCCTTAATCATCCCCTGCTTTTCTATAGATGCCATTTTAGACTTACGACTCAGTGCATCCGCTACCACATTCGTTTTCCCTGGATGATACAAGATATCAACATCATAATCTTTCAACAATTCAAGCCATCTCTGCTGCCTCAAGTTTAGATCTTTCTGACTGAAGATATATTGCAGGCTCTTATGATCGGTATATATGTCAACATGAACCCCATATAAGTAGTGGCGCCATATCTTCAAAGCAAATACAACTGCAACTAGCTCAAGATCATGCGTGGGATAATTCCTCTCATGAGGTCGCAACTGTCTAGAGCCATAGGCTATTACTCTACCATATTGCATTAGTACGCATCCTAAGCCAATTCTCGAAGCATCACAGTACACCGCATACCCTTTTGTGCCTTCAGGAAGTACCAATACCGGTGTAGAAGTCAACTTGCTCTTCAGATCCTGGAAACTCTTTTCACAGGCATCATTCCATTGAAACTTGGAGGCTTTATGTGTCAACTTAGTCAAAGGTGCAGAAATAGAAGAAAAACCTTCAACAAACCTTCTATAATAACCTGCCAACCCGAGGAAACTACGAATCTCCGTAGGCATCGTGGGTCTTGGCCAATTCTTCACAGCCTCAATCTTCTGAGTGTCAACTTTTATGCCTTCACTGGATACAATATGGCCCAAAAATGCCACTGACTTGAGCCAAAACTCACATTTAGAAAACTTCGCATACAGCTTACGATCACGAAGAATCTGCAACGCCTGCCTTAAGTGATTAACATGGTCCTCTTCTGATCTAGAGTAGACCAGAATATCATCTATGAAAACTATCACGAACACATCTAGAAACGGCTTAAACAGCCTATTCATCAGATCCATAAAAACTGCGGGTGCATTTGTCAGTCCGAATGACATAACCAGGAATTCATAATGACCATACCGTGTTCGGAAAGCTGTCTTGGGTATATCTTTATCCTTGACTCTCACTTGATGATAGCCTGATCTCAAGTCAATCTTGGAAAAACACTGGGCACCCTGCAACTGGTCAAATAAATCATCAATTCGGGGAAGGGGGTATTTATTCTTGATAGTCACCTTATTCAATTGCCGATAGTCAATACACATCCTCAGCGAACCATCTTTCTTACGCACAAACAATACTGGTGCTCCCCAAGGGGACATACTAGGCCTGATGAATCCCTTCTCTAGCAAGTCTTTCAGTTGCTCTTTCAATTCTCGCAACTCTGCTGGTGCCATTCTATAAGGAGGAATTGAGATTGGCTGTGTGTCTGGCAACAAATCAATACCAAACTCCACTTCTCGTTCAGGAGGTAAACCTGGTAGTTCTTCAGGAAATACATCAGGAAATTCATTCACAACCGGAATGGTCTGAAAAGTTGGCGGCTCTGCCTCTGTATCCCTTACTCTAACCAGATGGTATATGTACCCTTTGGAAATCATTTTTCTTGCCTTAAAGTAAGAAATAAATCTACCTCTCGGCGCGCCAACATTACCCTTCCATTCAAGGATTGCCTCATTTGGGAAATGGAAATATACCTTCTTAGAACGGCAA
The DNA here is from genome assembly GCA_030864215.1 of Capsicum pubescens. Lineage (NCBI taxonomy): Eukaryota > Viridiplantae > Streptophyta > Magnoliopsida > Solanales > Solanaceae > Capsicum > Capsicum pubescens. Next base: position 171,170,422 of record CM061539.1, on the reverse strand, counting down.
TCTACTGTAGCATAACAAGACGCTAACCAATCCATGCCCATAATAACATCAAAATCTGCCATTTCTAACTCAACAAGATCGGCCATCGTATCACGACCACAAATATTTACAACACAATTTCGATAAATATTCCTAGCTATAAGAGATTCCCCCACTGGCGTTGATACCTCAAATGGCTTGGCTAATAATTCGGGTGTTCTTCCGAACCTTCCCGCAACCAAAGGAGTAGCATACGATAATGTAGAACCAGGATCAATTAAGGCATACACATCAAATGCAAAGATGGACAACGTACCTGTAACCACGTCTGGAGAAGCCTCTAAATTCTGCCGATCTGCTAGGGCATACACACGGTTCTGAGCTCCGCTAGCACTAGTTGCTCCTCTATCACCTCTACCGTGACCCATAGGTTGTGCACCCCTACTCAAAGGAGGCACCGAAGATGACGCAACAGCTGATCCGGTAGGTCGTGTTATACTACCTGTGGTCCTGCGTGGGCAATCTCTAGCCATATGCCCCGGCTTACCACACCAAAAGCAATTGTTTGTCCCAAGACGACATTCGCCAAAGTGAAATTTTCTACAAATAGGGCACGGGTGTCGTGGAGGTCTCAATTGACTCATACTCCCTTGCCCTTGATACCCCACTGTTCGCGAACTCTGATTTTCACTGCTTTGCCCAAACTGATTACCTCTGAACCTTTGAAATTGCGGTGGAGCACTAATTGCAGGATAAGAAGATAACGGGCTAGGCAATCTATGAGAGAACGAAGGCCTAAAACCTCCCTGAGATGCCACAAACTGCCCTATAGCTCTGGGCCGCTTAGAATATCCTTTTTCTGATTCCTGGGTTCTTATTCTTTGCCTCTGATCTTCCATCTTCTGAGCGAAAGTTTGTATCCTCGCTATATCCATGTCCTTGTTCAAAGCAACAATGGTACAATCTCTAACCAAGTATGGTTCCAATCTATTCACATAGTGATGAACTCTGTCGTCCATAGTAGCTACCACATTAGAAGCATATCGAGACAAGGAGTTAAATCGAAGACTATACTCTCTTACACTCATATTACCCTGACGAAGATTTAAGAATTGATCTGCACGGGCCTGACGAGTCTCAAATGGAAGATAATGATCAATAAATGCATTTTTGAACTCTCCCCACGTAGTTGGAGGTGCATCAATACCCCTAGATCGTTTCCAATCCTCGTACCACAATATAGCCTCTCCTTTCAGTCTATATGCTGCTAGCTCAACCATCTCTTTACCGGATACATGCATAACATCTAGAGCCCTTTGGGTCTGATCGACAAAGTCCTGCGGGTCTTCATTAATATCTGATCCGGTAAAAGTAGGAGGATCCAGTTTCAGAAAATCTTGAGTCCGAAGGCTAGCTGCTCTATCCATACCACTAGAACCCGTGGTAGGAATAGCTTGCCCTTGAACTTGACCGGCAACTATACGCGTCAGAAGTTGTACTGCATCCCTCAAATCTCGATCAACAGCATTAATAGATGGCCCTTCCGGAGGAGAAGAAGCGCCTGATATATGCTCAGCTTGAGACTCACTTTGCTCAGCTTGTGCCGGTGGTGACTTACTAGTACCTTCTCCGGCCACTGCATCTACTCGCTTCCACTTATTCTTTCTCCTTGTAACCGGCATCGTCACTATAATAAATAAAAAAGAAACAATTGGATTAAGCTATTGATTATGACTTTATCTCTAATATGGGATCTATTGCACGATCTAAGAAATGAAGAGTGGAAACAATCCCTAAATGTCCAATAGCCTCCTGTTTATAGATGTGGTGCACAACACACCGATAAACGAGATTCTACGTAGACACGGCTTTGTAGACTCACTAGGACGAACTTCTCTGATACCACTTCTGTCATACCCCAAATCCCATTGGAGCAGACTGTCACCCGTAGCCGAGGAGGCCCGGGATAACCCGTTCATAACTTATACTTTCACATTCACATTACTTATGAAAATTAGAAATTTGGGCAGCACTTCGTTGTAAATAGAAGAAAACAGTACCTGTATCAGCCCAGCAGACACGCATAAATATATATATGAACAGTAATTGGCCGTCAGAGCCATCACGTCTATCAACCAAACACTCCTATGACTGTACAATATGTCTACAAAAGCCTCTACATAGATACACAACTGAGTTGGGGTCGGGACAAACTCCCGCCCACAAAAGACTTTTATGCAAATAACAAAAGTACATATAGAGACGACTTGGGATGCCCCAAAACAACTGGAGCTCACCACTAACAACAGAATGTCCTGGCTCTTACTGCGGAGGTGTACGACCTGAAGTACCTGTTCCTGCAGGCATGAATGCAGGTCCCTCGTGAGGGACGTCAGTACGGAAATATGTACTGAGTATGTAAGGCAGTGAGTATCAAGATGAGATACAAAAGATCAACAGAAACCAGATACCAGTGAATAAACAGTATGAGTAGGCCACACTTAAAAGAACTGATGGGATACCTGCACATTACTTTCATATCATTACTTCCCGTAATCCTTGTCAATACATAACATATGTCATACAATGGCCAACTGATCAGTGGTACTATTACAATACATCAGGGACCACCCCTGGAATAGCATATATACATAATCTTTATAATACAATGGCCAACTGATCAGTGGTACTAATACAATACATCATATCATTAATTTAAAATACAGACATTCCATTTCTTAATTCAATTAATCTTTGAGATTGGTTACTTTGTGGTCACACTTTATGGAACTTGAAACCATGATACCTCAATAGGAAAAACATGTAAATAGGTAATCAATATCATGAAGATGAAGTAGAGAATCATGGATACCTCATTAAACCATTTCGGAGTCAACAATAGTATGTGGACATTTTTTTGACTAGCCGGACATCTTAAAAGTGAAAACAAGTTCAATTGGTAGTGTCGAAGATCATATGATGTTATTATGTGTCATGTGTCGTAGGACAATGTTGGAAGCTTACTTGAGAGTGCCATGGGTCATTATTCATGCCAAAGAATAGATAGAGTATGTCTTACATACCTTGATATAACCACTTCAATACAAGTGACTTCCCGTACTCTTCGAACACTTATCTACAATAAGTCATTTGTGGCAAACTAGTATTAGCAACCAAACCTTACCATTTAGGTATTAACTTCACCAAATAATGTCTAGGAAGTAATCCTTTAGCTCATCAATAAAAGTACTACATACATCCTCTTATACTCTTATTACATTCACCTATTCTGCATTTTCATGAAATATCCCTCAACATCACTCTTAGCCTTTATTTCCCTTCTTAATCACCATCCAATAGCAACATGATCACTAGGCATACATAACCACTAATATAATGATATATCACCACAATTCATCCTCCATAATCCAACACAGCAACTTCCATAATTTACTACTAACAATTTATACACAACAATTCATAACTATGTTTCTAGTTATCTTCCAACATCAAGACAATACTCATAATCCTTTATCAATACTTGTTCATGGATAAGAATCAAGAATAAACAATATTCATACCTTAACAATGAACTCTTGTATTTAGGATCCTCCTTACATAACCATGGGGTGCTTCTTGAAGCTTCCGAGATGGTGAACACAACTACGGAACCAATTTGAATTTTCTACGGTTGAATCACAAAATATTTGAGGTTGAAATTGGCTAGGGTTTTCACCTTTCCTAAAATTTGGATAAAATCTGATAAAATTGAGGCTAAGTGCAGGTTTTTAAGACCAATTTTCGTCCAAAGGTAATAGAAAATGACCATTGTGCCCTAAAAATTGAAATAAATCCCGAATCTGTCCCCAGTGGACAGTTTTGACAGGCTGAAGTAAATCGACCATAACTCTTTTCTCCGATATCGGATTTGGGTGAAATTGGTATCGTTGGATAGATAACTCAAAGGTCTTTCATTTCATATAAAGTAGGCCACCCAGTTCGTCCTGTAAAAGGAGTTATTATCGTTTGAAGTTGACCCTTAAAAACTGTTTTGAGAGGCTGAAGTAAAACGAGTATAACTCCTTACTCCGATGTTGGATTTGGATGAAACCAATTGCATTAGAAAGAAGACTCTCGGAGATTTTCGTCTATATATATCAGCTCACACAGTTCTTTTTGTACAAGGAGTTATGATCGTCTCAAGATGGAGTGCCTAGCTGCAGAAATTTTCCCACTGTTCACAGGCTTCCCGGCCACCGTTTTGAAATTTCGAATGTGCTCGCTTATATGAAATACTCCTCTGTTTTGGGCAAACTTTATATCGTTGGAAAGCTTATTCCAATACCTACACATACAACTATCGACGGGATACTTACGAACACCATAAACTTAATTTAACCCATACGCAAGTCTTTAGGACTCCATCTAATCGCGATAAGTGTACGAAAAAATTTACGGGGTGTTACAATCTAGTAACCATCTCAATACTAAATCAGTGGTCTTTCAAATATTGCAGTCTATTAAGCAAGCGATAGTGAAGATTCAAACAAATTCGATCCATATTGAGTTTCAACTTTAATAGATCACGTCGTATTTACTTAGAGGGTGTTTGGATAGGATTAAAATCTGGTCAAACTAGATTTTAATCACTTTTTTAGCCTTTTTAGGTGTTTGGTAAAATTAAAAAGAGCTTAAAAAAAGCTAAAAGTGGATTAAAAAAAATAAAAATTGAGAAGCTGGATACCTCCTGCTTTTTACTTTTTAGATTAAAATTTTTTTAGGTTTGACCAAAACATTTACCTTTTTATCTCTTATATTTTCTTCTAATTCCAACAATACTCTAAACTTTGTAGCCCTTATTGATTTTTCTTTCTTTTTCTTTTTGCCGTTTTTTTTCATCTTTTCCCTCCAGTTTTCTCTTCATCTTTCTCCTTTATTTTCAGGGAATCCATCATTACATAAGAAAACACTCAAAAATTTTATTGTCAAATCGAGCTTGTGGTAAGTTCTTCTCTATCCGTTCATATAGAATCTCTGCATGTTATTTAAATTTTAAAAATTGATTCTTTTTAACAGTTTATTTCATTCCTAAAATTTTTCAGTTGTTTACAAGCTTGCAATATTACAATATAATACTATATTTATATAAAAAATATCTTAAAATTTTTATTTTTTAAAATTTAAAAATAAAAAAGTAACTTATATTTATAAATTGACCTGGCATAATCACTTTACGTTGAAAGTGTATTTAAATAGAAATTATTTTTGAAGTATTAGAATTAAAAATCATAAATAATTCACGTTATTATATGTTAACAACTTTAAGGATATTTAAGTCATTTTGACAACAAAAAAAGTGATTGACAACACTTGTTTACCAAACACATCAACAGATTTTTTTCAGTTTCAGCACTTCTATCCAAACACTTATCTGCTTAATTTAAAAGCACTTATTTTAAATTTTTAATCACTTAAGCTAAAAAGCAATTTTTTTAATCCTATCCAAACGGGTTCTTAGTCATCACATCAATTAACACCTCCACTTCAACACTTTATCATTAAAAAACGCAGCGGAAAAGAAAATTAAATTACAACCAAATTGAGGTTCTCGAAACATACATCATAGTATTCGATCATAGGGTTCAAGATCTATGTGAAAAGCTCTTGATACCAAGTGTTATATTAACATAGAAACACATCACATGTTCACATAAACCAAGAACACCTATAAAGTAACGCAATATGCGAGAAATAAGGTGCGTACCTTTGTCTGCCGTTGGAACACGTAATCGAAGACGAACTAGTCTGAGTCTTCCTCTCCTTTGCTTATGACGGCTGACAGCTTATGGGAATACTGACAGCTTATGGGAATACATCTTATGTTAAAAGTGTTATATTTATAGGCTTAAAAGCCTTAACCTAGTGCACCACCCATTATGGGCTCACAGTCTACTACAGACCTACAATATTGTAAGCCCACACCAATAACATGAAATAGATACAGGCCCATATGAAATTCGCATAAATACACGGGCTATGTCTTGTCCACCAACTAATAACATCAGCCCGTTATTACTTTAATATAATAAAAATTAATGTAAGTTCACATCAAATAAATAATTCTAACCGTTGAAACTTTTATTTTTGAAGCATCAAGCAAAATGCCATGCACTATGCATAAATAATTATAGGGATTTCGAGTCTTGGGAGACAAAGGCAGGTAACTTACTAGAACAAGTAAAAATAAAGTACTTGTCGAACAGAAATGTAGGAAAAATAAAGAATATATAAGAGCACTGAGTTATGGAAAAAACTTTTTTCTCCTTCCTTCCACTATTTTTCTCTCAATTTCCATTGACACCTTTCCATACATATTCAACCCAACATACAAGTCCTCTAGCCCACCGAACTACTGATTTTGCGAAGAGTTCTAAACTCCTAGTCAAATATTTTATCAACAATGGCTCCTGGTACATGGAAAAACTTTGAAGGATCATAACCAATCAATCATATACGTGGCATCATCTCCAAAATTGACTAGGAAGGATCATAACCAATCATATACCGGGCTTCATCAAATTGAATACTGATGGAAGCTTCAACAAGGACACTAGCAAAGCAGGTTTGGGGGGAGCGCTCAGAGATGAGCTAGGGAGGACAATTGATCATGGCCTTCTCAATTCCCATATCAATGCACCGTCCACAATATAGCAGAGGCCAAAGCAAGCTGGTATGCAGCTAATTGGTGTAGAAACAATGGATACACCAACCTTCTTATAAAATTAGACGCCATGGTCGTTACCGAAATACTCAAAGAAAAGAAGGCAGGAAGCTTTAGACTTAACAAGATTATTGACAACACCTCTGGATAGCTCAAGCTCACAACGGCAAAATATAAGCATTGCTACAGGGAAGCCAATCAACTTGTAGACTGGCTGGCCAAAATGGCATTGAACTCTCAAATTAACAACATCTATTTACCGGAGCAGGAGCATCCAAATGGTGCTAAAGGCCTCTTATGCTTGGACAAGAGACAAGTTCCATCCATTAGAACTGAAGATGACAAGGCAATTTTTTGTTTGTTAGGCTAACTTTATGCACAGTAGGAGAATGAGCAATAAGTTGTTTTTGTTGAAAGCTCACTCTTTTTTTTTTTTTTTGACGGATAGTCTGTATCCTGTGTTGTAATTAAACCTTTGGTATGATATACAACACCCCAGATGACTGAGAAATTTATCAAAAAGAAAAAAGAAAAAATCTCCAACATTTACAATATAATACTCGTTTAAGTTTGGATTGATTATTGACTAGATTATTTGTTAGTTCAAACCGTCTAAATTTAAATGATATCTAGTTCAAATTGACTTTCAAAAAAATATTTATATATAACCATAATAAACAATAATGGTAATAATTTATTAGGTACTGATAAAAAAATAAATAAGGCAATTAATATTTAATAAGAATTTGGCAGTTGAATTTTGACTCGCTTTTAGCCTATTTCACCCTAAGTAACTTTGGAAGAGTCAACCACTAGAGTTGACATGGTGGTTCAGCGTCATGTTCCTTAAGCAAGAGGTCGGGGATTTGATCCCCTCCTCTGGCGAATGGAGCAAACTATGTGGCCAGTTTTCTACCGCTTAGTGCGCTGACAGAGGAACGGAGGATTAGTCTCACGGCTGCCGGCTGTGGGGATACCTTGAGAAACCAAAAAAAAAAAAACTTTGGAAGAGTCAATAATTCGTCATGTATTAACTCAACATATTTTAACCCGTCCAAATTCAATTTAATCCGCCCATTCAATACATTCCAAGGATTCGATCTCTTAGAGGTGATGACCCCTGCATTTTAACGTACAACCATCCGGTGTTCCTACGAGTCAATACATAGTTTATATTACGTGGTAAAATCGTGCATATAATTCTCCAAGGGAAATTCACATCTTTTTTTCCTGTTACATTATTAATCGAGATACGTCATATTCATTCTTTTTTTACTTTAGCTATACTAATAAAAAAAATGACTACACTTACAACTTGTTCAATTTAGAAAATCAAGAGATAATTTATAATAATTAATCATGATATAGTTAATTATTATTTAATTTATTATTACTTGTGTATGTCAAGTCAAACATGTAATTTAAAAAAAAAAAAACATCTCCTACGTACATTTAGGATGTAATTTTCTAATCAATTGTAACGAGATCACTCCATTGTAATTTTCTAATCAGCAAAAGTGGAGTGAATTAAAATTAATGAGACATTAATTAGAATATATGTTTTAAGAAAAAACAAATGCAGAAACGAACAACTATTCCATGTCTAATGTTGGATCATTTTAATTTTCTGCCAACTGATAAACCCTCTCGACATGGCTTCTGCATGGTCATGTCCAATGTCAGTTTGATCAAATTTCACTTGAAATCTTGAAACATCAATAGAAAAATTAAATGGTAACAAAGCAACAAAGTTTATTAAGTAATGGAAGATCAAAGTGTAACATAAATACTAAATTAATCAGTAATAAACAGGTTTCTTAAGATAAAAGTTGAAACGAAGATAAATAGCGTAAAGGCTCCGATTTAATTACATTTTCCTTGCTCTTCATAACAACTTTCATGAAGATTTTCCAAGAAAATGCGTAAAGTTAACGAACCAAAGAGTACCAATTAAGAAAATATGGTGTACATTTTTTAAAAAGTACGAAAAGGGGTCAAAAATACCTTTAAACTATTCGAAATGGATTAAAAATATTCTCCATTTGTTTTTTGGCTCAAAAATACCCCTCCACTAATTTTTTTGTCTCAAAAATACCCCTCCGTTAACTTTTTGGCTTAAAAATACCCTTCTCTCTAACGGAATACCACCAGACATGCCACGTGGATTAAAAAGGTTACTTGGCCAGTCCACGTCAGCATAGACGTGGGAAATTACTCAATTTAATCCATCTAACCATCAACTCAATTTTGTCTATGTAAAATATCCAACCCCGCCTGTATTTAAAAAAACCCTACTCGAGGAAAAAATTGAGAAATTGATTGTTTATTTTTCATGTGATAGGTTCAGATATTGTGGATCCATCAAGGTAAAAGATGAGGAAATAATCAGGCCCTCAAATTGTTACTCAAAAGAATCGGGTCGACCCTAGACAATTGGTGCCTCAATAGTCGACCCAATTTCCAAGAGCTCGGATTGCTACTGGAATTCCTATCTGAATTTGTCCAATCAGGAACCTGATTGCAGTCAGAGGAATGGCAATTCGGAGATGAAATTGAAATTTGAAGAGAGTAAGTTTTGTGGCAATATAAGACAACTGCAAGTTGATGAGGTCAAGAATTGCTTGAATGTGTCTCGTAATTTTAAAAATGTTGATAATAGAACGGAAGAAGGTGAAAGGGATGATCTAAGAAAAAAAAAATTGAAGAATTGAATTTTGTGTCTTGAATCGGGTTAGATTTTTAAATAGAATAAATTGAGTTGATGGTTAAATGAACAAAATGGAGTGATTTTTCATGTGTATGTTGACATGGACTGAATAAATAATTTTTTTTTTAATCCAAGTGACGTGTTTGGTGACATTCCGTTAGAGAGAAGGGTATTTTTTAGCCAAAAAAATAACGGAGGGGTATTTTTGAGACAGAAAACAAACAGAGGGACTTTTATGAGCCAAAAAAAGAAACGAAGGATATTTTTAATCCATTTTCAATAGTCTAAGGGTATTTTTGACCCTTTTCCGAAAAGGATATTACTGATATTATGAGTGCAAAATGCGAACAAGAAAGTAGATTAAATTAGAGATTTCTCTGTAGTAAAGTAAAATTGATCTAGAATTGTAATTATGTGTACCAAATAGTTTTAAGGAGATCTTTCAAAAGTAGCCACATTTTGCTAGAAAACTCACCTTTCATAGTCATATTTTACATAATTATCATTTATAGTCGTTGTATTCAATTTACGCTCGCTGTATTCGATTTTATCAATAGTCTGTATTCATATAAAATATAAATACAGTACCATTTAGCTGTTGTATTCGATTCACAGCCGTTGTATTCACTTTTACTCAGTGGTCTGTATTCATAAAATCATAAATATACTACATATTTAGTCTTGCCAAAAACACTACCATTTTTTCCTTTTTTTTTTTATATATTTTTTCTTTTTCGTGTTTTCCTCAATTTTTCTTCTTCTTTTTTTAAATTTTTTATATTTTTATTTACAGAAAAAGAAAAAATACATGAGAGAGAGTACGAATTGTACTTATAAAAAATTAATAGGTAAGAGGAGGCTATGAATTGTAATTAATTGAAACTAGGCTAAATTAGGTAATTAGAATTCAATATTGGCTAAGTTATGTAATTATCCCTAGTTTTAAACTCTACTTACGAGATAGAGAAACAGTGAAAAATATTGCATGACAATGTAACGTGACCACATTTCCCCTTATTAACATTTAACACCATCGTTAGAAAGCAACATATCAATTAGCAAAGTTCAATAATGATCAGAATGCTTAATTGGAACATTAGGGGTATGAAGTCCCAAGCCTCTACTGAGAGATTAAAGTTTTTGTTAGTTAGCCAAGATATATCTCTGGTAGCGATGCAGGAACCTATCGTCAAAGAAACAAAAATTGAACTATATATGCGGTCTCTTGATATGAAAGGGTGTTATGCCAATTGTAGTAATAAGATCTAGATTTTTTAGAAACACAATATTGAGTGTTTTATCTACTCTAGTGAAGACCAAATGGCGACTTGCAAAATTCAAGATAAAGAGAAATATTTCTTCATTTCTATTGTTTATGCAAAATTCAGAGCTTCGGGGAGGAAAGATTAATGGAGATATATGAGTGTGTTTTCTACTACCATTAATGCTCCTTGGGCCGTCACCGGGGACTTCAACAACATTTTATTTAAGGAAAAAAAAATGGGGGGCAAACCATACAGGCTAAGCAAAAGCATTCCATTTATAGAGTGTCTCCATGATTGTGGTTTGAGAGATATTGGCTACACTGGAAACATTTTTACTTGATGCAATGAGAGAAAAGGACAAGAGATAATATGGAAAAGGTTGGATAGAATGGTGTGTAATGAAAAATGGGAAGACTATTTTTCCTTTTGCAATGTCCAACATATGACTAGAGTCAGTTCAGATCATTGCCCCTCTCGTTATTACTCTTGAAAGCAATCAAGATACTCACATTAAATACTTTCGATTTATGAATTTTTGAACTGATTTAGATGAATTTCATGAAGTGGTCAAGAGTTTTTGGACATCTCATGATAATGACAACATATTTTGGCAAGTTCAGCAGAAATTAAAGAGAACTAGCAAAGCTCTCACTCACTGGTCTAAAATCAAAGTCGGCAACATCTTTGAGAAGTCTCAACTTATGGAAGATCGAGTCAAATATTATGAAGAAAAGTATATATCTTCGTTGGATCAACAAGATAGGATAAACATGAACAAATCCAAAGCAGAGTTGATTATTCACCACAAGTATGTGGATACTTTCTGGTGGCAAAAACCAAACTTGAAATGAAATTTGGAAGGGGATGAGAATACCAAATATTTTCACACTATTGTGAAAGGTAGAAGAATATTTCTACAAATTCATCAAATAAAAGTGGGGGAGAATTGGTTAGAAGGTGAAAATGATATTGGTACAGCAGCAACTGATTTTTATCAGCAGTTATTCATTCAAGATGACCACAACATTGATATGACTATTCTAGACAACATCAACAAATGCATCAGTGAGGAAGACAATCAATCTTTACTTCAAGATCCTACTGAGGAAAGAAATTAAAAGTGCTATCTTTGAGATCAATCCCAATAGCTCAGCAGGCCCTAATGGTTTCACTAGTCTCTTCTTTCAAAAGACTTGGGATATCACTGGTTTGGATATTGTTTTATTAGTTAAGAATGTTTTTAATGGTGAACAACTTTCAAGATTTTTTACTAATACTTGTCTGGTATTGCTTCCTAAAGTGGAGATCCCCCAAACTTTTTCAGACTTTAGACCTATTAGTTTTAGCAATGTCATTCAAAAAATAATTTCAAAAGTTGTAAGTAATAGGTTGACTTTGATCCTTCCAAATATCATCTCTCTTAATCAAAGTGATTTTATTAAAGGTAGATCAATTGGAGAAAATGTTTTACTTGCCCAAGAAATTATCCATGAGATTAAAACAGTAAACAAAGGGGGAAATGTGATTTTCAAAATTGCTATGAATAAAGATTATGATAGAATTTCTTAGCGCTTTATTTGTTCTGTTATGAGAAGAATGGGTTTTGATGAAAGATGGATTTATATGATTTGGAATCTTATCTCCAATAATTGATATTCAGTCATTATAAATAGCAAAAGACATGGATTTTTTAAATCTCATAGAGGTGTTAAACAAGGTGATCCGATATCTCCTTCCTTATTTATAATAGCTGCCGAAGTGCTGTCCATTATGCTTAATAAATTATATGATAATCCTAGGTTTAACGGATTCAGTATGGATCCCAACGAACCAAGGATTAATCATTTAGCTTATGCTGACGACTTGATTATCTTTTGTTAAGGTAAATCTAAAACCTTGAAACTCATCACTGATTGCCTCAGGTCATATGAATTCAGGACAATTGATAAACAGAGAGAAAAGTTGCTTCATTATGGACAAGGACATTTCTCAGAACAGGATCAACATCATCGCAAACTTGCTTCAAGTGAAAAAGGAAGAATTCCCCATTTATTATTTGGGATGCCCATTGTTTGCTGGAAAAAAATTGAATCAATACTTTGCTAACATAGCTTCCAAGATAATAAAAAGAGTGGGAGCATGGCATTGTAATAAACTATCAGCTGGAGGTAAAATAATTCTTATTAAGCATGTTTTAAATGCGACGTCTGTTCACCTATTGTCTGTTTGTCAGCCTACAGAGACAATCCTTAAACAGATGGATAGTATTTTTGCTAATTTTTTCTTGGAAAGTAAAAAAGGAAAACAATAGTATCATTAGGCTTCCTGGAACAGTATGTGTTTTCCTACGGAAGAGGGGGGTATTGGTATCAGGTCCATCCACGATATTTTAGAAAGTTTTGCTGTCAAGTTGTGGTGGAAATTTAGAACTAAAGACTCTATATGGACTAGATTCATGAAAGCCAAGTATTCCAAAAGAATCCACCCAGTGTCCAGGAAATGGAGTTATAAACATTCTCACAATTGGAGAAGAATGATGAAGATTAAAGAGAAAGTTGATCACCTTATTCAGTGGAGAATCAACAAAGGCAACTCAAGCTTTTGGTGGGACAACTGGACTGAAATAGGCAATTTACTGATTATGCTGAAGCTTTTACATCGATTAGAATCAAAGTGTCGGATTACATATAAAACGGTACTTGAAATCTCATCAAAATTGGTCAGACTCTTCCTATAAATATTGTTAACATCATTCAGGGGATTACTATTAACTCTTCTAATCTTGAAGATTTTCCAATCTGAACTATTAATACAGATGGAAGATTTGATAGTAAATCATCTTGGAAAACTATCAGGAGCTAGAAAGACTCCAACTTCTTTATCAACATGATTTGGCACAAAAAAAATTCTTTTAAAATTTCCTTTTTTCTCTGGAAAGTATTAAGGAATAAGGTTGCAGTTGATTTAAATTTAATTAAGTTTAAAGTTCATCTTCCATCTAGATGTTTTTGTTGTACTAACTTTGAGCAGGAAGATGTTGAGCATTTATTCCACAAAGGAAAGATTGCTCAAGATATTTGGAGATGTTATTGCAGGTTGTTTGGAATCAATGACGGGCAGAATAGCTTCAAACATCAAATTATATCTTGGTGGCTAACTTTTGGAAAGAACCCAGTGCAAAGCTTTAGGTCTAAAGATTGGTCTAGAATGGTGTGTAACAAAAGGAGTTAGACAATTAGAAGTGGAATTGGACTCGAAATTGTTAGTAGAGTGGATTAACAATTCGAGTAATCCACCCTGGAACATATGGAACTCTCTAACAAGGATAAAAAATTTACTAGATCAAGTGGAAAGGTGGCATATTTCCCATTTTTCAGGGAAGGTAACAAGGTAGCTGATGGTCTAGCCAACTGGGGAATACAATTCACTGATATTCAATGGATCTACGACTTTCGACAATTACCCCGGAATGTTAGAGGAGCCTTGAACTTGGATAGAATGAATTATCCCTCTTTTCGAAAAAATATTGTAAGAACTCATTTTATATGGATAGAAACTTGTATAGGAACTACACTTTTGATGTACCTTGATGATCCCTCTCGATGTTGAGGTGAGCATCTTTAGATGCTCTTTTGAGAGCTTATTAGAAATCCTACTTGTTCCATAGTATGAAAAGTGTCCCATACTAAGTAGGTACATGGAGGCAGGCCTCCTATGCTTTGTACATATTTGCTTATAATAAAATCTGTTTTTCCTTACAAAAAAAAAGTACAAACCATATTTATGAAGGAAAATTTATCACAAAAACGATTATCATAAAGAAAATTATGATGGAATATAATTATGAAACCGTAACAAATTGGAAGGTTTCTTCATAAAATAATGGGAAAATATTCTATTGGACCCATGTACTATGTCAGTTTTGTAAGTTGGACACTTCTACTTACATGTTTGTCATCTGAACCCTTGAACCCATCAAAAAGCAACATTTCGCACCCTTTGACCGTTGACCTTGCCTATGTGGCAAGGTCATGGTGACTAGGATAAAGAGTGTGTAGACACGTGATTTTTTATCCTCCCCGAGTGTAATATATATATTTTTCGATATTAAAATATTTATATTTGATTCGATATTATATTAATTCTTATTTTTAATAAATTTTTAGTTTTAAAAAAAATATAAATAACTAAATGAAGTTAATTTTAGAATATTATTTATTTTATTCCAATTTTAAAAAAATAACACAAAAATTTTAAAAAAAAAATATGTTTTTTTTAAATAAATAAGTTAGTAGTTTTAAATATTATTTTCTTATATTTATTTTGGCTATTTATAAATTTTTATTATGTTTTTGTTAAATATAAAAATTAATTAATTATTATTATATTTATATTTATATTTATATTTATTATTATCATTATCTTTATTTATTATTATTATTATCTTCTAGAAAATAAAAATAATAATTAATTTAAATTTTGAATTCCCCTCTTATCTACCATTAGTTATTCCCCAAAAGGTAACTACTCCCCAAATCTCTGTACTTAAAATCCTCCACAGAAAACTATGGACATACATTCACCGTCCGACATTTTTTACACTGTTACTACATCAGAAATCAGACCAAATAAAATATCAAAATCAGTAAAAAGGGAGAGAAAACAAGTGAAGTAGGAAAGAAGATCAAAGAAAAAAGAGAACATTTTTAGAGTTTGAAGTTGGAGTTTTCTGGTGATCAGTATCTTTGTTCATTCACTACAGGTTCTATTCAATCCTGTATTATTTATTTTGTAAACTTCATTGTGTAAAAGCATGAATAAAAATATCCAAGTAATCTTGAGTATTATTTAGCACTTTCTGTCATGGCATATTATTGATCAAACTACAAAATGCATATATGTATTTGTACACATGTTTTGAATGTTTAATTATTATGTGTTAATATCACAAAAGAAAAAAAAAGTGAGAACACAAGAAAATCAGTTTGACAACCCATTTCTCCGGCGAAATCTTGTCGGAATCACTGTTACACCAGTGATCTTCCTATATTCCATCGGAAAGCAAGAAAACAACTGACCATTATTCCCATTCTCGTTTCCGGAGAAATCCATTGGTAATCAACAAAATCCAAAATCAGATCCGGTGAAAATCCTCCGGAAAATGCATAAATCGGCAGTCACCATGGCTGGCCACATTCATCCCTTTTTCGCCCTGTTCCGTCGTCCCTCTCTTCCCTTCCCCGCGCTGCTCCGACATCCCTTCTCTCCTTCCCCGCGCCACTCCTTTCTCTTTTGCGCCGATGAACTTTAGCGTATTAAGCCGACCAACAATCATTGCTCGCCAAAAATATTTAAGATCTGACTAATTTTATTATGTTTCCATTGTTGCTTTACAATGCCAATAAAGTGACGTCAATTTTTTTTTTATCACTTCAGTTTTACTATTTTTAACAAATTGATTTTTAATTTATTTTCTACACAGATTTGACAAGAGAGATTTTCTATAGTAATTGTTTTAAAAATTGTCTCTTTGGTCCTTTTATTTTTTTTTCTAATAAAAAAATAAATAAATGTATTTATTTAAGATCAAAAAAGGTAATGTTTAATTTTAGTTAAGAACCCGTATATATATTTTTACTTGAATTATCTCATTTAATATATATTTGTCTTTTTGTTCATGATTTAAATCTTGTTATATAGAATCTTTTATTGTATTTTTGTTATACTAATTAAATATAAGAAATTAGGTGAAATAAAATAATAATAAAATTGTTATTATTACGAATTTATAATGAGTCAACCAGTGTTTTTAATATTAGATAATTTTTAGTCTTGTTTTAATATATTTTAAATTTTGTCTCGATTAAGAATGCGACGCACGCATCTTTTTAGACATTTTAAAAATTCAAGGATGTAAAAATGCACCTTGACAAATATTTTTTTAAAATTAATTTTCACATATTTATTTAACATAAGAGGTGTAGACAGTCATTTTCGATATAATTAAAAATGAGTGATTTTAGGTCTTAACATAATTTATTAAAATAATTTAAGTCAAGATAAGTCAATAAAAGCGACCGTGCTAGAACCACGGGACTCGAGGGGTGCCTAACACCTTCCTCTCGGTCAACAGAATCCTTATCCAGTCTTCTGTTTTCGCAGACCAAATAAGAGTCATTTCCTTTTGATTAGAGATTCAAAAAGGTGACTTGGAACACCATAACTCAATTCCAAGTGGCGACTCTGTAAATAAACTAATCCCTATTCAAAACCGTCACTTCAATTGAAAAAATCCATTCGACTCGATCCCTTCAGACGAAAAAGGGGTGTGACAGAGTGTAACCACTCGCCTAGGGGTACGAGTGGGAGTTAATTTTTGGCCAATTTTATATTAAAATAATTTTTAAAAAATAAAAATAATATTAAAATTTAAAAAATAAAAATAAAAAGGGTTTTTTTTCCTCTATCTTTTTAAATTTAAAAATATTTTTAAATAATTTAAAAATAATTTAAAAATATTTTTAAAATTTTAAAAAAAATTAAAAAGGATCCTTTTTTTCCCTCCATCTTTTTTAATTTAAAAATATTTTAAAAAAAATTAAAAAAATAAAAATTTAAAGAAAAAATATTTTTCCCATCCCCACCCCCACCCCCACACCCCCCAACCCCTCCTTTTTTTCCTCCATCCTTTTTAATCTAAAAATATTTTTAAAAAAATTAAAAATATTTTTAAAAATTTAAAAATAATAAATTTAAAAAACAAATCCCACCCCACCCAGCCTCCCCATCCCATCCATCCCCACCCACCCCTCTCCCCCAGCCCTTCACCCCACCCCAGCCCATCCCCAGCCCACCCAGCCCCACGTAATCCCTCCCGCTTCCCCAGCCCGTCCCCATCACACCCAGCCCCACGCAACCCCTTCCCCAGCCCCCCACCTCACCCAACCCCTTCCCCATCCCCCACCCCACCAAGCCTCACGCAACCCCCTCCCCCAGCCCCACTCAGCCCCTCCCCCCACAGTTAATTTAAATTAAATATTTTAAATATGTAAATCATATTTAAATTAATTAATTATTTAAGTAAAATTTATTTAAATTAGGTAAGAATTTTAAATTGATAAATTAATTAACTTAAAATTTAATTAATTTAAATAAATTATTTAGTTAAGAATTTTAATTAATTAATTTTTTACTAATATAAATTTAAAATTTAAATTAATTAATTAAATTAATTTTAATATTTAATTAATTTTAATATAATACTTTTTTTATTATTTTTTTTATTTTGAAAATGATTATTCAATATTTTTTCAAATTTTAAAAACATGATTATTCAAATTTTTCTACAATTTATAAATCTTTCTTATTTAATTAAATTAATTTTAATATTTAATTTGTTATGTAGCATTTTAAAAATGACTTGAAATTTAATGTAATACTTTTGCTATATTTTTTATTTTTTTATTTTTAAAATGACGTGGCAGATGACGTGACACACGTGACAGATGACATGACACACGTGGCAGCTAACATGGGAGAGTGTGTTACACTCTCCAAAAAGTGCTTAAAATGTAGTTTTTTCGTGGGTTCAGGGGTCCAGATGAAAAATATGTAAGTAGGAGTATCCAACTTACAAAACTGACATAGTACAGGGGTCCAATAGAGCATTTTGCCTAAAATAATTATAAGTCACTTTTTTTTGGACGTAATAAAAAATATGTCGCTCTTCGCTTATAGTTATGTAGTATCACCAAGGGGAGCTTGTATAAGTTTGTAATGTGTGGTTTCAAATAAACTTTGCTCTGTCCTATAGTCCTAACTTTCTATAAATACATCCAAAATTTAACATCCATAATCCAACACAATTATGGTTGTTATTTCAGGGAAGGACCTACTAATACAGTTACTTTTACTTGTACTAGTTGACACATTGTTAGAGCTCAGTCATGGAAAAGACACTGATCCAATCCTCTCAACTAATATGGTTTACATAGATGAGCCATACCGCAACTTAGTTTTCTTTCATCACCCACCACCTCCCTCATCCACTATACTCCGAGTTGCCGCTACAGCCGTAATTGGCGCCGCTGCCGCCGCTATCGATCACCATCACCACCTTTACCGTCATCATCACTACCTCCGTCGTTACCATCATCATTTTTTCCGCCACCTCCACCTTCACCATCACCTTCTCCGTTATCATCAACTGTTATTTCCACAATATATTCGGGTATGCAGAATCTGTATATTGCAACAACAACTTCAACTCGAGTTCAAGTATGAACAAGAACACAATGAAGTATTAAATACCCTCAACACAAGATCAAAATGACCTTTCCAAGAGGTATATTTATTTTTCAGAAAATAAAGATGAAACAGAAATGTTAAGGCCAAGTCGTCCGAATTCACGGACTTTCCTTAAGGAAATAATTCCCCTCACTGTACCCAAGGTTGTGGAAATTTTTTTCCCAGGATAAAATGGCCAACAATCCAACTATAGCGGTACGTCAAATAGTTAGATTCTACGAACGCAGTCAACGATTTGAATGATCACAAAGAGTATTTTGAAGACAAGATGAATGATTTTGTAATCTGAAAATTTCATATAAAACATGTAGAATAAAGAAGGTTATTTATAGCCATACCATGCCCCTATGAAAAGGTGGCAATGGTTCAATCTATCGGTGTGACTTTTCCTGAAAATGCATGTCTGTTTATCCTAAACAGTGCATCTGTTCCGAACAAAAATGTCACTTCGTGAATTAGTGTGTATTTTCGTTGAACAATTGTAACTTTCTGTAGCATCTGTTCAAAAACAGTGCATCAGTTCATGAAGCAGTGCAACCTTCTGCAGCAACATCAGTTTGAAAAGGCACCAGTTCTTTCAAACCATTGCATCTGTTACTGTTTCACTGTTACTGCACGCTACATATATATAAATGGAGTTCCAAAAATCTGCAGTAAAAATTTACTGCATTTTTCCTTGGCATTCTTCGAAATTCAAATAAAGTTTGTCCAAAAAAAGATAGATCCCATCGATCGATCATTTGTCAAATCCAAATCCAAATCCAAATCCAAATCCAAATCCAAAGCCGAAGCCGAAGCCGAAGCCAAGCCGAGCGAGCGACGACGACGACGGAGTAAGTGTTTCTCATTATAAACACTCTCAAGTTCTCTTCTTCCACCAATGTGGGAGAAAGAGTAAACTTGCCAATTTTGAGTACACTTTCCATTTTGGTGTAAACTCAATTTTTCTCTTCCACTTAATTTCTCCATTTTCCATTCAACACACATATAGAACCCAACAATCCCTCACATGAATGGGGAATGACTATTTTTCGTAAAAGTTTTCCGGACAAGTATGTGATCATCAAGCAAAGACTGATTGCATCTGTTCCGAACAGGAATGTCACTTCGTGAATCACTGTGTATTTTCATTGAACAATTGCAACTTTCTGTAGCATCTGTTCGAAAACAATGCATCAGTTTATGAAGCAGTGCAACCTTCTGCAGCAACATCAGTTCGAAAAGGCACCAGTTCGTTCAAACCATTGCATCTGTTACTGTTTCACTGTTACTGCACGCTGCATATATATAAATGGAGTTCCAAAAATCTGCAGTAAAAACTTACTGCATTTTTCCTTGGCATTCTTTGGAAGCCGAGCGAGCGACGACAACGACGACGCGAGGCATCATTTCTTTCTTGCCTCACTTGCCATGTGGAGTAAGTGTTTCTCATGATAAACACTCTCAAGTTCTCTTCTTCCACCAATGTGGGAGAAAGAGTAAACTTGTCAATTTTGAGTACACTTTCTATTTTTGTGTAAACTCAATTTTTCTCTTCCACTTGATTTCTCCATTTTCAATTCAACACACATATAGGACCCAACATCAAAATCATCTCTGCCTCCTTCTCCATCACCATCACCATTATCTCCGTCACTATCACCATCATCTCGGCCTTCACCAGCACCTTCGCCGTCATCATCAACATCATCTCCGCCTCCTTCACCATTACCATTATCTCCGCCACTTTCACCGTCACCATCACCATCACCACCACCTCGGCCATCAGCAGCACCATCACCTTCGCCATCACCTACGCCACCTTCACCATCACCATCACCATCACCACCAGCTCCATCGTCAACACCAAACACACCACCTCCACCGTCAACAGACTCATCACCTTTAATTCCTCCTTTTCTCAGCGGCCCTGGTGGTTCGGGTTCTACAATTCCTGGTATTCCTGGCATCTCAATTGGTTCTGGTAATAACCCAACGCCTTCGTCACCATCACCACCAGTTAATAAGTCACCTCCTCAACCTTCACAATGTAAGCCATCACCACCTGGTCAGTCTGCAAAGCTACCTTCACCAGCAAAGCAACCACCACCTCCACCACCAGTTAAGGAACCATGTCCACCACCACCACCACCACTTTCTAAGAAAACGCCTCCACCAGCTCCTGCACCATTAATTGCTAATCCACCAGTTATGGCACCATCTCCATCACCAGTTGCTCAGCCACCTGTAATACTATTAGCACCATTTCCATCACCAGTAGCGAAACAACCCCTTATTCCATGTATACCACTTAAGCCGTTTGAACCTCCATCTCTTCCCGCCTCCAAGACTGCAACCGTCAAGGCTGGAGGATGTAGTACTGGACGGCTTTACCTACGACATTTCCTACTCCTACTTTTCATACAAAGAGAATGGGCAGCCTGAAAAACTTGGAATGATTACAGAATGGCCTTGTGCATGAGGAGCGAATTTAAGCCAGAATTTTCATTACGAAGTGTTGTCGAAATATACATGAATAAACAAACAGAGAAGTTAACAAAATAGCTTTTGCAAATGAAAGCAGAGCGTAATTACATTACATGCATTATCTCAACCGCACCATACTTGACGACGTTTCTTCTTTTGAAATGCTTTACAATAACTTCATTGGAAATATTAATATCACAGTAAATTTTCACTAACTCTTCTTCGTATAGTTATGAGTGTTATTTGAGCCACCGATATATGGCTAAACTTTTAAAGAATCTAAATCAATTTCTCGTCTTTAAGAAGAATGCAATCACACTTCCGTTTGGTTGGTATTTTTGTCCTAATTAGATTGATTATAAGAGACCAAATTTAATGTTGTTACTTCGAAAAGAGTACTTCTTTGGCTATTTTGAGGCCGGATGATAGATGTATGCACGCAAAGAAAATTATATTTAATCCATAAGTCAAGGGCCAAACCTCATTTTGACGACTCTAATGCTATCAGACAAATTGAGGGAGCCTTAAGTCACATTACACTTTGTCAAGAAACAACTGAGGCTGAGTTTTATATTCGCAAAGATATAATGGAAGATATTGCCAATCTTGTATACTTATCAACAATATTAAGAAACAAATATTAGCTTTCTCAAGTAATAAGGTCTTGGGACAAGCCCCACAAATAGCTCATTGATTTACTACGTCTTGGAAATGCTTGTACAATAAGATATACTAACTTTATTGACATCGACATTTGCTTATTTATATGTTTTATATGATTTGCTATGTTTTATCAATTGAATCGTCGTACTCCGTGAAGTTTCAGCCAGTCACTTTAACTCAAACAAAATTTCTCATAAACTAAAACAAAATAGAAATTTTGAATCAATTAGCAAGATAATTGGACCTGTGCTAGGGTCTTAAGGGTTAGTACTGTACGGGCCGACCCACCATTAAAAAACGTATGAACCCATCATCTTTTTGAATCGATTACTAGCATTGAAAAGGGGATCATATAGATATAGAATTTGTTGATTGTCATGACTCATAGAAACTCCCACTCTATGTATTGTTCTACAATCTACATGTATTATGCCATGTAAGATATGCGTATCTACTTATTTATCCTTATACAGGTTTAAGTGTTTATTTTGTACACCTAAAAATTAGAGGATATAAATGAGAATTGAGACCAAGTTAAAGAGCATGTATATGCATTATGCCAATGGAGGATCCCGATGAATTTAAAGTGTTATGTATTAAGCCTTTAAAATATATTACTGTTTCAACATATGAAAAATAGTAAGGTCCTTACAGAAACGAAATATAGGTCACGAGCAAATATGTCCAATATTGGTAAAAAAAACAATGTTGCTTTTAGTTATTTCATTAGTAATCAAAACTAAACTTTCCCACCTAATACTTCAATTAGGAGGCACATTTTATAACGTAAAAAGTTGTTACTATATCTATAAGCTAAAGGGCAGATGAATTTGCATTATTAAATGTCGCATTTATTCAAGGTCTAAAAATTAGATTTAAATAGAACATCCTAATCAATGCATGCACGCAATTAATTATGAATACAAAAATGATGGAGTATAAAAGAAAGTAAAAGAAAACTCTTTGATATATCAAATCAAAGGAGGAGAAAGTAACAAAAATATAATAATGGCACGTACCAGTACAAATTTCATTACATGCATTTTCCTAATAGTATTTATTCCTGAAATATGTTTGGGTGACGATGATCTTGGAAAAACTCTTCGATCTGCAAAGGAAGTAGCTCATAAGCCTGTTACTGCAGAAGATTATACAGAGTGTGACATGTATGTAGTTATCCGGGATATTGAATCGGCAATTAAAAAATATCATGAAGGTGAAATTAAACAAGTTATTAATCAGATTGATCATGCCTTAAAGAAGATGGAATTTTGTTTAACTTTTTTGAGTAGTATGCCATTCCTACAGGGAGGTCCAGAAGATATTTACCAACTTGACCGACTTCTCAAGAAAAGTAAGAAAGAAGCTTTCTCCATATTATATTTGGGACCAGCTGCCATGAGCCCAGTTTAGTTAGCTCAAGAAAACTGTCTTATATATTGTCTATGTAGTAGAGATGACAAAACATTAAATTCATGAATGGAATAACATATTACATGGTGCAACTACCAGAAAATCCACAAGGTAGAATGATATACCATATATGTTTCCAAAAGAAAGATTCAATAAAACAACAATATGATCTTATCAATATGAGACATAGCCAACACGTAAGACAAAAGCCTTAATATAATAAAACAATATTAAAGTGTGCACAATAATAATCAATAAAAGAGTGAGATGAACTTACTCCCACTGATCTTAAGATAGATGCGATGATCAATCTTGTTCTCCACAAATTTCATAAAGTGATAATTTTCGCGAACTTCTAGTACCACTGTCCAAAAGTTTGCTTCAAGCTATAGATATATTTCTTCAACTTACACACAAGATGCTCATTGCCTTTACCAAAAAAAATAAAAAATTGAGGTTGTTGCACGTAAACCTCTTCATTAGGATCACCATTCAAAAGACTGTCTTTACATCAATCTGATGTAGCTCAAGATCAAAGTGTCTCATTTGTTGCCTATTCTCTGTGTATCTACCATAGTACTCACCCCTTCGATCAAACCTCACTTTTTTAATGACCTTTCCCAGTTGTTTCTCTACTTCAGTTTTAAACACTTTGAACTTTTCAAGAGAATCTGATTTTTCTTTAATAAGAAATACATAACCATATCGAAGAAAGTTATCAATGAAGATGATAAAATAACTTGAACCACATATTGTAGTAAAATACAGATCACTTATGTCTGTGTGAATGATTTTCAACAAATCAGAACTACGAGTAACATTTTTTTTTTTATCAACTTTCCTATAATGCAATCAATACATGTTCCTCTGTCCCTAAAATCAAAAGAAGGTAAAATATTAGACTTAACCAATTTATCAACTCTACCCTTAGAGATATGACCTAAACGCCTATGCTACCACATGCCCGATTTTTCGTTTAAAATTATCGTTTAGACCCAACAATTTCAAAACTAAAAGAGTTGTTTTCAAAATCAGAAGCCAAGAAAATTTTTAACAAACCATCAAATTCCATGACCAACAACTCGAAAGTTCAAAAGCAAATTAAATTTGAAATTAAGAGAATCAAAATCATAACCAAATTAAATTTATTCATTAGATCTCCAGTGTCAGACTTATTGGATACAAGATACTTTTCTTCCACTTGGGCAAGAATTCTTTTGGCATCGATAGTTTCAGGCAAGCCACTTTTGAGGTGCTCAGCAATCAACCTTTTTAAGGGAAGGATGCATAACCTCTTAGATCTCTCCTACTTAGCATAAAATTCTTTTTCAGCAGCTATACTAGAATCAGTAAGAGCTGGAGGCTCATCCTCATGCAAGGCTTGATCTATGTCAGTCATACCCAAAGAAAATTCAATATCTTTTTTCCATCACTTAAAGTTAGAGCTCGATAGAACCATAACCTCAGCATTGTTATTGTTCAAATAAATAGTAACGTTTCACAACATAACATGAATGAATTTATCAAAATAGCAAGGCATAAAAATAATAATCTTATCCCAACGATGAGTCCCGCAGCATCAGCAAGTAGCCCCCCTTTGGGCAGGGCAAGAAAATATTTTCAATATTAGAAACTATCCTTTTTGGGCAGATTATAAATTTACTAAAATCAAAATATTTTCACATAATGGGGCGCATCACAATACTAATTTAAAACAAACAATAAATCTTCTTTGGGCAGATCATTGTACATTCTAACTTAGTGATATCCCTAGAAATGGATTAAACAAGTCTCGTAAAACAAAGCAAATAGGTCACTTTGGTGTACACTATTTACCCTAATTTTACAAAATAAATTCAATCTCAGGGATTCAACATGCATTGCTTAATTTACTCATGTGACAGTAAGTAACCACACAATTAAAAATATTATAAATTTGATTTAGTTGTAATTCAAATGAAACCAAATTCAAATAGAATAAATAAATAAATAACAATTCGATATATTTTATAAACAATTGCTTAAATTTTATTATTTTATTTTTTTATAAAATAAATAACTTTTTATATTACTTAATCTAAGCATATAGAACTAAATAAATGAATGAATCTTTAATAACATAGCTGCCAGAACGTATTCTTAAGGAGACTTTAGTTTAGCCGACTTTACTTCAACCAATATAAAAAATAAATAAAATTAACACTCTGTAAACAAGAAATGTAGTGGAAAAACACTTGAATAAGGCATATCTTTGATAGAATCTTACAAGTCTAGGCTTAACTTATAACCTTTAACCACAGGGACATCATCGGGCTTAAAATTTTATATTTGAAATCTTTTTCAAAAATACGATCAATATAGGCCTTTTGTGAAAGCCCCAATAACTTACGAGATCTATCTAGTCGAATCTCAATGCCCAGAACAAATGATGTCTCTCTTAGATCTTTCATATCAAACATTTTGTTCAATGAATGTTTAGTTTCATGCAACAGTCTCAAATTATTATTAGCAAGTAAAATATCATCAACATAAATGATAGCAAAATCTACCATAACGTAAATGTCAATTAAAGAGATAATATCACCATAAGCCCGAAACAATAAGACGAATAGTCTAATGACAAATGAATAATAAAATTAAATACTCTCACTAACCCAGCAAATCAAATGACTTAACACCACCCATATTCTAAACATGTTGCATAAAAACTATGGGTCTTAGCCCTAGTTAGTGGATCGGTAAGCATCAACTCGGTGGGTATATGTTCAATGATTATTAGATCTTTCAAACTTCCTAGGTCTTTGCTAGAGCTTGCCTTAGAATCATGAGAAGCTAACATGACAACCTCACCCTTCTCCTTTTTAAATTTTTCCCTCTTCAACAACACATTTAGAGATAAGATCATTGATTGATCAAAATTCATCCTGAGTATTATAGGCAGCTTTCATTTGGCTAAACTCGACAGACAAAGAGTTAAAAGCAGAGTGAACAATGTAAGTATCAGGAAGAGATATTTCAAGAGTTTTCAATTTGGACCGAATATGAACTTGTTTTTTGTTTCCTTTGACAATTATTCACAATTCGAAAATTTTAAAGAGATTTATTTCAATAGGATCTTTATATAAAAGGCAGAAGTCGAGGGATAGCTTCACACCCATTAGAGAGTCGTATGCAAGTTTATTCCAGAGATTGATACAGCAGGGCATGATCACTCCTCTCCTTGGGTATACTCCTAACCCACATTCAAGAATTTTGATCTTAATGTACGATGTGCATATCATTTTGATGTTCAGGGTCACAGTATTGAAGATTGTCGTGCTTTGAAAAGAAAAATTGAAAAGATGATTCAAGATAAATCAATAATGGTGCAGAACATTGACAGTGAGGAAAATCTCTAACACCCAGTAAAGTCATACCTCAGTTTGTTCATTACATACCACATCATATCTATAGCCTTTTTATTCAAAAGCATGATAATGACCACCCAAAATATTTAAACATCAAAGGAGGAGTACTTATTTCAAAACAAATGAAAACTTATATTTTATCATACGGTGGTCATCTCTTTCATCAATCACATGCATATTCACATTCTTTATTAGAAAAATGAGCATTTGTAAATCAAGGGGAAAAAAATCCTCTCATTCATTCATAAAACAATAACAATCCATAACATTGTTAGGATAATGGATTCCATAACGAGAAAAGTAACACCCAAATCATGCCCTCATATAACTTTTCAAACTAACAACGCATGTACACATGAAAACAATTCAAGTTTAGAAAAACGGGCCTTACAATGCAGGATCTTCAAAAATTTCAAAATTCATCTCATGTACGTAATTAAATACCTTAAATGTTTGTTTAATCGATAAATTTATGCCGATGGAATTTAAAATAGTCCCACATACAAGAAATTTTGCTTTTTATGTTTCAACTATTCTGGTTCTCCTTGTAAGACAGTAGAACCTGTATACTTTAGAATGAGCTGGATAACCAATGAAAGAAAAAAACACAAGGTCTAGGTTCAGTTTTCTTTTCTGAAAAGTTGTATATCTTTACCTCCGCAGGACATCTACAAACTCAAAAAAAAAAAAATGTAACTGGATTTTTTATTGGCCCACATAAATAGTGATTCATATATTAATCACACTATAGAACCCGAATTAAATCCTCTCATTACCTTACAGAAAGCATAACACTTTACTGTGCAATAATATTACCAAAGTCTAATTCGAAATCCCATCAAATTCCTACCAACAATCTTTT
Organism: Capsicum pubescens; assembly: GCA_030864215.1. Classification (NCBI taxonomy): domain Eukaryota; kingdom Viridiplantae; phylum Streptophyta; class Magnoliopsida; order Solanales; family Solanaceae; genus Capsicum; species Capsicum pubescens. The sequence continues at coordinate 171,142,632 of CM061539.1, read as the reverse complement.
TTTTTTTTTGAAATTACAGCTCCAGACAATTTTATTTTAAAGTAACAGCACTCCGTAGATTAATTTTCATATTTCCACATCGAACAGAAACAACTGTTCCATTACCCACAACAATAACCCCAAGAACTTGAAAAACACGCCACAATTTTTAAAAGCCAAATCTAATTGATTTGATTTCATCCACTTTCCCAAATCTAATTGATTAGGTCATCGTCTGACTCATAATCATATGTACACCTTTTGAGATGTTCCAAGTCAGTTAAACCAAATGGAAAACTAATATTGTCACAAAATAATTTCAGCAGTAAACTTGAGAAGAGCTTGATATCTTATGACATTGTGGAGCTTACAAATCATTATTATGTTTAACAACCTATGTCTAATCTGGTACTCTATCTGCAACTTGTTTCATCTTTCACAGCTTTGCCAATTATTCAAAGAACCAACAAAATTTGTAAAGAAGTTGAATTAGAGCAGATTATAATCCAAAAAGAAAAAAGAAAAGAAAAACAAAGATCCATAGTAGTTCCAAATAATCTATCTAGTAACCATCTCAATACTAAATCAGTGGTCTTTCAAATATTGCAGTCTATTAAGCAAGCGACAGTGAAGATTCAAACAAATTCGATCCATATTGAGTTTCAACTTTAATAGATCACGTCGTATTTACTTAGAGGGTGTTTGGATAGGATTAAAATCTGGTCACACTAGATTTTAATCACTTTTTTAGCTTTTTTAGGTGTTTGGTAAAATTAAAAAGTGCTTAAAAAAGCTAAAAGTGGATTAAAAAAAATAAAAATTGAGAAGCTGGATACCTCCTGCTTTTTACTTTTTAAATTAAAATTTTTTTATGTTTGACCAAAACATTTACCTTTTTATCTCTTATATTTTCTTCTAATTCCAACAATACTCTAAACTTTGTAGCCCTTATTGATTTTTCTTTCTTTTTCTTTTAGCCGTTTTTTTTAATCTATTCCCTCCAGTTTTCTCTTCATCTTTCTCCTTTATTTTCAGGGAATCCATCATTACATAAGAAAACACTCAAAAATTTTATTGTCAAATCGAGCTTGTGGTAAGTTCTTCTCTATCCGTTCATATAGAATCTCTGCATGTTATTTAAATTTTAAAAATTGATTCTTTTTAACAGTTTATTTCATTCCTAAAATTTATTTGTTGTTTACAAGCTTGCAATATTAAAATATAATACTATATTTATATAAAAAATATCTTAAAATTTTTATTTTTTAATATTTAAAAATAAAAAAGTAACTTATATTTATAAATTGACCTGACATAATCACTTTACGTTGAAAGTGTATTTAAATAGAAATTATTTTTGAAGTATTAGAATTAAAAATCATAAATAATTCACGTTATTATGTGTTAACGGCTTTAAGGATATTTAAGTCATTTTGACAACAAAAAAAGTGATTGACAACACTTGTTTACCAAACACATCAACAGATTTTTTTCAGTTTCAGCACTTCTATCCAAACACTTATCTGCTTAATTTAAAAGCACTTATTTTAAGCTTTTAATCACTTAAACTAAAAAGCAATTTTTTTAATCCTATCCAAACGAGCTCTTAGTCATCACATCAATTAACACCTCTACTTCAACACTTTATCATCAAAAAACGCAGCGGAAAAGAAAATTAAATTACAACCAAATTGAGGTTCTCGAAACATACATCATAGTATTTGGTCATAGGGTTCAAGATCTATGTGAAAAGCTCTTGATACCAAGTGTTATATTAACATAGAAACACACCACAGGTTCACATAAACCAAGAACACCTATAAAGTAACGAAATATGCGAGAAATAAGGTGCGTACCTTTGTCTGCCGTTGGAACACATAATCGAAGACGAACTAGTCTGAGTCTTCCTCTCCTTTGGTTATGACGGCTGACAGCTTATGGGAATACTGACAGCTTATGGGAATACATCTTATGTTAAAAGTCTTATATTTATAGGCTTATATTTATAGGCTTAAAAGCCTTAACCTAGTGCACCACCCATTATGGGCTCACAGTCTACTACAGATCTACACTATTGTCAGTCCACACCAATAACATGAAATAGATACAGGCCCATATGGAATTCGCATAAATACACGGGCTTGTCCACCAACTAATAACATCAGTCCGTTATTACTTTAATATAATAAAAATTAATGTAAGTTCACATAAAATAAATAATTCTAACGGTTGAAACTTTTATTTTTGAAGCATCAAGCAAAATGCCATGCACTATGCATAAATAATTATAGGGACTTCGAGTCTTGGGAGACAAAGGCAGGTAACTTACTAGAACAAGTAAAAATAAAGTACTTGTCGAACAGAAATGTAGGAAAAATAAAGAATATATAAGAGCACTGAGTTATGGAAAAAACTTTTTTCTCCTTCCTTCCACTATTTTTCTCTCAATTTCCATTGACACCTTTCCATACATATTCAACCCAACATACAAGTCCTCTAGCCCACCGAGCTACTGATTCTGCGAAGAGTTCTAAACTCCTAGTCAAATATTTTATCAACAATGGCTCCTGGTAAATGGAAAAACTTTGAAGGATCATAACCAATCAATCATATACGTGGCATCATCTCCAAAATTGACTAGGAAGGATGATAACCAATCATATACCGGGCTTCATCAAATTGAATACTGATGGAAGCTTCAACAAGGACACTAGCAAAGCAGGTTTGGGGGGAGCGCTCAGAGATGAGCTAGGGAGGACAATTGATCATGGCCTTCTCAATTCCCATATCAATGCACCGTCCACAATATAGCAGAGGCCAAAGCAAGCTGGTATGCAGCTAATTGGTGTAGAAACAATGGATACACCAACCTTCTTATAAAATTAGACTCCATGGTCGTTGCAGAAATACTCAAAGAAAAGAAGGCAGGAAGCTTTAGACTTAACAAGATTATTGACAACACCTCTGGATAGCTCAAGCTCACAACGGCAAAATATAAGCATTGCTACAGGGAAGCCAATCAACTTGTAGACTGGCTGGCCAAAATGGCATTGACCTCTCATATTAACAACATCTATTTACCGGAGCAGGAGCATCCAAGTGGTGCTAAAGGCCTCTTATGCTTGGACAAGAGACAAGTTCCATCCATTAGAACTGAAGATGACAAGGCAATTTTTTTGGTTAGGCTAACTTTATGCACAGTAGGAGAATGAGCAATAAGTTGTTTTGGTTGAAAGCTCACTCTTTTTTTTTATTTTTTGACGGATAGTCTGTATCCTGTGTTGTAATTAAACCTTTGGTATGATATACAACACCCAGATGACTGAGAAATTTATCAAAAAAAAAAAGAAAAAATCTCCAACATTTACAATATAATACTCGTGTTTGGGAGCTAGATGATAAAGTATTGTTAAGTCAATGTGGAACAATTGATAATCCATAGATGATGGTAACACTGGCACATGAAATTATAATTCTTCCCATTCGTTCAGTTTGGACTTTGGACTGATTATTGACTTGATTATTTGTTAGTTCAGACCGTCTAAATTTAAATGATATCTAGTCCAGATTGTCTTTCAAAAAAATATTTATATATAACCATAATAAACAATAATGGTAATAATTTATTAGGTACTGATAAAAAAATAAATAAGGCAATTAATATTTAATAAGAATTTGGCAGTTGAATTTTGACCCGCTTTTAGCCTATTTCACCCTAAGTAACTTTGGCAGAGTCAACCACTAGAGTTGGCATGGTGGTTCAGCGTCATGTTCCTTAAGCAAGAGGTCGGGGATTTGATCCCCTCCTCTGGCGAATGGAGCAAACTCTGTGGCCAGTTTCCTACAGAGGAACGGAGGATTAGTCTCACGGCTGCCGGCTGTGGAGATACCTTGAGAAATCAAAAAAAAAAAAACTTTGGAAGAGTCAATAATCGTCATGTATTAACCCAACATATTTTAACTCGTCCAAATTCAATTTAATCCGCTCATTCATTACATTCCAAGGATTCGATCTCTTAGAGGTGATGACCCCTGCATTTTAACGTACAACCATCCGGTGTTCCTACGAGTCAATACATAGTTTATATTACGTGGTAAAATCGTGCATATAATTCTCCAAGGTCAAAAGTAAATTATAAGAAGGGAAATTCTCATATTTTTTTCCTATTTCATTATTAATCGAGATACGCCATATTCATTCTTTTTTTACTTTAGCTATACTAATAAAAAAAATGACTACACTTACAACTTGTTCAATTTAAAAAATCAAGAGATAATTTATAATAATTAATCGTGATATAGTTAATTATTATTTTATTTATTATTACTTGTGTATGTCAAGTCAAACATGTAATTTAAAAAAAAAACATCTCCTACGTACATTTAGGATGTAATTTTCTAATCAGCAAAAGTGGAGTGAATTAAAATTAATGAGACATTAATTAGAATATATGTTTTAAGAAAAAACAAATGCAGACACGAACAACTATTCCATGTCTAATGTTGGATCATTTTAATTTTCTGCCAACTGATAAACCCTCTCGACATGAGTCTCATTAATAGATGAGTGAGAGTATGAATTGTAATTATGAAAAATTAACAGATAAGAGGAGGCTATGAATTGTAATTAATTAAAACTAGGCTAAATTAGATAATTAGAACTCAATATTGGCTAAGTTATGTAATTATCCCTAGTTTTAAACTCTACTTACGAGATAGCGAAACAGTGAAAAATATTGCATGACAATGAAACGTGACCTTATTTCCCCTTATTAACATTTAACACCATCGTTAGAAAGCAACATATCAATTAGCAAAGTTCAATAATGATCAGAATGCTTAATTGGAACATTAGGGGTATGAAGTCCCAAGCCTCTACTGAGAGATTAAAGTTTTTGTTAGTTAGCCAAGATATATCTCTGGTAGCGATGCAGGAACCTTTCGTCAAAGAAATAAAAATTGAACTATATATACGGTCTCTTGATCTGAAAAGGTGTTACGCCAATTGTAGTAATAAGATCTGGTTTTTTTGGAAACACAATATTGAGTGTTTTATCTACTCTAGTGAAAACCAAATGGTGACTTGCAAAATTCAAGATAAAGAGAAATATTTCTTCATTTCTATTGTTTATGCAAAATCCAGAGCTTTGGGGAGGAAAGATTTATGGAGATATATGAGTGTGTTTTCTACTATCATTAATGCTCCTTGGGCCGTCACCGGGGACTTCAACAGCATTTTATTTAAGGAAAAAAAGATGGGGGGCAAACCATACAGGCTAAGCAAAAGCATTACATTTATAGTGTGTCTCCGTGATTGTGGATTGAGAGATATTGGCTACACTGAAAACACTTTTACTTGGTGCAATGAGAGAAAAGGACAAGGGATAATATGAAAAAGGTTGGATAGGATGGTGTGTAATGAAAAATGGGATGACTATTTTTCCTTTTGCAATGTTCAATATATGACTAGAGTCAGTTCAGATCATTGCCCATCTCGTTATTACTCTTGGAAGCAATCAAGATACTCACATTAAATACTTTCGATTTTTAAATTTTTGAACTGATTTAGATTAATTTCATGAAGTGGTCAAGAGTTGTTGGACATCTCATGATAATGGCAACATATTTTTGCAAATTCAGCAGAAATTAAAGAGAACTAGCAAAGCTCTCAATCACTGATCTAAAATCAAAGTCGGCGACATCTTTGAGAAGTCTCAACTTATGGAAGATCGAGTCAAATATTATGAAGAAAAGTATATATCTTCGTTGGATCAACAAGATAGGATAAACATGAACAAATTCAAAGCAGAGTTGACTATTCACCACAAGTATGTGGATACTTTTTGGAGGCAAAAAGCAAACTTGAAATGAAATTTGGAAGGGGATGAGAATACCAAATATTTTCACACTATTGTGAAAGGTAGAAGAAAATTTCTACAAATTCATAAAATAAAAGTGGGGGAGAATTGGTTAGAAGGTGAAAATGATATTGGTACAGCAGCAGCTGATTTTTATCAGCAGTTATTCTCTCAAGATGGCCACAACATTGATATGACTATTCTGGACAACATCAACAAATACATCAGTGAGGAAGATAATCAATCTTTACTTCAAGATCCTACTGAGGAAAGAAATTAAAAGTGTTGTCTTTGCGATCAATCTCAATAGCTCAGCAGGCCCTAATGGTTTCACTAGTCTCTTCTTTCAAAAGACTTGGGATATCACTGGTTTGGATATTGTTTTATTAGTTAAGAATGTTTTTAATCGTGAAAAACTTCCAAGATTTTTTACTAATACTTGTCTGGTATTGCTTCCTAAAGTGGAGATCCCCCAAACTTTTTCAGACTTTAGACCTATTAGTTTTAGCAATGTCATTCAAAAAATAATTTCAAAAGTTGTACATAATAGGTTGACTTTGATCCTTCCAAATATCATCTCTCTTAATCAAAGTGATTTTATTAAAGGTAGAGCAATTGGAGAAAATGTTTTACTTGCCCAAGAAATTATCCATGAGATTAAAACAGTAAACAAAGAGGAAAATGTGATTTTCAAAATTGCTATGAATAAAGCTTATGATAGAATTTCTTGGCGCTTTATTTGTTCTGTTATGAGAAGAATGGATTTTGATGAAAGATGGATTTATATGATTTGAAATCTTATCTCCAATAATTGGCATTCAGTCATCATAAATAGCAAAAGACATGAATTTTTTAAATCTCATAGAGGTGTTAAACAGGGTGATCCGATATCTCCTTCTCTATTTATAATAGCTGCCGAAGTACTGTCCATTATACTTAATAAATTATATGATAATCCTAGGTTTAACGGATTCAATATGGATCCCAACGAACCAAGGATTAATCATTTAGCTTATGTTGACGACTTGATTATCTTTTGTTAAGGTAAATCTAAAACCTTGAGACTCATCACTGATTGCCTCAGGTCATATAAATTCAGAACAATTGATAAACAGAGAGAAAAATTTCTTCATTATGGACAAGGACATTTCTCAGAACAAGATCAACATCGTCACAAACTTGCTTCAAGTGAAAAAAGGAAGAATTCCCCATTTATTATTTGGGATGCACATTGTTTGCTGGAAAAAAATTGAATCAATAATTTGCTGACATAGCTTCCAAGATAATAAAAAGAGTGGGAGCATGGCATTGTAATAAACTATCAGCTGGAGGTAAAATAATTCTTATTAAACATGTTTTAAATGTGATGTTTGTTCACCTCTTGTCTATTTGTCAACCCATAGAGACAATCCTTAAACAGATGGATTGTATTTTTGCTAATTTTTTCTGGGGAAGTAAAGAAGGAAAACAAAAGTATCATTGGGCTTCCTGGAATAGTATGTGCTTTTCTACGGAAGAGGGGGGTATTGATATCAGGTCCATCCACGATATTTCAGAAAGTTTTGCTGTCAAGTTGTGGTGGCAATTTAGAACTAAAAACTCCATATGGACTAGATTCATGAAAGCCAAGTATTCCAAAAGAATTCACCCAGTGTCCAGGAAATGGAGTTATAAACATTCTCACAATTGGAGAAGAATGATGAAGATTAAAGAGAAAGTTGATCATTTTATTCAGTGGAGAATCAACAAAGGCAACTCAACCTTTTGGTGGGACAACTGGACTGAAATAGGTAAATTAGTTGATTATGCTGAAGCTTCTACATCGATTAGAATCAAAGTGTCGGATTACATACAAAACGGTACTTGGAATCTCATCAAAATTGGTTAGACTCTTCCTATAAATATTGTTAACATCATCCAGGGGATTACTATTAACTCTTCTAATCTTGAAGATTTTTCAATCTGGACTATCTGGTTGTTTTATTCAAAATGCATGTCATAATCACCAGAATCAGTTTCCACATTCAGATAAGTTTTTCTTTTGTTTTGAAAAGGAGATGCCTATTGTCTTTTTCTTTTTATTTTATTTTGATTTTTTTATTTTTGTGTCCTTGTCATCAAATAAAAATTTTTATTGTCTTGTATGTGTTTTGAGTCAAATTCACGTCAAGTGAAGTGAGAAAGGACTCCAAACTTGCTACCAACTTCTTTAATATACAAAGCAAGTCACAGGGTTGACGTACAAGGACAACACTTCAAAGTATAATAAAGTACTCAGAATGATCGTGACTTGATAATTTTTGGCTCGTTGAAAGATAAAAGGTGTATAGAAAGTTAATCCTAAGATTTTATACAAGAGAAATATATTTTGAGTTGAGAGTATCAGTAGTCAAAATTTTGGGTCAGAAGTATGACAAGTCAATGGATATTAATCGAGGAATGAAAAGGAGTTGAGCATGAAAAGTGCAAGAACAGTCAGTTCAAGAGCCAAATACCACAAACCAACCACCACGTGTTTTTAAGACTCACAATAAGTCTTTATTTTGTTTGAAACGGAGATAGAAAGTTTTTAAATAAAGGATGAAATTTCACACTTCTGTCAATGCATGAATCATGATTACAACATACGATGTTGGATCTCAGTTTTGGTAAATTTTATTCTTTGCAAGATGAATTTATCAAAGTTATTCCAGACTTTGATTTATTCTTTCTCTATATTTTTTAAAAATAATAATATCTGATGAAACATAAATTTTTCCAGTATGAACCGGGCAAAAAATTTATGTGTGTTGTATGGGAATTTAATTTTGCTCAGGACCCTCCTGAAGAATGGAAATTTACTTTTTGCTCAGGTTCCTTCTGAAGAATGGGACAGGACCCTCCTGAAAAATGAGAATTTATTTTATGCACAGGACCCTCCTGAAGAATGGCAATTTACTTTTGAACAGGACCCTCCTGAAGAATGGGAATTTACTTTTGAACAGGACCCTCCTAAAGAATGGAAATTTACTTTTGCTCAGGACTCTCCTGAAGAATAGGACATGACCCTCCTGAAGAATGGAAATTTACTTTTTGCTTAGGCCTCTCCTGAAGAATGGGAATTTACTTTTGCTCAGGACCCTCTTGAAGAATGGGACAGGACTCTCCTGAAGAATGGGAATTTACTTTATGCATAGGACCCGCCTGAAGAATGGGACGGGACCCTCCTGAAGAATGGGATAGGATCTCTTGAAGAATGAGAATTTATTTTATGCTCAGGACCCTCTTGAAGAATGGGAATTAACTTTTTGCTCAGGACCCTCCTGAAGAATGGAAATTTACTTTTTGCTCAGGATTCTCCTGAAGAATGGGACAAGACCCTCCTGAAGAATGAGAATTTACTTTTGTTCAGGACCTTCCTGAAGAATGGGATAGGACCCTCCTGAAGAAAGGGAATTTATTTTATGCTCAGGACCCTCTTGAAGAATGAGAATTTACTTTTTGCTCAGGACCCTCATGAAGAATGGGACAGGATCCCCTTGAAGAATGGGAATTTACTTTATGCATAGGACCCGCCTGAAAATGGGATGTTATTTTTCTATTTCACATTTTATTTTGAGTTCAGGAACATATTTGAAAAACCATAATTGCTAAGTTCAGGAGCCCGCCTGAAGAATAGGGTGAAGAAAAAAGGAAGTCCAGGAGTCCGCCTAAAGAACAGGGTGAGGAAAAAAAGAAAGTCTAGGAGCCCGCCTGAAAAACAGGGTGAAGAAATTGTAAGTCCAGGAGCCCGCCTGAAAAACAGGGTGAAGAAAAGAGAAAGTCTAGGAGCCCGCCTGAAGAATAGGGTGAAGAAAAAAGAAAGTCCAGGAGCCCGCCTGAAGAACAGGGTGAAGAAAAAAAAAAGTCCAGGAGCCCGCCAGAAAAACAAGGTGAAGAAATTGTAAGTCCAGGAGCCCGCCTGAAGAACAGGGTAAAGAAATTGTAAGTCCAGGAGCCCGCTTGAAGAACAAGGTGAAGAAATTGTAAGTCCAGGAGCCCGCCTGAAGAACAGGATGAAGAAAAAAGAAAGTCCAGGAGCCCGCCTAAAGAACAGGGTGAAGAAAAAAAGAAAGTCCAAGAGCCCGCCTGAAGAACAGAGTGAAGAAAAGAGAAAGTTCAAGAGTCCGCCTGAAGAACAGGGTGAAGAAAAAAAAAGTCCAGGAGCCCGCCTAGAAAACGGGGTGAAGAAAAGAGAAAGTTCAGGAGTCCGCCTGAAGAACAGGGTAAAGAAAGAAAAGAAAAGTTCAGTAACCCACCTGAAGAACAGAGTGAAGAAATAACAAGTCAGGAGCCCGCCTGAAAAATAAGGTGAATTTTTAAAATCAAGTCACAAAAAATAGAATCAAGATTCTAGAGATTACAATTTTCATTTGTATTTTTCATTTTTTGTTAGTCATTTGAATGTAAAAGGCAAAAGTCGTCAACCGAAAACTCGACGGAATCTCATTCGACTTTTAACTCTTTCTCTCTCAATATCACCTTTGAACTACTCGTGACCTGATTCTCTTATAACTCGGGATAGGTAGAAGGTTCAAAATCAGGACTCGGTCACATTTTTCATTTTATTTTAATTTTATTTAATCCTTATCTTTCAAATAATTGGAGAGTAAAAAATCATATCTTGTCTACTTCTTTGTATGAAAACTCTTCGAGATTCCACACAAAGAGGGCAAAAATGTAGACACGTGATGTTTAATCCTCCCTAAATTTTAACTTATTTATCGATATTAAATTTTTATATTATATTTAATCATATATTATTTTGATTCTTATTTTTATTTTTAATAAATTTTTAGTTAAAAAAATAATATATAATTAAATAAAGTTAGCTTCAAGATATTTTATTTTTATTTTTATTTTTATTGTGTATTCTAATTTTAAAAATAATATAAAAATTTTAAAAATATTTTTCAAAAAATTTTAATAAATAAATTAGTAGTTTAAATACTATTTTATTATATTTATTTTTTTCTATTTATTAATTGTTATTATGTTTTGTTAAATATAAAATTAATTAATTATTATTTTATTTATTATTATTATTTTATTATTTCATTTATTTATTTATTAATATTATTATTATATTTATTTATTATTATTATTTTCTATTTAAAAAATAATAATTTAATTAATTAATTTGCATTTCAAATCTCCCCTCCCCCTTATCTGCTTATTAATTTCCCCCTAAAATAACCATTCCCCCGAAAAGTCTCTATACTTAAGGACTTTTCAACCAGTCAGAAAAAAAAATAGAGATTGAAGAACATTCCTATAGACACTGTATAGACTATCAGATATTGAAAAAAAAAACAGAGAGAAAAGAGAGTAAAAAAAAAAAGAAAGAGAAAAGTGAAACAGTCAACATCATCAAGAGAAATATAGAAGAAGAAAGGAAAAGAGACTAAAGTTGGATTCGAGTTTTCGTTTGAGTTCCAATGACGATTGATTGCTTCACCAATAGAGTCTTATTTAATCATGTATTATTTATTTTATAAATGTTATTATGAAAAGCATAAATAAAAATGTTACGCATTATTCATAGTTCATTAATTATGTAAACTTTCTATTATGATATGCTATGTTATTAAATTACTAAATATTTATATGATTGAATTGTGTTGAAAAAAAAATACTGTGTATGATATTGTTTAGTTTAAAAATAAAACAAAAAGAAAAACAGTTGTACAGACTGTAGGTCTTTCTTGCATTTACAGTAGTACAAGCACACCTATTCATCTTCTCCTCACTGTTACACATAAACCCATAGATACGCAGTTAAAAAAAAGGGGGAAGAAAATGCACCCACAGTTACACATTTTCCGTCGCCGGCCCCCTTTCCCTTTTCCGTCGCCGGTAACCTCCAACACGGCCAGATTTGGCCTGAATTTCGTCATTTTCCACCGAAACCCCATGGCTGCCATCCCTCTCTCCTTTTTTCGGTGACTAACAATCATAAATGCTGAGTTTCGGTCGCCGGAGTCGACCAATAACTAACGTTCTTTTTCGATGACATAAGCAAAAGTGATGGCCGCTGTTTTCCCTTCCAGTATCTTAACATATGCCAAAGAATTTCAACTGACCCTTTATTTTCATTTACTTTAGAAGAATTTAAGAATGATAGGACTTTTATTATTTATTTTAATTTAATTATTTACAAAGTTGGACTACTGTAGAAAATTCAAAAATATAATTTTTGTCCTCTGGTAAATTATTTCTCGACCTATTAATTCTTTCTTCAATTACTACTATTAATTATCTAAGAAAAAAATTATTGTCAATTGATGATTCTAGTGAGTTATATCCTCCTATTTGGCGTCAGAGGAAATCGATTAAGAATATTCGTGTCGATTTTGAAATTATTTCATAGTATGTGATTTGAGGTTGATAATAATAATAATAATAAATAAATTTGGAAAGTATTATGAAATTAATATAATATGATTAATTTTGTATATATGTGTTATATTATTATTTTATTATTTTATTTTTATTTTTATCCATTATTATTAATAAAGTTTAATACTAATGATTTTATTAAATTAATTAATCGCCTAAATGAATTTTGTTCGAGTTTACTATTAAAATTAAGTGATACTTCAAATAAATTCATCAATATTTTTAACGCTAGATGATTTTTAGACGTTTAAAATATTTTTCTCAATTAAGAATGCGGCGTACGCATCTTTTGAGATATTTTAAAATTCAAGAATGTAATAATACATCTTGATCAAAAAAAAATTCTATAAAAGTAAATTTACATCGATTTATTTAATATCAGGTATGTAAGTAGATATCTTCGGTATATTGAAAATGAGCGAACTTAGGCCTTAACATAATTTAATAAAATAGTTTAAGTCAAGATAAGTCAATAAAAGCGACCATGCTAGAACCACGGGACTCGAGGGGTGCCTCACACCTTCCCCTCGGTCAACAGAATTTCTTACCCGATCTTCTGAGTTTCGCAGACCAAATAAGAGTCATTTCCTTTTGACTAGGGATTCAAAAATGTGACTTGGAACACCATAACTCAATTTCAAGTGGTGACTCTGTAAATAAACTAATCCCTATTCAATATCGTCACTTTAATTGGAAAAATCCTTCGACTCGAACCCTCGGGCGAAAAAGGGTATTGACATCTCTGGCGACTCTGTTGGAAAAATAATAAGAATTCGAGCTTTTGATATTGACTTTATTTGCTTTAATTATTGTTGATATTGTGTTTGTTGGCCTTATGTGCTACTTGTCGCTTATTTACCACTTTGATATTGATTGAACTGTATTATATATTATCTTCTATTGTGCACCCCCTCTGAGTCTCTGAAATAGGATAAAAGAAATGCAGCACATGCATCCTACTTTCTTTTTGAGATAGCCGGAGTGTCAAGGCACGTGGTGAAGGATATAGTCACACATGTTAGGCGGGGTTCGGATCGACAACGAAGGCGGTGTTGCCCTGCTACCGACCAAGTTATCCCTCCCTGGCTCGAGTGTCCACTCGGGTAAGCCAGTCTATACACCTATCCCTATTAGGTTTAAACTTAGAAGAACTGAAAACTCAGAATCTGGTTATCCCTATTAGGTGCCGCTTTATTTGCATCATATGCATTTAACTTAGCGGGACTCGGTACAGGGGTCGGGTCTGTCTAGGAAAGGTAACCTACTTTATAAAGACCAATATGTGCATCCTACGTGCTCTTTGACGTTTGCTTGGAAGGCTATTTGTGTGTTGACTGACTTTTAGGCAACATTAAAATGCAAGAGATTAAATTAGCGTCACATTTAGTGAATCATTTTTGAAAGAAAAAATACATTTTTAAAAGAGAAAATTTTTTAGTAACATAGTTTTATGGTTTTTATGAACTACGAGGGTCTGATTTTCATTCTTTAGTGAGATACGTAGGAAATCCTATTCGGAATACGACCCTGTATTTTGAAAAAAATAAATATAATATATATATATATATATTTACAAATTTACTTAAGGATATTTTTGAAAAATAATAATAAAATTAATCATTTTCATGAATATTATTATCTTTATTTTATTTTCTCCTTTTTATCCTTAAAATTAATTTTAATACAAATCTTAAGAGCCTGAACCTTTAGGGGTCGCGAGCTGAATTTTTAAATATAGTAATAAAATATGTAAACATATATTTTAACAGTCCTGAACCTTTAGGGGTCGTGAGGCCAAAATTTTTATACAACTTCATAAAACAATCATTCTTCTTTTCTTTATTTCTAAATCATTTTATTTTATTTTTGTTCTTTTAAATGTACTTAGGGAGTATTGTCTCCAAATATATAGTTAAAATTATCTAGAAGTCTGTTATTGCAAAGTTTTTGATAGAGTCAGTTTAAATAAGTGTTTTTCCTAAAAATATTATCAGTCTTGTTTTTCTCACTTTGATTTTTGATAAAACTGTTCTTTACATCTAAGTCTCAATTTAAGAGTCGCACTAGTTCTCACAAATCAAGTTAAAAATTCTTTTAAAAAATTAATGAATTAAGTTCAGTCTAAATCTAGATATTTATTAATTTCATATTCTTGTCAATAGGTATAAAATGTCTCCCCCTGTTCGTGGAAAGCGTCCAAAGAGAAAGAGAAATGGGAGTGTACCGCTTCAGGTTATGGATTGTACCCCTTTGCAGCTTCGGTTGTGGTGGAACAAAATGGATACATTAGATTATGACGAGATACATAAGAATTTGGGTTTTTTGACGAGTATTATGACAATCAAGCCTAATAGAGAGGTGATTGATGCATTACTAACCTTCTGGGACCCGAAGAACAATGTGTTTCGTTTTTCGGATTTTGAGTTGACTCCTACTGTAGAGGAGATAGAGGCGTAAGTTGGATATGGGGATATGCATCGGAAGAAACTTATAGCCCCAAGACTCATTTTGATAAACAGATTATGCAAGTTCACGAACATACGAAACTCAAAAGAAGAATCAATGAAAAAAGGTTGGGTTTCCTTGAAATTTTTGTATGACATATATGGAAGACAAGAGGGGTTTGAAAAGTACGGTAAACAGCTTTGTAATAAGGGAAGTTTTGAGGCTTGGAAAGTTCTCATACGATTTTGCATTCATGGTAGCCTTTCTAGGCACTATGGTTTTCTCGAGGAGAGAAAAAAATTAATATTCGTTTAGCGGGGGTGGTCCAGATACTGATTAAGAAAGATTACACTATGATACCAATGATCCTGGCAGATATCTACCGTGCTTTGACCGTTTGTCAGAAAGGATAGAGTTTTTTCGAAGGATGTAATATCTTGTTACAGATGTGGATTGTGAAGCATCTCTACCGACGTCCTACAATGGCAAGATTTAATCCTGAGAGATTCAATCGCATCAAAGATTACGAAGAGAGGTTAGAGAAATATAAATGCCCAGAAGGAGTTAGAGATTGGGATAAGCTTTTTCATTCTCTAACAGCAGATAAAATCACTTGAAATCTCCCTTGGTTCCCTTGGAGGCAAGTCATACATAGTGTTGTCATTCGGCCGTTCTTGTTATTAATAGGTATTAGGGGTGTTCAACCGTATGTTCCATTGAGAGTTTTACGTCAGCTAGAAAGACATCAAATAATTCCCATTACGAAAAATATGATCGAGTTTGTATTTAAGGTCAGACCAGAGATCCCACTTCCGGAGGAATTAGCCCAGCAGATTTGGGAGGGTTGCCGTATCATGGGGATTGAAACGATGGTCATAGAGCGTGAGAAAGAAGAAGCGCGCCCAGATTACCGTGAATGGTTTGAAGAACAGTCGAGTCCGCCAGTCAGACCAACAAGATCGTTAAGGGACCTATAGATCAGGAAGCTGCAATCAGGATAGGGATTGAGAGAGTCATGCGAGAACATCATGAGGCCAACCAAGCTTTGAGAGCAGAATTAGAGCATGCCAGGGCAAAAAAAGATGGATAACAAAGGAATTTGTTGTAGTAGAGAATGCTAAATCAGCAGATATTGAGGTTGCACTTCGGGGACAGATCAAGCTAGTTACTACTAGGGGTCACACATTACAGAACTTGTCGCATCTCGCCGACAGCAACTACAAGAAGTTGAAAAGAATATGCAAGAAGAATTTGATCGAAAGAGATCTCAGTGGATCCGTGAAAAAGAAATATTGTGAGAACTGTTGTAGGTTGCTTCTGCTCGTGAACAACGTGCAAGAGAGATGGTTGATTTTCGAGATTGACAGGCCCATGAATGGGATCAGGCCTTCAGTTCCCTTCGAGGGAAGGTCCGCCGTGTAGCACAGGATACTGATAGAATGGGTTTGGATTATCAGCAGTTGGACCGTGAAGACTTTTTGGCACAAGTGCAAGTTTTCGCACAGCGTCTCACATCTTCATTGGAGGACATATACTTGGGTTTGGGAGGACATATCAAGCCGAAGTCTCCTTGAATGGATAGTTGTTTTCTTTGTCATAGTTTTTCATTTAAAGTTTTAAAACTTCCTGTTTAGATGTTATGTCTTTTAGTTTTCAGGTGTCAGTTAGTAGGTTTTATTTTAGGAGTTGGGTGAGTTATTTTGTCGTAGTTATATTATGAAATGTAATAAAGTTGACTGTTTATTTCTATATATATTACATATATTTTACTTCATTTACTTTATTTATTTTCTTCAATAAAAAAAAGAGACAAAACAATCATTTTATTAAATTCCTCTCGAACTACGCAAGATCTGATTCATGTACTGGTATAATACGTAGGAAACCCTCCAAAGGGTTCGATCATAACTTTTGAAAAAATATGCCTAGAAAAGCCGAGATGAAACACAAAATCTTCCATGATAGGTTGAAAAATGCATATAGAAGTATGACATATAACTTGGCATTATAATGTGTTAAAAATATAACACTCACCCGTTTGCTACTTGGCTACAGAAAGATAAAGTATCAGTTGGTTGGTTTGTGGTTTAAACTGGCATCACATCCGTATAACACCAGATACAAGGATAAAAGAAAAATGACCCGCAGAGAAGGTATAGGGCCTGACAGTGAAGAAGAGCAAAATTAGTTGATTTTGCAAGAAGTAGCATCAATGGAAGAAATAAAGTCATTGAAACAACGGATGGTAGAGATGTACCAAGCTTGGTTGAATGGACAAGCCCCGCCTTCTTCAATCCTTGGACTTTCGACTTCGAATGATCCAAATTCTGACCCAGCTCAAACTAGTGATCCATTTTACCCACCAGGATTTGGCCCATTTGCTAATATGTTTGGATTTGCTTGTACTTCTACCATGCACCCACCAAATCCATCTGTCACAAATAACCCGCATTTTACTTCTGTAGCACCAGCTACTGCGGGTACTCAACCGACAGTATCGAAGAATATGGGGAAACCAAGTCATGATATATTGTATCCTTCTTAAATGACTTTCAAATACCAAAATCCACATTATCATGTTCATCAACACGATACTCCTATTGTGAATGAGAAGATTGCTATGAATGAGGAACAGGAGGAGATAGCTAGAAAAGTTAGAAGCTTGGAGCAGAGTATAAGAAATATGTAAGGATTAGGTGGACCAAAAAGTGTTTCATACAAGGATTTGTGTATGTTTCCTGATGTCCATTTGCCTATAGGGTCCGTTTCCTGAGTTCCATTTGCCTATAGGGTTCAAAATTCCAAAGTTTGACAAATACGAAGGACACGACGATCCTGTAGCTCATTTGAAAAAGTTTTGCAATCAATTAAGGAGAGAAAGAGGAAAAGAAGAATTATTGATGGCTTACTTTGGAGAAAGCCTTACAGGGATAGCTTCTGAATGGTTCATTGACCAAGACATTTCCCGTTGGCACGTATGGGATGACATGGCTCGGGATTTCATTCAATAATTTCAATATAACGTTGAGTAGTGCCAGATCGCACAACGCTTTCCAACATGAGAAAAAATATGACTGAAAGTTTCCGAGAATATGCTATCAGATGGAGAGAGCAGGCTTTAAGAGTTAGACCATCGATAAAGGAATCTGAAATGATTGATATCTTTTTGCAAGTACAGAAACCTGATTATTTCCATCACTTACTTTCTACAATTGGAAGCACATTTACTGAAGTTATTAAAGTTGGAGAAATGGTAGAGAATGGAATAAAATCAGCAAAGATCATCAGTCAGGCCGCTTTGAAAGCAAAAACACGGATAATTCAAAGTGGTGCAGGAAGTTTCGGGGGAAAAAAAAGAAAAGAGGATGTAGCAACTGTCGTGACAGGACCACGACAAAATTGGAGAGGTGTGCATCAACCATACGCACAAAATCCATTATATTTCGTTCCATCACCCCAACATCCTATTTACAACGCACAACCATAAGCTCGGAATCCTAATTACCCACAATGGCGTTCACCAGCCATCCAAAATCATCCACCGATTCCGCAAGTTCAAAGAGTCCCTCTTAGGCCTAATTTTCGACCTAGAGCAAAATTCAAAAGGGATAATATGGGCAAAGATAATTTCACTCCTATTGGAATATTTTACACCAATTATTTCATAGGCTGAGAAAAATGAATGTCCTAAACCCAATTGAGAGAAGGATTCCAAAGCCTCCTTCGAAGAATTTGGATTATTCTAGAAAATGTGAATACTGTTCCGATGCCCCAGGGCACCACATAGAGAAATGTTGGTATTTGGAAAGAGATATTCAAGATTTGATTGATACCCAACAGATCATGGTACAAAGTCCAGACGCTTCAAATGTCAATCAAAATTCGATGCCAGATCATAATAAAACAAACATGCTCGAAGTGATACCCAGTGGTGAAGATGCTGCAATATTCTTTAAGCCGATCATTAAGATTATAACTGGTTTGGAAAAATCAGCAAATGTTGTAGATTTGACAAATGAAAAAACTGCAGAAACGAAGGTGGTGATAATAAAACCCGAATCATCAAATGTTCCCTTGGTGGTGGGGAAAGAGATCTCAGAAATGTTGGGTCAAGTCAAGTAAAGCCGAAACTCATTGTTCCTGGAAGATCCCCTAAGCCTCTCTTAATCATAAAAGGATCTCCCGTAGCTCTTATTGTTATTAAACCAGTCTCACAGTTGCCTATGGTAAATACTAAGGCAGTTCCTTGGAATTATGATCGTGTTGTGGTGATACACAAGGGGAAAAAAGTGATTGAAGATGTCGATGAAGTAGGAGGATTAACTCAATCTGGAAGACGTTATGCCCCAGTAGAGTTAAGAAACAATAAACAAGGCAATGAAGAACGAATGACGTTCAAGAAGCCTGTTACTGGTGAAAAAGCTAAAGAATTCTTAAAGAAAATGAAATTGCCAGAATATTCTGTTGTAGAACAATTGAAGAAGACACCAACACAGATTCCTTCGTTGTCTTTATTAATACATTCAGAAGAACACTGCAAGGCTATAATGAAGATTCTTAACGAAGCATGTGTTCCCAGTGAGATTAAAGTGAATCAACTAGAAAAAGTTGTTGAAAGGATCCTTGAAGCAAATAAGATTACTTTCTCGGACGATGAATTGCCTGTGGAAGGTACTAAACATAATAAGGATCTCTACATTACTATGAAATATGAGCATTCCATCGTCACTCGAGTGTTAATTGATAGAGGATCAAGCGCTAACATTTGTCATATGTCAACTTTGCAAAAGTTGAATGTTAATGTAGAAAGAATCCGACCTAACAATGTATGAGTCAAAGGTTTTGACGGATTAAAAACTGATGCCATCGATGAAATAGAATTCATATTAACAATCGGGCCTGTAGATTTTGCTATGGATTTCCAAGTGCTAAATATTGATGCTTCATATAATATGTTATTGGGAAGGCCATGGATTCATACGGCTAAATCAGTCGCATCAAATGGTCAAATTCGAATGTGACAGGCAAGAGATAGTCGTTCATGGTGAAGGAGACTTATCCATATATAAAGACTACTCTGTTTTCTCCATCGAAGCAGATACTACAAATGGAGTATTGATTCATCAAACTTCTGAGGTAGTGGTTGTTGAGCATATTCTCGAGGGTAATCTCATCGCAAAACCACAATTGTCCTCTACATTTGTTATGGTAGTGAATGAAATGTTGAAGCATGGTATCGAACCAGGAAAAGGTTTAGGGATATTTTTGCAAGGCATAGTTCATCCAGTAAACCTCTATGAGAACCTTAGTACTTTTGGTTTGGGATACGAACCCACTGCTGAAGATATAAAGAAGGCTAAAAAATATAAGAAAGAGTCATGGTCACTTACCGAGCCGATCCCACCACTTCATGAATCCTTCATCAAAGTCAATGATGTTGGGTCCTCTATGTTACCTGCTGCAGAGTCAGTGAATGATGATGATACAGAGTTGATTGGCCTTTTCCAAAATATGTTCATTGAAGTTGATATGGTTGAAATTGGGGAAGGTACCAGCAATGCAGATGTGTAGTTTATCGGCCCTGTTGTCCATCTTAGCAATTGGGAGGCCACTCCTCTCCCTACTACGAAGGAATCTTGGTAGTTTGTTTGTTTTTCTTTCAATCTTAGTAGTTGGTTTGTTTCTCCTTCTATAATTTGAATCGTTCAAGTATTGTAATTCAGATCTTTAACTTGGTATTTTAGGTTAAAACTCTTTCTAGCGTTGTTTTTAATAAAATGCAGTCTCCCTTTATTTTTATTTTGAGTTTGATATTTATTTATTTATTTATTTATTTTTATTCATACAGTTCTTTCTATGTTGATTGTAATGATATGACATGCATGAATAATTGTCAACCAGATTTAAAAACCCAATCTAATTATGAAATAATGAATAAAGAAGTTGAATATGTTGAAGAAGAAGCATTTGAGGATATAAGCAAAGATTTCAAACAGTTTGAGAACAAGTCAAACCCCAATTTGGAGGAAACTAAAGCGATCAATTTAGGAGATCATAAAAATATTAGGGAGGCTAAGATAAGTGTACATGCTCAATCACAACAAAAGAAATCTATAATTAAAGTTTTGCATGAATATAACGACATTTTTGCGTGGTCTTATGATGATATGCCGGTTTGAGCACCGATTTGGTAGTTCACAAGTTGCCAATTGATCCTGCCTTTCCTCCTGTCAAGCAAAAGCTAAGAAAGCTCAAAACTGACATGAGTGTAAAAATCAAAGAGGAAATCACGAAGCAACTTGAGGCTAAAGTCATTCGAGTGGCCCAATATCCTACTTGGTTGGCAAATATTGTCCCTGTTCCAAAGAGGAATGACAAAGTTCAGATGTGTGTTGATTATCATAATTTAACTAAAGCAAGTCCGAAAGATAATTTTCCACTTCCCAATATTCATATTTTGTTGGATAATTGTGCCAAACATGATCTTGCATCTTTTGTAGATTGTTATGCGGGGTATCACCAGATCATTATGGATCCAAAAAATACAGAAAAGACATCATTTATTACTTCATGGGGGACATATTGTTATCGAGTCATGCCTTTCGGACTAAAAAATGCTGGGGCAACTTATATGAGGGCAATGACTATAATGTTTCACAACATGATGCACAAAGAGATTGAAGTTTATGTGGATAATGTGATCATTAAATCAAAAGAGCAGTCTGACCATGTCAAAGATTTGAGAAAATTCTTTGAAAGACTTAGGAGGTATAATCTCAAACTTAACCCAGCGAAATGTGTATTTGGAGTTCCATCGGGAAAACTCTTGGGGTTTATGATGATAGGCGAATTTACGCGCCTATATCAATATATTTTGCCCATATTTTAGCCTAGTTTTGAGAACAAATTATATATTTCATGCACTTTTAGTCCTTTTTCCTGTAAATGAGCTAACGAACATGATTAGTAAAGTTTCAGGTATAAATGATGCATAATTCAGCATTTTATGGCTTACTTGACGCTAAAGAAAGCTCACGAAGGAAGGGAAGGGAGTTTACACGCCTAAGGACCAAAACTGCTGCATGGAAAATCTGTCCCGGGCTAAAACAGCATTTCTGAAGACTTTGGGGGACCAAAACTGCTGCATGGAAAATCTGTCCCGGGCTAAAACAGCAATTCTGAAGACTTTGGGGACTTACAGACACAAAGCTGGATTTTGACAATGATACATTAACCTAGTACAATTAGGTTATGTATTTCATTATTTTATGTGGATTATGATAATGTTACCTTAACCTAGTACATTTGGGTTAAGGATTTCATTAGTCTAGTAGGATTTGGTTATTTATTTCATTAGCTTAGTAGGATTAGGATATGGGTATTATAAATACCCTATCATGCTAGAGATTTTAGAGAACAAGGAGGGAGGAAGGAGGGAGAACACAATACTTCCTTCCATCCCTCACATCTTCTACTCCTCTATTATTCTACACTACAAACAATTCTACAACTCTTCTAATCTTTCCATCAATTCTATTTTCGTCTATTCTTCTATTCTTAAATTCTGCAACAAGAGAAACGTTACTCTGCAAGAAATCATACCTAACGCCTACCACTCTTGTGCTACACGAAATTGATCATTATTGTGGTATAATAACAATGACAATTGTGGTTTTCTTCGCATTCATGGGTAACTAAACTTCTCTGTTGGGGTTATGGAAGCCGAATGAGTTACTATCTATTGCTGTGAGTTTGTGAGTTCGAGGCACGTATATTGCTTATATCATTATTCTCTTCATCTTAATCTACATTCTTTGCGGTTGCAAACGCAAGAATACGCCAGTCTAACATTTAACTTGTTCGAGAGAAAAGTTATTTGTCTGGAAAAGAGATAATGTCAAGGTAGTAGGACACCCTTTCCTATTAAAAAGCTAGTGTCGTAACTGGACTAACCTCTTGGAGAATTCGTACCGTTAGACACGCTTTAAGCTCGAGAGAGTTAAAGTGAAATAGTCCTTGTTTAGGTCGAGAGACGCTTGGATTTACC
Organism: Capsicum pubescens; assembly: GCA_030864215.1. Lineage (NCBI taxonomy): Eukaryota > Viridiplantae > Streptophyta > Magnoliopsida > Solanales > Solanaceae > Capsicum > Capsicum pubescens. Next base: position 171,119,886 of record CM061539.1, on the reverse strand, counting down.
ATCGACTACAATCCTCTATAAGCAATTGCATGTCAGAATTCTACACACTCATAGCCAATAGAGACGTATACCTCAGAAGGTGGACATAACCCCAACTTCTCAATTCTCATTGTTTACATCTCACTAAAACATTCTTTCTCTTTTTACTTTGCTATTGCCATTTTTAGATCTTATTTTGGTTACATTACTTGCACGACAAGACTCCCCCTTTTTTTACGAGACTTGCACTAAAAGTCTAGTAATCTTTATTTACTTGTTGACCAAGCTATTCCCTGTGGGATCGATACCCAACCCAGTTGGGTTCTATATTTGCTAACGACCGCTTTACACTCCTACGAGAGCTGTAGATTGAGCGTTATCAAAAATTGGCGCCGTTGCCGGGGAATACAAGTGTCAATTAAGTTCGTAATAATTACTAGACCCTTTGGTCAAAGACTCTCGTACTTTTACTTTTAGTTTTCGTTTTTGTTTACTGCAGGTTTTTTGTTCAGTACATCAATGGATGCACAACGTGAAATACCGTTTGATGATGATGATCTTGATGGTGCCGGAGCCACTGGAGCAATAATTCCACCACCATTAGCTCCCGGAGCCAAGTTCAACATCACAAGCACCATGATTCAGTTATTGCAACTCAAGGGATTATTTGGTGGACTAGCAGGCGATGATCCGAATATGCATCTCATCAACTTTATTTCTACATGCAAGGCATTTGACAATCCTGGTGTTGGTCAGAATGCAATTCGATTACGCTTATTTCCATTGTCTCTGTCTGGGGAGGCAACACTATGGTTGAATGGGCTGACTCCTGATTCTATTACAAATTGGAGGCAATTGAGAGACGCTTTCCTAGAAAGATTCTTTCCGCCATCCAAAAGAGCACAATTGAGAGATGAAATCAGCAACTTTCGTCAGCTTCCCACTGAAGCTCTTCATGAAACATGGGATAGGTTCAAGACAAAGCTAGCGAGGTGTCCAAACCATCATATGACTAATGTTCACCTAATGGAGATACTATACAGAGCCTTGAATTCAATAACTAAACCAGTGGTGGATAACGCAGCTGGAGGATCTTTTATGGACCTCACCTTTGGTCAAGCAAGCAATATGTTAGATCGCATGACGAAACAAAGTAGAGCTTGGCATACCAGGGATTCTGAGGTAGCAAGCTCCACTTTATCTATTGGCATGACCACAGAGCAGAGGCGTAGACAAGAAGAACGTGATCAAGATATGACGCACATGAAAACACAAATGGATCTTCTTACAAAGCATTTATTATCAGGGAAGTCCGAAAAAGTGAAAGTTGTGGCGCTAAAAGGAAGAGACGAATCTGATTCGGAAGAGGAGGCCAACTACTTGAACAATCAGGGGGGTTTCCGAGGCAATGCCCAAGGAAACCAAGGTCGGAACTACTATGAGAAATCTGGAAACAAGGACCAAGGTAGTTGGAAGAACAAGAATGACAATAGTGGTGTGTATGTTCCCCCTGGAAGACGTGACACCAGCACATCTAGTTCTGGATGTATGGAAGACATGATGGCTAAATTACTGAAAGGAGTGGAAGCAAATAGCGCGGGAGTAACGGAGGTAATAAATGATTTGTCCTCTATGAAGCAATTAGTTGATTCACATTCCACTTCAATCAAGAAAATAGAGCAGCAATTGAGCCAACTTTCAGCAGCACTCAATCAAAGAAAGGCTGGCACTTTACCTAGCGACACCGTGCAAAACCCAAGGAATGATGGGTCATGCATGGCCATTACTACCAGAAGTGGTAAGGTGCTGGAAACTTCAGAAAAAGGCAAGCAAGTGGCTGACGAAGAGGCAAAAATTGATGATAAGGCAAAAGGGGAAGATGCCGCAGCAGCCGATCCTAATGTCCTTAACGTCACTCCTCACGACGTGCAGCCTGGAAAAGCTGAAAAACGGAAGCAAGAGGAGAAGAAAGCCGTGGAGAGAACAATGCCATACCCACCACCACCTTTTCCCCAAAGATTGAAGAAGGTGGCGGATGATACAAAGTTCAGCAAATTCATGACCATGTTGAAGCAGCTGACCATTAATGTTCCGTTGGTAGAGGCGCTAGAAAAAATGCCTGGGTACGCTAAATTCATGAAGGACCTGTTGACAAAGAAGAGGGCAGTAAGCTATGAGCCGGCAGATAATATTCATCATTGCAGTGCAATTGCCACAAGGTCCTTAGTACAGAAGAAGGCAGACCCTGGTGCCTTCACTATTCCTTGCACGGTTGGATCTATGAATTTTGCTAAGGCATTGTGCGATCTGGGTGCTAGCATCAATTTGATGCCACTATCCGTCTACAAGAAGTTGGGGCTAGGAGATCCAACACCAACCAATATGAGGCTCGTGATGGCTGATAGGACGGTAAAATGACCTGTGGGTATCTTGAATGATGTGTTGGTGAAGGTATCTTCATTTATCTTTCCTGCAGACTTCGTTATTCTGGATTGTGAGGTGGATTCTGACGTTCCCATAATCTTGGGACGCCCCTTCCTCGCAACTGGAAGTGTGCTTATTGACATGAAAGATAATGAGCTTTTGTTTCGAATTAATGACGAAGTGGTCCGCTTTGATATATGCAAAGCCATGAAGCAGCCCAGCGATATGAATGAGTTATCTGTAGCTGATGTTCATCATGAGGATATGAAAGCATTATCTATAGAGAAACAGCCTACTGTTGATCCATTGTCTGCTGCGCCACTGAAAGTTGAGCATGAGGATAATGAAGATTATGAAGAACTTATGGGTGCTCTAACAGAAATAGAGTCCTATTCCCATACTCCTAAGCAACCGGACCGTGATCTTAAGAATCAACCTTCACCTACAGCGAAGACTTCCCTTGAAGAGCCACCAATGCAAGAATCGAAAGAGCTCCCCGATTATCTAAGGTATGTGTTCTTGGAAAGTATAAAGATACTTCCGGTGAGTGCGGATGATTTAAGTAAACAGCACGTAGAGGCTCTCATCTCTGCTCTGAAGAGATACATGAGAGCTATGGGTTGGACTATTGATGATATAATTGGTATCCCTCCTACAAGTAAGCCTCATTGTCGTCTGAATCCATTCAGAAAACGATCCACCATCTATCTCGATGAAGTCTGAGTACTCGAGGTAACCATGTCGTGCCACGACAATAAATAAGGCGCTAGATGGGAGGCAACCCATCGTTTATCATTTTTCATTTATCGTTTATCGTTTCTTTCATTCTAGTACTTGATTTGTTTTTAATTAATGAAAATCCAAAAATAAGAGTCGTGCCACGACCAAAACTAAGGCGCTTGGTGGGAGGCAACCCATCGTACTAATCGTTTTTATTGTTTTGAGCAAATATAGGTGCAAAAGGTATTCAACGAAGAGATTGACGATTTGGACGCATTGTATGGTAAAGTTGGTAAGTTAGGAATGGTGATGCATAAGGCTATGGATTGAGCATTTCTCACGCCAAAATAGGCTTCGAGGAAGGCTAGGCCTTGGTAAAACTAGGCCAAGAACGATGCACAACCTATCCTATATCCTAAGGTCTCGGAATCTAGTGTGCTATACACTATGCGCCGTCTATTCTTAGGTATGCTTTTGACTATGCGCCGCCTATGCTATGGCATTTGGTCTCAGTATCTCATATGCCATAGACTATGCGGCGCATATGTCTACAAATGCCATAGACTATGCGGCGCATATGTCCCATTATGCCATAGACAATGCGCCGCATATGTCATATCTATGCCAAGCATTATGCGCCGCATATGTGGGATTTTTGTCTCCAAAACCGTTTGTAAATGGGTCATAACCCGACCCATTCTCTTCCTATATAAAGGGGACTTAGTTTTATAACACAACACATTGCAAAGTGACCTAAAGGTGCCGCATATTCATCCAAATCCTCTCAAAATTTTCTTTTTTGCTCTTCCAATTCACAAAACCACCTCCAAAAGCTTCAAGCAAGTAAGTACTCTCTTATTCTTCATTTATTTCTCGTAAGTACTACGTTGCTATGTCTATTATAAATTGCTACATATTGAAAGATTGTTGGTGAAGTTCATGTGTTTGGAATGTTAATGCAAAATCATGTGAGTGAACGTATACATTAGAATCATCTTGACTTGTTTCCGACTTGAATTTGGTTTTAATAGCATTGTCATACTATTTGCGGAATTTCTATAGTATTGAACATTGTTTAAAATTGCTACTTGGATACTTACATGTTAGGCTATCCCGTTCATCGGGATAAGACTTATAGTGCCTGCCGACATAGGAGGTTGTGATTGTTGAAAGTAACTATATTATGTGGTAACCCCTATGTAGTAGTGTTGTTATATCTAACATGAAAGTAATGCAATGGCTGCAAGTAGTGATACATCACTGATTTTCTTGCCGGAATACAACTCCTAAAACGTATGTCGACGAAATCTGAGTAATTGACCACTTTCACTTCACTGATTTGTGTCAACAAAACTAAGTGTGGGGTGGTACCCCTACTGCTTGTGCATATATTGTATCCATTGATATTGTGCTACCACTAACACTATTTCTAGTCTCAGGTACAATGGCACCTAAAGCGAGACAAGGCAAGGAGAAGGCTACCACCTCCCAAAAGGGCAAAAAGAGAAGTCGCAAGGACCAAGGAGAACCCTCCTCGCTGCAAATACCTCGACTCATGCTTGGAATTAAGTGGGATACTTATGAGGAACTTCTGAGGATGACGACTCTGATGATGATTCCAATGCAAGGGGTATGACCCCAGACATAGAGGATAAGTCCGACCAACCAGGTTCCTCGTATTTATTTTCCACTGAGGACAGTGTCCCGACTAAGTGTGGGGTGGCGGTATCGTATGCTATACTTCTCTATCGCATCTATGTTTGCTTGCGTTGTTTTTGTTTCATTTTTTTTTTAGTAGAAAATTTTTTCTAGCTTCGCATGAAATTATTTTGATAGGCAGCATGAGATTATAACAAGAGTATGTGCTACAATTGTGACCATTGAGACGTTTAGGCTCTAGTTGTGACTCAATATGTGATATTGTGTGATTCAATTCCTTCACTTGTTGGGTCGAGAGTCTATATTACTTCCAAGCAAGTCGACCATGTGCCTTGTGTGGGTGAGATAATCGTATATTCTATGATTGTGGCTGATTCTAGAACTTGCCTGGTATGTATGCAAAGCGAAAATAAGGAGTAAGTTTAGGAGGTGATTTAGGCATTTCTTTGACAACTTATATTTATTTACCTTCAGTTTTACCTACCCATGGACATCATCCTAGTTAACCCCTTTTGAGCCTTTAGCCTATTTTCTTTGACAACCTTGTATGTAAGCCTAATCCATTTTGTTCAAGACCGTAATTTGATCCAAATTCCTAAGTGCTTTAAAGTGAAAAAGTCATGTGACAACATAAGAGGAAATTGGGTAAGTATGATGCTTTAAATTGTAAGGGTGCTTGAATGTGTTATGAAAAAGAAAGTGCTATCATAAGAGGTATGTTATGAAAAGAAAAAGGAAAAGAAAGCTGAAAAGTGAGTTATGTTTAAAATTGAAAAACAAAAGAGGAGAACAAGGGTGGTATAACAAAAGAAAGAAGAAAGGTTGAAAGAAAAAAATGTTAAAAGAAAAAAAAAAAAAAAAAGTGTCAATGATACAAAGTGATGTATTAAAGCGCTTAGGAACTTAGTCACTATTCCTGGCCAAAATAGTCCTACCCGTCCCTTAGCCTACATTACAACCATCAAAAGACCTACTTGATCCTAAGCTTAGCATTCTGACATTTAGTAGAGTATTACATTAAGGGCAAGCCTATGGTCATCAGTTGCTACATATGAATTCTTTGTGAGAGTGAGAGCAAGGACATTTTGATACCCATGTTTGAAAAATATGCTATATTTGTGAGTGATTATGGGTACTATATGGTGAGACACACATGGTTGATGAGTTTTGGATAGTTGTATATGATTCTATGCACTTTAACGTTTGCATGCGAGTTGATCACCATCACGAGTCTACGCTAGAGGTTAAACTGTTTCTACTTATAATCGGAAAGCTACTCTTTGTTGATAATTGTTGTGCTTGTCTTGAAGAATGTTTTGTGTTGTTTCTGTAAAAACCTTAAGTTGATGCTTAGAAGGACATGATATGTTGTTCGAGGACGAACAAAGCTCTAAGTGTGGGGTGTTGATGATAGGCGAATTTACGCGCCTATATCAATATATTTTGCCCATATTTTAGCCTAGTTTTGAGAACAAATTATATATTTCATGCACTTTTAGTCCTTTTTCCTGTAAATGAGCTAACGAACATGATTAGTAAAGTTTCAGGTATAAATGATGCATAATTCAGCATTTTATGGCTTACTTGACGCTAAAGAAAGCTCACGAAGGAAGGGAAGGGAGTTTACACGCCTAAGGACCAAAACTGCTGCATGGAAAATCTGTCCCGGGCTAAAACAGCATTTCTGAAGACTTTGGGGGACCAAAACTGCTGCATGGAAAATCTGTCCCGGGCTAAAACAGCAATTCTGAAGACTTTGGGGACTTACAGACACAAAGCTGGATTTTGACAATGATACATTAACCTAGTACAATTAGGTTATGTATTTCATTATTTTATGTGGATTATGATAATGTTACCTTAACCTAGTACATTTGGGTTAAGGATTTCATTAGTCTAGTAGGATTTGGTTATTTATTTCATTAGCTTAGTAGGATTAGGATATGGGTATTATAAATACCCTATCATGCTAGAGATTTTAGAGAACAAGGAGGGAGGAAGGAGGGAGAACACAATACTTCCTTCCATCCCTCACATCTTCTACTCCTCTATTATTCTACACTACAAACAATTCTACAACTCTTCTAATCTTTCCATCAATTCTATTTTCGTCTATTCTTCTATTCTTAAATTCTGCAACAAGAGAAACGTTACTCTGCAAGAAATCATACCTAACGCCTACCACTCTTGTGCTACACGAAATTGATCATTATTGTGGTATAATAACAATGACAATTGTGGTTTTCTTCGCATTCATGGGTAACTAAACTTCTCTGTTGGGGTTATGGAAGCCGAATGAGTTACTATCTATTGCTGTGAGTTTGTGAGTTCGAGGCACGTATATTGCTTATATCATTATTCTCTTCATCTTAATCTACATTCTTTGCGGTTGCAAACGCAAGAATACGCCAGTCTAACATTTAACTTGTTCGAGAGAAAAGTTATTTGTCTGGAAAAGAGATAATGTCAAGGTAGTAGGACACCCTTTCCTATTAAAAAGCTAGTGCCGTAACTGGACTAACCTCTTGGAGAATTCGTACCGTTAGACACGCTTTAAGCTCGAGAGAGTTAAAGTGAAATAGTCCTTGTTTAGGTCGAGAGACGCTTGGATTTACCATCGACTACAATCCTCTATAAGCAATTGCATGTCAGAATTCTACACACTCATAGCCAATAGAGACGTATACCTCAGAAGGTGGACATAACCCCAACTTCTCAATTCTCATTGTTTACATCTCACTAAAACATTCTTTCTCTTTTTACTTTGCTATTGCCATTTTTAGATCTTATTTTGGTTACATTACTTGCACGACAAGACTCCCCCTTTTTTTACGAGACTTGCACTAAAAGTCTAGTAATCTTTATTTACTTGTTGACCAAGCTATTCCCTGTGGGATCGATACCCAACCCAGTTGGGTTCTATATTTGCTAACGACCGCTTTACACTCCTACGAGAGCTGTAGATTGAGCGTTATCAGTTTATAGTCAGTCGGTGCGGCATTGAGTTAGATCCTTCAAAAATAAAAGCTATTCAAGATTTACCTCCACCAAAGAACAAAATGAAGCTGATGAGTTTACTTGGAAGATTAAATTATATCAGTAGATTTATTGCTCAGCTTACGACAACCTGTGAGCCAATATTCAAGTTGTTGAACAAAAATACTAAAGTTGAATGGACTGAAGAATGTAAAGAGACATTTGACAGAATTAAGAGATACTTGTCGAATCCACCTATTTTGGTTCCTCCAGAGCCAAGCAGACACTTGATATTGTACATATTTGTGTTAGACTATTCTTTTGGCCGTGTATTGGGTCAACATGATGTTACAGGTAGAAAAGAACAGGCCATATACTACCTTAGCAAAAAGTTTACCACTTATGAGGCTAAGTACACTCTTCTTGAGAAGACATGTTGCGCCTTAACTTGGGTAGCCCAAAAGCTGAAATATTACTTGTCATCTCTCGTATGGATCCTTTAAAGTACATTTTTTAGAATCCTATGCCCACAGGCAGACTTGCAAGATGGCAGATGTTGCTCACAGAGTTTGATATTGTCTATGTGACACAAACTGCATTGAAAGCTCAAGCCTTGGCGGATCATTTGGCTGAAAATCCTATTGATGAGAAATATGAGCCATTGAAGACTTATTTTCCAGATGAAGAGGTATTATATGTTGATGAGTTTATTTCTGACGACTGCCATTCAGGCTGGAAATTGTTCTTTAATGAAGCTGCTAATGTAAAAGGAGTAGGGATAGGAGGAGTTGTTATTTCTGAATCAGGACAATATTATCTTATAACAGCCCAACTTCGATTCTATTGTACCAATAATATGGCAGAATACGAAACTTGCATTCTGGGTTTGAGATTAGCTATTGACAAGGGGATCCAAGAATTGTTAGTGTTAGGAGGCTCAGATTTATTAGTCCATCAAATTAAAGGAGATTGGGTGACTCGTGATTCAAAATTCCTACCATATCGAGGTTATTTGCAAGATCTATGTCAATGTTTTGTATCAGTAAAGTTCAAACACATTCCCAGACCTCATAATCAAAATTGTTAGTCTTATCTTTGATGCTTCAACATCCCGACAAAACTTATATTGACTCTTTGCATATACAAATCCATGATCAACATGCATATTTCAATGTGGTTGAGGAAGAATTTAATGGGGAGTTGTGGTTCCATGATATCAAAGAATATATTCAGACTAGAAAATATCCTATACATGCCGATGGTAACCAAAAGAGAACCATTCGACGTTTGTCTAGTGGATTTTTCCTAAGTGGAGGAATCTTGTATAAGAGGACTCCAGATTTGGGACTTTTGAGGTGTGTAGATGTTAAAGAAGCTTCAAAAATCATGACTGAAGTACATTCTGGGATTTGTGGACCACACATAAGTGGGTATATTTTGGCAAAGAAAATACTCCTAGCAGGTTATTATTGGCTCACCATGGAGCGAGATTCTATCAAATTCATTCGTAAATGTCATGAATGTCAAGTACACGGGGATTTGATACATTCCCCTCCATCTGAGTTGCATACAATGACTGCTCCGTGGCCTTTTGTGGCTTGGGGAATGGACGTAATTGGACCAATTGAACCAAAGGCTTCGAATGAACATAGGTTCATCTTAGTAGCCATTGATTATTTCACGAAGTGAGTGGAAGCAACGATTTTCAAGTCAGTGACCAAGAAAGTGGTGGTTGATTTTATTCACTCCAACATCATTTGTCAGTTCGGCATTTCAAAGATACTTGTCACGGATAATGCTAAGAATCTCAATAGTCATTTGATGCAAGAAGTGTGCCAGCAATTTAAGATTATGCATCGAAATTCAACTCCTTATCGTCCAAAGACAAATGGAGCTGTGAAAGCTGCCAACAAGAACTTAAAGAAAATACTTCGTAAGATAGTGCAGGATTCCCGATAATGGCATGAAAAGTTACCTTTTGCTTTGTTGGGTTATCGTACTACAGTTCGGACTTCAATTGGTGCAACTCTTTACTTGTTAGTGTATGGAACTGAAGTAGGTATTCCTGTAGAGACTGAAATTCCATCTCTTCGAGTAGTTATAGAAGCTGAAATTGGTGGTGACCAATGGGTCAAGACTCATTTGGAGCAATTAAGCTTGTTTGATGAAAAAAGATTAACATCAGTATGTCATGGAAAACTATACCAGAAGAGAGTGGCATGAGCATCTAAAAAAAAGGTGCGTCACAGACATTTTGAAGTTGGTCAGTTAGTACTAAGACGCATACTACCCTATCAAATTGAAGCCAAAGACAAATTTTCTCCTAATTGGCATGGACCATTCATGGTGAAGAAAATATTACCTAATGGCGTGTTATATCTGATTGATATAGAAAGCAAAATGGAAGGAATGTTGGTCAATGCTGATGCAGTTAAAAGATATTATGTATGATATTCATGTACAATTACATTATGTATGTTTTATACTTGCATTTTAAAAGATTGAAATGATGAAGGCATTTTGTTCTACTATCCGAATAATATATCAACCTTTTCTTACCCCTTTTGAGCTTTTTATCTTTCTTCGTACCCCTCTTTTGGAATCAAATTAAAGTGAAAAAAAAAATTAATCAAAAATTCAAAATCAAGCAAAAGAATGATGAGCCTGAACTACGTTTGACCTGATTCTTGCTATGACAAGATACGTAGGCAACTGGGGCAAAAGTTTATTTTATTTAAAAGAATCGATTCCAAAAGTTGAATGTTTTACCCAATGTTGTGTAAATTTTGAGCCTCATGCTGACCTTTCTTTCTAGCTCTATCCAAAAGCCAAGTTACAACCAAATAAAGACCTTCAGATCAATCTTTGAGAATGTCAAGGCTAAACATGTTATGGGTGCATGATATTTCATATTTTGAATGTTTATAAAAAAAAAAAAAAAATGAATGAAAAAGAGAGAGTCTCATTGGTGAAAACCCTGTTGGGCACCATAAGGCGACTGAAAGCTGAAAAAGAAATAAAATGAGATAGGCTCGTTGCTAAAAACCCATTGAGGTGCCACTAGCCGAAGGAGAGCTGTTATCCAGAAGGAATGAGTTCAAGATTAGCTAAATTTCAAGCTCAATGAGTGAACGAAAGTTGTAATGATTGGTGTGAGTAGATCTGGTTGTTTTATTCAAAATGCATGTCATAATCACCAGAATCAGTTTCCACATTCAGATAAGTTTTTCTTTTGTTTTGAAAAAGAGATGCCTATTGTCTTTTTCTTTTTATTTTATTTTGGTTTTTTTATTTTTGTGTCCTTGTCATCAAACAAAAATTTTTATTGTCTTGTATGTGTTTTGAGTCATATTCACGTCAAGTCAAGTGAGAAAGGACTCCAAACTTGCTACCAACTTCTTCAATATACAAAGCAAGTCACAGGGTTGACGTACAAGGACAACACTTCAAAGTATAATAAAGTACTCAGAATGATCGTGACTTGATAATTTTTGGCTCATTGAAAGATAAAAGGTGTATAGAAAGTTAATCCTAAGATATTATACAAGAGAAATATATTTTGAGTTGAGAGTAACAGTAGTCAAAATTTTGGGTCAGAAGTATGATAAGTCAATGAATATTAATCAAGGAATGAAAAGGAGTTGAGCATGGAAAGTGCAAGAACAGTCAGTTCAAGATCCAAATACCACAAACCAACCACCACGTGTTTTTAAGACTCACAATTTGTCTTTATTTTGTTATAAACAGAGATAGAAAGTTTTTAAATAAAGGATGCAATTTCACACTTCTGTCAATCACATACGATGTTGGATCTCAGTTATGGTAAATTTTATTCTTTGCAAGATGAATTTATCAAAGCTATTCCAGACTTTGATTTGTTCTTTCTCTATATTTTTTAAAAACAGTAATATCTGATGACACACAAATTTTTCCAGTATGAACTGGGGCAAAAAATTTATGTGTGTTGTATGGAAATTTAATTTTACTCAGAACCCTCCTGAAGAATGGAAATTTACTTTTTGCCCAGGATCCTCCTGAAGAATGGGACAGGACCCTTCTGAAAAATAGGAATTTATTTTATGCACAGGACCCACCTGAAGAATGAAATTTATTTTTTGCTCAGGACCCTCCTGAAGAATGGCAATTTATTTTTGAACAGGACCCTCCTGAAGAATGGGAATTTACTTTTGAACTGGACCCTCCTGAAGAATGGGAATTTACTTTTGAACAGGAGCCCGCCTAAAGAACAGGGTGAAGAAAAAAAGGAAGTCTAGGAGTCCGCCTGAAAAACAGGGTGAAGAAATTGTAAGTCCAGGAGCCAACCTGAAAAACAGGGTGAAGAAAAGAGAAAATCTAGGAGCCCGCCTGAAGAACAGGGTGAAGAAAAAAGAAAGTCCAGGAGCTCGCCTGAAGAATAGGGTGAAGAAAAAAAGAAAGTCCAGGAGCCCGCCTGAAAAACAATGTGAAGAAATTGTAAGTCCAGGAGCCCGCCTAAAGAACAGGGTAAAGAAATTGTAAGTTTAGGAGCCCACCTGAAGAACAGGGTGAAGAAAGGAGAAATTCTAGGAGCCCGCCTGAAGAACAGGGTGAAGAAATTGTAAGTCCAGGAGTCTGCCTGAAGAACAGGGTGAAGAAAAGAGAAAGTCTAGGAGCCCGCCTGAAGAACAGGATGAAGAAAAAAGGAAGTCCAGGAGCCCGCCTGAAGAACAGGGTGAAGAAAAAAAGGAAGTCCAGGAGCCCGTCTGAAGAACAGAGTGAAGAAAAGAGAAAGTTCAAGAACCCGCCTGAAGAACAGGGTGAAGAAAAAAAAAATCCAGGAGCCCACCTGGAGAACGGGGTGAAGAAAAGAGAAAGTTCAGGTATGTAAGCATCTTTTGAGATATTTTAAAATTCAAGAATGTAATAATACATCTTGATAAAAAAAAATTCTATAAAAGTAAATTTACATCGATTTATTTAATACCAGGTATGTAAGTAGATATCTTCGGTATATTGAAAATGAGCGAACTTAGGCCTTAACATAATTTAATAAAATAGTTTAAGTCAAGATAAGCTAATAAAAGCGACCGTACTAGAACCACGGGACTCGAGGGGTGCCTCACACCTTCCCCTCGGTCAACAGAATTCCTTACTCGGTCTTTTGTTTTTCGCAGACCAAATAAGAGTCATTTCCTTTTGACTAGGGATTCAAAAAGGTGACTTGGAACACCATAACTCAATTTCAAGTGGTGACTCTGTAAATAAACTAATCTCTATTCAATATCGTCACTTTAATTGGAAAAAACCTTCGACTCGAATCCTAGAGCGAAAAAGGGGTGTGACAACAACTAAGAATGCAAGAAGAATTTAGGCTACCTCAAGAAACAAAATTCAACAAAGTGTTAGATCCAGGGGCCAACAAGACAGAATTAACCAATTAATGACATTATTCCCAAACACATGTCCCTTCTTAATTAGAATGTCCTAGAGAATTCATAACATCACTTATTTAGGAACGGAGAGAGCATTATGTTTGTCACGATTTTCTTAGTTCTCCTGATCATATATAGTATTCTTTTTAATTTGATTTCGAACATCCACAGTCATGCATAATGCATATAGCATCCGAAAATTAGAACTGAAACGAACAATTTATAGGGAAGTTTAGTCTCTCGTATTAATTTTAATGATGCTTAAACGTACGTTATTAATTACTGTGTTACTTCAAGAACCAGCAAAATGAGAAAAGAAAAACAATGTCATGTCAAATGTTTGGTCGTTTTAAAGCCAACTAAAATACTCTCATCACATGGCTTATTCTGCAGTGAAAGATAATTAATGGCCATGTCCCATGTTTGATCAAATTTCTACTATGGTGATGGAGTTCATTCTGTAAAAGTGCAGGTCCTAGAATGTTAGAGAGTAGAAAGGGCACAACAAAGTTAATTAATTACCAGAATTCAATGAATTAATAGATGCAAATATGAAGCTAAAGAAAACAATTATGCACACGTTAAAGTGCGTGCAAAATAACTTGAAAATTGATTATGTTAAAATCTTGCATTGTCATCAAACTGATTTTGCTTGCATATATGATATAACATTCACCTGAAATAGCTAGACAGAAAAATATTGCATGACAAGGTTGACAACGTAAATCTCTCTTAATCTGCTTAAGAAATATTTGACTTTTACACTCCTTCCCATTAAAACTAACTTTACAGGAGATTAACTAAAACACTAGATTTAAGCCACTAATTTTTAGGGAACAATATCACCCAGAGCGAAGGGCTTATTACAAATGTGCTGTGTATACTTTAGGGGTCGTTTGGTAGAGTGTATATAAGAATAATGTAAAATATGGTGTATTAGTAATGTTTGTGTTAGTTATACTTGCATTAGTTATGCTTGTATTTTTCTTATGCAGTGTTTGGTTCGATATATTAAAAAAAACATGAATTACATAATTTCTAAAAATAAATTTATTTATTTTTAGATAATACCATCAATATATATGTTGGAAAGGATGCAGAAATTTTTTTGAGGGGTAATAGGGTCTTTAAGCATGTTAATGCATGCATTAGATCCATTCCATTACTAATGCCATGAATTTTGAGGTATTAGTAATACACACTTAATACACAATAGAGTGTATAACTAATAAGGTAAAAAGGTATACCAAACAAGTTACTACTAATACACATTAAATTAATGCATGCATTAACATTTCAATACACTCTACCAAACGACCCCTAACTTGTTAGCTAGCATGCATCGACGATCGATGTAATAAAATAGAGTATTAGTAAGTTATTTGTTCTCTCATAAAAGATAAATCAAGTAAATATTTCATATTAGTTGAATTAGTTATCTGAAAATGAAGTGTATGCTTGTTATAACAAGTTAAAAATATTAAGATGTCCAAATGCTATACGTGTATCTATGTGAGTGAAATATTATGGAGTATGAAGTATATATGTGTTTCAATTTTTCATTTCTTTTCTTTATAATATAATATGGTGACAAAATTCAAGTAATATACGTGGCTTATCAAGCTCCTATAAATTCATGCTCACCTTACTTCCTTTTACGCAAGTTGGTTTGAGGTAATTAACAAAGTAACTATGGCTTTTACATCAGTAAAGGCCATGGTGCTCATGATACAAGTTTTAGCATTAGCAGTTGGCTATTTCTCAGAGCTCAGCTTTGGTGAAGTCATTGAAAATTGGTCACTAGACAATCATCAGGACAATGAAATCATCTCAACCAACAGGTTCTTCTTCCCTAGGCCCCGGCCTGGGATCCCTAAGCCAAACCCAAAGCCACCTGTAAATAAGCCAAAGCCATCACCATCGCCACCAGCTAAGCGACCACCACCATCTTCTCCACCACCTAAGTCACCACCACCACCAGCTCAATCACCTTCACCACCACCAGCCCAATCACCTTCACCACCGCCTTCTCCGTCACCCAAGTCATCACCGCCATCAGCTCAATCACCTTCACCACCACCAGCCCAATCACCTTCACCACCGCCTTCTCCGTCACCCAAGTCATCACCACCATCAGCTCAATCACCTTCACCACCACCCAAGTCGTCACCACTACCACCAGCCCAATCACCTTCACCATCACCTTCTCCGTCACCCAAGTCATCACCACCACCAGCTCAATCACCTTCACCACCACCAGCCCAATCACCTTCACCATCACCAGCTCAATCACCTGCACCACCACCTTCGCTGCCGCCGCCAGCTCAATCACCTACACCACCACTTTCGCCGCCGCCAACTAAGTCACCACCACCACCAGCTCAATCACCAAGACAAACACCTCCACCGTCACCACTTACTCAGCCGCCAGCAGACCAACGTGCACCACCACCTTCTCAACCACCAAACCTACTACCACCATCATCACCACCAGCTACTCAACTACCAAGGAGACCACCATTATCACCACCAGCTACTCCACCAAACCTACTACCACCATCATCACCACCAGCTACTCAACTGCCAAGGAGACCACCATTATCACCACCAACTACTCCACCAAACCTACTGCCACCATCATCACCACCAGCTACTCAACTACCAAGGAGACTACCATCACCACCAACTAATCAACCACCTATTAAGTCATCACCACCGCCACCAAATGATTATGACGAACCACCAATTATTGAGCCTCCGATCCTTGAGCCACCAATCAATGAACCACGTCCACCAATTAATCAACCGCCTATTATAAAACCATTTCCACCAACTGTAGGTCCACCAGTATATAAGCTGCCACCGCCGGTAATTCATCCCGCCGGAAAGCCTCTACTCGTCGTCGGTCGTGTTAATTGCAAATCTTGCAGTAGCAGAGGACTTCCAGATCTCTTCAAAGCCTTTCCACTCGAAGGTTATTTTACTACCTTCTCTCCTCATTACCTTCACATTCTATTTGCATGCACTCAAACAAATTACTACAACTTTCATGCAACTTAAATTCTTTACGTTGTCAGATCAATTAAAAAATAATTTTGTAAGATAACCACTCTTACAAAAGAAAAAAAGAATTACTAACCTAGGAAATAAGGCAAATTATCATACAACACATTTAAATACACAAAGACAAATTCAAACTTTGTTCAATAGGGTTAACGTGTGAGATGTTACTAAAATTTTCTAGTATTAAAATTAATTAAATCTTGAATTCAAAAATACAGTAAGTTACAGTGCTAGTTAATAGTCTTAATATCTGAACTTGTCAAACATAAGTAATCTTGGATTTAGATGTGAAGCCATAATTTTTAGCTTATAGGTTCTAAATCACAATTATTTTCTATTATTGAATTCTTGAAACAAAATATATTCATAAACTTGATTTTTTGAATACAAAACATATATAAAGTTTTGAGTGAAAGCTACTAAATTCAGCCAGACATATACATAAGTGGAGGACTGGCTCCAACCCTACTTGATTAGCCTCTGAAAAATTTATATGTATAAATACAAGTTCTTTATATAGCTAAATGGATCAAATCTAAGTTGTGTTGTTTATTTTGATTGAGCTTATACTTCAATTTTTCAATGGCTGTGTGTTTGTTTATGCTTCAGGAGCTACAGTGAAGCTAGAGTGTCACAATAATGGGAACAATGCAAATGTTCAAACAGCATTGACAGATAGGAATGGTGATTTTGCTATTACACCCAAATCTTTAACCAGTTCAGATGTCCACAAATGCAAGGTATACTTAATCAAATCACCAAAACGCATTTGCAATGTGCCAACAAATTTCAACAATGGAAAATCTGGTGATGTATTGAAACCTATGCCGCCACCAAAACCACCAGGTAATCCTGGCCCAGGACCAATGCAACCACCCAAGTTTGATTTCTTTGGTGTAGGGCCATTTATATTCGAAGCCCAGAGAAAATTCCCATGCAGAAAGTAATTGAGTTCAATAATATTGGAGTACTAGCTAGGAAAACTAAGTGAGGAAAATAAAAATACGAAAGGATTTGAGTTCCTGACGGAAAAATCTTTTTTATTTTTCGAGCAAAATCAACTATGGATATTCAGTGGCAAAATCTAGAAATGAAGGTTATAAAAAATTGTAACCATTTTATATTGACTTCTAATGGACGAATGATAACGAAGTTATAAAATTTGAAATGTGTAATTTTAACTTTCGTTATATGAATTATGTTCCCTCTGCCCTACAACTTCAGACCACCTGAAAAAATAAATGATTATATTGTGCTTTGATCGAATAAAGAGGACTAATTCTTCTAATTTTACTTGATCGAACGAAGTAAATGCTTGTGTTATATTAAATAATATGCAGAAAATACCAAAATATATTTAGAATCTTGTACTCTTGACTATGACCTGTCATTCCTAGCTATAAGAAAATTTATCAAGAATAAAATGTGAATACTATAATATAAATGAGTTGCTAAATATAAAAATGTCTCAATCCTTTCTTAAGTGAATTAAATAGGAAAAAAGTATCAATAAAAAAAAAGATAGAAATGTCCTACAGGGTACTAAGTTGAGGATAAAAAAATTAATGGTACTCGATATTTTTACCAAACAAATGAATATAAGCTATACGTTTTAATTTCACTCACACATTTGTGACTTAAATTCGAATAAATAACTTTTTATTGTAATTCCTAACTGCTAATGTCAAATTATTTGCTTTAACATAAATATCGAGTGAAGAAATTTTTTGTCTGCAAGGGTAATTAGTACTGCCCTCTAAAGAGAAATCTTAATTAATAGCTCAACTAGTTGACTATGTTTTCACCTTGTTGGTGAAGAACTCAATTCCCTGCCGTGTAATCTCCTCTCCCAACGCGTTCCTCTACCCCCATTTTTTTAAAAAAGAAAAATAGTGTATTGCTCTGCTACTGTCTGTTGGCTGGATATCAAGGCCTGAACTGACCCGGAATGTTAGCAGTGATGAACATTCATTGGATCTGATGGCCCTGTTAAGCCTGTTAAACGAAGCCCATGTACTACTTAGAGTATCAGTTGTTAGGTTGCCCAAGTGTAACATAACAGAGGGAGTAATATAATAAGGAGGTGAAAATCTGAATTCCTGTATATAATGTTTAGATGAGTCTCTAAGCACGAGAAATTAAAGTATGTCTCTTCTTTTGATATTTGTTTCCTTTTTGATGAAAACCACAAGAAAATTTGTGAGACCTACATTTATCTATTACTGTTAATTAATCAAGTGATAGACCTTTAACAGTGAAGGATACCCATTAATTTGCTGCATATGGGTTATAAGTAAAACATTGTGTTTTACAATTTTGGAGTTAAAATTATGTGTTATTACATATATTGGTTGTTGTTTTCCCTTCTTCGAATATATTCATTTTTAAGTCCTCAAAATGTGAGCATAATTATCCATACTTCGACTGATGAAAAGATGAAACCCCATCACGTGATGTACCATAAAGGAAAAAGGAAAATGTTGATCCCATGTCCAATGTTTAACCTTTTCTGTAGTGTAGTTACCAATAGGTACCTAATTTGGTTTTGATTTTTAATTTAATCAATGTATTTACAACCATGGTTATGGAGTCCCTGTCCGAAAAAGGTTCGTGCATTAAGGGCATGTTCGGTTTATGAACCAAAATGTTTCTCATAGAAAATGATTTTTCTAAAAATATTTTCATGAAAAAAAAAGTGAATTTCCTATTTATTTATTTTTGTGTTTAATTTGATAGGTAAGCAAGAAAATATTATTTTAAAATTATTTATATATTCCTCAGCAAAATGCTATGGCGGAGGGATGGGTTGGGTACTGGGGGTTTTCAAGGGTGGCTGGGTTGGGAGTGAGATGCATGGTTGGAGCCTAGAGGTATTAAATGATACCTCTAACTTAGAACATCACTTAGTAATGCAGTTTGTTTTTCCTACTTTCATGAAGGAAGTGTTAATTTCCTCATACTTGAATTTTTTTTTTATTTTCTAAAAAAAATATTTTGATCAATTAAATAGGAAAAAAGTCAAAAACATTTTTCTCCCTACTAAACATATCCTAATAAAAAGCTTCCAGGGGTCATTTGGTGAAAGATATAAAGGATAAATAGTCTCGAGATAATATAAAAAATTATTTTATCTGGTATTAGATCGGAGGTATTAATTAGTATCAAAATTATTTATCTCATATATATAATAATGTGATAACTGATAACTAACCTCACGATAGCTAATCTCAAAAGAGAAAAGACATGTTTTCCCCTCTGAACTTGTCCTCCAAACTCACTTTAGCACTTAAACTTAACTTTCATGTATTTACCCCCTTAACATCTTTAAAGTGTATTAATTTCACCCCTTAAGCTAACGTGAAATTTAAAAAAAAAAAAAACGCATTTTCTTTTAAAAAATTTATATGATCCCACTTTTTTTATATAATAAATAAAGAGAAACTCACCATTTACCTCTCACCCTACCCAATCTTCATCTTCTTCATAAGCGCCCCCCCCCCCCCTTCCCTCCTCACTCCATTCCGTTTTCTTGTATTTCTACCCCACCCCAATTCCCTTTCTCCTTCTTCTAACTCTCTATCTCCACTTCTATTATCTTCATTAGTTTCTTCAAGAAAGAAAAAAATGTGTGTGAAAAGTTATGAATTTTAATGGGTTAGAAAATAATTTTGAAAAAGAAAATCTTTCAATACATGATTGTTGAACTAAATTACTTATGTGAATTTTCAAGAAATTTGTTGTTGGATTTATGAGATTGACTTTTGTATCCATCATTATTAAACCATGAAAAAACTTGAAGACAAACAAAAATGAGTGTCGAATTCATGGTTGATGTTCAAATTGATTATTGGAGTTTTCCATGATGATGTGAAGTTATACTTGAATTTTTAGTTTGATTGCTATGAATTTTACTTGTTTAATTTTGTATCCGTCATTGTTGAAGCTTGAAAAAGCTTGAAGACAAAAAAAAATGAGTTCGGTGAATTCAAGATGAGATTGATGTCGAAATTGATTATTGAAGCTTTTTGATGATGTTGTAAAGTTGTATCTGAAATTTGAGTTTGATTGGTATGAATTTTACTAGTTTAATTTTGTATCCACCATTATTGAACCTTTAAAAAAGCTTGAAGACAAAAAAAATGAGTTTATTAAATTAATTATTGAGATTTTCTAATGATGTTATGAAGTTGTAATTGAAATTTGAATTTAATTGGTATAAATTTAGCTAGTTTATGTTGAAATTTGAGATCCAAAAATGAAGTACCCATACATAGGCAATGTTGAAGATATCAGATGACGGCGAGAAGGGTGAGGGTGGGCGGATGGGTGGAAATGTATGTGAAAAAATATTTTTTAATATATATATATGAAATTATTTTAAAAAAATTCTTTTTTTGCGTGGCTCCGATGTGATAGTGACATGACGTTCATTTGTCGGCGTGTGTATACACTCTCCATTGTAAGAGTGATATTCAATTTTGAAGGATAAAACTAATACATTTTAAAGATATTAAAAAATAAAAAAATTAAATTTAAATATTAAAGTAAATTTGGAGTACAAGTCGGAAGAAAACACGTCTTGCCTCAACTCAAAATGACACTTTTCTGACCAAACGACCCCACCCCTAATAGGAATGAGGTTCAAAGTACTACTATATTTTTACTGTTTCAACTTTTTGGACACCGTCAACATATTTTTCTTATTTAAACACTCAAACATCACCATCAAGTCTTGAGGTTTTATCGGTTATTGAGAATAATGCATATCATTAAAAAAGATACTAATAATATTTAATAATTAATTTATTTACTTATGAGTGTTTGAGAATGTGATCATAAGTTTTTTTAACATTTAAATAAAAATTATTCAATAAAAATATGTTATTATGTTAAAATACTTAATTTAAATTAATCATAATTCAAACATCTAAATAATATTTACTACTATCTCTGTCCCAAATTATGTGTCATCATTTTATTTTTAGTTCGTTCCAAAATAAGTATCGTCTTTTCTGATTAGGCAACTTTTTAAAGACACAATTACCCTTTTATCTTTATTGGTCTCATTTAATTAAAAAAAATATTGACACATTTTTTAATAAAAAATAATTTGATAAACTTTACCAAATCTTTTCTTTTTTCTTAAATTTCATGTAAATCAAATTGCGATACATAAAATAGAACGAAGGGAGTATAAGTTTTAGTTACTGTGCAAAAGAAAATTGTTAACTCTACTTTAAATTCCGTGATATCAAATTGTGTCGGTGGAAAACTGACGAGTACGAATTATATCTGTTTGAGATATTTATTTTATGATCCCACTAATTTGAATTCATATCAAAAATTCTATTTATAAGAAAAAAAAAAAAATTATTTAAGACGTTTTTCATATCTTAAATCCAATTGAGTTTAAGTTTTGTGTATCGTTAGTGTACAAAAGATTCTACACTACTAGTTAACTTGACTTGCTATTGCAGCACCTAATTATTTACATAAAAATTAAAAATAACAAATCAAGTTCACCTAATAGTGTGTAATATTTTGTAAACTAACGATGCACAAAACTTAAATTCAACTTGATTCCTTGAACTTTTAATTAAGCTGGATACTATTTTCTTCGTCCCATTTTACTCGTCCCAAATTGGGATGACATAACTATTAAGAAAAATAATAAATAGCATAGTTAGTTTATCATAGTAATCTTATTAAATGATGTTTATATTTTAATTTAAAGAAAAAAAATTAATGCAAAGAGCAAAATATGGAAAAAAAATTATCTTATCTTGATAAGTAAGAAAAAATAAGTAAAATGAAATATTAAATTAGAAAATTTGAGATGGATAAAATCGGACAGAGGAGTAATTAATCATTGAATTAACCAATCGTTACGCAACTTTATGGAGTAATATTTGAAATCTGCAACACAGTAGTTTCCTCGAGAAGGTAACCAAGACTTAAGAGGCAGCCTTATTCGGGAAGCTGCTGCGCTGGAATTTAGCCGTTACTCCTGGAGTTCTATGTTGTATTATACACCTCCATGTCCTACTAGTTTCTCCCTCGTCACAATTTAAGCCATCGTTTTTTGGGGAAATAGTTATTTTGAGATAATTAATTTTAGAATTAATTATTTTAAAATTATTTGGGATAACTTATTAACCATGCATATGGAATAACTTATCTCCTCCAATCAAATATAAAATAAAATAATTCATCATTTATCTTGAGACTACTTATTCCTTATACTTCACATCAAACCACCCCTAAATGGTATCCTTCTTTTTTCTGAAGCTGAATTCAGGACAGGTTCAGTGCTTGTCCGATTTTGAGGACCCTTTTCACGCTATTTGGCCTCTCGGAGGTCATAAAGATCGGAATCCGGAGCGATAAGAATGAAAGGGTTGGTCGCACTTAAAATTTTTAACTTAAAATATTTTTTTTTAAAAAGACAGTCCGGTGTATTAAAGCTACCGTTATGTGCGGTATCCGGGGAAGGACCCCACCACAAGGGTGTATTGTACGCAGCTTACCTTGCATTTCTGCAAGAGGTTGTTTCAAAGACTTAACCTGTGACCTCCTGGTCACATGGCAGTAACTTTACAGTTAGGCTCCCCTTCCAAAAGGACAACCCGGTGCACTAAAAATATCGCTATGCGTGGTGTTCGGGGAAGGGCCCCACCATAAAGGGTGCAGAGGCGAACCCAAGATTTGAGCTTAACGGGTGCACCTCTATATTTAACATAATAATTAATAGTGTCAAAGTTCGACATATAGATCTTTGAAAACTTATTAATTATAGTATTTTATAAGCAAACTTTTAATATTATTGAGTATCATTAATTAGATTTAATATGACAAAAGTGTGTTGTCCCTCATACTTGAATTCAATGCACTTTTATATTTTAAATAATAATAAATTTTTTTTGAAAAATATGAAATTCGAGAGATTTGTTTGCTAGATAATTGTATGAAAAACATTTGTTTTAAGCCTATCTCAAACTTTAAATTGCTAATTTTTTAACTAACAAAATAAGTCAATGATCAAAAGATAAAAGAAATAAACATTTACAGTGCAAGATAGGGAGAATATCTACATTTTGAAGTTGGAGGGAAGCTTGTATTTTGAATTAAAATGAAAAATACATCAACAATGCCCATAATACATAAAAGAAAAAGTATAAAATAAATAATTACTATGTAGGAAGTTTTTTTTAATCAAATGATACATATGTGTGTGTGTTTGCACTTAAAATTCCAAACAGAAAAAGAAACAATAAAAAAATGTTGTTGTTGGACTTCGAACCCGAGTCACCACGCAATAAAAAAGATTTTAATTGGCATGATCAACCATATATCAGTCAAGTCAATTATTTTTGGGGGTGTACAACATATATTTAACATAACACCTGATATATATACAAATATACAAACTATATATACAGAGTTTTTTTCGAGGTTAGCGAGTAGACGTGCACCCCCTAGTGCCAAGGTAGGTCGGCCTCTGCAAGGGTGTGTCGTACGCAGCCTTACCTTACATTTCTGCAAGAGGCTGTTTCCAAGATTTGAACTCATGACCTCCTGATCACATGGCAGCAACTTTACTAACTACTCCAAGGCTCCCCTTCAACTTAAAAAATAAAGAAGACTCTATAATTTGTAACTTAAAATAGAACTTAGATATTTATAAATTACGACATAGCTTGGACAAGACTCCTCCAATCGAGAATTCAAACTAAACTGCAACAAATGTTCAAAGATAAGGAAGGGCTAAATAAGAAGACAAGAAGAGAAAAGAGAAAGCTGATGAGTCTGCGTACTGTTTTCGAATTAATTAACTTAGCATGTAATTACAGGAATTTAAAGATGATTAGCTGGAATGGAAAAGCCACTTTGAATGCACTACATGTCTCCTTTAATTATTACACCATTTATAAGGACTAAGATGTTACATGAAAACAAAGGACATTGGAAAATTGTACAGAGTATGGTTAGATGTGCAAAATTACCAAAAATAACATGCCCCATCATGTCCTCTGCATGTGAAGCATTTAGCCACCTGTTACAATATCTTTATTTTCTTGATTATGAGATATATCCTTCCCCCCCCCCCCCCCCTAATTTGTCCTAATATTCATTTCTGGTCCATTAAACAGCTCCAGATGGCTCCCATATTTATGATTCGTCCACCTTTTTTTTCTTTAATCTTTTCATTGTTCATAATAATTATATTTCACCGCATTTCCTTTGCTCCATTTATGTATTCTTTTCATTTCAAGTTAGGCTCAATTGATTATATAGTTCTTTAATAATTTTGTTTCAATCTCTTTTTAAAGAAATTTTAATTTTTACAAATATAATATAAAAAATTGGTTTGGGGCTTTGTTTCGATTATTGAGTAGTGGTTGTGGGTGTTGTTGATGGAATAAGGTCATGTCCGAGGGGGGTGAGGGTGGGGACTGTTTTGGGAGGGGGTGAAGAGGGGAGGGCAGGGGTGGATGTGGGGTCTAGGTCGGGTGTTAGGGCTAGTTCGGTGAGGGGTGGAAGACGAAGGCGAGCGACGAGAGAGGATAGGTTGAGGGTAGG
The DNA here is from genome assembly GCA_030864215.1 of Capsicum pubescens. Taxonomy (NCBI): domain Eukaryota; kingdom Viridiplantae; phylum Streptophyta; class Magnoliopsida; order Solanales; family Solanaceae; genus Capsicum; species Capsicum pubescens. The sequence continues at coordinate 171,095,074 of CM061539.1, read as the reverse complement.
GTCTTGGAACATAGGGACCCTCCAGGGTAAGTCTGTAGAGCTGACGAAGATTCTTAAGAAGAGGAGGATTAATATTGCATGTGTTCAGGAGACTAAGTGGGTAGGGTCTAAGGCTAGGGATGTGGATTGGTACAAACTGTTAGAGGTGTTCACGGTTCGATTAAAAACCAAACCGAACCGCGATCCAAACCAAACCGATTAAAAAATCCGATATTTGGTTAGGTTTGGTTTGGTCTGGTTTTGAATTTAAAAAAACCGATATTAATTTGGTTTGGTTTGATTTTACTCTAAAATAACCGATAAAATAACCAAACCGGACATATATATATATATATTATAATTATTTATATATCATTCATAAATACAATATAAATATTTTTTACATTTTATATTTTAATTTAATCACGATTTAACTTTAGTCGTAATACATTCAGTCATATGTTTTCATCCAGGTGATAGTACCTTATGAGATTCTAAATGAATTTCGCACTTTAAATAACAAATGATACTAATTTTGAAAATAATATCTTGTTGTATATTGAAATTTACAGCTAAGATTCATTAGACTATAGACAATCACTAATTTTAACTTTCTTTTTTAACCTTGTCGAGCAAGAAGTTTATGTGTTCGCCTTTTGCGGGGTTCATCATATCATTTTGTTAAATCTAGTTTTTAAAATTTCTTTTAGAAGTGTTCATATGGTGTTGTTCATGTCTTTGTCGAAGTATAACACTCAGTTGACATCTTAGTTTCAAGGTTGAGATACAACACTCGGTTGACATCTCATATGTTAGATTGGATTTGTTTTTTTAAATCTTCAACTTTTATCATTAGCTAAAGTTATAAATCGAAAAAATCGAACCAAACCGAACTAAACCGACAAGAACCAAACCGATGGTTATTTTTTTGTTTGGTTTGGTCTAGTTTTAGAAATTTAAAAACCGACTAAGTTGGTTTGGTTATGATTTTGATCAATAACCGACCCATGAACACCCCTACAAGTTGTGGTACTCAGGAAGTGAGAGGCGTCAGAATGTAGTCGGCATCTTAGTGGATGAAAAACTTAGAGGGCAGGTAGTGGAGGTTAAAAGGGTCAGTGATAGGCTTTTGATGATTAAGTTGGTTATTGGGGGGTTTATGTTGCATGCGTGTAGTGTTTATGCGTCCCAAGTGGGCTTTGAAGAGGAGGTGAAAACGAGATTTTGGGAGACTTTGGACGAGGTAGTAAGAAGCGTGCCTATCTCGGAGAAGATTGTCATAGCGGGGGACTTTAATGGGCATATTGGGGTTTTAGCGGGAGGTTATGCCGATATGCATGAAGGTTTTGGTTTCGGCGATAGAAATGGTGAGGGGGTTGCTCTATTGGATTTTGCGAGGGCCTTTGGGCTGGTGGTAGTGAATTCGAGTTTTTCGAAGAAGAAGGATCACCAGATTACCTTTCGAAGCGCGTTACCCAAGACTTAGATTGACTTTCTCCTGCTTAGAAAAGGAGATAAAGTTTTATGTAAGGATTGTAAAGTCATTTCGAGTAAGCACCTTTCGACCCAACACAAGCTTTGGGTGATGGACTTGATTATCAAGAAGAGCAAGAAGAGTAGGGCTGGAGAGGATCGACCCAGAATTAAGTGGGGTGGCTTGACGTTAGTTAGTGCATGGGAGATATGGGAGAAGATGGTGAGAATGGGGGTGTGGGAGCGTAGGGGGACGCAGATGGTATGTGGGATAACGCTGCCAGCTGCATCACGGAGGCGGCTAGAGAGGTGTTGGATGTTTCGAAGGGTCGGGCAGGTCGATATAAGGGGGATTATGGAATGAAGAAGTTAAGAAAAAAGTGGAGATCAAGAAGATGGCGTATGTTAAGTCGATTGAGAGTAAAAATTGAGAGAAGAAATGGGTGAATAGGGAGGTTTTCAAAGTAGCAAGGAAAGAGGGAAATTTAGCAGTTACGGATGCTAAAACAACAGCATTTGAGGAGAAAGACGGATAAAAAGGTTGTATAGAATAACTAAGGCTAGGGAGAGAAAGGGTCGTGACCTCGATAAAGTGAAGTGCATTAAAGGGGAGGATGATAGAGTTTAGGTGGAGGATGTTCGCATTAAGAAGAGGTGACATGAATATTTTCATAGACTTTTGAACGAGGAAGGGGACAGAGACATTGAGTTAGGGGAGCTGGAGCGCTCGGAGGAGAGCTGTGATTTTAGTTACTGTAGACGTTTTAAGGTTGAAGAGGTCAGAGAGGCTATTCGTAGGATGCGGAGGGGTAGGGCGATCTGGCCTGATGAGATTCTGGTGGATTTTTGAAAGTATACTGGTAAGGCAGGTTTAAGGTGCTTGACTGATTTATTTAACGACATTTTCAAGAGTACGAAAATGCCTGAGGCTTGGAGATGAAGTACGATGATTCTGTTATATACTAACAAGGGTGAATTTCAGAGTTGCAACAACTATGTTTTAAGCTGTTGAGTCACACTATGAAGATTTGGGAGAGGGTGGTTGAGCGGAGATTGAGGAGGGTCGTGTCCATTTCAGAAAATCAGCTTGGTTTTATGCCTAGTCGCTCAACGACAGAGGCAATCCACCTGGTGAGGAGATTGGTGGAGCAGTATAGGGAAAAGAAGAGGGATTTACACATGGTGTTCATCGACCTGGAGAACACGCATGCCAAAGTTTCTACGGAGAATCTTTAGAGATTCTTAGAGGTGGGAGAGGTTTCAGTGGCGTACATCAGAGATATTAAGGACATGTACGATGGAGGAAAGATTCGGGTGAGGACGGCGGGAGGAGACTCAGGGCATTTTTCGATCGAGACAGGGTTGCATCAGGTATTGACTGTTAGTCCGTTTCTGTTTACGCTGGTGATGGACGTGTTGACGCAAAGTATTCAAGGTGAGGTGCCTTGGTGTATCTTATTTGTGGATGATGTAGTGCTGATTGATGAGACGCAGGAGGGTGTGAATGAAAAATTGAAGGTTTGGAGGCAAACCCTTGAATCTAAGGGGTTCAGGTTTAGTAGATCCAAGACGGAGTATATGGTATGCAAATTTAGTGACTCGAGTCAGGAGAATGAAGCGGTGGTGAGGTTGGATTCCCAGGATGTTTGTAAGAGGGATAGTTTTAAGTATCTTGGGTCTATGGTTCAGGGGAATGACGAGATTGATGAGGATGTCTCTAAACCTATTGGAGCGGGTTGGATGAAGTGAAGTAAGGCTCGTTTCGGGAGTGTTGTGTGATAAGAAGGTACCCCTTAAGCTTAAAGGCAAATTATATAGAGTGGTCGTCCGTTCGACCATGCTGTATGGAGTAGAGTGTTGGCCAGTCAAGAACTCCCACGTTCAAAGATTGAAGGTGGAGGAAATGAGAATGTTGCGTTGGATGTGTGGATTTACTAGAGAGGATAGAGTTAGGAATGAGACTATCAGGGAGAAGATGAGAGTGACTTCGGTGGAGGACAAGATGCGAGAAGAAAGGCTGAGATGGTTTAGACATGTGATGAGGAGGGGCACGGATGCCCAAGTTCGTAGGTATAAGAAGCTAGTTTTGGATGACTTTAGGGGAGTAGAGGTAGGTCGAAGAAATACTGGAGAGAGGTGATTAGACATGACATGGAGCAGCTGCAACTTACTGAGGACATGACCCCAGATAAGAAGGTGTGGAGGTCGCGGATAAGGGTAGAAGGCTAGTGTGAGTGTGTGGGTTGTAGAAAGGTGTTGGGAGAGCTCTTGTGTAGCCGGGTTAGTAATCCTAGAACTGTGTCCATAAGTAGGAGCCTCTAGTTAGGATAGTTTGGGTGTGGTGAGTGTCTTTGGTCTGTGAGTGTATGTTACTACAAGGTGGGTGTCCTATTTCTTATTTCTTATTTCGTATTGCTTGTATTTCTCTTAGTTCGAATTTCTCTGATATCTATTTTATTATTTCTTATTCCTTATTTCTGTTATGTCATTCATCCTGCTTCATGTTTCACTACGATCTCGTGTACTATTCTCTATCCTCAGCCGGGGGCCTATCGGAAACAACCTCTCTATTTCCTTAGAGATAGCGGTATGGACTGCGTATATTTTACCCTCCCCAGACCTCACTTTGTGGGAATACGCTGAAATTGTTATTGTTGTTGTTGTATAATATAGAAATTTGCTTGCCAGAAAGTTAAAAGAACTTTTGTTTAAAGAAATTATTTTCGGTTTAAATTATAAGTGACATAGGAGATCATTATACTATCATAATTTCATTTAAAGAGTAATAGGTATTTTATAGGAGTATATTGAATTTTATTTTTCCTTAAATCTTGGTTCAATCTAATTAATATGCAAAGACTATGTATATACTACCTCCATTTTAATTTATTTATGTAGATTTAACGTTTAAAAAAACAAACATATTTTGGAATCTTATGATATAAAGCTGAAAGGTATATCATTAAAATATCTTTTATTATGTGATTTTAAAATATAATGTAGAAATTAATACTATTAAAGAGCCTTTAAGAAAACACTTTTTTTAAAAAAAAATAAAATTAAAATAAAATTAAAAAGAGGGAATACTACTCTTTCACCCCCTCTATAAATGCCACTCATTTCCCCTTACAAACCTACTCAGAGTTCAATTTACAAAAATCATTTGTCGAACAAAATGGGGTTTGTTCCAACAAAGTCCATTGGGTTTATTCTAGCTTTACTAATAGTTACTTCATTCACAGTTCTTGGCCAAAATGTTGATGGCATTGTGACTTCAGAACTAGCTCCTCATTCCTCTGTTAGCTCCCCACCTGTTGAAGCCCCTAAGCCTCATAAAGGTGGCCATCACCACCACCACCACCACAAGCACTCTCCAGCCCCTGCTCCTCCTCCCTCTCACTCTTCACCACCACCATCTCCACCAGTTAAACCACCGTCTCCACCTGCACATTCTCCTAGTAAACCTCCATCTCCGCCAGTTAAACCACCAGTAAAGCCATCTCCACCAGCACATTCTCCTAGCAAACCACCATCTCCGCCAGTTAAACCACCAGTAAAACCATCTCCACCAGTTAAACCGCCAACTCCACCAGCACATTCTCCTAGTAAACCACCATCTCCGCCAGTTAAGCCTCCAGTAAAACCATCTCCGCCAGTTAAGCCTCCAGTAAAACCATATCCGCCAGTTAAACCACCAACTCCACTTCCGATGAGGATGTTTGTAGGCGTAAGGGGAGTGGTTTACTGCAAATCTTGCAAGTATAGGGGAGTTGACACCCTCTTGGGAGCTTCTCCTATTCAGGGTGAGCTCTTCTTTAAACTACATTTTGGTGTGGTGACTCTTTATTGTATGCTTGTAACAAAATAACTCTTAAGGCCGTTGTTATTTCATGAGTCTATCCTTTCTTGTATGTTGTCACAAAAAAATGTATGGCATAGTTAAAAGACATCGATTTAAATTTTCCACAATGTAATGGACTAATGGCTTGTGTTAATTTTATGGTACAGGCGCGGTGGTGAAGCTGGCATGCAACAACACAAAGTTCCATCTAACAAGTCTAGGCACAACAGACAAGAATGGGTACTTTTATATTCAACCGAAGTGGTTGACCACTGCAGGTTACCACAAGTGCAAGGTCTTCTTAGCTAAATCATCAAAAGCAGAATGCAGTGTCCCAACAAACTTCCACAATGGACAGAGTGGAGCCATATTGGTCCCTGCACCCCCATCTCCCATGGCATCATCAAAGCCTGTGAATAATTCTGAACCTGGTGTTAAGCTCTTTGATGTGGGCCCATTTGCTTTTGAACCTTCAAAGAATCTGCCCTGCAAGCACTAGTACTGAGATATTGAGTGGTCATTGTGAGATTGTTATGTACTACATGGGTGGGAAGTGAGTACTAGATTGTTTGGGAAGTGGGAAGTGTGTTTGAGACTTTTTAATTTATTTCTTGTTTGATTGTTACTTTTTCTTGTTTTTGCGAATTTTAATAATGATTTAGTAGTATTCTAGGTGCTTGCTTTGATTATGTTTGGTTGGTTTATGATACAATTAATAAATGGACAAATAATATTAGGAGTATTTGGGGCTGACATGGCATCATGCGACTTTTAATGCTGGTAGAATGGGATGTTTAATGCTTTTATTAACATTATCCTCGAGCGTTCCTAGAAACATGTCACCAGATTTTGCTACAAAAAAATAAAGAAAACGAATCTATTGGAATGAAAATCGAAGGTTGGAGTGAGAAATATGCCCAACCTTTTGCTGCATGACCAACATCCAGGAGCAGATCTATGTAGAAGGTATGGGGTGGCACGGCATCTGCACTTCTTCTCGGATGAAACTTTGTATATTTATGTGTCTATGTATCAATTAATATATAAATATTATGCTTGGCACCCACAATATTAAAGAGATTAGTGGCGTAAGTGGTTGAAATTGTTGGGTTTAACTCCAACAATGTGGGTTTGAAACCCGCTTTGCACTCTATTTTTAGAATGATTTTTAGCACTTATGTGTTTTTGAACCCGTGACCTCTTCTTTACAAAACACTTGATAATACCAACTAGACAAGCAATACTAACACTTGTAAGATATATATAATTATAGTTTACTCTTTAAAAATTGATTCAACTATTCTAAAATATCGTACGAAGTATACGTTATTGTTTAAAACAAGGTGGCACTCGAAGCTTTCGAATCTTGGATCCGCCTCTGCCAACATCCCAGGTTGTGAACATTTTTCTCAGTTCTTGGGACAAAGATCCATATGGTGCCATCCCTTTACCATGGTCGATTAGATTCAACACCTTTTTTATTATTGATGAATTACTATTCTGTGTAAGTATTGTAAGATTTTTGAAAGTTCTTTCACTCTTAATTTTGGTATTGATGAGTAAAGACACGTAAGCAGAGTGTATTAAAAAACAGTTAAAAGATAAATTGATGAAAATATATTTCCTATTTATGATTTCTTAAAAATCGATCTGTAAATTATGATTTCTTAGGAAACTTTGTAAAAAAAAAAGTGTACGAGTAATTGAATTCAGGAGTCAACAAGGAGCTTCAAAATTCAGCTTATTGCTCGAAGTAATAGAATTATACATTATTGACTTCATCCAACCCCAATGTATTTTGGAAATCTTTGGACTGCTGATTACGGCAATATGGGTTTCATAGGACGTACAATAAAGATATCCGTCAAGTTGTATTTGAGATTAACATACACTAATTCAGATTGGTCAAATAATGTTTAGCTTTGGCCATTTTGTGAAATGTTTTAAGCAAAGGGAGAATAATAATGTAGAGAAAAGGGGAAAAAACAAGAGCCTTGGACCTGCGTTGGTGGTGTGGTTGGAATGGTGGAAAACATTTTTGAAAAATATTTTCTCTATGAAAAAACAAGTTTAAATTCCTATTATAATTAAGTAGGGAAAATGAATCCATAAGTTGCATTTCGTTACTCATTCTCCAAACATGCAATCCCACCATCCTCACATTCCTACCCCTACTCCCATCCCCACTGTGTTCTCCTAGATTTCATATACATATTCTTGAAATGATTTTTTTTTTCCTTATTTAGAAAACCAAAATGGTTGTAATCCAAGAAAGATATTTTATTCAAAAAAATCCTTTACACCAAACACACCCTTACTGATGCTTATAAGGTTTGATCGGGGTTAACAAGTGTAACATAGTACTTATTTGAATTTTGAAATAAGATTCTTATAAACGTTGGGGAAAAAAAATTGAAGTCCCATCAACATCAAAGCTCTGTGTAAATGTATCAGAATTCCCAGGTGAACAATTATGCATTGTGAACCTTGTACGGAGTTTGCATCAATAGTCACATGTAAAGTTTCACAAAAGATGAATGGGATCCAATTCTATAATCTTCTAAATTCGTAAATTATTAAACTTAAAATTTTATTTAGAAGTCTTATTACTATTACATAAATTTTCGGGCATGCTGACTAACTTCGTTAATAGTAATAAATGAATATGTCTAACATATTGTTGAACAATTAACTAGATAGTAGAAAAAATGTAATTACATAATACAGACAACCATTATTAGAGAAATAGTCAATTATATTGATTAAATTTATATGCTTTGAAAATGTAAGAATTTTTTTTTTATACTACTTTAATTTGTTGTGACATGTGACCTACTTTATTTTTCTAGTGTTGCGCCCACTTTTTTATAAGGTGAACTATTTGTAATTATGTTTACGTGATCTGATAAATAAACTTTTACAATGTTAAATGTATAAAATTAAGAGCAACTTACATAAAACTATAGCTTAGTTATTTAGTTTGCCTATAACAGCTCAGCAGGACGATATTCAATGAGAAAAAGAAAAACAAATATTCAATGCGTTCAAATATTTTAGCCGTTTCAAAAGTTGGCCAAATTTGATAAATAAATTACCCAAAAAAAAAGAAGGGACGAAAATAAAATGATTAGGCCGTGCAATAATTGTGGGTGAATTGATGGGGGGGAGAAATAATTGAAATGTGGGGTCTTTTCTACAACGTTCACCTTGATCATTTTTCCACATCCACAAAACATAATTATCACCTTTGGTCAAATCTCATTATAATTAAATTTAAGTGCTACTTATTTGTTGGCTTAACAGTATAATTACAATGTTTAAAGGAGTCCATTTTATTATTTTGGGATAATCATACCTTGGATACTAAAGGGGTGAAATTATTCTTTGCTATCATGAATACCATAGACCATGTTTTGCGCTGAAGAATTGCTACAGTCCGTAAATTATTTATTTGTCTGAAATACAGAAAATGATTGAATCCTCCAATAATCAATAAGCATCCAAAGAAAAATAAGATTTTCTTTTCATAAAATAATGTCTACTAGTCACTTTGCGATCTTATATATCTTTGAAAAATAAATATTGTAATAAGTTTATAAATTCTACATGTGTGTGTGGAAAACGTAGTTTTAGCAAGTATAGTGCCTGTTTGGATTGACTTTTGGCTTTTGACTTAAAGAAAATGGCCAAAAGCTCTCCTAACCTCTACCCCAAATCCCAAGTACACATCTATACTTTGCGGGGGGTCCTATGACCCCTCTGGACTATTTTAAAGTAGAATATTTACACCACTAAAAACTCATGCCCAGACATTGTTTCAGGCAGTAAGCTGTACTCGCTGCCACGTCATTTTTTTCTTTTTTACTCTAAAAATTAATTATTTAACTTTATTATTTTCTTTTCTCTTCCACATTTTCCATTTTGCTCCATTTTCTTCTTCAACCACATTTTATTTTTGTAGTTAATTTTTGAAATTTAATTTTGTATTAAATTATATATGGCATTGTGGGTTATGTTGGAAATTATCTATGGCATTTTGGGTTAAAAACTTTGAGCATTGTGGAAATTATATATGTCGGAGTTGGAGTTCAAAGCTTTGAGCTCATCATTAATGGCGGATCTTGAGCAAAAAGAGAGAAAATTGGAGAAATGGGAAAATTATATATGGCATTGTGGGTTAAAAGCTTTTGAGAATTGTGAAAATTATATACGTCGGAGTTGGAGTTCAAAGTTTTGAACTCGCTATTAAATGGCGAATCTTGAGCAAAAAGAGAGGAAATTGGAGAAATGGAAAAATTATATATGGCATTGCGGGTTAAAAGCTTTGAGCATTGTGAAAATTATATACGTCAAGTTAGAGTTCAAAGCTTTGAGCTCGCTATTAATGGCGGATCTTGAACAAAAAGAGAGAAAATCGGATAAATGGGTTATGAAGTTTTGCCAAGACTTCACATACGAAAATGAATAAAAATCTAAACTTTGTTAAATCTTCTTGCCTCCTTAGTTCAAGTGTTTCTTGTTTTCGGTAATAATCTTTTTCAAATTATCAAAAAATATCATTAATGAGTCCTCCCCATTAATGAGTTCAAGAAAGATGAGAAAATGAAATTGAAGATGAGGAAGATGAGGAAACTTCATTAATGAGTTCTAGAATTTTTTGTTTTGAGAAAGAGAAGAAGAAGACAAGAGAAAATGAATAAGAAAAAGTAATAATTAAAATTATTTATATAAAAAATATTTAAAATGAATTTTTAATAAATAATTTCGTTCTCACTCTCTTTAAAGAAAGTGAAATACACTCTCTTGCCATGTCAGCTTTTGGGGGTATAAATATTTCACTTTAAAATAGTTCAGGGGGGGCATAGGACCCCCGCAAATTATGGTGTGTAGTTGAAATTTGGGGTAAAGGTTGGGGGGGTATTTGACCATTTTATCTTTGACTTATAAGTCATAAGCTAGAAATTCAAACTTATAATTTTTGATTTATTTTTAGCATTTTAGCTTAAAATTAAGTGCTTATAAGCACTTTTTAAATTTACCCAAACACTTTAAAAGTACCTAAAAATCAATTTTGATTTAAAAACACATAAATAAGCCAATCCAAACGGGGCCATATAGGCCATCTTGGGTCAAGTAGAACTGGAGTTGTTCTATTATGATGTTATCCCGAGAATAATACCAAAGTTTAAGAATGTCCTCTCGAGCTAGATAGAAATGGCATAGGACTACTAGCAACAGCGACTACGCACGAAAAAGCAGACAGGGGACCAATGTGTCAGAGCTCTCAGGTGCATGAACGATCCTCGGTGGGTTCGTGCCAGCCAGAAAATATTAGGCTGGCATTCCCCAACGATTCGTCGGCAAGTGGGCTTTTGTCAGTGGCAACAGTAGTGCGGTGTTTTTTTATACTCACTTATTGGCCGAAAATAGTCCTTGTACTTTATAAATTCACACTCTGATTTTGTTGCCTCTATCTATAAGCAATGAAATTTCTTTTATCTTTACCTCTGGTTTCTTTTTTTGTCTTTGCTTATTTAGCTCACTGTTTAAGTTAATATTTGTTAATCTCGAGCTCGAGCTGAATTTGATGGATCAAAAGTGACAAACCCTAATCTGATTTGAGAGGATAAGAAAGAAGAGAAGGAGTGAAAAACTTTGTTTAATCCATCGAAATCTAAAATCGGGTCCACTAATATTTATACTTTGTAATAGTGGACCGTGTCATCAATATGTGTACAAACATATAAGGCCCAATATGACATAATAATGGATCGGCCCAAATTATTGACTAAGTCTAAAATTATACATCAGTAAGTGTAAAACAAAAGATATACATTTGTATGTATCTATATAGCCACGTAATTCCAACACCCCCTCAAGCTGGAGGGTGTAAGCACACCAGGCTTGCAGAGGATGCCATGATGAGCTAGACCTGGGAGTGACTTAGTGAAAATGTCAGCCAACTAGTCTGCGGAAGCGATGAAATGAAGAGAGACAAGGTCGCAGTGAACACTATCACGAATATAGTGGCAGTCCGTCTCGATGTGCTTGGTGCGTTCATGAAAAACAGGGTTACGAGTTATGTGAAGAGCTCTTGACTATCACAATATACAAGAACATGGTTCGAAACATCAACACCAAAATCATATAAGAGACGCACCAACCTTGATAATTCAACCACAACTTTGCATAAGGCATGATACTCAGCCTCAACAGATGAAAGAAAGATTGTGGGTTGTTTCTTACTTTTCCATGATACAGGAGAACCACCCAAAGTGATGAAAAATCCAGTGACTGACCAGCGTGAATTCACACACGCAGCCCAATCAAAATCAAAATAAGCCAATAAGGAATAATCCACAGAATTATTGAACAACAAACCAAGGTAAGAAGCATTGAGTAAGTATCTAAATACATGGATGCTAGCCACAAGACGTGGCACTTCAGGAGCCTATAAGAACTTACTCAAATGCTGAACAACATATGAAATGTCAGATCGAGTGTGCGGAAGAAAATTCAGCTTGCCAACAAGGCGATGAAAAGTGGAAGGATCAGTGAAAGGAGCACCCATGTCAGTAGTAAGTTTCAAGGAAGTATCCAGTGGGGTAGAGACAGGTGAAAATTGATCACAATGAAACTCAGCCAATAAATCAGAGGTAAACTTGTGCTGAGTCATAAGATAGCCTTAAGGATGGGAGGATATCTCCAAGCCCAGAAAATAATGGACTAAACCAAGATCTTTGATCTTGAATTGAATGTCCAAAAATAATTTTAAATCATCCAAGTCAGATATATCAACCCCAGCAAGGAAGATATTATCAACATATACAGCCAAAAAAGTAAGAGAACCATTAACCCTCTTTGTGAACAAAGAATAATCATTCTTACTGGATGAATAACCACAAAGGGATAATGCATCAGACAACTTAGAAAATCACTGTCTTAAGGCCTTCTTGAGACCATAGAGGGACTTCCTCAACTAGCAAACCAAGGGAGTAGAGGTAGGAATTAGAGGAAGGGAAGGTCAAGCCAAGAGAGGGTTTCATATACACTTTCTCATGAAGGTCACCCATGAACACTTCTAAAAAAAATGCCAAAAAGCGACGGCCAGCGTCGCTTTTTTGGGCAAAATCGACGGAAATCTGTCACTTTTTTTTGTCTCAAAAAGGGGCGTTGTTTTTTTGAAAACGACGGCCTACATCACTTTATTACGACGAACAACGTCGCTTTTGGAGAGAAAAATTTTTTTAGTTATTTTTTGAAATAACAACGTTGTGCGTCGCTTTTTGTTCTTCATGTGAAGAACACATGATGAACAAAAAGCAATATTGTGCGTCGTAATTTGAGAAAAATAAAATACTTTTTGAACAAAAAGCGACGTTGGTCGTTGCTTTTCTGCATTTTTTTTATGCAGAAATCTGCATTTTCTACATCCCACCTGCCAAATAAAAATGCAATTCAATATATACATCCCTCTTGCAACACACATTATTACAATAATCATACAACACACTACATCAACAAATCATTTAAGCAATTCAAATCAACAACACTTAAACAATGAATCCAACAACATTCAAAATACTTAAAACAATCCTAAAGATTTTTCACTAATTAAAAGCCAAGTTCAAAATATCTAAAAATTATCTAAAAGTTAAGTTCAACAACACTAACGAGTAGCCCCAACAAACTCCTCATCACTATCTGTTTCCTCTTCGCTACTTGAATCAGGAGCAATGGCTTGTGTTAAGGCTCGTCTAAGATGTGCAATCTGATGTGACATAGTAGCACGTCTCTCAAAAATTATAGAAATGTCCTGATCGTGCTTTGTCAACCAACAACACATTGTCTGAAAATCAATTGACTAGTGTTATATGAATTTATATGACTAGTATATATATATATATCAAAGTTAACTAAATAATAATTAAATCTAATATACCTTAACTCTTGAAACATGGCTTGTTTAGAGACTATTGAAATATCCCACCACTCGTGCCAAGGATATGTAAAAAGTCTCATAACGTTCTTCCTTACAGCCTCATTAACTTCTTTTAACGCGGGATACCACCTGTAAATAACATAATAAGTATGTAAGATTAAATATTTTATTAATGAAAAAAAATGAACCTATCAATTGAAAAATAAACTTACGAAGATCCATCAGGCTCGATAAACACTCTACCAAACATGTCTGTATCTCTAGGAATTAGACCAATCAAATCTGCATCAATATCTACTTCTACAGGAGGAGGTGAACCAATTTCAAGTCATGAATTCACATTTTCAAATGATTACACTTTACTAATTTCAAAACACAAGTTCATCTTTCAAGTAACTACACTAAACCATTTTCAAGTCACTAATTCACTTCTTAAGTAACTACATTTGATTAATTTGAAGTCAATAGTACACATTTCAAAACACTAAACCATTTTCAACTCTCTAATTCACTTCTCAAGTGACAAAACTTAACCATTTTTAAGTCATGAATTCACATTTCAAGTATCAACACTAAACCAATTACAAGTCATGAATTCACATTTCAAGCATCAACACTAAACCAATTTTCAGTCATGAATTCACATTTCCAAGTGATTACACTTTACAAATTTCAAGACACAAATTCACCTTTCAAGAACTACATTAAATAATTTTCAAGTCGCTAATCCACTTTTTAAGTGACTAGTACACATTTCAAAACACTACACTTAACCATTTTCAACTCTCTAATTCACTTCTCAAGTGACTAAACCAAACCATTTTCAAGTCATGAATTCACATTTCGAGTATCAACACTAAACCAATTTGAAGTCATGAATTCACATTCTCAAGTGATTACACTTTACAAATTTCAAAACACAAGTTCACCATTCAAGAACTACATTAAACCATTTTCAAGTCGCTAATACACTTCTCAAGTGACTAGTACACATTTTAAAACACTACACTTAATCATTTTCAACTCTCTAATTCACTTCTCAAGTGACTAAACTTTACCATTTTTAAGTCATGAATTCACATTTCAAGTATCAACACTAAACCAATTTCAAGTCATGAATTCACATTTCAAGTATCAACACTAAACCAATTTCAAGTCATGAATTCACATTTTCAAGTGATATTACACTTTACAAATTTCAAAATACAAGTTCACCATTCAAGAACTACATTAAACCATTTTCAAGTCGCTAATACACTTCTCAAGTGACTAGTACACATTTCAAAATACTACACTTAACCATTTTCAACTCTCTAATTCATTTCTCAAGTGACTAAACTTACCCATTTTCAAGTCATGAATTCACATTTCAAGTATCAACACTAAACCAATTTCAAGTCATGAATTCACATTTTCAAGTGATATTACGCTTTACAAATTTCAAAACACAAGTTCAGCATTCAAGAACTACATTAAACCATTTTCAAGTCGCTAATACACTTCTCAAGTGACTAGTACACATTTCAAAACACTACACTTAACCATTTTCAACTCTCTAATTCACTTCTCAAGTGGCTAAACTAAACCATTTTCAAGTCATGAATTCACATTTCGAGTATCAACACTAAACCAATTTAAAGTCATGAATTCACATTTTCAAGTGATATTACACTTTACAAATTTCAAAACACAAGTTCACCATTCAAAAACTACATTAAACCATTTTCAAGTAGCTAATACACTTCTCAAGTGACTAGTACACATTTCAATATACTTAACCATTTTCAACTCTCTAATTCACTCTCAAGTGACTAAACTTAACCATGTTTAAGCCATGAATTCACATTTCAAGTATCAACACTAAACCAATTTCAAGTCATGAATTCACATTTTCAAGTGATATTACACTTTACAAATTTCAAAACACAAGTTCACCTTTCAAGAACTACATTAAACCATTTTCAAGTCGCTAATACACTTTTCAAGTGACTAGTACACATTTCAAAACACTACACTTAACCATTTTCAAATCTCTAATTCACTTCTCAAGAGACTAAACTTAACCATTTTCAAGTCATGAATTCACATTTCAAGTATCAACACTAAACCAATTACAAGTCATGAATTCACATTTCAAGCATCAACACTAAACCAATTTCAAGTCATGAATTCACATTTTCAAGTGATTACACTTTACAAATTTCAAAACACAAGTTCACCTTTCAAGAACTACATTAAACAATTTTCAAGTCGCTAATCCACTTTTTAAGTGACTAGTACACATTTCAAAACACAACACTTAACCATTTTCAACTCTCTAATTCACTTTTCAAGTGACTAAACTAAACCATTTTCAAGTCATGAATTCACATTTCAAGTATCAACACTAAACCAATTTGAAGTCATGAATTCACATTCTCAAGTGATTACACTTTACAAATTTCAAAACACAAGTTCACCATTTAAGAACTACATTAAACCATTTGCAAGTCGCTAATACACTTCTCAAGTAACTAGTACACATTTCAAAACACTACACTTAATCATTTTCAACTCTCTAATTCACTTCTCAAGTGACTAAACTTAACCATTTTCAAGTCATGAATTCACATTTCAAGTATCAACACTAAACCAATTTCAAGTCATGAATTCACATTTACAAGTGATATTACTCTTTACAAATTTCAAAACACAAGTTCACCATTCAAGAACTACATTAAACCATTTTCAAGTCGCTAATACACTTCTCAAGCGACTAGTACACATTTCAAAACACTAAACTTGATTAATTTGAAGCAATCCACAACTAACTACTCCATATAGAAACAAGACACACCTCAGATCCGCACTACCACATTAACTAGCAAGGTACTAAACATAAATTCATGCATAGGTTAAGTCAATCTACTAGATAAGTTCGATGTACTAGCACTACAATCCTAATAATCTTCCTTGCATTTTCAATCACAATTCAAGCTTAAGGTATACCACTTATCATGGACAACAACAACAACAACAAACCCAGTGTATTCCCACCAGGTGGGGTCTGGGGAGAGTAAAATGTACGCAGTCCATACCACTACCTCCGAAGAAGTAGAGAGGTTGTTTCCGATAGACCCCCGGCTCAAGATAAAAGATAGTTAAACAAGGTAGTAATAATACATGAAACAAGTTGAGGATTCAAGTTGATCTAGCTAAACCCCTCATCCACGCGATCAATGTCTAGGTAAGGAATCAGACAGGAAAGATGGAAACTTTTGAGCAGAAAATTGAATATGAAACAATGCCAACACATTGTTCCTTCTGTAAGGTCCAAGGCCACTCTATAGAAAGATGCAGCTCCAACTCGTCAAGAGCCCAAAATAAGGAAAATAACATAGCAACAAGAAAAAGAATGGAGTTCCACCAGCAAAGTCCCCAAATCAGTACCAAAAATAACATCAGTAACAATACTACAGTTCAAAGGAGATCAAGAATGGAAAATGGACGCACAAACACAGATCGGGGAAAAAAATAAGAAAACATAAAATAGAACAAACGAGTGGCACAATGTCGACAAAAGACGGGGGGAAGGAAATTCGTGATGATCAAGGAAGATTCATAAGTGTCTCATCTATACCTCTAGGCCCGCGGAAAAGCAACACAGACAGATAGAATCTACCTTCATTTAGAATCAGTGTAATCAAACTTGCCAACATTGTCTGTGACCCCCCTGATTTTGTAAATAATCTAGAAAGGTGAGTAGTTAGTAGTTAGTTACAAGATTACTTAACAATCTTCAACACAGACAAGGGTACCAAAGTTTTTACATAAGCAATAGCCCTAACATTACGCATCTCTCCTTTGCTGACAACACCATTTTATTTTGTAATGGTAGCAAGAGATCTCTTAAAATAGTGCTTGATACTCTCTCTGTCTATGAAAGGCTCACTGGTTAGCTAATCAACAAAGAGAAAAGTTGATTTGCTATGGCTAAGAACACTAAAGCTGCTACCATTGATAATATCAAGACATTATAGGTATGAAGCACCAAGTCTTTCCCATCACCTAAATTAAATGGAGGCAATGCTTAAATTTTTTATTTTTTGTTAAAAAGAAAAAACCCTAAATCAACGGAGTTGGAGAATAGCAGCAGAATAATGTATTAATTGAAATGAAAAAGTAAACAATGCAAATATTATCTATCAGTTTTACCTCAGAAGTTACAGCAAACAAAGATCACAGACACGACTAAATATATACTATATTGACTTATAACTATTGAATAGAGATCGAATAAATACTTGCCCACCAAGAGTCTGGCTCTGGACGATGGCTGCAGCGTTGACTGGTGACTGGTGGTTGGTGGCGCGGAGGTTGGTTCGTCCGGCATGGAGCTGGTTCGTCCGGCGTTGGAGGCTGGCTCATCGGTGGCTGTTCATCGCGAATGGAGGGAGCTGTCGGCGGCGGCTTGAGGGGCTTCGCCGGCATGGTTTTACCGGAAAAGGGCTGAGGGGTGAGTCTTAGAGAAAGAGAGAGAGAGAGTATAAGGGAGGGAGGCGGATGTTTGAGGGAGAAAATGAGGATAGGGTTTGATATTTTGTTTAAAAGGAAAGATTGGTTGATTTAATCTCAGCCGTTGGATCAACTTTGATCAACGACTGAGATTAAGGTATTTAAAAGTAGGTCAATTGGGATTTAAATTGAGATTTATATTGATATTTAATTTTGGCTAAAATTGATACTAATTGGAATAAAAGATTGGCTAAAAATTACACACAAGAAAGAAAAATTAAATAAGAGTGGCTGCTAGTTTAATAAATGTAATAATAATAATAATAATAATAATAATAATAATAACGAGATGGCTTATGTGTTTTAAAAGGAAAAAGAGGATAATTTGATCTCAATCGTTGGATCAGGTTTGATCGACGACTGAGATTTAAAGGTTGAAAATTTGATCAAAGCTTACATAAATTTTCAATTGTGTCACAAATTTGCTATAATTGTAATAAATTGAATAAAACTAGGCTAAAATTGATATATTATGGTAAAAAATTTGGTCAGAAAAAAAATAGATCAGATAAACTGATTTAATTTAGACTATTATTTAAATAAATGTTATAACTTATAATAATAATAATAATAGCAATAATAATAATAATAATAATATTAATAATAATAATAATAATGAAAAACTAGACAATATATTTATAAAAAATATGAGTGTGCACCATTGCGTGAAATTTTTTTTTTAAGAAAATTATGTAAAATGTCGTTTTTTAGTTTAAAAATTATAGAAAATGGTATCAAAATAATTTGTGCATTTTTCTAAATTATGAATGTGACACGTCAATATGTATTTAATATAAGAATAATGTGTACAAAAATATTAACAATTGAAATCAAATAATTTTGATAAAATAGCAGCCTAAATGACGAGAAAAATAGTAAGACGTTGATAATAAAATAAACTAAGCATGTAAGAATTAATGTTACGGAAAATTACTATATAAAATAGCAGCCTGAGAGGGGTATCGTGAGGTCAAAACTGGGTGTCAACACAATTAAACCGATTTAGTCCCACAAAATAGGTTTGTGGAGGGTATAGTGTATGCAAACCTTCTCGAAAATCTATTTAAGCTTGAAGATTCTTGTAAAATAAAATACATCATGTAGGGTTTTTGCTTATTGATTTGATTATTGGTTTAACTTATTTAAAAATCGATAACCAATAAACCAAACCGATAATATTTAAAATCAAATCGAATCGACCGATGCACACCCCTAATTTCAAGAAAAAATAGTGAAATTGGGATTAGAATTAAAAATATTTACAAATTGCGACGGATGCCGTTGCTTATCTAGAATTAAAATTTAAAAAAATAAAAATTATAGCGACGTTGTCCGTCGCTTTTAACAAAAATAAAAAAAATAAAAATTAAATTTAAAAAGCGACGAACAACGTCGCTTTTCAAAAAAATATTTTGTATTTAATTTTAAAAAAAGCGAAGTTGTCCGTCGCTTTTTCTAAAAATAATGAAAAATTTAAAATAATTATATATTGCGACGGACAACGTCTCTTTTCTAGAATTAATATTTTTAAAAATAAAAATTATAGCGACGATGTTCGTCACTTTTAATAAAAAAAATAAAAATAAAAATTAAATTTAAAATGCGACGGACAACGTCGCTTTTTAAAAAATAATTTATATTTAATTTTAACAAAAGCGACGTTGTCCGTCGCTTTTTGAAAAAAAAAAAAAATTACAAATTGCGACGGACAACGTCGCTTTTCTCGAATTAATATTTTAATAAATAAAAATTATAGCGACGTTGTCCGTCACTTTTAATAAAAATAAAAATTAAATTTAAAAATCGACGGACTACGTCGTTTTTTACAAAATAATAATAATTATTTTTTAATAAATCACGACGCTGTTCGTCGCTTTTATTTAAAAATATAAATTATTTTTTAATTACTTGACACAAAAATCCGCGAAAAAAAGCAACGGATATTAAGACGTTGGCCGTCACTTTTAATAAAAAATAAATAAAAATTAAAATTAAACTAAAAACGCAACGACCAACGTCGCTTTTCTCATCGCTTTTTAAAGCGACACAGTTCGTCGCTTTTTTCTGCGTCGCTTTTTAGCCCTTTTTTAGTAGTGGAAGAAAAGCAATATTGACATCAAGTTGACATATAGTCCAATTTCTTTTAACAGAAATGGACAAAGGGACCTTAATAGTGGTGAATTTAACAGCATGAGAGAAGGTCTCATTATAATTAGTGTCCTCATGTTGAGTGTCCCCTTTAATGACCAACCTACCTTTGTATCTTTCCACACAACCATCAGATTTGTGCTTAATCTTATAGACCCACTTACAAGAGATAAGTTTCTTGTGAGCAGGTAAAGGAACTAAATCCCAAGTGTGGTTAGCTTCAAGGGCATGAAATTCCTGAAGCATAGCATCCTACCATGCAAGATGACAAATAACCTGTTGATATAACCGAGGTTCAAGTATGGGAGGCTCAACTAAGGATACCTTGAAAACTGAAGTGCAAACATAATCAGATAAGTAGGAAATAGTGGAATGGGTTCTGGAGGATCTTCTAATAGGAGGATCAATAGAAACAGTAGGGGCAAATGGGATGGGTGGAGTTGTAGGGAAAGATGTAGAAGGTGGGACAAAAGAGGGAACAGAGATAGTAAGTAGGTAGAGGGATGTCCAAATCTGGAATAACAAGGTTAGAAGGAGGAGTAGCATATATAGGGGAGTAAGGAAAGAGATGATCATGAAAAATGGCATCCCTGAAGAACAAAATGGAATGGGTTATGAGGTTGAGCAATTTGTAGCCTTTCTTTCCACAGGGGTATCCAATCAAAACACATGCTAATGATCTAGGCAGAAATTTATCTCTCCCAACAGTATAAGAGTAAGCATAACACAAACAACCAAAGGACTTGAGGTGATCATAAGAGGGAGGGGTGTCATGGAGTTTTTCACATGGAAAGAGATTATGTAAAAATGAGATAAGTGGCAGTTAAAACAAAATCACTCTAGTATTTAGTGGGTTGGTTAGATTGGAAGAGTAAGGCTCTGGAGGTTTCAAGGTGGTGTTTATGTTTCCTTTTCACAACGCCATTTTGTTGTGGCGTGTGAGGAATGGTTGACTGATGAAGGATTTCATTTTCTGTGAAGAAAGAGGCAGCTTCTGTACTACTACTTAATTCATATGCATTGTCAGACCTAAAAGACTGAACAAAGGTATGAAAATGGACCTTCATCATGGACACAAAAGCTTTAAGAATGGATAATGCATTACCCTTACAAGAGAGAAGATGTGTCCAAGTAACTCTAGTGAAATCATCAACTAGTGTAAGAAAGTATCAAAAATAATTATAGGTTCTAGTGTGGTGGGGACCCCCGATGTCTATAATTACTAGTTGAAAAGGAACTATGGTATGAATATTACTGTAGGAAAAGGAAAGCCTATGTTGTCTTGCTTTAGGACAAATATCATAAATGAAATTTTGTCGAAAGAGAGTTTAGAATACAAGAAGGGTAGAAGTTTCATTTTCTGATAAGGCATATAGCCCAACCTTTGTGTAAAAATAAGTCCATTTTATTATTATTATGAAATGAATTAAAGATAGAACAACAGTTTTATTACTAGGAGGATGTACAATATTGTGGAAAGAATGACTAGTAAATGAAGTAAAACTGCGACATAATGATGGAGGGCTGCCAGTGATACAATGCTAAGTGTGTATCAAGAGATTCCAACCAACACAAGAACAACAAGATGAACAACAAAGTGCTAGTGAATCGAAAATGGCCACACATGGCTTCACTAGTCTTGCAACACTTGTTTGAACTAGAAAAGTGAATTTAACAACAAGAACAACAAAGACAATATTGCTAGTGAATCGAAAGATCCCCACACGGCTTCACTAGACTTTTATATTCAACAACACAATGTTAACAAGATTTACAAAGAAAGATATAGAAACTTGACACGCAATATTCATTAATCTAAGAACCCTAACAAGAGAAAGGACCCTAAGACTAATAAATATCAATACCAAGTTCTTACTTGGACCAAGAAGAACTCAAAGAACCTCAAGAACCTAGTTTCTAGACAAGATACAACACTAGTATCACTCTACTAGTGAGAATTTGATTTTGGCCTCTCCAAATGATGAGAAAGAGAAGTCAAAAATTTACAAGTCTTTGTTTCTTGAATAATAAGAATGAACTAAAGCAAGACTAGCCCTATTACATGGCGTATATAGTCACTTAGAAAGGAGGGGCAAAGCCCAGATTACCCTTGGCATTTAAGTGGGTGGGTTTGGGGTGTCTTGGTGGGCCTCCTTACATTTTATTAAATATAGGCCCTTAGATGGGCTCACAAGGGCCTCACACATGGCCAAGAATGTGAACAAGGCTTGGAGTCGTTGCAACTCACGTGCTTGGTTTCGTGTGAAAGGTCTCGAGCTAGGAATTTTTGTATCATCCTCTCCATCTTGAAGGGAATGTGTCCTCAAATTCGGATCATTGCCATCCTCCACCGTTTCCACCCGAGAGAGATCACACATATTGAAAGTGTTGTGCACTTGATATTCCGGGGGTAGATCAATCTTGTAGGCATTGTCGTTGATCCTTTCTAATACTTGGAACGGGCCATCACCCCGTGGCATCAACTTAGCATTCCTTTGAGACGGGAATCTATCCTTCCTTAGGTGCACCCACACCTAATCTCCCGGTTCAAGAATGAGCTTTCTTCTATCTTTGTTGGCTCGCCTCGCAACTTCTTGGTTTTTCTTCTCCAACCGCAACCTCACCTTCTCATGTAGATTTTTCATGGCCTTGGCCCATTTGCTTCTATCTAAGCTTATCACAAGATCACTTGGTAAAGGGGTTAAATTCAAAGGGGTGAGGGGGTTGATGTCGTATACACACTCAAAGGGTGTCATCCCCGTGCTCGAGTGTATAACACGATTATAAGCAAACTCAATCAACGGTAAGTGCTCCTTCTAAGAAGTCATTTTTCCTTTAACCATGGACCATAGCATAGACCCTAAGGTCCTATTTACAACATTCGTTTCGCCATCGGTTTGTGGGTGACATGAAGTCAAAAACAATAACTTAGTACCGAGTCTACCCCACATGGACTTCCAAAAGTGGCTTAGAAATTTAGAATCCCTATGACTCACTATGGTCCTCGAAACACCAAGAAGTTTTACAACATTATCAACAAATAAAGAGGCTACGCTAGGCGCATCATCAAATTTAGAACAAGGAATAAAGTGAGCCATCTTGGAAAACCGATCCACCACGACAAAAATACTATCCCGCCCCCTTTTAGTCCTCGTCAATCCCAACACGAAGTCCATTGATATGTCAAGCCAATGACGCAAAAGGGTGGACAATGGGGTGTACAACCCGTGGGGTTGGAGCCGTGACTTGGCTCCTTAACACTCAACATATTGGCCGCAAATCCGGGCCACATCCTTGTGCATTCTAGGCCAATAAAATTGTTCTTCCAAAATTCTGAGGGTCTTCTTGACCCAAAAATGGCCCATTAGACCGCCATTGTGTGCTTCCCTCACAAATAATTCTGTCCACGAACTTGAGGGAACACACAATCATCTACCTTTAAACAAGTATCCATCAAATTTGATATAGGGATGGAAACCTCTATCCGTAACCCACCTATCCCTTTCCAACTCTTCATTTTCCCTATATATAGGAGCGAAGTGAGAGTCCTCGGGATATAAAGACTTGAGGCTTTCAAACCCCATCAACTTAGACGACAAAGTAGACACAAGCACATGTTTTCGGGATGAAGCATCGGCAATCACATTGTCTTTACCCTTCCTGTATTGAATAACATAAGGGAAAGTTTCAAGAAATTCAATCCATTTGGCATGCCACCGGTTAAGCTTGTCTTGTGCCCGTAGATGCTTGAAGGATTCATGATTCGTTTGGATCACGAATTTTTTAGGCCACAAATAATGTTGCCAAGTGGCCAAGGCTCTAATCAAGGCATACAACTCTAAATCATACGTAGAGTAGTTTAGAGTTGCTCCTTTGAGCTTTTCGCTAAAGTAGGCAATAGGCTTCAAATCTTACATTAAAACCGCGCCTATGCCGACTTTGCTTGCATCACATTCGACCTCAAAAATCTTGTCAAAATTTGGAAATTGTAGCAAAGGGGCCTAGATAAGCATAGCTTTCAAGTCCTCGAAGGCCTTATCTTGTTCATCTCCCCACTTGAAAGGCCGATCCTTTTTAATCACTTCGGTCAAGGGGGCGGCAATGGTGGTAAATCCTTTGACAAAACGTCTATAAAAACTAGCCAACCCATGGAAGCTTCTCACTTCACCTATGGTTTTGGGAGTTGGCCAATTTTTAATGGCGTCAATCTTAGATTCATCCACTTCGACCCCTCTTGAGCTCACCACAAACCCAAGAAATACAACCTCATGGACACCAAAAGGACACTTTTCTAGATTAGCATATAACTTCTCCTTTCGGAGGACATCAAACACACATTGTAAATGTTTTACATGCTCATCTAAGGACTTACTATACACCAATACATCATCAAAATAAGCAACAACAAACTTTCCGATAAATGGCTTCATCACATGATTCATTAGCCTCATGAAAGTACTTGGAGCGTTTTTAGGCCGAATGGCATAACCATTTATTCATAGAGACCGAATTAGGTCTTGAAGGCAGTTTTTCATTCATCACCCGGTTGCATACGAATTTGGTGATAGCCACTCCTCAAATCAATTTTAGAAAACTAACACGAACCACTCAATTCTTCAAGTATATCATCTAAGCTAGGAATAGGGTGACGATATTTTACCGTTATCTTGTTGATGGCTCGGTAATCAACGCACATACGCTAAGTCCCATATTTCTTGGGAACTAGTAGCACCAAAACTGCACAAGGGCTCATACTCTCCTTGATATATCCTTTGTTGAGGAGTTCCTCAACTTGGCGTTGCAATTCCTTGGTATCCATTGGGTTGCTCCTATAAGCCGATTTGTTGGGCAATTATGAACCCGGCATAAAATCTATTTGGTGCTCAATTCCCCGAAGTGGGGGCAATCCTTACGGTAATTCCTTTGGGAAGACATCTTCGTAATCCTGCAAAACATGAGAAATAGGAGGAGAAATGGAAATGTTAGTAGCGTTAGTGTTAAAAAATGAGCCAAGAGGAGCATCGGAGTGTCCTCGTCATGATCCAAAAATAATTCTTTCCTCCTAGCCATCATCACCACACTTCCTTGCCCCTTAGAAATTAGGAGCCCCTCGGTTTCCCCTACTCCCTCACTCTCGGATTCCTCTTTTTTTCCCTCACTCTCGGCCTTCTTTCCCCTTTCCCTCAATTCCCGCATCTTTTGGTATAATTCATTCACTTGGGAAGGCAATAATGGATGAAGAGCGACCTTTCGGCTATCCTTCTCAAGTATATACCGATTGGACCTTCCATCATGTTTGGTCGACCTATCATATTACCAAGGACTTCCTAACAATAAGTGACAATCTTGCATTGGTATCACATCATAAAGTACCTCGTCATGGTAGTTGGCTACCTTAAAACGTATCACACATTGCCTTGTGACCTTTAAATTGCCGCATTTATTCAACCATTGCAACTTGTAAGGACTAGTGTGAGGTGTAGTCGGCAATTTCAAGAAGTTCACCATTGGAACACTAACCACATTCGCACAACTTCCACTATCTATCACCATAGTACACACTCTTTCCTTCATAAGACATTTAGTATGGAATAAATTCTCCCGTTGGCTAGGGTCATTTATCGCCTTACTAATCATGGCACGCCTCACTACAAAGTTTGGAACCACGCACTCCCCTTCTTGCGGATAAGAATCCTCACAATCATCATCATCATGTGGCTCATTTTCGGGTTTCTCTCCATCTTGAGGCTCGGCCTCATTCTTTTCTTTTTCAAGACCCACTTCCTCACCAAGGTAATATAATCTCTCTTCCCTTAGGATCACATTGCACCGGTTTGGACATTCATTGGCTTTATGTCCCCAACCTTGGCACTTGAAACATTGGAACCCTTTAGGATTAGGATACTTGTGAGCTTCTTGCCGGGGAGGAGAAATTTATGGATTGTTTTAGGCTCGGACAGCCTTGTAGTGACGGGTTGGTCCTTGTTTTTGGGTCAACCCGAAGATGGTTGAACCATATCTTTGCTCCTCGGCCAACCCGAGGTTGATGGTCCTTTTGCCTTGAACGACGATCTCTCTTTAATCTCCCTTTCAATCTCAAGAGCCGCTTGGAAAATCCCTTCAACGGTATCAAACTTGTGAAGCATCAAATGAGTGGAGATCTCTTTGTTCAACCCACACTTGAACCGAATGATGTCATGGCCAATTTGTTCTCCCCGATGATCAAGATTCAACATGAGTTGTTAAAACTCGTCATAGTATGCCATAACACTTCGATTCCCTTGTCGCAAATTGTACAACCTAGCAAGCAACTCATGACAATAACTTTCGCGAAGATACCGTTGCCTCATTAGGAACCTTAACCGAAACCATGGTGGTGGTTGTCCCTCTACCAACTCGTTGCCGAACCGCTTGACGTATTCCCACCAAGTGTTAGCATAGCCTTCAAAATGAGCTATGGCATAACAACTCTTCTTCTTCTCCGAGATATCATTCACTTGAAACACTTTATCACACGCTGACTCCCAAGAAAGATACACCTCGGGGTCACTTTCACCCTTAAAGATAGGTAGGCTCAATTTGATGGTATTGATGCCTACGTCTCTCTCTAGGTGTCGGTTTTCCCTTTCTCCATACCCTCGGTATCTCCTTGGATCCACACGACCTACTCTCATCTCTTTCTTCCTCATGTAGGCATCGTCAATGGCTCCATACCTTTCATAATCCTCTCTACCATATTCCTCAAGGTGGACGGGATGATTTTGGACATTTGGAACTTGATTCGGAGGAATTGTATTTTGTGGAGGTGGTAGTCTTTGGTTTAGTGGAGCTTGGAAGGGGGGGTTCGGATTTTGTGGAGGCATTTGACGTTCGAGTACCTCTTGCGGAACTTGAGACATTTGGGAATGGGTTGGTCTATTGGAGTCTCGGTTTAGAGGGTTATAAGTGGTTTGGCTTGTGGCATTTAGTGGAGCTAGTGAAGGATTTGGCAATTGTGGCCATGTTTCGGGAGTAACGGTGGCGGAGGAATTTCTATCATGTCCACTTGACGAAATATGTCGAGGAGTAGAAGGACGAGAGTTCCTTTGTGTAATACCCCAGAAAATTTTCTTCGTAAAGATTTCATGAGAAACGTATCGAGTTCTACGCTTTAGAGCGATCCATAGATTTTCTGTGCAGTATTTCTAAGACGTTGACCTACCATTGTGTAGAGTATCGAATAAGATTTCCAATGATATGTAGATCATCAAAAATGGACACTCGAGCGATGAGTTACGACCATTCCGATCGAACTACGACCATTCCGATCGAACTGTGAACAGTAAAACATGCAAGAAATTAAAATAACTGCAGCCAGGCGAATTTCAGGGTCAACTTCAAACGATCATAACTCCTTATACATAATGATCTGGGTGAGCTACTATATATCAACAGAAATCTCTGCAAGTCCTCTTTCTAATGAAATTGGTTTCATCCAATTTGACTATCGGAGAAAAAAGTTATGGTCAATCTAGTTCAGCCTATCAAAAGCGAATTTTTGGGTCAACTTCAAACGACCATAACTCCTTGTACATAATGATCTAGGTGAGCTACTATATATCAACGGAAATCTATAAGATTCCTCTTTCTAATGAAATTGGTTTCATCCAATTTGGCTATCGGAGTAAAACGTTATGATCGATTTACTTCAGCCTATCAAATCAGTCCACCAAAGGACAGATTTGACATTATTTGTTTTTTTATGGGCAATTTGGTCATTTCACACCCCCTCTTGGACGAAAATTTATCCATTTAATCCATAATTGAACCTTCAAATTCATTTTCTCCATGAAATATTTGGGATAATGAAACCCTAGCCAAATTTCACCTTCAAATATCTTTCAATTTCACTGTAGAAATCCAAAATTAATCCGATAAACGAACTCCTCATTTCAAGACCTTCGAGGAGCACCCATTATTTGTTCGAACAGGATTCCGTAATCAAAAAGTCAATTTCAAGGTATGTGGGCTTTTGAACAAAAGCAATCTTCCGTTCTTGTGCCCAAAGCTTTAATTTTATTATGGTTTTACATGATTTTGCAAGTGAGATTATGTCTAAATAATTCGATTATGAGATTATGATGATTGAATGAATAAACTTTGATTTATATGATTATCTCAATGTTTTCATGATATGATTTAATAATTATCATTGCGAATTACACACTTTTACCACGAGGTGGTATTTTGAATGATTTTGGGACGTATGTCGAAATGGTATTTTGAAATAATATTTTGAGATATGTGTCAAGCTTTATGCTTCCCAATGACGATTTGAATTATTGAATATATATTTGAGACATGAGATGTCTTGATATCTATAATTGTAAATTTCATATTTTTATTTTGAATGATTTCGAGATATATGTTGAAATGGTATTTTGGAATGATTTTGAGATTTATGATAAGCTTAAAGCTTCTTTATGACGAAATTGAATCATTGAGCATATTGAGATATAACATTTGAGATGTTACCATGAGTCTTGATATTTTCTCAAAAATATTGATGTTGTTATGACTTGATAAATTGTTACATTTTGACATTTAAAAAGGTTGAGTTCTATTATTGAAATTTCATGATATTCGAAAATGGGTATACACTCAAATTACTTTATGAAGGATTTATAAGACTTTGAATTTTTTTCCAATATGGATATACATGATTACTTCATTACTCTACTTCTTAAATTGAGAATTTATGCTATAAATTGCATACTACTACAATGAATTGATATTTCTAAAGGCTTTCGAGATGAAAGTCGTGATTTGAGTTGTACTACGGGATATGTATTCTTATTATGAATTAAAGGTCTCAAGTGCTTTTCAAAAGCTGTTGTCATGATTTAATTATCGAATTTGAAAGAATAATCATTTGAGTACATTGACCTTGAACTCGCAGAGTCGAGATGATTTTGACTATGAGAAAGATTGATTTTGATATAGATGTTGAGATGAATTTTGGTATTTTTTTTCGGATGATTTTGATGAGTTGAGTTGTTGAAAATATTACCTATTGAGTCTTCATATCTTTGTTCAAATGTTGAGTCGGTTATGGTTCAATGCATTGATACCTTGTTGATGTTGAAAAAGATTGAAATGTTTTAAGTCGAAGTTGGGGTTAGGAATCCACAAATTGTTGATGAATTATAAATTGAGATATTTGATTTGGTCTTTATGATAGACCCTTGTGATGATGATGGGGGATTTCCTAACGCGTTCTGAGCTTGTCGGGGAGTAGTACTTAGCACCGAGAGGGAAATTTGGTATTTCTCCAAATCTATGTGCCACCGTAGGGTTGTTTGATGATGATATTATTGGCCAGAGAGCCCGATTGTAATTATTGCAGTTTTAAGGTCGTACTCCCTAGCAAAGAGTATGACGCTCCCGCCAACGGGGGTTTCAAACGTTGGTATTCCACGTAGCTCACGTGGGGTTGTCGGTTAAAGAAAACTTCCCTGTTCATAAAAGTCATGTTTCTTGAATTACCGAGTCACTCCGATATTTGAGTCAAAGAGTTGAAATATTATGATTACCTATGATGAATTTTGACGATATGATAATTTATGATGATTTATGATGATTTATCATAATTTATGATTTTTGATGATTTACATGGATTATGAGATTTTACCATTTGAACTATTTATAATGAAAGTATGAAGAG
Organism: Capsicum pubescens; assembly: GCA_030864215.1. NCBI lineage: Eukaryota > Viridiplantae > Streptophyta > Magnoliopsida > Solanales > Solanaceae > Capsicum > Capsicum pubescens. Next base: position 171,065,434 of record CM061539.1, on the reverse strand, counting down.
TATAATTTGATATAACTCAAGCCAAGTGAGTCATCATTGTCTGTATGCATGTTTTCAAGAAATTGATGATGTTATTTAAAGTGTTGCATGCACCCCCACATACTCAGTACATTCTCTTTGTGCTGACCCCCATATACTATTTTATTCAGTTGCAGCATCTGGTCAGCAGATAAAGGAGTCCTTATAGTTCAAGGTCTTGTGTTGGTTGTTTCAGTTCAGAGACATTGTATCTTCTTTCGTCGGTCGTATCGAGTGTGGTAATTGGGAGTCATGACCCGACTATGTACAGACAATACTAGTAGAGGCTTCATAGACAGTAGTAGTGGTTGATGTATTCAGTCTCCTTCTTGTATATGTATATGTGTTAGTAGAATTGTCATCTTTTAATTCCAATATTGTACTGAACAGATTCTGTATTGAGACATTTTCAGCTTCATTCTCTCAGAATTATGTTTTAATCAGTTGCTTTTGAGTTATACTTATGAAAGGGTTAGCTTGGGGTCACTTGTGACCCTAAGCATCGTGTGGCGTCTCGGGACTCGATTTTTGGGGCGTTACACTTTGACTCTCCACTTGTTCTAACCTCCCACTAATAGTTGTCGCTTCTCTCCATATGGCTCCCACTTTCATACTCAACCTTTCAAGAGCTCGGGTCATAGCCTCAAGAGTGACCCTCATATTCTCCATTTCATTAGAAACCACGGTTTGAGACGTGGTTCCCTCCATTATCAAGGTATCACCTACACAAGCAACAAATAAGTTAGTTTAAAATCCCTCTCCTCACTCACACTCTCTTGGTTCACTCATACTCAAGTTTTATAAGAGTTGTAGATTGGCTAAGAACCCGTGAATCCGTAAGGTATGAGTATGCTCTTGCCCGGAATGGATTATTGTTTGAAACTCAAAGAATTCTCGTCGGACTAGAGCCAAGAGTTACAAAGTATTCAAATGACAAAAGTACACAAACAAACGTTGACACGAATACAAGGTTTCAAGTGACTAATTGACAAGCTAGTAGGAATGTACTAGTTTGTTAATTAGTTCTCAAGTCAATTAGAGGAAACTAGGAATCAATAAATAGAAACTAGAACATCCAAATTTGAGCTTAATTATCATGTGAACAGTAGCTAGGGTGATGTGGCAGCATGTCAATGGCCGCGGGTCCACATAAATAGTTCATCAACTTGAAGTCTTAGTCCCCTTAGATCTTTTATAATGGATGACTTGTTATTGGGATGGAAAACATAAAGTGTTGTAACATTTTTCAAACCCCTTTTTATTTTCTTTTTTTTTTTCAAACTCAAAAGGTAATGTTTGACCTCACTAGTCCCACAAGACAAGGTTCCTTGTTTTAAGGAAAAGTGGCTGTTAAGTCTTGAAAAGGTGATGTTGGCAAGTCTTCTCACAAACAATTTTCAATTTTGTCTTACAACCTTTTTGGACCTATTTATCTTTATAGAAGTTAAGACATAAGATGAGGAGAAGTTTAGGATGAACACAACATCAACACCTTCAAGAACACAACAACAATACACCACAATGGTCACTTCCAAGTTTGTTTTTTTCACAACACAATTCTCTTTTTCATTAAGCTCAACTTTACATTTAGACACCCTTTGTGTTGATGAGAAAGAAACCAACACAAGAAACAACTAAACAAGTAAAACTTTTGTAGATCTACAACCAATTTTTTTACCAAAATGTTCAAGAACGCACTTTTTGGTAAGAGCTTTCCAAGATTGTTTTTGTAAGAACAAAACCTAGCCTTGAGCTTTGATACCAAATGATACAATGCTAAGTGTATATCAAGATAGAACAATAGTTTTATTACTAGGAGGATCTACAATATTGTGGAAAGAATGACTAGTAAATGAAGTAAAACTGCGACATAATGATGGAGGGCTGCCAGTGATACAATGCTAAGTGTGTATCAAGAGATTACAACCAACACAAGAACAACAAGATGAACAACAAAGTGCTAGTGAATCAAAAATGGCCACACATGGCTTCACTAGTCTTGCAACACTTGTTTGAACTAAAAAAATGAGTTTAACAACAAGAACAACAAAGGCAATATTGCTAGTGAATCGAAAGAGCCCCACACGGCTTCACTAGACTTTTATATTCAACAATACAATGTTAACAAGATTCACAAAGAAAGAGATAGAAACTTGACACACAATATTCATTAATCTAAGAACCCTAACAAGAGAAAGGACCCTAAGACTAATAAATATCAATACCAAGTTCTTACTTGGACCAAGAGGAACTCAAAGAACCTCAAGAACCTAGTTTCTAGCCAAGATACAACACTAGTATCACTCTACTAGTGAGAATTTGTTTTTGGTCTCTCCAAATGATGAGAAAGAGAAGTCAAAAATTTACAAGTCTTTGTTTCTTGAATAATAGGAATGAACTAAAGCAAGACTAGCCCTATTACATGGCTTATATAGTCACTTAGAAAGGAGGGACAAAGACCAAATTACCTTTGGCATTTAAGTGGGTGGGTTTGGGGTGTCTTGGTGGGCCTCTTTACATTTTATTAAATATAGGCCCTTAGATGGGCCTCACACATGGCCAAGAATGTGAACAAGTCTTGGAGTCGTTGCAACTCACGTGCTTGGCTTCGTGTGAAAGGTATCGATCTAGGAATTCCCGTATCAGCCAGCATAGTAGTAATATAATCCATCTGATTCTTTACCAATTTCCAGTGGACTCTTCAGAGACGAGCCCTGCAATTGACAAACAGAAGTGGAAAACATTACTAAGCAATTTAATAGCGTAAGAAGTTGAAATATATAAAGCAAATTAAATTAAAAAGAGGGAGCCAAAAGTACACTATGTAAGATGATGTCATCTCTCAAATATAGAGAACCAGTGGATATAACCTTAACTTTATATCCATTTGGTAAAGTTATAACGAAAGGAACAGAGAGAGGTTGTAATTTGTGTAGTAGGTATTTGTGAGGGGTCATATGGTTTGAAGCAACTGAGTCTAGAATCCAAGGATTTATTCCTAAGTCTGAGGATCTATGCACACTATAACCATCTGATGTGAAAACATAGCTATTTGACAAACCTGCAAAATTTGCAAAACCAGATGATTCACCAGCAGCAGGCTGTTCATGAGGCATTGAGGAGACCTAAGCTTGTTGGAACAATATCATAAGATAATTGTATTGTTCTTTAGTGAAACCATATGGAGATTCTTGAGGAGATGAGACAGTGGAAGTGGATGTACCACTGGATGGATTTGAATAGGAAAATGTACCATCTGTACGCAAGAGGCAACTAGTTTTTTGTTCTTTGTGAACTTGAAATCAGTTGGGAATCCATGAAGCCTATAACATGTCTCAATAGTGTGCCCACATTTCTTGCAGTACTTGCATGTCATGGGCACATTTTGATTTTTGTTGGAGTTGAAAGAGACCTTTGATTGTAAGGTCTAAGTGTGTGTACTGAGGCATGAAAAGAAACTGAGTCACTGGAGAAATTTGGAATTCCAATTTGAGTTTCTTTCTGACTTTCATCCTGTTGTAGGAGTCCATACACTTTGCTAATTAATGGCAAAGGTGTCATAATCAGTGTATTATTTCTAACAGTATTGTAAGTCTTATTGAGACCACTAAGGAATTGAAACATCTGTTGGTCTTGGATTTGCTCAATGCTCCACAAGTACACTCAGGGATAACATATGAGGCATTGAGCTCATCCCAAAGACCCTTATTTTGGTAATCAGTAGGATATACTAGAAGACCCTTGAACTGTAACATTGATCTCTCTTTGGATGTGTATGTACCTTGACCCATTGGATTTTCCAAACCTATCATTGATGTCTTTCCATACCTCTCTAACACTAGATAGACACATTACAGTGATAGTTATTTCTCTATTCAGAGGATTGATAATCCATTCTTTGACCATGTGGTCGCATCTTTCCCCAAATGAGAAATATGGATTATTGGGGTCGGGTCTAGGAAATTTGCCATTCACCATGCCTAACTTATTTTTGGCAGATAGGAAAGTGATCATGTTGTTTCTCCAAATAGCAAATCCATTTTCGTTGAATACTACAGGAACTAGCTGAGAACTAGGGTTCTCAGATGGATATACATAGTACGGGTGTGAGGATCCAAAGTGAATTCCTCAAACCCACCATTTATGGTTGAATTGTCACTAGTATCAGTATGTTGAACACCATTAGTAGGGTTTTCCATATCAAAATACAGATACACACGAAGACTACTCCAGAATATACAAAACACAACGATATGCAGTCACAAATACCACGATATACAAGTAATGGGATGAAGTAACTCCTCACAATATAACTACGATATGCAGATAGGAGGTGAATTTCATAATACGCGAAGACGATATGCGAATATTATACTTCGGATTCAAGGAATATTCGGGAGTACGAGAAAACCAGTTTTTGGGGAATGAGCAATCGTATGGAAAGAATTTACCGATCTTCTTCTTAAACCTGAAGAAGATCGGGTCTTGTGCAACACAGATCGAACCTAAACCGACCTCTACCTCCACGAATCCACGAGAAACTCGATGCGCGGGTAGTATCGGATGAAAGAGCACCTCAAGATCTATCAGAAAATCTTCTCTAATACCATGTTAAGCTCGAAATCGAGCTAAATTTGATGGATCAAAAGTGGCAAATCCTAATTTGATTTGAAAGGATAAGAGAGAAGAGAGAGAGTGAAACTTTTCTTATTCCATCAATCATCTAGAACCGGGTCCACTATTATTTATACTTTGTAATAGTGGACCGGGTCATCAATATGTGTACAAACATACAAGGCCCAATATGACATAATAATGGATTGGCCCAAATTATTGACTAAGTCCAAAATTTTACTCCAGTCAGTGTAAAACAAAAGATATACATTTGTATGTATCTATGTAGCTACGTAATTCCAACAATATTAACCCTGGTCAAGACCGGCTCGTGACTAAGGAATCTCGATTTAATTACGTTATGCGTTGTCGTTCTAAATTTGTTCTCAAACTTTACTTTGTTTGTGGATTATATTATTTACTTGTTAGTTTGCAAACTTTTACTACTAAATCAAAGTTAGGTCATAATGCGTGCTCTTAACCCACTTACTGTTTAATTGTCCCATATCGATGGTAAACAATATGCAACGGCGACAACGACCTTTCTTAGTGTTGACGGAACCTTTTATCGATTCCTACGAACCTCCGTTCTAGAAATCTTTCTAAAAAATCTTTAGAAACTAAAAACAAATATTTTGAAAAGGGTGTTTGAATTGGATTTGGAATTTGGGGCAGCTGATATGGAGGAAAAAGACGAATTGGATTTAGGATTTTGGGGTAGTGTTATATAGTATTTTAAAGATAAAAAGAGAAGTTGAAATTTTTGTAATTACTATGTAAAGATAAAATTTCGTGTAAATATGATAAGTTAAGATGTATGTATATGTTATTTACCCATTTTCTTATTTTATAGACCCAAAAACCTAGAGAGATCTGATACAATAGGACTGTATCGTTGGAGCATTGGGTGATATTAAGTTTGAGCCCAAATATGAAAATTGGGCCTATTATGCCTTTCCAAATTGTGGACCGTCATCGACATATGAAGTTGGATTCACGTACATTTCTAGCCCATGAGTCACAACTCTAAACACTCCCATAAAACAAGCTAATTCTTGATCCACGTCTAAAGTGTATATTCTTAAATTTACATTTTCAAAGCATAATTAGTAAGGTTAATTTGTTAAAATAAGCCTCTGATAAATTTAATCTTAAGAGAATATCAAATCAATAAAGGTCAACTATTTTGAAACTAGAGATACGGTTGATAAACTTGATTGCTAAATCTTTAACCAAACAAAATGCATATAATCAATCAACTTTTTTTTATTTATCTCTTCCTCACCTTTTTAATTTTTCTGTAAGAAAAGAAAAAATTCACCTTTTTAATTTTTCTCTAAGAAAAGAAACGGCTGCACTACGAAGTTTGTGGTCACTTTATTTTCTTTGTGGGATTTTTTTTTTTTTTTTTTTTTTTTGGCTTTCAAGATAGTGAAGAATTTTTTTCATTTCTTCTTTATTTCTCCTTCTGCTTCTAGATACAGTCTGAACTTTTATATCTAATAAGTACGGTGCACAACATTTTATTTTATTTTTTGCATGTTGTTAAATACTACTCCTTCCGTTTCAAAAAGAATAACCTACTTTAACTTGCCACAAAGTTTAAGAAAATAAAGAAAACTTTTGAATCTTGTGGCCTTAAATTAAAGTTGTGTCAAATGTACCAAAATGTCCTTTAATCTTGTGGTCCTAAACATGCCATGTGGAAAGTTGAAATTAAAGTATTGCCAAAAAAAAAAAGGAATCATTCTTTTTTAAATGGATTAAAAAGTAAAGTAGATCATTCTTTTTTAAATTTCGGGTGTCTCACGAAAATTACATATTTTTAGGCATGTTGTAGCTCTCTTATCATATCTCTTGGGCCATTAGCTCTCTTGGATTGGTGAAACCATTGAAGTGATGGGCAACTTTTCAAGCCCATAAGTCACAGGTGTTTTAAGAGATCTTGAAGAAAATATCATCTTCATTTTTCCATTTTATCAAATTATTCACTAATCTTGCCAGATTGATAACTTGGGGGTAATTGTTCATAAACTATGTTATATTATTGATCAATTGTTCACTAAGTCTTACCAAATTGGCAAGCGCCGAAACTATTTTTGTTCAAACGGGTCCTTAAAACAATAGCGCACGAAGCTTCAGATTCGTGCAAATATAATTCTTAAGGTAAAAAATTATTCGCATGTAATATTTACATCAAATCAATAAATACACGTATATGTGTTCATCGACAAATTTGTAAGATTTAATCATGACTAGTAATTAACATGCAAACATGTTACCTCATAAATTACTTAACAATAATAAATTATTATAATTTTGTACGAATACCAAGTGCGGATAGTTTTTCACTAAAGTCTGAATCTTCATCTGCTTTAATTTTCTTTTTAACACAGAGACAAAAAAAAAAATTGTGCTTTTTTTTTTGAAATGTTATTCTTAATTTTGGGCACCGAATTTCAACGACTTTTGAGGTAATTGCTAACCTTTTAAAAGAAAAAAAACAAACGACTTTCAACTCCACTTAAAGAACGATTCCTTTTGCTACGTATAATCCTTTTCGTTACATATTATTCCATTTCCAAATGTTTTTCTTTTGGAATAATTAGCCTTTTTCATTCAACAATAGGGTGGATATTATATATTAATTGAGTTGACAAGGTGGAGATCTAGTACCTTAACTTTTTGTTAGTGAAAGTAATTACAAATTTTTTTAATTCTGTCTTAATCCTATCTAGAATAGTATGAGGGCTATGTTGTTTAGGACTGTTAGAAATTGACTAAACCTAGGTTGAAATTCTATTTTCAAACCAATAAGAGATTTAAATATAGGTCGTTGTTTGAAGCTTGCATTGTTTTCTCTTGATATTAATGGACCAATTCCAATGTTTTCCATAGTGGTTATATATATTAAGTCGAATATGCTTTATTTAACTACGTATTCATACTCAGATACTTCCATTTTTGAATTATTTTTTCTTGTATATTACTGATTCAATATAAGACTTGTAATTCCCTTGATAAAACCAACAATATATCATTTTATGGTATGACTTCCACTATCCTCATATTTGAACTTTTGTGGTAATTTATTATGTTCATTTTGTTAGGAAAGACGGGCACACAATCAAAGAGCCCGACAGGGTAGCAGCAGAAAATATCCAAGACTAAACTTTTTCTTTTAACTTGAACCAAGAGGAGACAAATAAATCCAAGCAAAATAGAGTAATATACAGCAAACAACTCAACCAAATGAAACAAAACTTTTTCTTTTAACTTGAACCAAGAGGAGACAAATAAATCCAAGCAAAATAGAGTAATATACAACAAACAACTCAACCAAATGAAACAAGACAAGAATAAAGGCAATCACACGAGACACAAGATTTATGTGGAAAACCCTCCAGTGTGAAGAGTAAAAAACCACGGACCAAAACCTCCACTATAATCACCAAAGAGTTACAATATTGTCCTCCAAAATGGCCACCAAACAAGTGTCAAACAACAATAAACAATACATAATCCGCAGCACCAAACACTAGAGAAATAAAGGAGTGAAGGCACCAAAAATGCAGTTACTGTTCGGGAATGAAGAATAGGAGCTACAGACCACCAAATCAAGCTACGTTAGTTCCTAATCAAAGATTGAGATGAGAGGAACAAGCAGTCCAAAAATCAGCTCAATCGGACAAGAAACGAAGCGGGAATCGCAATTTGAAGTTGATAGTTATGGCTGTAATTTAGGTGCGAAAATCAACTTTGTTTGTCTCTCTTTGGCTGCTGAAAACTCTCTTTTTGTGATGCTGAATAAGACCTAAAAAGATCAATATATATGCCCCATAATAATGGGTCTATGGGCAAAAGTGGGTTATTCCAAATTAAGCTTCATTTTATCCACATAGGAAGGGACAAAGGCTCATGATCCAACACATTTTGATTATATTTAAAATAAAAATAAAAAAAATGCTACCAATTCTACAAAAGAAATAAAAAAAAAACAATTATTAGGCGGCGTCTTGACTCTTGCGCTTGGATATTACGGATATAGAAGAGATGGAAAAGGAAAATAGAAGGAAAGAAACAAGAATTGATAAAAGTAATTTTCTTCCTTTTGTTTAGTTTGGTGTGAAACAAGAAAATAATCGAAGAAAGCTAATTCAAAATTCTAGCTTAGACCAAAACAAGAGAGATTTCGATGATAGTTTGGGTTAATTACCGTTTTGGTTCCTTAGTTTTTGATGAATTTTATTTCATTGTTTATGTGTTGTTTCAGGTACACAATCTGTATGTTTATAGACTTTACTTCAACACAAGTTCTAGACTTTTTCAAGAATAACAATGAAGTTTTTAACACCTTCAACACAAGTTCAACAAGAACTATCAAAGAAGTATCTTATGTAAAAGAAATAAGATGAAACAGAATAAGAACCAAGTCCTCCGATTTCACGGAGTGGCCTTAAGGAATTAATTCCCCTCAAGTATCCGAGGTTGTGAAATTTTTTGTCCCAGGATAAAATGGTTCACAATTTGTCAGTAACGGTACCTCAAACTATCGAATTCGTCAAACACACTCAACAGCAGCTTGATCACAATAAGTTTTGAAAAGTAGAAGAGTATTTTCAATTCTGAAAATTTTTGTTCCTATCTGTGGAGAAAATGTAGGTATTTATAGTCATCAAGTGCCTCTTACAAAAGGAAGCAATACTTCATCGGAAAGGTGTATCCCTTTGAAACAGTCACATCCGATCGAACAGTCACCCCTTTTAATGTTTCTGCGTTTCTACAAGCATCTGCATGGCGTATTTTTCTTTTTTTCTTTGAATTTTTCGGATTAATAAATTTCACTTGTTTTTTCATGTTTCAAATAAATTTTGTCTAAAAAAATAATCTCATCAATCATTTGATCAAGCCAAAGCTGGAGTCGAGTGAACAACAATAGCGTGAGACACCTCTTGCTTCTTGTCTTACTATCCATGTGGAGTTGTGTTTCTTAACCATGAAAGTTTCTTTCTCCCACCAATGTGGGAGAATTAGTAAACTTTCTTTATTGTGAGTACACTTTCCTTTTAGGTTTGATCTCACTTTTCCTTCGCTAATTCTCTCCATTTTTCATTCATGCATTCAACTTGAACCCAATATCATGATATATGGCAAAGTATATTTACCTTTAAACTATTTGAAAATGTGTATTTTTGATCTCTAGCTTATGAATATTTATAGAATTTTAAAATTACTACTCTATTTCACTGTTTAATTACCAAGATCACATATTTTAATTAGTTGAGAATTAAGTATTTCTTGTATATAACAAGCATCAAAAGAAAAATTTTGTTAATAGTTAAGAAATCAAAATAAGCTTATTTAGAAGTTTGGTAACTACAGAATATTACTCTTTTTGTTAATAGTAAAGAAATCTTAGCATAAGGTTATTACACATTTTAATTTCCTTTTGTGTATCCTTGTTCTCTTTTAAGATGCTTAATTACTAATTGGCAACATATTGCTCCATCCATCATTTGCTTTTGATTGGTCAATACTTCCAAAACCAAATGAAAAATATAAAACAACCTTTTTTTTTTCTCCATTTCTTAGCAAAAATAGCATTATTAACGAACAAGTACACACACAACCAAAAAAAAAAATGATGCTGTGTATTCTAGTGCGATCAGCACAAAAAGAAAAGGTCCATTTTCTAAAAGCAGCTCTATGATATTAATGGTGGTCACTTTTGTTCTTTGTGGAAATTCATATTGTCTTTCAAGTTAGTGAAGAATTTGATTCACTATTCTTTAATTCAATGCTTGCTTTATTTTCTCTTCTTTCTGTTTTGTATGTCATTATCATTACCAAATTTTGCATATTCTTAAATTTATTTTGGGAGGGGCTCTAGTTGGAGACCTAGAATGAATCACTAAAATACGTAGTCTTGGGCATCTTGTACCTCACTTTACAAATTCTAGTTCCAATTATATTATATGCCTTAGGGTCGTTTGGTAGATTGTATAAGAATAATGCAAATAATGCTTGTATTATTAATGCTTACATTAGTTACGCTTGTATTTTTCTTATGCAGTGTTTGGTTTGATGTATTAAAAAAAACATGAATTACATAATTTCTAAACATTTATTTTTTTTACATAATACCCTCAATATATATGTTGGAAAAGGATGCGGGAATTTTTTTGAGGGCTAATAGGGTCTTTAAGCATGTTAATGCATGCATTAGATCCATTGCATCACTAATGTCATGGATTTTGAGGTATTAGTAATACACACCTCAATACACAATAGAGTGTACAACTAATGCTTGCATTAGTTATACATAGGTAAAAAGGTATACCAAACAAGGTACTATTAATACACATTAAACTAATGCGTGCATTAACATTTCAATACACTCTACCAAACGACCCCTTAGAGTGCTAGTTGAAATTTAAAATGGAAATGTTCGAACAAGATGAACGCCTCATTGTTCTCGTGAATAAAATTTATTTAGGGGAATCATATGCTAAATTTTATACTATGACTCTCTATGTTTTTCTTATAGAAAACAAACTTCAACAGAGAAAGCTATAGAGTCACCTGGTGACAACTGACAAGACAAGAGAGGGTTGTTCGGATGATAAGTATTCTTTATTTTTTTAATTTTAATATTGTGAGTTTGAATCACCAATTGAGCAAAAAGGTGGAAGCCCCTGGATAGAGTTGAAAAAATAAAGTCAAATGATTGGTGAACAAGTTATTTTGGTATTAATAATAAAAGGAATTACCAATATTGGACTGAAAAATAACAATTTAGTAACAAATTAGACTAAACTTAAAGATGTAAGGAATCTGATATAAAATATGTATTTGACTTTGAACGGTATAAGATTGAATTTTATTTTAAATTTGTGTTACTTTGATGTTTAATTTTGGGATTGATATTCCATATGGAGTGTGAAATAAAAAAATATCACAATTATAATACATACACAAATGTTTGAAGATTGCAAATTCCAAATTTGTACCTCGATCCGGGATTCGACTCTTAACCCCAACTTGAAACACAATTCGCGACCCCGAGAACCAAATTCAGAACGTGACCCTAATGCAAAATCCGAGATCCGAGATTCGACCTTGATTCGGGACCTAACTCTTTATGCTGACCTAGGTCCCAATTCCCCACCCGTACCCGAGACATGACCCCACCCTCGAACTCTACTCCCGACCCCGACTCAAGATTAGACTTTCCTCTACCACTCAACACCTCATCTTATTCCACGAGCCTAGCTATATCCAGGATCCGACCTTGACTCGGGACCAACTCCCAATCTTGACTCTAATCCGAGATTTGAGACTTCAGATCAAACATCGATGTGTGAATCGAATTCTTATCTTGACCACTGTTGTTAAACCTGGCGTGGGCCTCAACTAGCAACCTCAACCTGGGACCCGATCCTTGAACTCGACTCCCGACTTCGACTCTCGACACTCAATCGAAGACCAGACTATGTCATGACCCGAGACCCAACTATATATCGACCTGACCTGAGTCACATAGATTCAATTTTGACTTTAGACCCGATTCTTCACTCAACCCGAGGCTCGACTCTTGAACCTCACCCCAAATCTTAGACCTCGACCTCGACTAATGACCTCGACTTGAGTCCTAACTCCGGAACTTGATTAGAGAACTGACTCCTGATCCCTCTTTAGAACCCGACTCTCGACCTCGACTCCAACCTGACAGCCGACTCTGACCCTAGACCATGTTGGAAGTTCAAAGTCGGATCATGATGGGTGTTGAGAGTCGGAGCATGGGCCAGGGTTGAGGCCAAGGGTCAAGGTTGGGGTCAGGATTGGGAGTTGGGTCTCCGATCTCGGGTCGTAGTTCGGAGTTAGGCCCAAGGACTTGATTTGGGTTCGGGTGGTGAAGTTACAAGAGAGTTTTGAAAAATATTTTCTTTAATTTATGAAGGGAAGTCAATTTTCTTAAAATTGAGGAAAATAAATTTATATGAAAAGCATTTTTCAAAATATTTAAGTCAATAAATATGCGTATGAGAAAATTCAAAAATGTTTTTCCTCTAAACCAAACACACCCTTATGTTAGTACATTGTTAATGTATGTTGTTATTGTTGAACTTACCTTTTCGGATTCAAATTATATTCATAGCTCCACTCTTTAACAGCAATAATACAGTTACATCATTTTAATTTATTTAAAGCAAGCCGAACCGTAACTAGAGTACGAAAACATGGATTTATTGTCCTTTTAGTAAAGTGAAATAAGTTGAAGCACATTTTAATATATCGTAAAGTAGGTGAAAATTTTCCTTTTTTAATGAGCTGGGTAGCAAAATGAAAACTTTTATTTTTCACATATATCACACTAGAAAAATGTGTCTCCAAATAGAAATACTAAAGTATTGGCTGGTGATGTAAGCTAATTATAGTCCCATATATATGATAGTACCGAATATAAGAGACGTTATTTTCATATGGGAAATTCGGCAATTTGTTACTTATGACAAAACCTTAGAAAAAGATACTAATGAGTCAACAAAATTATGCCAACTTGCTAAAATATGTTTTAAAAAGTTGGTCTAGAAAGCTAGTGGGCTAATAATTAAATGTAAATGTCAATTATTTGAGCTCAATTAAAGTAAATAAACGGTCAAGTTTACATATATTAAATGCCCATTAAGAAATTTAATTACAGTAAATGGTAGCATCTGTACTAGTGATTTTGGATTTCATTATATGTGATTTAGGCATTACAATCTTCTTACTACAATTTGCTAATCACAAGTCTTTGCAACATTTGTTTACTGAAAAAAATTAAAATATGTGCCCTCACATGACTATGACCATTTTAATAATTTGAATATTGACTATTGGCCTGTTTGATCAATTTTAATTTTCTTAAAAAAGTATTTATTTTTTCTTTAAAATATTTTCTTTAAAAAAAGATGAGGTATTTGGTCAAGCTTTTGAAAGAAAATAAATGCTTCTGAGAAGTAGAAAAAACAGTTTTTCATAAACTAAAAAGAAAGGTAGTCTCTCTTTAAAAACACTTATTTGAAAAACACTTTTCAGAAAAATACATTTATAAACACTTTTAAAAAACTTGATCAAACACTAATTATTGCTCAGTACTTTATAAATTTATTGGTCAAACAAAATTGATTCTCACCAAAAACATTCTTTTGAAAAAAAACTTTTTAAAATAAGTTTATTTTAAAAGTATGACCAAACATGTTATGTCTTTTCTGTTCCCACCTTCACCCTACATGAAATTTGAGTTCGATTAAATTTAATTTGTATAGATTACATTGAGGATAAAATATTCCCTGCAAGGACGATGGGCTAATATCATGACTTGAGCCTGAAATCTTTGATTAAAAATAACGAAGGAATACTTGCCACTTATCCTAAAGTGTGAAATAATATTGAAAAAAAAAGTATCAAATTTGATTAAAATCAAGTTGTCTACACTAAAAACAATGATTCACTGGATATTTAAAATGATTACGGCCTTATGGATGAACGAAAGAAGAGAAATAACATAACTAGATATTTAAGGGCCGTTTGATGACGAATTTATTTTTATTTTTTTGTGGAAAATTTTTTTGGAGTTGAAAATTGTGGTGTTTGGCCATGAAAATTCAGAAATTTTTTCTGAAAAAGAAAAACAAATTTTTGGTGTTTTCACAATTTTCCAACCCCAATTCCAACTTTTATTATTATTACATATAATCCTAATTTTTTAAATTTTACATAAAACTCTCCTTATAACATTACTTTTTCAATATTACGTATATAGCAGTTTTAAAGAATAAGATAATTATAATTTCAAACTTAATGTTATCCTAATTAATATATATCTCTTTTTCCCTCTCATCATTATTTTTCTTCATTATTTAATTTTCTCCCTTATCTAAGACATTATTTACTACTAATGATCCTAATTACTATAATATAATAATAATAATAATTTTTCTGTTGTGATACGGACGTTTAAGGAATTATAATCGTGTAATTAATAATGGATAATCGTTTTCTATATTTATGGAATTAATAAAGTTGTAGAAGATTAGTTTACCATTGCCACAAATTATTCTCATTTTTAATTTGATTATATATATTATATTGTGTACATCTTTATTATACCATTCAAATATAAATAATTTGTACCATATATATGCTAAAAATATAAATCGGTGCTACATATTTTTCATTAAAAAAAATGTTCAATTTAACAAATTTATACCTTAAACTGCAACTGCTACCTTTATATACCATAATACTTGGTATCTTTATTATACACAAAGTATTATATTTATATCCATAAATAAATAAAGTATTATATTTATAACAGAAATATACAAAGTATATTATATATAAAGTTTATATCATGTTTATACCATATACACACATATATAAATATACAAAGTATTAAGAAACATACTAAGCATATTTATAATATAAATATACAAAGTATGTTATATATAAAGTTTATACCATGTATATATCATGTACACACATATATAAATATACAAAGTATAAAGAAACATACTAAGCATATTTATATATTTATGGTATATGATATAATATACCATAAATATGCAAAGTATGTTTTACAATAATTTTTTCACACACAGTAAAATCTTTCATGTATAAGAACATTAAAGAAATAAATTAGCGGCACCCTAAAATTTAATAATAACTCATCATTTCCTATTTTTTTAGGAATGGAAAATAAAGAAAATAAATTCCTAAAAAAATAAATTTATTTGAAAGATAATATTTGTTACCTAAAAAATAGGAAGCATTGATCTGTTAATATAACATCCATATTTAAAATTTTCAAATATGAGAAAACGACTATTAATGTAAATATTATATATGTCATAATTGAAATTTATTAAATATGGCCATGTATATGTAATTATTTTTATAAAAGTGGCTAATTGTGTTCTTTTCTCGTTAGTAGGTAAATTTTAGTTGAGTGATTTTGATAGTTTGTAAAATTTGGGACATAAAATTATATTTTAAAAAGTTTTTTTAAAGTAAAAAAAAAATCAAACTATATTACAAAATCTACCATTATTATTTTTTATTTACAAAAGGTAGCTTTTATTTACAAAATCTATCAACTATTCAACTGTCATAAGTTCTTTTGAAATAACCTTTACGAAATACCACTTTCTATACCATGTTTATATTATAGTTTTTGAATATAGTTAACAAATCTTTAGAGGACACTAATTTCTATATCAATTTCATATTATATTTACTGGAGCACAGTTTATATATTATTTTTATATCATTATTTTAAAAGGTAATTATACCTCATAGAAATATACCATATTCAAATGTCATAAGTTTTTTGACATAACCTTTATGAAACACCAATTTTTATATCATATTTTTAGGATGTAGTTAAATAATTTTTAGATGACACCAATTTCTATATCAATTGCATATCATGTTTATAGAAACACCAATTTCTACATTATTTTTATACCATTTACAGAATATATAACCTTTATGAAACATCAGTTTCTATACCATATTTATATCATGTTTATAGAAACATCAGTTTCTACATTATTTTTATACCATTTACATAAATATGTAAATAACTAGAGAAGATACAACAGCCTCGATAGCTGCCGCTACAATCGAATATCACCGATAACATTTATGTATTTGCCGCAGCATGAAAAATAAGAAAAAAACTGCACCAAATTTCCACACGATCGGTCTGTTTCGTTCGTCCCCGATGGATTTCGCCGGTAACTGAAATAGGGGTCGATTTCGGGATGTTTCAGATGAGTTTCAGCGGTGATTTTTGACTTCGGTTAATCCAAAAAGCATGAAAAACAAGAAAATCCACATCAAATTTTCACGCGGCAGGGCTATTTCGTTCGTCCCCGATGGATTTCGCCGAAAACTGAAATGGGGACGAGACGAACAAAATTGGTCACAACCCACAATTCGTTTTCAAAGAATTAGTGTTATTATATCTGATTTTGTGTTGGTTTTTGGTATTTATAGATTGACAAGGAATTTGGGGTATAAAGAGAGAGTTTTGATTTGGGTATTGATTATTTTGTTGTCTGGGTTGATGATTGTGGACCATTTGCATTTTCAGTATAATGACTTTCTATTGGGGATTCTTTTGATTTCACTTTCGGCTTAGGAGGAAGGGAAGGACTTGTTAGGTGGTTTTGTTTTTACAGTTTTGTTGTGTTTTAAGCATTTGTTTGTTGTTGTTGATCCTGATTATTTTGCTTATTTGTTGAGGCATTATTGTAGAGGTAGGTTTTGTAAGTTTTGTATTGATATATTTTATAAAATAAAATCTTGTGGTATATTTTGTAATATAGACTCTAACTTTGTATAGTTATGTGATTTTTACTTTTTCTTTCTAGCATTCGAAAAGTAAGTTTGGGGACAAGACATATATTTATGTGTTTACTATAAGAGACTTATTCCACAAAAGCAATTGGTATTTTTAGGTTTTACTCAAATGTAGAATTATTATCAATAAAAACAAAGAGCAAGTTACCCCACCTTCGTCTTCAATCATTAATGAGTGAAAGAAAATTTTGGATACTATTTGGTTGAAAGAAAAATACCACCTCCATCTTGAATTACATATAAATTTTAGCGAAAATTGTTTTGAAACTAAGTTTTGTTTTTACTTTTTTTTATTTTAATTTCTTTCACAAAAATATAAAAATAACTTCAATATATATTCATGGTCAAATATAACATCAATTTCAATTTTAAAAAATTATTATTTTTATGGACAAATGAGGCTAGCTTTCATTTGAAAAACTCATGTTTGAGAGTTGGCATTTGAGGAGAAAGATCCCTAGACACTAGACAAAATTGGACTAGTATATTTACATAGAACTTGGATCACTCAAAGAAAGAATCAAAAGTTAATTTTAAAATTAGTATCAGGTTTTATTCTAAACCTTGATTAGTGCACCACTTTCCACAAAGCCAAAGAACATATAGAAACAAAAAATTGTAATATAAAAACAAAGAATAGGGACCCACCTCACATAACGTCAGCTTTCAATTTCAAGTGGGTCCCGTTAAGTCAATGGCAAACATTGAAACTTTAATTTCTCACATAGTGGAGTAATATTTTATTTCTTTCCTTTGGTCTAAGTTCCAATAGGCTGTTACCAGTTGGACTTTCACTCTCACATTCCACCACCGCCGCGTACCACCACCCAACTCAGCCACTGCAAGCCGCCGGCATCCTGTCGTTACAGTAATCACAATTTAATTTATCCCGATATTATTATACCTTATAGTCACATCAAACGATTCTTATTATATTGTTCATTATCAACTTTTTCTTTTTTTTCTTTCTTAAAAGATCATGACATTTTCATTTTTTAAAAAAGTAAATCATGTACTAAATTTTTTATAAAAATATAAATATTTTTTTTGAACAAAAAAATGAGAAATACTAATTAAATATATAATGATATTCTGTAATAAAATAATTAACATAATGAGAAAATTATTTTTATTGATGATAATTAATACTCCAATATTTATTTATACAAGTAATAACTATACAAATATACTTCGGTGCAGGATACAAAAGAAAAAAAAATTAATCTAAGGTCAAATTTTTACATAGTATTTATTTAATTTAGATTTTAAATTATAATTTATGTAATACTTCATTAATGACAATTAAAATTTATTTATTTATATAGACAATGGATAATACTCCTTCAGTTTCGTATTATTTGACCCTCATACTAAAAGATTTGTGTTTAATTACTTGTCAATTTATGAAATCAAGAGAGTTTTTAATGTTGGTATCTTATATATTTTTTAAGTAACTGCATAGAGTAGTCAGCGTCAAATTTAAAGTTTCAAAATATTATTAACAAGATTAATTTAATAAAATACGCTCTAATTAAATTTTCTTAAAAGAAATATTTCTTTTCAAGAAGGGCCAAATAATATAAAATGCTTAGAGTAAGAGAGTGAAAAAAGACAAAAATAACGCACTTGTATGTACATACATATTCACACACTTAATACATATAAGACGTAATATATAGGGGTGTGTAAAAAATGAACCGACCGATAAATCAAACCGATAAAAATGTTATTGGTTTATTGTTATTGAGTTATTGGGTTAATGAATTTTTAATGATTTTATAAAAAGAAATTATTGGGTTATTGGTTCGGTTCGATTTTTTCTTATTGGGTTATTGGGTAAACCGATAACCTAATAAGAATGAATGAATATATATATATATATATATATAAAATCTTAATTTCTATAAATTAACAAACCTATTATTTCAACTATACAAACTCTTAAATTCTCCTAACAACATTTTGTTCAAACTTGAAGATTCTTGTGAATTAAAACACATCATGTAAGATTTTTTGTTACAACTAAGATTCGGATTTTTTTCATGTTAGTTACTACTATTTCTATTTTATGAGTATTTCTTATCAGTTTAACCAAAAATCGAACCGATAAGGACTAAAATCGATAAATCAAAAATCGATAAAAAATATCTTATCGATTGGTTATTGGTTTAACATATTTAAAAACGAAAAATCGATAAATCGAACCGATAATATATAAAATCGAACCAAATCGATCGATGCACACCCCTAAATAATACATAAACATGTCCTTTAACTTAACCTCAAATCATATCTATGACCTCTAACTTTTGGTGTGCACACGTAAGCACTTAAACTTTTATAAAATTGAATAAGTAGACACACACGTCCTACGTGGCATAATACACGTAGGACAAGAATTGACCACATAGAATGTCACATGGGACATATGTGTCTACTTGTTCAACTTTATACAAGTTTAAGAACTTACTTTTGCACATCCAAAGTCGAAGATCATAAATGCAATCTGACGTCAAGGTAAAGGGCAGGTTTATGTAGCGTATCTGAATATAATATTGAAACAATAGTCATTAAAATAACATTAAATTTGGTGATAAATCCATAAAAGTATTATTCTACTTATAATATTAATGAACCTAAATAAAAATTATAAATACATAGGTTAGAAAAATAAATTATATATAATATAAAGAGGTATTACATAAATATATTTAATATAATAGGAATAAAATAGATATTATATAAAATAAAAGAAAAGTTGATTATTGTTCAAAATTGAGGAGAGAGTTTAATTTTTAAATTAATATTTGAAGGTTACAATAATTTTCGCACTATAAAAAATGAATGTTGAATGATATTTGTTCAACTTGCAAAATTTATAAATAATTTAATATTTTGTGCTCATTTAATCCTAGCTATTAAATACTCTACTATTTATTATTTTATTTATTCAACGTTATTTGTTCATTATACTAAAAATAAATATTTATTTAATTTAAAAATAATAAATAACTTATTATTTTCTATGCATTTTACTTTTACTATTAAATACAAACATATCACATGAAGGATGTCAATAAAAATTGATCACGTACAATGTCATATAAGATATATGTATTTATTTATTTAATTTTATATAAATTTAAATATTTAAATATATATTTTTTAAATTGAGAATTATAGATTTAATTTGATATCAAATTAAAAGATAAATTTTATTTAATTTAAATATTTACTATTTCTTTGTGAGTCAAATAATTAGTTGAACAAGTGAAGATGATCGGGGAAGAAGAAGAAAACATTTCTTACCAAACTAAAGAAAGTAACAAACTTACATCTGCTCATCTGATCTCTCTCATTCTTCAACTCTTTCCTACCCCACCCACGCCACCCCCACCCCCCAAACCCTACCCACCTCGCCAATGCTAACTACCCTTGTTCTCAAGCTTCTCTTATTAAGTTAACTCAATTCGGCTAACTTTCTCTCTCTCTAGAGATACAGACCCATCAATGGAAACCTTACCAAAACCTCAAGAATTTCACAACCCATGTCTTATTTCATCACCAGATACTCATAGCTCCAACAGTTCTAGCTGTAGCAATAGCAGCAACTCTAACCACCACCACCACCATAACAACAACAACAACAACAACAACAATGGTCTTCACCATCACCACCACCATCGCCACCCAACACCACCCACAACCCCTACACCTACTACTCCACCACCGCTACCCATCACCAGATCCGAACCCAACAACCCATACCCTACTACCTTCGTTCAAGCTGATGCTTCCTCTTTCAAACAGGTAGTTCAAATGCTCACTGGCTCATCTGAAACCGCCAAAGTTGGTGCTCCTGCTAATTCGGGCCGGGCTGAGCCCGTGAGGAATCCGATCCCGCCAATTAAAACTGGGACTAAGAAAGAGAAATCTAGTTCAAAGCTGTATGAGAGAAGGAATAGCATGAAGAATTTCAAAATTAGCCCATTGGGTTCTGGGTTTGTGAACAAGTCAATTTACTCTGCTGGATTTTCGGGTTCACCGAGAACTGCTACGCCGGAGATTTTGTCTCCGAGCATTCTCGATTTTCCGGCGTTGGCACTTAGCCCGGTTACTCCTCTCATACCCGACCCGTTTAACCGGTCGCCACACAGTGCTGCCAGTACAGAGAATTTGGATTTGGAAGCTGAAGAGAAAGCAATTGCTACTAAAGGGTTCTTTTTACATCCATCGCCGGCGAATACTCCGAGGGAATCCGAGCCCCGACTTTTGCCTTTGTTTCCGCTGACTTCCCCTAGAGTCTCAGGTTCTTCTGATTCTTAAATGTGCTTTCCTTTTTTTCATTTTTGAGGTTCATCTTTTGTATCATTTTCATATATAAATCCACATAGAATATGATTTGGAATCAAGGTGGAATCCAGATGTTGTTATATTACTACATATTTGATATTTGTATCGCACAATTTGAAGAAAATGAGCAAAAAACAACAACAAGAAATTGGCAGCAAGATTTGCTTCTATACTGTAAATTTTATTATTTCACTTATTTTATTGTAATTTTTCTTTGATATTTGCAGTAGAATCTTAGTAGCTCAATTGGGTGATTACCTAACCTTTTACACGTTGTTGGTGATCATTCGATTTCGCACCTTATAACTCCCTGCCCCATTGAGTACTTTAGTATATAATCCTCTCTATTAAAGTTATCTCTGTTCTGTATGCGGTATAATCAGGAAGCCATCATATAATTCTTTTGGTGAAGCATCTTTTCTTTTTAATTAAATGATGTTATAATTGTAACTTTTGTCCAATAATTAAAGTTTTCTTCTTTGGGAGTTCACATGAGTGAACAGTAAGGAGAGAGGGTGCCATCAATGGGGATACTGGGGATTAGCAAAGGGGCCTAGCTGTCCAGGGAAGAGTAGAGGAATGGGCAAGGAATCTTGACTCTTTCTTTGTCCATGATTACAAGGGGGGTAAAAATGCCAAGAAAAAGGGCATATCTTAGTTTACATGCTTCTATTGTAAGCATTTGGTTATATTTCTCGTCTATTGTTGGTGTTGATTTGAGCCTTATTAAGCTTTTTACCTCCTTTAATAAATTTATTTGGCACGAAGTCGAATTACCGGACCTTAAAATTTTAATATTAGATATCTAAAGTGAAAGAAAGAGCTTTTCTTTTAAAACAAGGTAGTGCATTGACTGGCAATCTTTATAGCTCGATTGGTTGCTACCTACTTGAATTTATGTTGTTGGTGCGGGTTCAACTATCCACCTTGTAATCCCGCTTCCCATTTCCCCTTCTCCTATCCCTTTATTTTTATTTTTTTTAAAAATAAGGTAGCAAATTGACATCTTTTATGTTGGGGAAAAAAAGAATATTAAAAAGCTAAGAACTTTTGCTCCAACTAAAGAAGGGGGAAAAGATTCAAGTTTTAGCCTTTATTTGGATCAAATTTTGAGATGTTCATGATCAAACTTATCCATCAACTTTTCCAGCCTATTGAGCTGGGGGTCTATCGAAAACAACCTTGCTACCTCTCCGGAGGTAGTGGTATGGACTGCGTACATTTGAATACACTGGGTTTGTTGTTATAGTTGTTGGAGCTGTTTACACCGGTAAAAAGGAAAAAAAGAAGATGCTTAAACAAGCAAATTAAGGAGTAGAAAATTTGTAAAAAGTCTTGATTGTACTATTTTATGTAAAGACATTACATTGATGTGTTTTAAGGGTAAAATAATGCTAAGGTAATAGCAATGTGAACTACTTGCAGCTCATCAATAACTTTAAAACCTCCACTCTCCAACTCCTAGACAGAATTGATTCTCTCCATAGTTTTAGTACTGTTTGCTACATGATTCATATTTACTAAACAAATATTAATGCTTGTTTCTCCCGTGTTCTCCAGTATGTCCCTTGAAGGTCAACCAGTCACCAGTAATTTGATTGAGAAAGATGTTACTAGTTGTTGATTTCATAATTGCTTTTAGGGAAGAAAAGTCTTTCGACAATAATTGCAATTTGCTGTTATGAAGACGATAGATATTGAATTCTGAGAATGAATTGCAATAAATATAACCACAAGGGTTGGTGTGGTGGTTCAGCACCTCACCCCTTAAGTATGAGGTTGGGGGTTCGATCCCCACCTCTGGTGATTAAAGAAAACTTTGTGGCCAGTTCTCTACCGCTTAGTGCGCTGACAGTGGAATGGAGGATTAGTCTCACGGCTGTCGATTGTGGGATACCTCGGGAAATAAAATCAAAAAAGAATTGCAATAAATATAGTCAAATACATGTAGTTAAAGATTACAGGTATTGATGACCTAAAGGGGAAACAGTCTTAGCCACAGGAACTCTTCAACAAAAGTGGTGTTCCAAAGAAAAAAAATAAATTGGGTCCCAACCAAAGTGAAGACTAAAACAAAAAAGAAAGTGTATAATTATTTAGCTGAGTATCCTAAGTCAAGAACCACTTTTAATGCTCACTTTGAATTGCTCTCTTGTTTATCTTGAGTCTCTTTTTTTGTTGGTCAAAAAAGGGTAGGCTACTCAATGAATAGAGACATGAGAAAGTGGGGGTGGGACTTGTCATTATGAGAGGAAAAGGGGGGAAAAGGGGAAAAAAAAAAAGCGGGGAAAGTGAGGTGAAAGTTAGGGAGAAAGCAAAGCCAGAAACCATGGGTGTATTTTTTTCTTTGAGGTGGGGAAGGGGCTGTTTCATCCACTGATTGTTTTTTTCTTTGTTTGCTTGCGCTTCTTGGTCTATGTGGGTATGATTTTAGTATCCAAAGTTGGTGAGTCATTGAATGCAAACTTGAGTGTTACATGTGCACTGTTTTTGTCATTTGTCACCCTTTGGTTTTGCCAATCATCTCTGATGAGCTTGTTTTGTGTTGGTAAGAGCGATTCCCTTTCCAACTATTACTAACATTTAATCCGTCATTGTTGACTATTCGTCTTATTAGTTTAATTCTTCAGTCTTAAGTTTTGGTTTAATAAAAATGATATCTTGTTGGAAAACATTTTTTTTATTTTTTATTTTTAAATGAAGAGACTATTGTGGCACGACATTTTTGACTTGGTAATACATGGTGATGGTAGAGGTCCCTGTCAATTGTGTCGCTATATTCAGTTGTGTTGACGCAATTCTTTTTTCACGTTTCTGAACCTAACAACAAGAACAAGTCGGCTCTATCATCTTTAGTACGGCGATGAAATTTTACTGTGTCTAGTTTCTTGTGTGTTCGATCAACTTTGAAATTGTGCGCTAATGTTTTCAACGTGAGAGACTTTTTTACCTTAGGTTAAAGATGTAACCTATGAATTGGGTAGGGAAGGAAAGATAACGTCCCAAAATTTCATGATACCTACTTTAGAGATTCTTTCTATTTGTATCCGATAAAATTACTCGATACCTACTAATCGAAGTAACTAGTACTAGTTGGATTAGTCAAGATATTCGTAAGCTGTCCTGGACACGACTGGTATCAGGAAAATGAAATCCATCATACATAGCTTGGTTAGATAATGACCTTGTTCATATGACTAGTCCTCTTTGCGTGGATGTAAGTGGTGCCTTATTTTCCTGTGATCTAATGGGGTGTAGGATAGGTGCAAGATATGAGGTGCCCATTACGATGAAAAAGGAAAATGGAGCGAAGAAACAGTTTTAACTTTTTTTTTCTCTTTCGAAAACAGGGCTGCTCGGATGGTAAAGTTAGCACTCCCCGCTGCAAAACCTTAAAATTGTAGGTTTGAATTATCAAGGGAGCAAAAAAGCGTGATCTCTTGTTGATTAAAATCAACAAAATAACTAAATAAAACTCTTTCATCCCCTATTTTTCTTTGTAAACATAGTTGCCTAGCTATAAATACTTTCTTATATGTAATGGAATATTTGCTTTCCTACCTATAGCCTTTACAAAATAAAAGAAAATATCTACATCGCCAGAAAAAGCAAATGTCCTCGATGGACAATTAAGTTTATCGCCTCGTGCCATTAGTCAGTTCAATTTATATTTTCCTCATCTCTCAGTATGATCGAATTTTATTTTTTTAAAATTAAATATGTGATATGAAAGTAACGGAAGAGATTAGTAGTGCAAAATTAAAATAACTTAATAGTGCTGATAATGATAACCAAGTGTCAATATGCTCGTGTATCAGTTAATTGGCAACGTCTCAAATCTGAAAAAGTTCCCAACTTTTAATGTATATGTGGGCAGAAAATTGATAAATTTATCAAATCAAATAACCAGGTAATTTTAAAAGCGAAAGATATTTTCATAAAGATTTCCTTTCGAGCTAAAGAAAGCTTCAGTATATGATTCCAGTCATGCCTGTCTTTTTTTCTAATGCTTATCTACTCCAATTTTTTACAATTTTCATAGGTGCAAATACTTCCAAAAAGTACCAAACAAAATAGAAAAGATGTCACTCTTTTATCCTTTATTTTGTAATTGCGTGATGCTTCAGAAAAGAAAGACCCAAAAGAGAGTTATTCAACGTTAGTTTACTTGTTTGTTGATGCTGTCAAATGAAGAAATAAAAAGAGGGACATTTTGGCCTTGTATTCTTCGAGATAATAATGAGGGTCTCAATCCAAATTTTGTAGCTATTTAATAGCTTCGATTAATAGTTTCAACTTTCTAATCGAATAGGAGTATTATTACTAACAGCCAGTGTTTTAAAAGGCAGTCTGAGACGAGCCTCGGGGCGAGGCGTAGCAAAACACACACTGAGGTGTTTTGGGGAGGCGAAAGACGAAAGTATCGAAGGTGAACGCCACGAAATTTGAAGCGTTTGTCTAAGCGTTGGGGCGTTCGCCTAAGTGTGAGACGCAAATTAGGCGTAAGCCCAGAAAACTTTACAAAATAAAATGATTTTTTTCCTATTAAATAGTATCTAATTTAAACTTAATATTAAAATATATGATTGATAAATACTCAAATCAAAAGTAAAAGAAAGCTTAAAAGTCATACTTTCAAACGTATTTGTCTGTGGGTATCGACGGTACCACTACTTAAGAAGGTATTGGGCAGACACTTTCAATCTTCCTAATTCTTTTCTTTTATTTTAGATTTTTGCAAGTCATATAATGACTAGTTTTCAAGTTATTTACTTTTTTTGCTTTCTTTTAAAATACAAGATATGGTAAATGGGTGTGTTAATATATTGATCGAGTAACGAGAAGGTGAGAGTTGATTAATTATGTGCTATTTTTTATACCAACTTATATTTTTTTTAGGACATATTAGGTTATTCTATGAAAAGATGACTTTATATATTAGTTGTATTAGTGACTTTGATTCTTTTTTAGCTGAAACAGTTTTGAATGCATCTTTCACTTGTTTTTTCTTTTTAAGTTTACCTTTTTGGGTGATTTATCTCTTGGGGCTTACGACTCATCGCCTTGGGGCTTATGCCTTGCCCCGTATCAGATAAAACGTCTCGCCTTACACCTCCACTTTTAAAAACATTGCTACCAGCCTATGGGAAAAAGATCAACAAACAAAGGTTCGGTTAACTAGCTAAGCTTGTATAGTTAGGTTACATATTTTTTTTAATTTTCTATGTTTGATTGATCAAAATATTTAAAAATGTTCGCAAGTCAGTTTCTTAGAAGTAATTCTTATTCCACAGTTACTTCCATCATAGCTATTACGAATTATTTTGAAATTTGAATCATACCGTTTACTGCTAACGAGTCAAGAGTTATCTCCAAATACAATTATCACCTTTCTTTTAGTTCTTGTTGATCATAATACGAACCATACCCTTAGTTTTACCAATATTTTTTTTCTTTTGTTAATTTTTAATTAGTAGTAGTATATATGGTCAGTGGCGGAGCCAGAATTTTTACTGAGGGAGTTCAGAATTAAATATACGGACTTGTCGAGGGAGTTTAACATCTACTATATATACCTAAAAATATTTTTGATCATGTAAAAATAGTATAATTTTCCGAGCGAACCCCCTGAATTGTAGGTAGATCCACCACTGTATATGGTCACCAGTTATTCATATGTAGTTGCAACTTGCAATGCCTAAATCGTGTTTGCCTTTTTAGTTTTCTGATTCATATGTCAAACAGATTAGTTAGTTCTGTTATTTTCAACGTTTGGAGTAAACTGTGGGAATGGTTTTCTTTTTCTTACAAGTTGCAATAATCATTTTAATACAAGGAATAGTCTAATTAATAGCATCTACGTAATTGTTTTAACTAAATAGTCGAAGGTGTATAGTATATATATAATTTTTATATAATATAAATATATAATTTATATATATGAATCAAAAAAATAACTAATAAATCTACCCAGCTATTTGTGTAAAAGATTCGTCGGAGTAAATTTAAATACAATAAGCTAATATTTAACTTGCCTTTTATGATTGAGTCATATCATAACTCATACTAACTCATAAGGCACAGCTCATGGTCCCCTAAAACAACCCCCCCACAAAGCAATATTGTTTCCTTGAAAAAGTGGTAAAGATATTTTTCATTTGATATATTTTGACTACTTCTGACTGAATTCTGAATTCAAAGCCGTGCAGCATTTGAAATCAAAGACATTAAAAAAAATAAAAAAATACTAGTCGATTTGTAGAAGTTTCTTACAAGAAATTTTTTATTGAGGACTAAAAGGTCACCACAACTAAAATTCAAAACACACCAATTATTCAAAGCTGTTGTGCAGGTACTTCTCGTCCATGATTAAATGACTTAATATAATGACTATTCAAAGTCCAAATCTCTCCTCGTTAACTTGGTTTCCCGTGTTAAGCAATTCGACAATTCAATATAATACTCCCTCCTATCATATAATGGACGATGATACTTTTAACTTGGCGGCATAACCTTTACAAATTTCATTCACCCTTAGAAAGTAAGTTCTTTTTTTTTTTCTTTTTCAAAATTACCTTGGTACTTATTTAACTATTGTGATTTCTTTGTTATGTAAAAACTCACTTATGATAAGTTTTTAGAAAGAAATTAACACCTTCTTGATAATATAAAAAAATATATTTGTTTTTAGTTAAATATAAAAGTTAAAAATATTATACAATATAAACAGGAGGGAGTATTAAACAATTTTTTTAGTTCAAAGTTTACTATCATTCTTTTAACTAAATACTTGAAGTACTTAATTTAGATAAAAAATAAAACTTATAGCAAGTAGCAGACTTCACTCTATGGGACTATACTGAATGTGTTGATTCGAACGAAATTAAGGAGGCTATATAGACTACAGTCGATTTGAAAGCTATATTTTTTTATTTTTTTTTACAAATTTACGTTTGTAAATAAGTCAATTTATGTCATTCGTACGTTGAATCACGAGTCTAGACATTAACAAGTGATAGTTACACTTCTGGAGAGTCAACTTACCTTGCACTAGATCTAAATAGTTGTCAGGAAAAAATAAAATCAGAACAGACTGATGAGAATAGTTGTTGAAAATTTTATATAAAAAAGAATGGCTCTTGAAAAAACAAATGAAAAAAAAAAGGAAGATAATTGAACAGCATGGGTGTGCATTATTATGAAATCCAAACCAAAGATTTAAAGAAGGTCGACAATTTTAGTGGTTTAGCTCAACTCACATGGAGAATTTAAAGTTTTCGATAACAACTTGTATATATACACACGATGCATTCAGTATAGAAGAAATTGTCATTCATAAAAAATATTTTCTTTGAAAAGTATTTTCAAATTAAGTAGGTAATAAAAAAATACTATTATAAAAATATTTTTGTATAATCTACATAAAAATATTATGAGAGGTGTGACTGAGGTTAAGGGTAATGGATTGGTTGGCTCGAGGGCTATTAGGATAAGGGTGTAGATGAGGTGTGTTGGAGGTAGAGAGGACACGATATATATAAAACTTGTTTTCCATAGATAAATCATTTTGTCGTTTTTAGAAGACATACATTTTCTTTGAAGAGATGTTTTTTTTATAAATTTTGACCAACTAAATATAAAAAAAATTACAAATATATTACTTCCTTAGTCCATATCGAACATCCATAATCTAGTTTCTTTTCTTCTCCCTAGCAAGTTTAATTAAGGAAAAAAGAACGTGGCTTGATCGTTTTCAAAATAATTGGGCTATTGAATATTTATGGTAGTCGGTCCAAACAAATTTCATATTATGGTCATTCCATAATTTGGGTCTTTTGGCTCAAGTAGTTCGGATACAATTCATATACCATATTGATACAATTCGTTAAAAGAAAAAATAGAGCGACAAATTTATGGATAAAAATTATATCATTATTATATGGAAAATTCATTATTTAATATGTTGTGCACATAAGGATTGTCGGATTACCAACCACCAAGAAAAACAAATTCATTAATATTAAAACAAACAATACAATAATACTTTTATTATTATAAATTAATTTTTTTTTTACAAAAACTTATTAAAGAAAAAATACTAATAGAGAAGCAAGTTAACCAGGATAAAAATATTAACGAATTAATCGAACAACTAAAAAAGATAGAAGTAACTTCTCAAAAGAAAAGATAAAGATTACTACTATTTGTTGATCGTAGAATCACTGGACTCTAATACCACAATAAAAACTAATAAAAATGATAAATAAAGATAAAAATATAAATGAAAATGTGTATAATTATTTTTGAATGAGTTTTGATTCAGTAGCATTACATAATCTAGACACGTAAATAAATAGAAAAAAGATAGACTACAAGAGCAGTGACCAAAGACATATGAAGACAAGAACGCTTATGTAAGCAACGATGTATTAGGACATTATAAAGAAATTACGCGGATGACATGATATGGATGATAGAGAAAGAAGAAAATTTCAACAAAGTCATGTGACGATGAGGCCTACAGTGTACCCGACGGACTGAAAAGATTTTTCAACAAAGATAAAATCCGATTTTCAAGTACGCAGAGGTCTATAAAAATCGAGATAGAGAAGGACTTGAGAGTGTGAGAAACCCGAAGCATAAATCCCCTAATTCCTTTACTCTCTTCCCTTTAATATCTATAGTAGTGTGAAAGTAAGTGTGTGTGTGTCTATATATAAAAACTGCATATAGAAATTGTATTTTTATTATATAGAATATATATATGTACCAATATTGTATAAAGTTATCAACAAATGGTTAGAAAATAGAATTAAAATTCAATAATTATTTTCGTGTCAATAGTTTCATTCGAAGTGCTATCCATTCTTTGTAAAAATAACATAAATCCATTAGGTATGGATAGCAAAGTTCAGCCCAAACGTAGAAGATATAACGGTCCTTGCCGTACTTCACTTTGGGCCTTTGGCATATTAGACCCAAACAAAGTAGAAAAAATGGCATGCTACAACAACAATTAATACTTATTGGCACAGTGTAGCCAACTTTAAATTAAGAAAAAATTACATATATAACGACATGTTTACTACTAATTACTAAAAATCCCAACTTTTTTCAAAATCTCCTAAAATCCCAACATTTGACCTCTGATGATACAAGTTAATCACATTAGATACATACTGCTGATACATGTACTAATTAACTAAGTCAACACTTTTTAAGGAATGTAACATATAACTTTCCACTAAATCAACATTAAAGCTAACTAATTAGGATAAAAAAGCAAAATTAAATCCCACAATTAATGAAAATCCGTTTATTACTCCACTTTGTTAAAACATAAACTCTCTTTTAATATATTTTTGAAATTGAAAAATCTTCATTCTTCTTGTTCAGATAAAACATACCATTTTTTTTATTTGTTATTTTCAGTTGTTTGATATGAATATTTCGGTGCTTTTACGTCATTTAGGCGTCTGGGTTAACGAAATCGAGTATGTTGGTTATAAGAGTGATGGAATTCTGGTCAGTGAATATGTTACTTACGAAAAACTGATTCCTATAATTGCGGGAGAACTTGAAATCGATGAAACAAGGAAAAAAATAGACAAGAGTACTCTCATTTCGATTATGGCGCGATTTGCAATTGAGCATTCTTTTAATTACTATGCCAAAAGATCGGTCAAGAAAAGGTATGTTAAGATTATTATTTTTTTGTGTAGCAGGTGTTGTTGATTTGTTGTACATTAATTTAAATTGTATAAATAACATAAATACCAACTTTTTAAAAGTAATTATACTCTCTCCCACTTTTTAAATTACTTTACTCTCTCTCCCTATTAATATACATAACATAGCCGACATATACATAACATTCTATGTATATGTGGGATTTTTGTAATATGTTTAGGGAGTTGGGATTTTTTGTAATATTGAAAACATAAGTTGTGTATTTATGTAATTTTTAGATTTAAATTTGTATTCAATGTTTGGTTGATGATTATTTTACAGATTGTTTTTGTGTTTATTAACGTTGAGATACATTTTGTTATGAAAATGATACATTTTCTAATCTTGTATCTCAGTTTATGAAGTTTTGGTTAATTATGTTTCTTGTTGTGTTTTAGTCATGACGTTATGTTAATTTGGTCGAGATACATCTTTATGATAAACGATATGTTTTGATCATCTTGTATCTAGGTTAATATATTGATGTCTAATTATGTATCTCGGTGAATATATTGATGTCTTATTATACAGTTTGAAAGTAACTGAAAGTTATAAAGTTGAATTTTTGTTTTCATTGATTCAGTTATATCTTACGATGCCGTTCAGAGGATTATGTTTGGATATTTAAAGCATCATCTCAGTAAGTTGTGTTACCACCTAAATACAAACGTCAACCTGGAAGGCCAAAGATATAATAGAAATGTCCTAGATACATAGAAATGTTCTAGATACATGTTGTAAAATTTCCTAGATACATGTTGTACAAGTTTTACGTCGAGATACATTTTGTTATGAAAATGATACATTTTGCTCCATCTTGTATCTCCGTTTATGAAGTTATGTTTAATTATGTTTCTTGTGTTTTAGTCATGACATTATGCTAATTTGATCGAGATACATCTTTATGATAAAAGATACGTTTTGATCATCTTGTACCTAGGTTAATATATTGATGTCTAATTATGAATCTCGGTGAATATATTGATGTCTTATTATACAGTTTGAAAGTAATTGAAGGTTATAAAGTTAAAATTTTGTTTTCATTGATTCAGTTATATCTTATGATGTCGTTCAGAGGATTATGTTTGGACATTTAAAGCATCATCTCGGTAAGTTGTGTTACCACCTAAATACAAACGTCAACATGGAAGGCCAAAGAAAAACATGCACAAGAAATCAAGTGAAACAATGACATCGAGCAATAATTGTTGCGGGAGATGTGGTTATGAAGGTCACAACAGGCTCACTTGCAAATTCTTTCCAAAGAAGGAGTGACAAATGTAGTTAACTAATGAATAATGTTGAATAGTTCCTTGGAATGTTGCTGGATTTTTTATCTATTTTGTTCGACATTTTAGTTGATGAGATTTTTGTTTTTTTATGAAATTTAGAAAAAGACATTTACCGAAATAAATAGCATTCTTTGTTAATTTGCTATTTACTTATATATGTTTTGATGGTGTATTTTTTCGTAACACATAAAGTAAAAATTTAGATATATTGAACTGACAATGTTATTATACATTCTATTAGTAGTTCTGCCATAGTGAACGATAAAAAATAGATACATTCTTATAGTATGTATCTCCATTTAATTTTAACAAAGATGCATCGTTTGTAAAATATAATTTGTCAATATTATTAAGATTTAGTAATATAAGTTCTGCTAGAATTTGTTATGCAGGTTATAGTCAAACATCTTTTTCGATTAATAAAAAGGGTTGTAGATACATAAAAATGTAATAATTTGTTGGTTACTATAATTATATAGTAAAACAATTTTCTTATAATAGATACATACAATTTGAGAAGATGTATCTCATATAAAGTAATAGAAACAAGATCTAATAATTTATTTCACATGTAAAATGTAATAGGTTAATATTTTTAAGACTTAGTTCTATTAAGTTATAATATAATTTGGTATGCATGTAAGAGACAATATGAATTATCTATACCAAAAAACTGTTATAGATACATAATACGACAATGTTGTGATGGTTAATACCTATATTGTAATATATCTTTCTTTATTTTAGATACATAAAATTATAAAATACAGTAAAACACGTAGCCAATACAATGTTTATATATTGCGTGGAAAAAATATCATAACGATAACATAAATATATCTTTATGTTATTTAGCATTGCGTTAGAATGTCAATGCAAATAGAAGTAATTATTCATTAAAAAAACTTAATGTATACTTGTCTAAACACTACTAACATCATCAAAGTTTATATCATCAACAACATTTTTGTGAAGAGACCATTGAATCGTACACACGAATGCATCGATCCTTTAATGCAATGACTGTCAATATCCAGTGAAAGGCACCATCACAGTTAATTGGGACAAAGACCTCATCAACCAAATGCCAAGGCTGACCTGCGCGTGGACTGAATCCCTTGATGGTGTTAATCAATGTCATCTCCATATCAACAACCTCATCAGTCTTTGCAGATGCATCTTGTGTGGCAAGCTCGTTGCCAGCGTCACCATCATAGTAATTCACATATGCTTTATCGATGTACACTTTAAAAAAATAATCTGTGATAGTGTATCTCTTGCTTAGAAAATTCTTGTTCTTGTACTTCTTCCTCAAGTAGTACACGATGACATCCAAATGTTGTTCAAATTGCAAACAAATGAAATATATGTTACATCACCCTACCGTAATCATTAAAACTTAAAGAGGTACAAATTAAATATGTTATGTATCTAATGTGATTAATGTAGGTAATAAACAATTGCTTCAGATAATGAACAAGATACATATTAATACAAAAAGATACATGTTTTGTTATTATGTATCTAATACAAAATGGGGGCTAGTCTAGCTATTGTCTGATCATGTGCAGAATTTAGGATGCACAAGAGCTCCCCATCTAAGGATTTAAGATTAAATTAACTTTTATAAACAAATAATGTAAAAAAAAATTACATTATCAATGCATTTAAATTGTTATAACATACTTGTAACGTAATTCAATCCCTAAATATAAAAAAATATGAAAAAATTATTTGAGATGCAACAAGTTTACTCTAACACAGTACAATATATATAAAAGCACTAAGAACATAAAATATTAGATACAAGATTATACAAATATATCTTTAATCTCTACAACATGTATCTCAGCGCGAATAAATGTATCTTGTGTAATTCTACTTTCAATACCATTTAAACAACACAAGAAACATATCAAAACATTAACAGTAACTCTCAAATACAAGTTAATATAACATGTATCTTAGAAATAAAAATATGTAACTATTACATTTAGACTTTAAGTAAAATTGAACAAAACTACATACAAATCAAAGCATTACTGATCACTCACATATACAAGTCCACTTAACATGTATCTATGTACTTATGAACTTGTATTTTGTTATATTAATTTCAATAAAAAATAAAATACACAAGATACAAATAATTTAGCAACAAACAAACAGATAAACAATGAAATTCTAAACGTACCATGCAACCCAAAATATGTATCTCGGCCTAACATTCAATAGATTTGAACATGCAATTACCTTGGGAAGTTCATCTCTAGAAATTGTTTCGACAATTCTTTTTCTCTTGGCAGGAGCTTTACTTTTAGGACTGTTGGATCCATTTTTGTTAGAACCACTTTCTTTTTTCTTGTACTTAGAATGCTTTTGCCACAACTTCTTCATAATTTGGGGATCGTTTCTATGTTTTAGTCTATTTTCATCAAAGTCAACAAATTCATAATCAAAACTTCTGGAAACGAAGTTAACAACTTCATGAGATTCTTTGATACTTTCTAATTGAGAAACCCGAATATTAAAGGAAGGTCCCAAATCTCTATTCATAATGGCAATTCAAACAATCAAGCCTAAAAAAATTAATCGAAGAAATTGCTCAACCAAATCACCCAAATTTTACTCTGTAAACTTAGACGCAAAATAAAAAATGTAAAAACAATTAGAAGAAATTGAAGCGAATTTAGGGAGAAAAATTACCTTGCTTCAAGTTTTGAATTGAATGAAGAAGTTGGATAGAAACCGCTCCACAAATTGTGGCGTATAAAGAGGAAAAAATGGATTATTTTTTATAAAGAATCTTTTTTGTACCAGCAAAGATCAGTCGCTGTTGGTCCGATGGAATACCTTCGTTGTCCTGAATCTTGGCCTTGTCGATGGTATCGCTGGATTCAACTTCAAGGGTTATCGTCTTACCCCTTAGGGTTATTGTCGATGGCCTCCCACAGGAAAACTTTGCAGCAAGAGCATAGCAAGAGCATATTGCAAATTTTTCTCTTAAATATAACCTTCAATATAATATCAGATGGTTCAAATACAATAATAGGTTCACTATTGATTATATCAACATATTAAAATTGAAATTCCTTCCCAGATGTGCAAGGAGTTGATTTGAATAGTGTCGCATAAGTTTGTGTATCTAGATCGTTTGGGGTAAAGCAGTCACAATCATAGGGGGCTAAACTTTCATTGAGATCGCATGGGAGAAGAGAGAGTAAGAGAGCTAGGATTTTTTTTATCTCTTTTTTGATAAGAAGACAGTGAATATGAAATTTTACTTTAATTTAAAAGTTTGAATTAGAGGGAAAGAATAGATTGAAACTGCAGCTGAAATTATGGCGTACAATGAGGAAGAAAGAGGGGTCTTGTTTTGGTAAAGTAAAGCGTATGAATAGGAGATCTTAAACTTGTATCTCAACTTTCAGTAAAAGTAGTAAATGTTGGGATATATGTAATATTTTAAAAGTGAAGGGATTTTTAGTAGTTTTAAAACATAAGTTGTTCTTTTAGGTAATTTTTCCTTAAATTAATTGGCATAAAATGTCCATTCCAATGTTTTGGGCTATTTATCCTAGCCAAACTGTACTTTTATTCTCTCTCTTCAATTTAAAAATATTAATTACTTAATATACTTATTCTCTTTCCTTTTTTTTATACTTTGCTTGTTTTATTTCCTTCAGAACCTTCTACGATTTTCTTGTGTTCTCTCTTATCTACTTCATTTTCTTACAACTTCTTTCTCCCATTTAGTCTATTTTCTTCCTAAATTCTCTCCACATCCGGGATTTAATCAACTACAACCTGTAAAAAGTTTCATCTCCTTTAACTATATTTTAGTTGCTATTATATAATCGAAAAGTTTATTAATTT
Organism: Capsicum pubescens; assembly: GCA_030864215.1. NCBI lineage: Eukaryota > Viridiplantae > Streptophyta > Magnoliopsida > Solanales > Solanaceae > Capsicum > Capsicum pubescens. The sequence goes on along the minus strand of CM061539.1, from coordinate 171,029,141 downwards.
TTAGGATTTCACGCATTTCAATATTGCATTTTTTGTCTTAGCTGATTGAAACTTGTATTTACTTACTTAGAAGTAAGAGAAAATGGTCAAAAGACCCTCCAACCTTTACCCCAAATATCAACTATACACTTATACTTTGCAGGGGTCCTATGACCCCCTAAACTATTTTAAAGTGGAATATTTACACCCCTAAAAGCTCATGCCCAGATATTGTTTCAGGCAGTGAGCTGCACTCGCTGTCACGCCATTGCCACGTCATTTAAAAAAAAATTATCTAAAAAATTAATTATTTTACTTTAATTATTTTAATCTCAATCCATTTTTCCCCTTTCTCTTCATCTTCTTTTCTTCAATCTCAATCCATTTTTGTCCTTTCTCTTCATCTTCTTTTCTTCAATCTCAAAAGTCAAAATGAACTCATTAAATTTTCTTTACTTTCTCTTTCTATCATTTTCTTCAATTTCATTTGACATATTTGGATTGCTGGGGTGATTTTCATGATTTGGAGGTCCCGCGAAGCATCGCCGCCGTCGTTGGAGTCCGCGACTGACAACCTGTTTTTCGATCTGAAATTGGCGTCAATTGACGCACTCTTTTTGGGGGCTTCTTGTTGGGTTTTGCTCGCCCTAGGAAGGCGCATCTTTTGGCATTGGCTGTGCTCCGTTTACCATTGAATAACGGCGACACCGCCTTCATCAGAGATCGCTGGCTTCGAACTCAAATTCCCAGTAATTAGAGCACTATTTTTTGGGAATTTTTGTTGGAGTGAGCTCGCCTTGAGGTGGCGCTGCTCTTGGTACTTGTCCGCTACCACTAAAGTCGCCGGAGTGATATGCAATGTTGAGATTACATGTTTGTGTGTTGTTTAATCTTTGTTGTCGGTGAATAATTGCTCATGTTGGTTTGTTGTCGATTCTTTGATTATGAATTGTGTGATGAAGTCAAAAATAATAAACAATATCGAATTTGAAAAATTTCGACAACATTGAAGTGGAAAATAATGACCATATCAATTATTAAATTTTCGACGATCTTAAATCCGGAAACAACGAATAATACCAATTTTAAAATTTTCAACGACCTTGAAGCCAGAAACAATGAACAATATCAAATTTAAAATTTTCGATGACCTTAAAGTCGGAAATAATACAGAGTTTTGAAATTTTTGACGACCTTGAAGTCGAAAATAATGGATAATACCCATTTTAAAATTTACGACAGACCTTGAAGTTGGAAATAATAAACAACATCGAATTTAAAATTTTCGACAACCTTGAACTAGGAAACAAGGAACAATGTCAATTTTTAAATTTACAACAATCTTAAATTCGGAAACAACGAAGAATACCAATTTTAAAATTTTTGACGACCTTGAAATCGGAAACAATGAACAATACCGAATTTAAAATTTTCAATAACCTTAAAGTCGAAAACAATAGAAAATTTTGAAATTTTCAGCAACCTTCAAGTAAGAAACAATGGACAATACCCATTTTAAAATTTACGATGACTTTAAAGTCGTAAATAATGGACAATATCGATTTTAAAATTTCTGACAATCTTGAAGTTGGAAACAATGAACAATACTCATTTTGAAATTTTCGACGAATTTGAAGTCGAAATCAATCTATTTTGTTCTTGGAGATGAGAAAAATGATAAATTGATTTTCGATGCTATTGATGAGTTCTTGGATGTCATTGTGTGTAAGAAGAAGAAGAAGAAGAAGAGGAGGAGGAGGAGGAAGAAGAAGAAGAAGAAGAAGAAGAAGAAGAAGAAGAAGAAGAAGAAGAAGAAGAAGAAGAAGAAGAAAGAAAGAAAATGAAAAGAAAAAGAATAATTAAAAATGAATAAAAAAAATAAAGAAATATTAAAAAAAATTGTTCTCACTCTCTTTAAAGAAAGTGAAACACACTCTCTTGCCATGTCAGCGTTCAAGGGTGTAAATATTTCACTTTAAAATAGTTCAGGGGGGGGGGGGTCATAGGACCTCTGCAAAGTATAAGTGTGTAGTTGGATTTGGGGTAAAGGTTGGGAGGGCTTTTGGCCGTTTTTTTCTAGAAGTAATGAAAAAGAGAGTTTCTATGAAAAATAGTGAAAAAATGGTGTGTAGTGATTTCGATTTTGTAGAATCTCCTCCCAAAATTTCAATTCCGTCACATGCAAGTTCTTTTAACAAACATTATCAATGTAATATGAAGAAGAAATATAATGTTTCTCCTACATTTTCTAAGATTTGTTCAAAAAAAAAAAAAAAAATATTGATAAAAATAAAATGGGTGTTAGATTTGTGGATAAGAAACGTATTGCTAAGCGAGAGGAAAAATTATTGAAGAACAGGCTCATGTGAATGAAGAAAATGTTATTTTGGAGGAAAAGAAACCCATTTGCAGGAAGAAAAAGAAAACTGCGATTAAAAATTGTATCTTAAAGGTAAATTTTGAATCTTTTTAATTTTCTATTGTACAAATGTGTTTATATGATTTTTGTGATTTATATTATATACATTAATTGCAAAAAATAGTAGTGTTGATTGGGTTTCAATTTGCAGATGTGGGAATATTACATTTAGAAAAGCAAACAGTTTCTTAGTGCTCGTTATAGCTCCCACGTAAACAGGGATGTTGCCCGTAAGTTGAATGATAAGCTCAACAAGCCTCAATTGATAATTTATCTCGCATTGCATAATTTTGAATGGTACTCTCCGAGATTTCTTTTTTCTTATAACGTTGTCGTTCGACAAGAGTTATATCATTAACACAACCAATAATTGCTCCATTTTTTAAAAAATCATCTTCACGATCAACCACTGTATTGCTATCAAGTAACATATTGTTGTTGATGTTGAGACTGCTGCAGTAGAGTAATTTGGGGTAATTTCAATTCTATTCCCATATACATCAATCGGAAGCATACTATGAGTATCTATAGGCTTCCAATTTATACACAAGGAATAATCCTTAAAATTGGGGTTTTCTTTTTTTCATCTCTATGCATACTTGTAATCCCATAGTATTGTGTATCACCATCGATTTTGAATCTTCATCAATTTTATACCAAACTTCTGAAGAATTGAAATCCGTATTTACTTCCAGATGATCATCAATAATCTGAATGAATTCCTTATAATCAATACCTGTATTGATGACAATCCCTCAATTTCATAATTTTGAAACCTGTTGTTAGAGTCTCATTCTCCACTGTAGTGAATCCAAAAAGCCAGACAAGTCATATTCTCTAATTGTTCTCTAATTGACGTATACATGTCACTCTAATATTCCTCTCAATAACAGTTGAAATCTTTGAATTTGTATTTTCAGTTTAGTATCCGATAAAAGCCTGATCAAAAGCGTAGTGGGATACAACTGAAACACACTTTTAGGATAAGTATTACGTGTGTATTTTTTTAAAATTTATGATTTTTGAATTAATTATTAATTAAAAGAAGCAAAATTTTAATTAATGGCTAATTAATGCCAATAAATGTAGGCTCGTTTTTTGTCAATCTTTTATTGGCTACTTTTTTGTCAATTATATTAAAGAGTGGCATGTATACGTCAATTCCTCAACAAAGTAAACATGGAGTTCCATCAATTTATCGAATTACACACATTCACCTTTCATTTTAGTTAGGGATAATACTCACAAAAATACCTGAACTTTGATCGGATTTTCAGTTGAGCATATTGAACTTTGTGGGGTCCTATTACCCCCCCACACTTTTATTTTTCGTCTTTTAATGGAATATATCTGTCCACTTAGACACGTGCAAATATGAGGTTGGTAGGTGTATTACACGCGCCAATACGCGTGTAAAAACGAGATTTGACGTTGTATTACACGTGCCAATACGAGTGTAAAAATGAGATTTGGCGCATGTATTACACGTGCCAGCCGTCGAAACTGGGTATAGAATTTCGGGGGGAATTAAATCCACTTTAAAAAGTCTAGGGGGTAATAGGACCCCTGCAAAGTTCAGTATGCTCAACTGAAAATCTGATCAAAGTTCAGATATTTTTGTGAGTATTATCCCTTTTAGTTATTATATTCTCTGTGATACTATATAAGGCTTTGCCTCTTCATGTCATCACATACCAACTAAAACATAAACAGTAATGGTCATTAGTATCCAAGGTGACTGTCCAGTGACTAAAAACAACACATTTGAACCATCATACTTGATACACCAATTTTCATCTCAAAATTTTTGTCACATTTGGGCTTGGAAAAATATGAGATGATAAACTAAAGCCCATGAAGGAATTTGGACATGTCAACAGGCCCATCAGCTGGAAAGCCCATGCATAAGAATTCAATAGCTTCTAGGCTCGTAGCTAATTATTTTTTTTCTTTTGATAGTGTATATCATGATCAATTTCGCACCCAACAACTTCGAAATTGATTTTGCAGCACCAAATTTGGACACGAAGTTGATCATGATATTTGATAGTGTTTATAATATTTACATCTCAGGTCGTAATTTAAGGCATGGGGGGAGAGGGATTTGGATTAATATGAACCACGTGGAACAGTAGAGGCATGAAGGATTCTAATTATCAACGAATCGGTAAAATTAAACTGATAATATTTAAGAAAAAAAAAAGATTAGTTATTGCATTAATTCAATAAATTCCCACCAAATTAGTGCAGCAGCTATTCTGAATTCTGTTCTCTCAGGGAGTAGAGAAGAGTTGACATGCAATTCTTCGAGTCTTTCTTGAAATTTTCTAAGGGTAATTTTAATTTGACTAGTAAAATTTACATATGAATTAAAACAAAAGATATTTTCTATAATGTTCTAAATCACAATGTCACAGAAAGAACCAAAATAATGTTGTTTGATAATGCAGCAACTTGAAGAATTCTAAGCCTTTTGATTAGACAAAAGGCCTTTTATAGTTTGATCATGTTTATCTAATGAAAGATGTGGATTCAAGTTTCTTTGACATGTAGCATGCCCAAAACTTTGTCCTTTTTAATTCTTTCTTTAATGTTCTTGGACAGAAAGTCCTCTTCAAGTTGTAACATCTCATGTCCCTACTACCCACAATAATAATAATAATACATTAGAATATCATGACTACTCTTCACATACAAAGTATTATCTCCAGCCTAATAATACAACAATGCACATGGTAAAGGAAATTAGATTAACTGTTTTTCTCTTTAAGGCCTAATGTTTTTTTGGGAACATGATTGAATTATGTCTAAATCAAAATGTCTAAGTTGGGGTATGGAAGTCTAACCTATGGCTGTCAAGTGGGCCGGGCCGGGCCAACCCGGAACCGGCCCGTGTTATTTAATTGGGTTGAGGGGCGGGCCGGGACCGGGATGGGTCTAAGCGGGCCGGGCCGGGTCCAATAGTAAAAAAAATCAAAAACCACCCTAATCCGGCCCACTTAACCCAACCCGGTCAAACCCACCTAAACCCGGTCAAATCCGATTAAAAAAACGGTCAAACCCGGTCAAAAATATAAAAAAAAAAAACTTTTTTTCAATATACATTATATATACCCACCTATATACATTATAAATACGTTAAACAATATATATACACTATATATATAGTATATACTACATTAGAATTTAAAAAATATATACACAATTACACATATATACGCATCATCCAAATATATATGTACTACTTTAAACTTTAAAGTTTAAATAAAATATACTACAATATATATATATATATATATATATATATATATATACACATGTATACGTTAAATATACACGTCTATAGAAGATCTATTCACATATATACACTCTAATCTATGTATATGTAATACTTTAAATGAAATATACTATAATATATATACATTACAATATATATTTGCATAGTTATATACTATTTATAAAACATATACACATGTATACGTTAAATATACACGTCTATAGAAGATCTATTCACATATATACACTCTATTCTATGTATATGTAATACTTTAAATGAGATATACTACAATATATATACATTACAATATATATTTGTATAGTTATATACTAATTTATAAAATATATACACATGTATACGTTAAATATACACGTCTATAGAAGATCTATTCACATATATACACTCTATTCTGTGTATATGTAATACTTTAAATGAAATATACTATAATATATATACATTACAATATATATTTGTATAGTTATATACTAATTTATAAAACATATACACATGTATACGTTAAATATACATGTCTATAGAAGATCTATTCACATATATACACTCTATTCTATGTATATGTAATACTTTAAATCAAATATACTACAATATATATTTGTATAGTTATATACTAATTTATAAAATATATACTCATGTATACGTTAAATATACACGTCTATAGAAGATTTATTCACATATATACACTCTATTCTATGTATATGTAATACTTTAAATGAGATATACTACAATATATATACATTACAATATATATTTGTATAGTTATATACTAATTTATAAAATATATACACATGTATATGTTAAATATACACGTCTATAGAAGATCTATTCACATATATACACTCTATTCTATGTATATGTAATACTTTAAATGAAATATACTATAATATATTTGTATAGTTATATACTAATTTGTAAAACATATACACTTGGATACGTTAAATATATACGTCTATAGAAGATATATACACACCATTCAATATATATGTACTAGTTTAAATAAAATATATACTACAATACATATATATATACTACAATATTTATATATATATATATATATAGTTATATACTAATTTATAAACCATATACATAACGTATACATTAAATATACTCATCTATAGAAGATATATACACATATATATATACCATTCAATATATTCACTACTTTAAATAAAACATACACTACAATATATATAGTTATATACTAATTTATAAAACATATACACATGTATACGTTAAATATATACTACTTTGGATTTAGAAGATATATACACACACACACATATATATATATATACCATTCAATATATACACTACTTTAAATAAAAGTATAAAACATATGTTACTTAATATAATAAATTAATAATACTTGATAGTAAATTAATAATGTATTAAAACTAAGTTTTTAATTTCAGTTTGTGAAATTCTGAATTTTTTTTTTTTAAAAAAAAAAACCTTAATCGGGCCGGGTCTGTTAACCGGCGGGCCCAAGTCGGGTTGGGTCCGGATTGGGTTAACCGGGCCCAAATAAAAAACCCAATCGGATAAGAATCCGAACCCCTAAAACCCTTGGACTTACCGGGCCAAATCAAACCGAACCGATTTAATTATGTGGGCCGGTTTTAACCGACCCGTTTGACACCCATAACCTGATGATTCCACCTCGCAAGCTCACACTTGATCCTACACTAAAATTAATGTTGTCTCTGACCAAAAAAATAAAATAAAATTAATGTTGTCTATTTATATATCCAACTTTGTGGACCAAGGTACGAACCTAACACCAACTATATAGACCTTTAGTGGGTCATCCATTCTATCTTTTGACTATCTAATAGTACTAGTATTTTATTCAAATTCTTCTCAATTGGTTGCTTCTGCTGTCAAAATTGCATTGGCGTCTTGCTATGAAATTCATGTTAGTAAATAGTAATTTTAATGGAAATATCTTGAGCCATGACGAAAATATTCTAGTTAACCAAAACATAAAAACAAACCCCCTCTAACCACCCAAAAAAAAGAATAAAAAAAAAATACACTACTAAGTAATGGCTACAAATATAGTAGGTATTCTATTTATTAGCTTGATCATTCTACCATTTGGTCAAATTGCAATTGTTCTACGTAGTAGATTGGCTTTCCAATAATTTTAGAACTATCATTCAAATGAGGCAAATCAAAGTCTTCAAGAGATTATTGGGAAAGAGGATTTGAATTTAGTAGACTTTGTAATGAACATATGGAACAATATCTTACTATATGTCAACAAATAATTAGAAATTTAAGTGGAAATCTGACAATCAACAGGTTATTGAGTTATCAAAGAAAGGTAAAAATATAGTGAGTCAAATATCATTATTCATTTTTAGGTTCTCAGAAAATGAATATAATATGTCAGTGCTCCTTCGAATGAAGGAACTAAGGAAGTTTAAGTAACTTTAGTCATCAATAACCAAATGTCTTTCTCCCATTGGAATATATTTACAGTTATCATGTGTAGCAAGCAAGCTTCTTTATCCAAAACAAATTAAGATTATTTTAGCACTATAAAAAAAGTTAATATCCCACCAACCCACCAGCTCCCCTTAAACACACAGTTATATTTTAGAATTTCTTCCAGGAATTAAAAGATTAGAAAAAAGGACAAGTAGCTTCATGACTTGCCTATGCAACTTAACTATAATTAAAAATTTAGTTGAATAATTCATAAGCTGATGTTGTATTAGTAAAATACTGAATCTAGTCTAGTTTAATGAAATTTAGCTTGGATTATAAGGGATATTATGGAGTTACTTTGTCATAAAACTAAAAATAGATTAAAAAAGGAATAATGATGACGGCTTTTTTTTTTCTTTTTTTGGGATATTTCATTTAGTATTTGATATTCATGTTGATACTTTGATTAATTTAACTTCTCCTTAAGTAAAAATATTGAAGAAATAAGCATATGAAGAACTTTAAACATGCAATTTTAAATGAAGAATTTCTATTCATCCATCGTAATTGTTGTTAGTATCCGATGGCTTGACATACTCCATTTGATTAGAGAAATATTACAATATAAGAAGCTGGTATTTCCTCTGTTTGCTTTTAGCTGTCACTTTTTGACATGACTTATTCATCAGTAAAATAATTATTTATATGACTATTTTATTATACTATCCTTATTAATTAATGTTTAAAATAATATGTCTTAAAAATGATTTAAAAAATAAATAACTAATGATAAAGATAATTTTTTTCATGATATGTCAGAAATGATAAATAAAGCTGAAAATTTAATTACAAAAATGATGATAATTAATAGCAAACGAAGAGAGTAAAAGATAATAGTAATAAATTAAATAAGTGAGGCATATATAAATTATTTAAATAAGGATGTGATGTAATAATCAATAAACTTAATTAAAAATCATAAATAAAATCTTAAAGTCATGGTAAGAAAATGATTCAAATAAGATCATCATTCATCACGTCAAAGGAAAAAGTAAAGAGTACAAAAAAAAAGCAGAGGCCTATAGTATGAGGATAAAGGGCATTTTATTCATTTCACTCAACTCATTAATACACAGAGCCACCTTATTATTTTGTCTGTTTTACAACCAACAGTGACATTCTGTTTATTTCACTTCTCTCTTTCCCTGTCCTAGTACTGTTCCCTCTCTCTCTCTCTCTCTCTCTCTCTCTCTCTGCTTATCAAAAGTACATCTTTGTTCTTACCCACTTCATCCATTGTCTGCATCTTCAGTTTCTTCTGCTGATTTTTTACTTATATTCTTGAGGTATTGTGGTGTTTCTTTCATATTTTTGACTTTTTTCAGCTAAAGTAACTTTATTTATTCCTTGTTTGATTCTTGTTTGCTTGACTATTTGTCTAAATTCTTGTTTTTTATGTTTAATTACAAGTTACTTAAGGTATCACCCCCCCCCCCTCCTCTCCCACCCACCTTTCTTTTTCTTCTTTGAAGATTTTAAAATCAAATTTTACTGTCTGTTATTCTTCTGGAGACTGTATTTATGCATAATTCTGTAGATAAGTGGCATGGATGTTCATGGACATGGGATAATTGAATGCATCATGTTGTAGGTTTTTTTTTTTTTTAATTTAATTTTTTACTTTTATAATGAATTCATCTCAATGATGGTCAGTGGCAGAGAGTATTTTTACCCTGGGGTTTTGAAATAGATTCTCAAGATATGTTAAAGGGGGTTCAATATGCAATATATACACATAAATATCAGATTTGACCCCATATATACAGTATATTTCCCGATGAAGGGGCTGCCACCCTGTCTCAGCTCTTGATGGTGGTGATCATTGATCACTTATCACTGTCAATTTTATTTCTGGAAGTTGATTACCAGTTTTCTATTTTTTGTTTTGCTTAAGGTATGGAGTCAAAAAGTCATCTGAAAGTCTTTATCTGTTAGGTTTTCGTTGACTTTGTTCTTCAAATTGTTTTTTTTTTTGGACTTTTATGTGGCACAAGGGAGGACAACTTCCTGAGTTTCATTTTTATTCTTAAAAAATTTCTTTGTACTGAATTTGAGGAGTCATGGCTACTGCCTTTTGGGAATGATTTTGATTGTCAAGTTAAATGGATATGCAAGGTGTATTTTTCTCAATAGATATTTCAGTAGAAAAGATATGTTTTTGGTTTGATGAACTGATGTTGTGCAAGAAATACCCTTTGTGATAATCCAGCATCCATTATTCAGGGCTATCAAGTTGGATGTTGACCCCCCCTTTTGCTTTCTTTTAAAAGGTCATGATATTTATAGGTGATGAATAGTAGTTGAGTTAACTGATCTGTGAATAAACTTTTAAAAATTCCACAAGTTCCAAAATGGATGTGATGTTGCTGTGGAACTAGTTAAAGGAGAGTTTTAACATCCTAAGATAAAAAGTAACATGTTGAAAGTTGATAGATTTTCTTTCGTACGCAATCTCCTTTTCTCTCTTTCAGTTGCTGGTGCTAAAGAAGTACTTGGTTGCTCATGTAGGTACATTCTTGTTGGTGTCATCAATGAAGTATTGATTGGTACTGAAGTTTGTTCTTAACAGTCATGGACGCTGATTCAGCTGCAACATTTAACGATCAGAAGGAAAAATTGAATACTTTTCTTGAGGTGACTTAATTGAATCTGTTTGGAATGTTTTACTTTGCTTTTGTGCTTCTTGTGATGGAAAATCTGTTAATTTATCTCATCCATGTTGCAGATTGCAAATACAGAAAAGCAACTGTTGACATCAATTTACTCTAAAGGCCTGTTGCACAAAGATGTCCAAGAATTGTACCACAAAGCCCGTGCCAGCTATGAGAATATTATTGTAAATAATTATGAAGCAGTGGGGCTTCAGGAAGTTGAATTCTCTCTGTGGAAACTTCACTATAAGCACATTGATGAGTTCCGTAAAAGGATTCGGCAGGCTTCTGCTGAGAAAAAGAAAATTGAAACACAAGAAGGTGATTCAAGTGCTGCCCGAGAGATTGACAATCATATGGAAAGGTTCAAGTCATTTCTATCCGAAGCTACTGAATTCTATCAGGAGTTAACTAAAAAACTCAGAAAAAGTTGTGGGCTCCCCGGGGAATTATTACTCTGTAAGAATGGTAGTCTCTCACTTCCTCTTGCACCCATGAAGATGCCTCAATGCCAATATGCATGCCACCGTTTTCTAATTTGTCTGGGAGATCTGTCCAGATACGGTGAACTTTGTAAGAAACAGGATGCATGGAACTGGTCATTAGCAGCCACATACTACTTTGAAGCATCTAGGATATGGCCAGACAGTGGGAATCCACATAATCAGGTAGATTCTATGGTTAAATTTGTTGGATAGTGGAGACCTTGTATTTCGATATGTTTCCTCTTTCTGTCTTTACAACCTTTGAAGATACAAGATTGTTGGTTCTTGTTTCCTGCATCAAGTTGAGACAAATTCTGCTTCGAGGCTCTTATTATGATGCTTAAATTCATTTGCAGCTTGCACTATTGGCAACATACACTGGTGACCCTTTCCTTGCCTTATACCATTGCGTCAGAAGTTTAGCTATTAAGGAACCATTCCCTGATGCCTGGAACAATCTTATGCTACTCTTTGAAGAGGTGATGTCAAAAGATTTTCCTAGCCTCCATTCTCATTTTCTTGAGGAAAGAAAACTTGAAGTATATTATTTCACTTCTTATGCTCTCCCCCCCATATGCCGTTATCCCTTTGAGTCTACAGGACTAAAACAACTTTTCATTGTTTCTTGTGAATCTGCAGAACAGGTCATCTATTTTGCATTCATATTCCAATGGAGCTCACCTTGATTTGCTAAAACCTTCAGTGTGGTGTTCCATTGATGCTATAAATCGTGCAACCAGCGGCTCCTCAAACAAGAATATGCCAGAACCCACTGAAACTGTTACCTCTGGGAAAACTGATATATGGCTTCCGTTTGTCAGATTGATGAGTTTCTTTCTCGTGTACTCCAGGTACATATGATTTACTCGTTCGAGTTATTCAAATGGAAGTTTGAGATAGTCTTCATATATCATGTATTGTTTTTCACCTAATGCCTTTCCGCCCCATAGTTTCTTTAGTTCTTTATGGAGGAAGTTAACTAGCTCTGTTTGATTTTGTCTGCTTGTTTGGCCTACTTAAAAATGTGTATGTTTTCAACAGTAATTTCCAAGTATAACAATTGCACTGTAGGCATTAAATACCGGAAACCGAGGTTTCTAATTGCTTTTAGATGTTAAGTTTCACTGATATAGTTATTTGCATCATGTCGAAGAATTATTCCATGTACAAAATTATCAGGTTAGGATAGATGCATTCGGCAAATCCGCTTGCTTATGTTAAATTGAAAAGCACATATAAGGATTACAGTGATGAGCTGTTTTCTGTTTCTATTTGTGTGAAGGAATATTGTTTTGTAACTGGTAACCTCAGCTATTTTTGGCCTGCTGATACCTGGTGCAGATTAAATTGGATCCCTGGTACTCCTTTCGAGTACCTGGGATCAATGCACCAAATGTGATGAAAATCTTCAGACCGGTTTTGACAACAGAGCCAGTCACTTTGGTTTTGAATGACGCTACTGAAGGATATGGCGTTACCTTGAAGTAATTTTCATCTTTTGTAGCTTCGTGTGCAAATTTCTGCATATTTTCTTTCTCTTTTTTTTTTTTAAATCTCCCTTTTGTTTCTTTTTGCTATTTCGAGTGATATTCTGAAACACTTCCATGCAAAATAAAGGGTGAAAATAATGATTTTGTATTTACCTTCATGTATATCATGTCTGTAACACAAACTGATGAAGCTGCTCCCCTCGTTAAGGAACTGCTTTCTTTATGTCTGAATCAATGATATCCGGAAAATGGAATGCAGCAGCTCAATTCCCTTGTTTCTAATGAAACATTCCTTTGAAACTAATTTATTTGTTTTATAGACTCTAGACTGGTTAAGATCTCTGCCTTTTGAATTAATTCTCTCAACTAGGCTTGTCCGTTTTGTTTTCTCACGTTTCACCCTTCTTCACCTTAAGTTTGCCTTTGCAGTTTATTTTTCCCTTTCTAGTTACTTTAACTTCGTTCTGGATATAAGTTAGTGCTTCTAAGACCTTGATAAGCTAACTCTAGTGGCTTCCTTCACATGGTTTTAAATTATGTCAATTATTTATGTTAGAAACTCTAAAACCACATCTGTTTGTGCAATGCAGCTTGGAGGACTTTCAATCTATTCTTGCATCCACTGTGGCGCAACTGGAAGGTTTGGTGGTGATGGATGATGATGAACTAAGTGCTGCTCTAGAGTCATACCAGTTAATGGATCCATTGAGAAAAGGCCCGTATCGTGCTCTTCAATTAGTTTCTGTTTTCATCTTTATCTTCCATAGCCAAACTGAGAGTGGGGTTGGAGTGGATCCAAAGAAAGATAACAAGCAGCAATCTGTATTGACAGAACTGGCAGTATCTTCTATTTTTATTTGTGCGGGCCGCCTTGTGGAGAAAGCTGCGACAAGAAATAGCACACAAACTTGCCCCCTTTTACCTGCCATCTGTGTGTTTGTTGAGTGGTTAGTGAACATATTTGATAGAGCAGAAGCACATGCAAAAGATGAAAAGATCCAGAGTGCTATGTCTTACTTTTTTGGTGCTTTAGCTGATCTTCTGAATCGGCTTGATCCTTGTGAGACTCAACTTGCTCCAGAAAATACTGCTCTTTGGGAGGACCATGAACTGAAGGGGTTTGACCCCATTGCCCATGCTCACAAGTCTTTGGACTTCACGAGCCATTTGGAATGTGCAGATAATTTCAGTATTGAGTGTGTGTGTCGTTCACGCCGTATGTTTCGTGCAGCAACTAAACTGGCTCACAGACCGAGTCACTTAAGAAAATGGATCTCTTGTGATAAAACAGGCAAAAGATTCCACATCACGGAGTCAGAAGTTGCAGATAAGGAAAAGTCGGGAGTAGCTGAATCTGGTTCAAATCTTCAGCTAGAAGAGTCCAATCAGAATAATTGTAGAATGACGAAGGAAAACGGAGAGAGTCAAGATCACCCTTGTCTCAGCAGCCAACCTGTTACCATAGATGAAGAAGAAGTCATTCTTTTCAAGCCCATCACAAGACACAACTCAGAACCAATATATACATCAGGCACCTCGTGTGATCAATTTTCCATCAATGTTATCAGTGGAACTGCGACTTCTGATGAATCTTTGCGCCGTGCCACATCGTTGATTTCTGAGCAAAGCAATCCACAGAATGATATTTTCAGTTTCCGTCCCGAAAGTACAAACTTGAGGTACAGCAAGCCACTCAAGCAGTCTGCAGCTTTCCCTTCCGGACCTCCATCTCTGAATGCTTGGGTCCTTGATAAGGAAAGTCCAAGAAATGAGAGGGGGCTAAGGGATTTAAATAGGCAGCAGTTAAGCCCAATTGATGAACTAGCTTCTGAATCTTTATCTGGTCTCTCGTTAAAGGAAACTAGAGATCACAATGTTTATTCCATGCCAGTTTCTGCAGCTATTCTTGATACTCCTCCTCCGTATGTCGCTCCAGTGCCCTCAGCACCATTGTTACCCGAAGATGCATCTTGGTATAATGGAAACTCATCAGTTTTCCCTAACAAGAGTGCATTTGGGACCAAGGAAGGGGATGGTATTCTTGGCGCATCACCAGTGAGTGGATACTCAAGTCCATCTACAGTTCGTGGACCACTTGATTTTATTGCAGGCGCTCCACGCTTTGTTGAGGGATACCCACCATTACTTGGAATGAGTTCGTCTGAATGGCTGTATCACTACAGAAACAGTCAAAACTTCGAGCGAGTCAGCAATCCAGTATGGCCTGTTCATTCAAATGCACCAGCAACCTATGGAAACCTGAACGCAACCAATCTTACCAGGTTTGATGTCTTAGATCAGTGGGGAAATCACTTGGCTTCTAGTCCCATGGTGTACTTGGAGAGCCCGCAGTTGCATCCAAGTCCTCCCCTTGCCTATGGTGCAGAAGAACAAATAATCGATAAACAGTTTCTTGGCTACCAAAGAGCATCCCCGTATGTATGTGGCACTGGAATGGACTTTAGGCAGGAGCAGCCAATGCTTCTTAATTATCTCAAAGAGAGAGAACGGCAAATACCACCGGAGTCACAATATAAAGGTCCTAATTTTATGGGAAAGTAAGCTCTATCAGGCATTTTTCCAGCTACATTGCCTCACTTCTCAACTTATAAATACATGAATTGTGGCATATCAAACTTTCTAAGTGTGAAAGCTGTACTTATTTACATGTATGAAATATAGAAATGTATGCAGTTAATTGGTTGTGAACTGAGAAAGTGCTTTCAAGAATAATTGTTGAAGATGAATGCACTTTTTCATTTGTAAAGTTGTTTTTGTTTTTTGAAAGTCATCTGCTTTGCAGTGAATGGTTAAATATTCTTGAAAGCACTTTCTCAGTAGTACATTGCTTTGTGTGGAAATTGTCTTGATGCAGGGACAAATGGCCGACAATTAGATAGGAATATATATTATTATATTATATATGTTATATAATTTTAAAAAAAGTATATTAAAAATTTTGGTTAAACCGAAAAACTGAATTATGTGAACCTAAACCCGTAACCCGAACCGAAATATCGAAATTGAAAAAAAAAAAAAAAAAAAAACCAAACCCGAACCGAAAAACCGAAATGATTCGGTTCGGTTTGGTTTTTCGGTATTTATGCCCATCCCTAATACTGACGGTGTTATAAAAGATTTAATCAAAATATTTAACATTTAGCCAGTTTTTAATGCGAAATAAATTTGAACAAAAACAATCATGGCTTAAATGGGAAAGAACTCCACGATGTATGAAAATCTCACTTGTGAAAGTAATTTTTTTTTTTAATAATCGTGGTGTCCGGGTCAGCTTGCTCGCACCTCGATTAAATCCATGGAATACCTACCAACAACAGGTATAGGCAACTCTGTCCACCAAAATTAGAACAGATGGAAAGAAATCACCTAGTATTTATCTCTGTTAAAAATTAAAATTAAGATCTTATGATGCTTATTTCAATTTCATTGAACCACTAGGCCCACACCCTTTTTGCCTCACTTGTCAAAATTTTGAAACCTCAGCACCTTGTGTTGGTGTTTTTCCGCATTTAAATTAGGGTATTTTTGTCCATATTCTATGGGTAATTTTGTTCGTATTCTATTTCCACTTAAGAAGTCTCAGTTAAAATTTTAGATGATGGCTAACAAAAACAACAATATTTCCAACATAATTTCATAAGTGGTGTTTGAAAGGTAGAGTTTATTTAGATCTTACATCTATCTTCTAGAAATATAAATTATTTTTGATAGACCCTCGACTTAAAATAGTGACAGTAATAATAATTGGGCAACTGGGCTAATTGATCAGTTTTTCACACACACACAAAAAAAAAATAAAAAATGGACGGATTAATAAATTGTCTTCATAAAGAATGATCTTGATTTTTTGGCTCTACTTAATAAATTTTACCTATAGGTCTGACTTTTAATTCTTGCCATACGGCAGACTTCATGAAATTTCAAAAGAATGATCTTGCACAACTAACCAAAAATTAAGTTTTATAGGCAAAAGTTGCAATTTGGGTATGTTATGCATAAGACAGACGTTCTTATGATGTTCATTATATTTCAATACAATAAACCTTTACAATTAATCAAAAGTTCTTTCTGTTACAAAATATTCAGTAGAAAGACAGAGAAACAACAAAAGAATCGAGCAAGTGTATTTTTATTATACTACTGCAAGTTCTCTTTATACAAGTGATACGGGTGTAGCAAGTTGTCCAACAAGTTCACGACCATTCACACGTAGCCAAGCTCGGGAGTTACAAAAACTCCAAACCTTGTTCATGCAAATGGCCGTTTGTGAGTTGGTGATTGATCCACCTAATGGTCTAAATGTTTTTAAGTGTGAAGAGGGGCCTTGAAGTGTAATAAACTTACACTCCAAGGCCACTCCATGGAAAGGGCAATCTGGTCATTTTCTTCTTCATTTATGGTGTAATATAAATAAACAATATTAGGGTTATTTGGCAGCTAGTTCTTTCATAATATTTTGAGACATAAACACTTGTAATATTGAGGAACTTCTCACTCTTCCATTGGAGAAGCCTCAAATCTGAAAACTCATAAGTAGAGTGATACGTGTGTTGTATCTTGGCTAGAAACAAGGATCTTGAGGTCATAGAGTTCCTCTTGGTCCAAGTAAGAACTTGGTGTTAATATTCTTTAGTCTTAGGGTCCTCTCTTGTTGTTAGGGTTCTTAGACTCTTGAATATTACATGTCAAGTTACTATCTTCTGGTAATCTTGTTAAGATTGTGTTTTGTAATCTTGAAGTCTAGTGAAGCCGTGTGGGGCTCTTTCGATTCACTAGCACCTTGTTGACTTGCTGGTTCTTGTTGAAAACTTCATCATCTTGTTCTAAAAATGTGATTCTTAAAGCCTAGTGAAGCCGTGTGTGGTCTATTTCGATTCACTAGCACTTGTTGTTCAACTTGTTGTTTTTGGTGTTAGTTTGTTCATCTTGTTGTTCTTGCTGGATTCTTGCATTGTGGACTTGATATTGTATCAACAAGTGAGTAGCAACGGCTAACTTCAAAAAAATAGGAACCAACGTAACCGATAGCTAAACAGTTAAAGATAAAATATTCTACTCAGTTGCCTACTGCAAATCAAACTCTTAAAACAGAACTACTCCTAAGAAATAGAAATCTACCGCCAACAAGTCCTATAAACTAGGATAGCATATAACAAACTAAGACGTATCACGTGTTTCAACATTCCCTCCCTTAAACTGATGTTTTCAGAACACTCAGTTTACCTGAAGTCGCATCCACAAAAGAACAAACTCCAAGTAATTTCCTAAGCTTCACAAATGATGCATGTTTGAGGGATTTGGTGAAAATGTCAGTTATCTGATCTTCACTTTTGCATTAGACAAGATCAATTACTCCATCTTCAGTAAGATCGCTTAAAAATGAAACCTTACATTAATATGCTTGCTTTTTTCGTGAAATGTTGTATTTCTAGACAACTTTATAGCAGAACTGTTGTCGCAATAAATTATTGTTGCTTCTTGTTGCTTGAAATTCAGTCTAGTAAGAGCATTTCTTAGCCAAATGACTTGCGATCCACATGCAGTAGCAACATCAAATTCAGTTTTAGTTATTGATAAAATGACGATTGGCTTCTTCTTTGATGACCATGAGACTGTAACTGAACTCAGCATAAACACATAGCCTGAAGTACTCTTCTGATCATCCCAGTCTCCAGCATAATCACTATCAGAAAATTCAATTAGATCAGTTTTTTCACCTTTTTTACAGAATAATCCAAAGTCTACAGTACTTTTTAAGTATCGAAGGATCCTTTTTGCAGCCTAAAGAATTACAATTCTCCATGAATACGCTAATGATACCTACGACATGTGTGCCATCTGGCCTTGTTGTTGTCAAATACATCATACTTCCCATAATTTATTTGAGAAAAGTGTCATCGATCCTTTTTCCTCCAATATCCTTTGTAAGCTTCAAGCCAACTTCTGATAGTGAAGTGACAAGATTGCAATTGCTCATCTGAAACCTATCTAAATTTCTCGCACATACTTTTTTTGAGAAAGAAATATTCCATCATCTGATTGCACTATTTCAATGCTAAGAAAGTAATGCGACATTCCAAGATCAGAAATATCAAACTCAAGCATCATAGACCTTTTAAACTTTTCAAACATGACTCTATCATTTGCCGTATAAATCAAATCATCTATGTATAAGCATATAATCAACATTTTACCTCCATATTCACATTTAGTATACAGAGTATGCTCATGTGGACATTTTTGAAAATCCTTCTTTTGAAAGTAAGCATCTATACGACTATACCAAGCTCTAGGTGCTTGTTTTAGTCCGTAAAAAGCCTTCTTTAATCTGCAGACTTTATGCTCTTCATCAATCTTAACATAATCAGGAGGTTGTTCAGTAAATACCTGTTCTTGTAAGTCTCCGTGTAAAAAACAGACTTCACATCCAATTAACATATGGGCCATGAATTTTAAGCAACCAATGCAATCACCAATCTGATCGTACCAAGTTTGACAACATGAGCAAAAATTTCTCTGTAATCCATTCTGAATTTTTGTTTGTAGCCTTTCGCCACCAACCGCGCCTTATACTTATCAATCTCACCGTTCTCCTTCAATTTAGTTTTATAGATCCACTTTACTTCAATTATTTTGTGTCCTACTGGTAGATCAACAAGCTCCCATGTATCATTTTTTTCAGTGGCTGCAATTTCATCATCCATTGCCTTTCACCATTTTTTATCTTTGACAGTACTTTCAAAATTTGTTGGATCACAATATGAAAATAGAGCAAAATGAGTGAGAGAATCTTCAGATTGATCAATTCCTCTTACCTCATAATCTGTCATCAATGCTGGCCTTCTTCGAATACGAGGGGCACGTGAATCAACTATAACTTCTATCTACTCTCCCATAATTGGTGAAGTTTCAGAACTTTCAGGATTGTTGTCTTGAGTAACTGCCGTAACTTGTTGTTGTGGTTGAATTGTTTTTCACCATCAAGGAAAACTAGAATTTGTTCTTTCATAAAATTTTTGTTCCATAATCAAAGCTGATTTTTATCAAAGATGACATCCCGACTAATCAATAATTTCTTAGTGTTAGGATTAAAAAGCTTGTAAACCTTTGATTGATAACTAACACCGAGAAAAATAGATTTCTCTCTCTTGTCGTCTAAATTTTTTCTCTTTTGATCAGGAATGTGGGCATAAGCAATGCACCCAAATATTCTGAAATGATCTACGACTGGTTGTTTTTCGCTTCATGATTTCTCTGGAATCATGTTTTTAACTGCAAATATAGGGCATCTATTCAAGATGTGAATACTTCATTTGACTTTTTCAAGCCAAAAACTTCTAGAAATGGCACTGCTTGTCAGAATTCTCTGCACCATATTCATAATAGTGCAACTTTTTCTTTTACAGACTCCACTTTGTTGGGGTGAGTAGGCTGCTGTAAGTTGCCTCTCGATTTCATGAAGCTCGCAAAAATTTGCAGATTCATGTGAGTTATATTCTCCCCCACGATCTCAATGAAGAACTTTTATTGGACAACTAATCTCTTTTTCAACAAGTACTTTAAAGCTTTTAAAAGCTTCAGATTTTACCTACAAAAAATATACCCAATTTTTTCGAGTAAAATCATCAATGAAGGTAATTATGTAGCTTTTACCTCCATTAGAAGATGGTATTATCGATCCACAAATATCATAATGGACAAGTTCAAGTGCCTTCTTTGCTTTCCATGAACTCTTTTGTGGAAAATAATTCCTAGGTGGCTTGCTAACCACACACTCTTCACAAATTTCAGATGGAGATGAAATTTTAGGAAGACCAATCACCATATTCTTCTGTTGTAAGGTTCTTAATCTAGCAAAATTAAGATGTCCAAACCAAAAATGCAATAACGAGGCAACATCTCCTTGTTTTGCTACGAAGCATGATTGTCTTATAATATTAAGATAGAGAGAAAATATTCTATTTGCAGTCATTTTAACTTGAGCAATTAAGCCCAAATTGTTATCTTAAACCCAACAAATTCCATTTTTAATGAAAATATCATACCCTTTCTCTTGCAACCGATCGAGACTAAAAAAATTTGACATCAACTCTAAAACATAAAGGACATCAGAGATTATTTGAGTAATTTCCCTTTTAGTTTGAATTGTTATTGTTCTTTTGTCATGTCTGCAACTTTTGAATCATTTTTTAACCTCTCAAAATCTCAATATGACTCATCTAATGTGGAGAAAGCTGACTTGTTTCCACACATATGATTGTTGCAACCAGTGTCTAAGTATCAGATATTCTGCTGAATTTTCTTTGCCACTTGTTCCTTCTCCTGATAGGCCATTAACAATGAAATCTTTTCTTTCTTTTCTGCAACATTAGACTGCCTTCCACCATCTCTATTTAAGTTAGTTCTACATTCTGATTTATAATGACCATACCTGTGATATCTGTAGCATTCAACCTTTGACTTGTCTACTGACTTCGGCTTATAATGATCTGGATTATTGTTGTTGTCAAGATTTTTTTTTCTTTCTTGAGAATTTAAAGGATTTTCTTTAAATTTCTAGTGTGAGTGTCTCCCACCACCAGAATTGTTCCCTCTCCCTCTTCTGCGACCACCACCTTTCGACGAATGGTAGTTGAATGAGAGGAGAGCTTGTTTATCGCTACTTTGTCGATTCATTTTCTGCTCATGAATTAATAACGAACTCTACAATTCATCATTTTCTGATCATTAGTTTTTTTTAATTCCTCAATTGAACAAACAACATAGTTGAATCTTGATGTCATGGAGTGGAGGATCTTTTCAATAATGGTGACATCTTCTAGTTTTTCACCATGAGTCTGCATCTTATTTGCTATTGCCATAGTCCTTGAGAAGTAATCTGAGATTGATTCACCCATCTTCATCTGTAAAGTCTCAAGATCAGTGTGAAGTGTTTGCAGTAGTGCCCTTTTGCCTTCGATGTTTCCTGATACTTCCTCTTTATGGAATCCCATGTTTGTTTAGAAGTATCCTTGCAAAGAATAGTTTCAAGTATTGAGCGATCAATCGCTTGAAAAAAGATAATTCTTTGCCTTGAGATCTTTCAACCTTAGACTGTCCAACTTTGCTTTTTGTGCTACTGACAAAGCAGTACCAGCCGTTGGCTCTTGCACACCAATACTAACAACTGACCAAAACTCCTTGGACCTAAGGAAATTCTCTATCAACATGCTCCAATGGTCGTAATGACCATCGAAGCAGGAAGTAGCAGGCTGAACAAAGTTTTCAGAGGCCATCGTTTTACTGCTGCAATAGTACTGCTGAAGGAACTCTCAATAAGCAGTACCCAACACTCACACTCGATTAGAGAAACTCTATTTCTGGCTCTGATACCAAATGTTACAAAATATTCAGTAGAAAGACAGAAATAATAAAAAAATCGAGCAAGTGTATTTTTATTATACTGCTGCAAGTTCTCTTTATACAAGTGAGTAACAACGGCTAACTTCAGAAAAATAGAAACCAACGTAACCGATAACTAAACAATTGCTAAACAGTTAAAAATAAAATATTCTACTCAGTTGCCTACTGCAAATCAAACTCTTGAAACAGAACTACTCCTAAGAAATAGAAATCTACTGCCAACAGGTCTTATATATAAACTAGGATAACAGATAACAAACTAAGACATATCACGTGTTTAGACATTTCTCATACAATAAAATAAACGTTCAAATTTATTTAGCGGATAGAAATTCAACACACACTTTGAAGGACAAGAATTCAAGACCGGACATTTGAGAACAAAAATTCAAGACCCATCGCTTTGGGCCTACTAAGCGTAATTTCCTAAAAATACAAAGAAAAATAATATAAACATGCATCTTAATTTACCATATTATCCAAATCCCCACCCTTACAAAGTGAATACAAAAATCTCAACTAATTATGTATCTCGACAGATTGAATATCGAAAAAAATATATCAAAAGCTACTAAACATCTTTACAAAGGAAAACATGTCTTGTTGAATGTATTATGTATCTCGACAGATCCAAAATGAAAAAAATATATCAGGAACTAATTATATATTTTTATTTGTTGGATGTATCAGAATCTAATTATATACTCCCTCCGTCCCAAATTGAGATGACACATTGATTAAGAAAAATAATTAATAACATAGCTAGTTTACCTTAGTGCCCCTATTAAATGATGTTTATATTTTAATTTGAAGAAAAAAAATTTGATGCAAAGGGTAAACATGATTTTTTTTTTTGTCTCTTCTTGATTAATGAAAAAAAACAAGTAAAATGAGAAATCAAATTAGAAAGTTTGGGACGGAGGAAGTATATTGACATATTCAAAATTGAGATTTTTAGTAATTATATAAAATATGAAAGTTTTCTATAATTAAATTTTAAACTGTCTGAGAATTATGTTATTCGCCCAAAATATAATTGGACGGGGGCCAAAGTTAGTTTGGGCCGAGAAGTAACTGATCCAATTCACTGTATATTCCCAAATCTTCCTCATTATTTTCTTCCCTTTTTTTGGAGGTTAAAAATCACATTCAGATCCCATCACTAAGTAACAAATCACAAAAAATGGAGTCGAAAGAAGAATTATCATCAGCAAAAGCAGTTCTTGTTGGAGCTTTAGCTCCAGGAGTCAACGTATGTACAATTTTCCCCTTCAATATTCATAATAATTCTACTTCAAAATTTATTGATTCTAAGTAGTTTTTTTTTTTTTTTTTTTGTCGTTGGGTTCAGGCTCCTACTTGGAATACGTTGAAGATTGCATTCTTAATGCTGGTTGTGTGTCTGATTGTTATGTTGGGGTTGGCTTTCTCTTCAAGTGACTTGTCTTTGACTCTCCATGTTGCTTTCCTCTTTTTAATTACTGCAACCCTCTTCGTGCTTCTTACCAGGTGTTTTAATTACTCCTTCGATATCGTAGATTTGACTTGTATTAGTTCTTTTGCTTCCATGTGAATGTACTTCGAAGCTGTTAAAGTGAGCTTGTATAATTGGATTAATGGATTTTGGTTAAATAAGTAAAGAATCGTTACTTTCCTAGGTGAGTTGACTGGATAACCGTAGAGCCCGGAGTAAGTGGTGAACTGTATAATTCCAGGATCATATGAGTCAGTTGACAACAACAACAACATACACAGTGTAGTCTCACAAAGTGGGATCCGGGGAGGGTATAGTGTATGTAGACCTTGCCTTACCTCAAAGGCAGAGAGGATTTTTCCAATAGACCCTCAACTTAAGAAAAAAATAAATAGCCCAAAGCAGCCACGAAAAAGAAGAAATGGAAGTACAAGAAAATAATACTCACCTCCGTTTCAAAAAGAATGACCTACCTTTCTTTTTAATCCGTTTTAAAAAGAATGATCCTTTCCCTTTTGACAACACTTTAATTCCAACTTTCCACGCGGCATGTTTAATACCACAAGATTAAAGGGTATTTTGGTAACATTTGACATTACTTTAATTTAGGACCACAAGATTCAAAAGTTTTCTTTAATTTTTTAAACTTCGTGCCAAGTCTAAACAGATCATTCTTTTTCAAACGGAGGGAGTAAATAGTAACAGAAACAATAGATAGATGATACGATAGCATATGACTAGTTGACGCATTTGTTACATTATTAATTTGGAAAGATAAGTTGAATTCTAGGAAAAAGAAGGGTTTTGTGGACTCATTAGCACTAGTGGATGGAGTGATCTGTCTTAAGGTGTTTCATCCCCCTGTGTATCATCTTCTTTTACTAGATGCAGCGAGATAAACTGGAAAACTCAAGAGTACTCTAGACAAACTAAACATTAGTCAGCTGACATGGTCTTGTTGCCACTTGGCAGTTCATTAGATTGTTCGTTAATGCGTGTTGGACCTCCTTGTTGCCTAGTGCAGTAGTAAAAAAGTTAAAAACTGAAAAAAAAATTCTCACTTGATATTCTTTTGTAGAAACTTCAATATTCTGTAATTGTTATTATCAATATTGAAATCTAAGACTCCTTTGAATTTGATCAATCATTTGGTGAATGTTTAGAAGGGTTTACTTTGTTGAGATATTGGACATGAATTTAATATGTTGATTGAGTATGGCATAAGAAAGCATTCTGATAGTTGTGAATGAAAAGTAAAGGAAAAACATTTTAAGATATAGACAGAATACTCGTTCGACTTACAACTCCTAGTTTACTTTTCCAGGTTAGTAGCTGATCAAGTAGCTATATTACATTCTTCCATCATGTAGTTTGTTGAATCCAAATAATTTCATGCTCTCACGACTTGTCAAACAAAATTTTTGTGAAGCTTATGCTAGCTTTACAATCTTTTTGTATGCCAGCATAGCAATCACAAAGCATGTATAGAATGGTATTTTGCTTCATCCAGTACCGGAGCTAATTCTGGCCCCTCGGGGCTTTGGTCTAGTGGTAAGACCACAACATGTAACATGTGACTTAGACGCACATCACGAGTTTGAATGCTGCAACAGAAAAGAGCCTGATATTTAAGTTGAGAAGGGTAGGGGCCATCGTCTATCGAGTTTTGAACCATGCCACAAGCTCTTAGGAATTTATCGATTATCAATAATAAATTATGGAACTTAATTGGTCAATTTTTTTTTTCATAAGTAACTTTTAGAGTCGGTGCAGAAAACTTTTTATCATTATGTTATGGTTTTGCGTGTGAATCAGCTTTCAAATTTCAATGGTAGTTTGGAGTTGGAAAAAAAACTGTCTCTCTTTTCCTCCCATTTCCCACTGGCGCTGAGTGGCAGACATGCTTTGTCTACAGTCTGTGAAACTGCAACTTATTCAACATAACATCCCGCTTTTTGCATTATTGCTCAATTCAAGTTTTGCTTAATCCTATGAACTATTATATTCATCAATCACCTGAAAACATCTTTTGTTTGTTCTCTAGGTTTCTTGCTGAGACTGGGTTTGTTTCCGTTGAACATCAAATGGAGGAATTAGGTTTAGCACCCAAAGATGAAGATACAAGCAAGAAGACCAGTTGAAGCTTTTTTAAAATCATACATATCATTACTTAATGGCTTTTCCCTTAAGATTACATTTTACACGGTACATCATGATGATTGAAAGCTGAATCTTGAGCTATCTTGTTGGAAAAGCAAAAGAAGGGGTGACGTAGATCCTTTGCTCAATCTTTGCCATCCTCAAGGTCTTGTAAAATGCTCCTGAACTGTACTGCTGCTCTTTCAATGTTCCTTCGGTTCTTTCTCCTTCGACTTCCCTTTTTTCTGCTTAATGAAGCAGAAACACGAACAACAAGGGAGCTGTAACAAGAATTTCATTTTTCTCTTCTTTAGTCTTCACAAATGTTAATGAAATCGTTATGTATATACGGGGGTTTATACCCTTCGTCTGCATTCTTTATTTTATTTATTTGCCCTGTGATTCTATTCCCTATTCCCTACAGATAAGAAGATGCCTTTCTTGGAAGCCATAAGCTAATCAAGTTGATGTATGCCCGAGGAAAAGTGGTTCCTTTTGCTTTACTCTCTTTGAAGGTAAGATTTCTTAATGCTAACCAAAATTTATTTTTAAACAATGCAAAAAGCTCCACTTTCCTCCTCCTACTTAGTTACTTTCCTGCTCCAATTTGTTTTTTAATTTGTGTCACCTGAAAAAAGTTCCATTTCCCATAAGGTAGGCCACATTAACGAATGCAAATGAATCCTTTGGGCCTCTACACTAGTCATGATGTACATGGTTACTTTCCTCATTAGTTAGTCCTCCAATTTGAACTATATCAGTTAAAAATCTTTTTTTGAAAGCCACTTTCAGGACTGCTGTTTAAAATGTAACCAGTAGCTGTCATGCATTTAAATTTAGTCACTTCGCTGTGGCTTTTTTTCTGCTGCTGCTTTCTTTTTCTCCGAAGTTCCAGAATCAACTCCCAAAAAAAAAAATAAAAAAATCTCTTCTTATGATTCTTCCAACGACTATATTTAAATTTTGATCACGTTGCTCAATGGAAAAAAAAAAAAAAACTCTTATAAAAGTGTGTTTATGGAAAAGCAAATTGAGGACCAATGTTTACATAGGTAGTGACGAGAACAAGTATCAAGCGGATATTCGAAACTCATGCCCAACTATTTTAGGTTCACGGTAGTAGGCCAACTAACACGTTACCGCCCCTTACAAAAAAGTTTTTTCAAAGGTAAAGCGCGTTAGATCAAAAAGTTCTCCATTTCAAGGGCTCAAATTCGAGATCTAATTAAGGGTGAATGGATCCCAACCTCGTGACTTCTATGGAAATCCACGTTATGCTTGCTTAAATGCATATTATGGCCTCTATGAAAAATTTTAAACAAAAATTACGCTTGCCTTCCCGTTTCTGTTCAAGCAACCTTCAACTTAACGTCCTACAAAGAAATAATCAAAGATGATTCCGAATCAAACTTTTGAACTTATACTCTAAATTCAGACATAAAAGATTTTAGTCTTTAGAAAATAAATTTTCCAGATTTAGAAATATAAATATACTTTCCAAATCAAATATGCGTTGGAAAAATAGAAAGAATAAATTAATAAATAAAGTGAAATAAATCGTGCAACATGATGGATATTTTTTAAAGCCCGTTTGGGATTGCTGTTATAAAACTGCTTATTTGAGAAACACTTTTATAAAATGGGTTTTCAAAAAAGTGCTTTTAAAAAAAAACAATTTGTGTTTGGTAAAATCATTCGAAAAGTGCTTTTGCTAATCAAATTGTGTTTGGATAATTTTTTTTGAGAAGTGCTTTTTTGAGACAAATGACCAAAAATGACATCTATCAATACATTTTATTACTAAAATCAAATTATAGAGAAAAATTATTTTAAATATCTATTATAATATTTTTAATTAATTTTTTTAATTTAATTTAAAAGTACGCACTCTAAAAATTTCAATCAATATTTATATACATAAATACATTAAAAAATTAAATGGTGATATATTACTTAAATAATTAAAATATCACTTAAAACATCAAACAAAAATGAATACAAAAGTTATTTCATAAATTAAATCACTATATATGAAAAAATTAACGACAAAAATAATTAGACCTTCATACATCACAAAAATTCTCAACAATTTCATCCCTAATTTTATTACGCAATGTCTCCATACTTGTAGAACATCTGTCTTGTATTTCTGAAGGTATACCAAAAGACTGGTCTGCTTCTTCGATCTCTGTGATGATGCCTTCGTTAGCATAATAGTTAAAGTCTTTTTTAATATATTTTTACGATATCAAAATTTACTACGAATAAGCAGTCATCATATTGATATATATATACACACTATATTTTAACAAATATGTCACTTTTCATGAATTATTTATTTAGAATTAAATATTTGAGAAAAAATTTATATGTGATATCAAAATACAATCTGGTAACGTGATTCATCTGTCAATTGTTATCATTAATGATAGTAAAATAATTTATATATTCTATAGTCATCATCATCAATGATATTTTCAAATTTATTTAAAGAAAATAGGTGAAAATAAAATAATAATATATAAATCATAAATAATTATGACGTAAATATAAAATATATTTTTTTAAAAATCAAACATTAATTATATATATATATATATATATATATATATATATATATATATATATATATATATATATTTGTGTGTGTGATAGGGATATTTTTTAATTTTCTGCTTTTGCTTCTGCTTATTTTGAGAAGCAGAAATTTTCTGCTTCTGGCAGAAAAACTGCTTGCTTATTTTTAAAAGCACTTTTACAAGTTTACCAAACACTTTTTTTTTTAAAAAAGTATTTTTTTCTCAAAATAAGTGCTTATTTTGTGAAATAAACAATCCCAAACAGGCTATTAGTTTCCTGTAAATTGACCATTTCATTGAGACGGACTAGGAAGTAAACACTTTTAGTAATTCCTATTTTTTTTTTTTTACAGAAAAGGCTCAAAAATATCCCTGAACTATCCGAAATAGCTCAAGCCCTTCGTTAGATTTTTGGCTCAAAAATACCCCTCCGTTAAATATTTGACTCAAAAATACCCCTCCCTCTAAAGGAATTCGGAAAAGGATAAAAAATACCCCTGAACTATTTGAAATGGATCAAAAATACCACTCTGTTAAATATTTGGTTCAAAAATACCCCTCCCTTAACGAAATTAAATTATTTCGATTATTTCGCTAATTTATATAAAGTTCATCATTTAATTTATATTTCGTTAATTTCTTTAAGTGAAAATTTATATTTCGATAATTTCGTTAATTTATATTTCGTTAATTTCTTTAAAGATTAAAAAGATGTAAAGTGAAAATACCTTTTTAGAATAAATGTATGTTTATTTTCCAAATCAAATTCAACCAATTTATATTATAATTGAAATACTTTTTTTCATGATCTTATTTTTAAAATTAAAAAAAATACTTTTATGTAAAAAAATTAAAGTATTAGGGTTAAAAAGTTAAAGTTAGGGTTTAATTCAATCGAAATAATTTAATTTCGTTAAGGGGAGGGATATTTTTGAGCTAAATATTTAATAGAGGGGTATTTTTGACCCATTTCAGATAGTTCAGGGGTATTTTTGATCCTTTTCCGAATTCCGTTAGAGAGAGGGGTATTTTTGAGCCAAATATTTAACGGAGGGGTATTTTTGAGCCAAAAATCTAACGAGGGGCATTTTTGAGCTATTTCAGATAGTTCAGGAGTATTTTTGAGTCTTTTCCGTTTTTTTTATATATAAAAATCACAGTACATACTAGATACTGGTTTTTACTTTCTAATGAAGCTTTGACTCATGTTTATTATTGTGCCATGGTAGTCTAATAATTTTCTTCCTGGTAGTAAAAAGGGGGAAAACAGTTTGCTCTTTAAAAAGAAAATATGCACGTCATAAAATCATTAGAGCTACTTTACAATTAGTAATAGCGGTTGTCTTACAGACCTTACTTTGACTTGAGAGTCCATTGACATAAGACTGTTTTAAGACCAATACTTTATCCAGATTTACCTATTTATTATTACTCCCTCCGTTTTAATTTATTTGTGTTACTTTCCTTCTTAGTCCATTTAAAAAAATGTTTCTTTCCTTCTTCGACAACTCTTTAATTTCAACTTTCCGCATGGTATGTTTAAGACCACAAGGTTAAATGATATTTTAATATATTTTACGTATAGTGTGGTTTAAGACTACTTGATTTAAAAGTTTTCAGTATTTTCTTAAATTCAGTTTCAAGTCAAAATTAGACAAACAAACTAAACGGAGGGAGTAATTGAAGAAAGTCCCCCTAAGGTAATTTCTTATCTAAATACGTCAACAACAACATATACCCAATGTTGTCCCACTAAGTGGGGTTCGAGGAGGCTAGAGCGTACACAAACCTTACCTCTATTGCAAAGGTAGAGAGACTGTTACCGATAGTTATCTAAATGCTTCATTTGATTTTATTTTTCGGCTAGTTTATCAATCAATAAAGTAGGAACAAAGACGATAAAGATTATGTGAAATCCATAACAGAAGTAAAAAATTAAAGTAATTTCTTTTCATTTGTCTAAAGCTTTGATGGACAAGAGTCATCACGTACTTTAACTTATAGGAGGATGCATTGTGTTAGAATAGTCGAGGAAGGTGCAAGTTAGTCATGCACCACCATTACCCAAGATCAAAGTTGTCCTTGAGTTGGAGAAAGGTTAAAGAGGTAAAAAGAAAATCAATTCCTACGGTTAGCTTTTAGTAGATTAATATTTGTCCAAATTCACGTACCATGTGTTTAGACAGTTAGACTTAGATAAGTGACATAATGAATAAATTCAGGTTTTGCCTACTTTTTAAAGCTCAGAGAGGATTAAGACAAGGTGACCCCCTATCCCCTTTCCTATTTATTTTGGCAATGGTGTGTTTGAACAATACGGTGAAAAATGCTAAGCAAATAGGCTGGTTCAGTGGTTTTGAAATGGATAGAAGGGCAAACAACAACACGGAAATAACACACCTACAGTATGTCGATGACACATTGATATTTCGTGATGCCAATGCTGACCAATTGAAGTATCTGAGGGTGATTCTTGAACTATTTGAAAGCGTGTCGCGGCTTCACATTAATTGGAGAAAGAGTTCTATATACCCTATAAATAATGTTACCGATGTAGAGTTCCTAGCATCAATTCTGGGAGGTAAAGTGGGAGTTTTACCTACTGTTTATTTAGGCATGCCTTTAGGGGCAAAATCAAAATCCAAGGAAATTTGGAATGGTGTTATAGAAAAGTGTGAGGAGAAACTGTCTAGATGGAAGTCTCAATACTTGTCACTGGGAGGAAGAGTCACACTCATCAACTTAGTGTTAGATGCCCTACCTTCCTACATGATGATCCTCTTTCCTATACTAATTAGTGTTATGAAAAGACTTGACAACATCAGGAAAAATCCTTTTTGTGGCAAGGGAACAAAGAAAATAAAGGTTTTCATCTAGTCAAATGGAAGGCTATAATTGTAAGCAGAAAGAAGGGAGGTCTGTCTGGGAATCAGGGACTTGAAAATGCAAAACAGGACTTTAAAACTTAAATGGCTTTGGAGATGCACAAAGGAATACCAAATGCTATGGAGAAGAGCCATCAATGCTAAATATGAGGAGGAGGACAGGTGGATGACTAAGGAGATAAACACTCCTTATGGAGTAAGTCTATGGAGGTCCATCAGAGCCCTATGGCCTTTACTGAAAACCAAGTGTTCCATAAAAATTGCAGATGGGAACAAAATTAACTTCTGCGCAGATGTTTGGTTAGGTACTGAGAGCTTAAAAGAGAAGTTTTCAGATATCTATAACATGGTGCTTTACCAACATAGAACAGTGTCTGAGCAGCAGTCAAATGAGGGTTGGGATATCACTTTTAGAAGAATGCCAAATGATTGTATGCGGGATTACAGGAGAAAGGAGGGGAAAAAAGTTGTTTAGACTCGCTAAGGCTAGGGAGAGAAAGGGTCGTGACCTCGATCAGGTGAAGTGCATTAAGGGGGAGGACGGTACAGTGTTGGTGGAGGACGGCCACATTAAGAATAGATGGCAGTCGTATTTTCATAGGCTCTTGAATGACGAAGGGGATAGAGCTATTGGGTTAGGGGAGCTGGAGCACTCAGAGGAGTGTCGGGATTTTAGTTATTGTAGACGTTTTAAGGTAGAGGAGGTTAGAGAGGCTGTTCGCAGGATGCGAAGGGGTAGGGCGACGGGGCCTGATGAGATACCTGTGGATTTTTGGAAGTTTTCTGGCGAGGCTGGTTTGAGGTGGTTGACTGGATTGTTTAACGGAATTTTCAAGACGGCGAAAATGCCCGAGGCTTGGAGGTGGAGTACTATGATCCCTCTTTATAAGAACAAGGGTGACATTCAGAGTTGCAATAACTATAGGGGTATTAAGTTATTGAGTCACTCTATGAAGATTTGGGAGAGAGTGGTCGAGGTGAGGCTGAGACGGATAGTGTCTATTTCGGAGAACTAGTTTGGATTTATGCCTGACCGCTCGACGACGGAGGCAATTCACCTGGTACGGAGGCTGGTGGAACAATATAGGGAAAGGAAGAAGGACCTGCACATGGTGTTTATCGACTTGGAGAAGGCATACGACAAAGTCCCCAGGGAGGTGCTTTGGAGATGCTTGGAGGTGAGTGGAGTCCCGGTGGCATATATCAGAGCAATTAAGGACATTTATGATGGAGCTAAAACTCAAGTGAGGACGGCGGGAGGAGACTCAGAGCATTTCACTGTCTTGACAGGATTGCATCAGGGATCTACTCTTAGTCCCTTTTTGTTTGCCTTGGTGATGGATGTGTTGACGCGACGTATTCAAGGAGAGGTGTCTTGGTGTATGCTTTTTGCAGATGATGTAGTTTTGATTGATGACACGCGGGGGGGAGGTGAATGATAAATTAGAGGTGTGGAGACAAACTCTTGAGTCTAAAGGGTTCAGGTTGAGTAGGAGCAAGACAGAGTATTTGGAATGCAAGTTTAATGACGTGAGGCTGGAGAATGAGGTGGTAGTGAAGTTGGAATCACAGGTGGTGTGTAAGAGGGATAGTTTCAAGTATCTCGGGTCCGTGATTCAGGGTAACGGTGAGATTGACGAGGAGGTCTCGCACCTATTGGGGCGGGATGGATGAAGTGGAAGCTCGCTTCGGGGGTGTTGTGTGATAAGAAGGTGTCGCCCAAGTTTAAAGGCAAATTCTACAGGGTGGCAGTCCGTTCGACCATGTTGTATGGAGCGGAGTGTTGGCCAGTTAAGAACTCCCACATTCAAAAAATGAAGGTGGCGGAAATGCGGATGTTGCGTTGGATGTGTGGGCTGACTAGGGGGGATAGAGTTCGGAATGAGACTATCAGGGAGAAGGTTGGTGTGACTCCAGTGGAGAATAAGATGCGGAAAGTCCGATTGAGATGGTTCGGACACGTGATGAGGAGGGCCATGGATGCCCCGGTTCGTAGGTGTGAGAGGCTAGCTCTGGATGGTTTTAGGCGGGGTAGGGGTAGGCCGAAGAAGTACTGGGGAGAGGTGATTAGGTGGGACATGGAGCAGTTACAGCTCACTGAGGACATGACCCTAGATAGGAAGATCTGGAAGACGCGAATTAGGGCAAAAGGCTAGGGTCAGTTTGGGTCGCTAGTGTAGGGAATTACTTGGTGAGGGTATTATTCTTGTTATGATACCTTGTTTCATGCTTTATTACGAGTCTGTTTACTTTTCTCTGTTTACTATTACTTGTGGGTGTCGTATTTATGTTATGCCATCTTGTTCCATGCTTTACTATGAATTTGTTTAGTATTCCGTGTCTCGAGCCGGGGGTCTATCGGAAATAGCCTTTCTACTTCTTTAGAGGTAGAGGTATGGACTGCGTACATCTTACCCTCCCCAGACCTCACTATGTGGGAATACACTGGGTTTGTTGTTGTTATTGTTGTTGCCAAATGATTGGGAAGTGAGTAGGTTGACATCTTTTTTCACCTTCCTGGAGACTTGGAAAGGCTTACAAGTGGGAGTTGACAAACTATGGTGGAATAGTCACAACAACGGGAACTACAGGGTGAACATAGCCTACAAAGAACTGAATATTAGCAGCCACCAATTTGAAGATTGGCCCTGGAAACATATTTGGAAGCCAAAGACCCCTTTAAAGGTCTCTTGTTTTATATGACTCTTGACTAGAGAAGCTGTCCTTACTCAAGACAACTTGATGTAAAGAGGAATAATAATGTGCACCACATGTTGTGTATGTGGAGAACATCTGAGACAATTAAACATTTGTTTCTCCATTACAAAGTGACAAGTCAAGTAAGGAGGATCTTTTTGGCACTCAGAGGGATCACCCGGACAATGCCAAGAAACATTGCAACAACCTTGGCAAGCTGGGGAGAAGTAGGGAAGGAGACTAGAGACTGAAAAAGACGGAGCATTATACCAGCATAGATATGGTGGACAATTTGGAAAGAAAGGAACTCCAGGTGCTTTGAGAATAGGAGCAGTACAGTTCATCAGATTAAAATGAATTGTATTCTACTTTATTGTTTTTGGTGTAGATTATCCTACTCAGTAGAAACTGTAGAAATTCTGAATGTACTAGACTACACTTAGTTGTGTAGAATAACTGCAGGTTCTGTGAGTTTTTTTTGCTGTAAATAGTAACCAATGCCCCCAAAATTCTGTGTATTTGTGAATCTTTAAGTGAAATATACAAGTTACCAGTTTCAAAAAAAATAATCCAGGTTGATCCATACAAAAATATCTTGAGATGCAACCAATTAGGTTGATTCTTAACTTTACCACAACAAAATACCCAGTGAAATCCCAAAGTGGTGTCTGGGAAGGGTAAAGTTTACGCAGAGTCCCAGACCTTACCATTACCTCGTGAAGATAGAGAGGTTGTTTTCGAAAGACCTTCGCTCAAGTGCAGCAAGTGCAGCAGATTCAAGTATAAAGAAGGAAACAATGAAGAAAATATAGTAACTAACAAGGAAACAGTGCAGTGCCTACAAGAAAGGAACAAAAACAACAACAAAATAGTGCAATAAGTGAAACATGATAAACAAAAGTAGACGGCAAATATAAAAACAAGAACTATAATAATATGGCTAGTACAACGACAAATGCTGACCAACCTAAGCCCTCAAAAAGTAAGACAACACTCTAGTACCTACTGACCTTTTATCCTAGTATGCCTCCTCCATGCCCTCCCCTCTAAGATCATGTCCCTGGTAATCTGAAGCTACACTATATCCTATGTAATTACCTCTTCGCAATACTTCTTCGACCTTCATCTACCTCTCCTTGTACCTTCGATATCCAACTTATCGCACCTCCTCACTGGGGCGTCTACACATCTCTTCTTCACATGTCAAACCATCTCAAACTCACTTCCCTCATCTTATCCACGACGGAGGCCACCCACATCTTATCCCAAATATGCTCGTTTCTAATCTTATCGCTCCTAGTATGTCCACACATCCATTTCATCATCCTCGTCTTCGCAACATGCATCTTTGTGCATGAGAATTTTTGACTTGCCAGCTCTTTACCCCACACAGCAATGTTGGTATAATCACCTTTTTATAAAACTTACCTTTGAGTTTCAGAGGTACTTTTATCATACCAAACTTTGAAGGCTAGCCTCCACTTCATCCATGCCGCACCAATATGATGTGTGATATCATCGTCGTCGTCTCCATTATACTGGATTATAGACCCAAGATACTTTTCTCTCTTGGGAGTAGTCTGTGTGTCTAGCTGCATTTCCATACCCACCTCATGTGTTGCATCACTGGATTTTCACTCCAAATACTTTGTTTGGTCCTGCTCATCCTAAAATCTTTGGACTTCAGATTTTGTCTGCACACCTCCAATTTAGCGTCGACTTCGTTGGGTGTCTCATCAATCAGTGCTATGTCATCCGCAAATCTACCGTTAATTCATCCATCCCCAAGGAAAATAGGGACAGACTGAAGTGCTTCGAGTTTCCTCTCACCATTCTAGCCTGCATTTGAGCACCTTTATACATGTCTTTTATCGCCCTAATGTAAACCACTGGTACACCTCTAGCCTCTAGGCATCTCCAAAGAACTTCCCTCGAGGCTAGTCTTTTCAAGGTTAATGAACACCATATGTAAGTTCCTCATCTTTTCGCGGTATTTTTCATCAGTCTCCTCTCAAGATGGATGGCTTTTGGATGATCGCCTCAACATAAATCCAAACTGATTCTCAGAAATGGAAACCCCTTCTCACCCTCATCTCCACCACTCTCTCCCAAACTTTCATAGTGTGGTTTAGCAACTGAATACCCCTGTAATTGTTACAATTTTGGATATCACTCTTGTTCTTGTACAACTGAGCCGTTGTACTCCACCTCCATTCTTCGGGCAATATAGCCGTCTTAAAAATTACATTGAACTAACTAGTTAACCACTCTAAACTTGCTCTATATGTGCTGTCCCAATACTACAGTAGGATCTTATTTGGTCCGATCGCTTTTCCCGTGCTCGCCCTACTAATAGCGCACTTCAGCTCCTCAAAATCCAATGTCGCTTAAAGTTCTCTAACTCATCCATCACAATGTCTCTGTTCTCTCCTTTGTTCAATAGTTTGTGGAAGTATGTTTGCCATCTTTGTTTAATGAGGGTCTCTTCTGCCAACACTTTACCTTCCTCATCTTTGATGCACTTACACTTGATCTAGGTTTAGGGCCTTCCCCTCTCTCGTGAGCCTGTACAGTCTCTTATCTCCGCCTTTGTCCCCAGTTCACCGTTAACTTGGCCAAATTTCTTTATTTGTCCCCTTCGCTTCCTTGTCCTTACATTCCACCCACTTTGCATATGCAACCTTCTTTACTTCCACTTGCCTTGGACTTCTCCATTCCACCACCATTCCTCTCGGTGGCCACCAAGTTACCCCTCAACACCTCTAGTACCTCTCTAGCTGCTTCCCTAATCCAACTAGCTGTCTTATCCCACATACTAAGCATAACAAGAAAAAGTTAAATAAGTAGAGATGATTTTTCTCCGACCCCATTGCATTGTTGAAAAAGTGGTATTGAGTTGGACGGGGTTTGGTCATCTTATGATCCATACTCAACCCAGATTGTCTCTCAAGTCAAATTGACTCGAACATATTTGGGACAAATTGGGTCATGACATGTGCTTTTACTACTTGTCCGGCCTAGGGATGTGCATGCTTTGGCTAGTAACGAATTAACATGTGGAAATCAAATCTTTTTGCACTTCTGTCTTCATATTACGGTATATGATATTGTGTGTGGTATGCATTTAAAAGATAGGTATTCGGTGTGGCATTTAGTATTTATAGAGAAATATTGAAATAAAGAATACTAGTACCGAAATACTTAATTACATATGAAATCCATACATTATATTACTACACAGCTAATAATTAATTAATTTGAATATAAACTAATAAAAGACCTAAAATCATTCAGACTAAAAGCATCTGGCCTTTACTACTAAATATAAACACTCCCTAGTTGGGGCTATCTTTTGACACAACTTTAAATTACTGTTATAAATCTAAAAATCTGAATAAACGAATATTGTTCATTAATCTTTCTTTAAAAAATATGCTGCTCCTTGATCTTTTGACTCTAGCTTACCAGTGTTGTTTGTCTTGGATAGTTGATGGTCCTTCTCAAGAATATCTTGTTAAATGTTCTGTTGTGTTTAGATAGGATAGGCTTACTAACTTACCACTTAATACTTATGTCTAAGTTAATACATGCATAACTGGAGGTATTGCTGTCTTGGGTTATTGTAATTTGACTAAATCATTCTGACAACTATTAAGTTATGTTATAAGTAATCAATCAGTAAATCCCATAAAGTTTAGTAGGCAATCCAATAACTAAATTAAAAATGGTATCTAGTCAATATTAATGTAATTTCTTTCCAAGACTATATCATCTTATCAAGTCTTTATTGCTGCATATTTTTTTTTTTGGGTAATAAGAGCTACATAATCTCAATGCTCCGAATTTTATGGAAATACTTCTCATTTTCTGGTAAGTACTTTTTCCCCGAGATTAAGTAGTGGGATTAAATTTTAAAAAAGTTGTTTGACCTTAGCAAATGGTTAAAGAAAGAAGATCAAATCTTAGTCTAAATTAGATCACATAATCTCAAGTATTTCAAATTTATGCAGTACCCTTACACTTATTTTAACTGATTGGTAACTCCTTTTTTTTCTTTATTTTTTTAAATAATTGTTTTAATAATAAGTAGGCTAGTAGACTAAAAAAGATGGTATATACTCCTTACAAGTTAAATACAATGATAATGTGAATATTTTTTTATACTATTAACTTTTAATCCTAAATAAAATAAAAAGATGGGGTTGTTTCTTGTTGACATATAAATGAGTTTCAAGCGTCTTACAATGGAGTTCAGTGCAAAAAACTGCTTAGAAACATAAACGGTCTTTGTAGAAAATTAATGAGTAATTGTCTAATGGTAAAAAAGTCTATTAGATTAGCTCAAAATTTAAGAAGGTTCACTAAATATAATCATCACCTCTTTTGGTTCGATGCTTTGTATGTTAAGTATAGTAATAAAAATTCTTATCTGTTTGTCACCTTAAAAAACTCAAACTTGTACAAACAATTCATTTCATTTTCTTTTTTTGCTTCCTTCCTAGAATTGGCTTCCATATTGACTTTTGCTTTTTTATGCATTCACACCTCTTTACTTAATTGTATGTCTACGAGAAAAGGTAAAATATCTAAGGATAATAAAATCTCAGCGATTACATGGATTGGTTAACAAAAATTAAAGCAGTTAATGGTTAAAAATGAGAGAAAATAAAATGAAAAGGCATAACACGCTTTCTTTCTCTTCTTTTCCACCTTAAATCCAATATATTTGCTCCCTCCGTCCCATTTTATGTGATATAGTTTGACTGAGCACAAAATTTGAGAAATAAGGGAATACTTTGCAATGTTCCAAAACTACCTTGAAGATAAAAGAAGTTTTAAATAGAAGAGTGCACGTTTGTGAACTTTTTACCAAATAAGTGGTATCCAACAAGGATAAAATTTTGATAGCGTCATTAAATATTTGTCAAATATGGAAATATGTAATTGCTTTAGGGACTGACTAGAAACAAAAATGTGTCACATAAATTCGGACAGATGGTGTATATAATATATTTTCTTTTCTTATTTTCTTTCACTTTTGCATGGTACACTGGCACTTACTATACTTCCTTCCCTTATAAAGTTTTCATCTCTTTTTGCCACCGCCTCATTCTCAATTCTCTTCTCTCATTCTCTCGATTCAATTCTCCTTATACATCTCTCTCTCTCTATCTGCATTTTTTTTTTGTGTAATTTGAGTGGGATTTTTGTTTATCAAGACTCTTTCTTCATCTTTTCGGTTGTTCTTACTCAAATCTTCTTTCCCTTTCTTTTGTTGTTAATTAAGGCCTTTCTTTTGTTGATCATGGCTAACTTAGAGGCTCAACACGTGTAAGTTTTGCATGTTAGATTGCTAGTTCTTTTATAGTAAAATCTACTATCGGTATTATTTTCTATTTACATTTTTAATGATTTATGCTTTTGATGATTTGTGATTTTCTACTTTTCGATTTGGTTGTATGTGATTTTTCCTTTTGTTTGATTATTTTTAATCATGTTTTCCCCTGATTTGTTTGTGCTTTTACAGTCTTGACCTTGTTGTTCGTGATTACTTATATAAAAGAGGTTTCCATTGGATTGGTGACGCATTCTCCAATGAAATTCGTATTAATCAAAATCTTGTTGGTAAGTAGCTTCTTTTAATGAATTTTATTTTTGTTTAATCGGATGCTAAAAAATGATCTCTAATGAATTAAGATGTGTGTTTTAGTAATGTCGTTAATCCGTAGGGGTGACATTCAGAATTGCAACAATTATAGGGATATCAAGTTGTTAAGCCACACTATGAAGCTTTAAGAGAGCTGGTGGAGTTGAGGTTGAGGAGGATCATGACTATTTTTAAGAATCAGTCCAGATTCATGTTACGCGATCAACTACAGAAGCCATTCATTTAGTAAGGCGACTGGTGGAGCATTATGGATAGAGGAAGGACTTACATATGCTGTTCATCGACTTAGAAAAGGTTTATGATAGATTTCCCAATGCAGGTGCTTGGAGGCTTAAGGTATATCGGTGGCGTATACTAGGTCAATTAAGGACATGTACGATGGAGTCAAGACTTAAGTAAGAACTGCGTGAGGATACCCAGATTACTTTCCCAGATTGATGGGGTTGCACCAGGGTCTATCTTTAGCCCGCTTTTATTTGCCTTGGTTATGGATGTTTTGACGCGGCAAATTCAAGGGGAGGTGCCATGGTGTATGTTATTTGCGGATGACGTGGTTTTGATTGACGAGACTCGTGAATGAGTTAATGATAAGTTGGAAATTTGGAGGCAGACCCTGGAGTCTAAAGGGTTTAGATTGAGTAGGACCAAGACTGAATATTTGAAGTACAAGTTCAGCGAGGTGACACAAGAGACTGAAGAGGAGGTGAAGCTTGATGCTTAGGCCATTCGAAAGAGTAGTTTCAAATATCTTGGTTCTATTATCCATGGAAATGGAGAGATCGATGAGGATGTCATTCACCATATTGGTGCAGGGTGGAGGTGAAGCTTGATGCTCACTTCTGGAGTCTTGTATAATAAGACGGTGCCTGGTAAACTTAAAAGTCAAGTTCTATAGAGTAGTGGTCAAACCCGATATATTGTATGGAGTTGGAGTGTTGACCAGTAAAAAATTCTCACATTCAGAGGATGAAAATGGCGGAGATGAAGATGCTACGATAGACGTGGGTTGACTAGGAGAGATAGGATTAAAAATGACTATATTCGAGATAAGGTGGGAGTTACTTTGGTGGAAGACAAGATGCGGGAAGTGAGATTGAGATGGTCAGGCATGTGATGAGGAGCTGCACGAATGCACCAGTGTGGAAGTGTGAGAAGTTAGTTATGGTTGGATTAAGGAAAGGCAGATTTAGACCGGAGAAATAATGGAGAAAGGTGATTAAATAGGATGTGACGCGACTACAACTTATCGAGTACATGACCTTAGATAGGAAGGTGTGGCGAACGTGAATTAGGGTAGAAGGCTAGGAGGTCGGAGTGCGTTCAAGCTAGTAGGTAAAGTGTTGTCCTTATTAGTAGTCGTACTGTTTTGCTTGTAGTTTCTTGTTCTTGGATTCTTATTGATATATGTCTTTTCCGGTAGATCGCTTGCAGTATTGTTTTGTGGTAGTATTGTTCTGTTACTAGATGTTGTATTACTCCTTATTATCTTTTGTATCCCTTTTTTATATTTTTTACTAGACTATATTTTGTCTTGAGCCGAGGGTCTATCAAAACAGCTTCTCTACCTCACCTCTGAGGTAGTGTTATAGACTGCGTACACTCTAATCTCTCCGGACCCTATTGCGTGGGAATACATTGAGTATGTTATTGTTGTTTTTAGTAATGGTTGTTGTTTAACTGAAAGGATCGTAAAATTCTTATGCTTAATTAGTTTGATAATTCATATATATTACCATATGGTGGATTGCTGATCATGTTGTTCTTGAAATTCTTTTTAATAAGTTGAGGTAATTCTTTTTGATTGATGCAGTACACTGTAATTACCTGATGTTAACTGTTCTTTACTATCTTAGTGAAGTGATAATG
The DNA here is from genome assembly GCA_030864215.1 of Capsicum pubescens. Taxonomy (NCBI): domain Eukaryota; kingdom Viridiplantae; phylum Streptophyta; class Magnoliopsida; order Solanales; family Solanaceae; genus Capsicum; species Capsicum pubescens. The sequence goes on along the minus strand of CM061539.1, from coordinate 170,987,601 downwards.
TGATATTAAGCTTTGGAGTAATGTATATCGATTTTGTGGTTCTTTTCAGCTTTTAATTCTCCCCATGAAGCATTTCTGCAAGCTTGGTGGGAAAAATTTTATGAGGCATACAACTCTAGGTTCCTTGGAGTTCCTATATTTGCTGTTGAATCGTTTCCTAAGGTGTTACCCATGGACCTTTTTATGCCTTGTTCATGTTCAACTGGTATGAAATAATTGCTAAGTAAATGCTTGGTTGATAAATTGTCAGGTCGCACAAATAGTGGAACATGTTGTGGGTAATTATGGTCCCACAAATCAATACTATGCTTCCGATCTTACAGGAGCAAACATCTCTAATGTAATGCCTGTGATGCCAGAATCCAACGGTCCTGATCTTATGGAAGATAAGATTTCAGCTTTAATGACATCTTTGGATGCCGGTTACGTGTTACCGGATTTATCTCCTCAAAGAGACATGACATCAGGCTTACACTTTCCCGTGATGAGTGTTATGGAAGATAACATTTCAGCTTTAATGACATCTTTGGATGCCGGTTACGTGTTACCGGATTTATCTCCTCAAAGAGACATGACATCAGGCTTACACTTTCCCGTGATGAGTGAAATGGATGGCATGCTTCCATGTGCAAGCAATTCTGGGTTAGCATATTATGTTTATTGTTAATCTGATCATTTTATCACATTTTAACGCAATGTTTGCTTAGTTACTTCAACGAGGATAAATGTTGAGCGTTTTACGTGATGTAGATTTTGCTCCTTAATTGGTGTGATGTCGTTGTCTTAAGCCTCTAAGGCAACAAAAGAAGATTGACCAAAATCACGTGCTTATTCTGTATGTGTTATGCTATTAATTATGACCGTCTCATATATGAAATGTCAAGAGTTTCTTGTAAAACTTGGCTTTTTAAGGAATGTTCATTAGTCTAGTAACTAGAACCAACTGCCTGGCTTGTAATATGAGGTAGATTTTTCACATTAACTTGATTGTCCAAGCATGTTTTGTTTATGAAACCATTACTTCGGTTGTGGAGTTTGGGTATCAGAATCTTCTAATTCTGTATGTTGTATGTTCATGTCCTTAAGATATCAAATGCAGCAAATGCCAACTGTTCCTCCAGAGTGGAATGCAAGAGTACGTTTACATGTTCCCACACATTTGCAAGCTTTTTAATAAATAATTAGTTGAAAATAATTGACAAGTTTTTATTCTTTCCAGGTTGACATACCTGGCGCAAACTTGGGAGGACCTATGCTATTGGAACCGACTATTCATGCCGCTGCCAACCACTTGCCTGCTTTACTTGAACTATCTGATGCGGGTTTGTTTGTAATTTAGCTTTAAATATTTTGCATGTATTTTATATATGTTTTTGTCCTTTGCATTGATAATATTGGATGTTTGAACATTAGGATCTTTAGCATAAACAATCCATTAGAAGGATAAATGCGCATATATTGAAGAGGACTAGCTCACTTTTAATGTATAGCAAATTAAAAGATGCATTGTTCAATGATGCACATGTAATCAGATTAAGAATGTTCCATTTTTGCTGATATATGGAAATGTTGATTAAGTTTTGCTGCTACTTGTTAGTTATCGGTCCTACTGGACCAATTAAACTTTCCTCTGTTCTAGTAGGAAACTAATAACAGATGCTCTGCAGCCCTTGCTATCAGGCTCTTCAACCAAATGCTTCTGAATGCATCGAACTCTCTATCCAACTAAAGATGTTGATATTTTGAGAAAGCTGTTACTTAGTTATTATATTTAGGAAAGGAAGTCGTGCAAAGGGAGAGGGTCAGCTATTATTCTTAATGATGAAGATGCGTGAATAATCTGTTCTTGATAATATAGTGAGCCTTTGATGCTCTTGTAATACCAGCTTTCTTCGTGAGTACCCCCTGAGTGTATTGTGTTGATTAATTTCTGATACAAACATTTCAAAAGATATTAAAGGAGTATTCAATAATCGTGATTGCTTTCTCCCAAATTATTAAACGTTTGTTGCTATTTTCATTTTCTGGATCAAATAGAGATTTGGGAGAAAAAGCTCTTCTTTTGATAAGGAGGAGAAGAATCTCTCCCAGAAGTTGTTATTGCTTTTGCTATTGGTGGAAAAAGGACACAATACTAGTACAGTGCACCGGGCAAAGCATTCCACGACAATTTAGATGTGGTCTTGTGTATCTAGTTACCCGTAAAGTAACGGTGCATTGGTGAATTCATACATCAGGAGCATGGAGCTTACGTTTGAGGCGATAGAGTTACGTCTTGAATGAATGAATGATGCATGCTTGAAACTAAAGTGCTGATGGTGATATTATTGCAACAATACTACTGGTCCTTGTTGTGTTGTACAATAAATTAAATTGAACTCTTGAAGCATTCATAATCGATTATGAAGGTAAATCCACAAAGGGACGTAGAAGAGTCTCAAGTTGTGAAATGGTTCATATCAGGTGATAAAGATTCTATTAGAAGGTATGTAAGATTGCTTGATAGAAAAGATGAAGCCGGTGAAGTGCATGATCAATCTCTTAGTTAAACTTCTAAGGGCTAAGATTCCCCACGGTCATATTAGGATAATTGACCATTTTGGCTTGAAGTAACCTTTAACCGACAGGATAAGTTCATTTGGGGAAGTAATTTGTCTTTTGATCTTTTTGAACTAGCCTTGTCCTGGAGCAGAATGCATATGATTGAGGTAGTTTCTGTAATTCAAGATTCAGTTGAAAGGAAAACATGAGTAATGATTTTTCAAGGGATAGGGAATACCTTGTGTGCCTGTTGGATATTTTAAGGTGGTTAGGAGGAATGAGACTTATAAGAGAAAGAGTGTTCTCTAAGATGGTAAGAGGGAAAAATATCACAATTCAGTAGTGCCTGAGAGTAAAAAGCAGGTGAAACTTTTTACCATCTTTCCTCCTCTTTCTTATTAAACCTTTCTTTCTACATGGACAAAAGGATTTATTTTAGGTTAGGGGGGAAATCCTACGACCTGACTGAAACCTGTTCAGTCTCGGAGATTTGGTATGAATGGGTGGAAAGTGCAAGGATGTATATGAGGAGAATGAAGCTCAGTAGGGGTGCCCTTATGTGGCTATGCAATAGACTTAAAGAAGCATCAGTCATTAAAGGGAAGTCATTTAAGACCTGGAAGTGCAAAGATGTTTCCATCAGCATTTATTGTTCCTTAAAGTTCAATAAATTCGGTAGGTTTATCTCTGTTATTTCAGTTAACGGTAACGCCAGAACTGTGATCATACACATGAATGTGAATCAAGAGATTGGCTTGAAAGGCTTACCGGAAAACACTTTTAATGAAGGGTTGGGGGGACTTGTCTCAAAAATCGAATAGTTCATTGATCAGAATCAGGCATGCCAGTTTCAAATACAGAGCACGGGAGTCCCTTTTCTTTGGAACTCAGGGGAGAAGATAGTTACAAACAAGTAATACAACGACAAAAATGGAGAACTGAAACTCGAAGTACAACATCATCGACATTTCCTGGTAGCGACAAAGGTCCACTGGGTAGATGTCTCGTGGGAAGATTCCCAGATTGCGACGAGATACCCACCAGAAACGAAGTTAGAAGATGGGCTCAACAGACATGGATGGGCATTCACAACCTTCAGATTTATGACATGAACGGAATTCAATTTCTTTTTGAGTTCCAGTCAAGACGGGATGCAGAACGCATACTCATGGGTGATTGGAGACGGAAAAATTATCCGCTACATCTTGAATGGTGGTCGCCAACAGTGGGAGCTTTTCCGTCAAACACCAATTTCGAGTGGTTTTGGGTCCGTGTTCTAGGACTTCCTCTCCAGCTCTGGAACGATAAAGTGATGACCCAAATTGGAGACCTATGCGGTGGATGGTTGGAGACGGAGGAAGAGACGCAACTGAAAAACCACCTTAGATGGGCCCGAATCCGAGTGAAAGGGCCAAGAGAAAAGATACCTTCCTCCGTCGAGATCAGTGATGGCGAATTCATATTCTCCTTACCGACTTGGGTGGAAGCCCCGGCGAATTACCGGAAGAAGACAGATGAGGAAATTCGGGCCCAAGATGTCAGTAGTAGGTATGGAAAAGAAAAGGTTATTGAAAACCCTAGACTGCAGATGATTGAGACAGATGAGAGACTTGGGAAAAACAATTCAAAAAATTCAAATGTTTATTTAGAGTCTCTTAACAAAAACCCGTGTACTTCGATTAGTAGAAGTCTAGTGGTCAATGCAGGACAAGTGATTTCACACGTGGAGGAGGTAGACCCAAAAGAAGAGGGATTTAAAGAAGTACAGTGGATCTGTGGGAATTGTTTTGGGCTGCCTAAAGCCCAACAACTTGACAGCTCTATTTTTATTAAAGGAAAACCCCCTGACCCCACCATTAATTTTCCTCGTTTAAACCAGGAAGAGTTATGCTTCTCCCCAACCCTTTTCATTGAAGATCTTGAGAAAATTATGAGAATGGAGATTAAAAAAGCACAGGCGAACCAAAATTTGAGCAAAGAGATAATGAAAGTCAATATGCAAAATAATGAAATAAGAGAAGACAATTCCTTTTCTACCCCCGGGGAAGATGGTATTGAGGTCAGTGAAGAGAATGAAGCAGATTGTGGGGAGATGTCTAATGGGCACATTACAATCTATGAAGAGCCAATGCCTATACAGATAAAAGAACCATTGACGAAGAAAGAAATTGAAGACAAGGCAACCATTTGGGTGCAATCCAATGTCCTAAAATTCATCAGGAAGTTTGGAGCAGCTTTTGAAGGATGTGATAGAATAGCCTTTGAGCTATTCATGAAGATAAACCAAAAGAGAGGGTATTGCAGACCAAATGAAGGACGCTAACAAGAAAAGCAATAATTAGAAAAACATCCCAAAGGAGCTGAAGAACTTAGAGTTCAACATGAACTTCAAAGACGGAGAACCTAGAGGTAGAGGGAGAACAACACCTTTGAGGATCAAATGAATATCAAGATCATATCTTGGAATGTGAGGGGTTTGAACGGGGGGAATAAAAGGAGTTTGGTCAGAGGTCTCACTAAGCAATGAGGGGCTAATGTATATGTTTTTCTTGAGACAAAACTGTCTGGGGAGATACAGTGTTACTCAAAGAAGTTTGGCATAATAGGTGGATGGGGGAATTTCATTTAGATGCTATGGGAAGAGGTGGAGGAATTTTAGTGATGTGGGATAAGAGATATTGGAGGGGGGAGTTGATTGGGTCTGGGAGGCAGATGCTTACTTGTAAATTAGTAGGTACAGAACTTAATATTTCTTGGTTTATAAGTGCAGTTTATGCTAATTGCAATAGAGTGACCAGACGAAAATTGTAGGAGGAGTTAGCAACTATAAAAAACTCTTTTGAAGGGCCTTGGGTGGTGTGTGGTGATTTCAATGTCACAAGGTATCCTAGTGAGAGGACTGATAATCATAGTTTAACTGGGGCAATGACAGAGTTCACTGATTGGATCAATGAGATGGAACTTATTGATCCTCCTTTATTTGAAGGATCCTACACATGGAGGAGTGGGTAAAATCACACAACATCATCTAGAATAGACAGATTCCTCTATTCTAATCATTGGGAGGAGATGTTCTCACAGATCAGAAAAAATGTTCTCCCAAGAGTAGGATCAGATCACAACCCCTTAGTCCTGAATTGTGGAGAACTAAACTGCAGGAAGAGCTATTTTAAGTTTGAGCAATGGTGGATGGGGGTTGCAGGTTTCAGAGAAAAAGTCACAAAATGGTGGGCTTCATTTTCAGTTAGTGGTTCAGCTTCCTTTATGCTAGCCATAAAATTGAAAATGCTTAAAGGGAAATTAAAGGAGTGGGGTCTAGAAAACAGAGGTAATTGGAAACTTAAGAAGCAAGATATTCTGAATCAAATAACAAGCCTTGAAGAAATTCAGGAACAAAGAACTTTGACTGATAATGAGATGCTTCATAAAGTTCACCTCTCAAATCAGTATGTTGAAACCTCGAGAAACGAGGAAATAGCATGGAGGCAAAGATCCAGAGTGCAATGGCTTAAGCAAGGAGATAAGAACACCAAGTATTTTCACAGAATTGCCACAGCTCACAAGAGCTTCAATTTGATTGAAAAAATAGAAGTAGAAGGGGAGACTATTACTGTACCTGAGGAGGTCAAACAAGAAATTGTAAGCTTCTATCAGAAGTTATACAAGGAAACAGAAAATTGGAGGCAGACTTCAATCTGCAGGGGTTTGAAGAAATAAATGCGGAGGAGAAAGAGTGGTTGCAACGACAATTTGAGAAAGATGAGGTCTTGGAAGCTCTCAAGTTGTGTTCCAGTGACAAGGCTCTATGCCCGGATGGTTTCCCTATGAGTTTTTATCAGAGCTTCTGGGAGACTATCAAGGTAGATATCATGAACACTATGAAACAGTTCCATGACAATCAAGTTTTTGAGAAGAGCCTCAATGCAACTTATGTAGCTCTAATCCCTAAAAAGGTGGGAGCTGTTGAATTAAGGGACTTTAGACCTATAAGTTTGATAGGTGGAGTTTATAAGATAATTGCTAAACTACTGGCAGAAAGGTTGAAAAGGGTGATAGACAAGCTGGTCAACAAACATCAAATGGCCTTCATTAAAGGCAGATAGATCATTGATGCAGCTTTAATAGCAAGTGAATGTGTTGACACCAGGCTCAAAAGGGGGGACCCAGGTATTATGTGCAAACTAGACATAGAGAAGGCATACGACCATGTGAATTGGGGTTTCCTGATCAAAATGCTAAAACAGATGGGTTTTGGAGAGAAATGGCTCAGTGGATTGAGTTTTGCATTAAAACTGTTAGGTTCTCCATTCTTGTAAATGGAGAACTTGTTGGGTTTTTTCCATCAGAAAGAGGACTCGGGCAGGGAGATCCTTTTTCTCCTTTCCTTTTCATTCTTGCCATGGAGGGTTACAACAGCATAATGAGAGTGGCTATTAGAAACCAGTGGATAAGAGGTTTCAAGGTGGGAAATCTTGCAGGGGAAGAGATGCAGATTTGTCATCTACTCTATGCAGATGACACAGTCATTTTCTAAGAAGCCAAGGCAGACCAAATTGCCTTCATTAGAATGTCACTAGTGGTTTTTGAAGCAGTTTCTGATTTGACAGTAAATTGGAGAAAGAGCAGCTTTTTTCCTATAAATGAAGTTCCTCAATTGCAAAGTCTGGCAAACATTTTAGGGTGTAAAATTGAGCAGCTTCCCACCACCTACTTAGGAATGCCTTTGGGGCACAAACACAAGGAGCTAGAAATATGGGATGGCATCATTGAGAAGACTGAGAAAAAATTGGCTAATTGGAAAGCTCAGTACATTTCTTTAGGAGGGAGAGTGACCCTGATAAATTCAGTTCTAGACTCGCTGCCTTCTTATGTAATGTCTTTATTTCCCATCCCAGCTAAGGTTGAAGATAGACTTGACAAGCTGAGAAGAGATTTTTTGTGGTTGGGCAACAAAGAAGGAAAGGGCCTGCACTTAGTCAAATGGCAGAATGTACAGTTACACAAGCAGTCTGGTGGCCTTGGTATCAGAAATTTGAGGTTACAAAACAAAAGTCTTCTTTCAAAATGGTTATGGAGGTTCACTACCGAGACACACGTTTTGTGGAGGGAGGTGATAGTATGTAAATATGGTTTGGAAGGGAATTGGTGCTCCAACTCAGTGAACAACACCTACGGCGTCTCAGTGTGGAGAACAATTAGGAATTTATGGCCTGACCTGTCCAGAAACATTGCTTACAAGGTGGGATCTAGCACTAAAACCTTGTTTTGGAGGGAGAATTGGATCGAAAATGTGACATTGATGGAAATGTTTCCAGATCTTTTCTCTTTGAGCACTAACAGAGAAGAGACAGTGGCTAAAGTTTGGTCACAGCAGGGATGGAACATTGCTTTCAGAAGATTCCTTAATGATTGGGAGATTGAGAAAGTTGTTGAGCTACTTAAAGTCTTGAATGGATGCACAGGGTTATGAGAAGAGGAAGACTCTATCAAATGGAGGCACAATAGAGATGGGATGCTCTCAGTTAATAAATTATACACCAGGGAAGTGAAGGACCTACAAGGTTGCAGGATAGGGCCCTGGAAGAAGATCTGGAAGACCAAGATACCAACCAAGATAAAGTGTTTCTCTTGGTTGGTGGCCAGGAGGGCTTGTTCTACGCATGAGAGATTGAAAAAGAAAGGATTCCATATTGTATCTTGGTGTTCTCTTTGTAATGAGGTAGAGGAGACTAACAACCACCTGTTTCTACATTGCAAAGTGACAACAAAATTGTGGAACCTATTTCTGGGTGCTACACAGACAGAATGGATCATGCCAGAACATACATCAGACCTCCTGAGTTGCTGGATCAGAAGAGGAGGGAGCAAAACTCAAAAGAAGTGGTGGAACATAATACCATCATGCATTTGGTGGTCTATTTGGAAGGAAAGAAACAACAGGTGCTTCGAAAACAAGGCTAATCCAATTGAGAAAGTCAAATGGTTATGTATGCCTACCTTTTATTTCTGGTGTAAAGAAGAAGGATTAGAAGAAGATGCACAAATTAGAGAATTTATAGGAAACCTGTAATCTATTTTATTTTCTGGGTTTTTGCTGTGAAACAATTTTTTGGAGGTCTCCAGCATAATCCTCAATGCTGATGAATACAACATTACCTTTATAAAAAAAAAATATCACAATTCAGTTTCCCTTGAATTCCCATAAATGTTACCAAGTCTTCTCTGTTTTAAGCTCAGAAAACACAGGTCAAACTCCATACAGAAGTTTTTACGTAGATACCTGCTCTATTGTCACTTAACTGCCTGTTAGTCAGTGGTAAAAAAACCAGCCAGACGTTATCAGCAAAGAGAGAAGGGAAGGATCCACCTAAATGGGAAGCTTGACCTTTTAAGGTCCTTTGCGCAGTCTCATGATATCTCATAGATCAGCAAGAATGCCTTAAGAGCTGCCAAACACTTCTCAACTCTTTTTTTAATAACCGTGTTGTTTGGGCCAGTTTGTGCATTCCTTGATTAATTCCACAGTGGACCTACTACCTCCCGAGATTTCTCAACTTGGGACTTGACTTTTATGTCGTTAAGTTAGAAAGGATACAAATGGAAACTCCTGTCACAAAATCCGTCCTCCATATCTATCATGCAGCTAATCTCTCTTCCAAACAAGCTCAGCTCAGATAATGAAGCTCAGCTTGAAGCCATCATAAAGTGTGTTAAAGCCATTGTCCTTAACCCTAACCAAGTGCTATATTTTTCTTAAAGTACTTTCCAGTCAGGATAAGTTTTTTCAAGTTTAGTCATCTTTGAGTGGTCAGTAATCATTTAATCGAGGTCCTTTTGATTCCAGCAAGGTCCAATTAGAAGCTCAAAGTACTTCTACGACTATATTTGTTGGTGTGGAGATATACATTAATGTCCAGTTAGGGATTCTCTCTTTCCCTTTAACCATTTTGAAGAGTGTGAAAAATTAATGGAGCATACGAATAGTCCCTTGATTATAAAATGATTTATAATGGGAATCAGCTAAAGCATATTCCGAACTAAGTTTTTTTGTGGATAAAGGAGTTATGGCTTAGGTTAGCTCTGATTTCCTCACAGTCATACATATTATAGAACTATTATAAAGTGAAGTATATTAAATAGCTAATTTTAGGTTGATTCGAAAGGTGTCGTGCTGTAACTATTTTAATGTAAAAGTTCAAGGAACGTGGTGTTGTTTCAGGATGATAATTGGGTAAGTCGTTGCTTAGAATGATAGATTGGTGAGTCATGCTACTTTGATATGAATATTACCTGGACTATATGCGGTAAGAGCTCAATCGTTTCCCATTTATTCTTTAACCAGTCTGAGTTTCCAAATTGAGTTTCTTAACCTTGATCACACAATTGGTCTTACAAACATTGGCCCAATACGCTGAATCTAATATGATGTTCACTATGGTTCTTTAAACGATGAATCTAGTATGATGTTCACTATGGTTCTTTAAACGATGAATCTAGTATGATGCTCACTATGGTTCTTTAAACAAGTGCTTCTATGGCACATGTGCGGCACCTTCTTGATTCAAGATGGCAGAAGAGGGTGGGTGATACCAAACTCCCCAAGAACACAACAACACAAACACCAAAATCAGTCCACTAGTTCAAGAACTCTGGACCCTTTTGATGACCTCTCTCGGATTCGCAAGAAGAACAAGAAGGGAAGTGATATCAAGAGTAAAACACACTAAAACAGCAACAACACTTGATGAACAAGATGCAATAACAACAACACACGGTTACAAGACAAGAACACAAACGGATTACACTAGATATAGACAAACGATTACAAGAAAGTAAAGATAGATAGATAGACAAAGGGATGGTATAATATTAACAACCCAAAAGCTTATTCCACTTTTGGACCTTTAATATCACACACAACCTAAACCTATCTCTTACGTGACCTCAAGGGAATCAGAATTCCCAAGTAATCTCCGTTTCTAAGCAAATGATCAACACAAGGATTCCACCTTGTCCAAGGATTCCACCTTGCTAAAGACTCTCAAAGAGGCTACAAAATATATTCTCCAAAAATCTCCCAAAAATGACCTAATAAGGTTCTATTTATACCTGGGTTAACTTATTACAAATGACTAAAAAACTTTTGCAAAGGGCGGATGAACAGCGAACAGTTTTGGAGCTTGTGGGACTTGTTGTCTACACTTCAAAGCTTGTTCCTTGGATGGGCAGCCCCCGAGCTCGAGTCTTGATGCATTGAACCCCGATCATGATCGTACCCGTATCATCCTCTCCTCCTTAGAAAGGATTCGTCCTCGAATCCGAACTTTGCAAAGCAATAGGAAGGACAATCAAACAAAAGTTCCTCAAGGTATGAGGGTTAGGATTAGTGTAATCAATCATAGCATCTTGCCAAGGTGGCTCAAACTTCACATATACCCAAACATCCCTCTTACCCGAATACCCTACCAAGGGAGAATCAACTAGTTTATCCACATAAGTGTGACAAGAAACTAGGAACAAGCGTCGCTTATCAAGTGGAAAACATAGACTCTTCTTGGAACAACAATTAGACTTGAAAGCCGAGAGAGGAAAGCCATACATTCCATGCACATTCAAGTCATTCCAAAAGACATCCTCATCACCACACTTCAAATGATCACCGGAATCAAATGGGTAGAGTGTCCATGGGCACGGATTGGGAATACACTTCCTTACCCCAATACTACTACAATAATGATCAAATGTCCCCTCTATACTATCATGGTCAATAACAAAAACAACTAGAGGGTCATCCTTAGTCATTCGGCCAACATGTTCAACATCATCATTTTCACACACAAGTTGGTCTTCATGACTTCCATAAGACATGTACTACCACTTTCCACAATGGCTTCAACACTAGGTGAATCAACTAGTGTATCCACAATCTCAAGTTGTACATTATCATCACAAAATGAAGGCACATTCGGCTCACTTAAAGACAAACTATCATTCACACTTAGTTAGCTATTATCCTCATTCACTAGAGTGCAAAAGTTAGTTTGATTACCTTGTAGCTCATGTGGAGCATGGCCACTCACGGGAATTTGATTAGGAAGGCTTGGATGCTCCATCAAGTTATCCAACTTCTTGCACAAAGAGCCTTCCGTCCCTTCCAATCTTCCTTCCATTCTATCCATTATTCGCCTATCTATGGCATCAAGCCTTGCCATGATGGATTTAACCCAACTAGGCATTTCAGCTTCATTCGCCATTGTACCCATCAAGAGCTACTAAGCAAACAACACGAAAACAACAAACACATTAAAGATTCGCAACAATCAGTCCACAATTCGTCACAAAACAGTCCACAATCCCTCACTTTCACACTTTGGATTTTTCACTCTATTGGCCTTACAAGTGTTGATAACTCGCTTATACTCCAATGAGGTTACTTGGTCTTAATTGTGGCTCGAGGTCGGAGTAGATTCTTGTTTGAAGCGACTCAAATAAGTAATGTACGAACTTGAACCAAAAAAGATACTACGACTCAAAAACGAGAAAAGCACACAACAAACATAACACGAAAAACGTACACAAAACTAACTTACAAGCTAGTAGGGTATTACTAGGTTGTCAATTAGTGTCGAGCAAACAAACGAAACTAGGAAACAATAAAATGAAACTAAGAAATCTAAAATTTGAACTCAAAAATGTTGCGTGAACAGTACTTTAGTGACGTGGCAGTCCACTATTGGCCTCAAGTTTTATCAAAATTTTATTTCCCAATTTCAAGTCTTGATCAATATACAATTTGGAATTGGTGGATTTGGTTAATGGAGGGAAAAGTGGTCTTTGAGCCTTTTTGTTCAAATTTCAAAAGCAAAACTTGACTTCTTTGAACTTTCTCCTTGAAACAAGGTCCTTAAATCAAGAAAAAGTAGATGAAAAGTCATTGAAGTGATAGGGACAAGTCTTTCACTAACAACTACTACAAGCTTGTCTTTCACCTTTTCAGATCTAGTTTGCACTTTAAGGATTAACAAGATGATGAAAAGGTGAAGAACCTTAAGAACACAACAAGTCCAAGAACAACAACAATTTCAGTTTCCAACTCCACTACAACAAGACCAGCAAATTAGCCAAGGTTTAGGTAACAACAACATCCAACTCGACCACACCTTGTTCATATCAACAACTTCAACAAGTTCAAGTTCAATCTTAGATTTGTACACCTTTTAGTGTTGATGAGAAAGAAACCAACACTAGAAACACTCTAAACAAACAAAAGACTACAAGTTCTAGACACACAACAAACAAATCTTGGCCAAGATAACTACAACACAATTTTCGGCCAAGAACACAAAATGGACAGATTTGCACTTTTCAGGATTTTTTTTTCAGTTTTCAGTTTTTTTTTTTTTTTTTAAATTTTCGTCCAAGAGAACCCAAGATTGGTAGTGTAGGAACACAACCAGCCTTGCTCTGATACCAAATGATACCAAACTCCCCAAGAACACAACAACACAAACACCAAAATCAGTCCACTAATTCAAGAACTCTGGACCCTTTTGATGACCTCTCTCGGATTCGCAAGAAGAACAAGAAGGGAAGTGATATCAAGAGTAAAACACACTAAAACAGCAACAACACTTGATGAACAAGATTCAATAACAACAACACACGGTTACAAGACAAGAGCACAAACGGATTACACTAGACATAGACAAACGATTACAAGAAAGTAAAGATAGATAGATAGACAAAGGGATGGTATAATATTAACAACCCAAAAGCTTATTCCACTTTTGGACCTTTAATATCACACACAACCTAAACCTATCTCTTACGTGACCTCAAGGGAATCGGAATTCCCAAGTAATCTCCGTTTCTAAGCAAATGATCAACACAAGGATTCCACCTTGCTAAAGACTCTCAAAGAGGCTACAAAATATATTCTCCAAAAATCTCCCAAAAATGACCTAATGAGGTTCTATTTATACCTAGGTTAACTTATTACAAATGACTAAAAAACCCTTGCAAAGGGCGGATGAACAGTGAACAGTTTTGGAGCTTGTGGGACTTGTTGTCTACACTTCAAAGCTTGTTTCTTGGATGGGCAGCCCTCGAGCTCGAGTCTTGACGCATTGAACCCCGATCATGATCGTACCCGTGTTAGTGGGGTGGGGGGGGGGGGAGGGGGGAGTAACTACCATATGAAATCCTGCCAACTAGCTGACACAGAAAAAAGATTCTTGAATAACAATTGTTTCTATGTGACTCTTCCTAACCTATCTAGGCCACATAAGCACCACTTTGGATATAAATGACATGTGGTATAGATTTATAAATATGGCTTGGGTGAGTCTAAGGTGGCTCTTGTTACTTAGTTATCAGATAATACTTAGTTATTCAACTAACTAGGGATATTGAGCGAGCCATATTTGTTCAAACATACAACTCAACTTGCTGAACTTTAGCCTGTTATTTTAACTATTACGGCATGTGTAACCTTAAGGCCTACTCGTGTTTCTTGAAAATAATTATTTTGATATAAGTATAAAGCGTACTAAGAGTTTTCTTTAGCATTACACTTACCGCAAATAATAATCATTATATATTTAGTAATATGAAAATATTTCCTGATTTGATCTAAGATATATTTATTATATCTTATTATACTGTATGCGTATGTGTGTGAGAGTTTACTTTGAACTCGAACTCGAGTTCAAGGTTCTTAATTCGCTTGTTACTATATTGAGTCGTGCTTGAACTTGTCTGCATATATTTGAATTGAGCTGTATTGCAATTTGAAGCTAGTTTGATAGTTGAGCTTGAGTTTGAACTCAACTTTATAATACTAGCTCAAGGATGCCCAGCTTGATTAAACTACACCTGTGATATCTATCATTGATTCCCATTCCCTTGGTGATTATGCCATGAAAGATTAACTTTTAGTAAAATCTTTACAACTAAGATTATGTATGACAAACTTCCCGGTTTGGTAAAGATACATCTTGCTGGTTGAAGTAAGAAAAGGATGAACATATGGCAGCTTATGAAGAAGATCCACCCTAGAAAGTATGCAGCAGAGGCATTCAGTAAAGTTCTTAAAAGAGAACTTTAATACAATGCACTTTCCCTTTGCACTTTTATCTTTTCGTGTTTGAAGATGATACTTTGTATGTGCAATTAATTTCCATTAACTTACTGACCAAGATTTAGTTATTGTGGTTTCTTAGTTCTAGTTCCAGTTTCATTTTGAAGTTCAATTCATTATCAACTGGAAATTGTCGCAGCAAAAGACACTAGACAAACTAACATGGAAGGTGTATGAAGTAAACAATCTTTAAGACTTAGATTCAGCAAAATAATCCGTGACTAGTTCTCTTTGTTGCATGTTCTCTTCAGATAATCACCATAAAGTTCTTGCAGTGATCATATAGATGAAATTTTAAATACTTTTTAACGATAGCCTGTACAATGTGCCCAAGTAGCTCAGAGTTGAGGCCTAGTTGTTGGTAATATATTGTACAATTTCCATCAGGTTAGTAGATCTGTGGGCATTTCTATGCACTTTTTGATCTCCTTATATTAAATATGTGGCATTTTTATGCACTTCTAGATCTCCTTTTATTTCTTTTTAAAATTTTAACTTTCCTTTTGATCTTCTTTTTGCATTGTACCTACAGGGAACAACCGATATCTCCAACAAGCATCTCATCAAGGATGGCCATCTGTTGTGAGTACCTCGAACTTTTGCATCAATAGATATGTTTAATCCATTATGGTGTTTAGGTTCGTGTTGACTTTTAGTTACTTCATTCTTTTCATATTCAACCCAGTTTTTGATAACTACATCCTATCCTCAACAGGATGTTTTACCAAATGTAGCAGTTCAAACATTGGATGAGCTTGGATTTTCTGCCTCTGCAAGTTCTAGTGATTTCTTTCGTATGCTCACTGAAGCGGACTCAAGTGTAAAAGATGCAGGAGTAAGTTGAATATCCAAGTAACCATTTCTCTCCTAAGGATTGTAGTGTAATTATTTTAGCCGTGCAATAGACCACAAATTGGTTTTCATATTTTTCGTGGTCTTTGAAATCTCTTTGTAAAACCTTGTACATTGTGTTATTAATAGTCAAAATAAGTACCGTAACTTGAAACCCAACTTTAAAAGGAGGAACCTTTGTAGCAGAAAGAAAAAAGAGAAAATTTCAAAGTATTTGCATAGTCCAACAATCAACATATTTATGGACAAAATATTGGTTATCCTACTATACTGATGTGATCGAGATCTTTTTCCTGCCTTACACTTTTTTCTTTTTTTCTTCTTCTGGTGTTGAACAGATGCTTGGTGATGCAAATCAAGGAGCCCTGGAGAACTTACCAGCTGAACAGCAAATAATAGCTCCAATGGGTGGAATGATGAGAAGTTCTGGAAAGCAACCTGCAGTGGAAGAACAAATAAACCATCTGGGAGTGCAGTTTTTAAAAAAGGTTGGTCTTAAATCATAAAGGCTGTCGCAAGTAACTGGCTTTATTTGAACGTCTTCAAATTTCATCAATATTTTAGCAGTACCAAAATTGAGGAAGCATGTGTCCCTATTTGGCTTCTAATTACTTTACATGTGTTTTGTATCAGAGAGGCAGAAAGAAGAAAACTCCATTGAGTTCTCTGGCACCTGTAAGAGCATTTTTCATCTACTTCTTAAGCCCTTCATGTGCTTGTGATTTCATTTCATTCTGTCGCTGACAGACATCATCGTTTTGGGGGATTGGACTTCCCTATCTTAGTTTATTCTTGTCTCTGTCACCTTTATAGTCACTTGGATGAATGCGTACGAAATGCCTATCTAAGATGGAAAACGGGGCATGGCGGGGCGATTGCGCGGCAAACCCACGAAGACTCCAACCCGCCCGTATAACTCTATTTTCAATCCGCCCCGCTAATACCCGCCCACATAATAATTTTTTATAAAGTTCCTTTTTAGGTGAGTTTGATACTAAAAATAAAATTGATGAAATTCTTTTTCATTTTTCCGGTAAGTAGTATTGATTTGATACTGTAACTTTTTCTCTCTTTTTATTTTGTTAAGCTATTCTTCAAGTCAGATACTTCTCACTCGAACCCTATTTTATTATAAATTGTGTGGTACAATCAATTCTTTATTTCTCATGTATGTTCCCAAATTAATCATTTATCACATACAGAACATTTGGAGTCTTGAAAACCATTTGTTATTTTTCTACTGCATGAAAATTTTAAATAGAAGAGATTTCAAATTTACCTTAGAAGTACTTGATATGTTTATATTTGTCCTTCGTGTATCTTATGATTCAAAAATTTAGTTTTTATTTTGTTAAACCCGCAAAAACCTGCAGCCCGCCTCGCATAACCTTAAACCTACATCCGCCCCTATGTCTGTGTTCTTCATCTACTTTATTCTTGCTCATTTAATGTATTCCTGAGCTGTAGGCTGGGAAAGAGAAAGCTACTGTCACTGGTTTTTCTGCGCTTGCGCATACTCAAGCTGGTTTTGCTGCATTTGCCCACACTCAAGCTGAACGGAAAGGTGAGTAACAACAAGATTAAGGGTTCCTAAGAATATGATATTAAAAAGGTTGCAATCTCTATAATTGACAGAAATAGTTAATCCGCCATAAGGACTGCACATAACTGTTGTCAACTTTTGCTAGGTTCTATACTCAACCTGCCCTGCTAAGTTGTGCATCTAATGCTAATATGTTGAAGAAATAACATTACCCCTAGAGAACCCTATCGTGCAGGTTTTATTAGCATTATACCCTGCTTCATTCTTCCAGATGCCAGTAGTGTTTTAGGGACTAATACTGAAAGCTTCATTCCACACATATGAAGGTGTATGGTTGACCTTTGATATATGATATTGAACTTTGTCATGAACCTCTTTTCTTAAAAGCATGTAGTGTGTGGCAGCTTCTCATGGAGGCAAATAGAGGTATCATCTGTAAGTTTCTCTAATAAAAATTTGCTAGCCCTTTCCTTGATTAGTATAACTTTAAAATGAAGAGAAGAAGAAAAGAATGTGTTGTCACTTCTAAGTTTTAAGATTAAACACTGTAGCTTCTGACTTTATCAGGCTCTTACCCTGATGGATAAACTGCTAGTTATCTGAACGAATGATAATTGACTTCATATTGCTTTGCAGACAACTTTAAAGAGGTTAGTAGCCTTCACACAAATTATAACAAGCTCCTATGTTGCCACATTAATTCAAAAGGAGAGTTGTTGGCTACTGCTGGACACGACGGGAAGGTTAGTCTTATTAATTACTCAACAGGATGCTAGTTGGTCAAATGGAAAAGTGCTTATCTCAACTTCTCCTGTTAACAAATTTGTACTGTGATTTATGTTTAGGTTCTGATTTGGGAGTTGGAAAATAACAATGTTTATAGTGGAGAAGGTCATGCTCATCATGTCACAGATATCCGTTTTAGACCAAACTCAACATTGTTTGCGACTTCTTCCTTTGACCGAACTGTGAAGATATGGGATGCAGCCAAGGTACTACCTCTATTTGCCATTGCAGATACTTGGTTGAATGAATCTTTCAGTTACTCTTGTTTTAGGTTGTAACGGCTCACAAGTAGCAATTAGCACAGAGTCAAATCACCAAGATATACATTCATTAGTTCTATGATTCTTTGTTCTTGGCTCGCATTATTTCTTCTGTTTTTTGTGCTAATATTATCCTTATTCTTTTGTTTGTACTTATACTAGAACATATATATTTTCTTAGCTCCTCAGACAATTGTCAGTGTGAGATTTATTTCCACATTCTTTATCTCTGTAGCGAGGCTACTCAAAAGATTTATCGCAATTATATCAAGTATCACCATCATGATGTTAGGCTGTCTATAATGCATTTCATTTGAGTCAATATGTGAGGAACTTGCTGTTACCAAAACATGTTATGAAGTCTTAGACATTCAGAGTCTCTTTTCTTTTCTTATGGTTATCAGGATTTCTCATAATGATAACTGACTAATCTCTTGAATTGCTTCCTTTTGATCTGTGTCTATTACAACCATGGTACTATACATATCTCACCATTTTGTCATTATCCAGCCAAGCAACCCTTTCCAAAACCTTGTCGGGCATATTGAGCATGTGATGTCAGTAGATTTTCATCCGAGAAATGCAGGTCTCCTCAGTTCTTGTGATAGCAACGATGACATTATACTGTGGGATGTCACTGAGGGTGATTGCAAACTCATTTTTAAGGTTGGTGTTTTATTTCCTTCCCTTTTTTTAGATATTGATAAATAGGTAGCTTTATTTGATATACAAATGCTCCATAATTTGATAGATACCTTCTTTTTTTGTTTCCATTCAATTTTGAGATTACTTAATTACTTGATTCTGAATCATCTTTGAATCTTTTATTTTCATAACTTCCTACATTTGATTGTGGGAAATGTTTTTCTCACTATTCTTTCTTCATTCCGAAAAATTTCAAAGTTTTCGAGATCAGTAGTCGGTCATCATGAGAATACACAAGCAAATAAATAGTTTAGGAAATAAAAGGATTTCGCAGTATTATTTAAACCAACATTCATATCACATTCAGCAACGCATCATTCTGTGTTCTAAACAGAGAGAGTGGTTTATAAAAAATTTGCTATCATTCATTCACTAAATCTTGGTATAAATGCAGGGAGGGAGTAGACAAGTTAGATTTCAGCCTCGACATGGGGACTTTTTGGCAAGTTCCATCGGAAATATGATAAATATCTTTGATGTTGAGACTAACAACATCCAAAAACAGTTACAAGTAAGATGCTTATTTTTGATCACTGATCAAGCTTATTTCAAAAAAATTCATCTGTTGCACTACTGTATCTTATCAACGTGGTTTCGTTTCTTTGATTTATAGGGCCACACCAAAGACGTCCGCTCAATCTGTTGGGATGGAAGTGGGAATTACCTGGCATCCGTGAGTGAAGATAGTGCACGGATATGGTCTGTTAGAGAAGGAAAGTGTCTACATGAATTGTGCTCCAGTGGCAATAAGTTCCAGTCGTGCACTTTCCACCCTGGATACGCTCAAGTGTTGGTGATTGGTTCCTTTGAGGTATGCTTAACACAATGTGGACATCTTCTGTTGAAGCTTTGAACTCATAGATAGGTTCTTTCTAGACTTGGATGGATTAATATCTCTATATATTTTCAAGGCAACAAATTTAACTTAAGATGCTTAGATATTGAACCATCCCGAGAAAGAAAGAAAAGAAACAAAGATATGAACTCGAAAAGGAATAATAGGAGTGAAAGAATATGTGTCGTCTGCAATTTTAAGTTCTGGTGTCATAATAATGTCTCAGAATGCAAATTTTTGAATGAGTTTTGCTTCCGAGAGTATCATTGTTATTCCTGCTATTTTTTCATGTCAAGAAAGAAAATGATGATTGCATATTGATTTCATCTGAACATGTTGCTTTCCTACTCGTGTTTGATCATTCCGCGGTGCTTAATGACTTCTTATTTGAGGGAAAATTTAGGAATGTTAAATCACCAAACTGAGTAGTTTGGCATTTTAGATGAAATCGTTTCATGTTTGAAGCTTATTCACATTTATTTATACTCCCGTCATTTTTCTTTCTGCTTTTCCCTCTTCTTCTGATGCCCATCGAATGTCGTTGCAGTTCCTGGAGCTGTGGAATCCGTTCTTCCAGAGCAACATAACTCGGTCATATAGTGCACATGCTGGTATAATTTCTTCATTAGCAGATTCACCTTCGAAAGGAACCATAGCTTCAGTGAGTCATGACCAGTGGATCAAGATATGGCGATGACGTCTCTTTGTGTATCAAGAAACACCAATCATTCTTTCTTCTTTCTCTTAGTGAAATTACATCAACATTTGCATGAAACGGCAGTTGCATACACCCTTTCGCTAACAAGGGTGCATTTGGAACCAAGGAAGGTGACAGTATTCTTGGTCCTCACCTTTGTTTTGAGTTATTCGAAAGACTGAATCAGTCACAAACTCAGACCATTGTTTCAAATTCATCTGTTCTATTTAATCGTTTGGAAGTTGATATTTAATTTTAGTATTCAAGTTTTTGGTATCAGAATTCACACCAAAAAATCATCAGTAGGTGAACTCGTGTGAATCCATGAATAGATATATCAGAAAATACAAGCTTGTTAAACTGCTTCACACCAATCCATCACCCCTCCAAATTCCAAGAAGTTGCAAACAGTAGATATCTATCTCCTGGTGTTTCCTGTTCAGCTGCCACATTTATTCATCTCAACTTGCTGAAGAACTCCAGATTGCACATTTGATTGCTCACTATTCGACGTTAATTCTCCTTCAAATATCCTCTTGAAAACTGCCCCTTTGGAATGCCTAGTTATGCTGCACTTTTTTGTTGTCATACAGGAAATAGGAATCCTACTTATCTGGGCAGTACCTAGCAACTTATGTTTTCCTCAAAAACAGTCATCTTTTGCAGCTTTAACAATCTAACCTCCCTATTCTTGTTGAGCCACAAAACTATTGTAGACCTTCTGCTACATTTTGTTATTCATGATTGCTTTCCTCGTAAGGGTGTCAATTAGTCCCTAAACTGGCTTTTTTTTTTTTTTTTTTTTTCTGATTTTAAAGTCTTGTTCATTTGATTGTTGGCCCAGCGTAGGGTGAAGTTGTCGAGAGCAAAAAAAAAAAAAAAAAGGCATAATACACAAACAAGCACTCAAATTTTGAGAATGCACGTCTAGACACCTCCAACTTTATCTTAACCAACAACGAAAAACTTCAACCTGTCCACTGTCTCGTGGACACCCGGTGTTGACGTAATACATAAATTTTGGAGGTGTCTAGATGATTATTTTGGGAGTGTTCAATTGATACGTTGGAGGCGAGTTGAGGTGTCTAGATGTTTACACTTAAAGTTGGTGTTTGAGTATCCATTTATGTGCTATGTCAAAATAAATAAATGAACAACTATTCCTGAAGTTGAGTATAATTTCCAACGTCTCATGCATGTTTGTTGAGTATAATTTCCAACGTCTCATGCATGTTTTCTTTCGGTTCGTTGGAAACTTAACTCAATTTACAAATCCATCTTGTATTACTTCAAACAATAAAAAGGAAATTACAACTCAACTCAATATAGATAAACTACGAAATAAAAAGATTGAACCGGAGATATAGGGATAGGGAAGAAGGGGAGATGAGAAGCTCAAACTTAGAATTGGGGATGAGAGGAGTGCAGATTTTTCATAATAACTTTTGCTTGCCTTGCCTCTTCTCTTCTCTTCTTCGCACGTGCTATTTATCACCCGCCACTTGAATCCCACACATAATTTTTCATTTTCCAAATTTGCCCTCCACGGTATAGTCTTGACCCAAATCGTTCATAACAAAACTACGTTTGAGATATTATTATTCAACAATGAATGAAGCTTAGGATGGCATGGAGAAAATTATCTGACTATGTCCGGTACAATCTAATGGAAACAATTTCCTTCATTTTTATCAGACCCTCCTTACAAGCATACTAATGAATATCCATTGCTCCAAGTTAAAAACTTTTAAAATACTATCGAAGGTGTAAATGATTTTCACGCGTTTCAGATTTGATGAAGCAGATGAAAAGCAAAAGAAAACAAAGTTGTACAATTGACAAGTTTTCAAGGGATTCTTATGTATAGTTCACTACATAAAAAAAATGGCCTCAAACATCCCGTCACTAAATCTGCATGTATATGTAATGTATTTATATTGTACAAATTCTTTATAATTGTTTAAATATATGATAATATGTAATTATGGCACACATATTCAAATTTCAACCAAGTTGTCTTCTTCTAACTATTTTAGAAGAACATGATCTCCTAATTCAAGTTTTGTCACTCCCTCTCCCACACTCTCCACAATTCTAAATACCAATAATAAATAAATTAATTAATAAAAGTACACAGTTCTCATTGAAAGTAAAGTGACAATTCGGTTAGTTAATTCTCCAATATAAACTACATAGCATTCTCAGAAGTAACAGAGAGACACGAAGGAGAAACACGTGGGAAGAGGAGAAAATAAAAGAAAAATAAGGCTACATAGTTGTATCTAATAATAAAATAACGCAATAGTTAAAATTATGATCGAATGGTCACTTTGCCATTTTTCAACAATATATCAAGCAGCGACTATCTTTAACCGGGGGTCTATCGGAAACTCTACTTCTTCGGAGGTAGTGGTATGGACTACGTATATTCTACCCTCCCTAAACCCCACTATGTGGGATTATACTGGGTTTGTTGTTGTTGTTGTATATCAAGCAGCGACTACAACATTAATTAGCACAGAACTTGCCAACACTCACCTTCTTTACAAGTTTACATTCATGATAATAATACGAGGCCCAAATCATAGTCAACTAGCCCATCTTTCTTCTTTATCAAGAGGATAAGATTACACTCTCTACGACTAAGATATTCTAACTTTTGGCAACACACAGGTTCAGGATATTTAAAGACGGTAAATCTGTTCAATTGACCACAAAATTTTCTCCTAATAGGCATACATTAGAACTTATTAAATGAGAATAAAATTCAAGACTGAAAACTTTAGAGGACGAAATCTCTAGACCGAACATTTGAGGTACAAAAATTCACAGACACTTTAGAGGATGAAATCTCAATATCGGACATTTGGGATACAAAAATTCAAGATCAAACACTTTAGATGATGAAATCTCACGATCAAATGTTTGAGGTACCAAAATTGAATACTGAAATTGGACATTTGAAGTACAAAAATTCAAGACCGGACACTTTAAAAAACACTAAGACATAATGTTCTGCTTCTTTTACATGTTGGAAAAATTACATCATACTACAACTTAACTTACCATAACTACTTAAAATCTCAACATTTTTAAATAATAAATCCCCGATTTTACATAAAGATATATCCATATAGAATTAAGTGGTGTATTCAGAAAAAATATTTTCTTTATGCTTTGCTTTAGTGATTTCTTGCTTAAGGAGCTCAAGAAACTTATTACTTCATTTGGAATTTCCTTTGATTTTTATTTTTTGGTTTTCTTTATGCTTTGCTTTAGTGATTTCTTGCTTAAGGAGCTCAAGAAACTTATTACTTCATCTGAAATTTCCTTTGATTTTTATTTTTTTCCCTTGAAATTAGAGATGATGATTACCAAATCATCTTTCACAAGATTAACTGTTTGATTGTTTAAATTTTTGACATTTTCTTGATTAAATCATGGGTTTTGGGTTTTTTTATGCTTTGGTTTAGTGGTTTAACCCTCAAGGAGTTTAAGTTGGCTCGATAACTGTTTTTTTTTCTCTCTAGTTTCTATACTTTTAGTTTATGGTTTGATAATTTCATGTTAAGAATGGGTTTTTGTTTTGATGATTTTAGTCATGGGCCCAGTAATTGTAGTCTGGTTCGTAGTATTGTGGTTGTAGTTTGGGGCTAATGGTATTGGCTTTTTTGCACCCCGTACTAGTTTATTATACACTTATTTTTGTGTTTGTTATACTGTTAGTTTGTTTTGTGTACCATACTAGTTTATATGCGCTTACTTTTTATATTTGTTATACTGTTATTGGTCCTAAGCCGAGGGTCTATCGGAAACAGCCTATCTACTTCTCTTGAGGTAGTGGTATGGTCTGCGTACACTCTACCCTCCCCAGACCCCACTAGGTGGAAATACACTGGGTATGTTGTTGTTGTTGTTGTTGTTGTATTCAGAAAAAATATGATGTATTTTACGTGTAGAATGTGATATATTCTTGCAAAATTAATTGATGTATCTGGAAGAATCTGATATATCCATGTGGCCTAAATCATGGATTTTTAGTAATTTTGGAAAAAAAATGTATAAACAACATAAATCCCCTAGCTTAAGAAAGTAATTACACAAAATCCCCTCTTATTTTCTCTCTCCCGAAATTTGGCAAATATATTCATACATTAGGTCAAATATTATACATTGGTCGAATGTATGATGAAACAGCTATTCCTAAATTTAAGGTAATTGAAATCAGTAATTACATTATTGTTCTTCATTAACGGCAATAATTAGCTAACATTAATTCATTTATGGATAAAACTAGTAACTGAAATTTGAATTAAAAAAAATAAAAAATCTAAGAATTCAATTTTTATTTTCTGTAATATTTGATTCAAGATCTGGAAAGCAAAAAAGCTCTATTGCTGCAACAAATTTCTTCTAAAAAAATCCAAAAAAAGCAACAAAATTCTTCTACATACGTTCTTAAATACTTCAAAAACCAACATGAATATCCCAATATTGCTGCGGCATTCTGGAATTTGGGACTCAGAAACTACTTATAAATCATATAAAAGTGATGCAATAATTATTTCGGAAAGTATTACTTTCTTGAAATTGGTTTCTACGATCGCCATGGAGTTGGATATAGATGAAGTGCGTAAAAAAATTGAAGTGAAATATGTGGTTGAAGGAAACTCTTCTCCAATTGTCATGAGAAACGACAATGGAGTGAGGGTTTACGTTGAGTTAAAGAAACAACTTGCTGGTTTGGTTAATTTTCCGCTTTGTATTTCAACTTGCGACAAAGCCAATAGTGAAATAGAGTTTGATAAAGCAACTGGTGCTGTAATGTGTATCGAGGGTAGTGAATATGATTCGATTGCGTTAACAGTTGTTGAAACGGATAATCAATATGTTTTATATGTGCCTGAAATTGAAGTAAAAAACTTCATTCCTGATTGCAAGAACACTGAAATAATGGTGAGTCAGATATACAAGGATAAGGAAACTCTTGTTTCAGTAATGGCAAGACACGCAATAGTCAATGGATTCAACACAAAAGCGAAACGATCCGACTAAAAAAGGTATGATATAAGATTATCAATTTTATGTCCTGATTTTATAACATATGCAATTTTTTTTAAGAAGTTTATGTTGTGTAGTTTTGTGAACTGTTGATGTTTAATGTTAATATACGAATGTATAATGTGATATTATATGTGTTTGGTAATGTATAATTAAATCGTGCCAGCCAAAGTAATGTATGATACATTGGTTTAAGAGATTCTGAAGTCTTTTGTGTTTTATTACTGGTTTGTTAAGTTATAAATTCGATTGTATAATGTTAATTATACATTCAGAGATATGTATATTATAACTGGGCAGTGAAAGTATTTCTTTTTTGTTTTTACTATTTTAATTTTTAATAGTTCTATTTTATATATTGATTAAGTTTTTATTTCTTGATGCAGATATGTACTGATAATATGAATAAAGACATTCTGAAATTTATTGTGTTTTATGAATTATTTTTTTAAGTTAAAAGACGTATGTATAATGTTGATTATACGTTCAGAGATATGTATAATATAACTGGGCAGTTTCAGGAATAATTTATTTTTCTTTCTATTTTCAAGTTTAATACTTTTATTTAATACAATGACTAAGTTTTTATATTTTGATGCAGCTATGTACTGATTTGTCGTAACGAAGATTGCAAGTGGGTCATGAAGGCGTCTTGTATGAATGAATCAGAATTGTTTGTGATTAAAACTTTTGTTTCGGAGCATAGTTGCAGTCTTAGCGACCGAGTGCTGAATAATGTGGTTGCGACAACTAATTTTGTGAGTGAATTTACATCTCCGAAATTAATCAATCACAAAAGAATACACACCCCCACGGACATTATAGAAGAGATGAAGGTTGTTTACGGAGTCGACATTAACTACATGAAAACATGACGTGCAAAAGAGAAGGCGATTGCGATGCTTAGAGGTGGACCGGCAGATGAATATAGAAAAATGCCTCTTTATATCTATATGTTGAACCAAGTGTATCCACAATCACACATTCGGATGCATAAAACAGTAGATAACGAGTTTAAATACTTGTTTATTGCATTGCGTCCGATGATAAGGGTTTTGAATTTTGTAGACCTGTTGTAGTTGTTGACGGGGCACATTTAAGCGGTCCATATGAAGGAACATTTGTATCGACAAGCACATTAGATGGTGAAGGTACTGTGCGTTCATGTTTTTTTGTACTATTTTTTTGTTTTGTTATTTACTATATATTATATTAGCTTATACATTGATGTTTTATTTATAATGATTCATAAAGATGCTAAAATTAGCACCTTTATAATTGACTTTTTTTTTACAATGATTGCCTTGTTTAATTTATATGTAGGTTGTATTCTTCCATTAGCTTACGGTGTTGTTGATTCGGAGAATGACAACGCGTGGATTTGATTTTTTCAACAGTTTAGAGAGACATTTGGTGAAAGAGACAACATGTATGTTGTTTCAGACAGAAATGAAAGTATCATAAAAGGTGTAAGCATTGTTTATCCTAATGTCCCTCATCTAGCTTGTATTTGACATTAATGGAAAAAAGTTTGCACCCATTTTAGGAAAAACAAAGATAGACTTAGTGACCTATATTATTCCATGGCTAAATCTTATAAAAAAGAAGATTTTGAATATATTATGTCAAAAGTTGCTAAGGTTGATCAAAGAGTTAAGGAATATCTGGAGGAAGCTGGGTATGAAAAATGGGCTCGGTGTCACTCTCCTGTGAATATAGGTAGAATGATGACTTCAAATAAAGCCGAATGTATTAATGGTTGTTTGGTTGAGGCTAGAAAACTTCCTATTCTAGGTTTCCTAGAAGAAGTTAGAATCTTATTTGCTGCATGGAATTGTAAGAACAACAAAATTGCATCTTACACCAATACAACTCTTGACAGAAGATTTGAAGAAATACTAACTCATAATGGTGTTAAAGCTTTGCGGATGACGGTATGTATTAGAATAATTATGGAACAAAAACTTTATTTTACATTGATTGTATATTAATATTTTTACATCTGAAACATATTATGCTTTTTGGTAATAGATTAAGACAGCAGAGAGTTATCTTTATTGTGTTTATGATTCGGGACGGAGGTACATTGTAGATATTGAGCGTGGCACGTGCAATTGTGGCCGGTATCAAATTGATGAATTACCTTGTCCACATAGAATTTCCATATTAAAAAGTAAAAATGTGGATGTAAAGGATTATGGTCGTTATTGCTCTAAATTATACAGTCCATAAATCATAGTGAAGACATATGAACTCCCGATAGTTCCAATGCCAGACAAGAAGGATTGGAATGTTCCAAATTTTGTTGATGATGAAGAAGTTTTGTCTCCCAAATATCGAAGACCTCCTAGTAGGCCAAAAAAGGAAGGCATTTGAAATCAAGTGAATCACTATCTTCAAATTCGAACCGCTGCGGTAAATGCGGACGAGTCGGTCACAACCGTAGGACTTGCGGTTTCTTTTCAAAGGAATCATGATGAAGATAATATGTTTTTCTACATGTTTATGGTTTGATTGGTTTTAATAGTATAAACATTTTAATTAGATTTTGTTGGAATGCTGGAACAATTAATATTAAGATTTTTGGTTGCTATTTGAGTTTCACTTGTTCAATTAATATTTAATAGTATAAGAACAATTTGTGTAATTTTTCGTTTATCATATTTCGTAACCATATTAATGTAAGTTACAACTGATTGGTATATGTATTATGTAACCTGGGAAATATAACATTCACTTAAAAAATATTGAAACATAAGTTGTATGAACTGTTATACGTTAGTAGTTACTGTGTAAGAAATGTATAATGTAGTGTTATACTTTGTGTTGGTGTATTATGTTATACAGAAAAAAATGTCATTTTAATGACTCTTAATGATTACACGTAATACATTTATCTAAAGTATATTTTGTTCAGTTACGAATGTATAAATTAGATTATACATTTGTATCATTGTATGAAATAGTGTAATACTTTATAGAAGTGAATGTTGTGAACTCTGTTTGTAAATTTTATTTAAGAAAAAAAAAAGTGTGACAACATGTATTATGTTATGTGTTACATATATTTAACGTACTAATTATTAGTGCAATGTATTTTTAACTTATAAGAAAATGTACGTTACAGCAAAAGTATAATGTGTTCAAATGCAATGTCAGTATATTTTTATTTTTATTTATACACGTCTTAAAAAAAATAAAAGGGAAACTCAATATCGACCAAGAATTAATTTGTATCATTATAGAATTGTGTTAGAAACTGCAAATCAGTTGTTTAAAAAAAAAGAAGACATTCATAAAATGTTCATTAACATTAAGAAAGTAATCTTGGAAATGTGTAACATTAATCATGAAAATAAGAAATAGTTCATTCAATGTCAACAATTAGAAAACATTGCTACTCTAAAGTAACAACTGCACTTGCATCAATTTCTTCGATAACACTTTTCCTTGGTTGAGGAGGATCTTCATTATCACTAGTGTACCCTTCATTTGCCTTTTTCACTCTGTAATGCCACAGTAAGGAAGCATAGCGTGCACGTTGACTTGCAGCATCAAACCCATATGAATGAACTTGCAGTCCTTCACTTAATATTTCTGCATAGGCACACACAAAGACGCCACAGTCCCTGATTTAAAAAAAATAAAATAATAATCAGTACATCAATTATTACATTATTATACATGAAAAATAAACTGTAATTTACTTACAAACTATCAGACGCTTGTTGTGGGATGTTTTGCACATAGTCAATATCAAATGAGATTTCATTTACAAGACCGGTTTGCTGAGTAATCTTCCCTTTGTACGCTTCAAGTGATGGACAGTCAGTTCGCTCGGTCTTATCATAAAAGTCATTGTCTGACAAGTAAGTAGGCAACATCACTGCAAGCTTTTGTATTTCAATTGGTGGTTCTTTTTTCCTTTTACTTAACAGTGAGGCATACACACATATCAATCTTTTCTTCAAGACAATCACAATCAATATCCAATGAAATTCTTTACCGCAGTTAATTGAAACATATACCTCATCAACCATATACCATGGTAATCCAACAGGCATACAGAATCCATGAATTATATTATCAATAGCATCTTCATTCTTAGCCACCACAATTGATTCTGCATAGTCTTGTTGCGTCGATAGGTCAACTGTCGGTTCCGCTGGATAATAGCGAGTATGTGTCTTCTCAACATATGTTTTAAAGAAATAACTTGTCGTCGTATATCTATAATTATCACCCAGCTGAATCTTTGATTTCTTTCTCAAGTGGTAGAAGATAACATCTAAATGCTACAAGTGAAAACAGGGTTAAATAGTAAAACGATTGAAAGAAATCAGTAGCTTCGACCTTACTTGTTAATTAGATGTATGATATACAACTATGTTGGTGTTACATGTTATTATACATGACATATTGATTAAAGTTGAACAAATGATAATGAAAAATACTGTATGTATGATATGTTATTATACATTGGCTTACATGTATGATATGTTATTATAAATTGGTTTACATGTATGATATGTTATGGTCTTGTAGAATATTAAGTATTAGCAAAAGAACTTATGATATGGATAATATTTAGAATAAGTTACCTCATCGTTCCAGCATGTCTTGCGTTCGGATATCAAGTAAAATCAATTCTTGGTTTGTGGGTGTGCAACGACAAAGTCCAATTGTCTCTAACCTAACCCAGAAGCATTTATTCGATAGTGGTTGTCCGTTTCTTTCCTGAAAAAACATCATTGATTACACATGACAATTACCGTTTAGTTTAAGATGGCATACTATTGTTAGGAAAAAAAATACCAAATTTCTTATTTTGCAGAATGAGTTTTCAGTAATCCTACGGCAATCCACTGAGAGTAATTAATCATCAATTCATTCAACAAATCGTGGTTAATGGTGTACCCATCAAAAGCATACTTCAGCTTCTCCTCTTTATCGAAATCAACTGCATCCTTAGAGCCAGAACCATACTTTGAAATGTATGGTGACCTTAAAATCCTGAACTTCTTTCTTTCTCGTTTGACAGGTGCTTTTACTTTTGAGGCTTGAAGCTCCCGAACCTGAGCATCAGGGAAGTCAGGTGGAATCTGACTGTCTGGAAGGTCCCATTGTCTTTCGGTCATTTTATTTGAAGCACCAACATCCAATGACTTTGTACTCGAAGGTATTGACAGACCAAATAAAATTGTATCTACAACTGCTTGTATTGAATCAGTTATTTTCTCACCAACTTCATCCTACGTGAACACATAAGGATTTGTAATGTATACATACAATATCTGAATGTGTAACTATATTAATGCTTACGACATTTATGTTAGAAATCATGATAGCATCAATATCAGAAAAATTTGATATGCAGCAGAGAAAAAAATTAATACATTCCAGTTGGTTCAAATCCACAGAAAAAAAAATTGATATGCACCAGAGAAATAACATTAAGTCCCAGTACGTACTTTTACAAGGTCGAACACGTAGATAGATATATTTTTGTAAAAATAATAATTATTAGGGACAAAAAAATACCTGCACATCTGTCACATCAGTAGATTCCTGATTTTTCAAATTCACTTCATTAACATCTTCTTTAGCGGTTACATTCACATCCTATATTAAATAACAATTATCGTGTATTAATATTTATTCAAAGTATAATATAAAAGATTGAGATGAAGTTTTACACCAGTGATAAGAAATTTCTATCTGTAATGGGTGCATATGAATATATAAATATATCAGTAATAACAAACGATGTCATATGTGATTCACAAACTATTTTATAACATTAATAACATAAATATGTATGATGGTATTCATAAACTACAAGTTTTATGTTCATGAAAATGTTTGTATGTTGAATGTATGACTCTTCTTGATACATTCGATTGAATGTTTTATGTACATTTAACTGCCCTAATATGAAGAAGTTAGAAAAAACTACATGTGTATAGAAAATTGTAGTAGTAATTAAACAAAATCAGGGACATAAAAATACCGGCAAATCTTCTACATCTGAAATGTTCTTTTTTTCCAATTCTTCATCGCTACATTCTTCTTCATCTACCATAATCTCATCCTATTATTTATGTGATAATTATCATCATCCAAGTTGCATGAAGACAAAAATTTATATTTATTATGACAACTGTTAAACAATGTGCAAAATATTGAAAGCGTCAAGATCGATACAATTTTATATTCAGCCGATAAGGTTAATATCCTTTTTTTCAACCAATAACAAAAGCTACATTTATATAGACATATATTTTAGGAAAAAAATAATTTGATGTACAGAAAGATACCTCCAAAGCTTGCAAATCAGAACAGTCCTCGTTTTCAAAATCATCCTCACGACCTGCCTCTTTATCGACCACATTCATATCCTAAATTAAATAACAAGTCGCTTTAATAAGAAGTTATTCATAAATTTGTTTTAGGTGACTCTAGAATGATGTTGTTTAAGTAATTGTAAAGGGCATGCATATTTATGAAGAAATTCATAAATAACATGTATTTTGCTGAAGAAAAAAGTAGTAAGTTTAATGTATAACTGATCATTATACATTCAAGTGAATGTATGATGAAAAATTAAACTGCCCAAATTTAGTACGTAACAACTATTAAGGAAAAAAAATACCAGCAATTGTTGCTCTTCAAGAATGTGTTGCTTATTAGATTCTTCATCACGAGACACTTCCATATTGTTGAGTGATCCATTATCATAATCTTCATGCTATATTAAAAAGAAACAACATTTGTTTTTTATAAGGTAATTATGTAGATTTATAGTAAACGAACAACATAATTGACAAAAAGTATCTGCATATCCTCCTTATGTGGTCTCTCCTGTTTGTTAGATCCGTCTCCTTGACTTTTTTGTTGTTCATCAATTTTGTCCTCCTATATAACACGAATAATCTGAATGTATGAACATTTCATCAACGTTAGACAAAATATAATGAAATTAAATTGGTATACCTGTGATTGCTTATTTTCTTCAATGCTTTGACGACCTCAACAGGTATTTTTGATATTAGTGTAACCAGTTCGGTCATCTTTTCAGCAAACTTATCACGTAAAGAAAAAAAAAGTTAGTAGAAACACATCATGCTATTCAAAAAAAATGTATGATAAAGAAACTAAACTGTAACACCCCGTATTCAAGTACGTGTATTGGTCTTATTTATATGGAATTAATTTTATTTTATTTTATTTTATTTATACCGGAATTTGCCCGTCGATGGTTCCATACGAAGGTTATTGGATAAGCTTTCCAACGATATAAAGATTTCCAAAAAAGGATAGGTTTCAGATATAATCGAGCACGTTCGAAACTATAAAACGGTGGCCGGGATATTTGGAATAGTAAATGTGCAGGAAAATTTCCTGCACACAAACTACTGAGGCCAGCCAATTTTTTGGGTCAACTTTGAACGATCATAACTCCCTTAATATAATGGAATGGGTGAGATACGACCTATCAAAAGAAAGATCTTTGAGTATTATTTCCAATACAATTGGTTTCATCCAAATCCAACGTCTGAGTAAGGAGTTATACTCGTTTTACTTCAGCCTCTCAAAATAGATTTTTAGGGTCAACTTCAAACGATCATAACTCCTTGTACAGGACGAACTGGGTGACCTACTTTATATGAAATGAAAGCCCTTTGAATTATATTTCCAACGATACTAATTTCACCCAAATACGATATCGGAGCAAAGAGTTATGGTCGATCTACTTTAGCTTATCAAAACAGTCCACCAAAGGACAGATTTGACATTATTTAAATTTTAAAGGCACTTTGGTCATTCCCTATGATATTATGGACGGGAATATGTGTACATATACATGTATATGAGTTCAAAAACTCATTTTCATCATCAATCATTGAGAAAGAACAAACCCTAGCCAAATTTGACCTTTAAATTACTTTTGATTCAACCGTAGAAATTCCAAAGTAATCCGATAACTGCGTTTGTCATCTCGAAAGCTTCGAACGGCACCTATTATTTGTGAAAACAGGATTTCATAATCAAGAGGTGAATTCTAAGGT
This sequence comes from Capsicum pubescens, assembly GCA_030864215.1. Taxonomy (NCBI): domain Eukaryota; kingdom Viridiplantae; phylum Streptophyta; class Magnoliopsida; order Solanales; family Solanaceae; genus Capsicum; species Capsicum pubescens. The sequence goes on along the minus strand of CM061539.1, from coordinate 170,954,113 downwards.
ATGAATATTGTTTGCCTTTGTTCTCTTCCATATGTATATGTGTGATGGAGGATTATATGTATTGGTTGTTATTGAAAGGTGATGAAAATAGGGTTATGGACTATTTTGTATGGTTTGGTTGTATTGAATTGTGGAGGGTGGATATGGTGATTGAGTTATGGAAGGTGGATATGGTGATATACTATTGAATTGATGATTATTTATGTCTATGGCTCAATTTGGTTTAATGGATTGGTTGGAAGGATAAATGAATCCAAACTTGATATTGGAGGATGTTGTATGAATATGCATGGCATGTGAATGTAATTGGAGTATAAGAGGATTAAAGTAACACCCTTTATGGTGTAATTAAGGCTTACTACTTAACCACTAGTTTGGTGAATTCAAATAATTGAATTGTGACGTTTGGTCGCTAATACTAGATTGCTATATATGTTCATTGTAGATAAGTAATCCGAAAAGATGAGAAGTCTATTTGGGACTAGTATTGAAGGTTGACAGTCAGGTATGTAAAGCATACTCTATACCATATCTTTGGCATGAAAGTGAACAATTGTTCTATTAAGAAAGTTTCCAAAGTTATTCAGTAACATGTGATCCATAATGATTTTGTATGATGTCCTACGTTATCAATGAATTTGTTTCCACCCTACAAGATGTCAAGACATTCCAATACTTACTTGTCTTCCAAATCTTACATATTTATTGCACTAATGAATGTCAGAAGGTATCCGGTTACTCAAATAAGATCCATGTGCTATTAATGACTCCAAAACGTTTCATTGATATACCAATAAGTTCCTACTTCATTGTTATGGCATTGATGACTCCAAAACACTTTATTGATGTGCCAATGAGTTCTTACTTCATTGTTATTGCATTGATGGTCTATTTATATGTCTCTTATTGATGTATCATTATTTCAAAGTATCAAAAATGTGGTGGCGACCGAAATAACAATCTCAAGGATTAATTGAACTAAGTGATGGAAGTTCTCTCTTATCGGGTGGTATCCCAGGGGCATAAGCCTATCATGGGTCGATCCCTATTTATGTGTTTATGGGTGGTATCCCTGGGGTATAAGCCTAGCATGGGTCGATCCTAGCTGATATGTACTGGAGGCAGCCTAATGGTCACAGTACAGTACAATAATGATTACAAAGATGATAAGAACGAAGGTAAAGTGATTGAATAAATACAATGTACAGGTTGTCACAAGTTCTAGTAAGTGTGGTGCACTCCTATTACGATTCATTCACTTGTTTCTGATTTCTATTGAGCTCCTATATCATATGTGATTATCTACAACTTTACATACTCAGTACATATTTCGTACTGACGTTCCCCACGGGGGACCTGCATTTCATGTTGCAGGCACAGGTACCTCAGCTCATACACCACACAAGTAGGAGCCAGGATACCCAACTGTTTTTGGTGAGCTCCAGTTTGCTTCGGGGCTTTCCGTGTCATATCCAGTCACTTTTGGTATTATATAGAAGTTAGTTATATGGCGGGGTGTGTCCCGACCTTAGTTAAACTCTGTGTATTGTCTAGAGGCTTTGTAGACCTAATGTACAGTCAAGGTGGTATTTTGTTAATAGACGTGATGGCTCCAACGGCCAAGTATTGTATATACATATATATGTGTGCTCGAGCTTATACAGGTGATTATTTCCTTTTATATGCGACATGATGTTGTCCGAATTTCGGGTTGTCATAGAGGTGCATGGGAAGTATAAGGTTATGAGCTGGTTCTCCCGGGCCTCCTCGGTCACGGGTGCCAGTCCGCCCCAATAGGATTTGAGGCGTGACATAAACTTACACATTTGTTGATGTAATTCTTTATTTCATCACCTTCTAAAGTTGATTTAGAAGTCCCTTCAGACTGTGTGGAAGATGAAGGAACATACTTATGCTAGTGACTTTGAGGAGACACACCAATTTCTCCATGATGATGATGTTGAATTTCAGACACACCAATTTCTCCCTTATCTGCTGCATCCTTATGCGTTTCACTATACAAATCAGACACATGATGTACTGCATGATCATGTCCAGATGTAACATCATCCATCACCGCTTGATTATCTTGCTTGAACATGACAATCTTTCTTTTCCTTAAAGGTTGGTCAGGTGATACAGGAGATGCAAAATCAGCCTTTATGAGAATTTTCCGCGGCGGTATAGTGTTGAAATCACCAAATTCTTTAGCAATGGTACAACACGCTGTTGAAGTTCATCTACTGTTCTTTTCAACTTTCCAGAATCGGATGTTGAAGCATAAGTTGTTGGATCACATGTCTCAAAATCTTTTGAAAATGACAAATCCAGCCTACTAACTTCTTCGATTGTAGGTTGTATATTCTTGTACGAATGCTGGAAAGAATAATTTCAAAATAAAATATTTGCACATAAATAAAATGACTTGAATAAACAATATAAGTACAAAGTTAAAAAATTACCTTACTGAACATGCCAAACATAAAAGATTCGTACTTAGGCCTTATACACTCCACCGACCAGTTTAGTATTCTAGGAATAACGTTTCTCTGACGGACAACAGTTTTTTATTCTACCTCGAAGCAGCACTCAAACATCCAAACATTTAGAACGTGTGGTATTCTACCCAATGAATATAACTGCTTCGCAGTATTGAAATCCTGCTACTAGGAACTCATTAACTTTTCAAATGTGACCTTCCCCCATGGAAAGTGAATGTACCGATCGTCCTCGATAATCTGAAAATGCGCAACACTGATTGATGTTTCCTTATGCTTAGAAAACATGAATGTATGAACAAAGAACAATATCGCCAGGTTCAGAGCATCTTCAGCGTTATCAAAGTTTTCCATTTGCATCTGTGTTATCAGTTTTGACCGAGTTATTGCTCCTTTATTGTCGGGAAAATACCTCGACATCAACGCTGATTTTGATGATGAAGTATACATATAATCATCAATATTATCGGTACACTTCAGACCGGTAATAATGTCGAATTCAAGCATTGTGAATTTGAGGATTTTCCCTTGTACCCAAACATGAAGCTCGTCCTTGTTATCCTGGTGAATTTCAAGCATGAGTAGGCATTTTGAAATCTGTCCTATCCAGTTGCACCGTGGAAAATTCAAAAATATGTCAAAAATCGTATTTCTAAATGCGCCAAGTACATCCTCTCCAAAATATTTCTTTATCTCTTCCCCGAAAGCACAGTTACATAAGCTCCCCATATGCAATGGTTGTGGTGGGACTTTATCAATTTGGTATTTCATGTCCTGGAAAAAAAAACATAACATAATTAGCTAACAGTTACTGATTGTATGATGATCATTTATACTTTCATAACATAAATCAAACCAACATTAAACAATTGTTAGTCATGTATGAGGGTAACTTATAATTGTACAAGTAAACTGTTTAAATGTATAATAACTACAATCCAATATATACACTACATTAACACATGTATAAGGTTAACTTATACATCTCAAAATTAATATAATCTGTTAAACATGTATGATGGTTACTTATTCATTAACTAAATCAGACCCACATTAAACAACTGTTAGTCATGTATGAGGGTTATTTATACATTGACATTTAAACTGTTTAAATGTATAATAATTTCAGTCCAAAATATACACTACAGTAACACATGTATGAGGTTAACTTATACATCTAAAATTAATATAAGCTGTTAGACATGTATGATGGTTACTTAATCATTAACAAATCACTTGCATTAATGGATAATAAAATCCAACACTAACCATTCTATCGATACACATGTATGATGGTTACTTATACATCTAACAAATTCTTATTATACTAAAAAAGAAACTACATCTAAACATGTATGAGGGTAACTTATACACATAAAATTTTTAAAGAGTGCCATAATTAAACAACATATACAAATGTATGATGGTTATGTATACATCTAACAATTTATATCAGACCAAAACATAAACAAAAACTACACATGTATGAGGGTAACTTATACATTTCAAAAATTAATATCAGCTTTATTAGAATGTATAACCTTTAGAATAATATTTCAGAACAACTATATTATATATTCCTGTGATGAAATACTAATGTATCGTGTCTTATTATACATGTGTCAAATTATACATATACTCATAATAAATACCTTCGGCAGACGTGGTCGGCCGGAATAATCAAATTTCTTTTCACTTATTTTTGAAGTAGACTTCTTCGATTTAGAAGCAGCCTTATCCCTCAATTTCTTCATTGTAACGAGGTCATTTCTGTGTTTTGAGCGATTCTCTGCCCAATCAAGATCTTATTCATCAAATGTAGCAGGAATAAATCCAAGTGGAATATCTTCTACAGTGCATCTAACTGAGTAATTCCTAAACTAAAACTTGGAGGATTATCCATTACCAACTAACACTATTTTAACTTAACAGTATTGATATATCGAACTACAAAACAAGAAAATCAAAGATCTAACTTGTACCATATGAAAAATAACGAAAAAATGAACTACTTAACTTGAATAAGATTGAACAATACTATAATTTGAACATGCAAAAAAAAATCAAAAACGGAAAACCCTTGAATTGGTAAAGTTGAAAAAAAAAATTCAAAAAAATTAATGAAGTACAATATTAAAAATAATTAACTGTTGAATAACTTACAGTTTGATAACCACAAGTAGAGGTTACTTCAAGTATGTCGTAAAAGAGGGATTTCAAAAATGGAGTAAAAATTGGCTTGATAATGGGAGCATTAGGGAGTAAAAGACGGAAGTCAAAAACCGATTGTTACATGTATAATATTGAGGAGCGAGAAATTACCAAATAAAGGAATTTTTTTAATTATTATGGGATTTGTGTAATTACTTTACCAGTTGGGGATTTTATGTAATTATGTAACTTATATTTGTGTATATATGTAATTTTCAGATAAAAAATTGGATTGGATTTGGGAGTAATCAGTTCCAAGTTTACATCCATGATAGGAGGGCCCAAAATTAAGCCCAAAGAAACTCGACCCGTCTTCCTTGTTTATCCAAAGGATAAGATATACACTGTCTACACCAGTGATACAAAGCAGCACCAACAATGGCAGCAGCTTCTTCTCTCTCCACTTTCTCTTCTCTCTCTCTATCTTCCCCATCCCGTTTCTCTACCTTTACTTCCCAACCCCATCATACATTCTTCACCTCAAAAACCATCCACCCACCCTTCCACCTCCTCTTAAACCCAACAAAATTCAACCCCATTAAGCTCAGTTCCACACCTGCCGAAACTATTTTCTATGACAACTCAGACCCTGAAGAAATCTCCACTTTTGACCCGCCAGAATGCCCCGAAGACTTCATTGAACCGCCCTCTTTCGACGAGGGGACAATGGAGTCGGAAGAGGAAATTGCGAAGGCGTATGAGGAGCTTTACGGGTCTGCGTATAGTGGGGAGACGTTTCTGGGGAATGATGTATACGTGATGGATGCGAAAGTGAAGAAGACGAGTGGGTTAGGGAAAGCGAAGAAGGAGAAGGCGAAGGACGGGTTTGATGAGAGAGTGGTGCAGGTTAGGAGGGTGACGAAGGTTGTGAAAGGGGGGAAGCAGCTGCATTTTAGAGCGATTGTGGTTGTGGGTGATAAGAAAGGGCAAGTTGGTGTCGGAGTTGGGAAGGCGAAGGAGGTGATTGCTGCTGTCCAGAAGTCTGCCGTCAATGCGAGGAGGAATTTGATCACTGTGCCTATGACGAAGTACCTCACTTTCCCACACAGGTAAAATAGTGAAGTGTGTGTTTTCTAATTTTGAATTATGTGCTTTTACTAGTTAAGTTTTGACATAAAGGTAGGATTTTTGTGTAGTTCTCAGCTAGTGCCAAACTGCCAATAAATTGTTGAGGTGCAGGAATTGTAGACCTCTATTCCAGTGTCATTAAAATTTATGAGAATTGAGGTCTCTTTTATGCATGTGTTCAGTTCAGCAAGGGCAGTGAAAGCTACTGAAGTTCACCCCTCTAAGGTTGAGGGTGTGGCTGATCAGTTTCTTATCTGCTTCCTTTGCCATTTGAGTCGCTTCTTAGGATCAAACTGTTGCTAGAATAGGTCTACTTCCACGCCCAGGGTTTTGCTGATACAGCAAAGGTAGTATAGTGTGACGAGTTTGAATCCTGTGGTGGACAAAGCATAGTAAGGTGGAGAGAAGGATAGAGGTGTAGGGGCAGGGGACATTATCTGTCCATGCCGAAGATGCAAAATGACTGATTGTTCAGTAAAAATAGAGTAGTTCTGCTTGTATATCTTGATGAAGATGGATAGTTTTTCTTTTCTGAAGTAATATCTGCATAGGTTTTTCATTGTGCCATGGTTTTCTTGTGTAACCATAAGTTGGCATGCTCACAGATTTTTGCTCAGACTAAGTCACCAATTTTAGTTGTGCTTCTTGACCTTGGATATAACATATAAATGGAATTATTAAGGATCTTCTGGATCAGTAGTAAATGGTTATCTGTGTAAAATACTTTCTCATGTGGTTCGATCTTTCCTTTTATGTACTGAGCCAAAGGCAACCAAATATAAAATTTTTGTTTACCGGTAAGCACTTTGGAATCTCGCTGTCTCTACTCCTCTTATGGATTGAGCCAGTTTGTGCATACCTCAACCATTGATAGGATTTGACCGCGGTCGCCCATGATTTTCTCCCACTTCAATACCACTAGGGAACACCCACGGGGTGTTGACTAGGATGCTTAATAAGCTCTATTTTAAGCATCTGAACTTAATCTAACGTAATTGTATTATGACGAACCTTTCATGTTGCTGGTTGTATGTCAAATTGAGATGTGCACGAGTGTGTATTGTGTCTGTGTTTGAGTTTTTTTTTTTTGCATTGATTTAATAGGTAATGAGAAATGTACATGTAGCCCAGTACGAGGTCTGTCAGAAATATGTGAAAGTCATAAATGATTGCTTCTTCTCTTCAACTTTATGAAAGGATATTCAGAGAAATAGTTAAAAAGTAACTCCTTGGCTTTATGCAAATTCTTGTCAAATTCTATGGAAAAACTCATCACAAATGTAGAGAGTCCATGAATGCTGGAAAAATTATAGAAGGAAGCACTGAAGAAGACAACAAAACTGTGTAGAAAAGAAACTTCTCATTATGAATGAAAAACTGTCCAAAACAATGCTAGTCTATGAATACAAACACGGAAGGAAAAGAAATATCTAGCCTGCACTGACCAACCAGAAGTGACAGCTGGCTCCCATTCTAACTAACAAGTGACAGCTGGTTCCCAATCTAACTAACAAAACAATCTTACAATCTAACTAACTATGCATAATTAAGCTAGCTAATTAATCATCTGAATAATCTCAATAATTCTCTTTGCACGTTTTATTATTTTAGTGTGTGAGATCATAACTGTGAATTTTTATAGTTTTTTCGGTGTGTGTATGACCATTTAGACAGATATGTTAGCAAGGAAATTATTATGTTTGTAAGTTGAAGGTAATTCTATAGATTTCAAGCTAGCTTTTACTTGTCAAGCAGTTTGATGTAAATGTAGGATTTTTGTGTAGCTCTCAGCTAGTTTTGAGGTGTGAAAGTTATTTTAAAATTGAGCTAGATGAGCGATGGTTTGTTAGACTCTGGTCCATACAGTAGAAACAGAAATGCCACAATTGTCTTGTCAATGCATTTAACCATCAAATCTTTTAGACGTTAGTACTGGTACAAGTGGGAATTTTCTGTATGTATTTCCGGGTTTGTAAGGTACTTCATATGGATAATATCATGTCGTTTGAGATCACCAAGAAGAAGATTCTCATGTTCGAATACCAATTATAATGCTCTGCCTGAGCCCATCTGCTCTAGCCTTCCCAGGCAAATTTACTGGAACTTTGTTTGGGACTGTAGCAGGTTCCAGTTAATTAGTTGAGGTGCAGGAATTGCAGACCTCTATTCCACTGTCATTGAAATTTATGAGTCTATGATGCATTTGTTCAATTTAGCAAGGGCAAGTGAAGTTACTGAAGTTTCACCCCTCTAAGATTGAGGGTGTGGCTGATCAGTTACTTAGCTGCTTCCTTTGCCATTTGAGTTGCTTCTTAGGATCAAAATGTTGCTATATTAGTTCTACTTCAAGCGCCAGGGCTAGTTTGAATCCTGTGATGAACCATGCCTAGTAAAGTGGAGAAGGATAGAGGTGTAGGGGGAGGGGACATTATCTGGTGAGATCGAAGGTGCAAAACGACTGATTGTTCAGTTTTAAAAAAATAGAGTAGTTCTGCTTCTATATATTGATCATGCTGGATAGTTTTTCTTTTCTGGAGTAATATCTGTATAGGTTTTTCATGTGCCATTGTTTTCTTGTGAAACCATAAGTTGGCATGATCACATATCTGCAGCTTTTTGATGAGAAAAAAATGATTCATCTAAAAGGTTTTACCACATCTCGCCTTGAGGAAATCTTCTTTTGGCATTTGCCTTGTCTTGTATATTGACTTTAGTGTAAAAAGTTTAATTCCATTAGGCAGCTCATGTTGAAAGAATTAGTAGCCACAATGAAATGGTCGATATTCAAATTTCAATAGTGACAAAAACGTTAAAAGGAAGGATCTCTTTATATTTAAGTAAGTCTTGGCAGGTAGAGTTACTGGTACTTGTATTGGTTGTAGATAGCAGGTGGAATAGTCTGCAAGTGGGCAGGACACCACCATTATCTCAAAAGAAAAAGTATCATCTTGAAATTGGTTTTCAAGCTAGTGATGTAATATTGTTGAACAACTAATTTGCAGGTCTGAGGGAGATTTTGGAGCTGCAAGGGTGATGCTTAGACCTGCAGCCCCTGGTACTGGTGTGATTGCTGGTGGGGCTGTGCGTATCGTTCTCGAGATGGCTGGTGTGGAGAATGCTCTGGGGAAGCAGCTTGGGAGTAACAATGCCCTCAACAATGCAAGGGCCACTGTTGTTGCTGTCCAGAAGATGAGACAATTCAGTGAAGTTGCTCAAGAACGAGGCATTCCCATGGAAGAACTGTGGAAATGAATACCTTCCTTCATGTTATTTTGATTTGTATTCTTCAAGATTTTTGTAGAGGAAAAATGTTTCAACTGGGATAGCTGCAGATCCTAATTTTTCTTCTAGTGTTAATTTGTTAATCGTGTAAATTTCAAATGCAGACTTGTCAAACAGGATACTTCTCTATAATTCACAACTTCACACTAGTTTGTCTACATCTCTCCCTGGACAATGTCACATTGGCAGGGTGTGCCTACGTATAGGCTGTGAATTATTGCTGACTAAATTAAGATGTTACTCGTAAATTGTCAAATACAATAGCCACTAATGTAATCTTGCAAAAGGTGTCTGTGCCAAAAGTTAACATGCAACATTGTACACGTGTCCAACCGTAGCAACTATGTGGCACATAGACCTCTAAACGTGTCACTCTCAAGAGACCCCAGACCTCTTCCTTTATGCACCAAACTCTCGAGAATACTGTGACGAAAAAAGAGCTAATCCTTAGAATCATCTTCACTGGTTCCATCAAACCAAAAAACAAGTGTCCAAGCAAAAGTTGCTAAAAGAGCATCAATGGCGTCCTTAAGCAAAAAATCCATCTTCAATCTCTCCAAAGCTTTCCCACGTCGAGCCTCATCTGTCTTCATCGGTCGTCAAGTCTGGAAGGTAAGTCTTCCTACATAATTCAGTATAGTTTCGATCTAGGATTGAAATTTATAGGCTATTACAAATTTTCATATAACAATAATAATTGAATTCACACTATTTATGCATAGTCTTTTGGTTAGCCTCGGTCGTAAAATTAAATCCTTTCCTTTTAACAGGAAAATGATCTCAATCATATTTTTATATTTTCAACTAGAAAATTTTAATTTTTTGGTTGGATGACCATTCATGAAACTACCTACCTTGCATGCTACAACATTAATTACTAGTTCTTGAAGTCTGTCGTTAAATTTTCAAACAAATGGAGTACAAGCTTATACATTTTGTGATTTATGCATGCATATGGAAACACTATAATATTAAAGGGAGGATATGTTGGTGCAACAGAGGAGCCGTCGGAACAACAGAGCAGGCATGTCAAGAAGTGCTTCTACGGGGCCGATACTGATGAAACGGGTGGCAAAGTATCTGAAATGGCTGATAAGGCGAAAGAAGTGAAGGATAAAGCCACTAAAACAACCCAAGATGCATGGAAAGCTATTGAGGAGACTGCCGAAGAGTTGAAAGAAAAAGTGGTAGGAAATGTAGATCCAGAGGCTGTTCATCAAGATGAAATTGTGGTGGAAGATGAGAAGGAACTTAGGAAGAAACTGGCTAAAGAACCAGGAGGAAAGCCTGTGGATGAAGATAAAGGTATGAATGTGAATTGGAGGCCCATTGTCGAGAAGAAACCACAACCCTCTTGAAGACACCATTTTCTCTTCTTTTCTTAATTAGGCTATTTTAGTTTTGTTTGAGAATAATAGTGAAGTGCAATGGACTTGCTAATTAGTAGCTAGCTTGAAGTTTGTAATCCATTAGCCTATATATAGATTGAATAATCAAAGACGGCAGTACTGAAACTTTGCAATTTTATTTTTTGTGTCATGTAGCTTTCTGTTTTGAGTAGTGTGTTGAGTGTTCAAAAGCTTATCTGTATTATCTCTCTCATTGTATTATCCACTGGTCATTTAAGTGTATGTCATTATCAACTGTAAGTAGAGATTCACCTAGATGTGGTGTGTACAATAAAATTTAGCCACTTTGTGAGTGGTTTCAAGTACAGGTCTAGAGCGTCTCTTTGATTAAAAAATTAATGGATTAAGATAAGATTCTATTGGATATTTATGATTAAATGTGAATTGGTAACAACATGAAACTGTCCCCTTTTAATCTCATCTGAGTAATGGAAAGGCGATGTCCATTTATCTGATCTCAATTGTATACCTTTATTCTCCCTATTAATATGGTTTTTTTCCCCTACTTATGTTTCTTCTTATCAAATTTTTTAGATTAAATTTACTCGTTAACGTCCTTCCCCCTCTAAATAATATTAAGTATTTTAAAATGTTTGTTTAAAACTAATATCAAGTATATTTTAAGTTTAAAATTTATTAGGAGGATCTTAAATGTAGTATTTTTTGGGGCGAGAGTACGATTCTGATAATCTGATTAGTGTCTTAAAGATCAAGCGGTTCTGTTCTACAAATTCTCATTTATTTGCATTTTCTTAAAATCTTTTAGTTTTGTTTCGTGTAATAGTTTACTGTTGAAATATTTATTTACTTATATAATTTATAAAAATATTGAAAGTAAAATTCCATAGAGGCTTATGTTCATCAGTTGTTTATGCCTCATCTCCTATCAATTAAACATTTAAATCTCATGCTCGTGCCTTTAAAAACACTATTTATATGTTAATAAGAATATTGATGGAATCCAGCTGGAAATATTTTCTTCACAAAAAATTTAATATCTAAATTTCATATTACTTCCCTCAAAAGAATAATTAAATGTCATTATAAAGTAACATTTGGTGCTTCGAAAAAAACATTAAAACACTTCATATTTTTGGTATTGATGGAATATTTTCACTTATAAATAACAGTATCTTTTATTGGGCTGATTATGACCTCAATTTATCACTTATTATAAATACTAATCAAAATTGTTCTTTTTATAAATATTTCTCATATATTTCAAGGTATTTGCAAAATATTTTCAGCAAATTCACTCTAATTAACCCAAAAATTGACGTGGGGGTAAAAATTTGAATTTACCTGTTTGAATTAGGTAAAAACTTACATGCATCCGGTATATACACCAGATTAATATTTTTTTATAATGGTTAAGTAATTAAATTAAGAAAAATACATGTTTATTAATCGGGGTTAAGTAACATGAACTTTAAATTCAAACACATGACATGCATGTATTATCTTGATGTATACACCGGGTGCGTGTAAGTTTTAACAATTTGAATTATCCACTGTATTTGGTTAATTTTCAAGATAATAGTAGAGGGGGAATAGGGATCTGGAAATAATACTACAGTAACATTTTCTCAGCAAGTGTTTAAGCTTTTAGCCTCGCATAACACGGGACGTTATGTTAATGCATAGTCGTTCTCTTTTACTGATGATTCCATATAGTAGTAAATATTTTGACTTGTAAATTTACTTTAATTTAACATAATATGTGTTATTTTCCGAAAGTCGGTAAAAAAATCATATACTATCTGTAAATATTTTAAATTATTATTATTACGGTATATAATCTTTTTCATATAATTTCTACTTTTTTCCAATTTATACACTATAATTTGAATTTTGAGAGTTAATTAAATTTGTTATAAGTTTTTTAGATTGAATTTTGAAAGTTAAAAACATTTGAAAGTATTAATTATTGTGATGTATAATATTTTTTATGTAATTTTCAGATAATATATGTTATTCTTTTTGACCCAATGTATGTGGAATAAATGAAATTTCGAGAGCCAAATATTTATAATTATAAAATTATAGTAAGTATTTGACCGTAAATATTATTCACAATATTTTCAAATATATTTTCACTTTATTCTGAAATACGTATTTAGCTATAAATATTTCAAAATATATTTTCACAATATCTAGATTTTTGAATAACACCTCAAAAGTTATTTTCATTATTTTTGAATTTACTTTTTACATTTTTTTAATTTATTTTTTAAAAGAAAAATCTAAACTAAAAACAAAAAAAGAAAAGAAAAAGTAAGCTGAAATTAATGTGGAGTCCACTATTTGTACTGAAGAAAATTGAAACAAATAAATAGAAAATCATTAATGAAAAGGCATGGGACCCAGCCTATATGGAAAAGCTAAATGAGCAGCTTTTTTCTGTAATAAATCAAACATATCAAGGGTTTATTATTCAAAAGTGGAAAAAAACACATGTATATAGCATGTAGCTACAACAGATTTAAGCAACAAAAATTAAAAAATATCTAAAATACCCTTAAACAAATTATCAATTCTAAGAATACTAGAGGAGCATGACCCGTGTCAGCACGGACCCAACATTAAGATATTCATTTATCTTTTCAATCTTGATATACTTAAATAAAAAATTTTAATAAAAGAATTGCATATATTTTCTAGGATTCATTCGAAATCTAGCATGAGTTCAACATATGTTATTTTAATATGTATTTAGATAATTTAAGTTGTTAACTATTGTAATAAATAATATTTTTTATGTAATTTTCAAATTAATATACGTTACTTTTCTTGCCCAAATTTTGTGGCATTGATAGTCAATTATATTTTAAAAATAATTTAAGTTTTTAATTATTGCGATTTATAATACTTTTCTTCTATTCCAATTTCAGTGACACTAATATAATTCCAAAAGTTGACCAAATATTTTATATCTTTTAAATTTTTTAAGTTATTAATTATTGTGATTTCTAGTATTTTTCATGTAATTATTTTGAAATATATAACATATTAAATTATTTTTAGATATTTTAAGTTGTTAACTATTGTAATTTATAATACTTTTTATGTAATTTTTGAATAATATATGCTACTCTCCCTGTCCAGAGTTTTGTGTTGACGATAGCCAATTATATTTTTTAAATAATTTAAATTTTTTATCATTGTGATTTATAATATTTTTCTATTTCAACTTATGTGGCACAATGCTTAAATAACCATAATAATTAATTCGAGGTAATATAGTAAAATGTAATTATTATTATTTATTAGTTATTATTTTTATTATGTGTATGTGTTGATTCAAAAGGAATTTGAAAACATTTAGAAATGTGTTGAATGTTACAAATGTTAATAATCTATTTGGTGCTTCTTGATTTCTCTACATTTATCTCTTATGTGTATTTACTCTTTTGCCCTTTGAGTATATGTAGTAATTTTTATTTTTTGAAAAAATATCATGAAAATTTTTATTCATAGTATATATATATATATAGTAAAATCATGGATTCAATATTATTAAATTTTTAATACATAAGTGACTTATAATAATTAATTGCAGGTGATACGTTAAAATCACGATTGAAGCAGTAGAAATCAATCATTTTTTTAATTTTTTTTTGTTAATTATTGTTATTTACAGTACTTTTTATTTCATTTTCAAATAATATATGTTGCTTTATATATTCTTTTATCTCGTCCCAATTTATGTGGCACTAATATAATTTTGATAGTCAATCAAATATTTTATGTTGACATATCATTTTGTTATTCTTATTTTTCTAATACATAAATGACTTATAATAAGGGGTGATATAGTAAAATCATCGTTCGAAAGACGAAAAATTAATTTAAAACATTAAGAGAATTCCGCATTTTATGTCTATTTTATTTTTTATTAAATATTATTTATTTTCTTAATACCTAGATGACTCATAATAATTAATTAAGAGCGTTTGATTATGTTATTACTATAAAAATTAATATAATTTTATCATATCCAATAGTAATCATCGATAATTCACCGAAATAGTATATTAATCAAATACGGGATGCTATATTTGCATATCCAAAATATGATATTATTAAACATTATTGGATAGTGCATTATATTTATCTTTCACAATAATAAAATTTTACTATATATTTTTCTTTATTTCTTTTTAACTTGATACATATTGACCCAACATAAATTCTAAGAAAATATTCATTAGAATTTTTTTTATTAAATTAAATTTATTACTTTAAAAATATAAAGTTAAGTTTAAATATTAGTATTTTTATATAAGAAAAAAATAATTTTAAAATTTAAATTTACTAAAATAAATAAATAAATAAATAAATAAATTTTCTATATAAAATTCAATTAAAATAAAAAACTGATTTACTTTAAATATTCAGTTGCAATTAATTAAAATAATTTTTTATTTTGTCATGATTTATGGTGCACCGATAAAATTTTGAGAGTTGAATAGAACTTTTATCTATTTTTAAAAAAGTATTTTAACTTGTTAATTATTGTGATTTATAATAATTTTTACGTAATTATCAAATAATATATTTACTCCTCGTGTCCCAATCTATGTGGCTTCGATACAATTTTGAAATCAACTAATATTTTTATATATCTTTTAAATATTTTAAGTTGTTAATTATTATGATTTGCAATACTTTATCTTTTATCTCAATTTATGTGGCATTGCTAAAATAATTAGAGTCAATAAAATTTCTATATGTCTTTTAAATATTTTAAGTTATTAATTATTGTGATTCGTGGTAACAAATTAGTTTTGAACATGATAGCCAATTAAATAAATAAAAAAAATTTACTTCCAATATGTAGTTATAGTTAATTAATATAAATTAATAGAATATATTAAATATTTAAACCATTATGATGAAACAATGAAATTATTATATATTAGGGAATGATATGTAATTAAGATATTTATTTGTCTTTTCAATCTTGATATATTTAAATAAAATTTTTTAATAAAAGGATTCCATATGTTTTCTAGGATTCATCCGAAATCTAGCATGAGTTCAACATATGTTATTTTAATACGTATTTAGATAATTTAAGTTGTTAACTATTGTAATTTATAATATTTTTTAATGTAATTTTCAAATTAATATACGTTACTTTTCTTGTCCAAATTATTGTGGCATTGATAGTCAATTATATTTTTAAAATAATTTAAGTTTTTAATTATTGCGACTTATAATACTTTTCTTCTATTCCAATTTCAGTGACACTAATATAATTTCAAGAGTCGACCAAATATTTTATATCTTTTAAATTTTTTAAGTTGTTAATTATTGTGATTTCTAGTATTTTTCATGTATTTTTTTTGAAATATATAACATATTAAATTATTTTTAGATATTTTAAGTTGTTAACAATTGTAATTTATAATACTTTTTATGTAATTTTTGAATAATATATGCTACTCTCCTTGTCCAGAATTGTGTCGACGACAACCAATTATATTTTTAAAATAATTTAAATTTTTTATTATTGTGATTTATAATATTTTTCTATCTCAACTTATGTGGCACAATGCTTAAATGACCATAATAATTAATTAGGAGTGATATAGTAAAATCACGACTGAAGCAGCTGAAGTAGAAATCAGTCAATTAAAATTTTTTTTTTGTTAATTATTGTTATTTACAGTACTTTTTATTTCATTTTCAAATAATATATGTTGCTTTATATCTTTTTCTTCCCCGTCCCAATTTATGTGGCACTAATATAATTTTGATTGTCAATCAAATATTCTATGTTGACATATCATTTTGTTATTTTTATTTTTCTAATACATAAATGACTTATAATAAGGAGTGATATAGTAAAATTATCGTTCAAAAGACGAAAATTTAATTTAAAACATTAAGAGTTAATTTCGTATTTTATGTCTATTTTATTTTTCATTAAATATTATTTATTTTCTTAATACCTAGATGACTCATAATAATTAATTAAGAGGGATTGACTATGTTATTACTAAAACAATTAAGATAATTTTATTATATCCAATAATAATCATCAATAATTCTTTGAAATAGTATATTAATTAAATACGGGATGCTATATTTGCATATGCAAAATATGATATTATGAAACATTATTGGATAGTGCATTATATTTATCTTTCACAATAATAAAATTTTACTATATATTTTTCTTTATTTTTTTTTAACTTGATACATATTGACACAACACAAATTCTAAGAAAATATTCACTAGAAATTTATTTTATTAAATTAAATTTATTAATTTTGTACTTTAAAAATTTAAAGTTAAGTTTAAATATTAGTATTTCTATATAAGAAAAAAATAATTTTAAAATTTATATTTACTAAAATAAATACATAAATAAAAAGATTATTTTTTATAAAAAAGTCAATTAAAATAATAAAATTGATTTATTTTAAATATTTAGTTGCAATTAATTAAGATAACTTTTTATTTTGTCATGATTTATGTTGCACCGATAAAATTTTGAGCATTGAATAGAACTTTTATCTATTTTTAAAAAAGTATTTTAACTTGTTAATTATTGTGATTTATAATAGTTTTTACGTAATTATCAAATAATATATTTAGTCCTTGTAACCCAATTTATGTGGCTTTGATATAATTTTGAGGGTCAACTAAATTTTTTATATATCTTTTAAATATTTTAAGTTGTTAATTATTATGATTTGCAGTACTTTTTCTTTTATCTCAATTTATGTGGCATTGCTAAAATAATGAGAGTCAATAAATTTTTTATATGTCTTTTAAATATTTTAAATTATTAATTATTGTGATTTGTGGTAACAAATTAGTTTTGAACATGATATCCAATTAAATAAATAATTTTTTTTTACTTCCAATATGTGGTTATAGTTAATTAATATAAATTAATAGAATATATTAAATATTTAAATTATTATGATGAAACAATGGAATTATTATATATTGGAGCATGGTATGTAATTAAGTGGGAGTAGAGGGGTTGTTTGGTAAGAGTCAATAAAATTTTTATATGTCTTTTAAATATTTTAAGTTATTAATTATTGTGATTAGAGGTAACAAATTAGTTTTGAATATGACATATAATTAAATAAATAATTTTTTTTTAATTCCAATATGTAATTATAGTTAATTAATATAAATTAATAAAATATATTAAATATTTAAATCATAATGATAAAACAATGAAATTATTATATATTGGGACATGATATATAATAAGTGGGAGTAATTATATTTTTTGGTAATTGCAAGAGGTGGTCGAAACCACCTCTTCTATATAATAGAAAAATACATAGTCTTTACCCTTCAGCAACCAACTCATGCTATATAATATGATTTTACATTTTACATTACTAATTTCACATGTATAATGAATAGCTCCAAGTGACCAAGGGGTTTGGGCCATAGGTGACAAAAGAGTTTTAAAATGAGGCGTGGTGACACAAGTCTTAATTATTAGTTGGAGGTGACAATTACTTTATTATGGATTAAGAAAGTTGGAAAAGTTTGAAAATAATCCACAAGTTTTTAAATTTACACTTTGATCCCAATGTATACCTAAAATAACGGGAAACGGAGGAAAAAAAGACGTCTTTCTCTCTCTTCTCATCCATTGTTGTTTTCTCTCTCTTAGCGATTTTTGTTGTTAATTATTTCTGTTTCTGCTGCTTTATTCATCATCTTCTGCTTCATTATCATTATTTTCTACTTCATTATCATCTTCATCTTCTTCTTGTCGATCATTTGTTGTTGTTGTTGTTGGTACAATGCTACTGCTGCGATCTGACCAATTTTTTAGGTCAAATTTTGTTTACTACATCACTTTTCATTTTGGCATTACTTCATAGGTGACTTTGGTAAGTAAAATTATGATTTTTATTCATATTTGTCATCCGGATACACTTCTGTTTTTCCAACAATGGATAGAACCCCGATTATGAATCCAACATAAGTTCTCACAATTTAAACAGATCAATCATCTGGTGCATCAGATGAGTAATCTGTTGCATCAGGAGATTTATCTGTTGCATCAGACTGTTTATCTGTTGCATTAGACGTATTATCTGTTGTATCAGGATGTTTATCTGTTGCACCAGACTAATTATCTGTTGCATCAGAATGTTTATCCGTTGCACCAGACTAATTATCTGTTGCAACAAATGATTAATCTGTTTGAAACAACACAAATCAACCCTTGCCACAAACCCAACAGATAACCAATATGTTTTCAATACTTGCTATTGCTACTGGATTCAAAATTATTCCTTACGTCCAATTACCCATCCCAAATTTCCTAATTCGATTTCTCATTTTACTTGTCTTTTTCATTAATCAAGAAAAGATTAAAAAAATCCATGTTTTACCCTTTGCATTAATAACTTTTTCTTCAAATTAAAATAGAAACATCATTTAATAGGGGGACTATACGCCAACCGACATTAAACGCTTTCTTCTCTTATGAAATTTTGATTGAATAACAAACAATGGTTATTTCAAACACGTCTAATGTCCCACCAACTGATCAGTGGGTTATGGTAAACTAGACATGTTATTAATTATTTTTCTTAATCAATGTGGCATCTCAATTTGGGACGGGTAATTTGAGAGAGAGGGAGTACGAATTAAAACGTCAGAGCCAAGCAAAGCAACAAACTAGTCATCTGTTGAAACAAACTATTTATCTGTTGCATCAACTTCTTATCTGTTGCAACATAAGTAATCTGTTTTGAACAACACATCAACCCCTGCCACAAACCTAACAGATAAATCTTGCTATTGCTACTAGATTCTAAATTATTTCTTTTTACGTCGAATCGTCGACATGTTTGTTGAGAAGATAATAGACAGAATGAAAATTAAATATGGATTAAAACGTCAAAGATCAAACATAATTTATTTATTAAACAAAAATAAATAAGAATACATATAATAGACTAAAAGAAAAATAATAGTCTAATTATTATTATTATTATTATTACTAGCATCATCATTGCCAGCCGACCAATCTTCAACTGGAAGTAGCAAGGCCCTCCTCAGCCTGCGTATCTCGTGAGCATTCTTGATCTAACTCCTCCCAATTCCCATTGTAGATCACGAACTTGATTCCGAAGTTCATTCACGGCGCCTTGCAGAAAAGCAACGTCCCACACTGGGTCAGCCATAATCTTATCTTCTAGAGTGTAATATGAAAGACGAGATGCAATAAATAAATAGAGTGTATTTGAATGAACGATTGAGTAAGGTGGGACCTATTTATAGAGGATTGAATTTGAATGAGAGGCAAAAAGGCGCGACTATTCACCTCCATACATTAATTACATTTTTGATTAAATTAAGAAAATAAATATTGTGATATAAGTCATGACTTTTCAGATTATTATTATTAATTAGTTCTTTCGAAGAATCATTTTTATTGAGTTGCAACAAATATAAAATATGTTGCATCAGATAACATATCTGTTGCAACATATAATCTAACTGTTCACTTCCATTTATTAATTAAATTTTTTATTAATGTGAAAAGTAATGAATAAATTAAATTAAGAAATATTGTGATAAGTCATGACTTTTCAGATTATTATTATTAATTAGTTCTTTCCAAGAACCGCTTTTATTGAGTTGTGACTCGATATAGGTTGCATCAGATAAATCATTTGTGACAACAGATATATCATCTGTTGCAACCATAGTGAACCTGTTGCATCAGATAATTTAATTGTTGCAACATATAATCTACTTTTTTTAAAAAAATAACTATCATCATATCATTAATCCAAATTTGCTTACTTTTTTATTTTATAAATAAAAAAAAATACCTTTTCAAATTCCTTAATAAAATAATAATTATTTTATTATATAATAAATAATTTAAAAAATAAATTCAAAAACAAAAATGGTGAAAAGTCACGATCAATTATTAAAATTGTGGTTATAAATTGTGTTTATAATTTATTTTCTTATTATTTATTTACGAAATATTTTTCATATTGAATAATCGGAACGGAAAGTCATGTCTTTTTCTTTTCACCCTCTCAATAACAATAACCCTTTTTTATTAATAACCGCTAGGTGCAACATATGATCGATCTGTCGTAGCAGATTAACCTCTAACTGTTGACACGAATTGCTGCTCAATCTCTATCACCAACCGTCGACATGTTGAGAACAAGGAATAAACAGAATGATTATTATTAAATACTAAATAAGAATTAAAAATTCAAAATCGACAACAAAATGAAATGAATGTTCATAGATTTTTGAATCCCTTGGGTAGATTTGATATACAAAAGGAGGAAAATAATCGCTAAAATAAAAAATATTACCTAATTATCATTACTACTATTATTATTATTGTCAATCAGACATTTTTCATCCGGCAGCCTTGCTCCGAAGTCAGCCAAATCTCTCTAGAGTTTATCAAACTACCTTTGAAGTTCACGCAAGGACTCGATATGAATATTCTTGTACGAATCTGGATCATCCATATTTGTAAGGAGGGACCTACAAATATGGCTGTCGGATAAACTTTTGATAAGCTTGGTAGAGCCGGTTTAGATCCATATTCTTGTACGTAACGTTTGATAAGCTTGGTAGAGCCGGTTTAGATCACACGCTGCGTAACTCCATGCTTACTAATTTATCAAACTGGTTAAGCAAGATGCATGGAACAACGCTCGATAAAAGTGTGTTGTTCAACTGTTGGGACCACATCTTCAACGTGCATCAACATATTTTGACCTAAAATAAACACAGAGACCCTCCATGTATCCTTTAAGACTTCTGAAGAAAGTGTTCTGAAGGGCTTCTAGAATGCCACAACTTTAAAGGTAGTGTTCCTGACGGAACTCCTTACCAACTTCGAAGACGGAAACGACCAGCTTGAATACAGAATCAACAAGCTGGAGGCAAGCTTAAAAATTATCGGGATTCACATACTATAGAAAGCATCTGATCTTCTCCAAGGAATGTTGAAAGCATGTCAAGGCAAGAAAACACAATCAATTATAACCATATTGCTAAGGAATAAATGATACTCTATTTGCCTTTCAATCTCGTTTGTGGTTCCGATCAGGTCAACGACAGTGGACTTGATCGGAAATACAAACAAGAAAGCATGGGATGAAATTTAAAATTCAAAAATTTGTCGCCTTCGCTTAGATTCCTTATTTTAACTGCAGTTGCTGTTGGCATAAGTTTTCTAGACTTGCTGTACATCATTTCAACCCTCGATGCCCGTGAGGCTTCTTTGTCGGTCTTCTCCTATTTTCTATCTAGGTGATAATCCCGACCATGCAGCTCGCTAGCAAAGTGTTCAGATGCATTATTTTTCTTTAAGAGACACAACAAATGAAATTACATTACCGGATACACTTTCATATTTGCACTTGATTCAGATCTCGCATCTGTTAAGATAATTCCACCGGCCAGATTCGTTAGAAGTTGTATCTATCCTATGTCTCTTCTTCAATTAGCTCTCAGATGATATAGTTTTCCATCAACCACCCATTTTCCTTCGAAATCATTCTCCTACCGCACATTCTGGCATATAATCATCACCCCGAGCGAGCAAACCAACCATATAAATTTTGGCCAGGGTGATAACTATACTGGTTTTTCGTTCTTGTTAGAAGCAGTGCTAAGCTTCGAAGGCCCTCTAAGGGTCCAATGCACCCTAAAAGTTAGTCCAATTGCTATTGAATCTCTTTACAATGACACAAAAACTAGATCCTTTCACAATGCTTGACAAATAAACATGAGCAATAACCTACATTAAATCTTAACAGGCTATCAAAACCATATTCATGGTCCCTCAGCCTTATCAGTTCGGATCTACCAAACTTAACTGTAAAATCGTAGACATCTTGTTTGAACGATCTATGACTAATCAGTAAAAACATCATTCACAAAATCAGTGCACTCTGTGTGTGTTTCCACGATAACATTATCAGTAATATATACCTTCCACATATAAAGTGGTTTCATCTGCAAGCAACTTATTCCTTCGATCCCATCTTTACTGCAGCCTCTTGCGATAGTCCGTCAAAAGTTGATCAACTATCAGTTCCTTATATCTACAAAGAAGAGGAAAAAAATTGATGTCAAAAAAAGAATATTATCCATCTGTTGCAACAGATGTGGAGTCTGTTGCAACAGATGTGGAGTCTGATGGAATACATCAAACCAGCCTTTCTGATGGTTTTATTTGTTCCAACAGTTTCTCCATCTATTGCAACATCAACAACAGCATAAACATCAACAAAAAAGAAACAACAATATTTGTTCCAACAACATCATCAACAACAAAGAAGCAAACCCTTTGTTCCAGAACCATCAACAACACCACATCACAAGTTTCAACAACGCCAACCCCACCAACAACATCAATAACTGCATCAACAATAATGAAACAAACAAAATACATATATAAAAAATGATACTGCCAACAAGGCTTTTAAATTTCTCCCAACAGATGACATTTTTCTCATATTGTAATAAAAATTCTTGGATTGTTTATTCAACACTTACAAGTTCCTTAATTTTTTTTAATAAATATGATATGGGTAAATAGTAATTAAATAAAAAAATAGATGTAAATAGCTTGCAAAGAAGAAGACGAGAATGAAAGAGCAATAATGAACCATACCTAATATAAAAAAGGGAATCAAAATAGAAATTTAAGTCGAGGAAAGATATGGATGTGTTTAGATTCGAAAATATCTTTATGAGAAGAGAAGAGAAAAGAGAGAAAAAAAGGTTGTGACTCTAAAGAGGAGAGAGAAAAAGATGAGAGTTGAATAAAATAAACTGCAGCTGAAGGAAGAGATGAGACAATTTCTATAGATGTATTATGTACATAGACGTGGTGGTTTTCAATATTCATCAATTAATATTCATTAATTTTATTAATAATTTGAGGGGCATGAGCAAGACTAAGACTACTGACATTGAAAAGACAAGACAAGACTGCTCAATGAACTCACTTTTGAGATATCCAAGAAATATTTTTTACCGCCTTTAGTAGTAAGTACTACTACTTGATATTATCTACTCGGACCAGAAACTTCTTGCTTTAAAATTAAAAGAGAAAAAAAGATTTTCAAACAGATATGTCATCTGTTGCAACATATATAAATATCTGTTTAGAAATCCGAACAGCTCAGTTATCTGTTACAACAGATATAAATATCTATTTAAAAATCCCAACAGCTCAGTCATCTGTGACAATAGATGAAAATGTTCATTTGATAATTAATAAAATCAGATATGTCACCTGTTACAACAGATATAAATATCTGTTTGAAAATTTCCAATAACTCAGTCATCTGTCACAACAAATACAAATATCTATTTGATAATTAAATTAGATATGTCATATGTTGCAACATATATGTACCTGTTTGAAAAATTTCAACAGCTTAGTCGTTTGTTGCAACAGATTTTATTGCAATTGATTTAGGTGGAACTAGGGATGAATGAATGAGCTCACAGGGTCAACTACAAATTCAATCGAGTCTTTCCAATTGCATGGCATTGGTATTGTGTTCATCCCGACCCGAGTCGTCGATCGATCACTATGAGTTGAAATGAGTTCTCATCAACTCAATGTTAGGATAGTGATAGTACCTAAGTTGATTTAGGTGGAACTAGGGAAGAATGAATGAGCTCTCAGGGTCAACTACAAATCCAATTGAGTCTTTGCAATTGCATGGCGTTGGTATTGCATTCATACCGACCCGTGTCGTCTATCGATCACTCTGAGTTGAAATGAGTTCTCATCAACTCAATGTTAGGATAGTGATAGTACCTAAGTTGATTTAGGTGTAACTAGGGATGAATGAATGAGCTCACAGGTTCAACTACAAATCCAATCAAGTCTTTGCAATTGCATGGCGTTGGTATTACGTTCACCCGACCCGAGTCGTCGATCGATCACTCTGAGTTGAAATGAGTTCTCATCAACTCAATGTTAGGATAGTGATAGTACCTAAGTTGATTTAGGTGGAACTACGGATGAATGAATGAGCTTGTAGGGTCAACTACAAATCCAATCGAGTCTTTGCAATTGTATGGCGCTGGTATTGCGTTCATCCTGACCCGAGTCGTTAATCGATCACTCTGAGTTGAAATGAGTTCTCATCAACTCAATGTTAGGATGGTGATAGTACCTAAGTTGATTTAGGTGGAACTAGGGATAAATGAATGAGCTCTGTCTCGTAAAAAAAAGGGGGGAGTTTTGTCGTGCAAGTAATGTAACCAAAATAAGATCTAAAAACGACAATAGCAAAGTAAAAAGAGAAAGAATGTTTTGGTGAGATGTAAATAATGAGAATTGAAGCGTTGGGGTTATGTCCACCTTCTGAGGTATATGTCTCTATTGGCTATGAGTGTGTAGAATTCTGACATGCAATTGCTTATAGAGGATTGTAGTCGATGGTAAATCCAAGCGTCTCTCGACCTAAACAAGGACTATTTCACTTTAACTCTCTCGAGCTTAAAGCGTGTCTAACGGTACGAATTCTCCAAGAGGTTAGTCCAGTTACGACACTAGCTTTTTAATAGGAAAGGGTGCCCTACTACCTTGACATTATCTCTTTTCCAGACAAATAACTTTTCTCTCGAACAAGTTAAATGTTAGACTGGCGTATTCTTGCGTTTGCAACCGCAAAGAATGTAGATTAAGATGAAGAGAATAATGATATAATCAATATACGTGCCTCGAACTCACAAACTCACAGCAATAGATAGTAACTCATTCGGCTTCCATAACCCCAACAGAGAAGTTTAGTTACCCATGAATGCAAAGGAGATCACGATTGACATTGTTGTTATACCACAAGATTGAGTAATTTCGTGTAACTTAGGTGGTAGGCGTGAGGCGTGAATTCCTAGGCAAAGTAACGATTCTCTTGTTGTGGAATTTAAGAATGGAGGAGTAGAAGAAGAAAAATAGAATTGAATTGTAAGATGAGAAGTTAAGAAGATTAGAAGTTATAAGAAGATGATAGAAGATGAGAGGAATGGAAGGAAGTATTGTGTTCTCCCTTCTTCCTCCCTTCTTATTCTCTCTAATCTCTAGCATGATAGGGTATTTATAGTACCCATATCCTAATCCTACTAAGCTAATGAAATAAATAACCAAATCCTATTAGACTAATGAAATCCTTAACCCAAATGTACTAGGTTAAGGTAACATTATCATAATCCACATAAAATAATGAAATACATAACCTAATTGTACTAGGTTAATGTATCATTGTCAAAATCCAGCTTTGTATCTGTAAGTCCCCAAAGTCTTCAGAAATGTTGTTTTAGCCCGGGACAGATTTTCCATGCAGCAGTTTTGGTCCTTTAGGCGTCCAAACTCCCTTTCCTTCCTTCGTGAGCTTTCTTTAGCGTCAAGTAAGCCATAAAATGCTGAATTATGCATCATTTATACCTGAAACTTTACTAATTATGTTCGTTAGCTCATTTACAGGAAAAAGGACTAAAAGTGCATGAAATATATAATTTGTTCTCAAAACTAGGCTAAAATATGGGCAAAATGTATTGATATAGGCGTGTAAATCCGCCTATCATCAACACCCCACACTTAGAGCTTTGTTCGTCCTCGAACAACATATCATGTCCTTCTAAACATCAACTTAGGGTTTTTACAGCAACAACACAAAACATTCTTCAAGACAAGCACAACAATTATCAACAAAGAGTAGCTTTCCGATTATAAGTAGAAACAGTTTAACCTCAAGTATAGACTCGTGATGGTGATCAACTCGCATGCAAACGTTAAAGTGCATAGAATCATATACAACTATCCAAAACTCATCAACCATGTGTGTCTCACCATATAGTACCCATAATCACTCACAAATATAGCATATTTTTCAAACATGGGTATCAAAATGTCCTTGCTCTCACTCTCACAAAGAGTTCATATGTAGCAACTGATGACCATAGGCTTGCCCTTAATGTAGTACTCCACTAAATGTCAGAATGTTAAGATTAGGATCAAGTAGGTCTTTTGATGGTTGTAATGTAGGCTAAGGGACGGGTAGGACTATTTTGGCCAAGAATAGTGACTAGGTTCCTAAGCGCTTTAATACATCACTTTGTATCATTGACACTTTTTTCTTTCAACCTTTCTTCTTTCTTTTTTTCTACCACCCTTGTTCTCCTCTTTTTTCAATTTTAAGCACAACTCACTTTTCAGCTTTCTTTTCCTTTTTCTTTTCACAACATACCTCTTATGATAGCATTTTTTTTCTTTTTCATAACACATTCAAGAACCATTCCAATTTATAGCATTATACTCACCCAATTTCCTTTTATGTTGTCACATGACTTTTTCACTTTAAAGCACTTAGGGATTTTGGGATCAAATTACGGTCTTGAAAGAAATGGATTAGGCTTACATACAAGGTTGTCAAAGAAATAGGCTAAAGGCTCAAAAGGGTTTAACTAGGATGATGTCCATGGGTAGGTAAAACTGAAGGTAAACAAATATAGGTTGTCAAAGAAATGCCTAAATCATATCCTAAACTTACACTCCTTATTTTCACTTTGCATACATACCAGGCAAGTTCTAGCATCAGCCACACACATAGAATATACGATTATCTCACACACACAAGGCACATGGTCGACTTGCTTGGAAGTAATATAGACTCTCGACCCAACAAGTGAAGGAATTGAATCACACAATATCACATATTGAGTCACAACTAGAGCCTAAACGTTTCAATAGTCACAATTGTAGCACATACTCTTGTTATAATCTCATGCTGCCTATCAAAATAATTTCATGCGAAGCTAAAAAAAAATTTTAACTACTAAAAAAAACAAAACGAAACAAAAATGAAACAAAAGCAAACAAACATAGATGCGAATAGAGAAGTATAGCATGCAATACCACCACCCCACACTTAGTCGGGACACTGTCCTCAGTGGAACATAAATACGAGGAACCTGGTTGGTCGGACTTATCCTCTATGTCTGGGGTCATACCCCTTGCATTGGAATCATCATCAGAGTCGTCATCCTCAGAAGTTCCTCATAAGTATCCCACTTAATTCCAAGAATGAGTCGAGGTATTTGCAGCGAGGAGGGTTCTCCTTGCTCCTTGCGGCCTCTTTTCTTGCTCTTTTGGGAAGTGGTAGCCTTTTCTTTGCCTTGTCTTGCTTTGGGTGCCATTGTACCTGAGACTTGAAATAGTGTTAGTGGTATCACAATATCAATGGATACAATCTATGCACAAGCAGTAGGGGTACCACCCCACACTTAGTTTGTTGCTACAAATTAATGAAGTGAAAGTGGTCGATTACTTAGACTTCATCGACATGCGTTTTAGGAGCTATATTACAACGAGAAAATCAGAGATATATCACTTCTTGCAACCTTTGCAATACTTTCATGTTAGGTATAACAAGACTACTACATAGGGATTACATCATGGTATCGTTTCTATCAATAAATTCAACCTCCTATGTCGGTAGGCAGTTATAAGTCTAATTCCGATGAACGGGATATTCTAACATGTAAGTATTCAAGTGACAAGATTATGCAATGTTCATTATTATAGCAATTCTGCAAGTAGTATAACAATGCATCAAAATCAAATTCAAGTCGGACATAAGTTAAGAGCATCCTAACGTACATGTTCACTCACTTGGTTTTGTATCAACAATTCAAACACGTTCACATCACCAATACTTTTTCAAGATTTAGCAATTCATAATAGGTGTAGTAAAGTAGTACTTACAAAATATAAATGAAGAACAAAGTAGTACTTACTTGGTTGAAGCCTTTGGATGATGTTCTTGTGATGAAAAAGAGCAAAAGGAAACTTTTTGATAGGTTTTGGAGACTATAAGTGGTGCATAAGCTAGGTTTCCAATGTGTTTTTGGTTCAAGACTAAGTCTCATATTTATAAGAAAAGGTTGGGTCGAGTTTTGGCCCATTAAAATCGGATTTGGAGACCAAAAGTGACCATAGGTGGTGCCTAATGCTTTGCCTAGTTGAGCAGAATGCCATAGCATATGCCAAGCATTTATTTAAGAATGCCATAGCATATGCCATGCATTTATTTAAGAATGCCATACACTATGCGGCGCATTGTCTATGGCATAATGGGACATATGCGCCGCATAGTCTATGGCATATGAGATACTGAGACCAAATGCCATAGAATAGGCGGCGCATAGTCAAAAGCATACCTAGGAATAGGCGGCGCATAGTGTATAGCACACTAGATTCTGAGACCTTAGGCTATAGGATAGGTTGTGCATCGTTTTTGGCCTAGTTTTACCAAGGCCTAGCCTTCCTCGAAGCCTATTTTGGCGTGAGAAAGGCTCAATCCATAGCCTTATGCATCACCCTTCCTAACTTACCAACTTTACCATACAATGCGTCCAAATCGTCAATTGAAATCAATCTCCTCGTTGACTACTTCTTGCACCTATATTCACTCAAACAAATGAAAACGATTAGTACGATGGGTTGCCTCCCATCTAGCGCCTTAGTTTTGGTCGTGGCACGACTCTTATTTTTGGATTTTTTCATTTATCAAAATCAAATCAAGTACTAGAATGAAAGAAAACGATAAACGATAAATGAAAAATGATAAACGATGGGTTGCCTCCCATCTAGCGCCTTATTTATTGTCGTGGCTCGACATAGTTACCTTGAGTACTCAGACTTCGTCGAGGTAAATGGTGGATCGTTTTCTGAAAGGATTTAGACGACAATGAGGCTTACCTGTGGGCATGCGATCTTCTTCACCAATTATATCATCAATAGTCCAACCCATAGCTCTCTTGTATCTCTTCAGAGCAGAGATGAGAGCTTCTACGTGCTGTTCACTTAAATCATCTGCACTCTCCGGAAGTATATTTCTATTTTCCAAGAACACATACCTTAGATAATCGGGGAGCTCTTTCGATTCTAGCATTGGTGGCTCTTCAAGGGAAGTCTTCGCTGTTGGTGACGGTTGATTCTTAAGATCACGGTCCGGTTGCTGGGAATAGGACTCTATTTCTATTAGAGCACCCATAAGTTCTTCATATTCTTTAGCATCCTCATGCTCAACATTCAGCAGCGCAACAGACAATGGCTCAACAGTAGGCTGTTTCTCTATAGATAATGCTTTCATATCCTCATGATGAACATCAGCTACAGATAACTCATTCATATCGCTGGTCTGCTTCATGGCTTTACATATATCAAAGCGAATCACTTCATCATTCATTCGAAATAAAAGCTCATTATTTCTCATGTCAATAAGCACACTTCCAGTTGCGAGGAAGGGCCGTCCCAAGATTATGGGAACTTCCGAATCCACCTCGCAATCCAAAATCACAAAGTCTGCAGGAAAGATGAAGGAAGAAACCTTCACCAACACATCATTCAAGATACCCACAGGTCGTTTTACCGACCTATCAGCCATCACGAGCCTCATATTGGTTGGTGTCGGATCGCCTAACCCCAACTTCTTATAGATGGATAGTGGCATCAAATTGATGCTAGCTCCCAAATCGCACAATGCCTTAGCAAAATTCATAGATCCAACCGTGCAAGAAATAGTGAAAGCTCCGGGGTCAGCCTTCTTCTGTACTAAGAACCTTGTGGCAATTGCACTGCAATGATGAATATTATCTGCCGGCTCATAGCTTACTGCCTGCTTCTTTGTCAACAGGTCCTTCATGAATTTAGCGTACCCAGGCATCTTTTCTAGCGCCTCTACCAACGGAACATTAATGGTCAGCTGCTTCAACATGGTCATGAATTTGCTGAACTTTGTATCATCCGCCACCTTCTTCAATCTTTGAGGAAAAGGTGGTGGTGGCTATGGAATTGTTCTCTCCATGGCTTTCTTCTCCTCTTGCTTCCATTTTTCAGCTTTTCCAGGTAGCATGTTGTGAGGAGTGATGTTAAGGACGTTAGGATCGGCTGTTGCAGCATCTTCCCTTTTCGCCTTATCATCAATTTCCGCTTCTTCGTCAACCACTTGCTTGCCTTTTGCTGAATGTTCCAGCACCTTACCGCTTCTGGTAGTGATGGCCATGCATGACCCATCATTCCTTGGGTTTTGCACAGTATCGCTAGGTAGAGTGCCAGCCTTTCTTTGATTGAGTGCTGCTGAAAGTTGGCTCAATTGCTGCTCTATTTGCTTGATTGAAGTGGAATGAGAATCAACTAGTTGTTTCATGGAGGACAAATCATTAATTACCTCAGTAACTCCCGCGTTTGTTGCTTCCACTCCTTTCAATAATTTAGCCATCATGTCTTCCATACTTCCAGAATTAGATGTGGTGGTATCACGTCTACCAGGGGGAACGTACAAACCACTCTTTTCATTCTTGTTCTTCCAACTACCTTGGTCCATGTTTCCAGATTTACCATAATAGTTCTGACCTTGGTTTCCTTGGGTATTCCCTCGGAAACCCCCCTGATTGTTCAAGTAGTTGGCCTCCTCTTCCGAATCAGATTTGTCTCTTCCTTTTAGCGCCACAACTTTCACTTTTTCGGTCTTCTCTGATAATAAATGCTTTGTCAGAAGATCCATCTGTGTTTTCATGTGCGCCATATCTTGATCACGTTCTTCTTGTCTTCTTCTTTGGTCTGCAGTCATGCCTATAGATAAAGTGGGGCTTGCTACCTCGGAATCCCTGGTATGCCAAGATCTACTTTGTTTCGTCATGCGATCTAGCATATTGCTTGCTTGACCAAAGGTGAGGTCCATAAATGATCCTCCAGCTGCGTTATCCACCACTGGCTTAGTTATTGAATTCAAGGCTCTATACAATATCTCCATGAGGTGAACATTAGTCATGTGATGGTTTGGGCATCTCGCTAACTTTGTCTTGAACCTCTCCCATGTTTCATGAAGAGCTTCAGTTGGAAGCTGACGAAAGTTGCTGATTTCATCTCTCAATTGTGCCCTTTTGGAAGGCGGAAAGAATCTTTCTAGGAAAGCGTCTCTTAATTGCCTCCAATTTGTAATAGAATCAGGAGTCAGCCCATTCAACCATAGTGTTGCCTCCCCAGACAGAGACAATGGAAATAAACGTAATCGAATTGCATTCTGACCAACACCAGGATTGTCAAAAGACTTGCATGTAGAAATAAAGTTGATGAGATGCATATTCGGATCATCGCCTGCTAGTCCACCAAATAATCCCTTGAGTTGCAATAACTGAATCATGGTGCTTGTGATGTTGAACTTGGCTCCGGGCGCTAATGGTGGAAGAATAATGGCTCCAGTGGCACCAGCTCCATCAAGATCATCATCATCATCATCGAATGGTATTTCACGTTGTGCATCCATTGATGTACTGAACAAAAAACCTGCAGTAAACAAAAACGAAAACTAAAAGTAAAAGTACGAGAATCTTTGACCAAAGGGTCTAGTAATTATTACGAACTTAATTGACACTTGTATTCCCCGGCAACGGCGCCAATTTTTGATAACGCTCAATCTACAGCTCTTGTAGGAGTGTAAAGCGGTCGTTAGCAAATATAGAACCCAACTGGGTTGGGTATCGATCCCACAGGGAATAGCTTGGTCAACAAGTAAGTAAAGATTACTAGACTTTTAGTGCAAGTCTCGTAAAAAAAGGGGGGAGTCTTGTCGTGCAAGTAATGTAACCAAAATAAGATCTAAAAATGGCAATAGCAAAGTAAAAAGAGAAAGAATGTTTTGGTGAGATGTAAACAATGAGAATTGAAGCGTTGGGGTTATGTCCACCTTCTGAGGTATACGTCTCTATTGGCTATGAGTGTGTAGAATTCTGACATGCAATTGCTTATAGAGGATTGTAGTCGATGGTAAATCCAAGCGTCTCTCGACCTAAACAAAGACTATTTCACTTTAACTCTCTCGAGCTTAAAGCGTGTCTAACGGTACGAATTCTCCAAGAGGTTAGTCTAGTTACGGCACTAGCTTTTTAATAGGAAAGGGTGTCCTACTACCTTGACATTATCTCTTTTCCAGACAAATAACTTTTCTCTCGAACAAGTTAAATGTTAGACTGGCGTATTCTTGCGTTTGCAACCGCAAAGAATGTAGATTAAGATGAAGAGAATAATGATATAAGCAATATACGTGCCTCGAACTCACAAACTCACAGCAATAGATAGTAACTCATTCGGCTTCCATAACCCCAACAGAGAAGTTTAGTTACCCATGAATGCAAAGGAGATCACGATTGACATTGTTGTTATACCACAAGATTGAGTAATTTCGTGTAACTTAGGTGGTAGGTGTGAGGCGTGAATTCCTAGGCAAAGTAACGATTCTCTTGTTGTGGAATTTAAGAATGGAGGAGTAGAAGAAGAAAAATAGAATTGAATTGTAAGATGAGAAGTTAAGAAGATTAGAAGTTATAAGAAGATGATAGAAGATGAGAGAAGATGAGAGGAATGGAAGGAAGTATTGTGTTCTCCCTCCTTCCTCCCTTCTTATTCTCTCAAATCTCTAGCATGATAGGGTATTTATAGTACCCATATCCTAATCCTACTAAGCTAATGAAATAAATAACCAAATCCTATTAGACTAATGAAATCCTTAACCCAAATGTACTAGGTTAAGGTAACATTATCATAATCCACATAAAATAATGAAATACATAACCTAATTGTACTAGGTTAATGTATCATTGTCAAAATCCAGCTTTGTGTCTGTAAGTCCCCAAAGTCTTCAAAAATATTGTTTTAGCCCGGGACAGATTTTCCATGCAGCAGTTTTGGTCCTTTAGGCGTCCAAACTCCCTTTCCTTCCTTCGTGAGCTTTCTTTAGCGTCAAGTAAGCCATAAAATGCTGAATTATGCATCATTTATACCTGAAACTTTACTAATCATGTTCGTTAGCTCATTTACAGGAAAAAGGACTAAAAGTGCATGAAATATATAATTTGTTCTCAAAACTAGGCTAAAATATGGGCAAAATGTATTGATATAGGCGTGTAAATCCGCCTATCATCAGTAGGGTCAACTACAAAACCAATCGAGTCTTTGCAATTGCATGGAGTTGGTATTGCGTTCATCCCGACCCGAGTCGTCGATCGATCACTCTGAGTTGAAATGAGTTCTCATCAACTCAATGTTTTAAAAACTATATCTTTTAAATTTTTTAAAATTAATTAAGATCAATTCAGACCAAATTAGCAATTTCAAAACTTGTCATTCTTTTCCAAAATTACAATTCAACCCATACAAATCATCCATTTGCACGAAAAACTTTTCATTCAAATCTTAAGTTCTCGCTCTTCTCTCTCTCTCTCTCTCTCTCTCGGGGTTTCCTCTTCCTCTCAACAATACAAATAAGAACTACTCAACATATTGCTCAACCCTTCAAAACAGGTCGATTTTCTTCCCATTTACGACTCTACATATAGTTGTTTTTTTGACTTCATTCCCACTTGTATCCATTGTTTTCTCTATATACGCATGTAATAGAGTTCGAGAAGAGTTCTACATTTGTTCTTTATTCTAAAAAATAGGGCTTTTTAGTTAATGATAAAAAAGAAGACTTTTAGTTGCATTATCTTCGAGAATGGGTTAACAATTTTGAGTTTTGATGCTAAAAAAGTAGGAAGCACCCGAGAAAACCCTAGTTTTTCTCTCAGTGTTTTATTGACTATCGTGGTATTATTGAATGGTGTTTGTGGTGTGGTTGGTGGCTGTTGTTGGTGGTGTTGGTATTTGTATTTTTTGGCGGTGGTGTCGGTGGTCTTGGTGTTGGTATTGGTGGCATTGGTGGTGTTTTTGGTGGCATTGATTGTGGCATTGGTTGTGGTGGTGGTGGTCCATCTGTTGGGAGATATTAAATAGGTCTTCAAACAGATTCCCCATCTGTTCCAACTGATGGGTTATCCATTGGAGTATTTTCTTGTAATGTGGCATAAAATAATTTATTGAAATTTCTCCACCTGTTGCAACAGGTGGAATATCTCTGGGGAGATATTAAATAGGTCTTCAAACAGTTTCGGGTTCCCCATCTGTTCCAACTGATGGGTTGTCCGTTGGAGTATTTTTTTTGGTTATGTGGTAAGAATAATTGTAGACACGTAATTTTTTCCCTCCCGAAGATCAATTTAATCTATTTTTTATTTATTCTCATCTTACCACGTACCATACCCCATTTAATTATCTTTCCAAAAAAAGACAAAAAATAACAATCCTTAACAAATTTTGTTTTATTTTAAAACCTCCCAACAACCCCTCCAATTAAAGGATAGCAACCTACCCCACATACCCCTAGACCCCATGCCCATACACGTTTTCTTTGTTTTTGATTTCCTTTAACAAGAATACAAAAAAAGGAAATTTCCAAGAAAGGAGGGGTGGGGGGGACCACTCATGGTTATTTTTCAATTCATAATAAACATATATACTCACAACAACAAGAAAGGGGGAGGGGATTATCATCATCTTTAACAGAGAACAATGCGCACTACCACACTCAACGAAAAACCTCTCAAAAATTCATCTCCATCGTCACTCACCTGCGAGACTCCACTAACAAAACACAAAAAGGGGTCACACACAAGAGCTCCCATTTTTTATTTCTTAGAGAGGCTTCACTCTCAATTCACTGAAGATACTAAGACACACATACACAGATTAACACGCACACACACCGATCGGGAGGGAGAGAGTAGATCAGTGAAAAAAAATAGTGTGAAAGATTGATCGAGAAAATTGAGAGAGGGAGAAAGATTTGAGAAAACAGTGAGAGGGTCGAAGATTAGTGGACAAAATTGAGAGAGGGAGAAAGATTTAAGAAAATAGAAGAGAGAGAGAGGTGATTGAGAGGCCGAAAAACACCCTCTTCACTGGTGGACGTCTCCATCCGCACTCCCTCCAGCTCCTACTAGAGCGATGGACTGACGGCTAGTAGCGGCGACCCTATCTCAAGTCCTGTTCTGGCCAATTTCAAACAAAAATTAGTTATTTTTATTGATCTTGTCTTCTATCTAGTGTCAGATTGTTGTCTGTCGTCAATCGTTTTCGATTTGGGTCTATTTTGCTCTTGGGTTTCGAGATCGGTTTCATTTTCGGGGGATTTTATTATTGTTGTTCGAAGTTGTTGTTTCAGAAGTTCATAATTGAGTTTGTGTTCCCGAATTAAAATTTTGTTTGGATTGGGATTGACGATATCGGGTCGAATTTTGTATTTGTTGAGGTTCGACTCGAGGTTTCAGACGCGGACTCTACCGGGTTTAATCGAAATAATACATCAATTTTGAAAGCGACATTGAGGTCCAATTCTATCTTCTTCCCTTTTAATTTTTACGTGAATGTGAATGATTTGTTGTTTGGCATGTTTGAATCTTTGTTGTGTGTTGGTTGATGTTGGTTTTGAATTTTGAAAGGTGATTAGATAATCGAAGAATGCATTAATAATTGGTTAGGATAAATTGGGGTGAGACTTAAAACATTGATAAAGGTGAATATTAGTTTTATGTAATTCATCGATAGTCGCTTGATTCGGAATAAGTATTGACTTGTTATATTCGATAGTCGCATGTTTTAGGTCGATAATTTTTAGACAAATGCTAGGGGGTAGGCAAATGTAAGAATTGTGAAATCTTGAATGCTTGACATGTGTTGAATGGCTTGGTTTTATTGTATCTGATTCAAGTGTATTCATTTGGCCGGGGAATGCCCCGAGGTTTTATGTACTTATTCACCGGGGAATGCACCGAGGCATCTTGTACTCGGAGGACGTTCGCGACGAAGGCCCGATGCATCGGGTAGAGCATGGGAGTACAGTTTAGGATTAGTATAGGCTAGAATAGAATTTATATTTTTTGCATTTTTTACTTTGGATTGTATAATTGGACTGAACGTTATATTTTTGGGATTTGTTTTGTTTTGTGTTTGTTTGTTTGATTGTTGTGTGTTTATATGGTTTATACATCTTTAGTGTCGAATTAGCCGATACGTTCCACCAAGCGACCGTGGTCGAACCACGGGATCGAGGGGTGCCTAACACCTTTTCCTCGGTCAACAGAATTCCTTAGCCGGAATCTCTGTTCGCAAATTAGTTTTAAAAGAGTCAAAACAGTTTTGAAATAGGATTCCCAAAGGTGACTTGACACACCCAATTATGTCAAGTGGTGACTCTGAGTTCAAAAGTAAATAATCCTTTACGAAATAAATTCTCATCTTTTGTCACTTAATAATAAAATCCTTTCAAACCTTAAAATGAATTTTTTTTGGGGAGTTAAAAAAGGGGGTGTGACAGCTCTGGCGACTCTGTTGGGGATCATTTTTTTTTGGAGTTGTATCGGCTTAGTTTGGCACTATAGGTGTATAGACATTTTGTTTGTGTTGTTTTGTGTTATTGTTTATCATTGGTGAGTGCCTACGTGCTCTTTGTTTACAGTTTTTATTTTATGTGTTACCACTTTATATCTGGCATCATGTACATAACCCGGGTCATTCTTTCTGCAACAAGTCCGTAGTACACGTGTGTACACGACCTATAGTTGAGTCACCCTTATTTTAGGATGGGGGAGTCGTTGGGTTGTATGGAGTAAGTGGAAAGCTGTCGCAGCCACTATCGACCATACGCTCCCCCGAACAGCCTTGTTAGTGAACCCCAACGTAGGTCATCCTTTAGGTTATGCTCATCTACATCATATTGAGTCCTAGCGGAACCCACTTGGTCCTTTGTAGGAAACTCACATCTA
Source organism: Capsicum pubescens (assembly GCA_030864215.1). Lineage (NCBI taxonomy): Eukaryota > Viridiplantae > Streptophyta > Magnoliopsida > Solanales > Solanaceae > Capsicum > Capsicum pubescens. The sequence goes on along the minus strand of CM061539.1, from coordinate 170,916,932 downwards.
AGGTATCCCTACGTGCTAAATGTTGAATCTTTGAGGGTAACGAGGTCATTTGACAGACTGATTTGGGCAAAAACATGAGTTAGAAGCAAATTGTGTAGGCAAAAAAATTGTTGAAAAAAAAGAGGGAAGAAAAAGTGAGTCAAAAAGAAAAAAAGAGTTTTGTAGTTTTTAGAGTTTTTATGGTTTTTTCTTTTCACAATTCAAAAAATTCAAAAAGATTTATTTTACCTTTCGCACTCATTTTCTCAAAAAGATCAATTTTTTTTTCCTTTTATTCCTTTACCATGCATTCATAATTTGGAAATTTTAAAAAGATTTTTCTTTCATAGCTGTTGGTGTCATTTTTTATGTGAAGTATCAAATTAAAAACTCAAAAAAAGATTTTGTTATGTTGTTCATCGTGTGTCTTTGGTCGTGTCTCAAGTCAGGGTGCAATCTGTGATTTAATCATTAATTGTTCAATCTGGACGAACTACGCACCCCTGATTCTCCTCTCTTGGGAGTGAGATACGTAGGTAGCCTATTGTTGGTTCGGGGATCTTATTTCAAAAAAAAAATCAAAAGATTTTCTTCACTCTTTATTTAGAGTAGATGTCATATACATCTTTAAAACAAAACTACAAAAAAGATTTCTCTTTAATAGTTTCAAGTTTTATTTTCGTATGAAGTTTAGAATTGAAAACCTAAAAAGATTTTCTTTGATAATCATAGATTTCATTTTGTATGGGGATGTTAAAGCTGAAAAAAATTCAAAAAAAAAGTTTTTCGTCATTTGTTATCTTCTTTTCTAAAAGTTTCACGAAAAAGGCAAAGAATGGAAAAAGAGTTTAATTGGCCATTTTGGCAAGACTTAACGAACTACGCACACCTGATTCTCCTCTCTCGGGAGTGAGATACGTAGGCGCCCTTCTTGGGTACGGTGATCTTTTCAAAAGAAAAGCAGAAAAAGTGTTTTGAAAAAAAAATATTGAATTCTAACGCGTTTGCTATCTCTTGTTCAGTTAGTTTAAGGTGGTTGGTTTGTGGCATTTTGGCTGGTCTTCCACATCACACCAAATCTGAAGAAGGTTTAGCTGTGTCCAACAAGGATATAGAGACTGGTCTCATGGATCAAACAAAGAGTCAGGAAAATGAGAGTTTAAAGGAAGAGAATTTGAGACTAAGACAACAAATGATGGAAATGTATCGATCTTGGGCCAGTGGGCTGCCTCCACCTTCGTTCCCCACTTTTGACCCTGCAAATACCTTGAGTCTTCCACCAAAATCGCAAAGTCAGTTTCCTACTGTTGTTGATGCACCACAGCATGCCTCAGGATCCATTCCTTGTCAAATGCACCTCAATACTTCCACCACTCTTTCTTTTGCTCCTCAACATAAGTCTACCACATTCACAGCACCACATACCGTTTGTGCTTTTGTTGCTCAACCTTCTACTAAGGCTTCCACTTTGGCTATCAATCCAATGATTGTGCTTCCCCAGTCCATTAGTGAATCCATGTTTAATACTCGTGATGATCATTGTTAGACTCTTGAGCCTACAGTTAAGTTAAGTGGACCGCCAAAATTTCTTACTAAGAAGCCTAGCATGCTAGAAGAGCCAGAAAAAATGGTTGGGAAAGTTAAGAGTATAGAAAATGATATGAAAAGTTCCTTGGGACTTGTGAGTTATGAAGATATTTCATATAAAAGTGGGGGCATGTCTTCAAGTGTTAACCTTCCTCCAAGCTTTGAGACATCAAAATTTGAGAAGCTTGGTGGACAAAATGATTCTGTGAAACATTTGGGACAATATTGCAATCAATCAAGGGAAATTGAAGGAAAGAAGAAAGAAAATGCATCTGTTGTCATGCCAGGGCCAAAGCAGAGTTTGAGAGGTCCAACTCACCAATACTGTCAGCCTCAATCCCGAGCTTACATATCAAATCCACTTATTCATCTGCAACAAGGTTCCTCTTTTCAAAATCCAAGGAGTTTCATTCCACTTTCTCAATGTCCTTTGAATAATGCACAATTGTGTACCTATCCGTCTTCTTATCCGCAATGGAATGTACCTGTCCCTCAACATCGTCCTCGACCCCCATAAATTTATCAAGGGACCTCTAAATTCTAGTTTCATCTGAGGCCAGAGTTCGCAAAGAGGAGGAAGGAAAATGATAATTTTACTCCTATTGGGGAGTCCTATGCCAGTTTGTTCCAGAGATTGAGACATAGGGGCATGATTACTCCTCTCCTTGGGTATACACCCGACCCATATTCAAGAAATTTTGATCCTAATGTTTGGTGTGCATATCATTCTGATGTTCAGGGTCATAGTACTGAAGATTGTCGTACTTTGAAAAGAGAAATAGAAAAGATGATTCAAGATAAATTGATTGTGGTGCAAAACATTGGCCCCTCGACCATCCCATAGAGTTCTTCACCAGCACGCGGTACTGCACAATATGTGGGAGGTAATGAGTTAAGCATAGGGATCCAGAACTTATTTGTTGAAGAAAATATGTCTGACAGTGGTGGAAGCTCTAGTCATGCTGATTTGAAAACCAGTGGCTAATATGTCAGGCTGAGCAATTGAGAAGTCACCTCTCTCCCTACTAGGAAGAGGTCTGGTAGTTTTTTTTTTCTCTATTATTCTAATTATTTCAGAGTGGTAGTTCAGGATCTATCTTGTTTTTTCCCTTTTGTCGTTTATGTTCAAACCATTTCTATCTTTTATTTCAACTAAATAGAGTGTCCCTTTTTCCTTTGTGTTTAAAATATGTGTTTTTTTTTAGACAATACATTTTATGTTGACTCTAGTGATACGACATGCTTGCGGAATTTTCAGCCAGATCTTAAAGTCCAATTTAACCATGAAATATAAAATCAGAGGGCTAAGGTTAGAAAAAGCATCTGAGAAAACAGGTAGAGTGCTGAGATGTTTGGTGACAAGTTGAAGCCTTCTTTGAAAATTAAGGTAATTATTTTGAGAATCACAAGAATAACTTGGTCATCAATTGAAAAACACAACCCAATTCGGTCAAACAGTGTCTGCATGATCCTATCAAGAGGAATAGAAAGAAAATCAACTCCACGAAAGCATGATGAGTCATTCAATGTGAGGGATGTACAACAAATGTGGAGTTGTATGCTGGGCAAGTGTAGAAAAAGAGGTGGCACACATGCTCGGGGAAAGTTAGTGTTGTAAAACATGTCATAAGTGATATTGATCGTGTACTTTCACATTGCATGATATGTACTTCCATTTTCAAGGGTTGATATGACGAAGGCATTTCATTCAGCTATCCAAACATAGTGTCATCCTTTGCTTACCCCATTTGAGCCTTAGTTTTATTTTCTTTCATACACCTCTTTTAGAATCAAGATAGAGTCAACAAAACTCAAAAGAAAAGTGTCGAGCAAAAGAATAGAGTCAGAAAAGTTTCAAAAAAAAGGTGTCAAAAAGAAAAAAAAAGAAAAAAAAGAAAAAAAAGAAAAAAAAGGAAAAAAAGAAGAAAAAGAAAAAAAAGAAAAAAAAAGAAAAAAAAAAGAATTCAGAATCAAGCAAAACATGCTGTCAGAACTACGCATGACCTGATTCTCTTCTCTCGGGGGTGAGATACGTAGGCTGCCCTACCCTGGGCTCGGTCCAATCAAATAAATAATTTAGAATTGCCCAGTCAAAAGAAACTGGGGGAATTGAGTTAATCCTCATTGTTTGAGTCGATTCTAAAAGTTGTAAGTCCTACCCCACTTCAAGTGTCGTTTGGGCCTCATGTCATCCTTTCTTTCTAACCTTATCCAAAAGCCAAGCTACAACCAAAGAAAGACCTTCAGATCAATTTTTGAGAATGTTAAGGCTAAGCATGCAATGCATATAGTGACGCATTTTGGGAACTGCTTGTCTTCCTCAGCATAAAAAATCAGGAGAGAAATAAAAATGAGAGAGTCTTATTGGTGAAAACCCTCACGGGCACCATAAGGCGATGGTAAGTTGGGACATAAAAATGAGAGAGTCTTATTAGTGAAAACCCTCACGGGCACCATAAAGCGATGGTGAGTTGAGAGAAAAATGAGAGAGGCTTGTTGGAGAAAACCCTTCAAGGTGCCACTAGCCGAATGAGGTCTCCGAATGCAATGGGTCCAAGTAAGTAACTCAGTTTCAGGGCCACTAACTCAACAACAATTGGTAGAAAGTTTGGATGAAAATATCAGGATGCTTAATCCAAAATGCATGGCATAATCATTAGAGTTGACTGTCATTTTTAGATTAATTTTTTGTTTCTTTGTTTCAAATGCGGATATTCATTGTCTTTCCTTTCTTTTCTTTATTTTTGTTTTATCTTTCTTGAGTCAGTTATCCAAATAAAAAAATTATCATTCTTTTTTTTTATTTTCTTGTCTTTGAGCCAAGTCCATGTAAAAACAAGTGAGAAAAGATCTTAAAACTGGCTACCAGCTTCTTCAATTGCACAAAACAAGACAAAAGGGCCAGCACATGCAAAAGACATGATTGTGAGCCGAAATAAGGCATACAAAAATTGCGTCAACAGACGAGTTTGGGAACTCATGAAAATACCAAGGTTCAAAAGGTTTATATGATGAGCATGGCGAAGCAGAGATACCGTGTTTGTTTTAGAGTCACTCTTAATAATCTGAGTTTAGGTAAACGATGCAGCAAGTCAATGACATATGCTAATGGTTGAAAGCAAGATTAAATATGACAAGGGCAAAGGCGATTTCCGCGAAACCCAAAGCCACAAACCAGCCACCATGTTTTAAACTCACAAGTTTTCTTTGATGAAACAGGAAACATATTACCTTCAAAGCAAGGACTTCAGAGAATAAATATCAAGGCCTGCAATGCGTCACTTTTACAAAGGCACGAAGCAATGTTGCTGCACAGGCTTGGTAATCAAATCATGGTAAAATTCATCATCTTATATCCCTCGGAGACACACTTTCTTGTCCAGGGATTTCAGTTTTCATTTGTTGGGTGATACACTTCTTAAATTCCCCTTGATCCTTAAAAGACGTACCATTTAGTCGAGTCATTCCCTTTGATTCCTATAAGACGTACCTTTTAGTCTAGTCATCTTCTTTGACCCTTAGAAGACGTACCTTTTAGTCGAGTCATTCCCTTTGATTCCTATAAGATGTACCTTTTAGTCGAGTCATCTCCTTTGATTCTTATAAGACGTACCTTTTAGTCGAGTCATTCCCTTTTATTCCTATAATACGTACTCTTTAGTCGAGTCATTCCCTTTGATTCCTATAAGACGTACCTTTTAGTCGAGTCATTCCCCTTGACCCCTAGAAGACGTATCTTCTAGTTGAGTCATTCCCCTGATTCCTAGAAGACGTACCTTTTAGTTGAGTCATTTCCCTTTACCCTAGAAGACGTACCTTTTAGTCGAGTCATTCCCCTGATTCCTAGAAGACGTACCTTTTAGTCAAGTCATTCCCTTTGATTCCTATAAGACGTACCTTTTAGTAGAGTCATCTCCTTTTATTCCTATAAGACGTACCTTTTAGTCGAGTCATTCCCTTTGATTCCTATAAGACGTACCTTTTAGTCGAGTCATCCCCTTTGATTCCTATAAGACGTACTTTTAGTCGAGTCATTCTCTTTGATTCCTATAAGACGTACCTTTTAGTTGAGTCATCCCCCTTGATTCCTATAAGACGTACCTTTTAGTTGATTCATCCCCTTTGATTCCTATAAGACGTACCTTTTAGTTGATTCATTCCCCCCGATTCCTATAAGACGTACCTTTTAGTCGAGTCATCTCCCTTTATTCCTATAAGATGTTCCTTTTAGTCGAGTCATTCCCTTTGATTCCTATAATACGTACCTTTAGTCGAGTCATCTCCCTTGATTCCTATAAGATGTACCTTTTAGTCGAGTCATCTCCCTTGATTCCTATAAGACGTATCTTTTAGTCGAGTCATTTGCCCTGATTCCTATAAGACGTACCTTTTAGTCGAGTCATCTCCCTTGATTCCTATAAGACGTACCTTTTAGTCGAGTCATCTCCCTTTGATTCCTATAAGACGTACCTTTTAGTCGAGTCATCTTCCTTGATTCTTATAAGACGTACCTTTTAGTCGAGTCATCTCCCTTGATTCCTATAAGACGTACCTTTTAGTTGAGTCATTCCCCTTGAACCCTAGAAGACGTACCTTTTAGTCGAGTCAATTCCTTTGATTCCTATCAGACGTACCTTATAGTCAAGTCATTCTCCTTGATTCCTATAATGATGTGACTTTCACAAAAGTCCTTTGATGATAAACTGGGGCAAAATTTAATTCTTATTTTTGGAACTTTACTTTTCTGGCAAACAAAATTTCTCTTTATAATAATTTTTGTTTGGGATAATCTTCTTTCCAGTTTTGATGTGATTTCAGGAGCCTGCCCGAAGCACAGGGAGAATAAATGGAAAACCAAGCAGCAAAGTGAAGAAATTAAAAATTAAACAGATTGAAAAATAGCAAGTTAGGATTCCGCCTGCAGAACAGGGTGAAGAAATTGAAAGCATAGCAACAAGTTGATGAAATAGCAAGTCAGGAACCCGCCTGCAGAACAGGGTGAATAAATTGAAAGCATAGCAACAAGTTGATGAAATAGCAAGTCAGGAACCCGCCTGGAGAACAGGGTGTAGAAATTGAAAAATGCAGCAACAAGTTGATGAAATAGCAAGTCAGGAACCCACCTGGAGAACAAGATATAGAAATTGAAAGGCAAGCAACAGAGTGATGAAATATCACGTCAGGAGCCTGCCTGAAGAATAGGGTGATGAAACTCAAGTCAAGAGTCCAAAAGAAGTTGCGTAGATAGGATTTTGTAATTTCATTTATGTTTTAACTTGTAATTTTCATTTTGATGTAATGACAGAGCCGCGGATCAGAACCTCGATGGAACCTCACTCGACTCTCCAACTCGGTATAGTACTTCTTCTTACAGTCCTTGAGGTTACCCGTGACTTAATTCCCCCGTAACTTGGGTAGGTAGGATGTCCTAAATCAAGAGTCGGTTTCTCTCATTCCTTCTGTTTCATTCCTTTTGAATAATGGTCGGGACAAAATTTTGTCTCGTTGTCTACTTCTTTGCCTGAAAACACTTTATGTTTATATTCAAAGGGGGCATGATGTAGACACGTAATTTTGTCCCTCCCGAATATCAATTTAATCTATTTTTTATTTATTCTCGTCTTACCACGTATCATACCTCATTTAATTATCTCTCCAAAAAATGATAAAAAATAACAACCCTTAACAAATTTTATTTTATTTTAAAATCTCCCAACAACCCCTCCAATTAAAGGATAGCAACCTACCCCACATACCCCTAGACCCAATGCCCATACACGTTTCCTTTGTTTTTTATTTCCTTTAACAAGAATACAAAAAAAGGAAATTTCTAAGAAAGGAGGGGTGGGGGGGGGGACCACTCATGGTTATTTTTCAATTCATAATAAACATATATACTCACAACAACAAGAAAAAGGGAGGGGATTATCATCATCTTCAACAGATAACAATACACACTACCACACTCAACGAAAAACCTCTCAAAAATTCATCTCCATCGTCACTCACCTGCGAGACTCCACTAACAAAACACAAAAAGAGGTCACACACAAGAGCTCCCATTTTTCATTTCTTAGAAAGGCTTCACTCTCAATTCACTGAAGATACTAAGACACACATACACAAATTAATGCACATACACACACCGATCAGGAGGGAGAGAGTAGATCAGTGAAAAAAATGGTGTGAAAGATTGATCGAGAAAATTGAGAGAGGGAGAAAGATTTGAGAAAACAGTGAGAGGGTCGAAGATTGATGGACAAAATTAAGAGAGGGAGAAAGATTTAAGAAAATAGAAGAGAGAGAGAGGTAATTGAGAGGCTAGAAAACACCCTCTTCGCCGGTGGACGTTGCCAGCCGCACTCCCTCCAGCTCCGACTAGAGCGATGGACTGACGGCTAGTAGCGGCGACCCTATCTTAGGTCCTGTTCTGGCCAATTTCAAACAAAAATCAGTTATTTGTATTGAAATTTTCATCCATCTAGTGTCAGATTGCTGTCCGTCGTCAATCGCTTTCGATTTGGGTCTATTTTGCTCTTGTGTTTCGAGATCGATTTCATCTTCGGGGGATTTTATTATTTCTATTCGAAGTTGTTATTTCAGAAGTTCATAATGGAGTCTGTGTTCCCAAATTAAAATTTTGTCAATCGGGTCAAATTTGGTCTTTGTTGAGGTTCGACTCGAGGTTTCGGACGTGGACTCTATCGGGTTTAATCAAAATAATACATCGATTTTGAAAGAGACATTGAGGTCCAATTCTATCTTCTTTCCTTTTAATTTTTACGTGAATGTGAATGATTTGTTGTTTGACATGTTTAAATCTTTGTTGTGTATTGGTTGATGTTGGTTTTGAATTTTAAAAGGTGATTAGATAATCGAAGAATGTGTTAATCATTGGTTAGGATAAATTGGGGTGAGACTTAAAACGTTGATAAAGGTGAATATTAGTTTTATGTAATTCATCGATAGTCGCTTGATTCGGAATAAGCATTGACTTGTTATATTCGATAGTCACATATTTTAGGTCGATAATTGTTAGGTAAATGCTAGGGGGTAGGCAAATGTAAGAATTGTGAAATCTTGAATGCTTGACATGTGTTGAATGGCTTGGTTTTATTGCATCTGATTCAAGTGTATTCATTTGGTCGGGGAATGCCCCGAGGTTTTATGTACTTATTCACCGGGAAATGCCCCGAGACATCTTGTACTCGGAGGACGTTCGCGATGAAGGTCCGATGCGTCGGGTAGATCATGGGGGCACAATTTAGGATTAGTATAGGTTAGAATAGAATTTATATTTTTCACATTTTTTTACTTTGGATTGTATAATTGGACTGAACGTTATATTTTTGAGATTTGTTTTGTTTTGTGTTTGTTTGTTTGATTGTTGTGTTTATATGGTTTATACATCTTTAGTGTCGAATTAGCCGATACGCTCCACCAAGAGATCGTGGTCGAATCACGGGATCGAGGGGTGCCTAACACCTTCCCCTCGGTCAACAGAATTCTTTAGCCGGAATCTCTGTTCGCAAATCAGTTTTAAAAGAGTCAAAACAATTTTGAAAAAGGATTTCCAAAGGTGACTTGACACACCCAATTATGTCAAGTGGCGACTCTGAGTTCAAAAGTAAATAATCTTTTTCGAAACAAATTCTTATCTTTTGTCACTTAATAATAAAACCCTTTCGAACCTTAAAATGAATTCTGTTTTCTGGGAGTTAAAAATGGGGGTGTGACGATAATTTATTGAAATTTGTCTCACCTTTTTAAAAAAAATTATGCAGACATCAAATGCAATATATTTTTTATTTTTCTTTTGTTTGTAGTTAAAAGATGTCTCCCAAAAGAAAAAAAAACTGAAAGTGGAGAAAGTGGATCAACTTTCGATCACCAAACCAAAAAGGCTAGAGTACAGATAGATTCGGAGAAATTTCCAGAACAATCTCAGTTAGGGAAAAATGAAGCCGAGGAAAGTGATAACTCCTCCTCACCAATGGGGCGTGAAATAATATTGAAATTCCAACATGATTCTGTCAAAACCATTAGTAATGACAAGTTTCGAGTTGCAGTGCCGATGAATAACCCTAATGCAGTATTTGGTGATCTTGTACTAAAATTTTAGTTGGGGAAATCTTTTGACGAACTTAGGAGTATTATGAAGAAGGAAAATATAGATGGACTTTTTAAGAAGAGCTGCTTTGCACACTTTCTTGAGTTGTCTGGGCCCCGCCCTCTCCGTTTTCCAATGATCATGGTATATGGCCTTATCAAGCGCAGGATCATATATGCGGGGGATGATGGAGGTACGAAGGAGGGCGGAATAATATGGATGAAGTATGGATCAACTACTGTGGCATACCGGTTTGTTTTGGATTGAAAGAGTTTGCCATTGTGATGGGCTTGAGATGCGATCGTCCAGAAGAACCTGCCATCAAGAAAACACCCCACAGAAGGTCCAACAAACGCAAGGTAAAAAAAGATGGGTTGTTGGGCAATGTTGGACCTAGCTACAAAGTGAAGGATTTGATAGCGAATCTCAAGAATAAAGACATACCAAAGCACTACAGGGAGAAATTGTGCTTAGTTTGGTTTGTCAATTCCGTTTTATTGGCAAGAGACGTCAAGAAAGTCATAGAACGTGATTTGTTGGCGCTTGCTGATGATTTTGGAAAATTCAACGATTATCCCTGGGGCTACGATAGCTTCTACTTAATTGTCAAATATTTACTGAAAGAGCTAAAGCCAAATACGACCACATTAAACGACTTTCCTTGGGCTTTCATGGTAAAATTGATCACTATTTTTACCCATTCATTAATTTATATTGAATATACTTGTGACTTTTTTTTGCTTGCTTCCTGTTTACAATTTTTAGGCTTGGGCATGTGAAGTCATTCCTCCCCTCCGAAAGCATTTCACGGATTACCCGATTAAGGTTTCTCATCCAAAGATCCTTAGGTGGTTGGCTGCAGTAGAGAGCAACAAAAAAAATATTAATGAGGTTGGTCTCTTTAACCCTCCGAATGATGCAGTACGTTTTCTTTCAACTAAAATAATTTGCCTCAAAGAAAGATATTGAAATAGATGTTTCATCTGTTGCAACAGATTACTCATCAACTGCAACTGGTGCAATAGATGGGTAATCTATTGCAACAGACGATCCATATTTCACAACAGATTAACCATATGTTGCTCTGTTCTCTGAACCCTACTCAATAGATTACCCATCTACTGTAAATTATGCATCAGATGGGTATTCTGATGCAATATATTATCAATCTGTTTCAACATACAGATCAGCTGTTGCGGTAGCTAGATCGTATGTTGTATAAGTTGGCTGTGTTAACATAACCCGATCCCCATGTAACCCAACTAACTGCAAATTATTATTATATGATTTAAATTCCTCCTGTCACTTTTTTATAGGTTGTGCATCCTTGGATCGTACCTACCATTGATGAGCTGGGGATGACTTTTTTTCTTACTCTGGGTCTTGTTGATACAAAATAAGAACCAACGGTGGAGTTAATAAAAAAGGAATTGGATGGAGAAACATCCATAAGAAGAGCAGTTAGGCAAGGTCAGTCTAATGTTGAAGCTCTTCACGACCAAACTCAATCTGCAACAGATCCGGGTGCTTCTTCCGGGGGTGTTGCTGGTGGAGTTATTTGTGATGGTGGCAGCCATCCTGCTGCTGCTTCTGCTGTCAATCGTGATTATGAGCATGTTGGTGCTCAGCAAAAAATAAATATGTTTAAAAACACCCCTTGCACAGGTCCTCCCTCTCACCCCTACACCGGTCTCTCCCACCCTTACAGTGGTCCCTCTTACCTCTCCCCACCCTCATGTTCTTATTGCAAATGCAAAGTGTGCAAGGATAGAGAGGATAAAATCCTCGATAAGCTAGAGACTATTACTGAAGCTGCCGAGGAGTTGAAATCTAGGAGGGGTGTCATACAATCCAACGAGGTGAGGGGGCCATGCACTCCTACAGTGGAGGTTAGGAGGAAGAGAAGAAAAATTAGACAAATTCTCTTCGTTCTGAAATCAGCAAAAATTGCAACTCCCCCGCTCCAATAGTTGTTGAAGTTCAGGGGCCGCCGAAGAAGGTGGATATATTCGCGGTGCTTGGCAAGGAGAAAAGAAGGAACTGGAAGAATTCATCAAGATGGAGGTTCAAAAAGAATACACTATGCATTCATTTGCTGTCAAAGACTTCTCGAATATGACAAATATGTATGTGTGGTACGAGGACAAGGTAAGTTTACTTTTGCTAACCTACCCTTCCAATCTACTCCATGAAGAAGAATATACGCAACAGATGTGTAATCTATTGCGAAAACTTGGTATTCTGTTGCAACATAATACACATCTGTTGCATAAGTTGTGTTGGCTGGGTAATCTGTGAATTGATTCAGAGAACCCTCTGCATCAGATTCTTTTGACTGTGTTTTTAATCTTTACAATTACTAACCTATTTAAAAATTGTCTTCTTATACCATAGTATGTTGATGAAATTCTCTGCCTCATGAGGGGTAGGCAATTAGCGTACCCGGATGCTTATGATGTTGCCGATAGGATAGTGGACCTCAACTTCTACAACAATTTCAAGGATAGGTACGCTAAACTCTGTAAGATAGCTGATTTTGGTGGCCTGGAATTTGATCAGTTAGTTTCTACGCTCCAATGGGATGAAGAACCGATTAAATATGTTAGAAGGAAGAGGCCATATCCACACGACAATAGCTGGACCAAGGAAAAAAGAATCCTTGCAGTCATGAATGTGGATGTCACTCATTTTATCACTGTTGAGATACTACTATACGAGGGAAAGATTAAGGTTTATGACTGCAACTTACCTGTGTTCAGCGAGAAGACGTTTTTATCCCACATGCAGCCACTCTTGAAGTTGTTGCCCAGGTTGTTGACGCAGAGTAAGCTGATGGATCATTTGTTGGCTGAAGTCTTGGCGAAGGAATACAGGGTTTTTGAAGGTCAAAATAAGAACATCCATCTCCCAAAAAATATAATCGGTGCAGAGTGCGGGCTGTACTCGCTTGCATACATCGAGTGTTTGCTGACCGGAACACAAATGACCGGTGTGTGCGACACCATTGTGGGAAAGATGCAATGGATCTGGGCATATGAGGTACTAACTAAATGGTTGGAGCCCGTGTATAAAAAAGAACATGTACAAAGACAGAGACGGACACGATAACAAATTTTCATTTCAAGCCAATTCACTATACATGTAGGGGCAATAATTTTTATGTTTGGCAAAGTTGAATTTTTATAATGCTACAGATTTGATATCTGTCGTAACAGATATAGTACCTATTGTGACAGATTGATTATCTGTTGGAATAGGTTGGTTATCTGTTGCGTTATGCATATGTTCCCCGTCTGTCTGTCGCAACAGATTTATGATTTGTTGTAACATATAACTTATCTGTTGCAACTGATCGGTAATCTGTTGGAGCAAATTAAAAAAGTAGGAAGACCTGTTATATAATTTCCAACAGATGACCTACGTGTTGCATCTCATATTGCAACATATGTCTAAATCTGTCTGATAAGATATGTCGTCTGTTGCAGCAGATGTATTATCTGTTGCAATATTTGAATCTAGTACTCCATTTCAATTAACATATTCAAAACTCAAAATTAATTATATTCATAGATAGAATAAAATAAATCAAAGCCTTCAAAAATTACATGAAATAACTCAACAAATAAATGAAATGTAAAAAAAATCATTATGGGTACAAACGATCTACTCTACAAATAAATCAACAAGTTAAAATAAGGAGGATAGGTTATTACATTGACGGACTCAAGCTATAAAGATCTAATCAATATGGACAAGTTGTTCTTCATCCAGTGCTATGGAATTCGACTTTGGTCATCGTGGATCTTTAACGTCGGTTCCGTACGGCTTCTGAGCTTTCGTTTCTCCATATTACCATAAAAGAGCAACATATCTTTTGCGGAGTAATCCGGCATCAAGTCCATCATTTGGTACTTGTAATCCATCGCTCAAATACTCGGCATAGGCGGCAAAAAAAGGGTTGCAATCCCTGCGTTATAAAAAAATAGATAATCCATACTTGCAGTTCATGCAAGCGTTGTGAAATTTGTGAAATGAAACTAAATCATGACACTTAAACTTACAGGCTACCAATGGTTTGTCGAGCAATTCCGTCAACATATTGTACATCAAATGGATTTGCCATTTTATCCCGGTATGCTTCAATCGTCGATCAATCAGTACGAACCTTTTGATCCAAAAAACCACTCATATCAAGGTAAGTAGGCAATATTTTGGCCAACTTTTGTATCTCAGACGACGGCCCGGAACGTCTCCTTCGCGACATCGAGTCATAAACTCGGATGCGCCTCTCTTTTAGAATAACGACAGCCAACACCCAATGAAATTCATCACCATAATTGATTGGGATGTACACTTCATCGACCAAATACCAAGGTAAGCCAGCTGAAATACTAAAACCTTTGATGATGTTGATTAAGCATTCCTCATTTCGGGAAACTTTCGACTGCTGTTGAAAATACCTATCGTAGGCATTATTGATGTAAACTTTGTATAAACAATTGCTTGTTGTGTATCGGTATTGTTCTTGTGTTTGCAACGTGGCCTTCTTTCGGAGGTAGTAAAAAATAATATCGATGTGTTGCACATATTATCAAACATTTTGAATTACATGATGAAAAAATCAATACGCAGATGCAATTAAATAAAGTATTAATTAATAGTAATATGTATGACATTTAAACTTCATCATTCCAGCAAGTTTGGGGCTGTGACATCAAATAGAACCAATTCTTCATTTCGGGATGTGCAACAACAAAGTCGAACATATCAAAACCAAGACTCGATTCGTTCACTTTGTAGCGCTCGTCATTTTATTTTCTACATGATGATTTATATGTGTTAATGTCAGGTTCTTACAACAAGAATTGTATAAACCAATATCCATAAAATTGATTTATGTACCTGTCGGCATGATGCTTTAACAGCCCATCGGCAATCCATTCTGAATAGTCGTTGATCAACTGTGTTAGTTTTTTTGGAGCCTCATCCGAGATGTTGAACCCTTCAAACGGGTAATTCTGCCATTCTCCCAAACCGACAGGCTTCACTTTTTCTTCATCTTTGGAAGCAGTTGATGGATTATCAACTGTCATATTATGTTCTTCGATAGTAGCTGTGACATCCACCTGGAAAGCTAGAATTGCCAATGCTAAGTAGAGATATACAACCGATTTTCCATCTATTGCAACAGATGAGTCTTATGTTGCATCAGATGAATTATCTGTTGGGATAAATTCGAACAGGTAAATCAGAGCAGTACAATAATTTTGAACAGATGACCCATCTGTTGCAACATAAGACTCATCTGTTGAAACAGATAACAAATCTGATGCAACAGGTTAGACAACAGTTGTAACAGATGTATATATCTGTTTGATAATTTTCAGCAGATGTATCATCTGTTGAAACAGATATGTGCCTGTTTGTTTTTTGGAACAAATGATGTACATTCACCTTCTTCAGCTCATGTTGCTCTTCTATGGCCCTTGCACACTGAATATCGGTGCAAGACAAAGATAGAGGTGTTGCAATCTTGCTTTTTTTTATGATTGATGATGCTTGGAAGTGTCTTTCCTTCTCCTCTTAGCCGCCTTGATCTCTAGTGGAGTGTCTGGATATGAAATCCTCTTTGATGGAATGACACCCCTCTTAGATGTCATTTTCTTTACAGAAGCAGTTAGTGCATTAATCACTCCATCGTGTTTTGCCTTACAGTCTTGACATTTTTATGAAGAACATTCGCTAGATGCGGCAAAATCTGGAGAAAAATATGTACAACCATTATGATCATAATCATAATGGCTTGTTGTTTCAAAAACTGTAAGAAGAGCATCATTAGCCCCACCCTCCAAAATTATTTTTCTTGTGATGGTTGTTGCTCTAAACAATTCCATTTTTATTCCATCAACGGCCTTAGGGTCCGATAAAGTTTGCACAGACCGTAAAGTAAGAAAAAATGACATCTTCAACTCTCGGTTGGTCGGAACAAGCCACGGATGGACAATCTAAAATAAATCGGTACATATATTAAGAATGATGATGAAATCATTTAATCATTAATTAAACCAAAAACTTGATTAGAATTGGACTTACTGCTTCCTTAGGGGTATTGAAATGCTTCCTTAGGGGGATTGAAAAGATCAAGAAATTTTACATTTTTATCAGTTTTGGCCGACAACCATCTCAGAATTCTTGGACAGGAAACTTCTTCCTGGTAGTTCACTTGTTGTCTCAAATAAGGAATGACTTCAAATGCTCAAGCCTATAGCATAACGCCAATAAATCAAAAGCATTATTGAATAAAAAAATGATGAATCATATCATGATAAAATAAATATTTACCATGAATGCCCATGAAAAACCATAAAAGTTGACTGTTTTTGGCGTTAACGGAGTCAACAAATATTCGACAGTCATTTTGAAGCTTTCATAACCCCAAGGATAGCTGCTAAATGCCTCAAGATCCTCGGAGAGATTTATTATATCGAGGCTTATGTTGTTGTTAACGTATCTCGCCCAAAGAACATTATGTACAAACCAAACCAAGCACAATGATTGTTTGTGCTTCTTTGAAAGTCCTTTACCTTTCAACGCTTCAATCAAATTTTTGTTTTTGAAGCTTGGACCAACAATGGACACCAGGTCATCACGATCACTCGACTTGCCTTTTCTTTTATTGGGTGTGCGGGGTGCTTTTTTTTGGGTCAGAGTATGTATAACTTGAGAAGGAGAAGGAGGATAACATTTTAGTCCGGTAACTATGGCAAACTCCTCCCAACCAAAACAAACAGGCATGCCATAGTAATTTATCCACACCTCATCCATCTTATCTTTGTTTTCATACATAAACCTGCGCTTGAGAAGATCATATACCATTTTCATCTGGAAACGAGCATTGTTGTTCTCCGGCAAATCAAGATATTGCCCAAAGCAGCTTTCCCAGAAATAAGAATCCAATTTTTGTTCTCGAAGTATTTTTTTGAAGGCGTTGAAAGATTTTTCCATGACTGACTTAACCACGAGATCACCCGTTAAATCTGTGGCACCATCGCACTGCATTCTCACAGGATAACGATCAATGCTGAAGGTTTTGACCAACTCTTTGTCAGAAGGGCTATTAGCATTTGGTTTATCTCTTTTGAAAGATTCCTCCTCCCCGTGTTCATTATCTTCTTCTCCTGATTGAGATAACGTTTGTCAAACAAGCTCATAGAGTGGTGGATGTAGCTGAGCTGCTGCACTTGTTCCTTTACTTGGACTTGATTCGATTTCTTTTCTTTTGGGAGTCATGTTATCTTAAATTAACAGGAACATAACATAGATTATAATTGATTAATGCATAACAGTAATATAACAGTTCCAACAGACAACTAATCTGTTACACCAGGTATGTTATCTGTTGCAACATATAACCGACCTGTTGCAACGGATGAGTAATTCGTGGGAACCATAAAAACAGTACTATCTGTTGCATCTGGTATTTTATCTGATACAACACATAACTGATCTGTTGCAACGGATGAGTAATTCGTAGGAAACCATAAAAACAGATCACTAATCTGTTGCGCCAGGTATTTTATCTGTTGCAACATATAACCGACCTGTTGCAACGGATGAGTAAACCATTGGAAAGAATAAAAACGGATCACTAATCTGTTGCACCAGGTATGTTATCTGTTGCAACAGATAACCGACCTATTGCAACGGATGAGTAAACCGTTGGAAAGAATAAAAATAGTCCTAATCTGTTGCAAAATGAAAAGTAAACCGTTGGAAAGAATAAAATAAGTCACTAATCAGTTATCTGTTGGATCAATATTGTTTAGATTTCTTCCAAACAGAAGAGTCGTCTGTCGCAACAGATGAATGATCTGTTAGATTGTTCACCTGTTGCATCAGATTTTCATAGTTGCATCAGATTTTTCATCTGTTGCATTAGATTTTCATCTGTTGCATCATATGTTTCATCTATTACATCAGATGTTTCAACTGTTGCAATACCATTTCTACCAAGACAAACAACAAATCAACCCAACAACACCAACACATCACACACACACACTAAGAACATCAACTGTGACAAAAAATCACCAATAAATTCGAATCAACAGTACGACAACAAGAAGAAGAAATGCAGAAATGTCAGAAATTAGGGTTTTATTTAGTCCACATTTCAATACCAGAAGAGTAGTTGGCTCAAGTTCCTCTGTTTCTTCATAATTTTTTATTTGTGAAAAAGAAAATGGGAGGACGAAAAACTCAAAGTTGTTGTCGCCGGAGAAGTATTCACGTCGATTGACAGTTGAAAGTCGAAAAGGAACTCGTCTGACTATTTGTCGCCGGAGGTTGAAGGGAGAGATTTTGCAGAACTGTTGGTTGGAAAAGAGTTGAGAAAAGCTGGAGAGAGAAGAGAGAGGAGAGAGTGGTTGATTTGAATTGAAGAGGGGTGTGGGTTGAATTGATTTGTATTTTTAAAAAGATTAAAAAATTTTAAAAATATTAATTAAATCCACAATTAACTTAATTAAATATTCTAATAATATTTGATTCTATCTGTTGATCAATATCACCAATTCTTCATTCAAGAGTTAAAAAAAAACTTTCCTTCAATTTTCTCAAGTGACCAACAGTACCATACACAACTCAGAACTTTCGCCACCTAAAAATTAAAGAAAGTAGTATAGCTCAAAATTTTGTTTTGCATAAACTGTGCCAATCTCTTGTGAAACAAAAAAGTGAAAAAATATGGTCAATTGTACCACCTCTGTGTAGCACCAATCATGTCACAACTAATTCTAAACTTGTGCGTCGTGTAACAATTTTGAAATCTTTTTACACTAACACACGTGTTTGTTTACAACTTACAAGGAGCACTGACGGAAGCATATTCTATACGTGGCGTTTACAACAAAACGTGTCACACTCCCATAACGACACCAATTCTTCATCTCTTGCTAATTCCCACTATAACATCAAACGCATTTTCCATATGTAAACAATTAACTCTTATCCAACTCCTGTAAACTTGTAACACGGAAACTGCAACAAGTATATCATCACACAGCAAGTGTAGTGTCAATCAACAACAATGGCAGCGATGTCAATCACCAAAAACGCCATTTTGAACCTGTCAAAGGGACTTCCTCGAACCCCTTGTCTGTTCCTTCGCCGCAATGTTTCCTTCTTCAAGGCTCTGCCTCAAACCCCTCCACTCATAATTCGCCACAAAGTATCTCGCGTCTGCTTCTCCTCTTCCTCTGAGGTACTTACTATTTCTTATTGTTTTCTTTTGGGATTTACTTTGCATACATATGTTGGCCATCAATCGAATATATCCTTTATATTACGAATACACATTTTCTTCTTATCTATGCTATATTAAAGTGCGAATTGAACTTTTTCACCTTTTTCCTTCAATTATTATAATCCTATAAATAAAAATATATGGTGCGAGATATTAGGAAATAATAATTAAGGAATCCTAAAAATTTATGATAAGAATAAAATATAATTTAAAAATTGAAAAATCCTATATATAGAAAATTTAATTTTGGACTCTTTTATTATAACCAGAAAATGACACAAAAAAGATGTATAAAGAATTCTTTTTAAGAAAATAAGAACATAAAAGGTGGCAAAAAGCTGATTTTTTTTATTTTTTTTTTTGTTTTTGGCAAAAAGCTATACTAGGACATTTATTTTTGGGATCTTTAAGAGTATAATATTATTAATATTGTAATATATATATATATATATTAGTGTTTGTGTGTAATTGTAATTTAATTGGAAAAACTGTACACATGGAAAAAAGAGCTAAAAACAAAAGCTAAAGTTTTTTTTCCTAAGGTTTTAGTTTATTTAATTTTTGTAAATAATTTGGAAAAAAATTAAAATTTACCATATTTACATTTATGTTTTTAGAAAAAGTTTGAGTTTTATAAAAAAAAAAAAAAAGAATTTAAAATTTTATTAATATCCACTTTTTTTTTTAATCCTTCGTAGAGATTGATGGCTCCTTAACAAGGTCAGGTTTTCAAGCTACTATTCTGTAGCATGTGATATATAACCTTTTCTTTAAAAATTTGTTTAGTTCAACATTTTTTTTGTTTTAAACTTTTTTAATATGATTTTGTAAGAATTTCATATTGATCATCCAATTCAATTTTTTTTAGAAGTAAGAGATTGTGATTATTACTTTTTTAGGTTATTACCTTTTGAACAAGGATTTGTATGAACTTGACATTTTTCACTTTACATTAAACTTCTGTTAACATTTAAAAAAGATGCAGGGAACAAGATGCTTGATTTTAAAGATTTATTAATAATAGTAGATTTGAAAGATAGTAGTTTCCTTACAAATCAAAGTTTAAGGACAATCATACCTACTTGTCAACTTAAACTTTTGTTATGGTTTCATTCAAATATCAAATAATCGTTGTCTAATAAATAATTTAATTTTAGACAATAAATAATTTAATTTTGTAGGGTCTAAATCTTTTAATCTATTATTTTCTTAAATTTTAAAATTAATTAAAATAAATTATTAAATTTTAATTTTTTTTTAAAAAACAAAGGCTCCACGTGCGCACTTGCATTTAAACTAGTTAATTTAAAATACAAAATAAAACTAAACAGAGACCGTTCATTTATGATAATAATTATATTTTTTCAATTATTAGTTTATTATACTAGGAAGCTTCCTTATATATATGCTCCGTCAATATAATTTGTAATTTAACTTCGTATAACGAGTTTTCTAATATTTGTTCTTTGTTACCGACTTAAATCTATGAATAGATCTAAAGTCTGTTTGGATTGGCCTATTTTAGCTACCTTTTAAGTCAAAATATCCAAGTACTTTTGTTGTTTCGGTTAACGTAACAAAATTGTGTTTGAACATTTGTTTTTGCGTGGGTAGTCAAAAGTTCATAAATTTAGGATTCTAACAGGCTCGTAGTCACCTATAATTACTTTTAAATCAGGCTGTGTAAATATTGTTTGCACTTAACTTGAACTCCTCTATAACTTTATATGCACAAGTTCTCAAGTTCCCCAATAGTATATAGTTGTAAAGAACAGTAGTTTTATTGTGGAGAGTTGAACTTAATTCTCTTTTTTTTTTTTTGTGTGTGTTTGCTAACTTGTATATGGTTAATTAGCAACTTTATTAGTAACGTAGTCGGCCGTTTTTCTATTTATGGTTGAAGGGATACCATGCATCGGAAGATTTTAAAAGAAAAGACTTTGATAGAGGTGTTAAAGAAGAGAAATCGCCTATGAGGGAGATGGCTGATAAGACGAAAGACGATATGAAAGAGTCGATGGACGAAACTAAGCGGACAGCCAAAGACATGAAAGACAAAACAAAGCAAAGCGCTGAGAGCATGAAGGACAAGACCAGCGACATGACCAGTAAGGTAGCAGATAAAGCAAAAGAAGGGAAAGACAAGGCAGCCGAAATGGCACGCGACACTAAAGAGACAGCGAAAGAGCGAGCACACGACATGAAGGAGAAGACAAAAGACACTGCAGGGTCCATGGCTGATAAGACGAAAGAGTACACGCACGATACGAAAGAGGCGACGAAAGAAGGGGCGAGCAAAGTTGCGGAGACGGCACAAGCAATAGCTGATAAAGCTAAGCAAGCAATGCAGGATGCTGTGGGAGCGGCGAAGGAAACTACGCAGAAGATCAAGGAAACTGTTGTTGGTTCGGCTGACGATGACAAGAAGTCCGTTGATGATTATATGGAAGATCACACGGGTAAAGCGAATGAAGATACAAGGGAGAAAACGATGGAGGAAGATGTCGTGGAGCTTAGGAGGCGTGCAGGGGGGTCTGGTCATGATCACAAGAAACATTGAGACGTGAAAAGGCTAGTTGAAGTTTTATTTAAATAAATTTAGTGAAAGGCTTTTTGCTAATATGATGTTGAAACGTCTCGTCTCCTTCCTTTTGCATATATTTGTATACACGGGCATCTATCTGATGATCTTCTAGTTTTTTGTTTGTGGACCTGCTTCTGTCCGGCCAATTTCAACTCTTAGATGGTATTTGAAGTGTCTTTCTTTGGTGGGAAAGGGAACCATTGGAAAGGTTTATGTCGTCTCAGGCTTTCGACTTTAATGACTTAAGGGGTTGTTTGGTTGGGAATAAGTTATTTTGGAATAATTAATTTGTGGATTGGCTTAGTAGGATAATTTATTTCAATCACTAAAGCATTAATAAATATCCTTTCCTTTTGCATATTTGTATACACGGGCATCTGATGATCTTCTAGTTTTCTGTTTTTGGACCTTTTCAACTCTTAAATGGTATTTGAAGTGGTATTCATTAGTAGGAAAGGGAACCATTGGAAATGTTTATGCCGTGTTAAGACTTTTGACTTTAATTAATCCCACACTAAAAGGGGTTGTTTGGTGGGGAACAAGTTATTTGAAATAATCAATTTGGGGACTTTTGACTTTAATTAATCCCACACTTTTAAGGGGTTGTTTGGTTGGTAATAAGTTATTTTGGAATAATTAATTTGTGAATTAGCTATTTTGGGTTTAATTATTTCATCATATATGATGGATAATTTATTTCAATCACTAAAAGCATAAATGGTGGAGGAATTTGATGTCTAATTAATATCTTCAATCAAATATGAAACAATGTAATCATATTTTATCTTGGTACGACACTATTAAACATGAAATAAAATAATTATATTTTATCTTGGCACAGCATTGTTATAACTTATTTTTCACACCAAATGATCCTCTACGTAGAAATTAATGAAGAACGTGATTGTGGTCGTTAGTTTGTTGCATTTATTTAGGAATTTATTTAGGAGTTAATAAGTTGTTTTTTAGTCTTTAGGCCGCAGAGTAATGAAGTTAGTATTTAGATTCAGAATTATTAGGAACAAATAAACGTGTTGTTTAGTAGTTTTTATTTTATTTAAGAATTTTTGTAATTTTTTGCTTTCGTAACTTGAATACAAAGAAAATTTCCTCACTCTTTCTTTTCATTGCTGTTGCAGTTTATTTTTCTATCATTTGGTATCTGAGCTAAAATTTTTTTCCTTTTTGGAGTACTATTGCAGCAAAAAAATAATGACAACTGAAACTTTTGTTCAGTCCGCTATTTCGCGTTTCGATGGACATTACGATCATTGGAGTATGTTGATGGTGAACTTTCTTAGGTCCAAAGAGCTTTGGTCAGTTGTGAGTATTTGCGTGCAAGAGCCGGCCTGCCGGACATTGATACTGCCTTGTCGAAAGCACAAAAGGCAGAATTGGATAGTTTAAGGTTAAAGGATCTCAAAGCGAAGAATTACCTTTTTCAGGCTATTGATCGTTCAATACTGAAAACAATTCTTTGCAAGGATACTTCTAAACAAATATGAAATTTCATGAAGAAGAAGTATCAAGAAACGGCGAAAGCGAAACGAGTGTAGCTTCAAGCGCTTTGTAGTGAGTTCGAGGCTCTACGTATGTAAGGTGGTGAGTTGTAGTGGCGGAGCCACAGCCAACGGAGGGTGGTCAGATAAACACCCTTCGTCGGAATTTTTTTTCGAGTATATAGGTTAAATATAGATATTTATGGTTATATACATCTTGTTGCACATCCTTGACAAGCTAGAGAAGAATAGTCCAGTGGTCAAGAGTGTGTATTTTCGCATTAACAATCCGGGTTTGAACCTTGGCTGGTGCAACAATACTTTATTTTCTTTGTTTTTTAAACAGTTCTTTGCCCAAGGAAAAATATGAACACCCTTAACCAAAAGTTTGACTCCGCCACTAGTGAGTTGGTAACAGAATATTTCTCTAAGATTTTGGCTATCGCAAATAAAATGCGACTTCATGGAGAAAAACTAGAGGATGTTATCATCATTGAGAAAATACTTCGCTCGATAACAACAAAGTTCAATTATATTGCCTTCTCCATTGAAAAATCCAAAAATGTTGATGCTCTTTCTATTGACGAGTTGCAAGGTTCTTTGTTGATTCATGAGCAGAAAATAAACCAACAAGACAAGGATGAAGAAGCATTGAAGGCAGTGATGTCTTCAAAAGGAATAGACCCAGAGAAAGTCAAATGGAAGGGAAAAAATTGTCACCAGAAAAGGGAGAGAAGCAAAGCTGGCGATTCCCAGGAAAAGAAAGAAAGACGTGACAAGTCTCAAGTTGAATGCTATCGATGCCATCGATTTGGACACTACCGATCTGAGTGTCGTACCAATTTAAGTAAGAATTGTGGTGGCAGGTCTAATTTTGCAGCGAGAAAGGATGACACAAAAACAAAGAAAGAAGAAGAAGAGGTTTCACTTTTGATGGCGTATACTTTCAAAGAGAGTTTTCACTAATTTGTGGTATTTTGATACCGGTTGTAGTAATCACATGTGTTGGCAGAAAGAGACATTCTCAGAGTTGGATGAAATTTTTTAAAATACCGTTAGATTTGGAGATAATTCAGTGGTCTCTGTCCAGGGAAAAGGAAAGGTACAACTTTCAACCAAAAACAACTCCATTCATACCATAGGTGATGTGTTTTATGTCTCTGCGTTGAAGACAAATTTATTAAGTATCGGGCAGCTTTAAGAAAAAATATATGAACTTAACATCAGGGGTGGAGTTTGTAAGATACAAGATCCTCGTTTAGAGTTAATCGCATAGGTTAACATGTCGTCGAATCGATTGTTTCCTTTGCATCTTCACAACTCCATAAAATCTTGTCTTTCTGCCAAAGTGAAAGAGGATGCCTGGAAGTGACATTTTCACTATAGGCATTTAAATTTTGAACGCTTAAAGTTCTTAAAGCAAAAACAGTTGGTGTTGGGTCTTCCGCAGATTGAATTTCCCGATGAAGTATGTGAAGAGTGTATAGTTAGCAAGGAACATCATGAACCATTTCCATCAAGAAAGTCTTGGAGGGCAAAAAGGTGTTAGAGTTGGTGCATTTGGATATCTGTGGTCCGATAAGTCCTGCGTCTAATGGAGGTAAATGCTATTTCATTAGCTTCATTGATGATTATACCAGAAATACATGGGTTTGTTTCTTAAGAGAAAAATCAGAAGCATTTGAAACTTTTAAGAAGTTTAAAGTGCTTGTTGAAAATGAAGTTGGTTGTCAAGTTAAGTGTTTGCAGACTGATCGGGATGGCGAATACAACACACTAGAATTCATAGAATTTTGTGAGAAACATGGAATCAAAAGGCACCTTACGGCAACCTACACACCTCAACAGAACGGCGTGTGTGAAAGAAAAAATCGCATAATTCTTGATATGGAACGTAGTCTTTTAAAGAAAAGTGGCTTACCCAGAGACTTTTTGTCATGTCCCGAACTAGGGCCTGGCCGTGAAGGACATCCCGAACCATGAAGGCCCGGAACACCCTTCTCTATCTGGTAATCATGCACAACATTTATATAATAAAAGAATATGCGAAAACATAATCTGCTACGGAAACATGGTCAACTCTGAATTCAACATAAGTATGGAAACTGTAAATCAACTACATCTAAATAACATCTGACTCAGTCTGCGAAATCTCTACTACATGAAAATTTGACAACTGTTTGAAACTGGAAAAAGGCCCTCAGTAGATCAAAACTGAAATAAGTGACATAATCTGAAAAGACAGGCCTTCTGAAATAGAGAAGGTTCACCACTGCACAATCTGATCAGCTGTCTGAATTATCTACTGCTTATCTGGACCCCTAAACTGAGTCTCAGAACCTGAAAGGTAGGGGGAGGGAGGGGGTCAATACAGATGTACTGGTACGCAGAGCATATCCAAAATAATCATTTATAAATCAACATATATGAGAGCAATTTAAAACAGTTCATAAGTATATCGTATAGTAAGAATTCACATGGGCATTTTAAAGACTCTGCAAAAATCATCTCAACTCTGATAAATCTGTGTTACTTCTGCATTAGGTGGTATACCCTACAACTCTGAAAAATTCCATGGGCTATATGAAAACTGCCATTAACTCGGCAGCGAAGCCCCCAACCCAAGTGTACCGCAAGGGTCGGAGTCTCTGAATCTACTACGTCATACGTTTGTCACCAGCATACAATAATAATCTACCCATATCGACAAATACGATTTCAGGCTAAGAGTTGCTTGAACTAACGCCTTCTTCGGGTAACCACCTAACCCTCTTTAAGCCCCTTTTTAAAACTCTATTAAAACATGCAGTCTCTGAAAACATACTCTGAAAACATACTCTGTTATGGCATAAATACATATGGTATCGTCATACCATTGACTAGCAAGTCACATCTCTGAGCCATTATTAATATGTGGTAAATCTCTGTTTTCAAAACCCAAGTTTTGGGACCACCATTTCAATAATTCAATTCACAAAAACTCTTTCTCAAACCTCATGTAAACACATGCAAGGAACTCATCTTTGTCAAGCATTTCAGTAGTACAGTACAAGGTGGTCATGTCAAAGTTCTCAATTCACATGCAATTCTTTCTCTTAAACATAAAAATATATTTATATCAAGAAACACCCTCTCAACAATTTCAAATCATGCTCAAATGCTATAATATTGCGAAAACATCTTTCAAATCACAAAACCATAATTTTTAATTTAATACACGAGAGGGAGTTCATAATTTATGCTCTCAACGATCTTAAATCTCAAATTCCATACTTATACATGTAAATCAATTTAGGGGATAGGACCACAAGGTCAAAACAATAGTAACATTAAAACGTTCGGAGTGTGTAATTTAGAACATAGATTCCAAAACCCCTTTGAAATTCATGCATAAAAATATAAAAATCATGCTCTAATGGTTTTAAGCCTATGTAGTTTTTAGGATAAACCCCACGTACCTCTATCTAGAAATTTAAAGGATGCTTCTTGATGCCCACGACTTGGGGATTCTAAATCTTCAATTTGTTTTGAAAACCCACGGTTTAATCTTAAGTTTCTTGGAGGAGAAGTATATGAACTAGGGTTTTTATTTTGAGGAAAATCTTGAGAATGTCATATATTCTGCTCGTAGAGGTCTTAATCTACTGTTTGGACGTTTTAAGAGGTTTGGAAAAAGTCCAAATTACCCTTGTTAACTTCTGAACAAAGCTGGAAAAATTAATCTGAGAACCCGATTTTATAGGCCACCACAACGCGCCACTGTCGCGGTGGCTCACTGGAAATTGACGAATGGGAAATTGGGATCCTCCGCGATGCGCCACTATTGCGATGTCCCACTGAAATTTGACAATTGCTAATTAAACCCTCTCCGTGGCGCGCTAAACACCAGGATGGTGATGTTTTTGGACTATCACATAAAATAGCCCTAACTTCTTCACCGAGTGTCCGTTTTGGACGAATCTTATATCGATGGAAAGCTTATTCAGTTATCTACGTAATAAAAAGTTGAAATCTAAGGGATTATACCGGGAAAAAAATATAAACCATTCTAGAAGCCAATGCTTGATATTTTAGGGACAAAATTTAGCTAAGAAAAACTTCGGAACGTTACAATATCCCCCCCCCCCGGGAACATTCGTCCCCGAATGTTGACGCGGGATACATACAAGTCTAATTTCAAGAATACTAAGGCATAGAAAGAATAAGGCAAGGATTGTACCTTCCATTTCATCATCCATTGGATCAAAAAGGTTTGGGTATCTAGCTCTTATGTCAACTTCTGATTCCCAAGTCACTTCTTTAATTTTCTGGTTTCTCCACAGCACTTTAAGTGAGGCTATCTCTTTGTTCCTCAATCTTCTAACTTGGCGATCCAAAATTTCTACAGGCTCTTCTTCATAGGATAAGGAGTCTGTCACTTTGATTTCTTCGACAGGCAATACTAAAGAATGGCCTCCAATACACTTCTTTAACATAGATATATGAAATACTGGATGAACCGAACCCAAACTAACTGGCAATTCTAACTCATACGCAACTCCACCTATCCTTCTCACAATCTGATATGGTCCTATATAGCGAGGACTCAGTTTACCTTTCTTCCCGAATCGCATGACTCCCTTCATGGGAGAAACCTTGAGAAACACCCAATCTCCAACCTCAAACTCTAGATCTTTTTTCCTAACATCGGCGTAGGACTTCTAACGACTCTGAGCTGTCTTAAGTCATTGTCTAATGACTTTTACATCCTCTATTGCCTGATGAACAATATCAAGACCAAATATCTGCGTCTCACCTACTTCATACCACCCTATTGGTGACCTACATCTTCTCCCATGCAATGCCTCAAATAGTGTCATCTTAATACTGGAATGGAAACTATTATTATGCGAACTCTATCAATGGCAAGTGCTCTACCCAACTACCTTTAAAATCAATCACGCAGGCCCTCAACATATCCTCAAGGGTCTGGATGGTGCGCTTATCTTGCCCATCTGTCTGAGGGTGGAAAGCCGTGCTCAAATTCACTTGGGTACCTAAACCCTTTTGAAACGATCTCCAAAACTGTGAAGAAAACTGTGTACCTCTGTCAAATATGATAGACACAGGTGCCCCATGCAAATGAACTATTTCTGCAATGAACATCTTGGCATAATCCTCTCCCGAATAATTTGTCCTGACTTGTAGAAAGTGAGCTGACTTGGTCAACCTATCTACAATCACCCAAATGGAATCATACTGGTTTTGGGACCTCGGAAGTCCGGTAATAAAGTCCATATTAATCATCTCCCACTTCCACAAAGGCAAAGCTATCTCTTGAGAAGAACCACCTGGCCTCAAATGTTCCACTTTAACTTGTTGACAATTCAAACACTTGGCAACATAGTTAGCCACATCACGCTTCATATTATTCCACCAATAAATGGTTTTCAAATCCTGATACATCTTAGTAGAGCCAGGGTGAACAACATACCTCGACGTGTGAGCTTCATCAAGGATTCTCTTCCTCAGACCATCTACATCTAGCACACACAACCTACCCTGGTATCTCAAACTACCATCACCACCAATTTTAAATGACATTACCTTTTGTTGACCCACATCTTTCTTGATCTGCATCAATGTGGGATCTTCAACCTGCTTCTCTTTAACTTTTGCACAAAGGAAAGATTGAGCTATCTCATGAACAACCACTCCTCCATCCTCGAAATCCAAAAGTCGCACTCCTAGATTTGCAAGTCGGTGAATATCCTTCACCATCTCCCTCTTTTCTTTCCCCATATGAGAAAGGCTGCCCATAGATAACCTGCTGAGGGCGTTGGCTACCACATTCGCCTTTCCCGGATGATAGTGCAGGCTCATGTCATAGTCTTTTAAAAGTTCCAACCATCGCCTCTGCCTGAGATTCAATTCTTTCTGCGAGAAAACATACTGTAAACTCTTGTGTTCAGTAAATATATCAACATGTACCCCATACAAATAGTGCCGCCAGATATTAAGTGCAAAAACCACAACCGCTAACTCTGAGTCATGATTAGGGTAGTTTCGCTCATGCACCTTTAATTGCCTAGATGCATAAGACACTACCTTACCGTGCTGCATAAGAACACACTCAATTCCCACTCGGGACGCATCACAGTATACAACAAAACCTTTTGTACCCTCTGGAAGAGTCAAAACAAGAGCAGTAGTCAACTTGTCTTTCAACTTCTCAAAACTATTCTCACAAGAGTCGGACCACAAAAACTTTACCTTTTTCTGAGTCAACTTAGTAAGTGGTGCAGCTATGGGAGAAAAACTCTCGACGAATCTTCTGTAATAACCCGCCAAACCCAAGAAGCTCCGAATGTCAGGTGGAGTCGTGGGTAAGGGCCATTTTCTCACTGCCTCAATCTTTTGGGGATCAACCTTAATCCCCTCACTAGACACAATATGCCCCAAGAACGCAATAGCATTCAACCAGAATTCACACTTGGAAAATTTTGCATACAATTTATGATCTTTAAGGGTCTGAAGGATAATTCAGAGGTGATTGGCATGGTCCTCCTCGCTCTTAGAATATACCAAAATATCATCAATGAATACAATGACAAACAGATCCAGAAACTGACGAAAAACCCTATTTATTAGATCCATGAAAGTTGCAGGGGCATTAGTCAACCTGAAGAACATGACTAAGAATTCATAATGGCCATATCTGGTTCAAAAAGCTGTTTTGGGAATATCTGACTCTCTAACTTTCAACTGGTGATATCCCGAACGAAGGTCTATCTTTGAAAAATATTTAGCACCCTGAAGTTGATAAAAAAGATCATTAATCCTAGGAAGGGGATATTTATTTTTAATTGTGACCTTATTCAACTGGCGGTAATCTATGCACATACGAAGGGAACCGTCTTTCTTTCACACAAAAAGTACAGGTGCACCCCAGGGAGACACACTGGGGAGGATAAAACCTTTATCTAAAAGATCTGCTAGCTGTTCTTTCAACTCTTTTAGCTCTGCAGGAGCCATCCTATATGGCGGAATAGAAATAGGATAGGTATCTAGAAATAAATCAATACCAAAATCTATCTCCCTATCAGGTGGTATTCCTGGGAGATCATCTGGAAAGACTTTCGGGAATTTATTCACTCCGGGGACAGACTGAAGAGGGAGACTTTTGGCACTAGAATCTTTAACCCGAATAAGATGATACAAGCAACCTTTGGAAATAAGTTTACGGGCCCTGAGATAAGATATGAAATGCCCTCTAGGTGCTAGAGAATGTCCCTCCCATTCTATCACCGACTCATTCGGAAAAGAAAAGGTGACTCTTCGGGTCTTACAATTCAAGGTGGCATAGCACGAATGGAGCCAGTCCATCCCTAAGATGGTATCAAAATCAACCATATTATGTTCTATGAGATCTGCCTCAGTATCCCGGCTGAAAATAGACACAACACAATTTCTATACACCCTCCTAGCCACAATAGAATCTCCCAGCGGGGTGGAAACCAAAAAAGGTTTAGCAATCACATCAGGCTCAAACCCAAAACCAACAACCACGTATGGGGTCACATAAGACAAGGTAGACCCGAGATCAAGTAATACACACACATAACGAGAAAAGATTTGCAACATACCGGTGACTACATCTGGTGAGGCCTCTGCCTCCTGGCGGTTGGTCAAAGCATACAACCGGTTTCGATCATTTACGGCGGCTGAAGTGGCACCCTTCTGAGGTGGTGGTGCAGATGAATTCGCCTGCGACTTGGCTCCTCCAATATTACTCTTTGCTATTGGACAGTCTCTATGGATATGGCCTGGCTGGCCATATGAATAACACACCAAAACGCCAAACTGACATCTCCTTGGATGATTCCTCCCGCATCTCCCACAGCGTGAATAGGAATGAGAGGTATGGGCTACACTTCCATGTGACTGCGTACCCTACATCCTCAACCCCTGACTAGACTGAAAATTCTGGGTGCGCTGCTCAGCTGTGGGTCTGGACACTGGAGCACTAGCTACCGACTGTGCATTACTCCAATTCTTTTTCTTTTTCCATTTGCCGCCCCAATTACCGCTCTGATACTGACTATGACTCGGTCTGTCACTCTGGCTCTCTTTGCCTGCCTGTCTTTTTCCCTAGATTCGGCTATCTTTTTCTTCTTCTCCTCAACTTGCTGCATGTGGACTGATAGTCTAGAAAAGTCCATATCCCTGTTCATCATAGCTCCCTGATACTCAAGCACCAGATCATCTGAAAGACCGAAAGCAAACTTCCTCATTCGAGCCCTCATACTACTCGTCATCTCAGGAGCATAACGGGCCAGCTGGTTAAACTTTAAAGTATATTCCTGAACACTCATCTTAACCTACTTCTTCTTTAGTTTCCCTCAGCTCCAGAGGAAAGAATCGGTTAAGAAAAGCTTCCACGAACTCATCCCAAACTGTGGGCTCAACATTATCACCCTTCGTATCTTCCCACTCATTGTACCATTGGTTCGCTACATCCTTTAGCCGGTATGTTTCTAGATCAACGCCCTCCACCTGATCAACATGCATTACTTTAAAAATCTTCTCCATTTCGTCTACGAACTCCTGCGGGTCCTCTTCTACCTTAGCGCCAGATAACTTAGGCGGGTTTATTCTCATGAACTGGCCCACTCTAGTAACTTCAGAAGTAAAAGACGGAGACCCAGTATCCTCCGACCTCTGAGTTTGTGCGGATACCAGTTGTGCCAGCATATGAATAGACTGTTTGAATTCAGCATTAGAAACCTCTCCTTCACAAGGCCGAGTGCAATTGGCCCCCGTCTGGGGAGCTCTGGGAGGATTGGTCGGTACAGGAGGTACTCCCAGAGTAGAAACAGGTTCTGGGGTATGAGCTCTGTTACGGGTCCGCATCCTATGGGTGGGACGGACTTCATCATCCTGAGCATTAACGTTGGTGCGACGGGAAGGCATCGCTGGTTTTCTGAAAAGAAAGAGGTCATTTATTAGGGGACAGATTAGACTCTAAAGCACGAACTAAATCACAAAGAAGAGGAACATTCTTAAACGCCTAGTAGCCTCCTGCTTATAAGTGTGGAGCACTACACACCCATATACAAGACTCTACCTAACGTGATTTCGCAGACACCCTGGGACCATGAATCGTGCTCTGATACCAAGTTTGTCACGACCCGAACTAGGGCCTGGCCGTGACGGACATCCCGAACCATGAAGGCCCAGAACGCCCTTCTCTATCTGGTAATCATGCACAACATTCATATAATAAAAGAAGATGCGGAAACATAATCTTCTACGGAAACATGGTCAACTCTGAATTAAACATAAGTATGGAAACTGTAAATCAACTACATCTAAATAACATCTGACTCAGTCTGCGAAATCTCTACTACATGAAAATCTGACAACTGTTTGAAACTGGGACAAGGCCCCTAGTAGACCAAAATAGAAATAAGTGACATAATCTGAAAAGAAAGGCCTTCTAGAATAGAGAAGGCTCACCACTGCACAATCTGATCAGCTATCTGAATTATCTACTGCTTATCTGGACCCCTAGACTGGGTCTCAGAACCTGAGAGGTAGGGGGAGGAGGTTAATACAGATGTACTGGTACGTAGAGCATATCCAAAATAATCATTTATAAATCAACATATATGAGAGCAATTTAAAATAGTTCATAAGTATATCGTATAGTAAGAATTCACATGGGCATTTTAAAGACTCTGAAAAAATCATCTCAACTCTGAGAAATCTGTGTTACTTATGTTCTAGGTGGTATACCCTACAACTCTGAAAAATTCCATGGGCTATATGGAAACTGCCATTAACTCGGCAGCAAATCCCCCAACCTAAGTGTGCCGCAAGGGTCGGAGTCTCTGAATCTACTACGCCACACGTTTGTCACCAGCGTACAATAATAATCTACCCATATCGGCAAATACGATTTCAGGCTAAGAGTTGCTTGAACTTGTGCCTTCTTCGGGTAACCACCTAACCCTCTTTAAGACACTTTTTAAAACTCTATCAAAACATACAGTCTCTGAAAACATACTCTGAAAACATGCTATGAAAACGTACTTTGAAAACATACTCTGAAAACATACTCTGTTATGGCATAAATACATATGGTATCGTCATACTATTGACTTGCAAGTCACATCTCTGAGCCATTATTAATCTGTCGTAAATCTCTATTTTCAAAACACAAGTTTTGGGACCACCATTTCAATAATTCAATTCACAGAAACTCTTTCTCAAACCTCATGTAAACACATGCAAGGAACTCATCTTTGTCAAGCATTTCAGTAGTACAGTACAAGGTGGTCATGTTAAAGTTCTCAATTCACATGCAATTCTTTCTCTTAAACGCAAGAACACATTTATATCTAGAAACACCCTCTCAACAATTTCAAATCATACTCAAATGCTATAATATTGCGAAAACATCTTTCAAATCACAAAACCATAATCTTTAATTCAATACACAAGAGGGAGTTCATAATTTATGCTCTCAACGATCTTAAATCTCAAATTCCATACATATACGTATACAGGTAAATCAATTTAGGGGATAGGACCACAAGGTCAAAACAATAGTAACATTAAAACGTTCGGAGTGCGTAATTTAGAACATATATTCCAAAACCCATTTGAAATTCATGCATAAAAATCTAAAAATCATGCTCTAATGGTTTTAAGCCCATGTAGTTTTTAGGATAAACCCCACGTACCTCTATCTAGAAATTTAAAGGATGTTTCTTGATGCCCACAACTTGGGGATTGCAAATTTTTAATTTATTTTGAAAACCGACGGTTGAATCTTGAGTTTCTTGGAGGAGAAATATATGAACTAGGGTTTTTGTTTTGAGGAAAATCTTGATAATGTCATATATTCTGCTTGTAGAGGTCTTAATCTACTGTTTGGATGTTTTAAGAGGCTTAGAAAAAGTCCAAATTACCCTTGTTAACTTTTGAATGAAGCTGAAAAAAATAAACTAGGAACCCGATTTTATGGGCCACCGCGACGCGCCACTATCGCGGTGGCTCTCTGGAAATTGATGAATGGGAAATTGGGATCCTCCGCGATAAGCCACTATCACGATGCCCCACTGGAATTTGACAATTGCTAATTAAACCCTCTCCGCGGCACGCTAAACACCAGGATGACGATGTTTTTTGACTAGCACATAAAATAGCCCTAACTTCTTCACCGAGTGTCCGTTTTGGACGAATCTTATATCGACGGAAATCTTATTCAGTCATCTACGTAATGAAAAGTTGAAATCTAAGATATTCCACCAGAAAAAAATATAAACCATTCTATATGTCAATGCTTGATATTTTAGGGATAAAATTTAGCTAAGAAAAACTTCGGGGCGTTACACTTTTGGGCAGAAGTAGTTCATTGGAGCATTCATATATTGAATAGATGTCTTACTAGCTCTATTCGAAATATGCCACCTCATGAAGCTTGGAGCAGGAGTAAACCAAATGTTGAGTACTTTTGAATTTTTGGGTGTATAGCATATGCCCATATTCCAGATGCTACGAGGAAAAGGTTCGATGATAAAGGCCAAAAATGTATTTTTCTTGTTGTTGATGACAAATCAAAAGCTTATCGCTTGTTCAATTCTATTACCAAGAAAATTGTTATTAGTCAAGATGTTATTTTTTATGAAGAAGCAATCTGAAATTGGAGCGACAATAGTTTGTTTCAACATATTTTGATTTCTGTTAAAGATGAAGAAGAAGAACCAGAATGATCTTTGGAGATCAGTTCACAAGCAAGTCCAATAATACAAGATGTTGGAGGTGTTGAATGTGAATCAGGTGATGCTCAATTCAACAATGAATGCCCTCAACGTAGCAGAGGTGCACCGAGCTTGATGGAAGATTATGAGGTATATGGGATCAATAAATCAGAAAGTACAATCAGTCAAATTTTTTTATTTGCAGATTGTGATCCTATATCTTTTACTGATGTCGTCAAAGATCCAAAGTGACAGCAAGCCATGGATGAGAAGATTAGATCAATTGAAAGAAATGATACCTGGGAGTTGACAAAACTTCCAGAAAATCAGAAAAGCATTGGTGTCAAATGGGTTTACAAAATAAAATTGAAGGAAAACAGAAAGTTTGCTAAGTTTAAAGCTCGCTTGGTAGCAAAAGGCTAATGCAAGAATATGGTGTTGACTATGAGAGGTGTTTTCTCCCGTTGCTTGATTAGATACCATAAGATTGGTGATTGCGTTGGATGCTCAAAATGCTTGAAATTTTTTTCAGTTGGATGTGAAGTCTGCCTTCCTACATGGTGAATTACAAGAAAAGGTATTTATTGAACAACCTCCTGGCTATGTGAAATTTGGTGCTGAGAATAAAGTGTTTAGATTGAAAAGGGTTTTATATGGACTAAAACAAGCTCCAAATGCTTGGTATAGTCGTATAGATACTTATTTTTTAAAGAAGGAATTTCGAAAGTGTCAATATGAACATACCCTTTATATAAAACAGAAGGGTGCAGGGGTATTAATGGTGTATTTATATGTGGATGACTTAATTTATACCGAAAGTGATATGGTTATGATTGGGAATTCTAAAAAGTCCATGATGGTTGAGTTTGACATGTCAGATTTGGGTATGATGCATTATTTTCTTGATCTAGAAGTGAATCAATCTATTGATGAAATTTTTATTTCTTAAAAGAAATATGTGCAAGATATTCTGGACAGATTCCTGATGGAAAACTGCAACACTGTGAGCACACCAATTGAGAAAGGTCCGAAGCTCGTCAAAGAACTTGAAGGGAGAAAAGTGGACAGTGCCTTATACAAGAAAATTGTGGGAAGCTTGATGTACTTGAAGACAACAAAGCCCGATGTTATGCACGCTGTAAGTGTCATTAGCAGGTTCATAGAGAGTCCAAAAGAAATACATCTGCAAGCTGCTAAAGAGGATCCTGCGGTACTTGAATGGTACCAGTAACTTTAAAAAATTTTATCAGATGAAAGCAGCTGGAGATTTGGTTGGTTACACTGATAGTGACTATGCTGAAAATCTTGAAGACAGAAAAAGTACATTAGGATATGTCTTTATGTTAGGGTCTGGAGTTATTTCTCGGTCTTCAAAGAAGCAATCTATTATTACTTTGTTGACCACAAAGGTAGAGTATGTTGTTGTAACGTCATGCGCTTGTCAAACTTTTTGGCTGAGGAACTTCCTTGAAGAACTTCATTTTAAGAAAGAAGAACCAACGTCAATCTATTGTGATAATACTTTAACGATTAATCTTTCAAAAAATTCAGTTGAATATAGACAAAGTAAGCATATAGATGTGAAGTATCACTTCTTGCGTGATCTAACTAAAGATGCAAATATTAGTCTTATCTATTGCAGAAGTGAAGAGCAGGTTGCAGACATGTTCACAAATCCCTTGAAACCAATGTCATTTTTAAAGCTACGTGATCAGTTTGATGTTTGCAAATTAAAATGAAAGTTGTTTCAGTTTAAGGGAGGAAATGTTAGCAACATGACCAGCTTTGTGGTTAGTTGGTAGCTAGTTTGTTGCATTTATTTAAGAGTCAATAAGTAGTTTCCTAGTCTTTAGGTTGCAGGAGTAGCGGAGTCAGTATTAGATTCAGAATTATTAGGAACAAATAAACGTGTTGCTTAGTAGTTTTTATCTTATTTAAGGAGTCTTGTCATTTCACATTCGTAACTTGAATACAGAGAAAATTTCTTCACTTGCAGAGTCTCTTTCTTTTCATTGTTGCTGCAGTTTATTTTTCAATCAATGTAAAGAGGTGTATGAAAAATTATATAGAGTCTAAGGTATGTCGACTAATTGAAGCTACCACACAACATTTCATTCGATCTAATTATCATACGACTAAGGTTTAGTATATAAATTAATTTCCTTCGTCATTCAATTCTAACCCTTTATTGGGCCTAGATTTTCTTAATGGGTTTTACAAGGAACATGAGGAAGTATACAATGTTAAATCCCTATAATTCAAGATTCGTTGGAATGGTGCCAGGGGTTTCAATTATTTCGAGAATTTTACATGAAATTTTAAGCAAATATATAAATATAACTTGTTGGATGTCGTATTATCCATATAAGACTAATCCAACTCACTAAAAGAGATAAGTGTAAAGAGAAGTTACATGGGCAAGTTTGCCAAATACCCATTTTAAAATTTTCTTTGCAAACTCATTTTTTATGACATTATCATTTCTTATTTTCAAGTTAACAAATCCAACACATACGTTTCTAATAATACACTTTATCCCCCCTCATTCACAATTATATATTAAATGCCCTTAAAAGAAATTAAAAAAAAAACTCCAAAAGCTTAAAATAGCAGCTTCCATTTTTCTTCAAAAATCTCTGATTCAGGCACGATTTCGGTGTTATTTTTCGGCGATCAGCTCAAAATCAGTCCACAAACATTATAATCTTGCCAATTGCATCCCTTATTTCCCCATTTGTTTGTTATCTTCTCAAACACACTTTCCACCATTGTTAAAAAGCTTTCAAATCACTCACATTACTCAAAACCTCTTTAGAAAGTACATTATAGTAGCTTAAGTGACTCATTTCTCTATTCCATAAATCCAACGATCATTGATTAGAAGCAATATTTGCAATTTCACAATTTTGTATGGATATCTGTCCAATCATCGACCGTTCATATACCCAACATATACCTATAGCATAATCAACGATTGAATAAAGCTTAATTCTAGGGTGTATATTGCAGAGTATGTTCTGGTTTCTGGTGATTTCATGAGAGAATGGGAGGAGACTCCCAAATGTTGGAAATGAAAATCTTTCACTAAGGTGACATTGCTCATTGTGGTTCGCCGCAATGGTTCATAAGATGACTAGGTTGCAAGCATAATGAAGAGCGGGGATTTAGATTGCGCGCCGAGAGACGTGGTGATTAGTTATCTAATGCATTCGAGGGAAAAGGTGCATCCTACGATCATAAATAATGACAGACGTGTGTCCTTGTACATGATGAATGTTGGTGTTGATGGCTTTAGGCCCATTTTAAGGATAAATGTAGTTGAGATGCCCTTTGAAGAACCGTTGAATTCATCATCACACCCACCTCGACGTCCGGTAGTCGACGACGATTTGAATGACTATGAGAACTATGGCGATCTC
This sequence comes from Capsicum pubescens, assembly GCA_030864215.1. Taxonomy (NCBI): domain Eukaryota; kingdom Viridiplantae; phylum Streptophyta; class Magnoliopsida; order Solanales; family Solanaceae; genus Capsicum; species Capsicum pubescens. The sequence continues at coordinate 170,878,703 of CM061539.1, read as the reverse complement.
CAATAAATATGAAAGATGATTCTATGGATATGGAATACGATTCATCGGATCCGCAAGATGTTGAAGAAGATTGTGGAACGGGATCACAATCAAGTCATTCCTTCGCCGATGAAACTAATTTCTATTGTGATCAAACATTCACCAACAAGAAAGAGCTAAAAATGCTATTGGATGGAGCATCGCTGAGGTAATTTTTTTATTATATTACAGAGAAGAGTTATACCAAATTGTTGAAGGTGAAATGTGTATCTCGTGGTTGCGGCTAGTTGTTGCGGGCAAGAAAGTATGAATGCTCGGACAGATTTCGCATATACAAGTATGTTGGGTTCCACATTTGCGGTGTTGAACACGCCACAGGCAGACAAAAGAAAATCTCATCCTAGATCATAGCTTCAATATGCGTAAATAATTTTCGTGATGGTAAGGGTCCAGGCATAAGAGAAATTCAAAGGACTGTGTTTAGGGAGATGCATTGCAACGCAAGCTATTGGATGTATTGGAAAGGAAGGGTAATTGCGAAGAACATTGTTCGTGAAACATCGGAGCACAATATTCTTGCTTGCCAGCTTCTTCCCACATGGTCGAGTTATTGAATCACAGTTCTTATTATTTTATCATGGTTAACAAGATAGATGGATCGTTCATGTACTACTTTTTAGCTTCGGAGCTTGCATTCGGGGATATGTCTATATGAGAAAGGTAATTGTCGTTGATGACACATATTTATTTGGCAAGAACGGGGGTGTGTTGTTGAGTGTCGTTGCACAGGACACCAAAAATCATATCTATTCAATTGCCTTTTGTGTTGTGGATAAAGAGAACGATGCTTCTTGGACCTTCTTTTTCGAGAAGTTGAAGTCGGTAGTAGAAGATTATCCAGATCTATGTGTCATCTCCGATAAGCACATTATTGGTTCCTTCAAGAACTTGAGTTGCACCAAATGAAGTACGTTGTCAATTGTGGAAGTCAAAGTGCAATATACTTGAGCAAGAACTCCATGTGTTATCTAAGAACAAAACACATTGATGTGAGGTACTATTAGATTCGTGAACAAGTGGAGAACGAATTGTTCCTTATTAAGAAGATTCACATGAGTGAAAATTCCGACCGCGGATGTTAGGAATGTGCAAAAATCAAATCGATCAATAAATCAAATCGATAAAACGTTATTGATTTATTGTTATTGAGTTAATAATTTTATAAAAAAAAAATAATGGGTTATGGGTTCGGTTTAAATTTTTCTTATTGGGTTATACCGATAACCCAATAAGAATATTGCAAATTACACTTTACCCATATATATATATATATATATATATATATAGGTAAAGTGTATTATATATATATACATACATGTGTAGTTTGAATTATTATGTCTTATAGTTTGAATTACTATGTTTTTTTTATTTTCAATATGAATCTCGGTATCTATTGAAAGAATCAAATCAATGAAGGAAAAGCGATAGATATAGGCATATTCAAAAAATCACGTAGTAATTTTTTTTTTTTAACATTCCCAATAAGTAATTGAGTAAACCATTGACAATAGTTCCACGGGCATCGAAAAGGAAGAGTAAACCTCACTGATTTTTAACGCCTAAATCATGATATGAAATAAGTCGATAAAGTATAAATCTACTTTTAAAAATTCGAAAGCGGTAAATGCGCAATATGTGACTCACCTAACAACCTTATTCTGCATAGTATCTCGTTAGACAACCATTATGTTTATATCCCTTCTTTCTCATACAAAGTGCGTATACACTTAACAAAAAATTTCTTCTTTGAACAGTAAATAAAGAAACAAATAAAAAAAGGGTTTGGCCCTCTTCAGTATCACCTAGTAAGAGGCCGTTGATTGGACTAGAAAATTTAGGAAGAATTAGGTTCGAATAAATTTTCTGGGAACCTCTTCCTTTCGAACTACAAACATGGGAATCGTTGAAATAGCTCTTTGATTTCTACATACATATACACAGATACATACATTACCTACTATATATTTCTTTTTCATTTCTACAAACCTATTCAATTTGCTGAAAACCTATTTAATCTTGAAGATTCTTGTATAATACAACACATCATGTAAGATTTTTGCTGCAACTAAGATTTCATTTTTTTTCTTGTTAGTTGCTATAATTTTTATTTTATGTATATTTTTTATTATACCAAAAATCGAACCTGAAGGACTAAAAATCAATAAACCAATAATCGATAAAAAATATCTTATTGATTTGATTTTTGATTTAGTATATTTAAAAATCGAAAGTCTATAAGTCGAATCAAACCGACCGATGCACACTCCTATCGAATAATGTTGACAAAGGTATTATCCAAAGACAGTGTTGAATTGTGCAAAGAACTTATTGGCATGAGCTCTCTGTAAGAAGACGAAGATACCTTTTTCAGATGCATGAGACTACATGGGAGATTTGTGGGTTCAGCCCCATCCTTCGTGATGCAGGAATTCAAGTCTATATTTACTGAATGCCCATATCCTAAATTGTCAGGCCTATATTTATTGGCTAGGAAAAAGTCAAGAAAGATTTAATTTTCAATGGTTTTCTAATGTCACTGTGTGAAATCGACATGGACAATTTTTTGCCTATAACAGATACTCATCTTCTCATTGGTTCAACAAACCAAAATAAAGAGAAAAATAATATAGAGGGAGCATTGGGGTATTTTACAGACTGTGATAAAAAATAGTCTGTAAAAAAATATTAGAGTGAACAATATTTGAGTGTGTAGTAGTTAGTAATATCAGTTGCTTCTTTTAATCCGTAATTTTTCCTTATTTAAAAGAATTTTTAAGTAAAAATTTTGATGTTATTATTTTTTATTTTTTCCTATTATTTTACCATAAACATTTTTATTATTTTTCCGCGTTTATCCAACACTTACCTTTGCGACAGCGGAGTTTCACGCGGCTCCACAATCTCAAGACACCTTAGCATTAAGGAACAATATCAAAATTCAAATCATTAATTTTCATTTTGAATTGAAGGATTTTCTGTCATTACGAGGTTGAATGAGGTTATGATCCTAGATTTTTATTTGATTGTAGTAATACGATCTTATTATTTTAAAATGATATACTTGTACGTGAAATCCGATCAGTATGGTCGTATATAAGTTAAAACTCACCAATCTAATAATACTAGAGAAGCATGGCTCGTGTCAGCACGGGCCCAACATTAAGATATTTATTTGTTTTTTCAATCTTGATATATTTAAATAAAAAAATTTAATAAAAGAATTGCATATATTTTATAGGATTCATCCAGAATCTAGCATGAGTTCAACATATGTTATTTTAATATGTATTTAGATAATTTAAGTTGTTAACTATTGTAATTTATAATATTTTTTTATATATTTTTCAAATTAATATACGTTACTTTTCTTGTCCAAATTTTGGTGGCATTGATAGTCAATTATATTTTAAAAATAATTTAAGTTTTTAATTATTGTGATTTATAATACTTTTCTTCTATTCCAATTTCAGTGACACTAATATAATTTCAAGAGCCGACCAAATATTTTATATCTTTTAAATTTTTTAAGTTGTTGATTATTATGATTTCTAGTATTTTTCATGTAATTTTTTTGAAATATATAACATATTAATTTTTTTTTTAGATATTGATAGTTGATAACAATTGTAATTTATAATATTTTTATGTAATTTTTAAATAATATATGTTACTCTCCTTGTCCAGAGTTTTGTGTCGACAATAGCCAGTTATATTTTTTAAATAATTTAAATTTTTTATCATTGTGATTTATAATATTTTTTCTATCTCAACTTATGTGGCACAATGCTTAAATGATCATAATAATTAATTAGAGGTAATATAATAAAATCACGACTGAAGCAGCTGAAGCAGAAATTAGTCAATTTTTTTTAAAAAAAATGTTAATTATTGTTATTTAGAGTACAAATGACTTATAATAAGGAGTGATATAGTAAAATCATCGTTCGAAAGACGAGAATTTAATTTAAAACATTAAGAGTTAATTTCGCATTTTATGTCTATTTTATATTTCATTAAATACTATTTATTTTCTTAATACCTAAATGACTCATAATAATTAATTAAGAGCGACTGATTGTGTTATTACTATAAAAATTAATATAATTTTATCATATCCAATAGTAATCATCTATAATTCACCAAAATAGTATATTAATTAAATACGGGATGCTATATTTGCATATGCAAAATATGATATTATTAAACATTATTGGATAGTGCATTATATTTATCTTTCACAATAATAAAATTTTACTATACATTTTTTTTTTTAACTTGATACATATTGACCCAACACAAATTCTAAGAAAATATTCATTAGAAATTTATTGTATTAAATTAAATTTATTAATTTTTTACTTTAAAAATTTAAAGTTAAGTTTAAATATTAGTATTTCTATATAAGAAAAAAATAATTTTAAAATTTAAATTTACTAAAATAAATAAATAAAAAGATTTATTTTCTATATAAAAGTCAATTAAAATAATAAATTGATTTACTTTAAATATTTATTTGCAATTAATTAAGATAATTTTTTATTTTGTCATGATTTATGCTGCACCGATAAAATTTTGACAGTTGAATAGAACTTTTATCTATTTTTAAAAAAGTATTTTAACTTGTTAATTATTGTGATTTATAATAATTTTTACGTAATTATCAAATAATATATTTACTCTTGTGTCCCAATTTTATGTGGTTTCGATACAATTTTGAGAGTCCACTAAAATTTTTATATATCTTTTAAATATTTTAAGTTGTTAATTATTATGATTTGCAGTACTTTTTTTATCTCAATTTATGTGGCATTGTTAAAATAATGAGAGTCAATAAAATTTCTATATGTGGTAATAAATTATTGTGATTTGTGGTAACAAATTAGTTTTGAACATGATAGCTAATTAAATAAATAAATAAAAATTACTTCCAATATGTAGTTATAGTTAATTAATATAAATTAATAGAATATATTAAATATTTAAATCATTATGATGAAACAATGAAATTATTATATATTGGGGCATGGTATGTAATTAAGTGGGAGTAGAGGTTTTTTTTTTTTGTAAGAGTCAATAAAATTTTTGTATGTCTTTTAAATATTTTAAGTTATTAATTATTGTGATTTGTGGTAACAAATTAGTTTTGAACATGATAGACAATTAAATAAATAAAAAAATTTACTTTCAATATGTGGTTATAGTTAATTAATATAAATTAATAGAATATATTAAATATTTAAATTATTATGATAAAATAATAAAATTATTATATATTGGGATATGATATATAATTAAGTGGAAGTAGTTAGTTTTTTGGTAATTGAAAGAGGTGGTCGAAACCACCTCTTCTATATATTAGAAAAGAAATGAAAAGAAAAGTCATACCTAAAAATAATTCGATTTTTTTAAAATAAATAATGTAGTATTAACTTCCTAACCAAGAGCCATACATGAAGGTGAATAATGTGGAAGACCAAATCTCTGAGGGAATATATATGGAACCATAATAATAATCTGCACAGTAAACAAATATTAGTACTATATAAAAGTGTGAAGAAGCATACACCTCTACATCGTTCTGTTTGCTTTTAGTCCAATTATTATATCACTCCTAATTAATTATTATAAGTTATTTATATATCAAAAAATAAATATTATTTGATTCAAAAAATTAAAATAGACATTTATGACATGTCTGCTTCGACTAATTCAATTGTAATTTTACTATATCATCCCTAATTAATTATTATAAGTTATCTACATACTAAAAAATCAATAATATTTAATAAAAAATAAAATAGATATTTATGATATGTCTACTTCAATCGTAACTTTACTATATCACCCTTAATTAATTATTATAAGTCATCTAAGTATTAAAAAATTAATAATATTTAATTAAAAAAGATAAATAGACATAAAAATAATAAATTAACTCTTGATATTTTAAATTAACTTGACGTCTTATATGAGATCCATTTAATTTTTTTTCAGAAGTATTTACTATAGAAATTCTGATATATCACTTCTAGTTAGTTATTATAAGTCATTTTACAAGTCTATTTTGCTGCTTCAATCGTGATATTACTATATTACTTCTAGTTAATTATTATGGCCATCTAACCTAAATTGAAATAGAAGAAAAAGTATTATAAATCAGAATAATTAAAAAATAAATTATTTTTAAAATATAATTGACTATCAATGCTAGAAAAGTTTGGAAAAGGAGAGTAATATATATTATTTAAAAATTACATAAAAAGTGTTATAAATTATAATAGTTAATAATTCAAAGTATCTAACAAAAATTATTTTGTTATATATTTCAAAAAATACGTAAAAATACTACAAATCACAATCATTAACAACTTGAAAAATTTTAACTGTGAAGAAATAGACACCTCTTCGTCGTCGTACCAGCTGCTTCCAACCGAATTACAATATCACCCCTAATTAATTATTATAAGTCATTTACGTATTAGAAAATTAATAATATACAATAGCTATTTATAGCATGTCTGCTTCGATTTTTTCAACTATGATTTTACTATATCACCCTAATTAATTATTATAAGTTATATACGTATTAGAAAATTAATAATATTTAATCAAAAAATAAAATAGATATTTATGATATGTTTGCTTCAACAATAACTTTATTGTATCACTCCTAATTAATTACTATAAGTCATCTAAATATTAAAAACTTAATAATATTTAATATAAAAGGTAAAATAGACATAAAATAATAAATTAACTATTGATGTTTTATATTAACCTAACGCCTTATATGATGCTCACTTAAATTTCTTTCACAAGTATTTTTTATAATAATTTTAATATATCACTTCTAATTAGTTATTATAAGTCATTTAAGATATGTCTGCTTTGCTGCTTCAATCATGAATTTACGATACCATCCCTAATTAATATTACGTCCATCTAAGCATTTTGCCACATAAATTGAAATAGATGGAAAAGTATTATAAATCAGAATAATTACAAACTTAAATTATATTAAAAATATAATTAACTATCAATATCACAAAAGTTTGGACAAGGAGAGTAACATATATTATTTAAAAATTACATAAAAATATTATAAATTATAATAGTTAATAATTTAAAATATATAAAAAAAGTATAATTTGTTATATATTTATAAAAAAAATACGTAAAGAAAATACTATAAATCACAATAATTAACAACTTGAAAAATTTAAAACACATAAAATATTTGGCTGACTCTCAAAATTATATCATTGTCACTTAAATTGGAATAGACAAAAAAGTATTATAAATCACAATATTTAAAAACTTAAATTGTTTTATAAATATAATTGACTATCAATGCTACAACAGTTTGGACAAAGAGAGTAACATATATTATTTGAATATTATACAAGTAGTATAAATTACAATAGTTAACAACTTAAAATATCTAAAAATATATTAAAACTATGATTGATTATCTAAATTATATTTGTGTCACATAAATTAAAACCAAAAAATAACATATATTAGCACGGGCCCCTCAATATCTACTAGGGAAAAAGGTTAAATTTATCTTTCTACTTTGTAAAATTGGCTAAATATACCCTTCGTCATACTTTTGAGTCAAATTTACACTCGATATCATATATTATGGTCAAATCCCCCCCCTACTTTGAAAAATTGGTCAAATATATCCCTCGTCATACTTTGGGATCAAAATTTACCCTCATTGTCATACTTTGGGATCAAATTTGCCCTCGTTGTTAAGAAACTTCTTACATGTACCCTTTCTTTAATAGTAAAACTCAAATCAACACTAAATATCCTATTTTTAAAAATAAAACACACTCTAATCTAACCCGCACGACCTGACTCGAGCCACAAAAAAAACACAAACAAATATAACCCCCTTAGTTTTGTTGGTCAAATTTTTTCAATGAGATTAAGGCACTAGATATTTATCAGTGCATAACTCATGAAAAATGAATTTATATCAGTATAAACACAAACAAATATACCCCTCCCTTAGTCCATGGATTCGCATCAGTGCAAAGTTTATGATAAAGGACAATTGATGTTTAAATGCAACAGATTAGACACGCCAAATATCTCTGTAGATGATTGAGTTAAGAGGTCTCCCTATGTGTCAATCGTGACATCTCTTCATTCTTATGCTTTTGTATACAATTTGAATTTACACAAATTTTTCATCACGTCATTTGCCTAAAAAATGTATCCACTAATTCTAGAATCTAGATGCATAAAGAATTGTGTATCAATTTTTGAAATTTGAAGATAATTGAACATGAGAAGAGTTTGTAATAAACATTTTCTCTAGTTCCATACTTTTGTGTTACCTCGGGTCATTTTACTTTTTGTTCATTTAAAATAATCTACTAGCACTGCATGTTGAAAGAAAAGTATATTTGTTTGTTGAAAAAATTTGACCAACATAACCAAGGGAGGGGTATATATGTTTGTGTTTTTTTAAAGGTCGGATCGGGCAGTTTAGATTAGAGTGTTTTAAAAAAAAATAAAAAAATAGGACATGTAATGTTGATTTGAGTTTTTAGTTAAAGGAAGGGTACATGTGAAAAGTTTCTTAACAATGATGGTAAATATGACCCCAAAGTATGACACTGAGGGTAAATTTGACACCAAAGTATGACAAAGGATATATTTAGCCGATTTTTTAAAGTAGAAGGGTAAATTTGACCTCAAAGTGTGACAACAAGGGTAAATTTGACTTCAAAGTATGAAAAAAGATATATTTAGCCATTTTTTAAAAAATAAAAGGGTAAATTTGATCTTTTTCCCTATATAGTATATAGAGGATGCCCTACAAATAAAAAAAATTAAAATGGAAAGAGTGAATTATTTCATGGGCAAATTAATTAAGGGTGACAAAAAAGTTTCAAAACTAAAAAAGAGTGACACAAGTCTTAAATATTAAGTAGAGGTGACATTTTAAAGATTAGTGTTAATGACACTAATTTTAGAACCCTCAAGTTTTATTATTTATACAAAGATCACTACACCATATTTGCACAAAAATCCCTACACCATTACCACCACTCCTTCTCCACACCCTTTTTGTTGCCTCCGTCGTCGCTGTCACCTCCTGTTCCTCCACTATCACTATCACTATCATTGCCCTCTCTTTCAGATTCACCATTATTTCCTCCATCTATATAACTATCGTCTATTTTTCTTCTTTCTCCTCCACCACCATCGCTATCAGCACCGCAGCAAATGTCATCTTCTCATTTGGCATCACTACCAGCACCACCACCTCCCTTTTTACCATAAATATCACTTTTTCGTGGGTTCTTCCTCCAACCAAATCTTTTTTCAGAAATTAAGTATCGAAGTTGTTGTAGCAACTATCGAAGTTACTGCAGCAACAGTCGAGGTTGCTGCAGCAACTTCGATAGTTGTTGTAATACAACTAATAATAGTTGTTGTAGCAATTACCGTAACTGTTGTAGCAACTATGGTAGTTGCTGAAGCAACTCTCGTAGTTGCTGAATTTACTGAATTATTTCTTCATTCATATTTAAAAGAAATAAAAAAAAATCTTTTCAAATTTCTCAATTTTTTTGAAAAAAATAGTCTATGAAGAAAATGAAATGAAAAGAGAAAGAAAAAAAAGAAGAGAAAATGGAAGAAGAGGAAAATCTAGAGAGAGGGAAAAAATAAGAAGAAGAAGATGGGGAGAAAGAAATTTGGAGAGAGTAAGAAAAAAAAAAGATTGAAAGATAAAAAAAGGAGGGAAATTCTAAAATTTGAAATTTGAAGTTGGAGAATTTTTTAAAAGATTAAAAAGTTTTTAAAAATTATACTTTACACTCTTTTTAACTTAATCAGAATTTAAATGAAACTTTGACCTTAGCTGGTCAAAGTTGTCACCATAAACTTTGATCTTAACTGACCAAAATTGTCACCATCTTTAATTTAAACACTTTTTTGTCACCTCCCACTTAATTTTCTCTTATTTCCTCATAATCAAGAGCTATAAATTCTGAAGAATGGACACAACATTTTCATTACTCATTCTTCATTCTTCAGCACTCCTGATATCCACAATAATATATCCAAAGTTTGTATATTGAGCATGGCTAGTTTTTCAATTCCGGTGCTTACCTTATTTCTGATTGCTTTCATAGCTACAACAACTACTGGTGAATTCATGATCTCTAGCTCCCTCTTCTAATTATTTTGCATTTCAATTGAAAACATATACTTTAATTATATATGTTATGGGTGTGTTGGGTCAGGGTGGCGACTTTAGGAATATATTTCACTAATTAATTTAAGATTTAATATATAAAAAGTATTGATATTTAATTTGTATACATAATTATAATTTTTCGGCTAAGGTTTTTTGTTTGCACTTACTCCACGAATGTATGAATCTCATTCATTGAGATCTTAGTCATCAAAAGAAGACATTTTCCTACTACTTCATATCCACTTTCACTGCAAAACTCTCCCGCTTACCATTATTAACTACTTCTATTATATATATCGCCAATCACCATAATCAGTTGTCACCGACTACCATTATAACAATAGTTATCACAATTCATAAGCCACTAGTATACATATCGACAGCTACCATTATCATTATTAGCTATGATGACAATCTACCAATACAATTTTCAGCTGCCACCACACCGACGCAAATCTCCACCACCACTAACTACTACACATTCATAACAACCACCATCATACAGTACCACCACAAACGTCGCCAACCCTCGCCGTGACCATGCAACATGTTATGAATCAATTGTCCCATATTGATTGGAAAAAATAGAGAAATGACAATGGTTTTATAGATCAGATGGTTCTCCCACCTATTAGGCTAATCTTTTGGATTGGGCTCTCCCGTTTAGTTTATAACACAACACCATTATCGTTAGCACTTAGCCATCTCCGATCCACAATATATGTACAATCGACTAATCACTTAATACTTTGTATGAAGATTTTAGTTTCTTAATAAAGCAAATCTTATACATATAAAGAAAATCATTCTAATTATTTAATATTCAAATCTTAAACACAACATTCTAATATTTAAATATGTATTCAGTTCAGGTGAAGGCGACATCACGAGAATTGCCGGTTGAAATTGCGGCGATCGAGCAAAGGTTGGCTGTTGTTGGTGATATTATAACTTGTCTGAAAACATGCAACGTTCAAAGTGATTGCAGTGATGGGTGGTTGTGTAGTGATTGCGCACCAGATGCTTTGGGGGATGGACTCCATTGTGACAAGCTTTTAGCAAATGGTCAAGGCTATTTTGCAACTAAATTACAAGCTCGTTACAACAACAAGCAATCTGTCTGATCATATATATATCATTGCTGGCTGCAAAATATTGCAAATTACAACTTTTAAGTGCTTGCGTGTTGCTTCAAAAGTTTAATTATGTTTGTGTGTGTTGGAATAATTGTCCAGTTTCTTTCTAAGAAAAAGAGATTTGGTTAACCTCTAAATAAAGCTTGTTATGTTCTACCAATTCTAGCTATTATTACTTCCTTTTTCTCAATTTATATTATGACTTTTTTTGCTTCTTAAAAATTGATTTAACAAATATTTAGAATTAAATTTTTGAATAATTTGCAAAGAAGGAATTAACTAATTAGTTTCATTACCTACAATATTCAATTACACTGTGATTCTAAACAATCGAACTAATTAGAAATTAATATGTGTCACTTTATGTAACTTTTTAACTCATAAGTTTTTAGACAAGGGAATATTCCCATAAAATTTAGGTGTATAAATAACATTTTGGCAGAATTTTAGCATGCGTTTTTAAAAAAAAAAAAAAAAAAAAAAAAAAAAAAAATTAAAAAAAAATAAAGAAAGAATGACAGGCCAAATAAAGATGATTTTAATCAACCCATTAATTTTACGGGTGCCATTTTAAAGATTATTTGCATTATATTCCTTTTAAAAAAAAAGTGTAGGCTCATACTTATTATTTTTTGCAATTTTAATGAATTAGTTAACATAAATTTATGTTTCGCATACTGTGAGTTCAAATGAATCCAATAATTCGATACTATTGTATATTTCCGCTTCTCGTAATGAGATGAATGAAAAGATCTTTCATAGATTTGTCTTTTGATTTTTTTATGCTATGAAATTGTCCTCACTTTATCGGATCATATATTGAGTACGTTGTTGTTATACTGTGAAACTGCTTCAAGATTTTAGACTCTCGTCAGAATTCTTCTTTAACCAAACAATGAGATATATCACCCAAGAATATAATGCAGTGCATAGGCGGCGGTTTGCCCCTTCTCTAATTAGAGGTCTCGATTTCGAGCCCTTTGGTATGGAAAATCCTTGATAGGAGTGTTTCCCTCGATGGGTCTTACGCATGAAACCAAATTAGTCGAGCTCCAATGCAGATACCAAACATCGAGTGTGAGATAAAAAAAAAAGAGTGATATGCAAATGTCGTAGAAAACCAAAACACATTTACACTTTTTTTACTTTTTTATATTTTAAACACCTTAATAAAAATCATGACTCCACCTTTGAATCTACATATACACCACCCTCCCAAGAACTTATGATTTTTCTTCTCATTGTTGTTATAGTAATAACCATAATAAGCTCATACGAAAGCACAATTTCATGGTAAATCATGATGAATATAGCCAGGTTTATGTAGAATTGAGTCATATATTTCATTTTCTTGAGTTATTTAAAATGTAGTTACAAAATCTAACCCAAATGACTTGGTTGCTCATTTCCTAGTTCCTACCCATCAGTCTATGCTACATGATCAACCAGATATATATATTACGTTACCATCACTAATTATACCATTTACAGACGAAATTAAAGATATCGCATAGCTCAATGGGGAGCCATATAAAGTACCGCAAAAAAGTTACTATTATCAATTGCTGAAAATAATTGCTACTTTATATTCTTTGCGATCCTCCATCAAAAGAACTACTTCATTCCCTATTCCGAGAAGAGAATAAGATATTAATCATTTTCGAAATAGAAAAAAATATTAACAAATAGAAGTTCCATAGCAAAATATGTTACTTTCTCTAAAAACCCAGATAAAGACGTTCCATAGCAAATATTCAAGAAATTCCATGATATAAAGATAGCTAGAGAGAAAGAGATCAAGGATCCACTCATCAAACAAACTACTCGAGAGTGCCATACCTCCAGTTGTCGGGGTCCAAGTAGCGCGGACTCTTCACTTTTGATGCCGCACTCGTATTGAATTCTCCAAAAATACATTACTTTGGTGAATCCGACACGCATTCGCTGATATTTTTGAAAAATTCAAGCAACATAGGTCGAAATACGCCGCTTTAAAGAAGAGGGACCAATGTCCTCTAAAGGCCAAGACATTTTTATTACGATACAATGATACATCTTAAATCTAATTATTTATCAAGATAAAGTACACTCTTTCCTAGCTTTGAGATTAAATCACTTTAACAATTTAATGCAATTAAACTCGAGAAAAGTTGGTCAATATATTTTCACTTGACACTCAAGTAAAAGAAAGAAAGAAAGAAAGAAGTTTAATTATAAACTATACATATTTTAAACATTTTTTAGTAATAAAATGAATATCCCACCAAGGTGGAATTGGTGGAGTTAAAAGAAATGACAAAGGTGATTGGATCCTAGCTAGGTTATTGTGCTAACTCACAACGCTACTGAAATAGAGCTCAAAGCACTCCTCCAAGGCATTGTATTGGCCTCCCAACAAAATTACACTTAATTCTCTTGAAATAGACACTGACTCGATAGATGTGTTAATTGCATATTTATAGTAACCATCCTCTCTATGCTAATTTATCGACCCATAGCACGTACTTGCTGAAGACATCGGGGAATCCACTGCTTAGACATATCTTTCGTGAGGGAAATGGAGTAGCATATATTTTGTCTCAGGAAGGATCAAAGAGCTCCACCCACAACTCTTTTTGAACCCTCTACCCAGCGACCGATCTAGAACTTTTTCTCAGAGGCTTCGAAAAATGAATTAAAAATAAAAATTAGGCAACCTGCACAGCTCAAAGAGAATCGAACCTATGAAGTGGGGCTGGTGCATGAGGTCCAAGTAGCACAACTCGGTACCACTGGGTTGTTTCATATCTTTGTTTTAGATGGTTCAAAATTAATATATGTATCAAAATATAGATTTTCTACATTATATATACAACGTAATTTTTTGTCGAAGGGGTTCGTAAGACAAATTTTCTACCCTATATATACAACGTAATTTTCCACCCTATAGATTTTCTTCTTGCTTATGTTTATAATAGTCTAGCTAAATTGGGTTATCTCAGTGTTGCAAACTTTGCTACTCTCCTTCCTATTGGTGCAACGTTACATAAATAAATAAAACGTCCATTTCACCCAAAAAAATGTATTCTAAGAATATAAAGAAATATTTTTATTATATAGACATGTCATATGCTAATTTTCATAAAAAAAAAAATAATAATACTAAAATTAGAAAAGATAATGCACTAATAATTGATAATTACTCGCAGAAAAATGGAGTATTTAAAAGTGTTATGTTATATACATTATTAGTATAAAGAAATGTGACAATCAATTCATTTATTTATTGTTATATGTATTTTGTTCTTATTTTGTAAATTTACAAATCTCGTCTGTTTTTGTAAAAAAAAAATTACTTATAGTCATCTTTATAGGACCTGATAGTAAAAGATTTTTTTAATTATATGAGCATTACTTAAAATAAATCACTCCATCCATTTAAAAAAGAATGACCTATTTTGACTTGACACAAAATTTAAGAAAATAAAGAAGACTTTTAAATCTTGTAGCCTTAAATTAAAGTTGTGTCAAATGAATCAAAATGTCCTTTAATCTTGTGGTGCTAAACATGTCATGTGGAAAGTTGAAATTAAAGTATTGCCAAAAAAGGAAAGATGTCATTCTTTTAAACGGACTAAAAATAAAAGTAGGTCATTCTTTTTTAAACGGCTGGAGTATAAATTAACTGTTGAAGTTTATTTTCTCAAGGAGTAGTTCGTTGGAACAAATTTTAGGAAACATAACGTAAATATACATTTTAACTTACCATATTTACACACATCTTCATCCTTATAAAGTAATTACAAAAATCTCATCTAATTACGTATCTTCTTTGAATGTATCGGAAGCTAATTACATATCTCGATAAACTCAAAAACGAAAAAAATATATTGGGAGCTAATTATATATCTCGACAATCCTAAATAAAAAAAATGTATCGAAAACTAATTATGTATCCTTAAAAAAGAAAAACATGTATCTTCGTTAGATGTATTATGTATCTCGACAGACCCAAAATTGAAAAAAAATTATCGTGAGTTAATTATGTATCTTTACAAAGAAAAAAACATATCTTCGTTGAATGTATAGGAATTTAATTATGTATCTCGACAGACTCAAAATCAAATTTTTAATAATTATGTAAAATGTCAGAATTTTCTGTAAAGTAATAATCAAAGAATTTGGAGAGTAATTTTATCATTTTATAACTTTATCCCAGATAAATTATCATGAGATTATTAAACCACCAAAAGAATGTGATAACTTGTTCCGATATTATTTGTTAATTCCAGATAAGTTATTTCAAATTTGACAATCAAATAATACACCAATTTTTTTTTTCTGAATTATTTATTTATTTTAATATCTTACGCCAAATATAGTGAGAATAAAATTCATTAACTAGTAAAAGAAATATAATCTTCTATATAAATCGTGTACTCATTCTCTCTAATAACAATTAGTTTTTCTCTGTAGAAGTTTCATTGCTTCAACTCAAACTTCTAATCAGGTAACTAAATTTTTCGGCTAATTTCACCAGCAATTAACTTCGATAACACGGTATATTTTTAATTCTCTTCCGATTTCTTCAAATGTAATGTGAAATTAAGTGTCATACTTGCATGTGAATCTCAATGAGAATTTCATGTTTTCTTCATTCGAATTTAGCGTGAAATTACTTTGATATTAATCCTACGGTGGTAATTTAGTATGAAACCAAAGAAATTTAGTTTAATGGGAAGAAAGTACAAAGGCAAAGGTGTCAAAAAATGACTAAAACTGATATTTTTGAATCATTTTTTTATTATAATAATTGTTATCGTGTTATTTTTATATTGTTATGTTTTTTAATTGCAGGAAAGGGTAAGAATAAACAAAACCTGGTCAATGATCAAATTGAGGCAGAGAGATCAAGACCGTCTCAATGAAATTAATGGCTAAAGTAAAATTTTAATATGAGACGTTAAATATGTATGTATATAACAAAAATATTATCAAGACCGTCTCAATAAAATTAATGGCTAAAGTAAAATTTTATTATGAGACGTTAAATATATGCATATAACAAAAATATTATCAGTAATTTAAAGTTGTTTTTTTTATTCTCATGTACTATTTTTTTTTAATGTAGTATTCTTGAATATAGTAATATTATTATTTATCAAAGTAAAGATTAATTTTAATTAATAAAATTAGTCGCCTAAAGTAAAATTGCACATAATAAAAATATTATCAATAATTTAGAGTTGTTTTTTTAATTCTTACGTACTACTTTTTTTTAGTGTAGTATTCTTAGAACATAGTAATATTATTATTTATAAAAGTAAAGATTAATTTTAATTAATAAGATATTAGTCATTTGTTTGCAATGTATTTATTGCCTTGAATATTATTGTGAAAACTTTATTTATTAATATCAAGATTTGATAAAAAGTTCTAAAATATTTTTAATAAATAGTAGATAGTTCTTCTTTCTTTTTTTATTAATTTAAATGTATACCTTTTATAATTTTCAATCTTTAATATTATTTTAAGTGAAATTAAAATCATAAAATTCATATTAAATCTTTTGGGCCTCAAAATTTTTGAGGCCTAAAGCAAACGCTTTACTAGACTTACCCTTGACCCACCCTTGATTCAAGCTGTGGTCTTACCTTTTCGGATAGTAAAATAATGGACTTGTTTTAATCTCACTTATTTTGTAGCCGTTTGGCCATGGAAACTAAAATTTTCCGGAGTTGAAGTTGAAGTTGGAGTTGAAATTGGAGTTGGAGTTGTGTTTGACCATGTCTTTTTTGAAAAAAAAATTTGACTTTTAAAAAAACTTTTTAAAATATGATTTTATGCCCTAACTTTTATAAACTATCAAAATCACCCAACTAAAATTTACCTACTAATGGAAAAAGAACACAATTAGCCACTATTATAAAAATAATTACATATACATGACCATATTTAATGAATTTCAATTATGACATATATAATATTTACATTAATAGCCGTTTTCTCATATTTAAAAATTTAAAATATGGATGTTATATTAACAAATCACTGCTTCCTGTTTTTTAGGTAACAAATATTATCTTTCAAGCAAATTTATTTTTTAGGAATTTATTTAATTTATTTCCTTCATTTTCCGTTCCTAAAAAATAAGAAATGATGAGTTGTTATTAAATTTTAGAGTGACGCTAATTTATTTCTTTAATTTTCTTATACATGAAAGATTTTACTGTGTGTGAATAAATTATTTCTATGTAAAACATGCTTTGCATATTTATGGTATATTATATCATATACCATAAATATATAAATATGCTTAGTATGTTTCTTTATACTTTGTATTTTTATATATGTGTGTATATGGTATATACATGGTATAAACTTCATATATAACATACTTTGTATATTTATATTATAAATATGCTTAGTATGTTTCTTAATACTTTGTATATTTATATATGTGTGTATATGGTATGTACATGGTATAAACTTTATATATAACATATACTTTGTATATTTCTATTATAAATATAATACTTTATATATTTATGGGTATAAATATAAATTAGAAGTAAAATAATGTCTTAAATAAGGGATAAAAATAATGATGAGAGAGAAAAAAAGATATATATTAATTAGGATAGCATTAAGTTTGAAATTATAATTATCTTATTCTTTAAAACTTCTATATACGTAATATTGAAAAAGTAATGTTATAAGGAGAGTTTTATGTAAAAATTTAAAAGATTGAGGTTATATGTAATAATAATAAAAGTTGGAATTGGAGTTGGAAAATTGTGAAAACAACAAAAACCTATTTTCCCTTTTCAGAAAAAAATTTTGAAATTATTTTTCGAATTTTCATGGCCACACCACAATTTCCAACTCCGAAAAAAAATTTTGAAAAAAAAAAAAATTCATGGCCAAACGGGCCCTTTATCTAACTTCGTTTTTTGTGTGTGTGTGAGTTAAGGCAAAGAAGAAGCATAGCATATGCTGATTCAACATTGAAAAAGAACATGCCACGGTTGCCTTTACTCATGAGCAACCAATCTTTTAATGCACATTGGATTCGGGAAGTAAATTGTGGTTGGACCAAGTTGTAATAATTTGAACTTGAGAAAGTTTCACGGAGTAAATAATCACATTTGTGAGTGGTCAAACAATAGAAAATGCCGTTGTTGTTGACATCAAACATGCATCGGGAAATGTATCTTGTTTCCTAATCCTTGCGCAATACATGGATTCAGCTAGGAAGCTTTTTTGCTCACGAACAATGTTTTATTTTTCAGATTTGTTATTTTTGTCCTCTTCAATACCTTCCCATTCATCTCGTACCTCCAAATCTCTACTTTCCCTTCTTCCTCCGTTAAAAATACAACTAACATTCCTTGGTTATCGGCTTATTTTACTGTGTAAACCTTTTCAATTGAGCTTAGTTTTTGACAAGGCCAGAGCTTCCCATAAAATTTTCAGGTAGGTCTCTATATAGTTGAGTTTTCGTTGATACTTAGTATTCCCAAATCCCATGTATATTCAAGTACGTAAATAGTACAGTTTTCGAAAAATACTGAATTATTGCACACAAAGAAATTATTATCGTTAAGAAAGTTATGATATGTTCATCGAATCCCTCCAACTTTGATCATATGCACTGGTGGGGGAGTACCACTAATAAAAAAGCCAACATCAAAACAATCCGATGATGAGTCTAGGGGACATGAAAATGTCCATTCAGGGGAAAAAATTTCTACCTGATCCTCTAGAAAATCGTGCAAGTTAATTATTACCTTAATAACACTACAAGAAATCTGGTTTTTAGTGGCGACAAAAGTCGCCGCAAAAGAACCAAAAGTCGCCGCAAAAGAACCAAAAGTCGCCACTAAATATATTTTGCAGCGACATTAGGGTCGTAGCAATTACTTCCATAACTAAAAGTATTTTGTGACGACATATGTAAGTCGCCACAAAACATACATTCTGTGGCGACAAAAATTGCCACAAAAAAGCAAGCAAATACGCCACAAAATGATTTAGTGGCGATCTTTTGTCGCCACAAAAGGATGAATTTTTTTAAAAATAACTTTTTGCAGCGACTATGGGTCGCCACTAATACTCCCTGTTTGTGGCGACTACGGGTCGCCACTAATACTTACTTTTTTGTGGCAACTATGGGTCGCCACTAATACTCACTTCCCCCCTCCCCCCCCCCCCAAAAAAAAAATATAAATTATATATTGTCTGCTTCGTTGCCAATAATACAACTACAGTACTTAAAGGTACAAAGACGATATTAAAATATATTTCTCCAGAAGAGAATTATATAGTTTTTAATGGGTAACAAATCAATGTGATATACATATGAGAAAGAAAATCACAAAATGTCTTCAAACTTCTCATGGCTAACAATTTTCATCATGAAATTACTTGTCCCTGAAATAAAAAATAAGGCGAAGTTTCAATTCTAACTTGTTAAAATGCAAGAAATGATTTGAGAAATCTTAATGTTGTTTTGTAAAAGAGATGACAACAATATCTTTGAATTAAAATACTACGGAATACATTAAAGATTCCAGAATGCACAAGCTAGTTTGCCCCCTGTGGTAATCTCCCTCAATACTCATCTTACAAATGAGGATAAAAACATACTTATCAGACTGGCTCTTTCAAAATGATAAAGACTTTTAATTCCTCAAATGATGAATTACATTAAGAAAGCTTAGGAACTTTGACTCAATAAAAATTTTGCCCTTTTCTGTTTTCCAGGAAATGAATTTCTTTTTTGACTACTCTTAGTTAAACCAAAATAGACTAAAAGGATAATGAAACTAACAAAAAGATCTAGCCAGTAAAAAAGAAAGATCTCAATTTAGCTAACATCACCAAACTTATTCATGCTAGGCATATCAATTCCTAACACATTTTTTCTTAAGGATTTACTTAAGAATTATCTAAGACACTCATGAGATCATTTACTTAACTTCCACTTTATTTTATCCATTATGTGGTCCTAAAATTCTGTTAACTTTCAAAATTTTCAAAAAAATTTGCCAGAGTTTCCTTTGTAAATAGGCCTATCAAAAACCTGTTAGCTAACCAGAATACATATAAATACGCTTCACAGAGCGTTACAACAATGGATATTGTAATGCCGTATTGATACAAGACTATGTGTGTATCAACAGATTTCAACAAACACAATAACAACAAGATGAACAACAAGGTGCTAGTGAATCGAAATAGGCCTCACACGGCTTCACTAGACTTTGAATTTATGTGTTTGAACAAGAAAATTAGATGAAAGACAACGTAACAATGCTAGTGAATCAAAATAGGCCTCACACGGCTTCACTAGACTTTGAGTTTGTGTTTTGAACAAGAAAATGAGATAATAACAAGGCAACAATGCTAGTGAATCGAAAGAGTCCCACACGGCTTCAGTAGACTATAGATTCAACAACACAATGTTAAAACGATAAAAATTGCTCAACAGAGTACTTACACAAATCTCTTTTTCCACTTCATTAACATATGATCCATCTTCTTTGGTATTGAGTTATTTACATTGAAACGAGATAAAATTCAGTGGGGCAATAAACTTGACAAGGCTACCAAAATTTGTGTATATATTATTATTCTATGCAAATTGATTGCAAATGAGGAAAATTTCTTAAACCAGATATGAATTTGCTTTACTTTTACAATCTGTGCAAACCAAAATTATATGTTTATCAAAGGATAAAAAGCCCCTCCACACCCCTCCAACTGCAACCAAAAATGAAGTTCTGGTTTGCTCATTCCAGACTAAACCAGTAGCAGCAGAGCAGATGTGAAGAGCTGAGAATTAGCCTTGTAGCTAAGCCTTCTCTAGGTAAGCTATTGTTCAATGAAGAAACAAGGCGAAAGTCATTTATCAATGAAATTAGTAATGTAGCCAACTAAGTAAAACCCACATGCCAAAAAGAACAAAACAACATTAAAACAATATTCAAATCACAAAAAGTTCACAACTTTCAAGAATACCTGCTGAAAAAATATAGAAATAAGAAGATTTTAATGGTGTGATTAGACCTTAATATGCTATCTTTTTTTCTGGTCAGTTACTAAATCAGTGCACATAAAAAAATAACTAAATCCGACATGCCAAAATGAACTAGATATCATTAAAACAACACCCAACAAATCACATAAAGTTCAAATCCAAAACTAAGCAAAACCCACATGGCAAAATGAACAAAACAACACTAAAACAACATTCAAATCCCATTAAGTTCACAGTTAATGCTGAAAATATAGAAACAAAAATACTTTGATGGTGTGATTAAGCCTTAACATGCTAAAACTAAGTAAACCTCAACAACACCCAAATCAAATAAAGTTCACAACTTCAATAATACTTACTGAAAAATATAGAAATAACAAAACTTTGATGGTGTGGTTAGGCCTTAATATGCCAAAACTAAGCAAACCCCAAATGCAAAAATGAACCAAACAGCACCCAAATCACATAAAGGACTGCAAACGGACACAACTCCTAAACTCAGAAAATGTAAACACGGGCATAGCTTTCTGCAGGTCAGACAGAAAAAGGTATACATTATAATTCATTCAAATCCAAGATACCATCAGTGTCCAGTGAACTCTAGGCTCTTGTTTCATTGCAACATCTGTGAAGATAATTTGATCTGGTTGCTGGCCTTGTGCAACAGAATCTATATAAGCGAGCTGAATTAGCAAGAATTAACGTTTGCCTACCCGACCTATCGTTTGCTTACCAACTTCAACCTATTGTGATACTATCTCAAAATCAATGAAAACAAAATCCACACTATGAATTTAACACACCAAAATATCAAACAATTAAAATTAATTGAGAGAGAGATAAGAAATGCACCTCATTTTATTTCAAATCCAACTTGTTCGACGTCGCCACCGAAATCTCGAACAAACGTCAACCAAACAAACAAATTCAACTTTGATCTAACGCCCTTTGCATTGCCTCGCCAAAAATGGAACCAAGAATCACAAACTGAAAAGACCAGAACCCATCCCGTGTCGTTTTCCGATGGATCTTAGATGAATAGTCGCTGAAAAGGAAACGGGGTGACTGTTCTTGTTGAATATTGGTTGGATTTTTTTTAGGGGATTTGGAGTGCGTTGAAGCTAGTTTCGATCAGGTTTTGGGGAAGGGACGTTTCTGGCGAGGGTTCGATCGGAAAACGTGGAGAAGGGGGCTGGTGGTGTTTCTCAGCGGTGGATGACCCCTTTTCCGGTGAGATTCAGGCGAAGACTCGCCGGTCTCCGAACCCTCTCTCTCTCCGTCTCCGATCTCCCTCCTCTCACTGTTCTCTCTGTACCTCTCTCTTTCTCAATTTCTCTCTCAAATCTTCATTTATCCACTCTTTTTTTTGTTCTGGATGTAGATGAAATGGAAAGATTATATGAGTTTGTTGCTGCCTATTGTAACTACACTTTTTATTTTCTTCGTGTATGTTATTGACCTTTTTTTCCATTTTATAATTTTAATAAAGTAGGACAAAGAAAATATTTTTTACTAGATACCCAATAATTATATTCATCAAAATTTAGGTAAATAATAAATAACATAATACTTCTCTACAAAAATTAAACACAAGAAAGAAAAATTGGATAAAAGTGGCTGCTAGTTTAATAAATATAATAATCATAATAATAATGAGACGTCCTATTAAAATAAATTAATGTTACGTCAAAATTATTATAAAAACTGTCAATAATAATAAGAAGAACAATAACAATTATAGTAAATATAATAATAGACAATATATTTATAAATTGTGAGTGTGAACATTTACATGAAAAAAATTAATAAATATTAATAAAATTATGTAAAATATCGTATTTGAATTAATAAATTTTAAAAAATGATACTAAAAAATACCAGAATAATTTGTACATTTTTAAATCATGAATGTGGATTGTCTATATATAAAATATATATCCAAAATATGTTTACAAATAACTTAATTTATTTTTTAAGAAAAAAACAATGTAAAATGAAAATAAAACTTTTGATTTGGTTTACATTTTGAACTTTTCGGCCTTTTAATTTATATCATTAATTATTCTATATTTTTATTATTATCGTAAATAATTTTTATTTGTAACTAATGTTGTAAAATATCTCGAGCTGAGAGTCTTATCAGTGGCGACTTTAACAGTCGCCCCTAAAACTTAAACCTTTTGTGGCGACCTACGCATAGTCACCACTATATAGTAACTATTAGTGACGACTTTAACGGTCGCCCCTAAATCTTATACCTTTTGTGGCGACCTACGCATAGTCGCCACTAAATATGTCACTATTCTTATACCTTTTGTGGCGACCTATGTCACTATTAGCGGCACTAAATATGTCACTATTCTTATACCTTTTGTGGCGACCTACGCATAGTCGCCACTAAATATGTCACTATTAGGGGCGACTTTAACGGTTGCCCTTAAATCTTATACCTTTTGTGGCGACCTACGCATAGTCGCCACTAAATATGTCACTATTAGTGGCGACTTTGACGGTTCGCCCCTAAATCTTATACCTTTTGTGGCAACCCTTATATGTCGCCACAGAAATGCTAGCTTTTGTGGCAACTGTTTGTGTCGCCACTGAAAGTCGTCACAAAAAACTGCACTTCTTGTAGTGTAATGACATTGAAAAATAACATACCATGACTGCCTTTACTCATGAGCAACCAATCTTTTAATGCACATCGGATACAGAACCCTTAACAACTCCGGGATATCCATCTTCTGAGTTATTAGGGCATCATGCAATGGATGAAAGAATTCTACGTCGCCCCTTTCTTGATAGAGGGTCATCAAACGAGGTGTATCATATTCTCGCAGAGGCCGAGGGAGTGGAGCCAAGTGGCGCCAATTCCTACAAATATCCCCTACGACACTTAAGACATGACCGTTACATCTAAATCCAATGAAAAATTTAGATTCAGGTCTAAGTACATATGAAGAGCGGTCCAATTTATTTTATTTTTAGCTCGAACGTTCAGGGTGTTAACTCACCTTCATTTGAGTGTGCATGTTTTGTCCCCAAGAGGCTGACCGTTTCTTTGTCTCATTGTGTTGTTAGGGGTCATTTGGTACAAGAGATGTGATAAAATAAGGATAATGGGATAAGCAAAGACTGTTCATGAGATTATATTATTCCACCTGCTATATGGGATAGTAATTCCATTACTTTAGTACAAATGGTAAGATAAAATAATTTAAGAAATAACAAATACTTCAAACCGTACCAAGGGTGGCTCAAGGTAATGCTAATAAAGTATTTATTTTAGGTCTTCAAAATTTTGAGGCCTCAAAAAAATTAATATTAAATTTTGTGATTTCAACGTCACTTGAAATAATAATGAAGATCGTGAAATACGTTTAAAAAAATTATCGTAAAAAAATATAGAAAAAAAGAGTTATCTAATTTTTACTAGAAATATTTTATAATTTTAAATTAAACAACTCAAAGTTCATACTGATGATTAGTGTTTTAACAACATCCAAGTTAATGTATTGCAAAAAAATGAATTAACTAGAATGAATCTTTCTTTATTAATAATCATATTATATGAGAAGTTAAAGGTCATGTGTCTTTTAAAAATATTACACAAAAAATAACTAATATACGACCACAAAAAAATAATTTTGAATTACTATAATATCATTTCTACATGTATATTTATATATTTAAGCTCTCTTATTTAAGTTTGCCTTTAGGCCATTAATTTTATTGAGATTATCTTGTTGTGTTGTTGTATGATCTGTTTTGTTGTTTTGAATTTCTTGTTTGTTGTTTTTCGCTTCTTTGATACTCCCTCCGTTCCACAATAAGTTAATTGTTGGATTTTGGCACACATGTTAAGAAAAAAAAGTAAAGACATAAATATATCATATTTTTTCATTTTTACCCTCTTCAAAAAGCAAAGACACATGATACATCACTCCCAATGCACATTTAATGGAGGATAAATTTGAAAAAAAAATCCAACATTTATCTTGAATTGTGAACCATTCACTTATTTTGAAACACTAAAATTGCTCCAATAATTCACTTATTGTGAAACGGAGGGAGTACTAATTATGATAATGATCAAGAAGTCGGTGAGTTTGTATTTCTAGATTTCTACTCGTGGCACGGTCACGTAATTTCTACTCCATTTATAGCCCGATTAAGTTGTTTTTTTTTTAAAATTGGATTTAATTATAACTTAGTTTTAATATATTATTAATTTACTCTCAAGTATTATTAATTTATATATGTGTATATATATCTTCTATAGACGTATATATTTAACGTATACACGTGTATATGTTTTATAAATTAATATATAACTATATATATAATTATATACTGTAGTATGTATATATTGAAGTATATTTTATTTAAAGTGGTACATATATTTTGAATGGTACGTATATATGTGTATATATCTTCTATAGACGTATATATTTAACGTATACATGTGTATATGATTTATAAATTAGTATATAACTATATATAGTGTGTGTGCATATATTGTAGTGTATATATATTGTACTATATTTTATTTAAAGTAGTACACATATTGAATGGTACATATATGTGTATATATATCTTCTAAAGTAGTATATATTTAACGTATACGTGTGTATATGTTTTATAAATTAGTATATAACTATATATAGTGTGTGTGTATATTGTAGTGTATATATATTGTAGTATATTTTATTTAAAATAGTACATATATATTGAATGGTGCGTATATATGTGTATATATCTTCTACAGACGTATATATTTAACGTATACATGTGTATATATTTTATAAATTAGTATATAACTATATATAACTATATATATATATATATATATATTTATATATATATATATATATATATATATATTTATATATATATATATATATTTATATATATATATATATATATATATTGTAGTATATGTTTTACTTAAGTAGTACATATATATTGAATAGTGCGTATATATCTTCTATAGATATGTATATTTAACGTATACATGTGTATATGCTTTATAAATTAGTATTTATATGTATATATATTGTAGTATATACATATATTGTAGTATATGTTTTACTTAAAGTAGTACATATATATTGAATGGTGCGTATATTTGTGTATATATCTTCTATAGACGTGTATATTTAATATATACACGTGTATATGTTTTATAAATTAGTATATAACTATATATATTGTAGTATATACATATATTGTAGTATATGTTTTACTTAAAGTAGTACATATATATTGAATGGTGCATATATTTGTGTATATATCTTCTATAGACGTGTTTATTTAATGTATACATGTGTATATGTTTTATAAATTAGTATATAACTATATATATTGTAGTATATATATATATCGTAGTATATGTTTTACTTAAAGTAGTACATATATATTGAATGGTGCGTATATTTGTGTATATATCTTCTATAAACGTGTATATTTAATGTATACATGTGTATATGCTTTATAAATTAGTATATAACTATATATATTGTAGTATATAAGTGTATATATCTTCTATAGACGTATATATTTAATGTATACATGTGTATATGTTATATAAATTAGTATATATATATATATATATATATATATATTGTTGTATATACATATATTGTAGTATATGTTTTACTTAAAGTAGTACATATATATTGAATGGTGCGTATATTTGTGTATATATCTTCTATAGACGTGTATATTTAATGTATTCATGTGTATATGTTTTATAAATTAGTATATAACTATATATATATATATTGTAGTAAATACATATATTGTAGTATATGTTTTACTTAAAGTAGTACATATATATTGAATGGTGCATATATTTGTGTATATATCTTGTATATACGTGTATATTTAATGTATACATGTGTATATGCTTTATAAAGTAGTATATAACTATATATATTGTAGTATATATGTGTATATATCTTCTATAGATGTATATATTTAATGTATACATTTGTATATGTTATATAAATTAGTATATAACTATATATATATTGGAGTATATATATATATTGTAGTATATGTTTTACTTAAAGTAGTCCATATATATTGAATGGTGCGTATATTTGTGTATATATTTTCTATAGACGTGTATATTTAACGTATACATGTGTATATGTTGTATAAATTAGTATATAACTATATATATATATATATATTGTAATGTATATATATGTTGTAGTATATTTTATATTTAAAGTAGTACATATACATTGAATGGTGCATATATATGTGTATATATCTTCTATAGACGTATATATTTAACATGTACATGTGTATATGTTTTATAAATTAGTACATAACTATATATATATATGTACATAACTATATATATATATATATATATATATATATATTGTAGACTTGTAGTATATATATATTGTAGTATATGTTTTATTTAAAGTAGTACATATATATTGAATGGTACGTATATATGTGTATATATCTTCTATAGACGTATATATTTAACGTATACATGTGTATAGGTTTTATAAATTAGTATATAACTATATATATATATATATATATATATATATATATATATTGTAGTATATGTTTTATTTAAAGTAGTACATATATATTGAATGGTGCGTATATATGTGTATATATCTTCTATAAACGTATATATTTAATGTATAAATGTGTATATATTTTATAAATTAGTATATAACTATATATCTATATATTGTAGTGTATATATATATATATTGTACTATTGTAGTATATGTTTTATTTAAAGTAGTACGTATAGTCGTATATATTGAATGGTACGTATATATGTGTAATTGTGTATATATTTATTAAAAAATATATAGTGTATATTGGAGTGTATATAGTGTATATTGACAAAAAAAACATTTTTTTTTGTTTTTAAACGGGTTTGACTGGGTTTAGGTGGGTTTGACCGGGTTGGGTTAAGTGGGACGGGTCAGGGTAATTTTTAAAAAATTTACTGTTGAACCCGAACCCGGCCCGACCCACTTAACCTCAAACCGGCCCGGCCCACCAACCCGGTTAACTATGACGGGCCAGTTTCGGGTTGACCCGGACCGGCCCACTTAACACCCTTAGTTCAGATAAATCATGAACATTACCAGTCAGTTAGCCTTCATGATCAGTTACTTGTCCAGTTAAGCCTATTTCAGTCCCGTAATCAGTGTCAGTTCAGTTGGGAGTAGGATTCAGCACCGAGCGAACCCATGGATGGGGGCATTCATGTTAGTATAGGGTTTGACCCTTGGTAGCAATCCTTGAGTTACAGAACTACGTAGCCGGCGTAGGTTTGAGATGTCTTCCTGCTAGTTTAGGGTTGACACATATCTCATGAGTCTTCCTGTTAGTTTAGGGTTGACAAGATGTCTTCCTACAAGTTTAGGATTGACATAACCATTGTTAGTATCCATGGCATGGTACTAGCACCCTTCCAACTGGGGTCACAGGTTGAACCCCAATCAGCTCAGAGCGGGGCATGTCGGTTAGATAATACCTCCCACAGTTTCAGTTTCAGTATTCAGTTCAGAACTCAATTCATTTTGCTTGATCATAGCATACAGTTTATCAGTTATTCAGTTAACAAATTTCAGTATTTCAGTTACATATTATATCAGAAACATATTATATGTTTGGTCATGCATTCTCAAATTTTACAGCTTTTACGCATTTATATTCAGTATTCTCATGCTAACCAGACCATCTCTACTCCATGCATGTTTACTAAGTTACTTCAAATCATTTAGCTAGTTATTACTTCATGTTCAGTTATCCCATGCTACTCATTCAGTTGGTTATCATTCATGCATATAAACCCATGCATCTCAGCCTTATCTCATTTAGCATACCAGTACATTCAAAGTACTGATTGCATATCTGTTTCTTGCGTTATGATATTTCATATCATAGGTTCGGACGCTCAGGTTCCCGGTCGTACCTAGATATTCCAGCGCACCATTGGTGAGTCCTCATGTTCCGAGGATCAGTTATGTTATTTCAGTTTTTCTCAGTTTTAGCAGACAGTCGGAGTTAGTTGGGGGTTTGTCCCATCAACTCCTCAGTTATTCAGTTAGAGGCTTTCAGACTAGAACAGACAGTTAGTTAGCTTTTCAGTATGTTTTCAAATGTTAGCTTCATGATTCAGTATTGATTACAGTTTTTTAACCATATGACGTTTGGTTAAATTCCGCACATGTTCTCTTTGTCATCAGTTTTGTTCAGTGCTCACAGCAGACACTAGCTCATGGGTTAGCTTGTGGTCTCTTGGGATTATAAGCACCATGTGGCTCCCAGGATGTACTCTCAGGGCAATACAATTAAAATAGAGCTTAGTCTGATTTACAGATAAGGTAAAATTCATGGGAACAGAAAACAAATCACTCAAGTGACCTAGAATATGATTCAGGGGAGTTGATAGCATTTGAGACTCTCCATCCGTGTTTGGTCTAATCGATGAAGAATGCAAGATTGTTGATCGCTTTATCCATTTATTACTTTTGCCTCTTGGGACAGGTCGGATTTTAAAATTGGGTTGATGGTTATTAAGTGAGGGTTTTTTCACGTGGATGCTCCAAGTGGTTTTCTTGTCCATGTTGTGTGCTTGGTGTCCAACCGTTAGCAAGAGGGGTATTTTTAAGCCAAAAAACTAATGAAGGATAATTTGTGGTATATTGATACCGGTTGTAGTAATCACATGTGTTGGCAGAAAGAGGCATTCTCAGAGTTGGATGAAATTTTTTAAAATATCGTTAGATTTGGAGATAATTCAGTGGTCTCTGCCCAGGGAAAAGGAAAGGTACAACTTTCAACCAAAAACAACTCCATTCATACCATAGCTGATGTGTTTTATGTCTCTGCGTTGAAGACAAATTTATTAAGTGTCGGGCAGCTTCAAGAAAAAATATATGAACTTAACATCAGGGGTGGAGTTTGTAAGATACAAGATCCTCGTTTAGAGTTAATCGCACAGGTTAACATGTCGTCGAATCGATTGTTTCCTTTGCATCTTTACAACTCCATAAAATCTTGTCTTTCTGCCAAAGTGAAAGAGGATTTCTGGAAGTGACATTTTCACTATAGGCATTTAAATTTTGGACGCTTAAAGTTCTTAAAGCAAAAACAGTTGGTGTTGGGTCTTCCGCAGATTGAATCTCCCGATGAAGTATGTGAAGAGTGTATAGTTAGCAAGCAACATCATGAACCATTTCCATCAAGAAAGTCTTGGAGGGCAAAAAGGTGTTAGAGTTGGTGCATTCGGATATCTGTGGTCCGATAAGTCCTGCGTCTAATGGAGGTAAATGCTATTTCATTAGCTTCATTGATCATTATACCAGAAATACATGGGTCTGTTTCTTAAGAGAAAAAATAGAAGCATTTGAAACTTTTAAGAAGTTTAAAGTGCTTGTTGAAAATGAAGTTGGTTGTCAAGTTAAGTGTTTGCAGACTGATCGGGATGGCGAATACAACACACTAGAATTCATAGAATTTTGTGAGAAACATGGAATCAAAAGGCACCTTACGACAACCTACACACCTCAACAGAACGACGTGTGTGAAAGAAAAAATCGCATAATTCTTGATATGGTACGTAGTCTTTTGAAGAGAAGTGGCTTTCCCAGAGACTTTTTGTCATGTCCCGAACTAGGGCCTGGCCGTGAAGGACATCCCGAACCATGAAGGCCCGGAACGCCCTTCTCTATCTGGTAATCATGCACAACTTTCATATAATAAAAGAAGATGCAAAAACATAATCTGCTACGGAAACATGGTCAACTCTGAATTCAACATAAGTATGGAAACTATAAATCAACTACATCTAAATAACATCTGACTCAGTATGCGAAATCTCTACTACATGAAAATCTGACAACTGTTTGAAACTGGGAAAAGGCCCTCAGTAGATCAAAACTGAAATAAGTGACATAATCTGAAAAGACAGGCCTTCTGGAATAGAGAAGGCTCACCACTGCACAATCTGATCAGCTTTCTGAATTATCTACTGCTTATCTGGACCCCTAGACTGAGTCTCAGAACCTGAGAGGTAGGGGGGAAGAAGGGGTCAATACAAATGTACTGGTACGCAGAGTATATCCAAAATAATCATTTATAAATCAACATATATGAGAGCAATTTAAAACAGTTCATAAGTATATCATATAGTAAGAATTCACATGGGCATTTTAAAGACTCTGTAAAAATCATCTCAACTCTGAGAAATCTGTGTTACTTCTGCGCTAGGTGGTATACCCTACAACTCTGAAAAATTCCATGGGCTATATGGAAACTGTCATTAACTCGGCAGCAAAGCCCCCACCCCAAGTGTGCCGCAAGGGTCGGAGTCTCTGAATCTACTACGCCACGCGTTTGTCACCAGCGTACAATAATAATCTACCCATATCGGCAAATACGGTTTCAGGCTAAGAGTTGCTTGAACTAACGCCTTCTTCGGGTAACCACCCAACCCTCTTTAAGTCCCTTTTTAAAACTCTATTAAAACATGTAGTCTCTGAAAACATACTCTGAAAACATGCTCTGAAAACATACTCGGAAAACATACTCTGAAAACATACTCTGTTATGGCATAAATACATATGGTATCGTCATACCATTGACTTGCAAGTCACATCTATGAGCCATTATTAATATGTGGTAAATCTCTGTTTTCAAAACACAAGTTTTGGGACCACCATTTCAATAATTCAATTCACAAAAACTCTTTCTCAAACCTCATGTAAACACATGCAAGGAACTCATCTTTGTCAAGCATTTCAGTAGTACAGTACAAGGTGGTCATGTCAAAGTTCTCAATTCACATGCAATTCTTTCTCTTAAACATAAAAATACATTTATATCAAGAAACACCCTCTCAAAAATTTCAAATCATGCTCAAATGCTATAATATTGCGAAAACATCTTTCAAATCACAAAACCATAATCTTTAATTTAATACACGAGAGGGAGTTCTTAATTTATGCTCTCAATGATCTTAAATCTCAAATTCCATACATATACGTATACATGTAAATCAATTTAGGGGATAGGACCACAAGGTCAAAACAATAGTAACATTAAAACGTTCGGAGTGCGTAATTTAGAACATAGATTCCAAAACCCCTTTGAAATTCATGCATAAAAATCTAAAAATCATGCTCTAATGGTTTTAAGCCTCTGTAGTTTTTAGGATAAACCCCACGTACCTCTATCTAGAAATTTAAATGATGCTTCTTGATGCCCACGACTTGGGGATTCTAAATCTTCAATTTGTTTTGAAAACCCACGGTTTAATCTTGAGTTTCTTGGAGGAGAAGTATATGAACTAGGGTTTTTGTTTTGAGGAAAATCTTGAGAATGTCATATATTCTGCTCGTAGAGGTCTTAATCTACTGTTTGGATGTTTTAATAGGCTTAGAAAAAGTCCAAATTACCCTTGTTAACTTCTGAACGAAGCTAGAAAAATTAAACTGAGAACCTGATTTTATAGGCCACCACGACGCGCCACTATCGCGGTGGCTCACTGGAAATTGACGAATGGGAAATTGGGATCCTCCGCGATGCGCCACTATTGCGATGTCCCACTGAAATTTGACAATTGCTAATTAAACCCTCTCCACGGCGCGCTAAACACCAGGATGACGATGTTTTTCGACTATCACATAAAATAGCCCTAACTTCTTCACCGAGTGTCCATTTTGGACGAATCTTATATCAACGGAAAGATTATTCAGTTATCTACGTAATAAAAAGTTAAAATCTAAGGGATTCCACCGGGAAAAAATATAAACCATTCTAGAAGCCAATGCTTGATATTTTAGGGAAATAATTTAGCTAAGAAAAACTTTGGGACGTTACAATATCCCCCCCCCCGCCCCGCGGGAACATTCGTCCCCGAATGCTGACGCGAGATACAGACAAGTCTAATTTCAAGAATACTAAGGCATAGAAAGAATAAGGCAAGGATTGTACCTTCCATTTCGTCATCCATTGGATCAAAAAGTTTTGGGTATCTAGCTCTTATGTCAACTTCTGATTCCCAAGTCACTTCTTCAATTTTCTGGTTTCTCCACAACACTTTAACTGAGGCTATCTCTTTGTTCCTCAATCTTCTAACTTGGCGATCCAAAATTTCTACAGGCTCTTCTTCATAGGATAAGGAGTTTGTCACTTTGATTTCTTCGACAGGAAATACTAAAGAATGGCCTCCAATACACTTCTTTAACATAGATATATGAAATACTGGATGAACCGAACCCAAACTAACTGGCAATTCTAACTCATACGCAACTCCACCTATCCTTCTCACAATCTGATATGGTCCTATATAGCGAGGACTCAGCTTACCTTTCTTCCCGAATCGCATGACTCCCTTCATGGGAGAAACCTTGAGAAACACCCAATCTCCAACCTCAAACTCTAAATCTTTTCTCCTAACATCGGCGTAGGACTTCTGACGACTCTGAGCTGTCTTAAGTCATTCTCTAATGACTTTTACATCCTCTATTGCCTGATGAACAATATCAAGACCAAATATGTGCGTCTCACCTAATTCATACCACCCTATTGGTGACCTACATCTTCTCCCATGCAATGCCTCAAATGGTGCCATCTTAATACTGGAATGGAAACTATTATTATGCGAACTCTATCAATGGCAAGTGCTCTACCCAACTACCTTTAAAATCAATCATGCTGTCCCTCAACATATCCTCAAGGGTCTGGATGGTGCGCTTATCTTGCCCATCTGTCTGAGGGTGGAAAGTCGTGCTCAAATTCACTTGGGTACCTAAACCCTTTTGAAACGATCTCCAAAACTGTGAAAAAAACTGTGTACCTCTATCAGATATGATAGACACAGGTGCCCCATGCAAATGAACTATTTCTGCAATGAACAGCTTGACATAATCCTCTCCCGAATAATTTGTCCTGACTCGTAGAAAGTGAGCTGACTTGGTCAACCTATCTATAATCACCCAAATGGAATCATACTGGTTTTGGGACCTCGGAAGTCCGGTAATAAAGTCCATATTAATCATCTCCCACTTCCACATAGGCAAAGCTATCTCTTGAGAAGAACCACCTGGCCTCAAATGTTCCACTTTAACTTGTTGACAATTCAAACACTTGGAAACATAGTTAGCCACATCACGCTTCATATTATTCCACCAATAAATGGTTTTCAAATCCTGATACATCTTAGTAGAGCCAGGGTGAACAACATACCTCGACGTGTGAGTTTCGTCAAGGATTCTCTTCCTCAGACCATCTATATCTAGCACACACAACCTACCCTGGTATCTCAAAATACCATCACCACCAATTTCAAATGACATTACCTTTTGTTGACCCACATCTTTCTTGATCTGCATCAATATGGGATCTTCAACCTGCTTCTCTTTAACTTTTGAACAAAGGGAATATTGAGCTATCTCATGAACAACCACTCCTCCATCCTCGAAATCCAAAAGTCGCACTCCTAGATTTGCAAGTCGGTGAATATCCTTCACCATCTCCCTCTTTTCTTTCCCCACATGAGAAAGGCTGCCCATAGATAACCTGCTGAGGGTGTTGGCTACCACATTCGCCTTTCCCGGATAATAGTGCAGGCTTATGTCATAGTCTTTTAAAAGTTCCAACCATCGCCTCTGCCTGAGATTCAATTCTTTCTGCGAGAAAACATATTGTAAACTCTTGTGTTCAGTAAATATATCAACATGTACCCCATACAAATAGTTCCGCCAGATATTAAGTGCAAAAACCACAACCTCTAACTCCGAGTCATGATTAGGGTAGTTCCGCTCATGCACCTTTAATTGCCTAGATGCATAAGACACTACCTTACCGTGCTGCATAAGAACACACCCAAGTCCCACTCGGGACGCATCACAGTATACAACAAAACCTTTTGTACCCTCCGGAAGAGTCAGAACAGGAGCAGTAGTCAACTTGTCTTTCAACTTCTCAAAACTATTCTCACAAGAGTCAGACCACAAAAACTTTACCTTTTTCTGAGTCAACTTAGTAAGTGGTGTAGCTATGGAAGAAAAACTCTCGACGAATCTTCTGTAATAACCCGCCAAACCCAAGAAGCTCCGAATGTCAGGTGGAGTTGTGGGTCTGGGCCATTTTCTCACTGCCTTAATCTTTTGGGGATCAACCTTAATCCCCTCACTAGACACAATATGCCCCAAGAACGCAATAGCATTCAACCAGAATTCACACTTGGAAAATTTTGCATACAATTTATGATCTTTAAGGGTTTGAAGGATAGTTCAGAGGTGATTGGCATGGTCCTCCTCGCTCTTAGAATATACCAAAATATCATCAATGAATACAATGACAAACAGATCCAGAAACTGATGGAAAACCCTATTTATTAGATCCATGAAAGCTGCAGGGGCATTAGTCAACCCGAAGAACATGACTAAGAATTCATAATGGCCATATTTGGTTCGAAAAGCTGTTTTGGGAATATCTGAATCTCTAACTTTCAACTGGTGATATCCCGAACGAAGGTCTATCTTTGAAAAATATTTAGCACCCTGAAGTTGATAAAAAAGATCATTAATCCTAGGAAGGGGATATTTATTTTTAATTGTGACCTTATTCAACTGGCAGTAATCTATGCACATACGAAGGGAACCGTCTTTCTTTCGTACAAAAAGTACAGGTGCACCCCAGGGAGACACACTGGGGCGGATAAAACCTTTATCTAGAAGATCTGCTAGCTGTTCTTTCAACTCTTTTAGCTCTGCAGGAGCCATCTTATATGGCGGAATAGAAATAGGATGAGTATCTAGCAATAAATCAATACCAAAATCTATCTCCCTATCAAGTGGTATTCCTGGGAGATCATTTGGAAAGACTTTCGGGAATTTATTCACTATGGGGACAGACTGAAGAGGGAGACTTTCGGCACTAGAATCTTTAACCCGAATAAGATGATACAAGCAACCTTTGAAAATAAGTTTACGGGCCCTGAGATAAGATATGAATGCCCTCTAGGTGCTAGAGAATGTCCCTCCCATTCTATCACCGACTCATTCGGAAAAGAAAAGGTGACTCTTTGGGTCTTACAATTCAAGGTGGCATAGCACGAATTGAGCCAGTCCATCCCTAAGATGGTATCAAAATCAACCATATCATGTTCTATGAGATCTGCCTCAGTATCCCGGCTGAAAATAGACACAACACAATTTCTATACACCCTCCTAGCCACAACAGAATCTCCCAGCGGGGTGGAAACCAAAAAAGGTTTAGCAATCACATCAGGCTCAAACCTAAAACCAACAACCACGTATGGGGTAACATAAGACAAGGTAGACCCGGGATCAAGTAATACACACACATCACGAGAAAATAGTAACAACATACCGGTGACTACATCTGATGAGGCCTCTGCCTCCTGGCGGTTGGTCAAAGCATACAACCGGTTCCGATCATTTACGGCGGCTGAAGTGGCACCCTTCTGAGGTGGTGGTGCAGATGAATTCGTCTGTGACTTGTCTCCTTCAATATTACTCTTTGCTATCGGACAGTCTCTATGGATATGGCCTGGCTGGCCATATGAATAACACACCAAAGCGCCAAACTGACATCTCCTTGGATGATTCCTCCCGCATCTCCCACAGCGCGAATAGGAATGAGAGGTATGGGCTACACTTCCCTGCGACTACGTACCCTGCATCCTCATCCCCTGACTAGACTAAAAATTCTGGGTGCGCTACTCAGCTGTGGGTCTGGACACTGGAGCACTAGCTGCCGACTGTGCATTACTCCAATTCTTTTTCTTTTTCCATTTGCCTCCCCAATTACCGCTCTGATGCTGACTATGACTCTGGTCTGTCGCTCTGGCTCTCTTTGCCTGTCTGTCCTTTTCCCTAGATTCGGCTATCTTTTTCTTCTTCTCCTCAACTTGCTGCATGTGGACTGATAGTCTAGAAAAGTCCATATCCCTGTTCATCATAGCTCTCTGATACTCAAGCACCAGATCATTTGAAAGGCCGGAAGCAAACTTCCTCATTCGAGCCCTCATACTACTCGTCATCTCGGGAGCATAACGGGCCAGCTGGTTAAACTTTAAAGTATATTCCTGAACACTCATCTTAACCTACTTCTTCTTTAGTTTTCCTCAGCTCCAGAGGAAAGAATCGGTTAAGAAAAGCTTCCACGAACTCGTCCCAAACTGTGGGCTCAACACTGCCACCCTTCGTATCTTCCCACTCATTGTACCATTGGTTCGCTACATCCTTTAGCTGGTATGTTGCTAGCTCAACACCCTCCACCTGATCAACATGCATTACTTTAAAAATCTTCTCCATTTTGTCTACGAACTCCTGCGGGTCCTCTTCTACGTTAGCACCAGATAACTTGGGCGGGTTCATTCTCATGAACTGGCCCACTCTAGTAACTTCAGAAGTAAAAGACGGAGACCCAGTATCCTCCGACCTCTGAGTCTGTGCGGATACCAGTTGTTCCATCATGTGACTAGATTGTTTGAATTCAGCATTAGAAACCACTTCTTCACGAGGTTGAGTGCAATTATCCCCCGTCCGGGGAGCTCTGGGAGGACTGGTCGGTACAGGAGGTACTCTCAGAGTAGAAACAGGTTCTGGGGTATGAGATCTATTACGGGTCCGCATCCTATGGGTGGGACGGACTTCATCATCCTGAGCATTAATGTTGGTGCGACGGGAAGGCATCACTGGTTTTCTGAAAAGAAAGAGGTCATTTATTAGGGGACAGATTAGACTCTGAAGCACGAACTAAATCACAAAAAAGAGGAACATTCTTAAATGCCTAGTAGCCTCCTACTTATAAGTGTGGAGCGCTACACACCCATAGACAAGACTCTAACCGACGTGATTTCGCAGACACCCTGGGACCATGAATCGTGCTCTGATACCAAGTTTTTCACGACCTGAACTAGGGCCTGTCCGTGACGGACATTTCGAACCATGAAGGACCAGAACGCCCTTCTCTATCTGGTAATCATGCACAACATTCACATAATAAAAGAAGATGCGAAAACATAATCTGCTACGGAAACATGGTCAACTCTGAATTCAACATAAGTATGGAAACTGAAAATCAACTACATCTAAATAACATCTGACTCAGTCTGCGAAATCTCTACTACATGAAAATCTGACAACTGTTTGAAACTGGGACAAGGCCCCTAGTAGACCAAAATAGAAATAAGTGACATAATCTGAAAATAAAGGCCTTCTAGAATAGAGAAGGCTCACCACTGCACAATCTGATCAGCTATCTGAATTATCCACTGCTTATCTGGACCCCTAGACTGAGTCTCAGAACCTGAGAGGTAGGGGGAAGAGGTCAATACAGATGTACTGGTACGCAGAGCATATCCAAAATAATCATTTATAAATCAATATATATGAGAGCAATTTGAAATAGTTCATAAGTATATCGTATAGTAAGAATTCACATGGGCATTTTAAAGACTCTGAAAAAATCATCTCAACTCTGAGAAATCTGTGTTACTTATGTTCTAGGTGGTATACCCTACAACTCTGAAAAATTCCATGGGCTATATGGAAACTGCCATTAACTCGGCAGCGAAGCCCCCAACCCAAGTGTGCCGCAAGGGTCGGAGTCTCTGAATCTACTACGCCACACGGTTGTCACCAGTGTACAATAATAATCTACCCATATCAGAAAATACGGTTTCAGGATAAGAGTTGCTTGAACTCGTGCCTTCTTCGGGTAACCACCTAACCCTCTTTAAGCCACTTTTTAAAACTCTATCAAAACATGCAGTCTCTGAAAACATACTCTGAAAACATGCTCTGAAAACGTACTTTGAAACATGCTCTGAAAACGTACTTTGAAAACATACTCTGAAAACATACTCTGTTATGGCATAAATACATATGGTATCGTCATACTATTGACTTGCAAGTCACATCTCTGAGCCATTATTAATCTGTCATAAATCTCTATTTTCAAAACACAAGTTTTGGGACCACCATTTCAATAATTTAATTCACAGAAACTCTTTCTCAAACCTCATGTAAACACATGCAAAGAACTCATCTTTGTCAAGCATTTCAGTAGTACAGTACAAGGTGGTCATGTTAAAGTTCTCAATTCACATGCAATTCTTTCTCTTAAACACAAGAACACATTTATATCAAAAAACACCCTCTCAACAATTTCAAATCATACTCAAATGCTATAATATTGCGAAAACATCTTTCAAATCACAAAACCATAATCTTTAATTCAATACACGAGAGGGAGTTCATAATTTATGCTCTCAACGATCTTAAATCTCAAATTCCATACATATACGTATACATGTAAATCAATTTAGGGAATAGGACCACAAGGTCAAAACAATAGTAACATTAAAACGTTTGGAGTGCGTAATTTAGAACATATATTCCAAAAACCATTTGAAATTCATGCATAAAAATCTAAAAATCATGCTCTAATGGTTTTAAGCCCATGTAGTTTTTAAGATAAACCCCACGTACCTCTATCTAGAAATTTAAAGGATGTTTCTTGATGCCCATGACTTGGGGATTGCAAATCTTTAATTTATTTTGAAAACCCACGGTTGAATCTTGAGTTTCTTGGAGGAGAAATATATGAACTAGGGTTTTTGTTTTGAGGAAAATCTTGATAATGTCATATATTCTGCTTGTAGAGGTCTTAATCTACCTACTGTTTGAACGTTTTAAGAGGCTTAGAAAAAGTTTAAATTACCCTTGTTAACTTTTGAATGAAGCTGAAAAAATTAAACTGGGAACCCAATTTTATGGGCCACCGCGACGCGCCACTATCGTGGTGGCTCTCTGGAAATTGATGAATGAGAAATTGGGATCCTCCGCAATAAGCCACTATCACGATGTCCCACTGGAATTTGACAAT
The DNA here is from genome assembly GCA_030864215.1 of Capsicum pubescens. Lineage (NCBI taxonomy): Eukaryota > Viridiplantae > Streptophyta > Magnoliopsida > Solanales > Solanaceae > Capsicum > Capsicum pubescens. The sequence goes on along the minus strand of CM061539.1, from coordinate 170,838,361 downwards.
TTCTAATTAAACCCTCTCCGCGGCGCGCTAAACACCAGGATGACGATGTTTTTTGACTAGCACATAAAATAGCCCCAACTTTTTCACCGAGTGTCCGTTTTGGACGAATCTTATATCGACGGAAAGCTTATTCAGTCATCTACGTAATGAAAAGTTGAAATCTAAGAAATTCCATCAGAAAAAAAATATAAACCATTCTATAAGACAATGCTTGATATTTTAGGGATAAAATTTAGCTAAGAAAAACTTCGGGGCGTTACACTTTTGGGCAGAAGCAGTTCATTGGAGCATTCATATATTGAATATATGTCTTACTAGCTCTATTCGAAATATGCCACCTCATGAAGCTTGGAGCAGGAGTAAACCAAATGTTGAGTACTTTTGAATTTTTGGGTGTATAGCATATGCCCATATTCCAGATGCTGCGAGGAAAAGGTTCGATGATAAAGGCCAAAAATGCATTTTTCTTGGTGTTGATGACAAATCAAAAGCTTATCGCTTGTTCAATTCTATTACCAAGAAAATTGTTATTAGTCGAGATGTTATTTTTTATGAAGAAGCAATCTGAAATTGGAGTGACAATAGTTCGTTTCAACATATTCCATTTTCTGTTAAAGATGAAGAAGAAGAACCAGAATGATCTTTGGAGATCAGTTCACAAGCAAGTCCAATAATATAAGATGTTGGAGGTGTTGAATGTGAATCAGGTGATGCTCAATTCAACAATGAATGCCCTCAACGTAGCAGAGGTGCACCGAGCTTGATGGAAGATTATGAGGTATATGGGATCAATAAATCAGAAAATACAATCAGTCAAATTTTTTTATTTGCAGATTGTGATCCCATATCTTTTACTGATGTCGCCAAAGATCCAAAGTGACAGCAAGCCATGGATGAGAAGATTAGATCAATTGAAAAAAATGATACCTGGGAGTTGACAAATCTTCCAGAAAATCAGAAAAGCATTGGTGTCAAATAGGTTTACAAAATAAAATTGAAGAAAACAGAAAGTTTGCTAAGTTTAAAGCTCGCTTAGTAGCAAAAGGCTAATGCAAGAATATGGTGTTGACTATGAAGAGGTGTTTGCTCCCGTTGCTCGATTAGATACCATAAGATTGGTGATTGCGTTGGATGCTCAAAATGCTTGAAATTTTTTTCAGTTGGACGTGAAGTCTGCCTTCCTACATGGTGAATTACAAGAAAAGGTATTTATTGAACAACCTCCTGGCTATGTGAAATTTGGTGCTGAGAATAAAGTGTTTAGATTGAAAAGGGTTTTATATGGACTAAAACAAGCTCCAAACGCTTGGTATAGTCGTATAGATACTTATTTTTTAAAGAAGGGATTTCGAAAGTGTCAATATGAACATACCCTTTATATAAAACAGAAGGGTGCAGGGGTATTAATGGTGTATTTATATGTGGATGACTTAATTTATACCGAAAGTGATATGGCTATGATTGGGAATTCTAAAAAGTCCATGATGGTTGAGTTTGACATGTCAGATTTGGGTATGATGCATTATTTTTTTGATCTAGAAGTGAATCAATCTATTGATGAAATTTTTATTTCTTAAAAGAAATATGTGCAAGATATTCTGGACAGATTCCTGATGGAAAACTGCAACACTGTGAGCACACCAATTGAGAAAGGTCTGAAGCTCATCAAAGAACTTGAATGGAGAAAAGTGGACAGTGCTTTATACAAGAAAATTGTGGGAAGCTTGATGTACTTGACGACAACAAAGCCCGATGTTATGCACGCTGTAAGTGTCATTACCAGGTTCATGGAGAGTCCAAAAGAAATACATTTACAAGCTTCTAAAGAGGATCCTGCGGTACTTGAATGGTACCAGTAACTTTAAAAAGATTTATCAGATGAAAGCAGCTGGAGATTTGGTTGGTTACACTGATAGTGACTATGCTAAAAATCTTGAAGACAAAAAAAGTACATTAGGATATGTTTTTATGTTGGGGTCTGAAGTTATTTCTTGGTCTTCAAAGAAGCAATCTATTATTACTTTGTTGACCACAGAGGTAGAGTATGTTGTTGCAACGTCATGCGCTTGTCAAACTTTTTGGTTGAGGAACATCCTTGAAGAACTTCATTTTAAGAAAGAAGAACCAACGTCAATCTATTGTGATAATACTTTAACGATTAATCTTTCAAAAAATTCAGTTGAACATAGACAAAGTAAGCATATAGATGTGAAGTATCACTTCTTGCGTGATCTAACTAAAGATGCAAATATTAGTCTTATCTATTGCAGAAGTGAAGAGCAGGTTGCAGACATGTTCACAAATCCCTTGAAACCAATGTCATTTTTAAAGCTACGTGATCAGTTATGAAAGTTGTTTCAGTTTAAGGGAGGAAATGATAGCAATGTGACCAGCTTTGTGGTTAGTTGGTAGCTAGTTTGTTGCATTTATTTAAGAGTCAATAAGTAGTTTCCTAGTCTTTAGGTTGCAGGAGTAGCGGAGTCAGTATTAGATTCAGAATTATTAGAAACAAATAAACGTGTTGCTTAGTAGTTTTTATCTTATTTAAGGAGTCTTGTCATTTCACATTCGTAACTTGAATACAGAGAAAATTTCTTCACTTGCAGAGTCTCTTTCTTTTCATTGTTGCTGCAGTTTATTTTTTCAATCAATGTAAATAGGTGTATGAAAAATTATATAGAGTCTAAGGTATGTCGACTAATTGGAGCTACCACACAACATTTCATTCGATCTAATTATCATACGACTAAGGTTTAGTATATAAATTAATTTCCTTCGTCATTCAATTCTAACCCTTTATTGGGCCTAGATTTTCTTAATGGGTTTTACAAGGAACATGAGGAAGTATACAATGTTAAATCCCTATAATTCAAGATTCGTTGGAATGGTGCCAGGGGTTTCAATTATTTCGAGAATTTTACATGAAATTTTAAGCAAATATATAAATATAACTTGTTGGATATCGGATAATCCATATAATACTAATCCAACTCACTAAAAGAGATAAGCGTAAAGAGAAGTTACATGGGCAAGTTTGCCAAATAACCATTTTAAAATTTTCTTTGCAAACTCATTTTTTATGACATTATCATTTCTTCTTTTCAAGTTAACAAATCCAACACATACGTTTCTAATAATACACTTTATCCCCCCCTCATTCACAATTATATATTAAATACCCTTAAAAAAAATTAAAAAAAAAACCTCCAAAAGCTTAAAATAGCAACTTCCATTTTTCTTCAAAAATCTCTGATTCAGGCACGATTTCGGTGTTATTTTTGGGCGATCAGCTCAAAATCAGTCCATAAACATTAGAATCTTGCCAATTGCATCCCTTATTTCCCCATTTGTTTGTTATCTTCTCAAACACACTTTCCACCATTGTTAAAAAGCTTTCAAATCACTCACATTACTCAAAACCTCTTTAGAAAGTACATTATAGTAGCTTAAGTGACTCATTTCTCTATTCCATAAATCCAACGATCATTGATTAGAAGCAATATTTGCAATTTCATAATTTGTATGGATATCTGTCCAGTCATCGACCGTTCATATACCCAACATATACCTATAGCATAATCAACGATCGAATAAAGCTTAATTCTAGGGTGTATATTACAGAGTACGTTCTGGTTTCTGGTGATTTCATGGGAGAATGGGAGGAGACTCCCAAATGTTGGAAATGGAAATCTTTCACTAAGGTGACATTGCTCATTGTGGTTCGCCGCAACGGTTCATAAGATGACTAGGTTGCAAGCATAATGAAGAGCGGAGATTTAGATTGCGCGCTGAGAGACTTGGTGATTAGTTATCTAATGCATTCGAGGGAAAAGGTGCATCCTACGATCATAAATAATGACAGACGTGTGTCCTTGAACATGATGAATGTTGGTGCTGATGGCTTTAGGCCCATTTTAAGGATAAATGTAGTTGAGATGCCCTTTGAAGAACCGTTGAATTCATCATCACACCCACCTCGACGCCCGGTAGTCGACGACGATTTGAATGACTATGAGAACTATGGCGATCTCCAATAAATATGAAAGATGATTCTATGAATATGGAATACGATTCATCGGATCCGCAAGATGTTGAAGAAGATTGTGGAACGGGATCACAATCAAGTCATTCCTTCGCCGATGAAACTAATTTCTATTGTGATCAAGCCGATGAAACTAATTTCTATTGTGATCAAACATTCACCAACAAGAAAGAGCTAAAAATTCTACTGGATGGAGCATCGCTGAGGCAATTTTTTGATTATATTACAGAGAAGAGTTATACCAAATTGTTGAAGGTGAAATGTGTATCTCGTGGTTGCGGCTAGTTGTTGCGGGCAAGGAAGTATGAATGCTCGGATAGATTTTGCATATACAAGTATGTTGGGTTCCACATTTGCAGTGTTGAACACGCCACGGGCAGACAAAAGAAAATCTCATCCTAGATCATAGCTTTAATATGCGTAAATAATTTTCGTGATGGTAAGGGTCCAAGCATAAGAGAAATTCAAAGGATTGTGTTTAGGGAGATGTATTGCAACGCAAGCTATTGGATATGTTGGAAAGGAAGGGTAATTGCGAAGAACATTGTTCGTGAAACATCGGAGCACAATATTCTTGCTTGCCAGCTTCTTCCCACATGGTCGAGTTATTGAATCACAGTTCTTATTATTTTATCATGGTTAACAAGATAGATGGATCGTTCATGTACTACTTTTTAGCTTTGAAGCTTGCATTCGGGGATATGTCCATATGAGAAAGGTAATTGTCGTTGATGACACATATTTATTTGGCAAGTACGGGGGTGTGCTGTTGAGTGTAGTTGCACAGGACACCAAAAATCATATCTATTCAATTGCCTTTTGCGCTGTGGGTAAAGAGAACGATACTTCTTGGACCTTCTTTTTTGAGAAGTTGAAGTCGGTAGTAGAAGATTATCCAGATCTATGTATCATCTCCGATAAGCACATTATTGGTTCCTTCAAGAACTTGAGTTGCACCAAATGAAGTACGTTGTCAATTGTGGAAGTCAAAGTGCAATATACTTGAGCAAGAACTCCATGTGTCATCTAAGAACAAAACACATTGATGTGAGGTACTATTAGATTCGTGAACAAGTGGAGAACGAATTGTTCCTTATTAAGAAGATTCACATGAGTGAAAATTCCGACCGCGGATGTTAGGAATGTGCAAAAATCAAATCGATCAATAAATTGAATCGATAAAATGTTATTGATTTATTGTTATTGAGTTAATAATTTTTTAATAATTTTATAAAAAATAAAATAATGGGTTATGGGTTCGGTTTAAATTTTTCTTATTGGGTTATACCGATAACCCAATAAGAATATTGCAAATTACACTTTACCCATATATATATATATATATAATACACTTTATATACACTTTACCCATATATATATATATATATATATATATATATTGGGTTATGGGTTCGGTTTAAATTTTTCTTATTGGGTTATACCGATACATGTATATATATATATATGTATATATATATATATATATACATACATGTGTAGTTTGAATTATTATGTCTTATAGTTTGAATTACTATATTTTTTTATTTTCAATATGAATCTCGGTATCTATTGAAAGAATCAAATCAATGAAGGAAAAGCGATAGATATAGGCATATTCAAAAAATCACGTAGAATTTTTTTTTTTTTAACATTCCCAATAAGTAATTGAGTAAACCATTGACAATAGTTCCACGGGCATCGAAAAGGAAGAGTAAACCTCACTGATTTTTAACGCCTAAGCCATGATATGAAATAAGTCGATAAAGTATAAATCTACTTTTAAAAATTTGAAAGCGGTAAATGCGCAATATGTGACTCACCTGACAACCTTATTCTGCATAGTATCTCGTAGACAACCATTATGTTTATATCCCTTCTTTCTCATACAAAGTGCGTATACACTTAACAAAAAACTTCTTCTTTGAACAGTAAATAAAGAAACAAATAAAAAAAGGGTTTGGCCCTCTTCAGTATCACCTAGTAAGAGGCCGTTGATTGGACTAGAAAATTTAGGAAGAATTAGGTTCGAATAAATTTTCTGGGATCCTCTTCCTTTCGAACTACAAACATGGGAATCGTTGAAATATCTCTTTGATTGAAGAAGGATGATTCCTATAATACATTACACCAGTCGAGTCCAATGAAATTTTAAAATGAAGATATTTTTATTTTGTTCCAAATGTGTTGCAGAACGATCTTGAAAGAAATTGATATTGATACAGTTTGCTTCCTTAACTCAATTAGTAGGACCCCTAGAGTCCACTCCTTCCCCACACTACGAGAGAAAGGAAAAAAGTAAAGACTACCATTAAAGCAGCCCAAGTAAGACTTACTATATCCATATGAATTATGTCCCCTATCTCTATAAATATAAAGGAATTGTTCCATTATTTCTCACTAATAATAGTGGAATCAATGGCGCAGAGTCAAAAAGATCGAAGACTATTAATAAACCAATCCGATAAATTCTCTCATTTTATAAGAAATTCCTATATGATTTCTAATCGGGAAAGATTAAACACAAGCAAAATCTGCAGTAACATCTCAAGGGAATGTTACTAATGGAACATGTAGGAATAATAGGTCCTATTCTTTTTTTGTTGACCTCCATTTCAATTGATTGGATGCTTGAGCACTCAGAGATTTTTGTGAGTTCCTCGTATATAATAAAGTATCTTCCGCCCCCTTCCACAACTATTTATATTTCCTATCGAGCTCTCCAATCTAACTCAAGGTCCAGTCATTATACAATGGATTAATAATATAAAAAATTTATTTGTAGTAGAAGGTAATTGTGAAGTCTTGATAGCCCTTCTAGCATTCAAATATTTCCTTGAAGCCTTGCCTAAGTCTAAATATGCAATGCAAAGATATTTATTTATTTATTTGAAAAATCTCCAGGCCAGATGTTTAGAATCAAACAAGTATCAACAGTCTGTCTTCTCTGCTTCTGCTGGGGAATCATTCGGCGGGTTATATCAACAGAAGAAAAGAAGAGATTTCTAGTTTTTTGTTGATCAGGCGACACCCGAATTTGAACTGGAAAAAAAAGGATTTGCAGTCCTCTGCCTTACCACTCGGCCATGTCGCCAAAATGCTACAAATATAAAATAGATAAAAACTTTTTCGAATTATTGAACTGTTTTTTTATCGTACTTGCACCTTGAGTTATGTCTTCCTTAATTTTTCCTAAAAGTCAAAGAATCCTTCTTCCCTTTTGATTGGGTTTGATTCATCCTTTCAATTTCGATTGAGTCTATCTAAAAATTCATAATGTTCAAAACTTCCTCTTACCTTTCTATTGAAATCTATTGAAAAATCAAATGTGAATTTTCAGTCGCAAAATCCAAAATTCAACTTTATGAAAATAGGAACCATTAACTATTGACTTAGAATGCATGAACGATTCTTGGATTTGAATCTCCAATTTTTGTTTTCCTAATGACATAAGAAAATACAACTTCATATATAACTAATCAGTATGAATTTTTTCAATTAAAAAATTCTTCTCAATTATAATTTCAATTATAATTATTAATAATAATTATAACAACAATTATGAGTATATGTAAACCCCCCAAGAGAAATTATTAGACGGATATATATTATTTATATATGTTTTCGATATAGAATTATCAGATTTAAGAAAAGTATCATACTTCAATTTGAATTTTGAATTGAATAGAAAATTAAAATTCTGTTTTCGTAGAGTACAACCTGTGTTTCCCCGAATAGAACACAGAACGACAATAAAACAAAAAAAGAGAAGAAAGACGGATATTATAGATATCTCCACATGTGTTTAAGCCATACAAACCTTCTTTTCTTATACACTTCACAATTGTATTCTACTTAAAAATTCGTAAACAAAATCTCTCTCTTCTCTGCGAATCATATTTTGAAGAATGAAATCCATAACATAAAAAAGGATTAAATGGTAAAAAATCGATTCTAATTCTATATATTCCCTTTCTGATTTTTATGCCTTTATCTCAGCGAAAAGATCAAAGGTCCAATCCATTTATTTTTCTGGTATTCAAGCAAGTTGGAATATGTATTATCATAAATGGAATCATTTTTGTTTTAAAATTCTATACAAAATCCTATAAACTTAATTAATAAGTCTAAGTGGCAGAAGTCTGTTTCTAGGGATGTTTTATCAATTTCTTTTCATTTGTATCAGTTGAAAATTCCAATAAATTCCAATTCAATTTAAGTAGAAAATTATCTTTCTTCCTCCGTTCATACGTATTTCATACATTCCAGATATGGAGTTGGGTAAAATTTCATGTGATTCGGTAAACAAAATTGAAATGCACCATTGCTAGATCATTTATCTAATCTATCTAATTAGATGAAGAATGAGCCAATAGTGGTATTTTTTGATAAATGGGAAATTAAAAATGCTCTGGGATGGAAATAAGGGAATATCTACAATACCTGGATTTAATCAGATACAATTTGAAGGATTTTGTAGGTTCATTGATCAAGGTTTGATGGAAGAACTTTATAAGTTTTCAAAAATTGAAGATACAGATCAAGAAATTGAATTTCAATTATTTGTGGAAACATATCAATTGGTCGAACCCTTGATAAAGGAAAGAGATGGTGTGTATGAATCACTCGCATATTCTTCTAAATTATATGTATCCGCAGGATTAATTTGAAAAAACAATAGGGATATGCAAGAACAAATGATTTTTATCGGAAACATTCCTCTAATAAATTCCCTGGGAACTTTTATAGTCAATGGAATATATAGAATTGTGATCAATCAAATATTGTAAAGTCCCGATATTTATTATCGATAAGAATTGGCCCATAACAGAATTTCGGTCTATACCGGCGCCATAATATCAGATTGAGGAGGAAGATCAGAATTAGAAATTGATAAAAAAGCAAGAATATGGGCTCGTGTAAGTAGGAAACAAAAAATATCTATTTTAGTTCTATCATCAGCTATGGGTTTGAATCTAAGAGAAATTCTAGAGAATGTTTGCTATCCTGAATTTTTTTTGTCTTTTCTGAGTAATAAGGAGAGAAAAAAATTGGGTCAAAAGAAAATGCCATTTTGGAGTTTTATCAACAATTTGCTTGTGTAGGTGGCGATCCGGTATTTTCTGAATCCTTATGTAAAGAATTACAAAAGAAATTCTTTCAACAAAGATGTGAATTAGGAAGGATTGGTCGAGAAATATGAACCGAATACTGAACCTTGATATACTCCAGAACAATACATTTTTGTTACCACGAGATATATTCGCAGCCGCCGATCATTTGATTGGGCTGAAATTTGGAATGGGTGCACTTGACGATATGAATCATTTGAAAAATAAACGTATTTGTTCTGTAGCAGATCTTTTACAAGATCAATTCGGATTGGCTCTGGTTCATTTAGAAAATGTGGTTCGGGGGACTATATGTGGAGCAATTCGGCATAAATTGATACCGACACCTCAGAATTTGGTAACCTCAACTCCATTAACAACTACTTATGAATCCTTTTTCGGTTTACACCCATTATCTCATGTTTTGGATCGAACTAATTCATTAACACAAATAGTTCATGGGAGAAAATTAAGTTATTTGGGCCCTGGAGGACTGACAGATCGCACTACTAGTTTTCGGATACGAAATATCCATCCTAGTCACTATGGACATATTTGCCCAATTGACACATCTGAAAGAATCAATGTTGGACTTATTGGATCCTTAGCAATTCATGCGAGGATTGGTCATTGGGGATCTCTAGAAAGCCCTTTTTATGAAATTTCTGAGAGGTCAACCGGGGTACGAATGCTTTATTTATCACCAGGTAGAGATGAATACTATATGGTAGCGGTAGGAAATTCTTTAGCCTTAAATCAGGATATTCAGGAAGAACAGGTTGTTCCATCTCGATACCATCAAGAATTCTTGACTATTGCATGGGAACAGGCTCATCTTCGAAGTATTTTTCCTTTTCAATATTTTTCTATTGGAGCTTCCCTCATTCCTTTTATCGAACATAATGATGCGAATTGAGCTTTAATGGGTTCTAATATGCAACGTCAAGCAGTTCTTCTTTCTCGCTCCGAGAAATGCATTGTTGGAACAGGGTTGGAACGACAAGCAGCTCTAGATTCGGGGGCTCTTGCTATAGCCGAACACGAGGAAAGGGTTGTTTATACCAATACTGACACGATTTTTTTAGCGGGTAATGGAGATATTCTAAGCATTCCATTGGTTATATATCAACGTTCCAATAAAAATACTTGTATGCATCAAAAACTCCAGGTTCCTTGGGGTAAATGCATTCAAACTATATATATATATATATATATATATATATATATATATATATATATGCATACATACGTACATACATATACACAGATACATACATTACCTACTATATATTTCTTTTTCATTTCTACAAACCTATTCAATTTGCTGAAAACCTATTTAATCTTGAAGATTCTTGTATAATACAACACATCATGTAAGATTTTTGCTGCAACTAAGATTTCATTTTTTTTCTTGTTAGTTGCTATAATTTTTATTTTATGTATATTTTTTATTATACCAAAAATCGAACCTGAAGGACTAAAAATCAATAAATCAATAATCGATAAAAAATATCTTATTGATTTGATTTTTGATTTAGTATATTTAAAAATCAAAAGTCGATAAGTCGAATCAAACCGACCGATGCACACTCCTATCGGATAATGTTGACAAAGGTGTTATCAAAAGACAGATTTGAATTGTGCAAAGAATTTATTGACATGAGCTCTCTGTAAGAAGACGAAAATACCTTCTTTAGATGCATGGGACTACGGGGGAGATTTGTGGGTTCATCCCCATCCTTCGTGATGCAGGAATTCAAGTCCATATTTACTGAATGCCCATATCCTAAATTGTCAAGCCTATATTTATTGGCTAGGAAAAAGTCAAGAAAGATTCAATTTTCAATGGTTTTCTAATGTCACTGTGTGAAATCGACATGGACAATTTTTTGCCTATAGCAGATACTCATCTTCTCATTGGTTTAACAAACCAAAATAAAGAGAAAAATAATATAGAGGGAGCATTGGGGTACTTTACAGACTGTGATAAAAAATAGTTTGTGAAAAAATATTTGAGTGTGTAGTAGTTAGTAATATCAGTTGCTCTAATTTTTCCTTATTTAAAAGAATTTTTAAGTAAAATTTTTGATGTTATTATTTTTTATTTTTTCCTATTATTTTACCATAAATATTTTTATTATTTTTCCGCGTTTATCCAACACTTACCTTTGCGATAGCAGAGTTTCACGCGGCTCCACAATCTCAAGACACCTTAGCATTAAGGAACAATATCAAAATTCAAATCATTAATTTTCATTTTGAATTGAAGGATTTTCTGTCATTACGAGGTCGAATGAGGTTATGATCCTAGATCTTTATTTGATTGTAGTAATACGATCTTATTATTATAAAATGATATACTTGTACGTGAAATCCGATCAGTATGGTCGTATATAAGTTAAAACTCACCAATCTAATAATACTAGAGAAGCATGGCTCGTGTCAGTACAGGCCCAACATTAAGATATTTATTTGTCTTTTTAATCTTGATATATTTAAATGAAAAATTTTAATAAAAGAATTGCATATATTTTCTAGGATTCATCCAGAATCTAGCATGAGTTCAACATATGTTATTTTAATATGTATTTAGATAATTTAAGTTGTTAACTATTGTAATTTATAATATTTTTTATGTATTTTTCAAATTAATATACGTTACTTTTCTTGTCCAAATTTTGGTGGCATTGATAGTCAATTATATTTTAAAAATAATTTAAGTTTTTAATTATTGTGATTTATAATACTTTTTTTCTATTCCAATTTCAGTGAGACTAATATAATTTCAAGAGCCGACCAAATATTTTATATCTTTTAAATTTTTTAAGTTGTTGATTATTATGATTTCTAGTATTTTTCATGTAAGTTTTTTGAAATATATAACATATTAATTTTTTTTTAGATATTTTAAGTTGTTAACAATTGTAATTTATAATACTTTTTATGTAATTTTTAAATAATATATGCTACTCTCCTTGTCCAGAGTTTTGTGTCGACAATAGCCAATTATATTTTTTTAAATAATTTAAATTTTTTATCATTGTGATTTATAATATTTTTTCTATCTCAACTTATGTGGCACAATGCTTAAATGATCATAATAATTAATTAGAGGTAATATAATAAAATCACGACTGAAGCAACTGAAGCAGAAATTAGTCAATTTTTTAAAAAAAAATTGTTAATTATTGTTATTTAGAGTACTTTTTATTTCATTTTCAAATAATATATGTTTCTTTATATCTTCTTCTGTCCCGTCCCAATTTATGTGGCACTAATAGAATTTTGATAGTAAATCAAATATTTTATGTTGACATATCATTTTGTTATTCTTATTTTTCTAATATATAAATGACTTATAATAAGGAGTGATATAGTAAAATCATCGTTCGAAAGACGAAAATTTAATTTAAAACATTAAGAGTTAATTTCGCATTTTATGTCTATTTTATATTTCATTAAATACTATTTATTTTCTTAATACCTAAATGACTCATAATAATTAATTAAGAGCGACTGATAGAGTTATTACTATAAAAATTAATATAATTTTATCATACCCAATAGTAATCATCTATAATTCACCAAAATAGTATATTAATTAAATACGGGATGCTATATTTGCATATGCAAAATATGATATTATTAAACATTATTGGATAGTGCATTATATTTATCTTTCACAATAATAAAATTTTACTATACATTTTTTTTTAACTTGATACATATTGACCCAACACAAATTCTAAGAAAATATTCATTAGAAATTTATTGTATTAAATTAAATTTATTAATTTTTTACTTTAAAAATTTAAAGTTAAGTTTAAATATTAGTATTTCTATATAAGAAAAAAATAATTTTAAAATTTAAATTTACTAAAATAAATAAATAAATAAATAAATAAATAAATAAAAAGATTAATTTTCTATATAAAAGTCAATTAAAATAATAAATTGATTTACTTTAAATATTTAGTTGCAATTAATTAAGATAATTTTTTATTTTGTCATGATTTATGCTGCACCGATAAAATTTTGAGAGTTGAATAGAACTTTTATCTATTTTTAAAAAAGTATTTTAACTTGTTAATTATTTTGATTTATAATAATTTTTACGTAATTATCAAATAATATATTTACTCTTGTGTTCCAATTTATGTGGTTTCGATACAATTTTGAGAGTCAACTAAAATTTTTATATATCTTTTAAATATTTTAAGTTGTTAATTATTATGCTTTGCAGTACTTTTTTTATCTCAATTTATGTGGCATTGTTAAAATAATGAGAGTCAATAAAATTTCTATATGTGGTAACAAATTATTGTGATTTGTGGTAACAAATTAGTTTTGAACATGATAGCTAATTAAATAAATAAATAAAAATTACTTCCAATATCTAGTTATAGTTAATTAATATAAATTAATAGAATATATTAAATATTTAAATCATTATGATGAAACAATGAAATTATTATATATTGGGGCATGGTATGTAATTAAGTGGGAGTAGAGATTTTTTTTTTGGTAAGAGTCAATAAAATTTTTGTATGTCTTTTAAATATTTTAAGTTATTAATTATTGTGATTTCTGGTAACAAATTAGTTTTGAACATGATAGACAATTAAATAAATAAAAAAATTTACTTTCAATATGTGGTTATAGTTAATTAATATAAATTAATAGAATATATTAAATATTTAAATCATTATGATAAAATAATAAAATTATTATATATTGGGGTATGATATATAATTAAGTGGAAGTAGTTAGTTTTTTGGTAATTGAAAGAGGTGGTCGAAACCACCTCTTCTATATATTAGAAAAGAAATGAAAAGAAAAGTCATACCTAAAAATAATTCGATTTTTTTAAAATAAATAATGTAGTATTAACTTCCTAACCAAGAGCCATACATGAAGGTGAATAATGTGGAAGACCAAATCTCTGAGGGAATATATATGGAACCATAATAATAATCTGCACAGTAAACAAATATTAGTACTATATAAAAGTGTGAAGAAGCAGACACCTCTGCATCGTTCTGGTTGCTTTTAGTCCAATTATTATATCACTCCTAATTAATTATTATAAGTTATTTACATATCAAAAAATAAATATTATTTGATTCAAAAAATTAAAATAGATATTTATGACATGTCTGCTTCGATTTCTTCAACTGTAATTTTACTATATCATCCCTAATTAATTATTATAAGTTATCTACGTACTAAAAAATCAAGAATATTTAATAAAAAATAAAATAGATATTTATGATATGTCTACTTCAATCGTAACTTTACTATATCACCCTTAATTAATTATTATAAGTCGTCTAAGTATTAAAAAATTAATAATATTTAATTAAAAAAGATAAATAGACATAAAAATAATAAATTAACTCTTGATATTTTAAATTAACTTGACGTCTTATATGAGATCCATTTAATTTTTTTTCAGAAGTATTTACTATAGAAATTCTGATATATCACTTCTAGTTAGTTATTATAAGTCATTTTACAAGTCTATTTCGCTGCTTCAATCGTGATATTACTATATTACTTCTAGTTAATTATTATGGCCATCTAACCTAAATTGAAATAGAAGAAAAAGTATTATAAATCAGAATAATTAAAAAATAAATTATTTTTAAAATATAATTGACTATCAATGCTAGAAAAGTTTGGAAAAGGAGAGTAATATATATTATTTAAAAATTACATAAAAAGTGTTATAAATTATAATAGTTAATAATTCAAAGTATCTAACAAAAATTAATTTGTTATATATTTCAAAAAATACGTAAAAATACTACAAATCACAATCATTAACAACTTGAAAAATTTTAACTGTGAAGAAATAGACACCTCTTCGTCGTCGTACCAGCTGCTTCCAACCGAATTACAATACCACCCCTAATTAATTATTATAAGTCATTTACGTATTAGAAAATTAATAATATACAATAGCTATTTATAGCATGTCTGCTTCGATTTTTTCAACTATGATTTTACTATATCACCCTAATTAATTATTATAAGTTATATACGTATTAGAAAATTAATAATATTTAATCAAAAAATAAAATAGATATTTATGATATGTTTGCTTCAACAATAACTTTATTGTATCACTCCTAATTAATTACTATAAGTCATCTAAATATTAAAAACTTAATAATATTTAATATAAAAGGTAAAATAGACATAAAATAATAAATTAACTATTGATGTTTTATATTAACCTAACGCCTTATATGATGCTCACTTAAATTTCTTTCACAAGTATTTTTTATAATAATTTTAATATATCACTTCTAATTAGTTATTATAAGTCATTTAAGATATGTCTGCTTTGCTGCTTCAATCATGAATTTACTATATCATCCCTAATTAATTATTACGTCCATCTAAGCATTTTGTCATATAAATTGAAATAGATGGAAAAGTATTATAAATCAGAATAATTACAAACTTAAATTATATAAAAAATATAATTAACTATCAATATCACAAAAGTTTAGACAAGGAGAGTAACATATATTATTTAAAAAATTACATAAAAATATTATAAATTATAATAGTTAATAATTTAAAATATATAAAAAAATATAATTTGTTATATATTTATAAAAAAAATACGTAAAGAAAATACTATAAATCACAATAATTAACAACTTGAAAAATTTAAAACACATAAAATATTTGGCTGACTCTCAAAATTATATCATTGCTACTTAAATTGGAATAGACGAAAAAGTATTATAAATCACAATATTTAAAAACTTAAATTGTTTTATAAATATAATTGACTATCAATGTTGCAACAGTTTGGACAAAGAGAGTAACATATATTATTTGAATATTACACAAGTAGTATAAATTACAATAGTTAACAACTTAAAATATCTAAAAATATATTAAAACTATGATTGATTATCTAAATTATATTTGTGTCACATAAATTAAAACCAAAAAATAACATATATTAGCACGGGCCCCTCAATATCTAGTAGGGGAAAAGGTTAAATTTATCTCTCTACTTTGTAAAATTGGCTAAATATACCCTTCGTCATACTTTTGAGTCAAATTTACACTCGATATCATATATTACGGTCAAATCCCCCCCCCCCTACTTTGAAAAATTGATCAAATATATCCCTCGTCATACTTTGGGATCAAAATTTACCCTCATTGTCATACTTTGGGATCAAATTTGCCCTCGTTGTTAAGAAACTTCTTACATGTACCCTTTCTTTAATAGAAAAACTCAAATCAACACTAAATATCCTATTTTTAAAAATAAAACACACTCTAATCTAACCCGCACGACCTGACTCGAGCCACAAAAAAAACACAAACAAATATAACCCCCTTAGTTTTGTTGGTCAAATTTTTTCAATGAGATTAAGGCACTAGATATTTATCAGTGCATAACTCATGAAAAATGAATTTATATCAGTATAAACACAAACAAATATACCCCTCCCTTAGTCCATGGATTCGCATCAGTGCAAAGTTTATGATAATGGACAATTGATGTTTAAATGCAACAGATTAGACACGCCAAATATCTCTGTAGATGATTGAGTTAAGAGGTCTCCCTATGTGTCAATCGTGACATCTCTTCATTCTTATGCTTTTGTATACAATTTGAATTTACACAAATTATTCATCACGTCATTTGCCTAAAAAATGTATCCACTAATTCTAGAATCTAGATGCATAAAGAATTGCGTATCAATTTTTTAAATTTGAAGATAATTGAACATGAGAAGAGTTTGTAATAAACATTTTCTCTAGTTCCATACTTTTGTGTTACCTCGGGTCATTTTACTTTTTGTTCATTTAAAATAACCTACTAGCATTGCATGTTGAAAGAGAAGTATATTTGTTCGTTGAAAAAATTTGACCAACATAACCGAGGGAGGGGTATATATGTTTGTGTTTTTTTAAAGGTCGGATCGGGCAGTTTAAATTAGAGTGTTTTAAAAAAAAAATAAAAAAAAATAGGACATGTAATGTTGATTTGAGTTTTTAGTTAAAGGAAGGGTACATGTGAAAAGTTTCTTAACAATGATGGTAAATATGACCCCAAAGTATGACACTGAGGGTAAATTTGACACCAAAGTATGACAAAGGATATATTTAGCCGATTTTTTAAAGTAGAAGGATAAATTTGACCTCAAAGTGTGACAACAAGGGTAAATTTGACTTCAAAGTATGACAAAAGATATATTTAGCCATTTTTTAAAAATTAAAAGGGTAAATTTGATCTTTTTCCCTATCTAGTATATAGAGGATGCCCTACAAATAAAATAAAATAAAATGGAAAGAGTGAATTATTTCATGGGCAAATTAATTAAGGATGACAAAAAAGTTTCAAAACTAAAAAAGAGTGACACAAGTCTTAAATATTGAGTAGAGGTGACATTTTAAAGATTAGTGTTAATGACACTAATTTTAGAACCCTCAAGTTTTATTATTTATACAAAGATCACTACACCATATTTGCACAAAAATCCCTACACCATCACCACCACTCCTTCTCCACACCCTTTTTGTTGCCTCCGTCGTCGCTGCCACCTCTTGTTTCTCCACTATCACTATCACTATCATTGCCCTCTCTTTCAGATTCACCATTATTTCCTCCCTCTATATAACTATCGTCTATTTTTCTTCTTTCTCCTCCACCACCATCGCTATCAGCACCGCAGCAAATGTCATCTTCTCATTTGGCATCACTACCAGCACCACCACCTCCCTTTTTACCGTAAATATCACTTTTTCGTGGGTTCTTCCTCCAACCAAATCTTTTTTCAGAAATTAAGTATCGAAGTTGTTGTAGCAACTATCGAAGTTACTGCAGCAACAGTCGAGGTTGCTGCAGCAACTTCGATAGTTGTTGTAATACAACTAATAATAGTTGTTGTAGCAATTACCGTAACTGTTGTAGCAACTATGGTAGTTGCTGAATTTACTGAATTATTTCTTCATTCATATTTAAAAGAAATAAAAAAAATTCTTTTCAAATTTCTCAATTTTTTTTTTAAAAAATAGTCTATGAAGATTAAAAAATGAAGAAAATGAAATGAAAAGAGAAAGAAAAAGAAGAAGAGGAAAATCTAGAGAGAGGGAAAAAATAAGAAGAAGAAGATGGGGAGAAAGAAATTTGGAGAGAGTAAGAAAAAAAAAAAGATTGAAAGATAAAAAAATCGGGGAAATTCTAAAATTTGAAATTTGAAGTTGGAGAATTTTTTAAAAGATTAAAAAGTTTTTAAAAATTATACTTTACACTCTTTTTAACTTAATCAGAATTTAAATGAAACTTTGACCTTAGCTGGTCAAAGTTGTCACCATAAACTTTGATCTTAACTGACCAAAATTGTCACCATCTTTAATTTAAACACTTTTTTGTCACCTCCCACTTAATTTTCTCTTATTTCCTCATAATCAAGAGCTATAAATTCTGAAGAATGGACACAACATTTTCATTACTCATTCTTCATTCTTCAGCACTCCTGATATCCACAATAATATATCCAAAGTTTGTATATTGAGCATGGCTAGTTTTTCAATTCCGGTGCTTACCTTATTTCTGATTGCTTTCATAGCTACAACAACTACTGGTGAATTCATGATCTCTAGCTCCCTCTTCTAATTATTTTGCATTTCAATTGAAAACATATACTTTAATTATATATGTTATGGGTGTGTTGGGTCAGGGTGGCGACTTTAGGAATATATTTCACTAATTAATTTAAGATTTAATATATAAAAAGTATTGATATTTAATTTGTATACATAATTATAATTTTTCGGCTAAGGTTTTTTGTTTGCACTTACTCCACGAATGTATGAATCTCATTCATTGAGATCTTAGTCATCAAAAGAAGACATTTTCCTACTACTTCATATCCACTTTCACTGCAAAACTCTCCCGCTTACCATTATTAACTACTTCTATTATATATATCGCCAATCACCATAATCAGTTGTCACCGACTACCATTATAACAA
Source organism: Capsicum pubescens (assembly GCA_030864215.1). Lineage (NCBI taxonomy): Eukaryota > Viridiplantae > Streptophyta > Magnoliopsida > Solanales > Solanaceae > Capsicum > Capsicum pubescens. Next base: position 170,819,197 of record CM061539.1, on the reverse strand, counting down.
TAGTTATCACAATTCATAAGCCACTAGTATACATATCGACAGCTACCATTATCATTATTAGCTATGATGACAATCTACCAATACAATTTTCAGCTGCCACCACACCGACGCAAATCTCCACCACCACTAACTACTACACATTCATAACAACCACCATCATACAGTACCACCACAAACGTCGCCAACCCTCGCCGTGACCATGCAACATGTTATGAATCAATTGTCCCATATTGATTGGAAAAAATAGAGAAATGACAATGGTTTTATAGATCAGATGGTTCTCCCACCTATTAGGCTAATCTTTTGGATTGGGCTCTCCCGTTTAGTTTATAACACAACACCATTATCGTTAGCACTTAGCCATCTCCGATCCACAATATATGTACAATCGACTAATCACTTAATACTTTGTATGAAGATTTTAGTTTCTTAATAAAGCAAATCTTATACATATAAAGAAAATCATTCTAATTATTTAATATTCAAATCTTAAACACAACATTCTAATATTTAAATATGTATTCAGTTCAGGTGAAGGCGACATCACGAGAATTGCCGGTTGAAATTGCGGCGATCGAGCAAAGGTTGGCTGTTGTTGGTGATATTATAACTTGTCTGAAAACATGCAACGTTCAAAGTGATTGCAGTGATGGGTGGTTGTGTAGTGATTGCGCACCAGATGCTTTGGGGGATGGACTCCATTGTGACAAGCTTTTAGCAAATGGTCAAGGCTATTTTGCAACTAAATTACAAGCTCGTTACAACAACAAGCAATCTGTCTGATCATATATATATCATTGCTGGCTGCAAAATATTGCAAATTACAACTTTTAAGTGCTTGCGTGTTGCTTCAAAAGTTTAATTATGTTTGTGTGTGTTGGAATAATTGTCCAGTTTCTTTCTAAGAAAAAGAGATTTGGTTAACCTCTAAATAAAGCTTGTTATGTTCTACCAATTCTAGCTATTATTACTTCCTTTTTCTCAATTTATATTATGACTTTTTTTGCTTCTTAAAAATTGATTTAACAAATATTTAGAATTAAATTTTTGAATAATTTGCAAAGAAGGAATTAACTAATTAGTTTCATTACCTACAATATTCAATTACACTGTGATTCTAAACAATCGAACTAATTAGAAATTAATATGTGTCACTTTATGTAACTTTTTAACTCATAAGTTTTTAGACAAGGGAATATTCCCATAAAATTTAGGTGTATAAATAACATTTTGGCAGAATTTTAGCATGCGTTTTTAAAAAAAAAAAAAAAAAAAAAAAAAAAAAAAAAATTAAAAAAAAATAAAGAAAGAATGACAGGCCAAATAAAGATGATTTTAATCAACCCATTAATTTTACGGGTGCCATTTTAAAGATTATTTGCATTATATTCCTTTTAAAAAAAAAGTGTAGGCTCATACTTATTATTTTTTGCAATTTTAATGAATTAGTTAACATAAATTTATGTTTCGCATACTGTGAGTTCAAATGAATCCAATAATTCGATACTATTGTATATTTCCGCTTCTCGTAATGAGATGAATGAAAAGATCTTTCATAGATTTGTCTTTTGATTTTTTTATGCTATGAAATTGTCCTCACTTTATCGGATCATATATTGAGTACGTTGTTGTTATACTGTGAAACTGCTTCAAGATTTTAGACTCTCGTCAGAATTCTTCTTTAACCAAACAATGAGATATATCACCCAAGAATATAATGCAGTGCATAGGCGGCGGTTTGCCCCTTCTCTAATTAGAGGTCTCGATTTCGAGCCCTTTGGTATGGAAAATCCTTGATAGGAGTGTTTCCCTCGATGGGTCTTACGCATGAAACCAAATTAGTCGAGCTCCAATGCAGATACCAAACATCGAGTGTGAGATAAAAAAAAAAGAGTGATATGCAAATGTCGTAGAAAACCAAAACACATTTACACTTTTTTTACTTTTTTATATTTTAAACACCTTAATAAAAATCATGACTCCACCTTTGAATCTACATATACACCACCCTCCCAAGAACTTATGATTTTTCTTCTCATTGTTGTTATAGTAATAACCATAATAAGCTCATACGAAAGCACAATTTCATGGTAAATCATGATGAATATAGCCAGGTTTATGTAGAATTGAGTCATATATTTCATTTTCTTGAGTTATTTAAAATGTAGTTACAAAATCTAACCCAAATGACTTGGTTGCTCATTTCCTAGTTCCTACCCATCAGTCTATGCTACATGATCAACCAGATATATATATTACGTTACCATCACTAATTATACCATTTACAGACGAAATTAAAGATATCGCATAGCTCAATGGGGAGCCATATAAAGTACCGCAAAAAAGTTACTATTATCAATTGCTGAAAATAATTGCTACTTTATATTCTTTGCGATCCTCCATCAAAAGAACTACTTCATTCCCTATTCCGAGAAGAGAATAAGATATTAATCATTTTCGAAATAGAAAAAAATATTAACAAATAGAAGTTCCATAGCAAAATATGTTACTTTCTCTAAAAACCCAGATAAAGACGTTCCATAGCAAATATTCAAGAAATTCCATGATATAAAGATAGCTAGAGAGAAAGAGATCAAGGATCCACTCATCAAACAAACTACTCGAGAGTGCCATACCTCCAGTTGTCGGGGTCCAAGTAGCGCGGACTCTTCACTTTTGATGCCGCACTCGTATTGAATTCTCCAAAAATACATTACTTTGGTGAATCCGACACGCATTCGCTGATATTTTTGAAAAATTCAAGCAACATAGGTCGAAATACGCCGCTTTAAAGAAGAGGGACCAATGTCCTCTAAAGGCCAAGACATTTTTATTACGATACAATGATACATCTTAAATCTAATTATTTATCAAGATAAAGTACACTCTTTCCTAGCTTTGAGATTAAATCACTTTAACAATTTAATGCAATTAAACTCGAGAAAAGTTGGTCAATATATTTTCACTTGACACTCAAGTAAAAGAAAGAAAGAAAGAAAGAAGTTTAATTATAAACTATACATATTTTAAACATTTTTTAGTAATAAAATGAATATCCCACCAAGGTGGAATTGGTGGAGTTAAAAGAAATGACAAAGGTGATTGGATCCTAGCTAGGTTATTGTGCTAACTCACAACGCTACTGAAATAGAGCTCAAAGCACTCCTCCAAGGCATTGTATTGGCCTCCCAACAAAATTACACTTAATTCTCTTGAAATAGACACTGACTCGATAGATGTGTTAATTGCATATTTATAGTAACCATCCTCTCTATGCTAATTTATCGACCCATAGCACGTACTTGCTGAAGACATCGGGGAATCCACTGCTTAGACATATCTTTCGTGAGGGAAATGGAGTAGCATATATTTTGTCTCAGGAAGGATCAAAGAGCTCCACCCACAACTCTTTTTGAACCCTCTACCCAGCGACCGATCTAGAACTTTTTCTCAGAGGGTTCGAAAAATGAATTAAAAATAAAAATTAGGCAACCTGCACAGCTCAAAGAGAATCGAACCTATGAAGTGGGGCTGGTGCATGAGGTCCAAGTAGCACAACTCGGTACCACTGGGTTGTTTCATATCTTTGTTTTAGATGGTTCAAAATTAATATATGTACCAAAATATAGATTTTCTACATTATATATACAACGTAATTTTTTACCGAAGGGGTTCGTAAGACAAATTTTCTACCCTATATATATATACAACGTAATTTTCCACCCTATAGATTTTCTTCTTACTTATGTTTATAATAGTCTAGCTAAATTGGGTTATCTCAGTGTTGCAAACTTTGCTACTCTCCTTCCTATTGGTGCTACGTTACATAAATAAATAAAACGTCCATTTCACCCAAAAAAATGTATTCTAAGAATATAAAGAAATATTTTTATTATATAAACATGTCATATGCTAATTTTCATAAAAAAAAAAAAAAAAAAAATAATACTAAAATTAGAAAAGATAATGCACTAATAATTGATAATTACTCGCAGAAAAATGGAGTATTTAAAAGTGTTATGTTATATACATTATTAGTATAAAGAAATGTGACAATCAATTCATTTATTTATTGTTATATGTATTTTGTTCTTATTTTGTAAATTTACAAATCTCGTCTGTTTTTGTAAAATTTTTTTTACTTATAGTCATCTTTATAGGACCTGATAGTAAAAGATTTCTTTAATTATATGAGCATTACTTAAAATAAATCACTCCATCCATTTAAAAAAGAATGACCTATTTTGACTTGACACAAAATTTAAGAAAATAAAGAAGACTTTTAAATCTTGTAGCCTTAAATTAAAGTTGTGTCAAATGAATCAAAATGTCCTTTAATCTTGTGGTGCTAAACATGTCATGTGGAAAGTTGAAATTAAAGTATTGCCAAAAAAGGAAAGATATCATTCTTTTAAACGGACTAAAAATGAAAGTAGGTCATTCTTTTTTAAACGGCTGGAGTATAAATTAAGTGTTGAAGTTTATTTTCTCAAGGAGTAGTTCGTTGGAACAAATTTTAGGAAACATAACGTAAATATACATTTTAACTTACCATATTTACACACATCTTCATCCTTATAAAGTAATTACAAAAATCTCATCTAATTACATATCTTCTTTGAATGTATCGGGAGCTAATTACATATCTCGATAAACTCAAAAACGAAAAAAAATTATTGGGAGCTAATTATATATCTCGACAATTCTAAATAAAAAAAATGTATCGAAAACTAATTATGTATCCTTAAAAAAGAAAAACATGTATCTTCGTTAGATGTATTATGTATCTCGACAGACCCAAAATTGAAAAAAAATTATCGTGAGCTAATTATGTATCTTTACAAAGAAAAAAACATATCTTCGTTGAATGTATAAGGATTTAATTATGTATCTCGACAGACTCAAAAACGAATTTTTAATAATTATGTAAAATGTCAGAATTTTCTGTAAAGTAATAATCAAAGGATTTGGAGAGTAATTTTGTCATTTTATAACTTTATCCCAGATAAATTATCATGAGATTATTAAACCACCAAAAGAATGTGATAACTTGTTCCGATATTATTTGTTAATTCCAAATAAGTTATTTCAAATTTGACAATCAAATAATACACCAAATTATTTTTTTCTGAATTATTTATTTATTTTAATATCTTACACCAAATATAGTGAGAATAAAATTCATTAACTAGTAAAAGAAATATAATCTTCTAAATAAACCGTGTACTCATTCTCTCTAATAACAATTAGTTTTTCTCTGTAGAAGTTTCATTGCTTCAACTCAAACTTCTGATCAGGTAACTAAATTTTTCGGCTAATTTCACCAGCAATTAACTTCGACAACACGGTATATTTTTAATTCTCTTCTGATTTCTTCAAATGTAATGTGAAATTAAGTGTCATACTTGCATGTGAATCTCAATGAAATTGTAATGTGAAATTAAGTGTCATACTTGCATGTGAATCTCAATGAGAATTTCATGTTTTCTTCATTCGAATTTAGCGTGAAATTACTTTGATATTAATCCTATGGTGGTAATTTAGTATGAAACCAAAGAAATTTAGTTTAATGGGAAGAAAGTACAAAGGCAAAGGTGTCAAAAAATGACTAAAACTGATATTTTTGAATCATTTTTTTATTATAATAATTGTTATCGTGTTATTTTTATATTGTTATGTTTTTTTAATTGCAGGAAAGGGTAAGAATAAACAAAACCTGGTCAATGATCAAATTGAGGCAGAGAATCAAGACCGTCTCAAAATAATTAATGGCTAAAGTAAAATTTTAATATGAGACGTTAAATATATATGCATATAACAAAAATATTATCAAGACCGTCTCAATAAAATTAATGGCTAAAGTAAAATTTTAATATGAGACGTTAAATATATGCATATAACAAAAATATTATCAGTAATTTAAAGTTGTTGTTTTTATTCTCATGTACTAATTTTTTTTTAATGTAGTATTCTTGAATATAGTAATATTATTATTTATAAAAGTAAAGATTAATTTTAATTAATAAAATTAGTCGCCTAAAGTAAAATTGCACATAATAAAAATATTATCAATAATTTAGAGTTGTTTTTTTAATTCTTACGTACTACTTTTTTTTTAGTGTAGTATTCTTAGAACATAGTAATATTATTATTTATAAAAGTAAAGATTAATTTTAATTAATAAGATATTAGTCATTTGTTTGCAATGTATTGCCTTGAATATTATTGTGAAAACTTTATTTATTAATATCAAGATTTGATAAAAAGTTCTAAAATATTTTTAATAAATAGTAGATAGTTCTTCTTTCTTTTTTTATTAATTTAAATGTATACCTTTTATAATTTTCAATCTTTAATATTATTTTAAGTGAAATTAAAATCATAAAATTCATATTAAATCTTTTGGGCCTCAAAATTTTTGAGGCCTAAAGCAAACGTTTTACTAGACTTACCCTTGACCCACCCTTGATTCGAGCTGTGGTCTTACCTTTTCGGATAGCAAAATAATGGACTTGTTTTAATCTCACTTATTTTGTAGCCGTTTGGCCATGAAAACTAAAATTTTCCGGAGTTGAAGTTGAAGTTGGAGTTGAAATTGGAGTTGGAGTTGTGTTTGGCCATGTCTTTTTTGAAAAAAAAAATTGACTTTTAAAAAAACTTTTTAAAATATGATTTTATGCCCTAACTTTTATAAACTATCAAAATCACCCAACTAAAATTTACCTACTAATGGAAAAAGAACAAAAATAGCCACTATTATAAAAATAATTACATATACATGGCCATATTTAATGAATTTCAATTATGACATATATAATATTTACATTAATAGCCGTTTTCTCGTATTTAAAAATTTTAAATATGGATGTTATATTAACAAATCACTGTTTCCTGTTTTTTAGGTAACAAATATTATCTTTCAAACAAATTTATTTTTTTAGGAATTTATTTAATTTATTTCCTTCATTTTCCGTTCCTAAAAAATAAGAAATGATGAGTTGTTATTAAATTTTAGAGTGACGCTAATTTATTTCTTTAATTTTCTTATACATGAAAGATTTTACTGTGTGTGAATAAATTATTTCTATGTAAAACATGCTTTGCATATTTATGGTATATTATATCATATACCATAAATATATAAATATGCTTAGTATGTTTCTTTATACTTTGTATTTTTATATATGTGTGTATATGGTATATACATGGTATAAACTTCATATATAACATACTTTGTATATTTATATTATAAATATGCTTAGTATGTTTCTTAATACTTTGTATATTTATATATGTGTGTATATGATATATACATGGTATAAACTTTATATATAACATATACTTTGTATATTTCTATTATAAATATAATACTTTATATATTTATGGGTATAAATATAAATTAGAAGTAAAATAATGTCTTAAATAAGGGATAAAAATAATGATGAGAGAGAAAAAAAGATATATATTAATTAGGATAGCATTAAGTTTGAAATTATAATTATCTTATTCTTTAGAACTGCTATATACGTAATATTGAAAAAGTAATGTTATAAGGAGAGTTTTATGTAAAAATTTAAAAGATTGGGGTTATATGTAATAATAATAAAAGTTGGAATTGGAGTTGGAAAATTGTGAAAACAACAAAAACCTATTTTCCCTTTTCAGAAAAAAATTTGGAATTATTTTTTGAATTTTCATGGCCAAACACCACAATTTCCAACTCCGAAAAAAAAAATTCGGAAAAAAAAAATTTCATGGCCAAACGGGCCCTTTATCTAACTTCGTTTTTTGTGTGTGTGAGAGTTAAGGCAAAGAAGAAGCATAGCATATGCTGATTCAACATTGAAAAAGAACATGCCACGGTTGCCTTTACTCATGAGCAACCAATCTTTTAATGCACATTGGATTCGGGAAGTAAATTGTGGTTGGACCAAGTTGTAATAATTTGAACTTGAGAAAGTTTCACGGAGTGAATAATCATATTTGTAAGTGGTCAAACAATAGAAAATACCGTTGTTGTTGACATCAAACATGCATCGGGAAATGTATCTTGTTTCCTAATCCTTGCTCAATACATGGATTCAGCTAGGAAGCTTTTTTGCTCACGAACAATGTTTTATTTTTCAGATTTGTTATTTTTGTCCTCTTCAATACCTTCCCATTCATCTCGTACCTCCAAATCTCTACTTTCCCTTCTTCCTCCGTTAAAAATACAACTAACATTCCTCGTTTATTGGCTTATTTTACCGTGTAAACCTTTTCAATTGAGCTTAGTTTTTGACAAGGCCAGAGCTTCCCATAAAATTTTCAGGTAGGTCTCTGTATAGTTGAGTTTTCGTTGATACTGAGTATTCCCAAATCCCATGTATATTCAAGTACGTAAATAGTACAGTTTTCGAAAAATACTGAATTATTGCACACAAAGAAATTGTTATCGTTAAGAAAGTTATGATATGTTCATCGAGTCCCTCCAACTTTGATCATATGCACTGGTGGGGGAGTACCACTAATAAAAAAGCCAACATCAAAACAATTCGATGATGAGTCTAGGGGACATGAAAATGTCCATTCAGGGGAAAAAATTTCTACCTAATCCTCTAGCAAATCGTGCAAGTTAATTATTACCTTAATAACACTACAAGAAATCTGTTTTTTAGTGGCGACAAAAGTCACCGCAAAAAAACCAAAAGTCGCCACTAAATATATTTAGCAGCGATATTAGGGTCGTAGCAATTACTTCCATAACTAAAAGTATTTTGTGACGACATATGTAAGTCGCCACAAAACATACATTCTGTGGCGACAAAAATTGCCACAAAAAAGCAAGCAAATACGCCACAAAATGATTTAGTGGCGATCTTTTGTCGCCACAAAATGATTTAGTGGCGATCTTTTGTCGCCACAAAATGATTTAGTGGCGATCTTTTGTCGCCACAAAAGGATGAATTTTTTTATTTTTTTAAAAATGACTTTTTGCAGCGACTATGGGTCGCCACCGCCACTAATACTCCCTGTTTGTGGCGACTACGGGTCGCCACTAATACTCACTTTTTTGTGGCAACTATGGGTCGCCACTAATACTCACTTTTTTCCCCAAAAAAAAAATATAAATTATATATTGTCTGCTTCGTTGCCAATAATACAACTACAGTACTTAAAGGTACAAAGACGATCTTAAAAGATATTTCTCCAGAAGAGAATTATATAGTTTTTAATGGGTAACAAATCAATGTGATATACATATGAGAAAGAAAATCACAAAATGTCTTCAAACTTCTCATGGCTAACAATTTTCATCATGAAATTACTTGTCCCTGAAATAAAAAATAAGGCGAAGTTTCAATTCTAACTTGTTAAAATGCAAGAAATGATTTGAGAAATCTTAATGTTGTTTTGTAAAAGAGATGACAACAATATCTTTGAATTAAAATACTACGGAATACATTAAAGATTCCAGAATGCACAAGCTAGTTTGCCCCCTGTGGTAATCTCCCTCAATACTCATCTTACAAATGGGGATAAAAACATACTTATCAGACTGGCTCTTTCAAAATGATAAAGACTTTTAATTCCTCAAATGATGAATTACATTAAGAAAGCTTAGGAACTTTGACTCAATAAAAATTCTGCCCTTTTCTGTTTTCCAGGAAATGAATTTCTTTTTTAACTACTCTTAGTTAAACCAAAATAGACTAAAAGGATAATGAAACTAACAAAAAGATCTAGCCAGTAAAAAAGAAAGATCTCAATTCAGCTAACATCACCAAACTTATTCATGCTAGGCATATCAATTCCTAACACATTTTTTCTTAAGGATTTACTTAAGAATTATGTAAGACACTCATGAGATCATTTACTTAACTTCCACTTTATTTTATCCATTATCTGGTCCTAAAATTCTGTTAACTCTCAAAATTTTCAAAAAAAATTGCCAGAGTTTCCTTTGTAAATAGGCCTATCAAAAATCTGTTAGCTAACCAGAATACATATAAATACGCTTCACAGAGCGTTACAACAATGGATATTGTAATGCCGTATTGATACAAGACTATGTGTGTATCAACAGATTCCAACAAACACAATAACAACAAGATGAACAACAAGGTGCTAATGAATCGAAATAGGCCTCACACGGCTTCACTAGACTTTGAGTTTATGTGTTTAAATAAGAAAATTAGATGAAAGACAACGTAACAATGCTAGTGAATCAAAATAGGCCTCACACGGCTTCACTAGACTTTGAGTTTGTGTTTTGAACAAGAAAATGAGATAATAACAAGGCAACAATGCTAGTGAATCGAAAGAGTCCCACACGGCTTCACTAGACTATAGATTCAACAACACAATGTTAAAACGGTAAAAATTGCTCAACAGAGTACTTACACAAATCTCTTTTGCCACTTCATTAACATATGATCCATCTTCTTTGGTATTGAGTTATTTACATTGAAACGAGATAAAATTCAGTGGGGCAATAAACTTGACAAGGCTACCAAAATTTGAGTATATATTATTATTCTATGCAAATTGATTGCAAATGAGGAAAATTTCTTAAACCAGATATGAATCTGCTTTACTTTTACAATCTGTGCAAACGAAAATTATATGTTTATCAAAGGATAAAAAACCCCTCCACACCCCTCCAACCGCAACCAAAAATGAAATTCTGATTTGCTCATTCCAGACTAAACCAGTAGCAGCAGAGCAGATGTGAAGAGCTGAGAATTAGCCTTGTAGCTAAGCCTTCTCTAGGTAAGCTATTGTTCAATGAAGAACCAAGGCGAAAGTCATTTATCAATGAAATTAGTAATGTAGCCAACTAAGTAAAACCCACATGCCAAAATGAACAAAACAACATTAAAACAATATCCAAATCACAAAAAGTTCACAACTTTCAAGAATACCTGCTGAAAAAATATAGAAATAAGAAGACTTTAATGGTGTGATTAGACCTTAATACGCTACAAAAATACTTTGATGGTGTGATTAAGCCTTAACATGCTAAAACTAAGTAAACCTCAACAACACCCAAATCAAATAAAGTTCACAACTTCAATAATACTTACTGAAAAATATAGAAATAACAAAACTTTGATGGTGTGGTTAGGCCTTAATATGCCAAAACTAAGCAAACCCCAAATGCAAAAATGAACCAAACAACACCCAAATCACATAAAGGACTGCAAACGGACACAACTCCTAAACTCAGAATATGTAAACGCGGGCATAGCTTTCTGCAGTTCAGACAGAAAAAGGTATACATTATAATTCATTCAAATCCAAGATACCATCAGTGTCCAGTGAATGCTAGGCTCTTGCTTCATTGCAACATCTGTGGAGATAATTTGATCTGGTTGCAGGCCTTGTGCAGCAGAATCTGTATAAGCGAGCTGAATTAGCAAGAATTAACGTTTGCCTACCCGACCTATCGTTTGCCTACCAACTTCAACCTATTGTGATACTATCTCAAAATCAATGAAAACAAAATCCACACTATGAATTTAACACACCAAAATATCAAACAATTAAAATTAATTGAGAGAGAGATAAGTAATGGACCTCAATTTATTTCAAATCCAACTTGTTCGACGTCGCCACCGGAATCTCGAACAAACGTCAACCAAACAAACAAATCCAACTTCGATCTAACGCCCTTTGCATTGCCTCGCCAAAATGGAACCAAGAATCACAAACTGAAAAGACCAGAACCCATCCCGTGTCGTTTTCCGATGGATTTTTTATGAATAGTTGCTGAAAAGGAAACGGGGTGACTGTTCTTGTTGAATATTGGTCGGATTTTTTTTTAGGGGATTTGGAGTGCGTTGAAGCTAGTTTCGATCAGGTTTTGGGGAAGGAACGTTTCTGGCGAGGGTTCGATCGGAAAACGTGGGGAAGGGGGCTGGTGGTGTTTCTCGGCGGTGGATGACCCCTTTTCCGGCGAGATTCAGGCGAAGACTTGCCGGTCTCCGACCCCTCTCTCTCTCCGTCTCCGATCTCCCTCCTCTCACTGTTCTCTCTGTACCTCTCTCTTTCTCAATTTCTCTCTCAAATCTTCATTTATCCACTCTTTTTTTTGTTCTGGATGTAGATGAAATGGAAAGATTATATGAGTTTGTTGCTGCCTATTGTAACTACACTTTTTATTTTCTTCTTGTATGTTATTGACCTTTTTTTCCATTTTATAATTTTAATAAAGTAGGACAAAGAAAATATTTTTTACTAGATACCCAATAATTATATTCATCAAAATTTAGGTAAATAATAAATAACATAATACTTCTCTATAAAAATTAAACACAAGAAAGAAAAATTGGATAAAAGTGGCTGCTAGTTTAATAAATATAATAATCATAATAATAATGAGACGTCCTATTAAAATAAATTAATGTTACGTCAAAATTATTATAAAAAATGTCAATAATAAGAAGAAGAACAATAGCAATTATAGTAAATATAATAATAATAATAATAATAGACAATATATTTATAAATTGTGAGTGTGAACATTTACATGAAAAAAATTAATAAATATTAATAAAATTATGTAAAATATCGTATTTGAATTAATAAATTTTAAAAAATGATACTAAAAAGTACCAGAATAATTTGTACATTTTTAAATCATGAATGTGGATTGTCTATATATAAAATATATATCCAAAATATATTTACAAATAACTTAATTTATTTTTTAAGAAAAAAACAATGTAAAATGAAAATTTAAACTTTTGATTTGATTTACATTTTGAACTTTTCGGCCTTTTAATTTATATCATTAATTATTCTATATTTTTATTATTATTGTAAATAATTTTTATTTGTAACTAATGTTGTAAAATATCTCGAGCTGAGAGTCTTATCAGTGGCGACTTTAACAGTCGCCCCTAAATCTTAAACCTTTTGTGGCGACCTACGCATAGTCACCACTATATAGTAACTATTAGTGGCGACTTTAACGGTCGCCCCTAAATCTTATACCTTTTGTGGCGACCTACGCATAGTCGCCACTAAATATGTCACTATTCTTATACCTTTTGTGGCGACCTATGTCACTATTAGTGGCGACTTTATAGTCGCCACTAAATATGTCACTATTCTTATACCTTTTGTGGCGACCTATGTCACTATTAGTGGCGACTTTATAGTCGCCACTAAATATGTCACTATTCTTATACCTTTTGTGGCGACCTACGCATAGTCGCCACTAAATATGTCACTATTAGGGGCGACTTTAACAGTCGCCCTTAAATCTTATACCTTTTGTGGCGATCTACGCATAGTCGCCACTAAATATGTCACTATTAGTGGCGACTTTGACGGTTCGCCCCTAAATTTTATACCTTTTGTGGCAACCCTTATATGTCGCCACAGAAATGCTAGCTTTTGTGGCAACTGTTTGTGTCGCCACTGAGAGTCGTCACAAAAAACTGTACTTCTTGTAGTGTAATGACATTGAAAAAGAACATACCATGACTACCTTTACTCATGAGCAACCAATCTTTTAATGCACATTGGATACAGAACCCTTAACCAACTCCGAGATATCCATCTTCTGAGTTATTAGGGCATCATGCAATGGATGAAAGAATTCTACGTCGCCCCTTTCTTGATATAGGGTCATCAAACGAGGTGTATCATATTCTCGCAGAGGCCAAGGGAGTGGAGCCAAGTGGCGCCAATTCCTGCAAATAGCCCCTACGACACTTAAGACATGACCGTTACATCTAAATCCAATAAAAAATTTAGATTCAGGTCTAAGTACATATGAAGAGCGGTCCAATTTATTTTATTTTTAGCTCGAACGTTCAGGGTGTTAACTCACCTTTATTTGAGTGTGCATGTTTTGTCCCCAAGAGGCTGACCGTTTCTTTGTCTCATTGTGTTGTTAGGGGTCGTTTGGTACAAGAGATGTGATAAAATAAGGATAATGGGATAAGCAAAGACTGTTCATGAGATTATATTATTCCACCTGCTATATGGGATAGTAATTCCATTACTTTAGTACAAATGGTAAGATAAAATAATTTAAGAAATAACAAATACTTCAAACCGTACCAAGGGTGGCTCAAGGTAATGCTAATAAAGTATTTATTTTAGGTCTTCAAAATTTTGAGGCCTCAAAAAAATTAGTATTAAATTTTGTGATTTCAACGTCACTTGAAATAATAATGAAGATCATGAAATACGTTTAAAAAAATTATCGTAAAAAAATATAGAAAAAAAGAGTTATCTAATTTTTACTAGAAATATTTTATAATTTTGAATTAAACAACTCAAAGTTCATATTGATGATTAATGTTTTAACAACATCCAAGTTAATGTATTGCAAAAAATGAATTAACTAGAATGAATCTTTCTTTATTAATAATCATATTATATGAGAAGTTAAAGGTCATGTGTCTTTTAAAAATATTACACAAAAAATAACTAATATACGACCACAAAAAAATAATTTTAAATTACTATAATATCATTTCTACATGTATATTTATATATTTAAGCTCTCTTATTTAAGTTTGCCTTTAGGCCATTAATTTTATTGAGATTATCTTGTTGTGATGTTGTATGATCTGTTTTGTTGTTTTGAATTTCTTGTTTGTTGTTTTTCGCTTCTTTGATACTCCCTCCGTTCCACAATAAGTTAATTGTTGGATTTTGGCACACATGTTAAGAAAAAAAAGCAAAGACATAAATATATCATATTTTTCCATTTTTACCCTCTTCAAAAAGCAAAGACACATGATACATCACTCTCAATGCACACTTAATGGAGGATAAATTTGAAAAAAAATTCCAACATTTACCTTGAATTGTGAACCATTCACTTATTTTGAAACACTAAAATTGCTCCAATAATTCACTTATTGTGAAACGGAGGGAGTACTAATTATGATAATGATCAAGAAGTCGGTGAGTTTGTATTTCTAGATTTCTACTCGTGGCACGGTCACGTAATTTCTACTCCATTTATAGCCCGATTAAGCTTTTTTTTTAAAAAAATGGATTTAATTATAACTTAGTTTTAATATATTATTAATTTACTCTCAAGTATTATTAATTTATATATGTGTATATATATCTTCTATAGACGTATATATTTAACGTATACACGTGTATATGTTTTATAAATTAATATATAACTATTTATATAATTATATACTGTAGTATGTATATATTGAAGTATATTTTATTTAAAGTAGTACATATATTTTGAATGGTACGTATATATGTGTATATATCTTCTATAGACGTATATATTTAACGTATACATGTGTATATGTTTTATAAATTAGTATATAACTATATATATAGTGTGTGTATATATTGTAGTGTATATATATTGAAGTATATTTTATTTAAAGTAGTACACATATTGAATGGTACGTATATGTGTGTATATATCTTCTAAAGTAGTATATATTTAACGTATACGTGTGTATATGTTTTATAAATTAGTATATAACTATATAGTGTGTGTGTGTATATTGTAGTGTATATATATTGTAGTATATTTTATTTAAAATAGTACATATATATTGAATGGTGCGTATATATGTGTATATATCTTCTATAGACGTATATATTTAACGTATACATGTGTATATGTTTTATAAATTAGTATATAACTATATATATATATATATATATTGTAGTATATGTTTTACTTAAAGTAGTACATATATATTGAATAGTGCGTATATTTGTGTATATATCTTCTATAGACGTGTGTATTTAACGTATACATGTGTATATGCTTTATAAATTAGTATATATTTGTATATATATTGTAGTATATACATATATTGTAGTATATGTTTTACTTAAAGTAGTACATATATATTGAATGGTGCGGATATTTGTGTATATATCTTCTATAGACGTGTATATTTAATATATACATGTGTATATGTTTTATAAATTAGTATATAACTATATATATATATTGTAGTATATACATATATTGTAGTATATGTTTTACTTAAAGTAGTACATATATATTGAATGGTGTGTATATTTGTGTATATTTCTTCTATAGACGTGTATATTTAATGTATACATGTGTATATGTTTTATAAATTAGTATATAACTATATATATTCTTGTATATATATATATATATATATATTGTAGTATATGTTTTACTTAAAGTAGTATATATATATTGAATGGTGCGTATATTTGTGTATATATCTTCTATAGACGTGTATATTTAATGTATACATGTGTATATGCTTTATAAATTAGTATATAACTATATATATTGTAGTATATAAGTGTATATATCTTCTATAGACGTATATATTTAATGTATACATGTGTATATGTTATATAAATTAGTATATAAATATATATATATTGTATTATATACATATATTGTAATATATGTTTTACTTAAAGTAGTACATATATATTGAATGGTGCGTATATTTGTGTATATATCTTCTATAGACGTGTATATTTAATGTATTCATGTGTATATGTTTTATAAATTAGTATATAACTATATATATATTGTAGTATATACATATATTGTAGTATATGTTTTACTTAAAGTAGTACATATATATTGAATGGTGCATATATTTGTGTATATATCTTGTATAGACGTGTATATTTAATGTATACATGTGTATATGCTTTATAAAGTAGTATATAACTATATATATTGTAGTATATATGTGTATATATCTTCTATAGACGTATATAATTAATGTATACATTTGTATATGTTATATAAATTAGTATATAATTATATATATATTGGAGTATATATATATATATATTGTAGTATATGTTTTACTTAAAGTAGTCCATATATATTGAATGGTGCGTATATTTGTATATTTATCTTCTATAGACGTGTATATTTAACGTATACATGTGTATATGTTGTATAAATTAGTATATAACTATATATATATATTGTAATGTATATATATGTTGTAGTATATTTTATATTTAAAGTAGTACATATACATTGAATGGTGCATATATATGTGTATATATCTTCTATAGACGTATATATTTAACATATACATGTGTATATGTTTTATAAATTAGTACATAACTATATATATATATATATATATATATATATATATATATTTTAGACTTGTAGTATATATATATTGTTGTATATGTTTTATTTAAAGTAGTACATATATATTGAATGGTACGTATATATGTGTATATATCTTCCATAGACGTATATATTTAACGTATACATGTGTATAGGTTTTATAAATTAGTATATAACTATATATATATATATATATATATATATATATATATATATTGTAGTATATGTTTTATTTAAAGTAGTACATATATATTGAATGATGCGTATATATGTGTATATATCTTCTATAAACGTATATATTTAACATATAAATGTGTATATGTTTTATAAATTAGTATATAATTATATATATATATATATATATATATATATATTGTAGTGTATATATATATATATATATTGTACTATTGTAGTATACGTTTTATTTAAAGTAGTACGTATAGTCGTATATATTGAATGGTACGTATATATGTGTAATTGTGTATATATTTATTGAAAAATATATAGTGTATATTGGAGTGTATATAGTGTATATAATTGTAGTGTATATAGTGTATATTGAAAAAAAAAACATTTTTTTTGTTTTAAAACGGGTTTGACTGGTTTTTTAACCGGGTTTGACCGAGTTTAGGTAGGTTTGACCGGGTTGGGTTAAGTGGGCCGGATCAGGGTTGTTTTTAAAAATTTTACTGTTGAACCCGGACCCGGCCCGACCCACTTAACCTCAAACCGGCCCGGCCCACCAACCCGGTTAACTATGACGGGCCGGTTTTGGGTTGACCTGGACCGGCCCACTTAACACCCTTAGTTCAGATAAATCATGAGCATTACCAGTCAGTTAGCCTTCATGATCAGTTACTTGTCCAGTTAAGCCTATTTTAGTCCCGTAATCAGTGTCAGTTCAGTTGGGAGTAGGATTCAGCACCGAGCGAACCCATGGATGGGGGCATTCATGTTAGTATAGGGTTTGACCCTTGGTAGCAATCCTTGAGTTACAGAACTACGTAGCCGGCGTAGGTTTGAGATGTCTTCCTGCTAGTTTAGGGTTGACACATATCTCATGAGTCTTTCTGTTAGTTTAGGGTTGACAAGATGTCTTCCTACAAGTTTAGGATTGACACAACCATTGTTAGTATCCGTGGCATGGTACTAGCACCCTTCTAACTGGGGTCACAGGTTGAACCCCAATCAGCTCAGAGCGGGGCATGTCGGTTAGATAATACCTCTCACAGTTTCAGTTTCAGTATTCAGTTCAGAACTTGATTCATTTTTGCTTGACCATAGCATACAGTTTATCAGTTATTCAGTTATCAGATTTCAGTATTTCAGTTACATATTATATCAGAAACATATTATATGTTTGGTCATGCATTCTCAAATTTTACAGCTTTTACGCATTTATATTCAGTATCCTCATGCTAACCAGACCATCTCTACTCCATGCATGTTTACTAAGTTACTTCAAATCATTTAGCTAGTTATTACTCCATGTTCAGTTATCCCATGCTACTCATTCAGTTGGTTATCATTCATGCATATAAACCCATGCATCTCAGCCTTATCTCATTTAGCATACCAGTACATTCAAAGTACTGATTGCATATCTGTTTCTTGCGTTATGATATTTCATATCATAGGTTCGGACGCTCAGGTTCCCGGCCATACCTAGATATCCCAGCGCACAATTGGTGAGTCCTCATGTTCCGAGGACCAGTTATGTTATTTCAGTTTTTCTCAGTTTTAGCAGACAGTCGGAGTTAGTTGGGAGTTTGTCCCATCAACTCCTCAGTTATTCGGTTAGAGGCTTTCAGACTAGAACAGACAGTTAGTTAGCTTTTCAGTATGTTTT
Organism: Capsicum pubescens; assembly: GCA_030864215.1. Lineage (NCBI taxonomy): Eukaryota > Viridiplantae > Streptophyta > Magnoliopsida > Solanales > Solanaceae > Capsicum > Capsicum pubescens. The sequence goes on along the minus strand of CM061539.1, from coordinate 170,800,268 downwards.
CAAATGTTAGCTTCATGATTCCGTATTGATTACAGTTTTTTAACCATATGACGTTTGGTTAAATTTTGCACATGTTCTCTTTGTCATCAGTTTTGTTCAGTGCTCACAGCAAACACTAGCTCATGGGTTAGTTTGTGGTCTCTCGGGATTATAAGCACCGTGTGGCGCCCAGGATGTACTCTCGGGGCGTTACAATTAAAATAGAGCTTAGTCTGATTTACAGATAAGGTAAAATTCATGGGAACAGAAAACAAATCACTCAAGTGACCTAGAATATGATTCAGGGGAGTTGATAGCATTTGAGACTCTCCATCCGTGTTTGGTCTGGTCGATGAAGAATGCAAGATTGTTGATCGCTTTATCCATTTATTACTTTTGCCTCTTGGGACAGGTCGGATTTTAAAATTGGGTTGATGGTTATTAAGTGAGGGTTTTTTCATGTGGATGCTCCAAGTGGTTTTTTTGTCCATGTTGTGTGCTTGGTGTCCAACCGTTAGCAAGAGGGGTATTTTTAAGCCAAAAAACTAACGAAGGATATCTTTGCTCCATATCGAATAGTTCAGGGATATTTTTATCCCCTTTTCAATCATATTTTAAGGAGATTTTTACTCTTAAATATCACATATCCCAATCTTCTATATATATAGAGAGAGAGAACACTCATTTTATAATTAGCATATATCTTATCATATTTATCTCATTTTATATATAATTTTTAAATTTGTGACTATAGTTTTCATTTTTTAATACTTGAAAATTGATTGAGAGTGATATTCATATTTACAATCATAAATTTAAATATTATTGGGTACATTAAAATGAGAAATTAAAAAAATCAAAAAATGGGTGTATTAAGAACTACAGCTGCATATGCTCCGGCTTAAGCTGATGAGAAGATATTTATGACGAACTCAGTTATGCAAAGGTTGAAGTAACATGTAATATTTGCTTAAAGATGACATCTAGCAAGGTGGTGACACAAAATAATGTTCTTCATGTACCAGAGTTGAGAAAGAACTTAATTTCTACTTTACTTTTGACTAAGAACGGATTCGAATGTATCTTTATTTTCGATAAAGTTGTAATAAGTAAGAGTGAAGTGTATATAGGTAAAAATTATCTCACCGAGGGCCTTTTTAAGATCAATGTAATGACCATTGATATGAATAAAAATTTTAATTTTTCTTAGTTACTTAAGTCAAACGATTTATTGCATGAACGTTTAGGACATATCAATTAAATCTTGCGAAAACTGATTATTTAAAAGTTTTGCCTAACTTTGAGTGCAATAAATCAAAGTGTCAAATATGTGTTGAATATAAGTATGCTAAGCATCTTATAAGTCTTTTGAAAGGAATTCCAATCACTTAGACCTGATTCATGCAGACATTTTTTATATGAAGTCAACACCATCTCGTGGTAGGAAAAAGCATTTCATAACTTCTTCCATTGATGATTGCACAAAATATTATTATACACCATCTCGTGGTAGAAAAAAGCATTTCATAACTTCTTCTATTTATGATTGCACAAAATATTATTATGCTTATTTAATTTGTTGAATAATAAGGATGATGCAATAGAATATTCAGGCAATATAAAACTGAAGTTAAAAATCAATTGGATAAAAAAATTAAGATGATAAAAAGTGATAGGGATGGTGCGTATGAATCTCCTTTTCAACATATGTTTGCGTTAGTCTCGCCATTTGCTAGCGTACCTAAGTCTAAAAGTTTAATTCTATGCGTACCTCCTAAGGTTAAAAATTTAAATCTTGAATAGAATGTAATCTGATCTATTTGAGTACTATTTAGAGGTAACAAATATTTGCTTAATTTGCAAAGTTTACTGATGGAACTTGGAATCTCACCCACTAGTGTTCAAAGAAAGATCAAAGGTACTGAGATATACTTTTTTAACTAATTGAATTACAGATGGATTCAGAACCTCAATATTTCTGTTTTATCAGTTAAAAGAGGTCAAATTGTGATCAAGCAGGGGTTCCAACACATCAACAAGAGTAGTTCTCCATTATTTAAATCTGAAGAACACCATCAACCTGAAGCAAAATGTTAATATATCGCAATCTACTGAGATTTAACGTAGTTGGAGGAAAAAAAATCATCAAGGCTCAATCACCAACTTTCTGTTATCATTATGGACAAGCTTTGCATAATTACTAAAGTTCACCAATACCTGCAAGAACAGAAGAGTTTATTATTTGAGATGCCCTCAAGTAAACTAAATGAATCAGCCACTCATCTTTCAGTGTATACTTGAGCTAAAACACAAATGAATACATAGCGGAGGGCATTCAAAACGCCTTCAAATGGGATGGCAATAGTATTCGCGATGTGCAACCAGAGCCTTTATAAGGACTTTGATGCCTGTTTTTTATACCTTAAGCTTCAGGAGAGCTAACCTCCGAAACAAGAGTGTATAAAAGAGGGGGAAACTTATGAACTGGAAGGCCAGTTACAACTGAGCTACCGCATTATTGCCTTTTTTTACAGAATATTGCACGATCCCTTTAGGTGAAAACAGTCAACAACATCAGATTCTTTTTTTTTTTTTGATATTTACAAATATGAGAAACAAAACATACAAGAAAATTTGAAATCGTACTATGAAAATAGAATTGCAGGATTAAACGGTTTAATTGTATCCATACAAAATATTGATTTTAAGAATAGTAAAAAGATGTCTTATCTACAACGGGATTCACCTTCGATAAACCATGACTGGAACTTAATATGATGGGTAAAACGAAAATCTAGTGCCCGTGTCTGATCTTCTGTTGCTGGTTATTCTGTTGCTTCCGACTGAGACATATCTGCCGATGACTGTGTCCAAGAAACTGAAATATGTTCTCTTCCATGGCTTTCGAATGAGCAAGATACAGTAAGGAACAAGAACAACGGTAATAAATCCCAGCCCAACACTCACATAAAACCATTTATCAAGAAATTCATCACTGCTGTCATTTTCTAGTGCTGTTCTATTGTCTGAGTTCCCATTTTGGCATAATACTAGAAGTGGAGCTCCACAAAGATGGGGATTCCCCTCAAATGCAAACGCCGTAAAAGTTGTCATCTGCCCCTTATAAGGAACCATACCGGATAAATTGTTGTTTGAGAAGTTAAGATAGCTCAGGAATGACATTGATTCCATGCTTGGTGGGATGACACCTGAAAGCATATTACTCGAGAGATCAAGCGATGCCGACTGATGTAAGCTTGAAATGTTTTCTGGAATTTGTCCACTGATTTGGTTTCCAGACAAGTTCAAAACTATGAGGCCATGCAACTTTGTCAATTCTACAGGAAAACCTCCATTGAAGTTGTTTCTAGACAAGTCTATTGAGGTAAGAAGTGATAGAGTCTTGGTGTACTTTTGGAACTGGTTTTTCAAATTTACTGCCAAGCTTTCTTCATAGTAAATCCCTCTATACTTCCCATATAACAGATACTCATTCATCTTTTGCTCTTGTACCATTGCATTTAGGTCTCCTATGCTTGTTGTAACATTGCCAGTTAAGTTGTTTTCTGCAAGATCAAGGACCTGCAATGAGCTCAGACTTGACATTCCTAAAGGAAGCTCTCCGTAAAATGAATTTGACCTTAATCTGAGGATTCTAAGGTTTTGAAAACCATCAGAGATTCATGAGGGGAACTTTCATAATAGCCTATTGTTGCCTAGATCAAGTGTCTCCAGACTAGATAAATTTTTCAAAGAAAAGGGGACCCCTCCAGAGAATTTGTTGTCATTTAAGTGCAATGACTGAAGCTGGATTAATTGGCCCAAAGAACTTGGAACTGAGCCAGATAGATTATTGTTCCCAAGGTCTAAAGCTTTCAAGTAAGAACACTCCCCTATGCTTGAAGGATATTTCCTGTTAGTTTATTGTTTGATAGATCAATGACTTGAAGAAAGGTCATCTTTCCAATAGTAGCTGGTATTTCACCCGAAATTTCGCTACCCGAAAGAGACAGAAATATCAAGTCTGGCATGACTTCAGATATATTCTGAGGAATGTGACCTTGAAACTTATTGTTTGATAGATCAAGCAATTCAATTGGGGCACTAGGTAATGGAATGGTTCCTTTTAATAGGTTTTCGCTCAAATGACAAATCTATATCTGCAAAGGGAAATGCTGGAAATGGATTTGGAAAATTCACCATTTAACTGATTAAAAGAGAAGTTCAGCAGGGATAAACTAGAAGAAATGTCCCAAAACCAGCCTGGAATGGAATCTGAGATACTTGCGTTTGAAATATCTAGGAACTTGAGCTCTTTTTGAGACTTGAGCCAAGTAGGAAAAGAAGGACCTAAATGGCAAGACCCCATGGCAAGATTTCCAATCTGAAATGGAGGAATCCAGTTGGGATTAACATTCAAGGTCAAGGAGCTGGATGAAAGGCCAAGAATATTCACTTTGCTCAGGTCCTTAAAATGAAGTTCTGATAGAGTACCTGTGAGGAAATTAGAGGAAACATCAAGAATAGACAATTCAGAAAGCTGTCCAAAACTATCCGGTAGAGTGCCATTTAGCTGATTTCCTGAAAGTACCAAGTTGGTCAAATTTGGAAGCTTTCCTAAAGAAGCTGGTATAGGTCCTTCAAAAAAGTTGAAAGCTAATCTAAGTTGTTGAAGATTTTTCAACTGACCCAACCATTCTGGTATTTTACCAACAATACCATTGTTGCTCAGCTTTAAGTACCTCAAACTAGGCAAAGGCCTCTTGGAATCACATTTCTCCATTCCTTCGAGTATTTCAGGTAGACTTCCTGACGAGTCCTGATAATTCAAAGTTGATTAAATTGCATAGTCCTCCAAAAGTACTCGGTATTCCACCTTCGATGTTGTTCAGAAAGAGATTGAAGTGAGTCAGGTAAGTCATATTCCCGATGGATGTAGGCAATTTTCCGTGTAGTTTGTTTGAACCTAAATCGAGAACTTCTATCTGTTTCCAACTTCCTCTAAATAGCTCAAGGCAATTGGCACTAAGGTTCTTGTTTAGTGCGAGGTTCAATTATCTTAACCTTGGAATCTCACTGATGCCCAGTGGAATTCTGCCTCTAAAACCAGAGTTGCTCAAGTCCATATATTCAAGACTGCTGATATTTACAAGCCAGCTCGGGAACATTGAGTTGAAACTATTGAAACTAATATCGATAACAGCAAATGAAGAGAAGTTAACAGGAGTAAGATATGAAATGGAACCAGACAACAAACCACAAGATGAAAGATGCAACTCTGTTAAATGTGGAAGCTGGTTTAGCATTTCCAACCAAGTTGATCCTACCATAGAGAGCCCTACTTGGTTCATCCCAAGATATTTTAAGGAAACAAGACTAGTTACCCACTGAAAACTTTCAACAGTCAAGGCTGAGAATTCTGAAGAAACATCAAGATACTGAAAGTGAGAAAGATTTCCCAAAGTGGGTGGTATTGTACCAAAAAAACCAGCTTTCGATAGATTCAGATATTCCAAGTTCTTCAAAGAACCAACAAATCTTGGAATTGGGATTCCACCAAATGTGTTGAGACTCAAATCCAAGTTCCATACCTGGTAACATCATCAGAATCGACTGGAAATGGATTGTGAAGGTCTATTTTGATAACAGAACCAGCAGTGTTACTGCACCTTATTCCTCTCCACTTACAACAGTCTCTTCCTTGCCACGACGAAAGCCGGTTCTCAGGATCATTCTGGCCATTCTTGAAATCAACAAGTGCCTCAAGATCATTTGCTGAACAATTTGTAGCACCATTTTGGGCATTACAAGCAAATTCTACTGCTATTGAATGCAACATGACAAGAAAAAGCATACACACTTGAAGCCTCTCCGTGATTTTCAAGTCTTGGAACTAAAACAAGCACCCTTTTCTTTAGATGGTTGAAAATACATGGTTTATTAGCAATTAGTGCTATTATCAAAAATGGTTGTCAGTTGTCACTTTCCATTAGCTGAATAAGGAGATTGGTTTAGTCAACTGGTCTCCATTATCATTAGGATTTGAAAATGATTTTGTCATATTTTCTTGAGCGCCGATCTCTCGGGTTTTGTCGTTAGCTTTTGTTCTTTATATTATCAAGTTATCAGAAGTCAGCAACACAACAATAAACAAAAACAGAATATATAAAGGGAGAAGGTGTAGACAACTTTCCAAATTCCAAGTTGACCTTAACCAACAAAAAGAAAAAGAACTTTCCAAGTTGACCAATACAGCTCGAGTACATGCTGCTGTCATAGAGCGAATTAAGACATTTGGAAATTTTAATTTGATTTTGCACGAAGAAAGAAGAGGAGATAAATTCTGAATTGTTTAATGTTGACATATAGGTTTTACCGTAAACATTTCAAGTTTTATATAAAAATGTATCTAGCGAGTGAAAAATGGTTTTGGTAACAATTATGTTTCCCATTTTGGCTAGTATGAGTTTTGAAGACTACAAAATACAATTCCACTTGAGAAAAGTTTCTCAAGTTGACTCAGGATCCGACTCCTGGTCGAGGTGTTGGGAGTCATAAGTTGGGTTGAATCATGGATCCAAGTCAGGAGTTGGATCTCGGATTAACATCAGGAGGAGTCAGATCCCAGGTTAGCGTCGCGAGTCGGGTCCCAAGTTGGGGTCGGAAGTCAAGTCCTATTGTCAGGAGTTGAGCCTCGGGACATGAATTGGATGTGTCGAATTGGAGTCAGGAGTCGAGGTCCGAGTCAAGGTTGGGAGTCGTGCCCGAGTCAGGGTAGGGAGTCAGGTCTCGTGTTAAGGTCAAATGTCAGGTCCCTAGGTCAAGCCCGAGAGTTGGATACCGAGTCTTAGGTTATGAGTCAAGTCAATTAGTGGTACATTTTTATTTCTTTGGCTTATAATCTTGTACTAAATTTATACGTTCACCGGATCCCAACGCCAATTCTTCTTCCGGCGCTTACTTTCAGAAGCAAGCGACCTGCTTATCACATGTTCAGTTACTTTTAAGAAGAGTATCGAATTAGATAATTGAGTTCATCTTGGTCACTTGTTGTTGCATAACAAGTTTCACAAGTTCAAGTTTCAAAGTTTACCACTATTTATTAGGGGCAGTAGCAGACATTGCATACGGACAAGGGGAAAGGAGGTTATTAGGAAGTTAGGAAATAAATTAGGATGGACATGGGTTGGATGAAAATATTCTGGGGTACATATTTTTAGTTCCTGAGATATATATGTTTTAAACACACAGAATAAAAGTTCAATTCTTCCGTGCACCGAAATTTTGAAACCCTTAAAAATCGAACAGCAAATCGAAGAATAGAACTTTTAAAGGAAAAAAAACTTGTATCTGAACCCGACGTACCTAATTAATTCAGTCCGATTCGATTTTTTGATATATTTTAGTATATCAATAAATTGTAGTAGCACAAGAAATACATAAGATTTAAGAAATCATATTGGTACAGGGCAGAGCCAGTAAACTACATCTTTACTAGCAATTATAATAGAATTGCTGATTACAGTGGAAATTCAGGTACTATACAAACACTAGATTTGTAAAAGACTCAAAGAAACAAGCAAATCTCTTGACCATGATTTCTTTTCTTGCCCCTTGTCTCTTGTTCCCCTTCCTCCAAGCCAACCCTCAAACTATAGATATGTAGAGCTTCGCAAAAGGCTGTTGTCATGAGCTAGAGATTTGCGAAAATTAACATCACCTGTGGAATCTTTTTTGTTGTTCCTCTTCTTGAAATGCTTCGAAGCCGCTTTCAGTACCTTAGCCCACCCCTGCACGCGATAACACTCTTTTAACGGCTAGAAGAAAAAAACTAAACAAACTCAGAAACTAAGGGTTGTTTGGTATGTGGAATAAGGATAATAATTTCGAAATAAAATTTAAGATTGACATTATTTCATGTTTGGTAGGAGATATTAGCAAGTCCAAAACTATTTTACTCCAATATTTATACTAAAATGATGGAATTACCATTTCATTGAAGATAGAATAAAATAGTTGGCTAGATATTCCAACCCATTTCTCCTACCCCTAACCTCAATTTGGGAAAAGAAAAAGAGCTCAGATTAGCTTTACCTTTCGCGGGGTTGGAGTAGATGAAGATGGTAGACGACTAAAATCAAAAGCTTTCTTCTTCCTCTTCTTCAACCTGTGACATTCCCTAATATTCTCAGTGACAACATTAGACAACTTCCTATTGATTTTTGCCGTCACTTTCTTGAAATTGGCTGCGCCAATGCAACCTAGCGAGACATCCTCGTAAGACAGCCTTCTATGAGGCGACAACGGTCGTGGTACTAAAGGAGACCAAATTGAACTCTGGGTGTAGTCAAAATCGAATGCTGAATTGTCTGGAAATTTACAGAGCAGATCTTTGGACATGGAACACTGTAGATGCTCAATGACCATCACTAATGGATCTCCATAGGAGCTCATACTTTCTGGTTTTGTCTCAAATGTTGATATTTTGTTTAGATGATGAGAAAACGGAGTAGTAATTAAAGCAGAAAAAGTAGCCGTTACAATAATTCAAAGGACAAGGATTCTTCATGACTCCACGTGTCACCATGTTGATGTTGAGAATTATCAAATATAAATCGGTTTGTTCTTAAATATCGAAGCAAAAAAAAATTGTAATCCCTTTTCTCATTTATGTGTTACTAGTTTAGCTGTACACGTATTGCGCATGTACCTCATTTTAATGAGCTCAAATATTATATTAAATAGGATATTTATTTAAATTATAAAGATAAATATAATAATTAAATTTAATATTTTTTTAGTTATGTAAAGATGGAGAATTTATTTATTAAACCTAATCTTTACCAAAAATATTTTTAAAAGTCGATCGACATTCATCTTCCATCTGTAAATTGCAACAAAACAATACAATGATATAAACATCAAAGTAATACAATTAAATCTAATCTTTACACACAAATTTTTCTCAAAGTTGTCTGACACTTATCTGTCTGTAAACAATAACAAAATAATACGATAATAGAGATATCAAAATAATACAATTAAACCTAACATTTACATAAAAAAATTCCTCAAAGCCGACCAACATTTATCTATCACATGTAAACTGTAACAAAATAATACGATAAAAGTGATATCAAAATAATACAATTAAACTTAAATTTTACACACAAAAATTTCTCAAACCCGATTGAGATTCTTCTACGGACTGTAAACTACCATAAAATAACAAACTAATAGAGATATTATGATATTACAATTAAACCCAATCTTTACCTAAAAAAAATTTCAAAGTCGACCCACATTCATCAAGCATCTGTAAATTAAAATAAAATAATAAGATAATAAAGATATCAAAACAATACAATTAAACATAACTTTTACACAAAAATTCTTCAAAGCCAACCGACATTCATCTACGACCTGTCAACTATAAAAAAAATATAATAGTGATCACAAAGCTTCGATTTTGATCCAACTAATTCTTGTCTGAGCAAAAATTTTGACCCTAAAGAATGATTTTAAATGAAAACAAAGAAGATATATATATATATACGCACATGTTGAATTTTATTATGCAGACAAAAACAATGAAGAAGTTAAGGGTTAGAAAATCAAGCATCACCAATCTAGACATGCAATTGAATCAAGTTAGATGAGCATCAATCATATTCTCCCAATAGACAAATCGGTTTGTTCTCTAGTTTAACGTACATCTCAATATTTATAGAAGTACTTCCTTAATAGAGTCCTATTTTAGAAGTATTTTTCTAATTGAACAGTAGAAATAAAAATATTAATTAATTTCTCTACCATATATTTTAGGAATCCCATATATTTTAAAAAGTCTAGTAGAAAGGAAAATATTAATTAATTCTCCTACCATATATTTTAGGAATTCTAGTTAATATAGTAAAAAATAATTAAATAGTAAATTAAAAAAATAATGAAAAGACAATTTTATCTAAAAAAGAGTCTTTAATGAAGGGTGGTAAAATGCTCAAATCATGTTTCTAAGCGTCTTCACACTTTTAATATATTATAGATTATTTTTTTTTGTTTTGTCTCAAAAAAATGTCATTTTTCTTATTTGGTAAATATTTAATGACATCAATCCTATTTTATTATTACTAGATCCCACTTAATAAGAAAAGACAACTAAAAAGTATACATTAAATTACTCCCTCTATTTTAAAAAGAATGACCTAGTTTGACTTGACACGGAGTTTAAGAAAATAAAAAGACTTTTGAATCTTATGGTTTTAAATTAAAAATATGTCAAATGTATCAAAATTCTTAAATATGTCATGTGGAAAATTTGCATGTTGCCTTTTTGTTTCTTGATGATTGCTACTGCAATTTTGAGAGGTAAGTGCAATCTATTTATAGCAGGAAACAGTCTGATATACATGTGCTCCTAGACTCTGCCTTCCTGGTGTTGTTTTGTGGAGGGAGGAGGCAGGATAGTATAGCATAAGGGTGGCATTCTAAATTGTTTCGCCAGCATTATCTAATATATATGGCTCTAATTGTGGATGACTTAGCTAATGGTTCTGTTTGTGGTGTCGTCGTGCTCATTGAGTCTTCAAATATTGGTGGCATCATTTTGTCATTGTTTGTCTTGGTCTGATGTTTTCGTAGTTGCAGTTAGTCATACAAATTTCTAAATGCTTCATTCTGGTCCCCTGTTGTCATTACCAATATTCTACCGATTGCGTTGGACAGTTTTAATAGATTCATCAACATATCTATCTGTATAAACATTGCCCTTTGACCTCTGGCGGGGGAAATCATTATTATTGAACCTACCAGTGATTATTTTGGATAATTTCTTTGCAGATTACGACTGTTGATGAGGCTAAGAGATTTTATCCTTTGTTTGGACTTGGTGCAAATGTTGCTCTTATTTTCTCTGGTCGCACAGTGAAGTACTTTTCTAGTGTTGATGGGTGGGGCAATCTGTTTCTTTTACTGGTGGGTAAATAGAAATGTTCCTCTCCCCATTCATAGCAAGAAGGAGGAGGTAAGTAGCTAAACCATTTGCATAAAGATATTAAAATAAGGCCGGTAAAAAGGAGATGGTAGGTTAGCCGTCATTTTTTCAGCGAAAAGATATTTTTCGACGTCAAAAAAAGTGATGAAATTTCATCGGATTGCTGATTATAATGATGGAAGAAATCAATGTTAAAGTGACCAAAAAATTAACAAATCAAATGAATTCAAAAAATTATGTCCAATTTTAATTTGCTAAACCCACTACAATTACGGAAGTTTGGACAGTGGAAGAAAGGAACGAAGGAGAAAGAGATAAGTTGAAGAAAAGAAGAAAAGAATGTGGGGGTATTGGCTGACATGGAGGGAGGGGATTGGGTAAAAGAGACAAAAGAAAGTCAAAGTTGTAAGAGAGAGAAAATAAAAAGAGAAAAATAAATAAAATATATTTATAATTAAATTAACACGTGTCATTCAGTGATTGGTGGTATTTTAGCACCTATTTTTCAAAAATTGAGATTGATTTCAAAAAGATGTATTAATATCATTTCAAAATTATTTAGGAGGTAATAGGATACCGCAAATTTTAGGTATCTTTTTGAAAATTCGGAACAATTTCAGTTGTGTCTTCATGTAATAGAAGTTCTATAGCAAAATATGTTACATTCTCTTAAAACCCAGATAAAGATGTTCCGTTACAAATATTCACGAAATTTCATGATATAAAGATAGCTAGAGAGAAAGAGATGAAGGATCCACTCATCAAACAAACTACTCGAGAGTGCCATACCTCCAGTTGTCGGAGTCCAAGTAGCGCGGACTCTTCACTTTTGATGCCGCATTCATATTGAATTCTTTAAAAATACACTACTTTGAAGAATCCGACATGCATTTGCTGATATTTTTGAAAAATTCGAGCAACATAGATCGGAATACGCCGCTTTAAAGAAGAGGAACCAATGTCCTCTAAAGGCCAAGACATTGTTTTTACGATACAATGATACATCTTAAATCTAATTATTTATCAAGATAAAGTACACACTTTCCTAGCTTTGAGATTAAATCACTTTAACAATTTAATGCAACTAAACTCGAGAAAAGTTGGTCAATATATTTTCACTTGACACTCAAGTAAAAGAAAGAAAGAAAGAAGTTTAATTATAAACTATACATATTTTAAACATTTTTAGTAATAAATGGATATCCCATCAATAGGATGTACAGATCAAACCGTCAAGTTAAATTGAACCGATGAACCAAATCAAACCAAGAAAAAAAAACGACTTATGATTTGATTTGATTGGTTTGGCGTTAGAAAAAAAAAATGACCATTCTTGATTTGGTTTGGTGTTAACCAAAAAAACCGAACCCGAATCAAACCGAGAGAATATTTATATATATATATATATATATATAATATTCGAACTTTTTTATACATAAAATATTAATTATAATCTACTTTTAAAATACTTTTTCAAGTAGTTTTAGTAACTTTCAATAATTTAAAAGTAGATGTAGATATATAAAATACATAAAGTAGCATACTTAAGTATTAAGTTACAAAAAATAACAATATTTTTATCAAATTACATTTTGTAGCATATGTATTTGTATGTATTTGTATTTTTGTAGCAATAGTTTGCAGAAATACAAAATACATATCGATCATAAGGGCAGTAAAAATCATATGTATTTGTATTTTTGTAGCAACAGTTTGCAAAAATACGAAATACAACTTGCTATATTATGTAATTATGAAACTATTGTTATGAAACTCATAATTAAGGGGATAAGTGTGTTATTTCTGAATTTTGCCCATAAAGTAGCATACTTAAGTATTAAATTACAAAAAATAGCAACACTTTTATCAAATTACATTTTGTAGCATATGTATTTGTATTTTTGTAGCAACAGTTTGCAAAAATACAAAATACATATCATCATAAGGCCAGTAAAAATCGTATGTATTTGTATTTTTGTAGCAACAGTTTGCAAAAATACGAAATACAACTTGCTATATTATGTAATTATGAAACTGTTGCTATAAAACTCATAATTAAGGGGCTAAGTATGTTATTTTTGAATTTTGCCCTATATATATTTAGATTTGGGTCTTTAAGTTGTAATATTTGTCCATTAATTGCTAATTAAATGATCGAAAACCCAATATAAACTGAAAACCTAAACTTTTCACTCTTCATCTCACTTTTTAGTTTTAAGAGAGTTTTTCGCTCCTCATTTTTTCATAATTATGGTTTTTTATTAGCACATGAGTGAAAACATATTTGATCTAGTCTTCAATCACAATATAATTGTAAAAACTAAAGATTATAAAAAAAAAAAACGAAAAAAACTGAAAAAACCGACTAAAACCTAAACCGAAAAAACTAATTTTATGTTGGTTTGATTTGGTTTATAGTTTTAATAAACCGACATGATTGGTTTGATTTTTTTGTTAATAAAAATCGAACCAACCCGACCTATGTACACCCCTACCCACCAAGGTGAAATTGGTGAAGTTATAAGAAATGACAAAGGTGATTGGATCCTAGCTAGGTTATTGTGCTAACTCACAACGCTACTGAAATAGAGCTCAAAGCACTCCTCCAAGGCATTGTATTGGCCTCCCAACAAAATTACACTTAATTCTCTTGAAATAGACACTGACTCGATAGAGGTGTTAATTGCATATTTATAGTAACCATCCTCTCTCTATGCTAATTTATCTACCCATTGCACGTACTTGCTGAAGACATCGGGGAATCCACTGCTTAGACATATCTTTCGTGAGGGAAATGGAGTAGCATATATTTTGTCTCAGGAAGGATCAAAGAGCTCTACTACAGCAGACCCCCAACTCTTTTTGAACCCTCACCCAGTGGCAGTCTGCCAGACTTAGAATTTTTTCTTAGAGGGTTCGAAAAATAAATTAAAAATAAAAATTAGGCAACCTGCACACCCCAATGAGAATCAAACCTATGAAGTGGACTGGAATAAGAGTCGAACCTATGAAGTGGAGCTGGTGCATGAGACCCAAGTAGCACAATTCAGTACCACTGAGTTGTCTCATATCTTTGGTTTAGATGGTTCAAAATTAATATATGTACCAAAATATAGATTTTCTACCCTATATATACAACGTAAATTTTCGCCAAGGGAGTTCGTAATATAAATTTCCTACCCTATATATACAAAGTAATTTTCTACCCTATAGATTTCCTTCTTATGTTTGTAATGTAATAGTCTAGCTAAATTGGGCTATCTCAGTGTTATGAACTTTGCTACTCTCCTTCTTGTTGGTGCTACGTAACATAAATAAATAAAACATCCACCCAAAAAAATGTATTCTAAGAATATAAAGAACTATTTTTATTTATATAGACATGTCACATGCAAATTTTCATATAAAAAGAATAATACTAAAATTAGAAAAGATAATGCACTAATAATTGATAATTACTCGCAGAAAAATGCAGCACAAGTAATATATATTTAAAAGAGTTATGTTATATACATTATTAGTATAAAGAAATGTGACAATCAAATTCATTTATTTATTGTTATATGTATTTTGTTCTTATTTTGTAAATTTACAAATCTCATCTGTTTTTGTAAAAAAAAAAAAAAAGTACTTATAGTAATCTTTATAGGACCTGATAGTAAAAGTTTTCTTTGATTATATGAGCATTACTTAAAATAAATTATCAATTAAGCGTTGAAGTTTATTTTCTCAAGGAGTAGTTAGTTGGAACAAATTCTAGGAAAAATAATGTAAATATACATTTTAACTTACCATATGTATAGTAATAATCAAAGAATTTGGCGGGTAATTTTGTCATTTTATGACTTTATCCCAGATAAACTATCATGAGATTATTAGACCACCAAAAGAATGGGATAACTTGTTCCATGTTATAAAACAATAAAGAATAAAGAATATCATGAGATTATTAGACCACCAAAAGAATGGGATAACTTGTTCCATGTTATAAAACAAGAAAGAATACAGAGAGAAGAGAGTAATTGTTATTTCTTGAGAGATTTTGATGTGTGATTTACAATGAGAAAACTCTTCTATTTATAAGGAAAATTTACTCCTAGTTTCTCACTAAAATACAGATACTTCAAATCCTGATAGATATCAACTAGATCTTGATAGATCTTAATGTGCCTTTTACTTTAGTAAACTTCTTGTTTACTATGACATGAATAAATTTCAGAGATTTACTACTTCAGAAGTAGATTTCAAAATAACTCTTCTCTGTTATTCTACCTCATTCGAAGGTGAGTTGTGATACCATCACAATCAAGTACACGTTTGCATTAATAGGTTTCTCATTCTCCAGGAATAAAATATAATTGTGTCTTAAGCCTATCAAATTATGATAGCTTATAACCTCTTTTATGATATTGCTACTACAAGAGCATATCGAGGCATACATATGATTGCTACTACAAGAGCATATCGAGGCATACCTATGATGTATTGTACCACATTCATTTCGGAGAACGGAGCATATTCAATGAGACAAATTTCATGTCTTTCACCAGAAATATATTGGTTTACCTTAGCCATCATTATATTATCAATATGGTGCATTGAGATTATTTCTCATGAGGAATTTTGATGTGTGATTTACAATGAGGAAACCCTTCTATTTATAGGGAAAAATTACTCCTAGTTTCTCACTAAAATACAGATAATTCAAATATTGATAGATATCAACTAGATCTTGATAGATCTTGATAGACATTCACTATAATGTAAATACATTTATAACACTCCCCTTTGAATGTCTAAATAGATAATGTGCCTTTTACTTTAGTAAACTCCTTGTTTATTATGACATGAATAAATTTCAGATTGTAGATTTCAAAATAACCTTTTTGTGTTATTCTACCTCATTCGGAGGTGAGTTGTGATACCATCACAATCAAGTACATGTTTGCATTAATAAGTTTCTCATTATCCGGGAATGAAATATAATAGTGCCTTAATCCTGTCAAATTATGATAGCTTATAACCTCTTTCATGATATTGCTACTACAAGAGCATATCGAGGCATACCTATGATGTATTGCTACCACTTTCACTTCGGAGAACGGAGCATATTCAATGAGACAAATTTCATGCCTTTCACTAAAAATTTCATACTCAGGGTGTGTTTGGTACGATGGAAAATATTTTTCATGGAAAAAGTTTTGCTGGAAAATAAGTTGGTTTTCTACTTATTTTCTAATGTTTGGTTGGCGAGTGGAAAATATTTTTCAAAAAATATTTTATGGTGTTTGGTTGGTGAGTAGAAAATATTTTTTAGAAAAATACTTTCTAGTGTTTGATTGGTGAGTGAAAAAATATTTTTTAGAAAATACTACTAACTGTTAACTAGTATATCAGTGCCTCTAGCAACTCAACAGTCTGTAAGAACTAATTTAAGCATAGCAAATAATATCAATATCGAATACTAAAATATTACAATCACTAAATTTAATCAACTACTAATTAGCAAATATAGGAGGCATTTTTCAACATTTTGTTAGGACAATCTCAAGATACTACAATCAATAGAAATACAACGGAACGGCAAGCTTATTCAATCTTGTGAAACAAGCTACATCGATGGCAAAATGAAATATGTAATTAGCAAAAGTAACATAGGTAAGTCTTCCTCTATGCATATGGAAATAACAATACATTCAACGAACATTGGAAAAGAAAAAAATTCGGGCTTCACTATTTTTTATTTCAAGCAGTGAAAAATTGAAGCAAAGCACAGTGAAAAATATTTTCGAGTAATGTGAATTTTTTAAGAAATGTGAATATGAATGTTGTTGGGGTGGGGAAGAGGGGTGGGGTGGGGGCATAAGTCACATTTGTCATTTTTCGGAAAATGACTTCCCTTGATACATTAGGGAAGTCATTTTCCCTCAAATGGAGGAAAATGAGTCGTTATGGAAAATATTTTCTCAATATTTAACTACAACTAAACAAGGAAAAATAAGAAAATATTTTCCAGAAAACATTTTCCATCATACCAAACACACCCTCAATGTCTTATCCATATAAAAAAGACGTCTTAGGTCATAAATCAATGAGACTTGAACCCAATATCTTATTAATATTTGTCTCAAGATGTAACACCTTTCACTTTTATAAAACTACTTCACCGCTTCAAGAACAAAATAATTAGTATATAAATTCAATCATACCTTAGATCATCTATTAATAATTAACAAAGATGTTATCTTTATATATAAGCAAAATTCACACGGTATAACTGCATACTAAGGCTTCCATCTTTTATATTATATAAGACTATATTATATAGATTAGAAACAAGAACGGTCTCCTCAACCCCTCGTATGAATAAGATTAGTAAAAACATACCCTTAGCCTTATGTGCAGTAACAATTCTTTTTCAAATTGATCACTCGAAGCACTGAGTGGTTTAGCCAATAGAAGCCAAACCAACCATGTGATAACTTGTGGAAGTTTAAGCACCAAAAAATCATTTACTCATCCATAACTGGCACCACTGATAGATTTTACGATATTCAAGAAGATATGTTATGCCACTAAACAGATGTATAGATGGTAAAAATGAAATAGAAAGTTACTTACATGATAGAATCTCGTACTGATAGATCTCTAGTGTTAGAGTCTCGTGCTGATAACGTGTTATAAAACAAGAAAGAATAAAGAATAAGAATAAAGGTACTGATAGATCTCTAGTGTTAGATTCTCATGTTAGAGTCTCGTGCTGATAACGTGTTATAAAACAAGAAAGAATAAAAAAGAAGAATAAAGAGAGAGTAATTATTATTTCTCTTAAGTAATTTTGATGTGTGATTTACAATGAGAAACCCTTCTATTTATAAAGGAAATTTACTCCTAGTTTCTCACTAAAATACAGATACTTCAAATTCTGATAGCTATCAACTAGATTTTGATAGACATTTACTATAATGTAAATACATGTATAACATTCTACTAT
The DNA here is from genome assembly GCA_030864215.1 of Capsicum pubescens. NCBI lineage: Eukaryota > Viridiplantae > Streptophyta > Magnoliopsida > Solanales > Solanaceae > Capsicum > Capsicum pubescens. The sequence goes on along the minus strand of CM061539.1, from coordinate 170,782,302 downwards.
TATTTGTCAATCCCAGATAAGTTATTTCAAACTTGACAATCAAATAATACACCAAAAAATTTATTTCTGAATTATTTATTTATTTTAATACCTTACGCTTAGTAACAGAAATATATTCTTCTATATAAACAGTGTAAAATCACTTCCCGCTCATTCTCTCTGAAGTTTCATTACTTCAATTCACATTTCCGATCACGTAACTAAATTTTTCGGCTAATTTCACCGGCGGCTAACTCCGACAACACGATATATTTTCAATTCTCTTCCGATTTCTTCAAATGTAATGTGAAATTAAGTATCATATTTGCATGTGAATCCCGATGAGAATTTCGTGTTTTCTTCGTTCGAATTTAGCATGAAATTACTTTGATATTAAATCCTATGATGAATTCCGACAAGGATTTGACTGATAAATGCGGAACTTTGATGAGGATTTGGTATTACATAATTGTTTTTGTATACCGTTTACAGTTAATTTTCCGCTCTATTTTTCTTCATTGAAAGTTTGAAATATTTTTAATAAACAGTAGATATATAGTTCTTTTTTCTTTTTTTATTAATTTAATTTTATACCTTTTATATTTTTCAATCTTTAATATTATTTTAAGTGAAATTAAAATCCTAAAATTCATATTAAATCTTTTGGGGCCTCAAAATTTTGGAGGTCTAAAGCAAAGCTTTACAAGCCTTACCCTTGACCCACCCCTGATTCGAGTTGTGGTCTTACCTTTTCGGATAGTAAAATAATGGACTTGTTTTTATTTCACTTATTTTATCTATCTTCGTTTTTTTTCTTGTGTGTGAGTTAAGGCAAAGAAGAAGCGAAACATGTGCTAATTTCACTAACGACATTGAGAAAGAACATGCCACTATTGCCTTTACTCATGAGCAACCAATCTTTTAATGCACATTGGATTCGGAAAGTAAATTGTGATTGGACCAAGTTGTAATAATTTGAACTTGAGAAAGCTTCACGGAGCGAATAATCACATTTGTGAGTGGTCAAACAATAGAGAACGTCGTTGTTGTTGACATCAAACATTGGGAAATGTATCTTGTTTTCTAATCCTGCACAATACATGGTTTTAGGTAGGAAGCTTTTTTTGCTCACAAACAATGTTTTATTTTTCAGATTTGTTATTTTTGACCTCTTCAATACCTTCCCATTCATCTCGTACCTCCAAATCTCTACTTTCCCTTCTTCCTCCGTTAAAAATACAACTAACATTCCTCGGTTATCGACTTCTTTTACCGTGTAAACCTTTTCAATTGAGCTTAGTTTTTGACAAGGTCAGAGCTTCCAATTAAATTTTCAGGTAGGTCTCTGTGTAGCTGAGTTTTCGTTGATACTGAGTATTCCCAAATCCCATATATATTCAAGTACGTAAATAGTACAGTTTTAGAAAAATACTAGATTATTGCACACAAAGAAATTGTTAACATTAAGAAAGTTATGATATGTCCATCGAGTCTCTCCAACTTTGATCATGTACACCGGTGGGGGAGCGTCACTAATAAAAAAACCAACAAAAAAATAATCCGATGATGAGTCTGGGGGACACGAAAATATGCATTCAGGGGAAAAAATTTCAACCTGATCCTCTAGAAAATCGGGCAAGTTAATTATTACCTTACTAATGACATTGAAAAAGAACATACCATGACTGTCTTTACTCATGAGCAACCAATCTTTTAATGCACATCGGATACAAAAACCCTTAACCAACTCCCGGATATCCATCTTCTGAGTTATTATGGCATCATGCAATGGATGAAAGAATTCTACGTTGCCCCTTTCTTGATATAGGGTCATCAAACAAGGTGTATCATATTAATACAGCGGCCGAGGGAGTGGAGCCAAGTGGCACCAATTCCAACAAACAGCTCCTACGACACTTAAGACATGACCGTTACACCTAAATCCAATAAAAAAAATTGATTCAGGTCTAAGTAGATATGAAGAGAGGTCCAATTTGTTTTATTCTTAGCGCGAACGTTCAGGGTGTTACACTCACCTTCATTTGAGTGTGCATGTTTTGTCCCCAAGAGGCTGGCCGTTTCTTTGTCTCCTTGTGTTGTTAGGGGTCGCTTGGTACAAGAGATGTGATAAACTAGGATAATGGGATAAGAAAAGATTGTTCATGAAATTATATTATTCCACCTGCTATATGGGATAGTAATCCCATTATTTTAGTACAAATGGTAGGATAAAATAATCTCAGAATTAACTAATACTTCAAACCGTACCAAGGGTGGCTCAAGGGTAATGCTAGTAAAGCGTTTGTTTTAGGCCTTCAAAATTTTGAGGCCTCAAAAAAATTAATATTAAATTTTATGATTTCAACATCACTTGAAATAATAATGAAGATCGTGAAATAAGTTTAAAAAATTATCTTAAAAAAATATAGAAAAAAAGAGTTACTAATTTTTACTAGAAATATTTTAGAATTTTGAATTAAACAACTCAAAGTTCATATTAATAATTAATGTTTTAGCAACAACATCCAAGTTAATATATTGCAAACAAATGAATAGCTTCTGATTAACTAGAATGAATCTTTCTTTTATTAATAATAATATTATACGAGAAGTTAAAGGTCATGTGCCTTTTCGACCACAAAAAAATAATATTTAAATTACTATAATATCATTTTTACATGTATATTTATATATTTAAGTTGTCTTGTTTAAGTTTACCTTTAGGCCATTAATTTTACAAAAAATTACATATATACACAAACTAACTTTACCTTATTACAACACATCTCATATTAACAAACTAATTACATAAATCCCAAACTTATTACTAAAATTTCCTATTTTTTTACTTTCTCTCTCATTCCTCTTATACATAAAAAAAAATCTTTATTATTACTTTATCTCTCTTTCTCATAATTTCTCCTTTTTTTCTCCCATTAAACAATTCTTTACTTTCTCTCTCTTTTCCATTTACTTTCTCTCTCTTTTCCACATGTGCTCCATTTTTTTCTACCATTAAAAAAACGATTGTTCCTCCATTATTGAATACCTTTTTTCACGCTCAAATTCAAGAAATCGTTAGAGGTTACCAATTTGTAAGTTATCAAACATTTATTGGACTTATATACTGATTTTTTTCAATAATTTTTAGTTTTTTTTTCAACTTTATCAAATCACAATCTGGTTCGATATTTGGTTGCATGTTTATTTTTTATGAAATTAATTGCTTTTGCAAATCCATTTCAGTGTGATAGTTCGATAATATCATTTTTTCCATTTATTAAAAGTCAGATCTTTGCATTTTTGTTTTAAAGTTGTTAGTTCTTATTCGGATTTTTGTTTGGTTGCATGTTGATTTTTATGAAATTACCTTATTTTGCAATCTCATTCTAGTTTGTTAGTCAATTTTTTTCATATAATACAAGTCGGATCTTTGAATTTCTTGTTTATAGTTGCGATTGCTTAATCAATATAGTATAAATTTGGTAATGGATTCTCGTCCTAACTTTAGTTTAGGACTTAGTCAGTTAGATGCTTAAGAACAAAATATTTTTGTTGGTTTTGTTCCTTGCATATTTGATATTATACATTTATATTATTTGATTATACATTACTTTATTTTTTAAAATAATGTATAATATTAGTCTTCTGCTTTATATTCCATTATATTATACAATAAAAAAATGTACATAAAAGAGGCAGTTATTGTAATAAGTGAAATTATACGTTGTGAATGTTTTAATATTGTATAAGGTGACATTATACATTCTAAGTTTAGCCAAAGTTTTGCACTTTTTAATATTGTATAAGGTGACATTATACGTTCTTACTTTAGCCAAAGTTTTGCACTTAATAGTGTGATATTATACATTATGAAATATTACATTATAATGTATAAGTTATAATTTATCAGTCATTATGCAATACTTATTTTAAAAGGTGACATTATACATTCTAACAAACATATAGGCCATACATATTTAAGATAAAACTGTGTATTATAACATTATACATTACTGCAGTTTATTTTTTTAAATGCATAAGTTACCCTCATACATGTTTAGCTGTTGTTTAATTAGGGTCTGATTTATTTTTTTAAATGTATAAGTTAGCATCATATATGTGTAACTGTTGTATAATTAGGGTCTGATTTTATTTTTCCAGGGCATGAAATACCGACTGAACCGTTTAAGTAAATTTAATTTTTTACATGTATAACGATGTTATAATTATTGAACGAACTGTGACTTCATCATTTTTTTTTAAATCAGGGGTTGTGGCGTCTTTGTGTCTGCCTATGCAAAAATATTAAGTGAAGGGAAGCAAGTCCATTCATGTGGGTTTGATGCACACTATGCTTTATTACTATGGCATTACGGAGTGACAAAGGCAAAAGAAGGGTACACGAGTGATAATGAGGATCCTCATCGGCCGAGGAATAGTTATCTCCAAACAGTTGATGAAAGTGCACTTGTTACTTTAGAGTAGCATTTTTTTTATAATAGTTGGCATTGAAACAACTAATTCTTGATTTTGTAGTTGATGTTAAGCGGTTACAATGTTACTTTTTGTATGTTAATTCAAATTTTATGGATGTCCTTATTCTTATTATAGATATATAACTTCTGAAGAAATCTTTTGCAATTACTTACACTATATTGTAATGTTACTAATATAGTTTGGTAGTTATTGAGTTTGCCTTAATGTGTTATAGTATATCAACATATTGAATTTTTAGCAGTAGGTAAATTATGTTATAAGTTAATAATACATTAAAAAAGTGTCTCATACGTTAAAACATATGTATTACATAACATCATGCATGTTGTTAAACGTTCATGACTTAATAGAAAATAAAGAAAATATTTAACGTCATACATATTTATAAACTATAACACTATATCATACATTATTAACATACTTTTAATGTATTTTTTGTTATTTTCCTTCTACGAGTACTAGAATCTGCATTAATACAACAACAACTTCATAACAAGTTCGCGTATGAACAAGAACAGTTTTGAAGTTCCTTAACACCTTCAACACAAGATTATTACTAATCTATCCAAGAAGTGTATTAGATATTAGAAAATAGATGAAACAAAAATTTTAGATCAAGTCCCCCCGAGTTCACGGAGTGTCCTTAAGTAATAACTCCTCTCACTGTACCCGAGGTTATGGAATTTTCCTCCCAGAATAAAATGGCCTTCAATCCAATTATAGCGGTACCTCAAATAACTGAATTCCACGAACGCACTCAACGGTTTGAATGATCACACAGAATATTTTTAAGAGAAGAAAACTTTTGTATTCTGAAAAATTCTATACCTAAACCTGTGAATGAAAGTAGGTTTATATAGCCATAACATGCCTCTTCTGAAAAGAGGCAATGGTTCACTTCAAAGGTTGCACCTTTTCTGGAAAATTATGTCTGTTTGTCCAAGGAATATGTCTGTTCCGAACAGGCATATCATTTCTTGAAGCAGTGTGTCATTTCGCAGTAGGATTGTATCCTTCAGAAGCACCAGTTTAAAACAGTGCATCCTTCTGAAGCTTCTTTTCATTTCGAAACAGCTTCTGCATGCATGTTTTGAAACACTACTGAAGTGCATATAAATCGATCGATCATTTTCCAAATCCGAATCTGAATCCGGCGAAGCCAAAGCCAAAGCCGAAGCCGAGCGAGCGACTACGATGGCGCGAGGCATCTCATATTTCTTGCCTCACTTGGCATGTGGAGTAAGTGCTTTCTATTAAAAACTCTCCATAGTTCCCTTCTCCCACCAATGTGGGAGAATTAGTGAACTTTCCAATTTGGGAGTACACCTTCTAAATTGGTGTCTCCTTCCTTCCACTATTTTCTCTTCATTTTCCATTCACACCTTTTTCATACATATTGAACCCAAAAATCCCCCACATGAATGAGTAATGGATATTTTTTCGTAAAACTTTACGGACAAGTTGTCACACCCCTTGTTTTTCATTCCCAAAAAGAATTAATTTTTAAGTTTTGAAAGGGTTTTATTATTAAAGTGACAAAAGATGAAAATTATTTCGAAAAAGAATTCATTAGTTTCAAAACTCAGAGTCGCCACTTGTCATAAATCAGGTGTGCCAAGTCACCTGCAGATATCCTTTTTCAAAATGGTTTTGACTCTATAAAACTGATCCGCTAACAAAGATTCTGGCTAAGAAATTTTGTTGACCGAGGGGAAAGTGTTAGGCACCCCTCGATCCCGTGGTTCGACCACGGTCGCTTGGTAGAGTATATCGGCTAATTTGGACACTATGAATGTATAAACCACACCAAACATAAATAAAACAATCAATCAAACAAACAAATCCAAAAACAATGTCCAGTCAAATTATATAGTCCAAAATAGAAAAAGCCTATTCTACCCTACACTAATTTTATACTACGCTCCCATGCTACCCGATGCCTCGGGTCTTCATCACGGACGTTCTCCAAATACAAAATACTTCGGGGCATTCCCCGATGAATAAATACAAGTGATCGTGGGTCATTCCCCGATTAAATGAATACATTTTCAAATGCAAGAAATAAAACCAAACCGTTCAACTCAAATTCCACATTCAAACATTTAACAAGAAAACTTATTCCTAAATTTTTGCCTACCCGAACCAACATTCGCCTATCCATTTCAACATATCATAATTTTATCACATTCCAACAATATTCATGCTCATTACGAATTAAACAAAAGAACAATAAACCAAAGCTAATCTAAATTCAACTTTTTTTATCAATTTCTCAATTTCATCCCTCAAATTCATTTTTAACCACATTATTAAACCAGTTCGACTATCAAATCACTTTTCAAAATTCGAAACCAACAACACATACCAAAATGAAGATTCAAATACTTAAGCATACCAATCATTCATAACCACAACAACAATTAACATTTTTCTCAAAATATTCAAAACCGCACCACAAAATCACGATATTAACCAACTTCAATATAATAAAAAAGTAGAGTTGAGAGATGGACCTTTGAAGAATCGATTTAGTTGATAATAAAATCAAGAAATCTCGGACTATAGAATTCCTAATAGGACCTCAACAATGAAGAACTCCAACTCCGTATTGAAAAAATTGAGACCCAAAACTGAAGCTCCGTAAATCCAATCGAACCCAAAAACCGACACTGTTCACAACAATGTTCACGTATTGTTCACGGTACTGTTCATAACACTATTCACGGTACTGTTCACGGCACTGTTCACGATACTGTTTCTCTCTCGATTTTTTTTCTCTCTCGCGCGATTCTCTCTTCTCTCCCTCAGTTTTTTTTATTCTTCTTGTGAGGAAGATGATTTGGTGATTGTTGTTATTGTAGAGAAGATAATGATGAAAGAATGAGCCTCCCCTTTTAGAATTTTCCTTTTATATTTTTTATTTGATTTTTATTTTTTTATTTATTATCCTATGTGGAAGCATATAATTGGTGGCTTGAGGGAATAAGTGTGTGTCATGTGGAAAAGATGAGGGTGGCATGTGGAAAAATGAGTAGGGCGTGTGCTTTTTGTATGTATCTAATGAAAAATGGAAAGTGAGGTGTTGAGGTAGCATAGTGAGGTGGCAAAGATGCTATGTATTTAATTATTTTTAATTCTTTTTTTTAGAGAAATTATCAATTAAACAAAAGTATGGTAAGGTGAATAAAATAAAAATAAAAATAAAAATTTAAAAAAAATAAAATAAAATAAAAATAATTAAAATATTTTTGAGAAAGGACAAAATTACGTGTCTACATCATGCCCCTTTTGGATGTAAACACATGGTGTTTTCATACAAAGAAGTAGACAAAGAAACAAAATTTTGTCCTGACCTTTATTCAAAAGCACGGAGCACGAGGAAGGAGGGAAACCAGGTCTTGACTTAGGACATCCTACCTACCCAAGTTATGAGGGAATCGAGTGATAGTTATCTCAAAGGATTGGAAGGAGATGGACTATGCCGAGTTGGAGAGTCGAGTGAGGTCCCATCGAGGTTTCGGTCCGCTGCTCTGTTATTACATCAAAAATAAAAATTACAAGTTAAAAACATAAATAAAATTACAAAATGCTATCTACGCAGCTTCTGTTGGACTCTTGACTTGAGTTTCATCACCCTATTCTTCAGGCGGGCTCCTGATTTGAAATTTCTTCAACTTGTTGCTTGGTTTTCAATTTCATCACCCTGTTCTCCAGGCGGGCTCCTGACTTGCTATTTTCGATTTGTTGACTTTCATTTTCTTCACTTTGTTACTTAACTTTCAACTTTTTCACCTTATTGCTTGACTTTCAATTTCTTCACCTTGTTGCTTGACTTTCCATTTATTCGCCCTGTGCTTCGGGCGGGCCCCTGAAATCACATCAAAACTAGAAAGAAAATTATTCCAAACAAAGATTATTATAAAGAGATTTCATATGCCAGGAAAGTGAAGTTCCAACACAAGAATTAAATTTTTCCTAGTTTATCATCAAAGGACTTTTGCAAAAGTCACATCATTACAGGAATCAAGGAGAATGAATCGACTATAAGGTGTGTCTGATAGGAATCAAATGAATTGACTCGACTAAAAGGTACGTATTCTAGGGGTCAAGGAAAATAACTCGACTAAAAGGTACGTCTTATAGGAATCAAGGGAGATGACTCGACTAAAAGGTACGTCTTACTAAGAATCAAGAGAGATGACTCGACTAAAAGGTATGTCTTATAGGAATCAACGGGAATGATTCGAATAAAAGGTACATCTTCTAGGGGCCAAAGGGAATGACTCAACTAAAAGGTACGTCTTATAGGAATCAAAGGGAATGACTCGACTAAAAGGTATGTCTTATAGGAATCA